>VHKM01000299.1:1230000-3630000 GCA_007210695.1 Neogobius melanostomus | reverse complement strand
CTAGGTGGCACTTTAAAACCGAAGCAGCTACGGGTCTCACAAGACAAGAGCTTGCAAATATATTCAATTTAACGGCCAGTATGTACAATGAGGTATGTGTCATTGTAGGTGAGCTTTGAATCCAGGCCTTGAAAGCCTTGCTGGGAGGCCTAAATTGTACAATCACAAAACCAAAACAACAGCACTCATTTTTTACAGGATTAGTGCTTTAGACACAAACGAACTGAAACGGCAATTCCACTTGTTACATCAGCAGCCCGTTGCGAAAGTTCAGCCCGAAAATAGCAGAAATGGCCGTGTGCCTGAGCCCCCCCTCCCTTGAGACCTCACTATGAGTAACCAACGGTAACATAACAGCAGTTAACCCCATGCAGGAGGCGAAAGAGAGGGATAGAGAGAGAGGCTGCACCAATGAGCACGCAGCCTGTTGCCTGGTAACTGGGTCCCATTCTACACAGAAACAAGTGGAGGAGAAGAAGCGGGGAGGGGGGATGGACAGAGACGCAAGTACAAAAAAGAAAAGCGTTAAACGACAAGATACGCGGAAGGAAGGATGCGTCGCTACGTGCCGTGACAATGAAAACAAAGTGGCGGCATTTGTGCCCTTTTTGCATCGGGACAACTCGACCCTAAAGCTTTAATATTGTCGCCGAGAGAAAAGCATTGCATCATTGTTCGATTCAAATTGTTTACAGCTCGCTTTCCCCAAACACATGTCAAAAAAAATGTATTGATGTGTGATGCAATAACTGGCACACTGTCTCCTTCCCGCTATGCGAATTTAATATGGGATTAGCCACAAAAAAAAGAAGACTTTGGCAGATGGGGCTAGCTGGTTTGCTATGCATCATACCACTATGCTCATAAGTGGCTAATATGTGTGCTTTGTTGCCATTTAAAAACAAATAAATAAATACATTAAGCTCAACTTGTTGCATCCCCTTAACCCACCAGTGCTCTCCCTCACTTTGTACCTTCTGCTATTGCCCACGCCTCCGGACCGGGATGTGTAAATACAGTGTGTCCTGTTGGAGATAAGGACATGTGGGTGCCTCAAATGCTGCAAATTGTCCATATGTGTGTCTTTGTCTGTGGGGGAGTGAAGTGAAGTAGTGTCCACTGCTATTGCTATGTTTGCAATTTTTTGTTCCTCCTTTGGATTTTTTTTTTGTACTGGCGAGCGCAAAGATACACAGCGCGCCCACACAAAAGCGCACCTGTGATAAGCCATGCCAGCTCTCATGCATGCAGTCAGAGCTTGTGTAGCTTAAAATCGCAGCATCTTTGAGCATTCGAGAGTAAATCTTCTATATATAGCTGATTACACATGCAAAGCAAAAACTGGATGTGTTTACAAGATGGGAACTAAGCCGTCGCAGGGAATGTAGGCTTTGCTTTGCAGTCAATGGGTGAAAGAAATCATTCTTCAGCCACTCCAGCAAAAGTGTGAAAAGTACTGGCAAAAAGTGTCACGGTACTTCTCTGAATAATATTTTTCTAAGCTAGTAGCTTTAAGGATTTTAAGCACTAAAAAAGAAGGCTAAAACTAAAAGGCATTTAAATATTATTTTCAAAGATAAGCTTTTTAAATGGTACTTTAAACTAATTTTATGGGTTTGAGAGTACTCAAACTTTACTTTGAATACATCATTTTTATGTTATAAATAGGAGATTTAAAGCCACTCTACGGATCATTCCTGGTTATATGCGTCACAGGAGCAACTAAAGTGTGGCAAAACTCAAAACATTAACAAACACAAACATGTCCGGCTCCTAATATTCATCAAGACAACGTCTATGCAATGGTGTATCAAAATAAAGCATTTGGAAAAGGACCTAATTTAAACCTAATGTTTGAGTCAGGCCTGAGGAGAAGGAGCCCACTCACAGTAAAGATACATGTGTTTTAAATCTTTTTTAATAAATGAAAACACATGTAATTAAATCATTGATTCTATTATTCTATTTATTGAGTGAATTGTTCCACAGTGTGGCTTTAAATCAGGGGTGGGGAACCTCAGGCCTCAGACCATTTGACCAGGCCCCCAAGGCATTGTTCATATGTAATAGTATAGATAAGAGTCATGTGATTTTAAGTGACGTGTCGCGCGGCAGTGACTGACTTGATTGACAAGTGCTGCATCCTGGCGACCGCTAAGAAAAGGAAGGTGGCTCTTGAATATTCCAGGAAAAATGGACAAATGATTTCGTCTTTGTCAAAGTAAAAGGCAAGCCAGTGTGCCTAGTATGTGGCGTGAGGCTGGCAGTGATGAAGTGATGAGCGCCATTACACCTCGGAACAAATGCGAGGTGTAAAATAAATAAATAAAATTAAAATAAAGTTCTTCGTCAGAGTTTGGGTGCCCAGCAAGCAGCTTTCTCAAGATTGACCCAAACTTGGAAAACCAGCTTCGAGTAGCATCATCATCACTGCAGCTGACATCAGACGCCTCAACAAAGATAAACAATTCCAGCCATCGCATTAGGTGAGTCTGACATGCATAGAAATGATGATCCTCCATACGATCAGTCCTACCTCAAAGTTGTATGAACGCTAGAATGTTTGTCGCTAAATTGTAAGGCCCTTGGAGTACTTTATAAAAATTGATGTGAAAAAGGTTCCCCACCCCTGCTTTAAATGATCACTTTGTAAAAGGTAGGGGAAACCAGTGTTTTAAGCAATCTATTGTGTGGGAATGTATCTGTATTTATTTAAGCGAGAACTTATCCCTGTCTGGCCAATGGGATTTTAAAATAGCTGTCTATACATCTAGCATCTCTGTGGATCTCCACCTCTGTCCACTTTTATTTCTGCTCTGAGCAGGAGATATTTTAGAAAGGCAGTGGGCGACTTTGTATAGGACGCGCAGGTAAACGGACAAAGCCATGTCAATGTACAAAGACAGCACGTGCATCGTTGCAAATTTTGAAGTTCAGAAGCTGCAAGTTTAGAATTTCAACGCAGGTAGCAACGGGTGAACATTGACGGGGAAACTTGTAATAAAAATGATACTCGTCACATAATAAAGTAGACGGTTTAGTTAAATTGGCCAAGTGCATTCTGCCAGAGGTGGGAGTAAGTCACTAAATGCAAGTCTCGAGTCAAGTCCAAGTCGTTAAGGTCCAAGTCCCAAGCAAGTCCAAGTCAATTGGTCATGGGCTCAAGTCAAGTCAAGTCAAGTCATAGGTTTTGCCAAGTCAAGTCAAGTCAAGTCTTTCTTTAGCCGGCAAGTCACCTCAAGTCGCAAACGTCAGCGTTAAGCCTAATTCTTCTTTTCAAAATGTGTTTAATCTACTTGAAAATATAAAGTGCTTTCTCAAGATTTAGCAATTTTGAAAATGTAGGCTAAAATCACACTTTTTAAAATATAATGGATTTGGATTTAAAGTCTAATTAATATTTAATCGCCACAAAATGTAAAATATATATATATATATTTTAAATGCTCCAGTCTATGTACAAAATTACTGGGACAACATTTTAAGGAAGGGGGCCCGGGGGACCTACTTAAAAAAATTGAAACAGAGTCTTTTAAATACAGTATGAGCTGCTTTTCCCTCCAGTCTGAAAGATAAATATAACATTATATTAAAATTTTTGTTAGTTTCTGGCAGTTTTTCTGTCAGGGGTTCCCCTGTAATGCCCCAGTCCCTGTATACTCGGATTCGCCCCTGCTTAAAGTCGATTCCGTGCAGCCTTCAGTCCCGCTGTCACTGGGCTCTGTGTGGCTGCGGAAAATAGCCTCTAAATGCTATAACTTTCATGAGAACGCCTTAAAACAACGAAAAGCCCCAAGATTTCTGTCATTAATCCAACTGTTACCATCGTCGTTCTGGAGGCCGCCTGTATGCGCACCGTAGCTTCTATCATCGTTTCGAACGTTTTCCTGTCCTTAATAAATGTCTATGAATCTTCATCTTTTCACTCATTGTACAAAACTTTTAATGCATCTAAAGAAACACGTCGAATGTCCTCCTGCCTTTTCGCGCTGTATTGATTAGACGCGCTCCGTCGGAAGCCGAAAAAGCATGTGGCTAATTACCATATGTAAACATAGATGCGCCGCTTTTACGCAATGAATCCTGTTCTTTCAACAGTTTCACTCAAATAAATAATGACTATAAAGTCACAGCAAGTCATTCAGAGTCACTGGCCTCAAGTCCAAGTTAAGTCTCAAGTCACAAACAGGCAAGTCTAAGTCAAGTCAAGTCTTTTTGGAGCTTTGGTCAAGTAAGTCTCAAGTCCCGAAAATTGCGACTCGAGTCTGACTCGAGTCAAGTCATTTGACTCGAGTCTCCCACCTCTGCATTCTGCTGGATGGCCAATAAGACAGTAATGCACACACGCTATGCTTTAATACAAAAATATTATAAACAATATGAGACTGTTAAAAATGCAGTCATTTGATTTTCAATTGCTTTAGTTTAGTTTAGTTATTGTCCCTGTAGGCTTAACCCTACATCAAAAATTAAACATCATTGTGAACATTATTTCAAGTTTTATTTGAAATGACTTTGCATTAGTTTTATTTTGAATTACACAATATTTTTTTCACAGAATCTTAGATCTATCACTTTATAGTTTTTTTTTTTTTGACTAATCACTAATGTGTTGGATTACAAATACTCATATTACACTCAATTAAAAATAAAATTCAGTCTGAAAATGCAATGAAACTACAAAATCCCCAAATCTATTCAATGATACAAATTTGACTATTTATTTTGCTGATATTTCTAAATAGTTTAAATTAGCGCATGCACGAGATGGAGAGGAGAGGGACGTGGTAGCCATGGAGTCGTAGCCATGGTGCCGTCGCCGTAGCAACAGAGGCTTGGAAAACGAGTGGATTAATTGGCATCTCGGAGGCACACTCTGGATGCGCTGCTCGAGAATAGCAACCCTTGACACACTAATGTTTCCTTCACACGCCAGACAACGCGCATGTCATTAATGAGGAAGCTAACAACTTAATCAATATCCCCCTGCTTTTTTTCCCCCTCTTGTGTGTGTGTGTCCTTGCCTGAGTGTGTAGTTATTTATGGCCAAGTGAAAGCAACAATTAGCACACAGAGGCAAGGCTAGCAAAATGGAACAAGAAGAGAGGAGAAATTAAGTCGATGTTAAAGAACTTACAGCGTCCATTGGAGCTTCCGGCTCTTGATTGAGTTGTACAGTGCCTGAAAAAGACCAAAAGAGACAATTGTGGAATTCAGAAAGCTGTCAAAAACAGGTTATATCTTGACATTAATATGAGGTAGTATACTTTTAGTTTTCAATCAGTTTAATTATCTCTTTATGTGCGAGACAATGATCATTTTTCATTTCATGCTTTTGTTATAATGGGCTTATATTTTCATAATCATGTGTACTAATATGCTTCAAGTAAGTGACAACAGTCAATAATAAGTAAATCAGTGAGTACGTACTAAGTAGGTAGGTAGGTAGTCAGTCAGTAAGTCAGTAAGTAGGTAGTAATAAGTAAGTAAGTACAGTTGTGCTCAAAAGTTTACATACCCTGGCAGATTTTTTTATTTTCAAAGAATATGAAAGATAACACAAAATGTTTTTGTTTTTTTCACTCATAGTTAGTGGTTGTGTGAAGCCATTTATGGTCAAACAACTGAGTTTGCCTTTTTAAAATCAAAATGACCCTGATCAAAAGTTTACATACCCCAGTTTTTAATAGTGTGTATTGCTCAGTTTAACATCAATGACAGCTTGAAGTGTTTTGTGGTAGTTGTGGATGAGGTTCTTTATTTTTTTCTGTTGGTAAAGCGGCCCAATCTTCTTGGCCAAAAGCCTCCTATAAGTTCCTGGGCTGTCTTGTATGAACTCTCCACAATGGTTCATTGATATTGAGGTCAGGAGACTGAGATGGAACTAACGGGACCTTCACTTTATTCTGCTGGAGCCAGTGGCATCAGCAAACCACCTCCATATTTCACAGTATGGTGCACTTTTTTGTTGTCAACAAGGTAGGTAGGTAAGTAGGTAGGTAAGTAGGTAGGCAAGTTTATTTTTAAAGCACTTTTTGCAGATAAAAATCACAAAGGGCTGTGCAAGAAAATGGGCAAAATAGAAACAATGTGAATAAAAATGAATAAATAAAATATAATAACACAAGTGAAAACCCATCAACCAAAAGCTTTCCTAAATAAAAGTGTCGTCTGAGTATAAACATTTAAGAGAAAACTAAAATATGAACCACTCGATACTAGAAATGCATTTTAGATCATGTTGGGTCTAAACTACAGGATTAGAAGGTGGAGACATTACATCATGTTGTTTACAAAATTGTGCAGAGTTTGCGACTTTGATTTGATTAATAAGGCAATGGGCGGCCCTAGTGTTTATTAGTGATTGGTAAAAGAGAAATTACTCCAGTCTAGGGTCTAATAAACTGTACTCAACATCATCGTAAACTGCTTCAAGCCACACCATTTTCTTTACGGCGAGCAACTCCATCAATCACGGTCGCTCCAGCCCCGAGAGCTTTGGTTTAGAGATCTGTTGCCCTCCGAGCCGCCAGACGTCAATGGACAGCCGTGGCGATCGATTAACAATTTAAACCCCAACATCGACTTACTGATCCGCAGCGGGCACAATCAAGTTACAGCGGAAGATGATTTCATTGCGAGGAAAATGTGATTACGTTTGAGAAAGTAGAAATGATTGTGTTTTTGTTTGGTTGTCTGCAATCTAGAGCACTCTTTGAATAATTTGATTTGCGGCATTGTTCACAGTCTTTAGGGTCGTTATCATTACGGCATCTTCTTTATAATAGAGTTTTCTTTTTAAAACTAGGACAAAGTCAAAGATGTCGTTATATAAATTAGTCAGAGCGAAATATAAAAAGGGCTGCTCATTCTTGAAACAATACCTTTGTGTGTGTGTGTGTTAGAAATTGAATCATTATTTGCTAAACTAGTAGATGATTCATATCAGAACATGTTGGAAATACGACCTACACAGAAATCACAATTGAGATGATTTTGTCGTGTTATCTTTATCAGAGGTTATGAGTCAGGACCCAAAAATAGGTCGCTAAAACATTTTCAGTGGGTCATTAATCCTTTCCCAAAATCTCAGTCAGTCACCTTGAAATCACTGCCTATAAGGAAATACGTGTCTGCATAAAGAATGTAGAACATGTATTTCTGTTTTATATCAAAACTTGGAATAAACATTCTTAGTCGGTTCGCAGTGTATTTCTATATGTCGAAGGTGGGATCCAGTTGTCTAGTTTAGTTTAGTTGTTTATTTGAGCAGTTAGTCTGCTTAAAAGGAGTTGGCCGAAAAGCTTATAAGCGCCCACCCCCAAAATAAAACAATAACATTTTCATTTAACATTTACACCATGTTACACTCCACAACAAGTGCTCAATATAAGGATCCAGTTGAAAACCACTAAAATAAATAGTGGCTATCTTTGAGATTTGCTAATTGGTTGTGCAGCCTTATAATATAAATAATGAAAAAAGTGTAGAATGTTGAAACTTTGTCAGTAAGTTTCAAGTCTTGCTCATGTTTTAGACTAATGTATGCAGCTGCAAACAGAATTTACTTTGGGATCAATAAAGTACTGTATTGTATCTTAAAGTGCATATGACAGGTTTTAATTCTTTTGAAAATATGACTTATTTAGAAAATAAAATCAGTTGCAAGTTCACCGGTTACATAATTATCATTTTGTTTCAGTGAAGCAGCAATTTTAATCAAGAAATTTTATTTTTATTTGAATTTTTAAGCTGCTGACAGGAAGTGACATAGGAGGAGGTAACATTCCATAGCGGTTTCACTCACTCATTTCCAGTGTTGGGAACGTTACTTTAAAAAAGTAATTAGTTATAGTTACTCACTACTTGTTCCAAAAAGTAACTGAATTACTCTATAACTTGTTACCAGGGAAAGTAACAAAATTGCTTTATATCAAAGAATTTTGATATATTTTTTTTTAGCAGTTTTCAAAAATCCGTTGAAAACAGACAGGTGTTTGTATTTATGTACTATCATGTAAAAGATGTTCATAGTAACTGAATGAACTGAATGGGGGGTAGAGTGGGGGGGGAAGCCTCTGTGACTGAATGGTATTGACCAGTATTTGCGTCGCTGTTTTATTAATGTAAGAATACGGCTGTATTCAAAGAGAATGAGGAGGCACAGGAGTAAAAGAAACATGTGCCAACGCAGCAAACGATCAGGGCAGACTTTACGCACAGGCATTGTGCAAGTCTCTCCATTCATTCATCAGGCAAAACGTAAAACAATCAGCAAATATAAGGTTAAATGCCCTAACAGAAAGTTAGTGGCCTGCTGTCTCTCTGGAGTGGAGAGTGGGGAGAGAGGAAGAAGAAAAGGCGCTAAGAGAGAGACAGGGAGAGGGGGGGAGAGACGCGTCTCCACCGATTCTGCATCTTTGGGTTAAAAATAAGTTCCAACACTACAGATCAATGATCACCAACTCGATTCTCCCGTGTCGGGGACACACGTAGTTTTTGGAGCAGAGAGCACGAACACTCTGCTCAGACAGCGTGAGTACTCCGCGAGACTCCGCCCACCCTCTCCCCTGCTCCTGCTGCGTGAGCTAACACCGCGGCGCTCATTCAGTCGAATTGTAACGACGGGGAGAGTAATTAATTAGATTACTCCGTTACTGAAAAATAACGTTGTTACCCAACGCCGTTCTTTTAAAAGCCGTTATTCAAAACACTGCTCATTTCCCATTGACTTAACATGGTTGCACGGCAACAGCTTAAAATTGTTTTCCCTCTTCTATGTCACTTCCTGTCAGTGTCCAATAAGGAAGTGAAACTATAAACATCACAAGAATGGCCGAACTAAAGAAAGCTGGGTACAATCTTTAGCAAAATCTTAAAATATAATTGTGTTAACTATGTTTTAGCAAAAATGTTGTCTAATGTGTCATGTGCACTTCAAAGTTTTGCCAAGGCACTGGTTCTTTTTCACAATGGCAAAGTTGCCAGACCAGAGTTCAAATGTGAAGATCCATTTGGCTCGGGTAATTGTTTAGTCCTATAGCGCTTCAGTTCACCTTTATTGTCATTGTCACCACTACATTTCCTGGGCTTATTTGGTTTCATAAATCTCACACCACAAGTTCATCACCGCCTGCCCAAAAACTTTTGCGCCACAGGACAGCGAGACTTGATAAGGAAATATCATTGAAAAGCTCAGGGAACACTGCACATTCAGCGTTACATCCTGTGACAATCGAGACCTTTAGACACTTGTGGGCTGTGAGTGACATTATAGGCCGAATGTGATGGTGCGGTGGCAGTTTCACAGCCGATCTGCAGTGATGAGGACACAAGAACAGTGTGAGGAGAGAGAGAACAGGAGAGCGGGTGAGGGAGAAAGGGAAGGAGACTGGAGAAAAGAGGCTAGGGCCGCGCTTTACTTTACAACACAGTAATAACATGGTAACAGAATGGATACAGCATGGTAAATATAGGGAAGGCCAATACAGAATTCTGCATACACCTCAAAGCACGCCACAGTTTATTTATCAGGCTGAGCCACAATACTAACCTCTTTGTGAAAATGTAACCTTACTTACTATTACTGTATCTGGCTATGTATGTCCCTTGATAATTTGTGTTTTAGAAGAATTCTGCTACAGACCTGATGTATATTGCAACAATGGATACAGGGACAGCCTCCTTCTGTCACTCAAAGGTACAGAGAGACATTTAAGGCATTTCCCCATGGAGAGCGCAAGAGCCCTGGTACACAGGAAATTCTGAAAGTTTTTTTGACAAGATGACAAGCCCTCCTGGCTCCTGGACTACCTGCCTCAGGACTTGGGGAGTTAACTTTGCTGGGGGAGGGTCACATTTTGTAGAGCTGGCATGCGAGTGTGTGTTCAAATGTTTGAAATGATCCACAGTGTAAAAAGAAAAAAGAAAAGCAAATACTAATCATGTTTTCTGGTGTTTTCTGGCAGTTCTGGTACCTGATTTTTTTTTTTTTTCATTACAAACAATCAAACAGGAAGCCACTAAAATGTTAAAATGTTAGTTGTGGTCTGAACTTATAGGGAGCATCCCAAGTCCTCACAAGGACAAATTTATAGGCACATTTGACAACTTGCAGGGCCCCTTTTCAGGGTCATTATCACAGAAAACTAGCTTGCAAGTTCAGGAAATGGCTACAAATGTTTTATAATTAAATGTATAGTGTTTTCCCCACAAATATTACAATACACTAAAGGAGGACAAAACCAATTTAGCTCCACGACGAGAAGAATATCAGGTATAGTGCCTTTAAGATTAGGGTTATGACTATTACTCCAGCATACATTGGGGTTCTGCTCGTTTCCAAGTAATTACCACTATTACCATGTTGTTAAACTTTTAGGCACTGTGCTATTTCCATCCTATTAGTGTGCTGTAAAGTGCTATGGGGGTGAGAGGAAAACGAGAGATAGGGACAGGAGAGGAGAGGAAAAAAAAGAAAGCGACGAGAGCAGGCAGTGGAGAGGGAGAAGAGGAGACAGTTTCAGAGTTGTAGCGTTGGGTAGACGTGGACTGATAGACAGCTGTGACAGTGGAGGTGATAGAGAGGACGCTCAAGGGCTGCTCACCATTCTCTCAATCACTGTTGTATTCCTTAAGGATAGATACAGCATATATAGCTCAACTAAGAACGAAGTGTGAAAAAACACCCAACTCTTTTCCACGTACAGTGCTAATTAAAACCGGGAAGCTTTAAAAACACAGCTTGACAGAAATCTGAACCTCAAGCAAAAAAGAGCACTACGAAGAGGTTGCACCAACGCCGCTCTTCCACATTATACCGTAGCAGCAGAACCGCCCAGCCACCTCATCCTCAACATTTCTAACCCCTACAGAGTCTAGGCTACATTTCCCCTATTTAAATTCGCTTTACGTGAGTACTTACACACAAAATTAAACAGTAATATCTTCACTTTACTGCGCAGACGTCGAAGTGCTCCTAAGATGTTATTACGCCTTACAATATAGTACCTCTTTTTATCCGCTTAGAAAATTGACAGATTTAATTTTGTGTAACTAGACTTGGCTCGTGTAACTGCTCACGTAACTCTATTTAAATAGGGAAAACGTGGAAGAGCTTGGTCGCTTCTAACTTCACCCCCGTTTGGCCCCATAGAGGAGAGGAGGATAGGCTAAATGCTAACAACATCTTTGGTCTTTTTACGTGACTGAGCGCACGCACAAAGACCAGAGCGGTACGCATCAACTTGTCTAAGCTCAGGTAAGAACATATCTCAGTATGGAAAAACGATGGCCTGTTCCTTTAAAGAAATTATTGACTAAATTGGAGAGTACACGATGGTGAAAAGGCACAGTGTTGCTCAGTATTACGCCGTACAGACAATAAATCTAAAGAAATCGTGAAAGAAAACGTAATTAAGCAAGAGGTAATTCAATTGAATTCATAATCTCCTCCAACATCTACAGTAATTACCAAATCCTTTTTGTCTGTAACATTAGATTATTTTGTTCGAGCATCACAATCATGACACTAGTTGTCCCCAAACGGGTCATGGACTAAGGTAAACCTATGGCGGATATTTAAATACATTGCTGTACTCCCACGAAAATGCACTACTCAGCCCAATCTGCAAGAGTGAGAGGGAAACTGCTTGTGTTGTACGAAACTAATAACATCAAATATTCACAGAGAAAATTGGGCGAAAGATCTGACAAAACAACAACCACTGAGCTCCAATCGCGCAGAGAAAGCTTTGTCGAACAGCAAAACAAACTGGAAGTCTTTAGCGTCAAATGGATCTCCAAACATGTCCATTCATCACGAAACCCCCGCTGACACTGAGATGCTGTGAGCCGCCTCATCTACTGTATCAACGTCATCTGCTCAGCCTTGGACTGAAGGGTGGCCAAGTATGTGTCCATTATGGAGGCACAGTGTGGGGCCACTCCCAGCTGAATGTCAGTAAGTGACTGGAAGAAGGTGCAATAAATGTAGACCAAATAGTTGGTCGGACTTGTAAAATAACTTTGAGACGCACCGGGATTTGTTCATTAGTATTCATTGGTTTCTAACGTCTGTGGTCTGGATGGCAGGGAAATTAACTGAACAAAATTGGGTCAACTGTAATGGATTAATGCCACAATTTGATTGGATGCAAATGTCTAATTAAGGTTCACTGAGTTCAGTTTGATGCTGTTTCATGGTTTAGTTCTTGTGGTACTGTAGATTTAATAAGTAGCCTACTGCTTTAAAAAAAAAAAAAAAAAAAATGTGTATTCATTTTCCTTTTTGGAATGACTCTATGGACCATTCCTCTCTGTCTTCAATAAAGTCTTGACTGAATGAATGAATGAATGAATGGAAAATACTCTACATTGTTTCTTAATATTCATTGTCAACATAATTGGCAAATCAATTTAAATCAGATGCACCATCTTTACAAAAAAGGCTTGATACTGACTTGGGACCTCTTGCATCATGTCCGTTGCATAAGTAAAATAAAAAGTTTTTAGGCCTATTGAATAGCTAACAGAAGGCCTGCTTAATGACTTAAAAGGTGCAATAGTGTTAAATTGTACGTTCACTGTAATTACAGTAGAGCTTTAACATATTACATCAGTCTGACTGCACTGTTACCTTTCTCCTCTTCCTGGCCTGTGGATGGTTCTGGCCGTCCTGAGCTTTCCCGAGGAGGTCCGGGAACACGAGCGGTTTGAGGGAGCGCGAGCGCGGGGTCCTGGGGTATCGGAAAGGGTGGTCCATCAGCCGGAAGTCCCTGCCGTAGCGCACGGTGCAGAGGGAGCGTGAGCGTAGGCGCCCCGCGGAGTGCAGACTGTTAACACCTATCATCGTATAATAAGAGACTATAGAGTTGTCTCTAAACGAGACTCGTGCGGAGGGACAAAAAATCCCAAAGTGAAATGATTTCGTTGAGTTGATGTAACGAGCGGCAGCTGGATAGTGGGCTCAGCTGTTACGAGCGAAAAGGCGGCGCATCATTTGTCAGTCTGAGTGACGCTATCAGTCGGCATCAAACCGTCCTGCTGTGTCTCAATCAAGGCCGGTTGCATTGGGGAGCCCACCTAAATGTGAATTATTGATAGGAAAGGCATGAATTAAAGATGAAAACCCTCGTAGACGCTCGCTGTCACAATATTCAGAGGGAAAACGGCACCCGCACAGAACAGTAGGTGGAAAAAAATGAAAAGGGTCAACAGCCCGTCACTGCATGGCTGCGCGCTCGTGCCAAGTTAAGCAAAAGAGAACACCTGTCCACCTTTTAGTAACAAGACAAACAAGCCCGCGCCGGGACCTCGCGCCGTCACAGATGGCATGAGACGCTAGTAAAGTGTGAAGTTGACTGGGTGCAAAGACGTAAAAAAAAAAAACGAGACCAAAAAGGGCACAAAACGCAGGCAGGCGTAGAATAACTTGCGATAGAAGATACGGGAGCGAGAGGGGAGGGTGAGCCGCCCCCAGACTGGAGAAGAGGGATTCCAAATTGCACCCTCAATGTCGTCACAGACCCACGGACACCAAACAAGTCAACATGAGACGTTCGCATAGAAAGTCCTCAGGTGTGACCGGCCACGATTTCAGTGCGTAATCCTGTTGCTCCTTTCAGAACAAAATAGGCATTGTGCATGTATACGACACCACATCGGCCACTTGTTTCCCCTTGCCGTCCTTCTCTCCGTATACAAAAATATATATATATATATATAATGTAGTCCACTTCTGTATCAGTCCGTCTTTTTCAGCAGTGCGCGCAGTCCCATCGCACATTTGGCGGGTCTGGGTGTTGGAGAAAGAAAAACGCCGCTCTCCTACTCATCGGAATCTCGTTCATCCCCGTCTCTCGTCTTCACCGTTTGTGGCCAAATCTTCCATGCATCCTCGTGGCGTCTCCTTCCGATGCCTCGACATGTGGCGGTGGCTCCTCTGGTCGGCTGGTTTGTCTGTATCGCAGGGCAGTAAAGGGAGAAAAAAAAAGAATCTGCCGTCCTCTCTTCTCCGTCTCTCTCTCTCTCTCTCTCTGTCTCTCTTTCTTACTGGGAGCGCTTCGTCAATGCGCACACGCCAGGCTCCCTCCCTTCTGCAAAGTCCGTGCCAGCGAATCGCACGGTCTCCCGGCGCACATTCAGAATCAAGGTTTTGGGAGGAATGCATTCGTGTATGCGTTCTGGACATGCTTTCTGTGCCGCCAATTAGTATTCATTGCTCGTAAATCCCGGGAGACGCTTTGCGAGGTGGTTGAGAATTAAAGGCAACAAAATTGGGTCAGATGTAAGGGTTTATTTGCCACTACCTGATTGACTAACGATTTTCTATTTATAGATATATAATCTGCTTTTATTCCAAAGTCCCTTAATTAACCTTGGGCAAACATAATGAATCATTTTTATTGTGTGCAAGATGAATGGAAGAGAAAGGTGTTTCAAACATGGTGCCAGCTTTGAAGGGAGGCAGAGACAATTAGGAAAATTGTAGGGATCAAGTTATTTTGGTGGTGAAGAGATAAAGAGGCGTCAGACTGAAATGGTCTGGACTTTAGTTGGTGGAAGGTTCATGGTGAATATAAAAGGATGCTGAGTTTGGAGAGAGGAGAGCTAGAGAGACCAAAGCAGAGTTTTATGGGTCAATGGAAAGAGCAAAGCTGAACAAAAGAGAATTTTTTTTTGTTCTGTTCAAGTTTAAATAAGTCTATGAATAAAACACAGAAAACCTTTAATATTTTAACATGGCTTTGTTGGATTGGGAGAAACAGTATTTACAGAATTTAGCAGGGATCTCCAACCAGTAACTCGGGAGCAGCCAGAGGCTCTCCTGCACGTTCTTGGTACCTTGCCAAAGGCTTTCTACATTTCTACACATGCTTGAGTCACATTTTAGAGGCAATTTCTGTTTGCTTGCAACGTTTTGAACAGAATTTGCAAAAGGTCAAAAATCATCTTGGCTAATACCTCTCTCGGGGTAACTCCTGTCCCATAGTTACACAAGTATCTTTGAAACATCCTGACATTGTTGTTACATTTAAAAAGGTAACGTGCAACATTTTGAACTATAATGTTGCCATCACCACAAAACATGCTCCCAATGACCAGCTCGACAGAAAATGCTATTTCTGCAGTGGGTAATCAAAGACTGGATCTGGATGAAAACCAAACCTGTTTAAATCTCAAATTCTACTGCCTTTAGTCACAGCTCCATGGAGACGAGCTGGAGCCGTACCCCCTCCCAGTAAAGTTACAGTCATGTCTTAGAGAGGTAAGCCGCTCACAGCAAAGGCACATTTATGAGGTATTTGTCAATGATATATGTATATCATGATATACATATATATTGATATCTGTAAATATCGGTCATAAAATAAATGCTTGTATTTCAGTATTATTTATTGGGTACATTTTATGCATTGTGGCTTTAAGCAACTCACCAGGTTAAAAAAAACACATAAAATTGTGCTCCAAATTCATTCCTAATTTTCCTGCCACATTTTGTCATATGCATGAGTTTATAACCACGTTTCACAACTTTCAGAAAGTAATATCACGGTAAACCTGCCTGTTCAAGATAGATAAAAATGCTTTAGAATAAAATGCTCACAAAAGTGTTTTTTCCGCAACTGTCTCCTAACGAATCACATCCCTCAAGGAGTAAAGGTCTTCAAGAGGAATCCAATCTCACATACAAACAAACACATTGCTTTTAGTGTAGTTTTCATTTATTGATTAATGTATTGATTTAACCCGTGGTGGTCAAAGTACTTCATTTTATTACTTGACTAAAGGTATTGATGTATTTGCTTCCTCTTTTGGATCCTGACCCACCAGTCACTGATCTAAAAGGACACATATATGCTTCGAATAAGTGAATTAGAAACATGGATTTATTTATATTATATGGCCTAACAAAATTGTAAACAACTTTAATAATGTGAGATAAAACATTGTAGTGTTAAGTACCACTTTGCAAACGCTTAAAGTCAGTGACAGCACAGTGTGAGCACGACACATGGAGCAAACTGCACCTCCAACCCGTGACTACCAGTACAGCAAAACTAAGGGACTCCTGGTTGCGACTCAGTGGCTTCAGAGTCTGCATCTTCAGGTTTTAAAATGGGACAAAGCCCGCGGACAGTTTCATCATTTTACTTGGAGCCTTTATGTAAATGTAGTGGAGTAGAAAGTAGCTATTATATGTGTCTTTCAAATTTAGTGGAGTAAAAGTAATATACTGTAGAAATATGAAAATATGAAAAGTACAACTACAAAAAGCACATCACTTAAATACATTTACATCAGTACTGATCAACTCTAAATAATGAGTTAAATAGACATTATTTATGACCCTTACAAGGACAACGTACAGGGCAGATAGCAGAGTCAAGGGGAGAGTAATCTGCCAGAGAGACTCAGACAAATGGAGGAGAACTTTGCTCATGAGATATTTGTCAAAGTGAATTATCGACTGCGAGAAAGTAATAGGAGCACAGCGGCGACGGCGGCTTTAATGACTCATAGATCACAGCTATTGATCAAGATCTGAGGTCAAGAGACGTCCGCAACTAATAACGTGCTGTTGAAATTACAACCTTAATGTGGTGAACTAATAACAGCAGGTTTGTTTACTGAATAAGTATTTGAATCAAACTGTTTCTATTAGTATTATTATATTTGATTCGTCATGTTTTTAGTTTTGGTTACTTGGGTACGAGTGGATTGATTTTTATTTGACATACATTTGGCCATAAGGATGCAATTTTATCAAGGCTTGGGAGCAGTGTCATTTGGATTACTCCTTAAAAGTAATCCAACAACTGATTACCCTTTCTAAAAGTAATCTACTCATTTGAAATTTGATTACTAATAACTAGTTACTTTAGTTTTATTGTCTACAATTACTCTGCATATCCATTAAATCATTACTATAAATCAGTATTTATATCAATTATATACAGTCATATTTCTTCTTAATACAATAGAATGTAAACCGAATGATTTAAACACACACGTTTTAACAATATCAGTTTATAACAAATTATGACTGTTGTATTAGTTAATTAATTACCAGCCAAGTTGAAGTGTACAGTTTATTTGAATTATATGCCACTCTCGGGCCTAGAATGAGTTACAGTTTACAATAATAAATCATTACATGGATTTTCTTAGTGTTAAAAGTAAAAGGTGTCGCGAATGTCAACCCTAAATCAAAGTGCAGCGTTTGTTCTCAATTTCTGACTGTGTATTTTGAGCTTCTCCACAGAGACACTCGCTCCGCCACTGTTCTCGCTGTCCGCTCTGTGACAAGCTCAGACCTGACGGCTCCATCACCGCGGAGACGAAAAGACCATCACCGCGGCGCCGACCTCTGACCCTGCACACGCAGCACCTGCAGCACGACGGCAGGGGCAGACGGGGGCGGGGCTTATCTCTGTGCTAATAAGATCAATAGACCCATTCAATTTGTGTGACTCCAAAACAACCAAGCTACAATAGTTTTCCCCAGTACAACATGGACAAAAACTATCCCATAATGTAGATACGTACTGAATATTGTGCATAATTGTAACTTAAAACACCTGCTTTTGGGCACCTAAGTGTTGTAACTGTACTTTTTATACAGTGAAATCAAATAGGAAGTCTATGGGAAACTGAATACTTTTTTTGCCCCACTGTACCATGAAACTACTTCTGTGTTTGGAAAGTAACATTTATCACAAAGGATAAATGGTTGGTTTTTTGATGCGATTACTCATTGCGGCACCTCCTCCTCTTTAATTCTTGTCTGCTAGTAAGTAATCTTAATAGTCTTGTCTCAGTAAATGCTAAAGGGGTGATATGTCTGAGGAAAGTTGTCGCTTAAGTTAAAGGTAAACAAACATGTCCTTAATTTGTCTGACTATAAGAACAACGTAACACATCTGTCAAAAAAAATCAGTATGTTTTAACTCCATGCATAGACTAAATTATTTATTTTTTTCTCCGATACCAAAAACCAAATAAGTCATTCATCTTTCCACTCAATATTGTTTGTGGCACTTGGTCGATCACATTGCTTCTCCTATAATTACTGCTTGAAGACTGCATCGAACTGAGCTGTATGCCTTTTCATTTCTCTGCTCCACTGCGGGCTGCTGCTGCTGCTGCTAACCTACTTCAGCTTGTCATTAGCGCTTCAAGCTCTCACCCAAAGCACTGCTGTAGAGCCGGAGAGCATCTCTGAGATTTGCAAAAAAAAGAAAGAAAGTTTCCTCTACATGTTGGGCAAGTGGCCAAGGGTCTGTAGGGAGCTGGGCTAGCAAGAAACAGCTGCTCTGTATTCATCGCCGGCATTCAAAACAACATCCACTTCTGACAATTCAATGCTTAAAATGATATGATATTCGACTATAGGCACCTGCTGTCATGGGAGTATTTTAACCTCCACCTTAACTTCGGGGACAATCACAGTCACCTTCACCATCACATTAATCTCAAATGATTGACAACCGTGTCTTGGGTGCAATGGGTCCAGTGTCAACACAACAGTAATGGGTGCAGATTTGGCAGAAGTGTATACGTGCTACATAATTTGAGTTTAATGGAGGAACAGGCCGCTGTTGGGTGGAACTGTCATCTCCTGCCAGTGATCTGCTCTGACCGATCGTCTGCCCAGATAATCGGGAAAGGAAATGTCCACGAGAAGACATTAGAATGCTTTATGGCCTCATTACGGATGCCAAAATGAAAACAGGCTCCAGATTGAGACGGACAAAGGTAGAGAAATCATTACTCAAGTTAGATATACAGCAGGTTTATAGAAAATAATAGCAATTCAAAAAGTATTTCTTCTAGGCCTACTTCT
The DNA here is from genome assembly GCA_007210695.1 of Neogobius melanostomus. Classification (NCBI taxonomy): domain Eukaryota; kingdom Metazoa; phylum Chordata; class Actinopteri; order Gobiiformes; family Gobiidae; genus Neogobius; species Neogobius melanostomus. The sequence continues at coordinate 3,611,153 of VHKM01000299.1, read as the reverse complement.
AATGAATAAGACACGAAGTAACACTGGAGACTGCAATGATTTCCTGATCAATGCCATCCTTGTTATAATAAAAGTTACAGATGATATTGCAGGTATTAAGAGTGTGTGAGACTTTCTCCAAAGCTTCACAGAGTTCAGCAGATTGCCTCCTTTTTCTCGATATTCTGGCGGTAATAGGAAACATATCACAGGGTTTAATCAACACAGGCTGAACTGGAAAAAAGAGGAGAGAGGGAGGAGAGAGAGAGAGAGGCCAGTGTGAAATAATGAGCGGCAATGAGGGCAAGTCAAGAAGCAAGATTTAAGAGGCAAAAATACAAAGGGATAAGAAAATGAAAGAACAGGAAAGTAATTGGGGATAAGCGCAAGAGAGGGAGCGAGAGAGGAGACAGACAGAGAGAGGGGGTAGGGAGAGGGAGAGAAAAGGAGAAATGTGTGGATGTGATGGGGTTATAAAAAGCGTCATGGGGATGCTCTCATTATTTTCCAGTTGACTAAGCACCAGCTTCTGGACTCAGAGAGGTTCAAAATGTGCTCACTGTGTCTGCGGCAATTTTGACACATTTCAACAAATGTCATTTTATATATAGCGCAATAGCACACACATGTCCAGGTTTTGGTTCAAACAGGACACAGTAGGAATGTGAACAGAACAAACAATGCTGCAGTGTGAATGGTCAGTTAACTCTTCGATCTGATCAATAAATCTTACTTTTATCGATATCTGCAGGCTATTCAAGCAATGTTCACGAAGCCTTGTGGCACCTCAGCCATAACAAGCTAGTGTCACGTCTCAGTGGATTCACACATGACAAATGGCCACTGATATGAAGAGAGATCTCCAGAAATGAATTCTGCTCCTGCACCACATGCTAAAATACTGAATAACTGAAAAGCCCTTATTATAACATGTTGTTCTTTGTCCTTAATAGATATAATTTGGGAAAAGACATTGGGGAAAATAGCCCATGTGACCAACAGGAAAAATATCCTTTAAAAATGTTTCAACTTGGTTCCAACAATTTTCTGAATATATCTTCTCATTCTTCACCTCCTTTTACAATATATTGCTCTGCTATTGATTTGTGTGAGTCACGTGACAAAAACAACACCCACCACCATACTGGATAATGTTTCTAATGCAAAATAATGTCAAACTGACCCTGAATTGAAATCACAAAGCTACTAACTACTCATCTATCCTGCCTTTCTCACTTTTTTACTGTCACAGAAAGCCAACAGGAATCATTACAACGACAGGGTATACTGCACAAAATGTAGCGACATCTTTAAGCATAAAAATATCTATATCATACAGTATTTTGCCTAAAATGCTAACTATTTGCAACTGTGGTTGCTTACAGGCCTGATCTTGTGTTTCTAAACGCAGACTAGACATATACGCGATGATGGGGCGCTATGCGCAATCTTCAGCTTCATACCTGGCGCATTAAGTGGCTGGACAGACACGGCCATGTTTTGCACAGCAGTGGTCCCTCCCTGAGCTTTTCTGCCTAGAGACTGTACCCAACTGGAATATTTTTTCACTGGGTGGCTGTGGGGGGCTCACGTGCTGGTGTCTTGATCATGTTTCTGCGTCATGGAGTTTGTCGTGCTCTTTAATGCTAGAGCGGGACAGTGTGTATAAAGGTGCTGCTGGCCAAAAAGGCATTTTGGTTTCTTCATGTAATTTCAAACTTTTAGCGATAGATATGGATCAGTTTCTGCCTACTTTAAGCACATGGAAAGCTGTCTGTTATCCACCAATATGGCGCTGGCTGTCCTGTGTTACCATGGAGATCAGCTGTGATACGTCACTTTCCATAAACCAAAAAGATTTTTTTTTCAAATTACCAAAAAGATTTTAATTAATAAAGAAAAGAAAAGAAATACAATCACTGTCATGTGTTCTCCCATAATTCAAAACCACAGTACAATAACAAAGCTGTATGTGACATGATTTTGTGATGTTGCGTTGACAACAAAAACAAGTACGCAGCATTCGTCTGAGTCACCCCTAATGCACTTACGCAGCACGTAGGAGCAGATAACAGACACTGAGGGGGAAATGTGAAAATGACCGGCGGAGACCAGGGAGAGGAGGTTATTGGAGGCAGGAAATTATGCTGCAGTCTCACAAAAACACTATGAAAAAATCTTTAGGATATATAGAAATAGAAATAAAAAGCGTATGACGGTGAGACGTGTGAAGAAAGATAAAAGTGACACAATATAGGGAGAGATTTGAGTGCACAGGAGCTAAACAGACGGGAGATGGGGAGCGAAGGAGCAAGGGGAGAAGTACAGAGGGGAATTTAGCTTCAGGGTGCAACAGTCACAATGAGAGCGCAGGATAAAAGAGTTTAGGAAAAGTGCAATGCATGATTAAAAAGGAGTTTCTGGATCTTTACATGCATTAATAACACTAACTCCAAGGGAAGGGTTGTGCTACTGCGGGTAATGCGGATAAAGCCCGATACAGCAATTTATTACAGGTTGATGATATCCTTTTTTTTTAGAGCCTATAAAAAAGCCTCACCCACCTCTCCCATGTAAAAATGTGTGTGACAATAGGCAGATTGGTGTCCGTCACTCTGCCCAAAGGCAACTGTGGCTAGAGAAGAAGCTTTACACATTTATTACTGAGGATGAAAGCAAGTGAATGAATAATGGATTATTTGTGGTAGATCAGCTTGAAGTAAACCCTTCTGGGAAAGTCTGCTGTGTGGTCAAAATGCCTCCACCTTTCCAACTCCTGCTCATCGCTCCCTTGAGGCTCCAGCAGCCGGCAGAGCCAGGTGGAGCCAACATGGAATTAGATTGGTCACACCTGTGTCTCTAAAGGACTGCCATTGCTTTATTTACCAAGTGTAAATCACATTTGGAATGGCTTCAACCGGACTACCTCCCACTCTCCAATTCATTTTTATGCAGCTCGTGACCATGACCATGGTCTCGAATCAATGATTATGAGCCAAACTAGCGAGGGCAGCGAATCCTGTGAACCTACAAGACTAGCGTAAAAATTAGGATTGATTCAATTTTGTGATGTCTATGTCGTCATTAAGTGTATAATAATAATCTCTCATCTGAACCGAGTGCATTTTCTCCAGTTCGACTTTACCCAAATCTAAAAGCTTCTCAACTGGAGAGCAACAGTGTAACGTCAATTTGAAAGCTAAGACCTACAAAAGTGATAGTAATTTTTTGTCAAATTGTCACCGTGTTTTGGTCAAATATTTTAAGCGTTTCTGTTCTTCGTCTCTTTTTTTTAATGTGTTTTTGTCACATTTTTGTCTCTTTATGGTCATGTTTTATATCGCTTTTTGTTGTGTTGTCGTCACATTTTTGTGGCTTTTTATTTATTTTTCATTGCTTTTTGAGGTTATTGTTTTGTTGTTGTTGCCTTTATGTCCTTGGTTCAGGTGGAGGTTAAGGGTTCATGATTAAGCGGACTCCGTTGCAATATGGGGCACTGCGCAGTATCAACTGTGTGCCGATTGGTGACCATGGATGTATTAAAGGGGGGGTATTATGCTTTTTTCAATCACATAGCACCAGTCTAATAGCCATACTACAATGTAGTTTTGACTGTAACGCCTGTCCTGTGGTTCTGTATACTAGATATATATGGTACGTTTTTTAGGTTACAGAAATGGACACAGCATCAAGGAGCGCAAGTCTCTGACCTGTCAAAACATGTTGGAAACGTTTGTGTACATTGAACCTCTCGTAACAATGTAGTGTTTACGAAACACGCACTTTATTACTTTGTCATTTTGGTCAAGAAGTGTCCGCTAAATGCAATGTAATGACAACACACTAAAACGCATGTGAAGAAAGTTACTTTTGCCAGTACAACGCTGTTTTCACCAGCGGGAGGCTTGTAGAGCCAAGTCCTGCACCCAGACACAGCAGAAAGTCTCGTAACTTTCAAAAGACTTGTGGCTTTTAAACTCCAGCATCGTGTAGTAACTTACACCAAATACAAGGTAGTTTACTATGTCCATGTTTGTGCACGGAGGTAAATGGTCCAGGTCTCCGCTGCCGGGAGCTCGTGTGTTGATGTTTTGAATGTCCGCAAGCTTGTTTTGCGCTTGGTATGAGCTTGTTCCTGTAAGGTCCTTTTTTGGATCTCTTTGCATTGCTACTTTCTGCCTTCCGTGTCGTATCGTAGATCGTCTCTGCCGAAAGTAATGCGCAAATGTAAAGTGCCTGAATATGAGGATGCGTGAATTGGAGCGTCCATCGCACCAAATGTCCGACGGCTCAGAGCCAATCACATCGATGTGATCTCATTCTCATAGCATACAATGACGTAACTTCTGTTGTCTGTATATGCATAATTAAATAATGCCTGAATAAATTGCTCTCTCAAAATGGCTGTACTGAACGTCTTGAAATAGGCCTCTGTCTCTTTAAGAAGCTTTCCGACACGCCCCTTCAGCACACTGCTGTGGCATCTAAACAACACACTGTGCGGGGAGGGGGCTCTGCTGAGCTGAGGAGCAGTGGTTGGTGGCTTGGCTGGTGACAAAAGGTCCAGAGGCAGCTCCAGGAGGTGGGGGCGTTCCTAGGAGGACTGAGGCATAGCTACACCTAAAATGGCTGCCGTCTAAGTTTTTACTGATTACTCAAAAATATGTGAATGAGCCAAGGCAACACTCCAGGCATGTGTTTAATGAGGGAATGACATAATAACATGATATAAAGCTTGAAAAAGTCGATTTTACATAATACCCCCCTTTAAGAAATAATAGTTCTGTGTTGACGACACATGACTTGGCTTCAAAGTGGCAACCTCCAGCAACACTATAATCATGTGTCTGCAGAGAACCGATAGCATCAATCCTAATTTTTATGCTGTGTGTAGTGTCATTGGGCCTATCTCTTAAAAACGACGACTGCACCACCTACAGACTTATCAACATAAAAACATCTCATACAGACAGTTTGGCTGCAGTATCTTCCATCTACTTACTTCCATCTCAGTCTCCCGTAACGCACTGTTGTTGTGACATAGTTGATAACAGCACCATAACAACTTGTCGCCTCGATGGCTACAAAACTAATCGTCAGCATCATCATTAGGGGAAAAGTCAAAGCTCTCTAAACGGGTTACGTCCTGTCATCATGTGTCCCGGGCCTATGTTAAAAGGCCTATCTGATGGTCAAGCAGCCATAGTCCACCACACTGATGCTAACGGGCTGATCTAACACTAATCTAATTACACACATGCCCCGGGGCTGGCTTCAGATCACATAACAATTAATCTTACAGGCGGCTCTGTGTAGCTGTAGAGAACCAGGAAGCAAACAGGGCCACACAGGCCTCTGATTGGACGCCTCTGGAGATGTGCCAGCTGGCGGATCTGAATGACAAAACTGGCACACATATAGTGGGTTCGGGAAGTACTCATTCCCCTCGATTTATTCCTGTTATCATCATGGTGAAATTTGATACCGATAATCTACTGCAGGCTGACATAAAGGATGTATCTTTCTGTTTCATGGGCAATAAGCGGAATTTACCACTGAACTGAACTTTAAGAATGTTGAAAAGAGCACAACTATGAGAGCGAGCAATGGAGCTATACTTTTTATAAAGGGTCGGAACACCTATGTCACTATGAAGATATAAAGTATGTTGGAGCCTAATCTGCATCAGACTGCTACACAATAAAGTGGACATACAGTGGGAGGAAAAATAAGTACACCGTTCTCACATTTCTGTCTAATTCTATGTCTAAAATGGGGTCTTATCTGTATAACAATAATATGAATGAGTAAACAGTGTCTGCTTAAACTAATACCACCCAAACATTTACATTTGATCATATTTATATTGGCCATAACATGTAAACATTCACAGGAGAGGTGGAATAAGTAAGTAACCCAGGAATCTGGCTGAACTGCAGCGGTTTTGTAAAGAGGAATGGTCTAATCTGTTCTCCAGATAAGCAGTTATTTCTGCAAAAGAAGGGTCAGCCAGCTATTTAATACAGGGGTTCACTTACTTATTCCACACTGTTGTGAATGTCTCAGGTTTTTTCTGCAAATATCTTGATAAACCGCTTTTCTGTAGTTGTAGATTAGACGCTCACAACAATCAGGATGAATCTTGGACCATTCCTCTTTAAAAACTGCCGCAGTTCAGTGAGATTCAGTCGGTGCACTTACTTATTCCACGCTCTCCTGTGAACGTTTACATGTTATGCCCAATAAAAATATGATCAAATGTAAATGTTTGGGTGGTATTAGTTTAAGCAGACACTGTTTACTCATTCATATTATTGTTATAAAGATCAGACCCCATTTTATGACCAATTTAGGCAGAAATGTGAGAAATTCCAAACGGTGCACTTACTTTTTCCTCCCACTGTAATTAAAAAGAGGCCTGAAAACGTTCTAACCAAATCTATAGCTTCATACTAAAGCACACAAAGTTTTCACAATATGTTTATATTCAAGAAAGACCTTTTAAACAAACCTCAGCTCAAACACAAAAATGATGCTTTCACTCCAGTACAGTTTATACATCTCCAAATGCGCTCCTCTAAACTCCAAACCAGGAGCTGTTCCTGCCACAGAATTGTCTGAAACATGATTTCAATTAAGTTTTAACTAAATCCACGGCCCCAGCACGGTCTGTAGCTAAAGAGAACCAGGAAGTGAAAAAGCCCACAGTGGCTTTTCATTGGATGCCTTTGGAGATAAGCGATATGCCAGCTGGAGGATTTGAATGATAATACTGGCACTCGTAGATGCACATTTGGAAGGTGTGTCTGTGTGCGCTGCTATTTTCGATTTGACGGTTGCTTACTTTGAGCTGATCCCTGGGAAAGTCTTGGCCGTCGTTCAGCCCCTCCAGGTTGGAAATAAACTGCGTGCATGACATCCTCTTGCCAATGTTCTGTAACCATGAAAGGACGAAAAAAGAAAAAAAAGATTGTTGTACGTTGGCAGTCGCCGTCTCCTGTTGTCTTTCTGTTCTGTAGGCATTCATATTCCATGTTTGAATATCTATCAAACATTGGTTTAGCAGCTCAACATTTAGCTAAATAAAAACTTGGGCAAAGCATGTGTGATAAGAATGTTCCAAATACTGCAATATTTTACAATACAACTCCAAATCAATGCACAGCACTACAAAAAAAAAAAGAAAGAAAAAAAGACGAGTTTAAAAGTCTCAAATTGAGCATAATAATTAAAATTTGAGTTGTTTTGACTAGTTAAGATTTAGTTGGGCATTTGACCGAGATAATTTCACTTGTCCTGAGATGCTTTGACTTGATTCAATACATTTTGTCTTTATTTCAGGTTGATTTATCTGCCAATGGGGAAAGAAAATTGCACTTGTCCCATTGGCAGTTTTACTTTCTTATTTCAAGCGAGATTACCTTAGAACCAGGCTGAAGTGTCATCAGACAAGCAAAGTATTCTTGGTCCGACCAGAACAAAATTAATATTCTCATATCAAGTCATTTTAACCCATGCTTGATATTTAGTTTTTGTAGTGTGCACATGCATTTCTTTATCCCTGTCATCATTGTTTAAAGATTGTCTATCTGTATTTTTGAGTTTTAATAGCTTGTTTGCTAAATGAGAAGCGCAAGGATAAGTTTCACCAAAACAATAATGCATTCATTTCATTTGGTCTACATTTAATTTAATGTATTAAAATAAGATCCAGCGATACACAGTAGTTATTAACAGTAATGTTGACGGATAACAATTTCATACTGGTCAGTCTGAATGAAAGACTTCTGACAGGATCAACTCACTGTAAAGCATATGATATTTTAATATTTCTTTATCTGTGCACGACAGTGAAAATCCCTCATCAGATAATACTGGGGGCATTTGTGACTGCTTCTTGTGCGTAGGGTAGTTACAATATATACTATATCGACTTATCGTTCAATAAAAAACAGATAAACGATACATTTTTGGGCTATTTATCGTCTGCACATTTATTATCATCCCTCCCCCCATTCTTTCTTTGTAAAACTTAGATTTTTCACTGAAGCAAATTGAGTTTAAATACATTTCATGTTAACTGCAGCTTGTGTGGTATTTTAGGATATGATGATGCACTTTTAGAACAAAGGTTACTGCCATTTTTATGCCTGAGAGTTGACAGTATCGTTTATCGCGATACTTTCCTGCCTCAATATATCGAACTTCAAATTTGTTATCGTGACAGGCCGACTTGTGCGCATACAGTCGATCGCAATAAAAACACACTAAAGTTCATATAATTAAATTTACAGAAACATTTTGTCACATCATGTGTTGTTAGTGATCTTCCTGTGATCACAATTCTCAAACAGAGGATGAGTCAAAGTGGTGTCGGTGCCACTTGTTGAGACGCTCTGATTCTCTCTTTTAAAGAAGACTGAGTTTCTTGTCGCCTCTGAAGACACTTTAATGAATCATTCATCCGCCGAGATGTACCAGCTCCGGGAACAGCTCAGACCGACTGAAGAAGTGTAGCTAAAGGGGGTGAGACTGAAACTTCACTCTTGGGTCAGATTATACAGAGATTAAAGCCGCTACACGTTGAAGTGGAATTAAATGTGTTTTGTTCTTCAGCATATTGATTAAATAGATGACAAAATCAACATTATATTGTATCATTGTATTTTGCACCATTTACCTCGCACTAAATCATATTTCTACACTGACGTAATCTTCATGACCACACTATGTTCATCTCAATAATACTTCCTAGAGCCACGTCTTGTCACTACTCACTTGGCCGTGCAGATCAGTGTTAAGCAGCATTAGGGCGCAGGTGAGCGTGTGGACTGCATCTGTTAGTAAAAAAAAAAAAAAAGATGTAAAAGTGAAAAAATAAGTTTCAAAAGTGAGGGGGGGGAAAAAAACACCAAGCTTGAGCACTGAGACACTATGGAAAGAAGCAGTAAATGCAGAGTGATACGAGAACGAGGGGCGAATTTTGAGAACTTACCCTCTGATGGGACGGCGTTAGGGTTGCAGTCAAAGTAGCGCCTGGAGAAATGGGACAGGACCCTCTCTCTCTCCTGCGTCTCCCCCACCAGAGCGAACTGTCTCAGGAACGCCCTGGGACAGACACAAGGTGCAAAAACAATCACCTTCCTCCATTTGATGCTGAAGAAACCCATAACCCATGTATTCGGATGTGGAGACTTTCTTGAAATATATCTGCAATGGCGCCATCTAGTGTGCAATGTCGATATTTGGTGCATTCTGTCTGTGTTTCATTCCTTTGTCTCAACCAGTCTCAACTATTGCCCTCTTACCGTAAAGCCTGGTCGAGCGCGAGGCCTGTGAAGTTGAAAAAACTCAGATATTCTTCAGCGACCAATCGACTGAAGTCATTACTGCAAAGAGAAATAAAGAAGGTCAAATTAAAAAGGTAGAAAACTGTAGTGACCAGAGAATCACAACGTGAAAGATTCAAACAGTCATAAGGTAAATGTAAACTTTATTGTCCTTGTGTTTGTAGGGAAACAATGTAGGGCAATATGTCAGAATAAATAAATAATCTAAACTGTTTGCTCCCGTTGTAATCTTATTTCAAATTCATGGCACAGTGATCGAGTGGTTAATGCTCCGACATTTACAACTTCATTTTTATTTGATGTAAAGTACTGTTATTGGGATTTACTTCTATAAACTACAATGCACTTATTCTGTTAATTTCCCCCACTCACTTCTTGCTGAGGTGCCGTGCCACGTCGGACTTCCTGAAGCCGTCCAGATTGAAGAGCCGTTTGGCCAGTCTCTTGGCGGCGGCCATGTCGGCTCTGTTGTTGCCGTTGGTCAAAGTGTCACTGCTGCTCAGCCCCAGCCTTTCACTCAGGTCCTGGTCCAGCTCCGAGTCTGTGGCCAAACGGGCCTTCTCCCGGCTGCAGGACGGAGCGAGCATAAACATGAATAATTCAGTTGAGAAAGAGTTGAGAAAGATGATAATTTTACGCTAATACTTTACTCTGTTAAATAATGTAGAAGCACTGGAGAGATTCCTGCTGAACAAAATGTTTCGGGACTAAAATAGCTAAGTATTTTGCAAATATGCAAATCACAAGTACAGAACTTCCAGGATACTCAGGGAAGCATGTGCTGTGTATGTAAAGTTGATGTTGATAGATATAATAGATATAATCTACAAAAACAGAATTATGTGGAAGAATGCTGTCATGAGCTCTTTGACGCCGTAGTAAATTGTTAAGCATAAAATGAAACTCCATCAGTGGTAATAATTCTGGCAAACAACAAACTTCGGGAATAGGGATAACAAATGTATATATGGTCTCAACTTATATAGCGCCTTTCTACCTGCTTTAGGCACTCAAAGCGCTTTACAGTAAGGAACCACTCACCCTATCACACTCTCATTCATGCACCAGTGTACACAGACACTGGAGGCAAGGTGGGTGAAGTGTCTTGCCCAAGGACACAATGACAGCGTGCACCCTCCGAAGCCGGGATCCGAACCCCTGACCTCCCCGATCATGAGACGACTCGCTCTACAACCAGCAGTGTATATGTAGTATCACACAAAGCTTTCAACCTCTTAACTGCACACGCTGGTTCAAGATCGCTCACTGATACCACAGACCAGGAACACCCGAGAGCGGCAGGTTTGGAGATACGCTTTTGTTAATTGTTTTTTCCAACCCCCTTTCTGCCCAAAATGCCCCTCCCGCTAACAGGTGTTGTGATGAAGAGTGAGCTATATCTGTGTAAATCTGAATTCAATTTGGGTCATGTTTTTCTTTGGTCAAAGCGTCTACTAACCATTCCAGTCACACCAGCCAAAGGAAAAACAATGACAGTCCAGCAGCTGAATACAAAAAGTGTTAAATGTCCACACTTCCTGAGAGAGAGAGAGAGGGTTTCACAGCGAGACAAACACGCAACGACAAGAAAACCAACGGTCTCCGAGGCTCAAAAAAACACTTGCTATTATTTTACACAAATCAAGTCAATGACACCAAGCAACAGTCTCCTGTGACACAAGCTGCTGGCTAAAAGAGTTACTAAGGGATCAATGGGTAACTTTTGGAGTCAACAGAAATGAGTCTCCATGTCAACAAAGCAAAAGCGTTATAATGGAAATCAACTAGGGCTGCTACTAAAGATTATTTGAACAGATAACGACTATCAAATGTATTATGATGAAGCAAATTTGCAAAGGAGTGTGATGTTGTCCTGCATCCAAAACAGCAACTTCATAATACATAGCCCATGCCATAACTAGATAAAAGCGTGGTACAATCAACAAAATACCGTAGGTGTATGTTGTTTCTTAAATTAGATTTCAGTTTATTTGTACAATGTCAAAAGACCATCTAATAACTACAAAGCACTATTGCATATAATATTTTGTAAGCAAAAGTTACAGTCTTTCCTTTGCTGCTATTTAAACGAGTCAGTGGGAGGGGTCTTACCTGTGACATGAGCGTCTAGCCTGTAAGTACCGCTCCTCCGCACCAGTCATTCCACTCTGACAGCACAAAACAGATGTGCTCCTCATCGCTCGCCTGTATCCAGCTGCTTGTGTTAAACCTACAGGCCTCGCCCCACCTCTTCTTCTGCTTCTCCCGTAGCCTGACCTCATCCCTATCCTACAACAGTGATTGTTAATCTATACCAACTCAGTACAACTCCCTTATTGAGCCCCACTGCAGCATTCCTCTGTGAACACTTCCCCTCAATCTCTCCCTGTGTTTGCTGTCATCTGATCTTCACAGCATGTCTCCTTCCCCCAAAGTAAAATAGCAGTTTTTTCTCCCAGAATGCAGTTTTTCTATGTTTCCCTGCTCCCTCTCTCTCTCTCTCTCTTGCTCTCTTTTTCCACTGGGTAAACCCTCTCTGTCCCCTACTGACCTTGTCTGCAAAGTTTGGCATGAAACTCAGCTTGTCCACAGCCTCTAACTACAGTCCGGCCTCCTCCTTTGCTTCCCTTCTTCTTATTCCCTTCATTCATTCCTCATCCTTTTGCATCTCAAATTTCACAAAGTCAGTATCCGTCCCTTCTGGGTGTTGTGCCACTTCTGGTCCATCTTGTTCTTTGTTGTCCGCAGAGAAATAAACGTGAGGGATATCATGTTTAAACTTGCAGCAAAAGGTGCGGGTAATCTTTTCAGTGGATTCCTATCAGCTCCCACTCATTGTCTGTTTACTGCGTTGTGTCATAGAGATTAAGCCAGGACTCCACTAGCGTAAATTAGCCACCTGTTAGTGCTGTTAGTTTAATAATCAAAGAGGTCCTGAGAGAATTCCCAATGTCAGCCTTAGCCGAAATGCTAACCCCTCCTCTCCCAGCTCTGCACAATGAGCTACTGTCCAACGGGCCAGACGTTATGAAAAGGGGTAGAGGCAGAGGGGAGGGCGCGCCAGTGAAATTCCAACTTTTATCAAACGAGACTTTAAAAAAAAATTGCTTTCATTGCTTGGCGATTTCGCTGCGGGGTTGCCAGGTCATGAAAGCGAGATAAGAAAGCACAATGCAAATATCTGGCATCCACAGATAAGTCCACCCTGATTAGTTTCTCATATAGAGAGTCTTATCAAATGGTACGCGGTAATGAAGGTGGACTGTGTGCAGCAAAATGAAATACTTCAGGGGGGAATTCCACACATGTTTTGATTTCCTGTGGATTTAAGCGAACGTAATAAACAGACCAACTGTGTGGTGTGCTCTTCACACAGATAATATGTCAAGTTAGTCAAGTTACGAGAGTAAATGTTTCAAATAGCATTACCACAAACTGCTCATTGATTTTAACCTAATAAGATAAAAAAAAAAAAATCAGACAGGTGAGTATTCATTTACCCCGGGCCACCCACCTATTTGTGGCAGTGTTTCCTCATTAGCACACCCCTCCCGCACTGCAAAATCATCAGAAGAAGCCTTTTGTTATGCAGCACTAATCACTGATTGTTAAGACTATAGCTTCTTTATAGAATGCAAAATCACATTACCATTACTAAGCAAAAAATAATGCTGACTGGCACTTTGTAAGTAACAAAATCCAAATCCATTGTTGTGTTGTTGGCATTAGTTAGTGGTGGCACAGCTTTGGATTTTCAGCAAGGAGCTTTTACCTCACTAATATTAAATGGCATTTGTTCCAAACTTTGTTGTGCTGCTTTTGCCTGCTTGTTGTTTTAAGTTTTCATTCAGCACATAACATATAATTAAATTAGACCTAAAGCTGTAAAGTAAGCTGGAATTCTTTATTTGGTATTCCTCACGTTATGTTGTGCTGCTTCAAAACCATAAAAATGTTATAAGTAATGGGAAAGATTATCATTAAATGTTTTTGGCTTTTTTTCTTTGAAATATCAGAATTATTACTTTATGTTTTCTTTTTAGTTGAATTGCATCACTCCTAAATATAAATACTAGTTATTTAGTTTTCAAGTAGAATTTTCACCAAATACAAATACTATTTTTATTTTGGTTTTGCTCGAGTACTTACTTGACTCCTTTTTACTTCTACTTGAGCAACATAAATTTCAAGTGACATTACTCTTATTTGAGCAAACATTTTGGCAACTCTTCCCACCTCTGATACAAAATAAAAGAGACATTTGTTCAATAGGCTCATTCAAAAGTTACTCAAATCCAATATCATATTATATAAAACGAAAGCAAGTAATGGTATAGTTACACATTGAGCACTGTGTTCTGCTGCCCTCTAGCGGACACAGACGCAAAGTGACGGAGTGCAGTACAGCCTGTGCCTCTGCAATGCTGTTAACTCCAGTGACATTTAGAAAACAAAAGAAGCTGCACCCTCATTAGGGACCCAAAAATAGCTCAGGAGCCATTCAAAAACAAGTCCACCTTCAGTTTTTGCTAATGGCCACAGCTTCTGATAAATGTCATGCCTGTAATAAAAGGAGATTGCAGCTGGAATGTAGTATGCATCTTGTAAAACGTCAGAAAGTCAAGCGAGAAAACTAACATAGCATGGGTAGAGGATAGTTAATCAATAGCGCACTATTAGGTGATCTCTCTTCCCTTCAGACACCCTTCGAGAAGCCACATGTCTGCAGTTCACATGTGTAAGCAGCATTTAAATAAACCACAGGAACACACTTGTCTGCACACACCCCACCGCTCCACATGTGTGCGTCGTGCCACGCCAACAGCCGGGACAGCCTTGTGAGCGACCTTCACTGTCTAAACTCAGCTCCATAAAGGCACTGCAGCACTTCTCTACACAAGGACAATGACACAGACAGAGATGGGCTCATTCTGAAAAGAGCAGTCCATTAGAAAGAAAGGTAGTGTCTCTGTGCAAAATAGTATTAGCGTTACGCGAATAAAAACCTGCATTCATGCAAGGCTAAAGTGGCGACTCAATGCATCGACTAAAATACATCGAGTTCATTGTAATAATGTGGAAAGTTGGTTGATCATAATAATTGTCTTCAAGTTAAAAAAAAAAAAAAAACTACTCTCACATGAACTTGTTTGGCCAATGTCGTTGATAGACCTTTCCCCATGCTTTCTTTGTTACATGCCAGTTGGTCTTTTTGAAAGGCCAAAATGTGATTGTAAGTTTTATTTTTTTTAGAAAGTAAATGTGGTCTTGCTACACATCTAGGCCTATAAAAGGTGCACAATAAATACACTTTTACTGGAGTTTTTATTTTAATGGAGTTGTGGTCCACTGTAGAGTTTGCATTACCCCGATATTGGGGGACGACGGATGGAAATTAGCCCAAGGCTACAATCCGGTGTGGCTTCTTTACATGCATGAGACCCATGTATGTTCATTAACATGCACCGTCCCGACCAAATAAACCAATAAATAAATAAATATTAAAGGCCCTATACCTGATTTTTTTTAATTACAAACAATGAAAGAGGAGGACATTAAAGTTAAATGTTAGTTGTGGTCTAAACTCATGCCTAACTTTCCTAACATATTTGTAGCATCACAATTCTTCACAGGGAAGACTTTATAGGCTCGTTTCACAACTCTTTTCAGGGTCACTTTTACATGAATGCTAAAAAACTAAAAGTTCATGAAATGTATACAAATGATTTATAATTAGATGCACAGTGTTTTTCCCACAAATGCCTAAGTTTACAGTATACTAAAAAAGGACAAAAAATGTTTTGTTCCGCAACTTGAAAACAAAATAGATTATAGTACTTTTAAGCCTAGTTTTAAATACAGCAACTCCTTGTGCCAGTTCCAAAGTTAAATAAATAGAGAACATGAGTAAGTGTTTTGGTGGCAAACAAGAAGTATAGATTTGAATGAAGTATGTTTGTTTTATTGTGTAGTAACTCACGTGATAAATGGGAAAGACGAGTTGCTGTACCAGGTGCTGCCTACATGCTCCGCCTGTCTCCTCCGGGGCGGGGTGTCCTCAGACCCGCTGCTCAGCCTCTCGCTGGACGGTGCCCTGGTCGCGTCCGATTCGCCCCCTCCTCCCATGGTGAACATAGAGTCTGACAAACTGGGCCTCTCGTCGCGGGCCAGCGGGGCGAAGCTGAGCTGCACGATCTGCCTGGCGCTCTGGCACACCGGCCCGTGAATGGCAGGGGTCAGGGTCGGCAGGTCGAACGTCAGGACCGTCTGGGTGGTGGAGGTCAGGATCTCCTCGCTGTCCAGGCTGTTGTAGGACGTCCCCTTGGCTCGGTGCGACTCCATGATGCTCTCGAAGTGCCGGCTGAATGTGTCTTCTGCCGACAGCCGCGGACCGGAGACCAGGATCGGGGATTTCAGGGCTGGGTGGTGGTTGTCAAAAAAAGTTTCCTCTGGCCTGCGCGAAGGGAGGGGAGACTTTAACTAACACATTCCAAAAGCATTGCTGCGTGCGCCTCAAAACCACCCACTGCATTTTTAATAAAGAGTGGGAAAGGGAGAGGCCTCTGTGGTCATTTCAAGTGGACATTTCCAAAAATTACATCTTCAAACACTTCATTCAGTTCATATATAGACTCTTCTCATTAAAGGGAACCTGTTTTTGCCTTCACTTTTCACAACAGTAGACTATGACTATGGCAGACTGTGGCAGCAATGCTAAGGGCACTACTTTGAAACCTTTTTTACTCCCAGAGACGTATTAACCCCTTACCCACCGCCTTAACAGAGGGCATTTTCTACAGATCGGCTTTACCCAAATCGAAAAGCTTCTGGACTGGAGTTTACAGACAATAGGCCAGAGTGACGCCTCATTTGAAAGCTAAGACCTCGAAAAACTGATGTTAATATATCTTTTTCCATGCGTTGTTTCCGTGTTGCTGCCACTTTCTATGTTTTGGGGGGTTTTTTGTACATTTTTTAATCACAGTTTTGTCACTTTGTTACTCTTTTGCTGCATTTTCATCCTCTTTGTAACACAATTAAAATGTTCTGTATGGGCTTTACATGTGGTAGAACTGATTGAAGTAACTGAAGTGTTGGCTTGGCTTGTTAAGTGATCAAGCTTAGAACAATAACAGTAAAATCAAGGTAAAACATTTGTGCTATAATACATTTCAGTGTATTATAGAGTATTTACCCGATACCTAGAAGATCACTGGTTTGACTCTCAAATGACACACCTTTGAAAGTATAAAGATCAATTTAAGTATCGTCTTTTAGGTGTGCTTGGATTTGTTTTTCAAAATGCATCAGCAAATATTGCCTAGCTCCAAAAGAATGCATTGTCGCAGCCGTTGCGTCATATTGCCGAATGTGAGCAAACCAGTAAATCAGCGGCCCCACCTCTCAAAAACAATAATCATGTTTTAATTATTTCTTCTGAACTTGTTTGCGTCTCTCGAGTGGGGCAACATGTTTTGCTAGAATCACCTGTTGGGTTCAAACACCTCTGGATCGTCCCGGGACCCATGCAGCCTCCTGCGGTCGTCCCCTTCCATCCGGACACTGGCCCAGCTCACCACCTCCTCCTCGGACTCCTCACTCTCATCCTCATCTTCCTCTTCCTCTGCTTGTTCTTCGTCTTCTTCATCCTTCTTTCCATCCGTCTTTGGTACAGCGCTAACGAGAGGACTGCTACCTGTGCCTAAAGAGGAGAAATACCTTGCTTTTATGTGAGGTCACTAAATTCTCTAAAACTCATGCATTACTAGGGCTGAGTACCGTTAAACAATACCAGTCTGGTATCGAAATAAAAGGATTAGGTACTATTGGTATCGAAAAAAATCGAAGTATTGAAAGCAGGTACCGAAAATAAATATTAAATCTTTATATTCATGTTTTAATGCTTTGGTCATCACAATTTAAAAGAATAAAAAAGTGAAACACAAGTTGAACAAAAGGGGGGGAAATTGAGTAAAAGTGGGGGGAAAAATGAGAAAATTTGGAGCGATATTGAGGAAAAAAACACGTAGAGAAATTTTGAAAAATAAATAAATATGGAAACCTTTTTTTTAAAGTGGAAAACATTGGGGAAACAAGTGGGAAAAAAGGGTCAATTTAAAAAAAATAAAAATTGGGAACATTTTTGAAAAATTGGGGGAAATTTATGGGGGAAAATTTGAAAAAATATGGAACATTTGGGAAAAAAACGTGAGAAAATTGGTTAAAGATTTGAAAAAACATAACAAAAGTTGGAAAGTGTTTTTTTTGCCCTTTTGTCGTTAAAGGAAGTTTCTTGGTTGTTTCACCTCGAACAAATTATACAAATGCAACAGAAATTAAATGGAAGGAAAAGGAATAAATCAACATTATTAATCTGTTTTATGGTTCTATATGAAAAATATTTTAGTATAGGTATTGAAAAAAGTATCATTCAAATAGGTATCGAAAACCAAGTATTGTTAAAGTACTGGTGTGAAAAAAAATGTAATGGTACCCAGCCCTATGCATTACCCGAATAGAATTTGTCTTTAGATGTAAAATGAATATGTTTTGAACTGGTTTATGGTTAAGATCATTGTGAATTAATAATTATTCGTTTATATTATACTCTCAGTAATATTATTATATTTACTGAGAGAAATGAAAAAGCAAAAGCTAACCACAATGCTGTAAGAGCCCGTTTCCTCTGGTCACTATTAAACATAATAGAACGAGGGCAGGCGAGAGATGGACCTGTTGGACGGCCCCCCCCCCTTTCACAGGTTCATAAATCTTGTCTTTTAATGCACCACCCAGTATAGGCTCAGAACTGCCTCACAACAACTAGTTAGGGCAGCAGGGTGTGGGCTTGCTGGTGGGGCTACTGCCCTCTACAACTGGCCATATTACACCCAAACAAGGCAAACAACAAAATAATAAACAGTCACAACCATGTCTGTGTAAGTTCTCAGTCGTACAGGAGTTGTCCATCTTCAAAGAAGGTACTTGAGTCATCTTCTGTACTTGTAGTTGAGGTCTCCAAACGTTTCGCCTCTCATCCAAAGGCTTCGTCAGTGAACAAGATTACACTCAGCACACAGCGTAGATAAACACCAGTTGGGAGGAGTTGGGATTGACCCGGCTCCTCCCCTCTAATCACAGCTACTCTCCCCTGTGGGTAACACCTTTGAAGTAGAGCGTCTGTAACGACCTGCTCCCCCAGTATCGGTCAGTCCTGTCCTATTCATGACAGGACTGATCTGAGTCCACCAGTGGACTCAGATTAATCTTTCTGCTTTTTACTCCAATCTGCTTCGGGGAAAACAGACAGGACACGGCCAGTCCAAGAAGACGATACCTCAGCTAACAAAAGAACAATAGGCAGGTAATTAGCAGTGATCAGCCATGAATAGGACAGGACTGACCGATACTGGGGGAGCAGGTCGTTACAGACGCTCTACTTCAAAGGTGTTTACCCACAGGTGAGAGTAGCTGTGATTAGAGGGGAGGAGCCGGGTCAATCCCAACTCCTCCCAACTGGTGTTTATCTACGCTGTGTGCTGAGTGTAATCTTGTTCACTGACGAAGCCTTTGGATGAGAGGCGAAACGTTTGGAGACCTCAACTACCAAGTACAGAAATGATCAAGTACTTCTTTGAAGTCACAACCAATATTTTACAGTGGAAATGGGAATTACAATAATAATGGGTCGTGTTGACTATGTAATACTTATTATAACTAAATCAATAGTCAATTAATGGAATGGTGACTGGTGCTTATAAGTAATGATTGGAAATGGTTATTATGTGAACGGGAATGAGGAATAAGAAAGAAAAAGTACAAATTGTAAATAAAAATGAGTAATTCAGGAATTTGTAATGTAAAGTGTTGTATTGTACGTAACATGAGATGTTGTATTACTGTATCCGGATTGTAAATTAATCTTGAATATATAAGCTTTTTAGCTTCAGCCTACTCCTTTTGAGTCTTTTTGTTGCTTTGTTTGTTTTCTGCACTGTAATATGTTGTTGTAAATAAACACTCAAATAAATCCTATCAATATCAATATATGATAAGCATGTACCAACAAAAAAAGCATATAGGCAGTACATTGGAATAAGAGCCTGTGTGTTTGGCCAGGAATAATCACTGGCCTATGAAATGAAACTAAATTTGGCCCCAAAACTGGCACAATGGTCAGATGTTGGCACAAATGGTCTTGTGGAAAAAGTGGTAGATTATCCCTGGGAACGCCAATTTGGGCATCTCTGCTCAGACTCTTGCTCATATGACCCAACCCCAGATAAATGGATGATTTGCTTCAACGTCGGAGGATGGGACATCATATAATTAAAGAATCTGAAATTCCCAGTACTGGTGTGCAATTTTTTTTCTGTTTACCTGAGTTCCCCTGCACACTGCGGTTACTAGCAAATGCAGTGTCAGCTTCATCTTTCTCGGCCATAAGCACCTCATCAATGTCCGTCTCCCGATAGCATCTCAGTGGGATGGCATCCAGGTCGGTCTCGAGTATTTCAGAGTCCGACGGATAATGCCGGTTTTGGGGGACATCCCGATCACGGCAGGGGGTGGGGTCACCAGCTCTACCTCTACGTCCTGCACCTCATGATTGGCAGAGAGCAGAGGCAGGGAGGACGGAGGGGTGGGTGATTCACTGGAGTTACCACTAGGAGGAGCTGTAGACTTTCAATGCCATCTGAACAACAGTAAGTAAGGAAAGGTAAGAAAACAAGTTTTGGGGAGTAGTCAGTAAGCAACAAAAGAAATGTAGCAGTTTTCGTCTACAAGGTGTCAATTATCACAAAATGACAAAATTAATTCTATAGTGGATAGATGATACATGCAGACAATTCATGTAGAGAATGTAAGAAATATGTGCTTTTGACATAAAAAAACAAAACCTTTACATGACTTTACAACAGAGCTTCTCAACTTTTATTAGTTGTAATCCCCAGCATTACAACTGTGGTCCTTGTGACCCACTCACTACACGATTTCTATTCAAACTACATTGCAGATTTGTCTCCCATATGATCTGCTGACCTCCTAAAATGAGCACCACTGAATTGCAGAACTAACTTTTTCAATTTAGAAGGTCTTCCATAAATATCGCAGGCATCACACAGTTTCAGCATAGACATAAAATATTAAAATATATACAGAGACGAAGGAGGACATGAAGTTTGTGGGTGTGAAATAAGCTGTAGTGGATATAGCGGTAGATGGAGGAAGATGATTAGTGGCTGCAACCCCTGAAAAGAGCTGTCAAAAACTGTCAAATTATAACAAATTAGTGAACACTGATGAAACAGTATGGCACAGGCATAACTTTGATAAAATAGGCGCACTGCAGTGATGATAGAAAACTGTGTTAAATATTCTCACTCTTCTCCCTCCTGCCAGCAGCCCCTCAGCGGGGGTCCCAAACAGAAACTCCCATTTGGCCCGAGCGATCTTCTGACAGTGGAGAGAGGGCACCGGCAAGGCACTGCCACTGTCCGTCTGGAGGAGACACAAATATAATCCAGCATTTATTTTGAAATGACCCACCTAACTTTAGACACCTGTCTCCATTCTGCATGGCTTCCTTATTTTAGTAATAGCCGCATTTTGAAAGTGCATTGAGGGTGTAATAAATGATAGGTCATATATGTAAGGGTGTTATCATTACCGGTATTTGCATTTCAAAAGCTATTATCAATGGTTGTTAGATACATTTGAATTTAAATTGTAGCTAACAAGTACATTATGCAGTAATTAAACTTCAGAAAAAGTATCTTAAAAAGGTGCATTATGCAACATTTTACTTGAAAAAAAGTGTATATACAGTATGTGCGTATTTGACCCTGCGGCTGTTTGAGTGGTCACCATGGCGCCTTTACTCTCCATCACAGTGGTCTCTAGGACGCTCCAGGATCAGTTGTTTGGAAGGTGTTCTCTGCTGACGTACCCTCTTATCTGGTGCATTAACCTTATACTGTCAATGCTCTCACCAGAAAACCTGCAAACAATTGATCCTAGAGAGCCCTACAGACCACCGTGATTGGAAGTAAAGGCCCTATGCTGACCACTCATACAGCCGCTGGGTCACTGCAAGGTCAAATATGCACAAATATCAACTTTTTTTTTCTTCACATAAAAAGTTGCATAATGCACCTTTAAGTATAGATACAAAATATATAGGTAGAAAATACATTTTACTTTAGTATACTGATTGAGAAAATGCACAACTGAAAGCATTTTGTTTCTTTCTGACCTTAAGCCTACTAAATGTTGTGTACCTGTATTCCCGAGGTCGCTGCCCCCGTCTCGTTGCTGTGGTGACTGGACTGGCTGGACTCTGGCGACACACAGTCCCTGTCCCCGAGGCTTCCCGTCACCCCACTGGAGCTGTGCGATAACCCTACAGTCCCTCCTCCGTTCTCCCCTGGACTCTCCCCTCCCTGCTCCTCCCCTGTCCCGCTGCATCTTCTTCACAACCCTCATCCTCATCGGGTGAGTCCAGAGCCACCGGTCCCAAGAGCAAAATCTCCCTACGCCTTTGCTCCGCTCGTTTCTGTCTACTTTTCGGGCTTAGCAGTGGGCCCTTCTTCCCGGGTTGAGGCGGCGGAGGTGTTGGGGTGTCGCTGTTCGACACAAAGCCAGATTCAGGGCTCGGTCGCGGGCTGGTCACCTCATCCTTACCCCACTGCTGCCTGGACGTCCAACTCACAGGCGCCTCCTCTACATTCTCATTGATGAACAATCGACGCGCCAACTCTGTGCAGTCGCCTTTTTCAAAATCATCCCTTAGGTCCAAGCCGGGAGTCCAGGCATCCCCCATATACTGCGGCGTCTGGTAACGGTGTAACGTTGGCGTATCGGGGGCGCGGAGTTCCACTTGGCTCAGTCTCGGGTCCCTTACAGGTGAACTCGTTTCAGTGGGAGGGTTAGAGGGACGCACCAGACGGGACGGAAGAGCAGGTGAAGAGTGAGCTGAGCATTGATGCTGGTATTTTTGGTGGCAGTCAGAGGGCTTAAAGTCATTGTTTGTTTCATTTGAAGTTTCAGGCTGGTGTGAATTAGTTGCTGGATTGAGCTGCTCTGTTAAAGGGATGTTCATTTTACACTGCTGTGCACTGGACGCCGGATTGTGCAACCTATTTTCACCCACTAAACACGCGGACGCTTTCATGACCTCTTCCACCATCTTTCGAGCAACATCCGGACTATTAGCCGGCGATTTGCTTTCGCTTAACTGGTTCATGCCTTCCACTTTGTTACTGCGATGCCTTGGAGAGCCCTCACATTGTCTTTCCCTAGCGGGGCGCTTTGTAAGTGGTGACGAGGGCTTTGCGATTCAACATGTGAGTGCATTTGTGGTTTTTTGCAAAGGGGTGAGCCAGCCCAGGACTGACAACGTGGTTTTCTGTGATGCAAATAGTCACTGTTCTCAAGTGCGTGGGCCAGTTTGATCCGCAATAATGGAGAACCAAACTCCTCGACCGCCCTTTGTGTAGCTGCCCTCCCAATAGGGTCGAAAACTGGTGCTTGTCTCGAAAGATAATGCTGGTGACCTGGAGATTTGTAAGGACTGGAGGTGCAAGAGGAAGTAGGGCTGCCAAAACAAACCGGATCACTCAGTCTCTTTCGACAGTGACTTGGATCTCTTAGCGGACTATCCAAGGTTCGGACATTTGATTTCTCAACGTAGCTAAACGTAACTACAGATCGCTGTCCATCCTTCACATCTTCCTTTTTTAAACACTTTGGTGAGGCGTAGCACGGAGGAGATCGGAAGTTATGTCGAGGCGAGCTCCAGGATTTCGCAACCTTCGGCGAATTCTGGAGTTGAAAAGTGACCGAATGCTTTGAGGGTGACTGTTTTTGCGCGCGCTCTTGGGCTAAGCAGTGGCTTGTGGGCGTCTTGGTCGGGTTGCGAGCTTGGAGAGAAGCTCCACGGGGTTGTCCTGCACCGAATCCTCCTCGCTCTTCTCTGCTTTCTGGTCGGGGGCGGACCTCACTTCCACATACAAATGAAGGACTTTTCCAGACTGGGACATGACCTCCACCGAGCAGCAAAATGGGGACGCAGACAAGATGAAAGTGCAAGAAGAAGTGGAGCAGTGTAGAGACTTGGAGGCCGCCCAAAACAAACACAAACTCTGGATATATTTTGTGACAGTTCCTTCGGGGCGCCCAGTTGAGTCAATGTATTTTTAGAACATCTTTAATCGCTGCTGTCCCGGAGCGTCCGTGTGCAGGCTGGAGACACACAGCAGGAACGGCCAGAGGACAGAGTGGCCCCTGGGACACCTGAAGCGGCCTACTTCTCTTCATACCTGTGAATGAGACAGACGCTGTTATCTACTATGAGCAGATGAGGCAAGTGACCTGTAGTAGAGCTATTTTTACTCTGCTGATTCATGCTGGCATTTTATCCTTTCTTTTGGCATCTCTGTGTGTGAATTAGTCTGGGTAAAATAGAACATCTTCAAATATACAGCCTAGCATAAAAACAAAAAACTAAGACACTAACAAAATTCACTGTTAATAATTATATATTTTTATCATTTTAAAGGGGGGGGTATTATGTAAAATCGACTTTTTCAAGCTTTATATCATGTCATTATGTCATTCCCTCATTAAACACATGCCTGGAGTGTTGCCTTGGCTCATTCACATATTTTTGAGTAATCAGTAAAACTTAGACGGCAGCCATTTTAGGTGTAGCTATGCCTCAGTCCTCCTAGGAACGCCCCCACCTCCTGGAGACGCCTCTGGACTTTTCGTCACCAGCCAAGCCACCAACCACTGCTCCTCAGCTCAGCAGAGCCCCTCCCGCACAGTGTTGTTGTTTAATGCCACAGCAGTGTGCTGAAGGGGGCGTGTCGGAAAGCTTCTTAAAGAGACAGAGGCCTATTTCAAGACGTTCAGTACAGCCATTTTGAGAGAGCAATTTTATTCAAGGCAGTTATTTTAATTTACTGCATATACAGACCAACAGAAGGTTACGTCATCATTGTAGTATGCTATAGACTGGTGCTATGTGATTGAAAAAGCATAATACCCCCTCTTTAAAGAAAAATCTACACATATGCGTTTAAAGGGAAGGGATTCCTATTTGTGTAGTGCTTTTCACAGGACACAAGTCAGTCACCCAAAAACGCTTCACATGAAACACATTTTCATTCACTCCATATTTAGTGATGGTAAGCAACCTATATAGAGGTTGTACTTTCCTGTATGATGGACAATGCAGGAATATTACCCATGTCAATACATCACAAATGAGCGCCACAACCCTGTGCCCGCGCAACATAACAGCAGGACACCTACGACTGAGAAGACTTTACCATATAGAATACATTTATATGATATCAGAACCAGACTGCTATGTGATAAAACAAGTTATTCAAAAGGTCTAAAAACCTTCTTAAGCCACTGAAACAAGCGACTTTCTCAGATGTCATATCTTGTTCTTCTCTTTAGGATTGATCATTTGGCTAAAAATGCACCTGGCCCCGCATTGTCAAAGACCTGCCCGCTTGTACCTCGCTTGTCATGTTTCACTGTTGTGCTGTGTAGCTGTCACATGAGCTCTTCTCTGAGAGCAGGGAAGCAGGAAACTACCACTCACTTCCTCTTCTCTGACAAAGCAATGACAAGGCAAGAATGACAGCAATCCTCAGCCCATTTCTCGGTCTAACATGGATTTATTGA
This sequence comes from Neogobius melanostomus, assembly GCA_007210695.1. Lineage (NCBI taxonomy): Eukaryota > Metazoa > Chordata > Actinopteri > Gobiiformes > Gobiidae > Neogobius > Neogobius melanostomus. The sequence goes on along the minus strand of VHKM01000299.1, from coordinate 3,586,122 downwards.
AGTAATTAAAAATGCATTTGTCAGGGCTGTATGGGATGAGAAGCGAGATTATCCTGTGCAAAGGATAACGGCGTCTTTTTTGGTGATGCTGCAGACTTGTGCAAAAAGCTTGATGGATGCCGGACAAAATATTAACACATTAATAAGGTACGGAATGTTGACCACTATGGGTGAAGTGACAAATGATAAGATCTTCAGCTTGAACATGAAATCTGTGTGAGATGGATATATTCATGTTTTGCCTTCAAATGCACTGGTGTGTCCACGCCTGGAATCTTATTGACCATCCCAGCAGCATATTGGGTTAGTGACAAGTTTCAATTCTAATATGTTACCAAACTATGACAAATTTGAAGAATACATGTTTACCATCTCGCTGATAAGTCCTCACATAAAGCCTGAAAGACATAACAGACAAATCCTGGAAAATACATGTTTATCATTATGTCTTAGTCACCCTCTTACCTAAGCTTTATACGAGTGATTCCCTACCACATACAACAATACTGGAAAGACTGAACTGAACAGGCTCAACTTGCGATGGTTGCCAGCAGCAGCAGATTGCATGTGCCTTATGGTGGCAGTGGGAGAAACCAATCTCGTCGAAAAAAATCTAAGTTGACAGGACAAAGGGAACTTGAAAGAGACTTGGCATGAAATGGTGAGCTGAGCTGCCTATTTGACCCTAACTGTTCTTTTGGTTCAAACCAAGGCTCTGTCACATTTTCTTGATTTAACACTGTCATTTTTGTGCTCTATTTGAACTGTCCCCAAACAACTGAACAGAATTGCCCTTTGGGATAAATTACGGTAAGCTGTTTTTTGTTTTTTTACCCATCTTTCAACCAGTGTCTGAAGAACCTATCTCCAGATTTTGGGCAAGAGGAACTGTGTTTGGACTTTGGAGTTGATGTGGGAAACCAGACGAGACCGCACAGAGGAATCCCATCCAGACAAGGAAGAACAGTCAAATTCAGCACTGACCCAATCTGGGAATCAACCTGTGACCTTCTCGCCGTGATGCTAATGGCTCGCGCTCTCCACCACTGTCAAACTCATGCAGGTTTTATAGTAACACCTAAAATTACAAGTACCTTTTAATTCCCACGTTAATTGTCGTCTTCACACCTTCGGAGTCCCGCGGTTGCACCTTTTGCTAAACAGGCCTTGGTAACTTGTTGTTAGCTCCACAGGGTCCTATTGTTTAAAGGGTGCGAGAAAATCACAATGACTGCAACAGCACTTGGCACCATCTTAATTGTCACAGCAGCCTAAAATCTGGCAAGGATCATGTTTCAAGAGGAAGGCCCGGCAAGACAACGCTGTATTGATTGTAAATGAATAAAGAGGCTGTATCTACTCAATAATACACGATGGCAGCATTGCAGTAACAAGTTGAGAGTGAGATAGAGGCAGGTTGAGCCAAGTGTTAGATAAGACTGGAGTGAGATGGAGGGGCATGCTGGAGACATGTAGTGTATGTGAAGGACAGAGATGAGTTGGCAAAGGGCCAGACTGCTGCGAGAAACACTGCAGTCCATGCAGAGTAACGGATCAGCAGAACAACATGCAACAACCTTTGCATCCTCGTCCTGGTCTGCAAAATACCAAGAATTGAAAGTTTAAAGATGTATTCATGTTTTCGTAGCAGATGACTCATTTGAACACGCACACTGTAAACTGAAGCTTTAACGATCGGTCATAAAGCTGGGATGTGCATGGTCTAAATGTGTGATCCCGCTATCTTGAGATTATGCTATGACGCTCACACATGGCAAATAACTTATCCCAACTGTAATACTAAATACAATAAATGACCAAAAATAAGATGTTACACAAGATGTTACAGCCTCTTGTATAATATCCATATTACTGTCTCCACCATTTGTTGTTGTGCGCCTTTGAATACACGACGCAAAATCTGTTCAACTTGGCCAAGCGTCAGGTGGAGCTCACTGCAGAGCCAGAAGCAACAATACAAACAAGCCTCTTACTAACGTCCATCCTGATTTACGCTGCAGCAACACCGCCACGTGAATTCATCTTTAAAAATCAGTTACATGACTAATCCTTTACATTAGACCCTACTCTCCATCTGACATCTTCACACAATCCAATCCCAATTCTAGATTAAGGTGAATCTAGTGGAGATATACTGCAAGAGCCTGAAAAGGGCATTTGCTTCAAGCTGTTTCAAGATTAAATGTTCTCTTTAGAGCTTGTCAACATACGGAGTTAGTGAATCGATCTACAAACAACATGAGCAGACAGACATCCATGTTTGCATCGGTGATTAACAGAATGGACAAAGCTTATAGAACGCCACCAATTGGTACTTAACAGTTCTTCTCCCAAACCCTATCACTGTTGTCTATAGGTATATGCTACAACAATTAGGCCCCGCAATACACTGCTCGAGCCAGGGTGCATGTATCACTGTATCACCTTTCAGTTCAGTTTTTGTCATTATTTTCCGAATTTAGTTCCATTTTAGCCTTAATGGTTTGGGTCCTGATTCTGTATTTTTGAGGCTTGTTTTGACACAATTTTGCATAAAGCTTAAACCTGACTGACAGATCCGGCTTTGGTGCTTCCCTAATGAAAACACATCACTGCTCAAAATGTGTCAAGTTTTGAATAAGCAAGCACAGATGATATGAAATGTTTCACAAATAATAGGTGGTCATTCTGTCTACATTCTAAAATGAAAAACTGATCTGATCCAGTTACTTGTGTTTAAACTTTAAACCACACAAATGAACAGTGTCTTTGGCTTATGTACGTCTATAGCCCACACACACACGTAGCAACAACACGTCAATGTTGTGTCCACTGTAGAGACACAAGAGTCTTGAAGTTTCCAGACACATTTTGAAGAACCAAACCTAAGCCTCTTAACAAACAATAGCCCACAGCTGCTCCTTGTGGATGACTCAGCCTCTTGACGTCGTCCTTTAGGTGTCATGGGACAGCGCCTTCCTGTATGTGCGGTAGTAAACAGGTGAGAGTGACAGGCAGCGCGCAGATAACCTGGCTCAGCTGCGGAGGACGGGCGTTTAGCCATATCACACAGGTAATTAAATCCCGTCTATGGAGGAGCTGCACTAATCTTAGCCCTGTTCGACTGGAGGAGAGAGAGAGAGAGAGTATGAGCAGGGCAGGCTAATCTTAGCTCCTGCTTGTTACAGCGATAATTTCAAAGCGTGCAAAGCTGCGGTAGTAACACACTGAGAAGAAGCATTACCTTAATGAACGACAAGGGATAGACACTTTGTAACATGAGCTGTCCCAGGCCGCATTACTTCCTCCTATTGATCAAAGTAGTCAATTATTTCCTTTGGCTAATTCAAAGCATACAGTGTTATATGATGTAATACGAGCAAACTCCATGCCCTTTTTCTTGCTAGTACTGTACCTTATCATTACCAAACAAGAACTAGAGGGAGAGGAAACAAAAGAGCAAGTGTCACAGTGGTGTTCGAAAAAAAAAAAAAAAAATCTCTTGATGAACTGATAAAAAAAAAAAAAAGCTTTTAAACTCCCCAGCATCGAAACAAAAGGCATGCTTTCTGACTCATGTGGGGCACACGGAGACCAAAGGATGCACATGAAAAGATGGGACTCGCTGCCTCCTCCTAGTTTCCTGGTGTATTCAATGAGGTGGATGAAACTTGCTTGTAGGTCTGCTCATTGAAATGGACCTACACAGATAACAAAATTCTGAATCACGAATGCAGAAAAATACGACCGACTGTGTGTTGTTGTATTGTTTGCTGCACGTTTAATTAAAGTGGTTAAAAAAGTGACCGTTTTTGCAATTACCTCCTCTCTAGGGATTTCTTACATAACAGAGAGATGTGCCAACTGTAGAGGAGACAGTTTGCCATTTCTATTTATGATCAGAACCAAAAAATGTTGTTACTGAAGATGAACCATGGATTGCTCAGACTGCATTATAATAGGCAACACTTTATTTTTCACTACCTTGATACATTGTACCAAACTAAATTTAGTACAATCTAATCTGCTCTGTAACAATCTGTAATAAATTGTATCTATGCAGTACATACACACAGAATAACGTGTATTAGTACATTGCAAGTACATAATGCAATAAGACATATGACCTTTAGGGTTAGGACTTAGTGTTAGTGCCTTATGTGTCTTTACATTGTGTACTTGCAAAGTACTAATACACATTATTCCGTGTGTAAGTAACTTGTAGGTACATGTTATTACACACTGTTACAAAGCCCAAGACATTGTACTAAATTTGGCAAGTACAATGTATCAAAGGTAGTGTAAAATAAAGTGTTACCCTATAATATATGTCAGTGGTTCTCAGCTGGACCCAAAAGGGAGTCGCGAGGCTTTCCCACGAGGCATATCTGTTCAAATGACTGTTATCAAGTTGTTTTGATCATTATCATCTTTAAAAGCTTATCTAATGCTCATTCAATTATAATTTGTGAGTATTTTGTTTTATATATCAAATTAAATAGATATTTGGGTCGCGGCTTATCATACTAGGGTGACTTTTGGGGAAAGTATACATTAAATTATTGGTTATTCATTTCACCATTAGATTATAACACTTCAACTGCTATTTTCATTATTGTAAAACTACAGAACATCTGCATGCCGACAGTGCACAGAGCCAGCACATGTAGGACACTTTATTTAGCCACACATTTGGTCTGCTTCCTCATATTTCGCACACTGTTGGTGTTCACAACGCTTCTTAATTTCATTTCTCGTTTGATGTTCCTAATTGGTCAAAATAAATAGGTTATCTGGGATTGTCGTCTACACACAGTTTTCACATCAGATGCTGGTTGAAACAGCCAGTCGCTATCGGTCACTATCCTTTAACACACTTCTTGTTGCATTTCTCTGCATTGGTTCTGTATCTGAAGCAGTAGATCTTCTTTGAAAGTGCTCACATGACTTTGTTTACCACAGGGGACGTGCATAAAACAGGGCTGGCTCTGCATGTTCTGACGTTTCCCCGCACTATCGACCGTTGCACTGGATAAACAACTTCTATGCTTGTGCATGTCTTCATTCATTCATACATTCAATTAAAGGTTCTGTATCATCTATTTTAGCCATTTCAAAGTAAACTATAGCCATTTATATGATATATTGTACCTCTATCACTATGGAGTACTCATTTTTGAGAGAAATACAGTAGAAGTATTTTCTGGGGGGGATTTCTTTTGATGGTATTTTTCAAACCCGGAAGACAAGACGCTTCGATTCAGTTAACTCCGATATCAATATCACTGCAAAAAGTGAAATTACTTCACATAATGCCGTTATAAGGAGTTGACATGTGCAACACAGTTTCATAAATGGCTAACACACACCTAACACACGTTTTGATTGACTTACTGCTCAGCCTGGCCTCCCATCATTGGGTGTTTACGTTATGGGACTCGCGTTGATTATAAAAGTTAATGCACTTGGATTCTGGGCAAGGTTCACCAAGCATCCATCAGGTTGGTTGATATAGTAGCTGAATCCCGGAAAGAAATTCCAACTTCTGGCGAGTGCACTCTTCTTTAGGAAGGTTGAACAGTCCTGTTCCTCTCGTAGCCAAACGCGCATCCGTGACATTAACGTTGGGTAAGAAAGAAGAGGCGGTGTCCAGAGTATGTTAGAAAGAGCTCCGTCTTCACAAACATGACTTCTGTTCGGATCCTCCGGGGGAGCGTTTGTTTACTCTCCCGGGATAGCACAGACGCGTCTGGGACTTTATTTTTTATTTTTTACAACAAAAATAATGAAAAAGCTGTTTTATAAATTAAAATCAGGCCGTAAGGCATTACATTACAGAGGTCTGGCCCTTCCTGTTTGACACTGTGACGTAAAATACGTCAGTGTCACAACTCAGTCGTTTTCCAGGAGAGTGCGGAGTAGCTGCCCAGAGAGCAGGATTCAGGAGGATTGATGAAGCCAAATGAAGCCAAAAAAATGCTCTGGGGTGTTTTTGAGAAGGAAATAGCATCAACATAGCATCAACATGGTTAAAAACTCCAAAAAGTCGATTTTGCATGATACAGGACCTTTAAATCTACCCTATGAGCTATGATAGTTGGCAGGTGAGCTTAATTTCACCCCCACAATTTCAACAATAGACATTTTCATTTGAAGATATTTTGATTTAACAAAGCAGGCTACTTCTCTTTCAGCTCATGTATCACACTTTCACCATTACTATGTGCTATGAACCTAGATATCCAACTTGTAATGCAAAAATAATGACATTTTCATTCATTCCTTCACCATGCAAGCGACTCTTGAAAACTGCAGGAACACATGGATTTGTTTGTGCTTGTATCATGTCACTGCTATAAATAGATCTAATTGTGCCTGTGTTAGAGAGGCAACTACAACTTTACGTTCACAACAGCCCACTGTACATCCACACAGGCACCTTTCCTTGCACTACTCAAGATAGACAGCCGGGTATTTTTCACACATTCATCTTTGCAGCACTTACCTCTGCTCCCCTTCACGGCTGCCAATTCCATACAAGCTTCACACCTCCCACATGTCCTGTCCTCGCCGTTCTCTCTGTCCCCTCTCCTCTCATCCTGGCCGGCTCCCTCGTGAAGGAGCTGTATACGCAGTGCTTAGACCTGTCCGACCAGTGCGCCCTGCCGAGCACATAGCCCTCCCCTCTTCCACCGTAGCAGCGCAGCCACTTAACAGGCATCATCCTATAGGTCCCGCCCCCTCACTGCCTCCTGCCTTCTGCACATGCTGCTGAGTCAGTTGTGGAGTAGAGAGGGGCAGGCAGCGAAGAGGGTAACACTTAAAGGCACCAGGTACTTGTGCAGAGAGCATAGTACTTTTATGTAGTGCTGAAAAGATATGGAAGTTGACGTAGGAGCTGCCACTCTGTAAAGGGATGGTACAGCCTGTCAGCACAGTGTGAACCGCACCTCCTAAACAATGTAGTGTTATGTTAATGAAGGACTAAATGTGCTTCAACTTCACAACTTAGTAGAGCAGAAAACTTTAGAGCCATAAACTAACAAAGTCTAAAAATAAAACTGGTTTTATTTTCCAATGGTAGAGAATATATTTGATCAGTAACGAAAAATCCAGCCTTTGTTTGTGACTGAAGTTAACTTCGCCTGTAATAAGTAAATGAATGAAATAAAGTGATTTATTTCCGCTGCTAATGAAAAGAACCTTTAATCACAAACATGATGATCCAGTTTAAATCCAGTTCTCAACCTTTTCACCTACATAAGGCTAAAACTATAATGAAGGAACCAGTTTACTCTTTGTACTTGGTCTAATGTCGTAAGTATGAACAACTTGATGTAAATATGAAATAGCCTATTCGTAGTCCATCCACTTAATTTACGATAACAACATTTTAAGGTCGATATATTGAGGAAGAAATACATCACGATAAACAATATTATAAGTAGCAATTAACATAAAACTAGTTCTAGTAAGGATACAAAAAATATGGAAACATTTTAGATAAATGTACTGATGATAAATATACTAAACTATATTGTTTTTCAGTCATTTATTGGACGATAAGTCGATATAGTAAACACTAAACACTAGGCCTGTCATGATAATTACTATATTTAACTACTGTATAGTGCAGTTATAATATATACTGTAACATCAGTAATCATTTGGATGATATGATCTTCTACTTGTATGACACACCCTCATTTTCTTATGCAGCCTATTGCAGAAACGAGTCAGGATTATAACTGAGGCGGGTCTATAATGAATAGACAGTTCGATTGACTGTGTTCCCAAACAGATGAGGACAGAGGCTTGTCAATAAAAGTCAGCGCATGCATAACTCTGCTGCTTATCAGAGCATGAACACTTGATTCATCCCAAAACTTAAAGACCAGAAGAATTTATCCATCAGATCTGAGACAATTACGTTTGAAAACTCATACACTACAAGTTTAATAGGTTTGGTTCACAATCAAAACCACAGGAAATCCATAGAGCTCTCATTTGAAGCATGACCAGACAGTGTGGCAGGATGTAATTCAAGTGCACAGACCACGTCCATCCTTGACATTTCTCACCGTCTTTCCGGCTTCCTGCCTCTAATGCACTCTGCTTAATAAAAACATCAGGTCATTAGCTAAAAGCTCTGTTATATGAAGAAACACAGCCTCAAGCCATCAAACATGCATACATATGTTTCATTTAATCTATCCTTACAACAAAGTATAGATTTTGATTGCTCACTTAGTCCATATTATAAATCATACATCATTGCACTTTAGTATTTTGAGTATTTGAGGATAAAAGAAACAAGTTTTAAGTGACTAGTATATGGCCTTTCTATAGGATCTGAAAACATGTGCGGGGACGGCAAAGTAAAAGCTCGCTCCAATTCTAATCAAATATTAAACTGAGTCAAAAGACTGAAGAGGAAACTATATCCAAGTAGTCTGAAATATATAAATAGACATATCAGATTTGATTAGATAAAGTGTACAAGAAGGGCCGGTCTAAAATGCCAACGTGGAAGCTGCTCTCAGACTGAGCATCGTCAAAAGGTCGTGGGTCACTGCCTCGCAGACATAAACAGATAAGAGATAGCGATGGTTTATTCAGACCAAAACAAAAGGCAGGAGAACAGAACAGTTGTTTAAAGTAGCGGTAGAACATAGACACTTGCAATGTTGTATGCTCCAAATTACTTTAGAGGAATCAGTAAAAAAATGTATACAAAATCTTTAAAAATGCAACATTAAACTTTTTTTTTTCTACTATATCCCCTATTTGATATACATCCTAAATGGTTTTGTGCTGTGGCAGTGATTATTTTAGTAGCTTAAGGCCCTGTCATGTAAGAGACGGAGGTGGCCAGATGGTCATATTCACCTTGTTGTCTTTGGGGTCACAGATGAAGAAAAAGGAGATTCCCATTGAGAGAGGATTATATTTAAATATTAATGAGAAACTTGCATATATTAGCTTTAATTCCCCTCATAGCCCAAGGTGAAAGATTTGAAACACAAAACAACCATTGAAGTCTTGAGGAAAAAAATTGACTGTCAAACTCATCCTGAAATTAGATGTTTCAAATATTTATTTTGAGATAGTATTTCCCGCATTCAATTCATCCATGCAGGAGCGTCACAATGAGGATGGGGAGAGAAACAAGGGTGGGTGGTACTCGACTACTCATCAAAGTGTCAGGGCCAGGACTTGAACTCACTACGCCAAGACAGGAATGTTCCCGGCATGTGCACTGTGACCTAACCCCTAGGCCATCTGGCAGAGCGTACCTGATGGCTTTGACAAAGTGACTACCGATAGTGAAATCGTGCAGCAGAGCAGTTTAGCTCACTTTGGCTGCGCAGATCCTGATTTACGACTGTGAAGCAGAGGCAGGTCAGGACTTTCCCTAATCTGCACAGATCTGTCTGTAGTAGCAGTTTGTTTGTTTGACGGCGTTTGGCCGAGTGTCCGAGAGGTGATGATCCACTCAGATTTACAGCTGCAGATAATCCATGGGCTTCACGACTGTTACTTTCTGCTCTCTCATCCAAAACAGCCTTCAGCCAAATCGTAACCATTGCAGAAGATTAGGCAACATGGCGCAAAATGTGATCGCCATATCCTAATAAGACCTTGAAAATGAACACTTGTCTATGTTTTTATTGAAAGCTTTTGCGCTTAGGAGGTTGGAATATTTCTATATTGTTTTTATATATTGTTTTGCGATATTATGCAAAACCACATGTTTGTGATCTGTCGAAGAAACACAAATCTTTGTTTTGATATTGTGTCTCAACATATGAAAATGTGGGAAAGTAATAAGTTACTTACTGCCCGGTGCAAAGGCATGTAGGGCAGCAGGAAAAAAAGACTAAGTGACAGAATGTTAAATGTGAGAAACATGCAAGTTAAAAAAAAACAATCTCAACCACACAATTATTCAAAAACATATCCATGCATTTCAGTCATGTGACATTTTCCTTATTTCGTTATAAGCACCATTTTCAGGACTTTTCTTTTTATTAAAAATGTCATGTTTTGTTCTGATTTCCTAATTGTGATGGAAATGGTGCTCATATATTATCACTGAAATGCTACAACTACAATCAAATGGTCAACAGCCCAGCTCTTTGTCCGGGCTTGTATCCATTGGACCAGTACCAGTGCCAAGTCAAAACTGGACTGTGAGAAATAAATACATAGAACTAATTAAATTGAACCAAATCAAGCTAAAATCCATGAAAGTTTAGCTTCTTATTTTATTTGACCTGACTCGACCATGAGACGAAAAAATAAACTGTATAGCTACATTGCTGACAACTGACGACCCCAGCCAATGCAAGTGGTTCCAATAGGAAGGGCATCTGGAGTGACAATCTGCCTAATCATGTGACTGGCTCATTGCGGTGAGAACGATGAAAGGACTCATTGAGTATTGTGTAGTCTGGAGACATATTTGAACTAAAGCTAAAGACAAGGCACCGTGACACTATTGTTCGTAGTAAAATGGATGTGGTTATGTTATTTTTAAGGTGAAACAGGTGACTCCCTTCACACTGCACCAAACGCATCATGCCAGCTTTTTCCCTATCCGGCAGCGTCAGCAGTCCTCAAGCAGAGTGGGACGGACCCAAGGGCAGACCAACACTCAACAAATGCATGGAAACTCTCAAGTCTATTTCAGACAAATAACATTAGGCTCAATCGGATTAGGTTTTGTTCCTTCACCGAGGCGCTCTCAATTTGCCACAGAACCGAAGAGTCCACGGGGTCAGACAATGACACTCTTTGATCAATGGGAATTTAAAATAAACTTCTTCATGTGGTGAAGAACAAATACACTTTTACCGATTGTCCTCAAAATTCTTTTTATCACATGACAAATCAAACATTTGTCATTTTTACAACGAGCTCAATTTGATTCATGTGTTTAGTGTTCAAACTGAAATCTATCTACTCCAGAGTATTAGAAAATCATGCATTCCTCACTTTGAAGAGTGATATGCAGAGAGCAAAACTCCCATTAATGTTAATTAGTTGTATAACATCTCTAGCAACATTAAGATATGAGGGATCAATATCTGTTACCACTTTAGCAGGACATCAATCAAAACAAAATACAATTAAAAAAAAAAAAATCAATCCCTAGAAACGAAAAATATTCAACTTAATCTATCCCATCACTCAAAGGGGAAAATATAATCATTCTGATTACTCCAGGCATACTTAAAATCACAAATATTGAATATTATATAAATACACTAGATATTCAAAACCTCGAAAATTGAGCAAATACAAACCACCCATCAATTTACTACATAACTGTACAGACTTCAACTCATTTCAATTATAGTTTTCTCTTTATACATTTTTGATTGTTGGTTGTAACAATGATTACTTTTTCCAGTTATGCACGTGTCATGTGTGGGACAAAAATCCATCCAAAAGATAAAATATTTAGTTTTTCATTTTTATTTTAAATGTCATAGCAAGGATCACAACTTTCATAACTTGAGACCCATGGTTAAGGCTGGAGACCATATTTTGTTTCCATACCAGTACCTTAACTATACTTCTTTCGACACCTATACTCAATTATTTGTCATCTAGAACCATAAAACATAACAATAATGTTAATCTATGCCATAAAAGGCCATTTAATTTGAATTTGTAGCACTTATTTGAACTGAAACAAGTCACTTTCTGTCCCCCCCCCTCACCAAACCTAAACAAGGAAGCTCGCAAAATCTCCTCCATCAGATTTTATTAATCACACAACGAACCAGGCCACTGCAAAGCGCTCCATCTGCATCTCAGCCAACATACAGAGAGCGAGAGAGAGAGAGAGAGAAAGTCCACACAGATTGGATATAGCTATAGCTGAGCTCTTGTTATAAATAGGGAGGGGATCGCACATACTCACACATACAGGCAGATTGTAAAACGCGAGCGCCCAGACATCATCACACAAGCTCGCTCCTATCCAAACGCTACAAGGCCCTTTTCATTGCCAGCGCTCTCACCTCATACACCCACCACCACACCTCCGAAACTTGGCGTCCAACGCAACATTTGCTATGAAGGGAGAAGATATAGGCGTACGTCCTCTAGATAGATTCACCGATGCCTTTAATGGCTGAAAGGCAGAGAGTAATACAAGTGGGGTGGAGGAGAAATCGGCCAGGTCGCTAATGGTGTTTCCTTGCAGCATTGAGGTGATGTTGGTCATAGTAATGTTTCAATAAGGCTCAATAAATCCCAATGGCTGCTATGTTGTGCTAACAAGAAATCAAGGCTCCCGCGCACAGTCAATAGAGCTTCTATCCACTAATCGCGACTCGCTGTGGTCTTAGGCCTCGTGCCCAATTTGTAAACCTGACATTGATCCTGAGGAGAAAACATTACTGCAATTATAGTTGCCATTTCCTCCGAGACAAGCAGTGGCTCCCTAAGTGACTGTTCAAGTGTGTGTGTTTGTATGACAACTACTGAGAGGTATAGTATAGTCTTTCTACTCTATACATTTGGCAACCCCCCACCTCCGCTATACCTAAACAACCCAGAGGTCATTTCTAGACCACCGAGACCCCCAAAATGTTAAGGAGGAGTGTGGAGGGAGTTAAAAACCACAGGATAATGGAGACAAAATGCTTCCAGCTGCCCCTGACGGCTGTGAATGTGCCTGTGACAAGTGCCCTGTCCCTAACAGTGCAGGGACTTGGTTCTCAGACTGGTGGTAGCCTAATGTCTTTCAGGGGATACACTGGAAAGCTTTGCTGTTGCTTAAGAGTAACTACATCATCGCAATAAAAAGTAATTTGTCCTGCTTGATCCAAGTTAGTTCAATATTATAGTGGACCGCTTTACCAGTTTAAGTTGGATTTGGTCAAGTTTTAGTCCAGATTCAGTCCGTCCATGTCCTTGTTGGCTTCTGGTTTCGATCTGAGACTCTTGGTGAATTTATGTGGATATAGCATATAGGATTTCTGGTGGGTGTGTACAGTCTTTTATCATAGCCTGCAGTGGCAATATTGCTTTGCCTTGTTTTGTCCAATCAATTACAGTTCAGATTTCATTCAGGAGAACAATGCACGCATCATTAGAGGTGCCAAGTTAGCAGTAAATTCACCAGATATTGTGCAATAAGAGAAATGCATGGGGAGTATAGTGTTGTACAAACTGCAGCAATTTCTCCCATTGAAAATATTAAAAGCTAAATTGTACATATAAAACACTGAGCTTGCGTTTTCCAATATTCATCACCACTCAATAATAATCTGCTATGGTTTTGTGAAGTTTGGGTTTGAGTGCAGACAGGTATCCCGATTCCCCTCACGTATGCCATCCCTCTGATAAACCTGCCCAGAGCCAACTTTTTCAGTCAAGGGCAAAACTTGTTCACGCACTGCTGCCAGGGTATGGCCCGCACAGATGCGTCAATGACACCGGCGTCTGCGCGAAAAATGACCTTTGCGGGGGTATCTCAGCGGTCTGACTCTCTGATGCAGTAGATCGGACCCGTCTGTCTGTCTGTCTGTCTGCTCATTGCATTGCTCAAGTTGTTTTGCACTTGAATCTCATTCGGCAACACAGCTTGACGATGTGATTACGCACGAAAGATTAAAGACATAGGTGAACACTTACCAGACAACGAGATGGCATCGTAGCCTAGGGTCTTGTAGTCTATAAATGTGCATCATAGGAGAGACTGTTGCATCGGTGTCTGCTGCAGGTACAACGAGCCGAGTGCCACTGCGGTCCACGTTTTCCTCCCCGTGAGCTCCCTCGCGAGCAGTGTTCAGTTGCAAAGGAAGGCTGGTGGTAGCGTCAGGTTGGGCTGAACGTGATGCTCAACAGTTCTGAAATGGACAGCTCCCGGTGTTTCTTCATGCAGTCAAAGATACATCACAACTCCTGCTTCACTCTCCCCCCTCTCTCGATCAGCCGTCTTCTCCTCGCGCCCTCCCCATCTTGCGCGAGCATGCCCAGTCCGTCCGAGCCTCCTCATAAACACACCAAGGTAAGTTTTCAACGTGATAGCGTTGTTGTAACGCTATACACAGCGACTTTGGATAGATTAAGATAGCAAATGTATTACGTGGAGAAACTATTTGATCAATGGCGTAGATCAACGTTAATAGGGTTATATTTACAATTTTTTATTAGGGCCTGTAATGATGGGTCAAAATTGGCACCAATAATACACTGTTTTTACTTTTTTCTACTTTTGTAGTGGCAGTTTGAAAATCACAGCTCAATGGTTCGGTCACATTTTCCTGTTATGGACACTATTGTCAAGATCCTGCTGTTTTCTCCATTCTCCCCCTCCCCTCTCCACGTTCATGCCAACTAACCTGGGTGGAGCTTGCCACTTCCTCACACCTGCTGCCACCACTCACCTGAGGTCCATCTACAATCAGTCCAGTCCTACATTACCCCGGTTCAGCAGCCATCTTGCCAGTTCATAAGTAAAGCAACAGCGGTTCCTGTCTCACAACTTAAATCTGATATATCTTACCTGGGTTTTTTCCCCCATCATTTTGTAATCGCCATCCACCAATCCCCCAGCCCGATACCTACCTGCTCCACTGGCCCCAGCCCCCTTTCACCTTTCTGTAAAATGAATGTATTAATATTAGTGTTGAGTTCTGCTTTTGAGTTCAAAAGTCTGTTTTGTAACTTATCCTTCAAAAGGTAGAATGATGTGTTTTAAATTGCTATGGTCCTCATTTCACATCACTGAAACTCATCTATAGTGTCCCCATTGAAAACCAATGTTGGACTGAATCTTAATCATAACTCGGACCTTGTCTGAGTCCAAATGAAATGAACTCTCTACAAAACAAGTGATGCCCGCAGTGTTATCCATATGAAATTAGACACTACCTGCTAGTGAGTTAGTACAGTCAATCCAAACCTAGACGATATTTACACCAGTCAGACCGTAATACACATACAGCACGTAATGACTGTCCAAATAAGAATGGACTACAAAGTTGAGGTGATAGTGATGCAGATGGTAGAGCGGGTTGTCTCAAGATCGGAAGGTCAAGGGTTCGAATCCTATCTCCTGAAAATGCACACTGCCGTTGTGTCCTTGGGCAAGATACTTCACCCACCTTGCCTCCAGTGTCTATGTACATTGGTGAGTGAATGGGTGACTGATTCCTTGCTGGAAAGCGCTTTGGGCCAGATGAAGGTAGAAAAGCACTATAAGTTGAGACCATTTACAATTTATATTTGTTGTCTGCCAATACCTCAAAAAGAGGAAAATGAACTATAGGAGAAAACCATCATCACTTGAGCTGGTCCCTTCAATGGTAAAATAAACGGAATGGTCTTACACACACACAAAAATCAAACCTACTTATATCAGCAAACAAACTGACAAGTAAACTAGCAATTTACCAATGTAAAACGCTGTTTTGGCCTCTCTTTGGCTACTTTGACAACAGTCTGCAGTCTGCAATTGTGTGTTCAGTTGTGTTCAAGTATAGTAAGAATATAAACTGGTTAAGAATAAATATTTTAATAATTTCAGCTAAAGTTATAAATTGAACGTTTATTTTTTTGGTTTACCTTTTTGGATCAGTGAAACATTAAAGCAAATTTTCTTCATCCTGTTTCTTTCAGGGGTCTCCATCAAAGTTTGCAGGGCCACAGACTGGACGTGATTTGCTTCAGTTCATCATAAAAAAAGTCACATTTTGGCAGGGCTGTTTCAGACGTGGGTAATGCATTCAGATTTGGTACATTTGGACACCCCTACTTTATATCAAATCACATTATACGGTGATAGAGATGTAGCATGGCACTATAATGACAACCTTCCTACCTTTGCCTCAGTTGCTGTGATCAATCTCAAATTAAACTTTGAATAACCTCAGTTTTATTCAGGTGTTTCCTGGTAATAATGATGTCAATGTGGCGTCATAAATTTACAGCGATTAAAGCAATGTTCACATTATTATTCCCCAGCGTTTCCACTAATTGTCCCTGTGGGTCAACAGCTTTCATCTTGTGTAACAAATTAACTTGCAAATAGATGTCCCTGCAAACTTATCACTACCTCAATGTCACATTTAGTAGCTATTGTGCTCTCCTATTATGTTTTATAATCTGGACCTAGTTTTGCAGGTTTTTTGTTGTTTGTGGTTTTTGAACGGAACCTATTTGCTGAAACTGTCTTCTCAGTCACAAACCCCAGTAATGTATTGTCCTTGATCTTATTCTGTTTTAGAGCGCCCTCCGGTGGCAGAAACACAAACGTCGCCTCAAAGAGAAGTGGATCAAAGGGCACGAGCGGGGCATTGAGTTTGAGAGCAGTGAGAGAAGCGCCTGTGCCCAGGCTGGAGCTCTTCAAAAGCTCTGTTTCAGCCTGACCTCCCGAGAGGCACACAATACGACCTTTATACTCTCTGCTGCTCCTGTTTCCACCAACATTAGCATTTATATTTCCATGTTGTTTTAAGCATACAAATCTAAAAACATTGCTTCTGTGTTTTTTTTTTTAATTTAATTTAATTTAATTTTTTTAATTTTAATTTTTTTTTTTTTTTGCCAGACTGTATTTTTCCCCGTGTAACCAAGAAGACACATTTCACATTGAAGAGGTCTTTTCAGTTCCTCACCTCAGACGGTTAGTATTACGTAAGAGAACACGCCTCACAATGTATGACTCGGTCCCCTTTGAACGCTGTTTCGTCACATAGGCTTGAGTACCTTGTAGGCAGTGCCGGCTTAGAAAGATAATTATGGAAATTGTAGATTGTGAAGAACTATTACCCAGGGCCGTCTGAAAAATGGAAATTATATAAAAACAAAAATAATGTTTTGTCCCTTTTCATATTGTTCGCCTGCAGACACTTCTTGAGGTAAATGCATAGACTGTAAATGCATACTGATACCTTCATTGAAGACATACTGATACTGTCTGAAAGTGCACTTTAACACAATATCGACTGGTAGGCGAGACCCTGCCTCTGTCCTCCATCCACATAAGATGATGAGGCACTGTTTGATATGCCCATTTTACTTACAAGTTGTGGAAAATGTTTAACATTTCAAATGATTTAGGCTTGTAATGCAATAGTTAAAATATTTCTCAACTCTAACCATCCCCATGGTCGTCACCCTATTGCTTCATAGCCCTGTAGACATAATACAGACGCGCATACAAATGCAATAAAAACGAACCGAATGGATTTTTCCTTTTTTTTTTTTTTTTTTTATTGAACTTAGATTTTTCCTGGGAGAGGCCGGGCGGTGTCCTTACGTCGGTTTCTTTTTCTATCTTTTTTTTTTTTAATGTCAGTTTCAGCCATAGACTGTTAAGCCTGTTCAGCCAATGATTATTCGGCGCATTCCTGTCCGATGTTACGTCATTCCCCACGCACCGCCCTTCATCGCCGCGGCCATTGGTGGAAAGTGCACGTTACAGCGCGAGAAACACAGGAAGCGCTTCTTTTCAACCATTTGCTGAGTGACAGACATATGCTGTCGGTCGTGTGGTGCGAGACGTTAAAATTGTTTTTTGATATTGTACGTTATGTTAAGCAATTAAAGAAATGTTATGTAGGCCTGCACGCTGATTAGACCGTGGTTTAACTTTCCAAGACGACGCTTCAAAGCTTTTATTGTGAAGGTCGTAACCGGAAATTGCGAGTGCGTTGGTTTACCTTCACCGGAGAAAACGCGTGCACCAGTGGGAAGTGCATCTGTGTGCCGCATCCTCCCTCCCTTTCACTTAGTTGATAAATATTCGCCGGTCATATTCACGCTTAAAATAACAGCTGGACACACAAACTCCAGCATCAACCAGTCTCTGGTCCTTTGCGACGGATCTTCGGCTCTTTCCAGACACGTACCTCGCGGCTTCAGGCAGTACCATAGTTGTCGGAAGAGGAGACTGGCAATGATGAACGAGAGTGAGCTGGTACCCGCGTACGACTTTGAGCGACGCTTCGACGAGAGACGGGCTTTTGAATGGATGCAGGAAAATTGGTAACTCACATTTTACGCTAAACACAAGAGAAAATGGCAAAAATGCGTCTTTGTTACAGCTTGTTGGTGATTCGTATGCACAGTGCGTATCCTCTCCGAACAGGCCAACAACAACGCATGTGCACCCTGCGTCATTCTCTCTTTTAATCCCACTTTGTGATCCATGATAATATAGTACTGCTCTCTCATTAAATAGTGCCAATGGTTAACGTTGTGGGGTTTATTTTTTTGTTTTTTTGTATCGGCCTAAAACAAATACTTTCTGGAGTAGAGCCTATTCTTTCTGGGGTCCATTCTAAAGAAGAAGAAAAAAGTGTACTGTTAATTTACATGCAATACAATGATTACATCTATGAATACAATATCTAAAATGTCATAGTACTGTAAATATTGAAACCAGTCATGCAACTAAACGTCACTGTTTAGTCAGCACTGATTTTCTCACACTGAAATCTGGTTGGACTACATTTTTGCTGCTTCATTCTGATGTGTCTGGCCAAGAAAGACTAGAAACTGGTTTGCAATCGGGGGTTAAACCATCTAGAAGCTAAGTGCAGCCACCTTTTCCCTTTGTACTTATTTAGATCAGCACATAAATGTAATCAATCATATCTTCTATTGTGTGAACATACCTGGTTGAGTAGCACAGAAGAACAAGGATGGGCGTTCGCGTCATGCTTTCTATCTCCAGTTTGTGACAGCATTCTGATCTGCTGAATGTCACTGAAATATTTTGGAAATGGCCGAACATTGAACTGTGACGTGCCGTTTTGCTTCGGCTTGCAATGCAATGCTTCAAGACTCACCACTCGCATCACTTTCTTGAGTTTAAGACAAAATATTCAGCCTAAACTATGGCTGAATTATAAACTCAATTGGTTAGAGAATGGTCACGTTCTCAGAATACATTAAATTACAGGAATAAAGTTTTGTGTGATTTGCTAATTGCCATTTTGATACAATCATAGTTTAGGATGCAGCTCTAATTTAGACTTTTTGGGGATGCACTGGAAGCAAACGCCACAAGCCCCTATATACTCTTAACTGGGTCAAGCATCAGCACTCGCTCTCAACCTCATATGTAATGCCAATCTGGATTAGTCATCTGGTGTATGCCCAAACCACCTCACACACACGCACAGCTACACTGGTGCGTTATGACCTTGCCAGCATCAGATATTGTGATTGATTTTAAAACTAGATTGGAAACGAAGTGTGCAAAAATCCCGGCAGTTTCCTTTTTTTTTAGATGTTAGATGTGACTGATATCGAGTTCATTCGCGTTGACCTTTTGTACAGTATTTGTACAGTGTTTGTGGCTGGATGATCAGTTTGCTTTACCTCACCAGCTCTCTGAGGAAATTAGGATAAAGGTTGTGGGGCAGATATGGTGCCTGCTGCAGTGAAATTGCCCTATCACAGCTGCCCCTGTGATTGCCACCGTGTCACTCACTACTAATCTGGAAATCCCTGGCTAGTGGCTGCAGTATCAGTGAGGATAAGTCTGACTGATTGCATGAATTAATATTGGCAACCTTTTCTTAATTTCATGGCTGTGATACTGAATAAACTATCCCATTACTTTTCATCATATAATTTTAACCATCTGGTCCATGTGAGATATCTACTTGAGTAGTGGTCTGGGGCTTATCATCTCCCTCTAAAAAACATATTGGTCCTGATAACCTGATCTTAGTTATCAAATAATAGTGTTTAAATTAATCAGAACTGCCTCTTATTTTCAGATGTGTTGCAATGTCGTTGGCAAACCACAATTGTCCTGGCTGTCAGGTTCAGTGCTGTGTGACGCACACCTTTCAACATTGTGGTCTGGAACTGACTTTTGCTCTTGCACCACTGACCCACCAAAAACATAGTTTATTTGTTTATTAGAAACAGGGAAAATGCATACATAAATATGAAACCGGAGATATGCATTCTGTCAAGTTATTTACATCAGAAACAACCCATAATGGATAAAGGTAATTGCTGTATGCACTTTGCAGCTTCTTCTACAACATACCATGAAGTAGCTGTATGTGAACAAGATTCATCAAAGCTCCTTTTCTGAACCAAAGATAAAGTGGCTTTTACAATTGTAAAGTATGTATTTTTCTAATCCGTATGTTTTATCCAAATGCAGGACGTCCTCCTTTATGTTCTGTGGCCTGTATGCTGCACTTGTCTTTGCCGGTCAGCACTTCATGAGAGAAAGGCCAAAGTTGAACCTGCGTCGCCCGCTCGCACTGTGGTCACTCAGCCTCGCCATTTTCAGGTACATTTTGCACAACACACGGACAGTTTAGATTTTAAGGCTCCTCACACACTGTAAAAGTTTGTCACTCACCAAGGATTATCTTTCGGGGGCTGTGGATACTACTGCTACATTGACAAAGAGTATACATTCCTATCTGTTATAATCCCGCCTTAATCTTAATCTAATATACATCACACACACAGTTGTGAGGTCACTGGTTTCAGTTACTGTTTCACCTTTTTGGGCTACAATGTCAAACTTTGTTACTTTTTCAGTATTGTTGGAGCGGTGCGGACAGGGCTCTACATGATGTACGTGCTCACCACCAGCGGATTCAGGCAGTCCGTGTGTGACATCAGCTTCTACCACGCACCCCTCACCAAGTTCTGGGCCTACGCTTTTGTCCTCAGCAAGGCTCCTGAGCTGGGTAAGTTTGATACTTGTAATAGATATCCTCTAGTCCAAGGGTAGATAGTGTTGTCATTTACAGGCACATTGCCCATTTACCCATTTGTTTTATTTCACATTCAAGTTACAGTCCTGGCTTGCATTGTTTGTTTTTTTAATGCATTTTAATGTTATATGATATCTCATTTCAAGAAGCACTTGTGAACTGACTTGAACTTTGCTCTTGTAAAGATTCCAGTAAATCTATCAGCACACAGTTATCGTGAAAGCTTTCAGAGGGCATTGTCTTTGGTGCAATCTTGTCATGATCTTAGTGAGACCATGCTGTAAATGCACTGGAGCCAGATGCTGAGATAGCAGCAGAATACCATCAGTGCAGGAGTTATGACATGACTTACTGTAAAAATCATTGTATTAAATGTGTTTTATCTTTTATCTTTTGATCACTGCCGAATACTTTCGCAAGGCACTGTAGCCCAGGCTATAACCAAATCAATGTCAGAGTTGTGCCTTACTGATACAGTGAACAAGAATTCAAGTAATTTTATTTTTTACTTGGCTTGACTTGGTACTTAATTTAAAAGAAACGTTATTGTTTGCTGTTATTATTTATTCCCTAGCACTTGTGGCTGCTACATTGACATGGTATTGTCTTCTCCAGGCGACACGTTCTTCATTGTCCTCCGAAAGCAGCGCCTTATCTTCCTGCACTGGTACCACCACATCACGGTGCTGCTGTACTCCTGGTTCTCCTACAAAGACCAGGTAGCTGGAGGGGGCTGGTTTATGACCATGAACTACTTCGTCCACTCTCTCATGTACACGTACTACACTGCCCGGGCCGCGGGGGTCCGGATTCCGCGCTTCTGTGCCATGATCATCACAACCATGCAGATCCTGCAGATGGTGATGGGCCTCTCAGTGGTGATATTTGTCTATCACTGGTTAAACGACGCTCACTGTCCGTCCAACATGCACAACATCACCTGCGGGTTGGTCATGTATCTCAGCTACTTGGTCCTGTTTGCCATGTTTTTCTATGAGTCGTACCTCAAAGGGTCATCAACCAGCAGCAGCAGAGAAAAGAGAGAGTAAAGGAAGGAAAGAAAATGGTTATGACAAACTGTGCCATAAAACAAAAACAAGTGAACTTTGAACCCTAACTAAACAGAAACTAGCCTTTGGATTTTCCTTGTGTTTCACCATCCACTGACCATGTGAAAGATACAACATTCATCCGATCGAATCCACCTGCATTTATATAGCGTTGTACATCAGTACCTGCTGAACCAAAGTGCTTTCCATACGTACAACATTCTGAAAACAATTCCTGTCAGTTTTAGGGCGCCGGTTTGCATGCAGCACATTATTAATTTCATTACAAAAAAGGTCCAAAGCATTTTATTGAACATTGTGGTCACTTTTTAAAATTAGTCACAATTCAATACAAACCATACCGTTTCTTACCTTTTTGGAAAAACTAAATATCTAAATGTATAACATATATAGATAGAAATTGAATAATACTTGTAAACCTTTACTGGTCACAGCGTAGGATCTGCCAAAACGTTGTGCTAAAATTGCTGGTATCATGGTAACTATAATTTGCAACTCCTATCCTGGAGGTTCTAAGTTAATGCATTGCCTTATAATCATTCTTTTTTGACCAGTACCCATGCCATCCTTTTTTTTTTTTAAACAAGTACCATGCCACACAATGAATTTCTGGGGTGTGAAGTTGTAAGGAGTGGCTAGGATGTGCTGGGGTGCGTGGATGAGTCGTGGCTCTGCTCACGAACCTCTGTTAATTATTGACAACATGTTGATAAAAGGAAAATGACATAATAAAATAAAATAAATGCTAAACCATTTTAATGTGAACTTTAAAGGGAATATTTGGTTATCTGTAGCAGTTAAATCTAAGCTGCGTCCAATTCCTAATGTACTGAGTCATTCTGAAATTAAGAGAATATTTATTTTTGATCCATCCAAGTTTTTTTTTTTTTTTTTTTTGGATAGAAATGATGAACTTTGTGTCCTTAGGGTTAGCAGGTGTCTGTAGATAAGATCTTAGACATTCCTCAGATGACAGTGTTCAGTCAGTTCTTGAAAACGTCAGAAGATCCTGTTTGTTTACTCGTCCTTCTCACACCCCAGTTTCTCTCACGTTAAACAGGTTTACACTAAGAACACAACTTAAGCCTTTCATGACACAGTCTATGACGAGCACTGAACAATAATGCCCGATACTGCATGTAAGACATTTACAACCGCGTATTCTCTTAATATTTGTGAGCTGTGAAATGTGGACACTGGTGCACATCATTAAAGTAGAATATATTTAAAAAAAAAAGTATGTTCTACATTTTTTAGATGCCCTGTAAAATATTTCAAGCATATATCTTTCAGTATATTGAATCCAATATTTTACATTATTTGAAATCAACCCAAAATATTTATATATATATGAAGAAATATCATTGGACCCACTAATGTACATGTGTCAAATATTCGTTTTGTAAAAAGTTCAATTTATGCCAAACAATCTTTGTTTGTTGTGGTATTGGCATTAAGCTGCTATAAAAGGCACAGTGTAAGGGAAGCTAACGGATCAGTGAGTTCAATGTGTATATATATTTATTTTCTTTAATAATTAAGTGTTTTGATGTAGGAGTAGTTATGGCCTGTACTTAGCTTCACTCATTTCTTATTTTTTTACATTCCTTATTCTTAATAAACATGTACTTACCTCTGTAATAAAAAGCAAGTGACCGACTTTAAAGCCTCCATTTCACAATATGTGAATCATTTATTTAACCGACCAATTTTAACCACTAATGTATTTATAATCTGTGGCTGCATCCTTTGTAATGTTTTTTTGTTACTTGGTTTAATATGACTGACAATTTTACACCAAATAGCCATAACATTATGATCACTGACGCAGAGCACATATTCACCTTTTCTCATGGGCGATATACGGAGTCGGGCCGAAGGCTGATGTGCAAAAAGCAAGAAAAAGTGTAAAAATTGAAGTTTTTGTCTTAGCCTTCTTTAAATAAGTGTAATGTTAATTTTATGTCCTATTTGTTGCATTGGGAAGAATGTTCACAGAAACACACATTCACAGGTGTTTGTTTTCACTAAGATGTCATTGTTATATGATGATTTTTTATTGCACAAATCTGTTTAAAAATAGGGCACATCCAGTTTTTCAGTGGTCATGCTGTAACATATAAAAAGCTCACACTTTTTAAACCGGATACACTTGAAGTCATCTTTGTGCCAAAAACACTTTAGTTTTATCTGTCAATATGGTACGTTAAATACGTTGATCTCTCTTGATATGACACTATTTAAATGGGAAAAACTGTTTAAAAGGGCTTTATATCTGTGAAATGTTACAATAAAATAATTATGAATATCTACTGACTCATTTGTTTTGGAATACATATGGCCTCCTAGTGCTCTACACATGTTCTTGCCCAAGCTTTTGTTTGCGTCTGCAGCATTGCTTTGACTGGCGTTTGCAGAAGGATTAAGTTCTAAGATGGTCTCAAGTGATAAATAACAGCACAGTACCATCAGTGAGCTCTCCTGATCCAAGTAAGCCAGGATTATCCATAAATGGATCCACTTGTAATTCAAAAGGAAGTTGTAAAAGCATTTCTTCTTGAAGGGGGCATTTATTACTGATGCTTTGTGTTTTCATCATAACTTCTGAAGCAGAAGTCCATTTCGCACCTCTATGTACAGATGTGTGTGATGCTAGAGAAAGTGCTCTTAACTTAAATGATGACTGGTCAGCTCATGGGCTCAGGTCACCTGCAATCATCAAAGAGTAGTGTTATCCTGCTGCACGGTGCCACAGTGGTTAAAGCTCTCGTTTCTCTGAGGAAGACAAAAGAAATAACCTGGCAAAATTCACAAATGGACTATTGCGAGAATTCAGCTAACAGGGAATGTTATTATAAAAAATAATATTTATATATATATATATATATATATATATATATATATATATATATATATAAATACACGTACCTGAATACATTGGTTCTGTGGAACGTTTCAGGTGGTACTATCGTCTGCAATAAATATGGCTGGAGTGCGCAGATGGAGAAAATTTTTGTTGATGCTGATCAAGAAACAAGTTGAGATGTAATGTTGGAGAAATTACAAATGTCTACTTTGAAAAGTATAAACATTAATGGTTAAATGATGTCTTGTGTAAGCCAAAGCTGAGAACTTATATTTTGACAAAATTAACCAAAAGATTTTTGTTAAGCGCTTGGCTTCAACGTAAGAGGACACCCTTTGTTTAATGTTTTTCTGTTGTCTGCCTGCATTTTTGTGTCTTATACTGTAAGGCCATGCGGGCTGGGCACCTTTTAGGTGCAAGACACCAAATAAGAAAATAAACTAAACTAAACTGCAATTGTAGATTTTCATTTTAATTGGGGATTCTTGAGAGCTGATGTAGGATAATTTACTTATTTTTGTTTGTTTTAGTATACTACTGTTTATAATACTGTTGATTTAAAAAGAACCTCATAATGCAATTGTTGCACATGGAAGAATGCTTGAGTGTTTTCTTTTCTCCTCCGTTCTGACATGGCTGTAGTTAGAACACAGTGATCTCAATAGACTGAGCACGCTCATGGCAATGTCTGTGAGCAGAAAAAGATTTACCATACTTACAGTGGCATCCCGACCCACCCATGATATGCATATGATGTGATTGATAAATAAATTAATGTCTATCTATCTATCTATTGTCGGCGACGACGTATTCGTTAATGGATGGAAAAGAAGACGGAGGCTCGATCGATTAAAATCAATCATAGTTTTATTTATGTGTATATTTATTATTTTTGGCAGCCCTGGTCCTCCATACGAGCATCCGCTGAAAGGTCAAATACACATTAATGTCAACTTTATTTTGACATAAAAAGTTGCATAGTGCACTTTTAAAAATGTATGGGATGGCCCGTGCCAACAATAGCTATACAAACTGTTGCCTACACCTAAATGTGGGATTCAAATATGGTGAGACCAAAACAGGCTGAAGCTTTGGTCTTTGTGTTCATGAAGTGGCCATACTCTGGAATACACAACCATGAGGCAACATATTGTATGAATTAATATAAACTAGCGTTTTGAAGCATTGTAATGCCTATTTCTTACATTTATTATACCAGTGTCCCCAGTACCACCCCCTGCCTATTTAACAATTAAGGTTAAAGTTTGTACCTAGGGCCCAGAATTTGGTGCTACACCCCTGCTCAACAGACTGGAGACTTACGAGAAGCAGAGAAGAGGACAGGAGGAAACTGGACAGAAGTAGGGCAATCAAAAGGTGGTGAGAGTATGAGAATAGATACTATTTTGTAAATATGTATTTGTCATGGGTGTGGCTATGGCAATTCAAGTTTGAGCATATTGTTTGCAAACTGGAAATGATTTATTAATTTATTAATAACAAAGTAGTTGATATGCTGTGTTGTTTTTGTTGTTTAGTAGCAGTAATATGCAGTTATTAGCCGTTTCCGATGCATTTTTTGTTGATTTTCATAAGACCCCCCTTGAAATGACCAGGACCCCCATTGCCATAATCAACATTGTCTGGAGCCGCCACTGGTTTCAGTCACTGTTATGACTAAAACATGTCCGAGAGGGGACCTCCCTGTGAAAGTGATTCTGACGTCTCAGTGGGACTTGAATAAATGCCTCCCAAAATGAAAAAAAATATATAGGCTATCTGAATACATTGTTCTGTGGTTCTTTTCAGGCAGTACTGTCGTCTGTAATTGTAGATTTTCAATTTAATTGGAGATTCTTGAGAGCTGATGTAACAAGTGAATTTCTCATCCTATCTTATCATTTAATTTATGCATTAGTTTTGCATTTAAATCAGGGGCTTAACTGGTTTAGACATGGTTTACACCCAGTTTAGAACTATAGTCCAATTTAGGTCTACTTTAGACCAGTTTTAGTCCTGATTGATCTTAAGTGGTACTTGGAAGGTCAGATATTACTGGGTGTGAAAGTTACTGGCTTAACATTTTTAAATAGGTCCTTACTTTTGTAAAATA
Organism: Neogobius melanostomus; assembly: GCA_007210695.1. NCBI lineage: Eukaryota > Metazoa > Chordata > Actinopteri > Gobiiformes > Gobiidae > Neogobius > Neogobius melanostomus. The sequence continues at coordinate 3,559,350 of VHKM01000299.1, read as the reverse complement.
AAAGCTTACAAACAAAACAAACAACTGTAACAGAAACAACAACTGTAACAGAAACCAAAAATGAAACCAAAAAATATAGTAGTTATTACTATTCTACTCCCGGACCTCCCGGTGTACATAGCTGTATATTTGGTGCCCTCTTGTGGACATATGGTGTTTCTTCCGTGATCTGATAACCGGGAAAAAGAAGATTGATGTAATGTTACCTGGCCTGTCAAAAATATTTTGCCACTCGTTATAGGTTTTTGGAGCTCTTAATCTGGAGGAAAATATGTTTGGATTGTAATTTAACTTAATGTAATTTGCATCAATAAGTCCTATTCCTAAGGTATTGTGAAACAGAACCAGGAGGCAGTGTAATGGAGGAAAAACAAATTGTCTGGAAAACTATGACTAATGTGTTTTTTTGTGAATAAACTGCGCTTCCAAGAATCACTGGACACAAAGCGTCCTCTGTCTGGATAGGTCTACCTCCTCAACACATCCATCAAAGCCTACAGCTACAATTAAGCCAGATGCGACTAATTGTTTTGTAACATGATCCTCTGAGACAAAATGCGCGTTACATTTTATGTTTTTTCCACGTGTGACCTGTGTCATAAGATAAACGGAGAGAGACTTCCCAAGTCTTCACGTGGCAAACAGCTGGATCGAAACCAAGACGGGCTTTTTTTTTTTTTTTTTTTTTTTGCACAATACTTGCAAGAACGTGAGGAAGAAATCCCGATGGGAGGAGCTTTGCGACTCCAGTGGTTGGTCTCTTTTTAACAGTCTATGCCCACAACACACCGAAGACTGTCAAGGAAAAAGCACGGAGACTATGGATGAATGTAAACCCACTCACGCTATTTGAAGATGATTGTTTTTAAACCGTCCTAAGTTTATTTGGGACTACACAACGGGATGTTACACTGCAAAAGTAAGGCTAGGACGCGCACGGACTGCCCTGCAACTTTGGGGGTCGGGTGGTAGATCCTGAAGATTTATTTTTTTTTAACCTACGACGCACAGGTAACTGGACTATTTTCTACAGTTGCTTTATAGTGTCATTCTTTAAAAGTAAAGAGTTGATCAGAAAGATGGGCTCAAGTAAAGATGGAACTAAATCTAACTATCTTAACTTGACACACGTTTAACCCATTTTGTTGTTCTGTCTTATTATAAATCGTGCTTTTGTGTGATATTGTGATATGAATGCATAAAAAAAATCATGTTTAATTGCGATTTGCTATAGATGGAATATTTTCTTATTATTTGTGTGACGCTTTTCCTTATGCCTTGCCTTGGGTTCCAGTACTGCAGTGTAGACCTTCACAGAGCATCATGTCTTTGTGGATGTTCCTTCCTCTGAGTCTGCCTGTCTTCATCATCACAGGCATATGGGTCATGTAAGTCCTGCACCTCCTCTTCAAAATACTTTTCTTGCATCTGCAGATGAACTGACCAACATACATACTACACCAGGCTGTACCGACCACTCTGCCCATAACCTAAACCCCCTTTCCTTATTTGGAGAGAACAATGTGTAGGAGTTTGAGAGGTTCCGGCTTGCTGCTCCTCTCACGTGCATACAGTGTAGCTTCTTGGACCTTCCTCTCGCTCCTCATGACAACAGTGTGTTATAGGAGCCGTATACTGGCCTTTATGGTGGAAATGAGCCTGTTGTGGTGGTAAGTGTCATTTAGCATCTGTCGCACCAGCAGCGGGAACCAGTGGGTAGTCAAACCTGCTCCACTCTCTTCTGTCAGGGAGATGCTTGCTTGATTATTACTATTGAATGACTGTGAAGTGACCCGATCTGTAAAGTGTAATATCTTTGAATGTGTTTACAGGTAATACTGCTCATCATAGTCTTGGTTAAATGTTGTTAAATGTAAAGGTCTGTTACGATAATTATTATACTGTCTTATCGTTCAATAAATAACAGCTAAACGATACATTTTTGGGCTCAATATTTATCGTCTGTACATTTATAAAGCTTTTTTTCTTTGTAAACTTAGAATTTTAACCAAAGCAAATTGGGTTACAGTATATTTCGCATTTGTGGCAGCTTGTGTGTTGTGGTATTTTATGATATGATCATGCACTTTTAGAACAAAGGTTTACAGTCATTGTTGAAAGTATCTAGTATTAGAGTCAATAATATCGCGATATTTTCCTGCCTCAATATATCGAACTTCAAAATTTGCTATTGTAACAGGCCTAGGTTACAGTAGAATATCTATTGTAGTGTTCTTGTCAAAAACAGTTTTTGGATAAACTTTATGTACAAAGTTGAAGGTTCTCACTACTATTGCTAGTACTAAAACTGCTGCATGGATTCCTACAACTACTATAACGACGATTGTTACTTCTACACTCTACTACTACAGATCTCTAAATGTACTGCTCTGTGTCACAGATACTTCACAACATTGACAAAGACAGTTGTGTTTGATGAATTAACAGATAATCATCCATAGTGATGTCCACCTCATGGCACATTGTAATTAATGGGCTGTTTTTGGTCCATTTTATATTGAGAAAAAAAGAAAAAGAAAATATTCCAAGAAGCTTAATTTAAAAATGTATTTATACGTGGCCCAGTCGCTCTCCTTTTTTGTTAGAATTGTTTTCACAATTTCAATGCAAAGAAGTACAGTTTTATACTAGGCCGAGTCTCGTTCATAGCATTTCTTTTCCGTCTGTCTGGACTGGCACTGTCTCCTCTGTCAGACCATTTGCACAGCTGTAAAGAGAGAGACCAGGCATTTTTCACACCGGGTTTCAAAATGCTTCCTCTGAAGACAAGTCTGTAATCCCCTGCCTGTCAAAGCAGTGTTTATCCAACAGGTTGATAATGCCTCGCTTTCACATCTCTGCTGCTTGACCTACAAGCCCGCCACCGCGCTAAAGTACCTCGCAAAATGGAGGAAATATTTCACTCAAATTAGCAGAAAATAAATATTTGGCATAGAAGGACAGACCTCGCTGCTGTCATCATACAACACAGTGTGGGATTTAGAAATGACTTTAGGAGGATTCATCAATACAAACGGAACATTACAAACCAAGAACCTTCAGTGTTGGTCACTAACATGGTTTCATTATGTATTTTAATCATACTTAGTTCATACCTATATACTAAAATCTGAGTCCAGAGCAACGTGGCTGTGTGAAAGCAGTCATATCTCAAGACATATTGGTAATATTATTGATCTCCAACAAAATCTTGGAAAATATCTCGTCTACTTGTCCAAATTGAGCCAGAGCTATCTCAACTTTGTCTTTTGCTTGTCTCGTGGATGCTCTAAAAGGAAGTGATTGCTCTGCGTGGCAAAATCCATAGTGAACAAAGAACAGTTCAAGATAAGGCTCCTCTATTCTCACAGTTTACAGCTGCGGTTATTGTTTAATAGACATTTTAGGCAGAAAATCATGACCCGTGTCTATTGCGTCATTGCAGGTTAAAATAAACCTGTGTCTGTGTGTGTATGCATAACTGAGATTGCGTAAGGTTTGAATGTATTTTGTCCCATTGCGAAGATACTCACTACATCATTATGGCAGGGGCTTATCATAATGTGCATTTTAACTTGAAGTTTTCTCTTTCAGATACGCAATGGCCCTGTACAACCAGCACGTTTGTCCTGTAAATAATTGGTAAGTAAACTAAGGCATTCCACATTAATGAAACAATAATAACAAAGGGATTATTAATCTTAATCTTAATAAAAATGTCAAATTTAACTTTAAACAAATATTATGGCGTTGGATATTTTTGTAGTGTGCAGTGATTGGCTCGGTGGCTGAGTGGTTTGTGGTCACGGGTTCAATTTACGAACAGTGTAGCGGCGTTTCTGCGTGGAGTCAGCATGTTCACCTTGTGTCTGGGTGGGTTCCTCCAGGTGCTATGGTTACTCACCTCAACCTAAAACATGTACAATAGACTAATCCTGTAATTCTGACCATGAATCTATCTAACCCACCTAACCGTGCCTTTAAAAAAAATAGTATTAGAACGAAATTTGTTTTGTCCTTTTGACATTTGTGGGGAAAACACTTTGCATCTACTTATAAAGCATTTGTATCCATTTAATGAAGTTGCAGGATAGTTTTCTTGCGTTTCTGTGACAGTGATATGTAGCTATAAATCTGTCATGGTGAAGAAGAAGAAGAAAAAGAAAAAGAAGAAGAAGAAAAAGAAAAAGAAAAGAAAAATAAAAAGAAGAAGAAAAAAAGAAAAAAAGAAGAAGAAAAAAAGAGGAAGAAGAAAAAGAAGAAGAAGAAGATTGTACATGTTTTTAGTGGTAGGGGAAACCGGAGCACCCGGAGGAAACCTACGCAGACACGGGGAGAACATGCAAACTCCACACAGAAAGGCCCTGTCCAGGTGGGAATCAAACCCGGGACCTTCTTGCTGTAAAGCGAGAGCGCTAACCGCTGCGCTACCGTGCCGTTGAAGAATTTAGGAATGGGTCTGGACCACAACCAACATTTTAATTGAGTGGCTTCCTCTTTTGTTGTTTGTAGTAAATGCTTATTTGCCATTGTACAACGAAATTGCATTCAGATGTTGGGTTAATCCTGAGCCGCTCTGAGCAGCATGTTTTGGAGTTAGGTTAAAGCAGAGTACCCGGAGGAAACCCGACTGGCAGCCTTCAGTGCTCCTCTGAAACAGTGCACCGTCTCCTGGGTTTGTCCCTGTTAATGTAATTAAAAAAGGTATAGGGCCATTAATATTACATGGAAACCACATGCACGCTGTCTGTCCAGGATTTGGGCTGTCACACGTTGCTGTTTTTCTTGCTGGCTGAATTATAACTATAGATATTGTTTTATTCTTTCAAATAGAGCATCTTTTAAAAATCAATATCTAAAAAGTCCAAATATTTAGGGAGTGATGTTGATCCGGGCCATTCATTCATATAGGAAACAGTCTGTCAAACACGGCATGCAAAATGAATTCTGAGATAGGACATTGAGAAAATAAAGTACAGCCAGAATGGGAGGAACTGTTGGCATTAAACGTTGGCTGGAATCTGTAAATCAAATATAAGTGGGGAATGCTAATTTGTCATCATTGGGCAGTGAAGGGAGGACTCTCGTATCTAGTGACTTCTTTGGTATGTGAAATACAGTATTAACATTAATTAAAGTTTTGACTATGCTAAAATCTTATATAAGAAGAAGGGAAAGACATGTGCATGGCCTCATTGAACTTGTGAATCCATTTTATGTTGGGCTCTTGTAAAAAAAAAATCTATAAAGTTTGACGATATACTGCAATGAATTGCCACTTAGTGCAATAATAAACCAATGGAGATTTTGAAATGCCATCTACTCGCGTTAGCGTTCTTACAATGTCACGTCTGGACAAAACATGGCTGATTTTGATTGATGACGAATGTTTGCGAGATTTTTGTAGCCGATGATCGGCTAAATTCCCAAATGCTTAGATAATATCGTTGTCCTATTATTTGACAAATGACAAACATCTGTCAAACGAACCCTAACTGGTTATTTTTTCCATTGTAGGTAACAGCTTGAACCTTAAACAGCAGCAGATTTGTATAAAATGCATCTTTATAGATACTCATCTAATCTACAGTATATATATAATATTCTGGTCTATGTTTCCTAATTTCACTGTGTTTGTGCTCACAGGCTTTACAACGAGTCATGTGAAGAGGAGCTTCATCTGCAGAGAGGTCCAGAACTCTGTTGCACATTGGACAACATACCACTCATAAGGTCAGTGCAAAAAAATACCATTTTCAATACAAATCAAAGAATTCAATAATACTGTGGGTAGTGTTCAACAGGCTTGTGGCATTTTATCTGTCGCCATCAAGGCTTTTCCACTATGTCCACTTTGACATCGGCAATAAATTAGACTTCCAACAAGATGGACATCAGATACACTGTTCATATTTGTTTGCGAAAAATCCTATATGTAAATGTGAGGTTTACTCAGGGAGGGCATCTGGATAGAACCGTTACCAAAAAGGAAAGTTCACTGAGACTGAGAAAGAGAAGAGAAAGGTAGAAATTCACCATGTTTTTTTGAATATCAGCCTCAATAGAAAGGCTGCAGTTTGCTTTTGTAATCTGCTTTTCTAGAACCACATTCATGAATATACGGTTATGCATATAGTGTTTCAGCCCCAGCTTAGGCAAAGCAGCAGTGTTGTTGTTGCCGCTCTGCTGTCCTTTGTGGTTTCTATTTTAGTTATGCAAACCACTTTTCTCCTTTCAAAATAACAGTTAATGAAAACTGGTATAAATCTTCCCTGGATGCAAACCTCTGGGACAGGTCTGCACTTGCCAGACTGAAGTTCAGACTCAGGGGGGCGGACCCTCTTCACCTCCACAGGAAGAAAAGCTTTTGTTTCATGGAGTGGATCCTTCACCGCTCAGACCACCAAAGTGTAAACAAACCAGTGGTTACTGAACAAAGGGGACACCTCCATCAGTGCTGCTGCGCAAAAGAGAGATCAGGAATTATGTTTACGGCAAATTAGTTTTCCAATACAGATAAATGCCACTGCCGATTTCGGGCTTAGGTCAGGGTGGTCGGCGTAACTCTTTTGGTAGAGGTTTGCCAGCTCTCGCCAGTGCAAACTATAGTTCTGTCATTGGGCACTTTAGCCTGTCTATGTACACTGGTTTATGAATGCAAGTGGGATTGAGTGAGTGTATTGTACTTTTGTTTATTTACTACATTGATGAACGGCTTTAACCTGAAGAGCTTTCAAACTGCAAATAAAAAGTAATGTGCACACATTGTCAGTATTTCCACGTCCTCCCTGCGACACTATAATTTACAGTTTTTATAGACGCATTCTGGTGAGGTCCTTTCTCAGAACAACTTTTTTTTTTTTTTTCGCAGACAATGAAAAAGAACCCACACAATCTATAGCTTTACCAGTTTCCATAAGATGCCAAAGTCAAAATGTAGCACAGCAAGAAGAGACAACGTAGTGGGAAGAAAGAGGCTTAACCTACTTGAGCTTACATAAACTTAAGATATCATCGCTACAAAGTTAGAATAACAAGATTGTATTTTCTGTTTTGTTGCAGTAAATGTGGAACGATGCCACCAGACAGCTGCTTCTTCAGCCTCATCTGTAGCACTGGCTCCTTCATGGGTAAATTTTTTTTAATGTTTTATGTGGACTCAAAACAATAATGGACAGTTTTCTCCATTTCCTACTTACTTATATGAAGCCATTTAGGTGGCGGTCTCTGGTGAAAATGTGCTCAATGGTGTGTAAAGTCAAAATATCTTGTAGTTTATTTTCTGATATTTAGATTGTTTCTATAATTTCAATGCAAACATATATCATTCAGAATGTGACAGAAATTTAGCTTTGTCCCTCAGAAGTTGCCAAAGTTTGTCATTCTCTTTAACACAACATATACACAGACACATACCTATAAAAAACAAAGAGCCCGGGAATTCAACGTAATCTATGTAGTTGCCTATCTTAATAAGAAGCAGTCTTGCATTAGTTATTGTCTAATTTTAAATCTACTTCTAGCATTTGCTAAATAAACCACTGCAACCATTTATCCCCTTTATTGCTTTTTCTTTTTCAACCTTTCGGAACAGTTCAACTCCATAATGTCAGATTGCAAACAGTCCCTGCACTAAAATGCCTTGAGATCAAGCCCACATTATCTTTTGCCATTCGCCCCCATAATGTATCCTGCTTTGGTTCAAAGGGCCTCGGTGAATCCCGGCCTCGTATTATTTCAGCTGTAGTGGCTCCTGCCAAGTCTCAGCTCCCTCAACCCACTTGCCCGGTCCCCATTCCACCCCTTTCCTCAAACGCGACATTTTGCTCTGTATGGGACATTTTCACTGTGTCCTTACATGTGCAGCACAAGCTAAGGCCGTCTCACAGGGCAGTGCCAATGTCCCTGACTATTTATAGATTCAGACGGCATTTTTCATCTATTTAGGGACGAGTTTGACCCGAGTTTGATGCCACAATTCGATTGGGATTAATGATTATTCAGTTTTATGTAACTCTGTCAATATAAAGAGCAGACCAGAATAAACGCCGGGTCATTGACAGCTTGGAGACAGCACTGAGCAGAGACAGAAAGCTTTGTAATTAAGAAATGAGTTGAACATAGATCGTTTCGAGTTAAATTTTGAAGAAAGCTCAACCACCACTTCTCTTTTTGTGTTTCTACTTTAGTCACTTTTTAACACGCAAATCTAAAAGCTTCTCCACTGTAGAGTAGACACTTAAAGGTTTATCAGAAAAATGAAATAGCAATTAAAGGCATGATGGAGGATAGTCAACTCCACCATTAGATAACTGCTGACCAAGGAAAAATTATTTAAAGGTGCGCTATGCAACTTTTTATGTAATTGAAAAAGTTGATATTAATACGTATTTGAGCTTCAAGTGACCCAGTGGATGCTTGGGTGGTTAGCATTGCACCTTTACTTACCGTCCCAATGGCCTGTAGGAGCGATTGTTTTTAGGTATTCACTGCTGATTGAACCGTATCCATGGTTACGCATACATTCCATTCAGAAATCCTACCATGAATCCTAAAAAAAGCTGAAATCAAACTGATCCTGAAGCATTATAGGAGCCACCGGGATGGAAAGGTCAAATATGCTCCAATTTCAACTTTTTTTTTTTTTTTTTTACATGAAAAGTTGCACCTTTTTAAAGAGCAACTAAACACCAAATCAAGTTTTTTTTTTACTGATAAAGTGTCTCAATGGGTGTCTCATAGTGTTGTCCACTGGTCCCTGACATTATTCTGACATTATAGCGCAAACATGTGTCAAATCCTAACTTTGGCCTGAAAACGAATGGGTTGCGCCCCCTTCAGGGTAAACTCTGCTACTAATTAGAATTTCCTGATTGCCTTGAGACGTGTCCACGGCCTCCACAGAACGTCATAAGCCGCACCAGCTCCACACAATCGTCATCGGGGCTGCCCATTGTCCTGCCCCTGTACCTGTGGTTTATAACCAAGTCCCTCCCACATAATCTGTCTGCTGTGATTGTGCCAATGCAAAGGCCCACACACTCACCCCCGCATGTCACCCCCAAACTTCAGAGACCACCTCTTTCGCGGCAATTTTTTACTTTTGTTTGTGGGTGGGGAAAGGCTTTGGCACGCCCGTCTAGGTACTCTTTAAGTGAAAGAACAAATACTGAGAAAATATGGCAAAAATGTTTTATTACTTTTTGGTTCATTGTGTTTTGTTTCATGACGAAGAGTTACCACATAACAACATTGGCCTGCTCTTCATTCTTTTAAACCAATTTCATTACTTTCATTTCAGGAATTATGAATAGCTACTTTTTTTAACGCCAATGCAATCTCAAATGGGTATGTTTTAGGTAAAAACACTCCTTTACTTCCACATCTGCTTGAGTTTCAGCCAGTGTATTGTTGGACATTATAGTCTGCCCCCAGGGACCTAAGACCCCTTGAAGGCGTTCCCTGAAATGACGACATGTGCAACACTTTCACAAATAACTGTTGCTTACTTTGTACGAGACACTGCACAATGGGCTAAGTCAATGTCGGGCACAGTTTTAGAAAGATCGCAGGACCTTGCTGGTAGCACAATCCAGATGTTGTGTCTGTCTCGCACGACATTGAAGATACCGCTGGCTGTTGAGTTCAGACAGGTTGATGACCCTATAAAATGTCCTCAAATTCCTCAGGTTTCAGGAAGAAAATATCCGTGAGGAGCAAGTGTTTGAGATGAGGGAGGTGGCATCGACAGAGGGTGATTGACTGGTCGAGGTGTAACATATTATGTTACAGCATCGGGACTGAGGTTTTCCTTGTATTGAAGGGACATTGCAACACCACAGATATGAGACATGGGAAGGACTGATCGGCGTCAGGCCTCAGTCAATCCTTCAGTCACATGATTTTTTCAACAGGCTTTCGACACAAACACAACACAACAATATGAAACCCATGAAAAGGTACGGCTGCCAGTAATTATTTGATTAGAAATAATACATTATAAAATTAGCATTAAATTAAACTTTTGCCAGGAGTATTATTTCTGTTAAGTCTTGGAGGTCTTTTTAGCAACCAGTAGTATTTTCCGGACTATAAGTCACACTTTTTTTTCATAGTTTGGCTGGGTGTTACTCAGGTGCGACTTATACATCAAAATATATATTTTCACATGTTTATTATTTTCACACTGACAGCCGCTAGAGGGCGCTCTAGGCTTGTGTACCAAGCCTGTACCACTGAACATTAGAAAAAAAAACGGTAATGGCGCAGCAGAAAGAAAGTTTGGAGTGGGCGAGAAACTTGTGAGGGACTGGGGAAAAGCGGAGGTTACTCTTACTGCAATGATGAAAACAAAACAAGCTAATCACGGGCTAAAAGCTAGCTGGCTACAGCTAGAGAAACGAGGTCACAAATAAGAGCTTGAACAACGTGCTGCCGGGAGAGGCTTGTCAACAGTGCAGTTACGCCTCCAGGCCCAGGTAGTTGCCCAGGCTGGTGCGACTTATACTCCGGAGTGGCTTATGTATGTTTTTTTTCTTCTTCATTTTGCATTTTTTGACTGGTGTGGCTCCTGAGCGACTTATAGTCTGTAAAATACGGTTGTAGCCATTTATACACTAATTCAGATTACTTAATGACATCAAAAATGTCCTATTTCTAATCCACCCTCAGAAACAACAATGCTCCGGGGTGCGGCATGAGCACTGGGCTCAGATCTCTAGTAATTGTTGGATCAGAAAAGGGCTCTCTCACTGAGCAAAAACAAAACATCGGAGTTCAATTTACGATTGTTATCAAAGTTACCGAGAGAGTGACCTGCAGGAGGGAGGACAAATCTCAACAGAAAACAAGAAGTGTGTGGATTTTGACTAGGAGCGGATGAGATAGAGACCCGGTGTGTCAACATGAAATCTTTAGAATCATCAGTTTGAGCAGCCATTGATCTCCGCTGTTATCTGTGTTTGTGTTGATTGTGAACTACTTTAAGTATTTGAGGAAAGGTTTTGTGATTTCAGCCTGGACTGTTGGTGGCACTATCGGTTTCATTGGTTAAGGCACACACTGCAGAACTGCTCTATATTTCTGGCGCAAGTGTCTGGTCACGTATGAGTGAATTGATTTTCCTTCAGTGATAGTTGATAGATTAGGCCTTGGATCTACCCGGTTCCATATTTGGCGCTGGTGCGTATGCTAGTAGTTGTCTCAGTCTAATCCTTTCCCTCTCTCATTGTCTTGCAGTGATGTTGATCGGCCTGCTCCGTTACGCTCATGTGATCGAGAAGCACCAAAACTGTATCCTGAACACGGCGGGGCTGTCCACATGCTGGATCTGTGCTGCCGGTCTCATCATGGTGGGAAACTTCCAGGTATAGTCCCACAAAACAAATACTCCTCTGTACTTCAAACGTGTCATTTTGTAAATCGTGTTACATAATTTCTCGCACAATTTGAAGTCTCAAAGACAAACATTGCCCTTTTTTTTTTTTTTACATCATCAGTCCCCGGCTATTGTAAACTGTTTGAGAGTAAAGCCGTGTTTGATCTCCATGTCCGTAATGTGACTGAGGTGCATCATCTGGTTCTGATTTGGTTAAACTCGCAGCATGTGTGTCTTAAAGCATTAAAAGTGAAGTTAAAGAGTTACTAACCCCCCTTCCAGAGCCTCAGCCTCAGAGCCTCAGATTTGAAAATCTCAACAGAAAAGGGGCGTTGCCTGGAGGACTAATGCCGTGTTCAGACCGAACGCCTCCTGGGCGTCAAAGACGCGCCTCAAGTCCGTAGTTGGACGCTTGTGCTTACTGAAGTCAGACGCTTCTCACAAATGTCACAGTGCGTCAAGACGCCCTGGCCGCGCGTCAACAACAGAGTCTGTTCGTAGCCATCTTGGAAACAGCTCGTGCCTGAAAACTACAGTTGTTCGGAGGCTAACTACTGTAGTCTCCCTCTTTGCTCCTGCCATGTCCTATGGATCTTTAACTATTCCCCCATGGTCTACGCAGGATCTCCCCAGTATTTAAGCTCATATCAAGCCCATACGGTTGGAGGGACATTGGTGGCAAGTGGCTATAAGCTAGGTTAGCCGGTTAGCTTTTTGCGATCGCATACAGCTCATTTTTGATTAAAAAAAAAAGTGTGTGCAATAAACCACAAATGCGTCAAGCCCATCTCAGTGTGTGACCATCATAAAGGCTGTTCTGTGTAGTTAAGGGCTTTATTGCCGTGATTAGTGCATAATACATGTTTTCAAGGGGGTCAATGCGAGCTATCTGTTTGCTACTAAGCGGCTAGCATAGAAATAATTATTTCTATGCGCAGCTAACTCGGGGAGAAAACTACGGCCCGTTGTAGATAAAATGTGAGCAATAAACTTAAAAATCAACAAGCCTGAATCAGTGTGTGATCATTGTTACACGGTTGCTTTATGTACAGTAGATGGGGCTTAAAAGACTTTATTCGTGCATATTTCTCGTTTTCACATCGATTGGCTTGTAGCAGCTTTGGGAATGCTCTGTGCATCAAGTCCCAAACACATTCCCAGCGAAGATCCAGCCACTCAAATAAGTTTTCTTGTTGCCGCTTTTAATCCTGGGTTTTTAGGTAAATTAAACACTGATGTGTGTCTTTGAAAAAGTCCCAGAGCTGCTGTAGCCCCGGTTCACAACAGGATAATCCTCCATGACTGTTTACATCTGTGGGCCGGCAGAGGATCTGCCCCAGACCGACGGTGGCTCAGCAACAGCGTACGTCACTGTTGGAGAAAGCTCCTGATTGGTCGACGCTCGCGAATTTCTCCAAAAAGTTCAACAATCCCAACTCTAGCGTCGGCCGCTTCCGAGGCCAACGCGGCCGCGCCGTGTCCGAGGCGCGAAAATCTTCAAAACGCGCTGCACAGGAGGCGCGTCACGCGCCGCGGGGCCTCTCGACGCTCCCGGAGGCGCGTCCCCATGTATTTTCAATGTAAACCTGACGCTTTGGAGGCGCCGGAGGCGTTTGTTGTGAACACACCATAAAGGCCAATTTATACTTCAGCGTCAGCTTCGCGTTTACGTGCTGAACGCACGTGGAGCCAATCAGGGAGTTCGCGACAGCTGCATCTGCCGCTGACGTGCACCTGCTGCACAAGGTGACTCCGCGGCCAGTGCTTGGTTGATCCTTTCGCAAAACAAGGAAACACACAACAAACTCCTTCCGTCTCCCTCTTTGAAGTTATTTTTCATGAATATATTGTTCCTATAATTTAGTGCTTTTGTGTTTTCACTTTTTATGTTATTAAAAAAAATGTTTAAAATATACATCACAACGTGAAGGCAGAGGAGCTACGCGGAGGTTCGAACGATTCTGGCTTGCGTCAAGCAACGGGGCTGCGGTGGGCGTGACCGGCCGCTCGACTATAAATCAGCCTTAAGGAGCGCGCGGGAGGGGGGAGGGGTGGGGGGGTCTGGGTCTGTGATTGACAGGCCTGAGTCATCTGACTTCAACGCTGTAGCGCTACCATGGATGTATTATAATTAGCGCTACTCGTGAAAAAAGTCCGAGCATGGAGTTCCTGCGAGCTAACACATATTGTTTTTATATGTGTGGGGAGAGAAAGAGTGTTTATAAATAAGAGACCATGCAAGGAGCATCTGTTTGTGATAATTAGCTAGTTTTACGGGCAGTTTTTCGATGTTAAAGTTTGACATTAGAACTAATGAGAGGCTACCGACTTTTGAGAATATATAATTAGGGATAAAATTCCACACGGAAATAGGATCCATTAAAAACTTTCTAATCCATTTAATTTTAAAAGTATAATTTAAAGTGGTGAAATCTAAGAAATAGAGTCCTCCAGAACCTATTGGGTTTACAAGCACACTATCTTTGATAAGATGGGGCTTGTTTTTCCAAACAAACCTATAGAGCATTTTATCGATGGATTTACTGTACAAGTTGAAGCATTAACATTCAAAGCGAGAGCAGCATATGTTAACCTAGACAGCCCTTCAGATTTAGATAACAGGATTCTGCCCCTTAAAGATAGATCTCTTTGAAGCCAGTGGTTCAATTTCTTTTAGTTTTCTCAACAATAGGATCAAAGTTCAGAGTGCATCTTTCTTCTATGTTTTGGAAACAACAACGCCAAGGTAAGTGACTTTGGATTTGACAGGGATATTATATAAGGACGATTGAGTACAAGATTTAATTGGGAGGAGTTCACATTTATTAATATTAAGTTTAAGGCCTGAAGCACCTGAAAAATTCTGGATGAGATCAATGGCAATAGGAATTTGCTCAGAGTCTCTTAAGAAAGAGTTGTGTCATCTGCCACTTGGCTAATCAAAACTTCTCTATCAGCAATTGAGACACCACGCACATTATTCTGTGTAATATAAGTTGTCAGAAGTTGAGCTGCTATTAAGAAAAGGTATGGTGAAACGGGACAGCCCTGCCGGACACCTCTAGACAGGTGGAATCTAGGAGTAGTCCCATATTTAAGTTTGATTGAGCAATTTGCATTATTGAATAATGTTTTAATGGCATCTATGAAGAAACGACCAAACCCAAATTTTTCTAAGGCTTTGAAGAGGAATTTGTGCTCTAAGGAGTCAAACGCCTTATAGAAATCTAAGAACATAACAAAGCTATTTTCATTTATAAGTTCGGAATAGTCCAGCATGTCCAGAACAAGCCTCACGTTATTAGTAATATGTCTATGGGATACGAAACCTGACTGCGATTCATCAATAATAGAAGATAAGTTCCTTTTAATTCTTTTCGCTAAAATTATGGCACATATTTTGTAATCGTTGTTGAGCAGACAAATAAGTCTCCAGTTTTCGATTGATAACTTATCTTTATTGGGTTCGGAATAAGAGTAATAATGCCTTGAGTCAGGGTTGTTGGTAATTTACCATGATTGATACTTTCAGTGAGTGTGTTAAGAAGGAAGGGACTAATTTAATTTTCGAATGTCTTGTAAAATTCACATGACAAACCGTCGCTGCCAGGTGATTTGTTATTTTTAAGACACCTAATAGCTTCTTGAATTTCATTAAGGGTTAAATTATTGTCACACAGTTTTTTATCCGCATCAGAGATGTTTTTACAATTAATAGAATTTAAAAATTCACTAGTTGCTTGTTCTGAATAATTAGAGGAATACAGTTTGTTATAGAACTCGGAACAAAAAGAAGCTACGGTTTTAAAGTTAGAGATGATTTCATTGTTAATTTTAAGTGTGTCCAAGGAATTATTAAGCTTAGATTTTTCTAGGCCAAAAAATATGAAGAGCACTGCTCGCCCTCCTCCAGCCAACGAGCTCTGGATCTAACAAAAGCACCACGGGCTTTTCTTTGTAGATTTCATCAAGTTTACTTTGGCACTCACCAAGGTGAAATAACTGTTCTTCAGTTAAATTCTCATTACTAATAGAAGACAGAGATGCAATCTGAGTGCAGAGATCGTCTTCCTCTTGTTTTCTGAGTTTTGCTAGGTTACTGCTGTATGATCTCATAAATTTACCAATGTCATATTTCAGTAGTTCCCAGAATGGGCTGAACGATTTTTGTTACAGGCCTCTTGCCGGCGTGACGATATAAGATTTCTAATAGTTTCAGTAACTGAGGCATGAGTCAAAAGGCTGTTATTGATCTTCCAGCATATAGGCCTCGGGATGTTAACTTTAGGCGAAACTTCAACGATAAGACTAATAACTTTATGATCAGAAAATGGAGCTGCATGTGTATTTACATTTGAATTGGTGTGGTTAAATTTATTGAAAACCAACCAATAATCTATACGGGACATTTTAGATAGATCTTTGGAGCTCCACGTGAATGATTTCAGTGTACAGGTAGGGAATTTCTGTCTAAAGATATCTATAACATCAAATTTCTCCATGAAATCCTTTAAGTAACCATTTGACACATTTAGACTACTAGGAGGACATCTGTCTAAAATATTATCAAACACAACATTGAAGTCACCACCAAAAATTAAGGAAGCGTCAGGATATTTAGCCAACCAAGAAGATATTTTTTCATCCCATATATCAAAAAGTTTTCTATTGTCTGAATGAGAGTTGTAGCCATAAATATTAGTTATTACCACTACGCTTCTAGAAATGGACAAAACAATAATAATAAAGTGCCCTTTTGGATCGCTATAAACGTTCAAAATTTCTCCAGAAAATCTGTCTTTTAGAACCAAGACACCAGCCATTCTCTCAGAACAATGTGCCCCCCACAATTCCTTACCCCATTGACTTTTCCAAAAGGCCAGATCCTCTTTAGTGCTGTGTGACTCCTGAATAAAATAAAATCACATTTAAATTGCTTAATAAACAAAAAAACTGCTTTACGCTTTACATTGTTTCTTAAACCCCTGGCATTAAAAGTAACAAAAGAGAGAGACATACAAAATAGAACAAGTTC
This sequence comes from Neogobius melanostomus, assembly GCA_007210695.1. Classification (NCBI taxonomy): domain Eukaryota; kingdom Metazoa; phylum Chordata; class Actinopteri; order Gobiiformes; family Gobiidae; genus Neogobius; species Neogobius melanostomus. Next base: position 3,542,938 of record VHKM01000299.1, on the reverse strand, counting down.
TGTCACAGAGAACAATAAAGAATAAAGTCAGAAGAAATAGGACCTTACTCTTATAAAGACCTTATGTACTCGAGCTCCAACAACTATAACAATAATAACTGATGAGCCAAAAGGAGATTCAATGCATTAAATAATTTTTTTTTTTCCTTCTTTTTTTTTTTTTTTTGATAAACTTATTTAGAAGTGTCAATATACGTAGACTCCCTGCAGATGATTCCATCATGAGAGGAGGTCAAGATGGCGCAGGGTCTTCTTTAACTTGATGTCATCCGGGTAGACGTTAAAGGAGAAGAAGGCGGGAAGATTTCGGCGCCGTTTACAAAGGCTCGTCCAGCGACGAAAAACGCTGCTTTCCCTTGAGCGCGAGCCTCTTGGACCTGTGGCCATAGAACACGACGTTTCTCCCGGTCCTCAGTAGTGAGATCTTCGGCGAAGCGCAGGTTGTTGTGCTTCAGGAATGCCGACTCCTTTGCTGCTTTCCACACCAAATCTCTCAGAGAGCGTGACAAAAACCTGATGATGACGTTGCGTGGAGACTTTTGGTGAAGTCCCGTTTCCCAAGCCTGTGCACAATGTCGATGCCCTCTTCCACTTTCACATTCTCACTAGCAACCGTTTTCTGACAAATGTCAATCACTATGGCTTTAATATTCTCCGCATCAGACTCACGGACCCCAGCCAGCCTCAGGTTCCATCTTCGAGAGTAGCGTTCAAGCTCAGAGATGCGCGTTTCGCAGCTTTTCACTCGAGTCTCCTCCATTGTGGTTTTAGCGTCAACCTCCTTCAGCTTCGTTTTCATATCTTTCACCTCGTCCGACACAAAGTCAATAGTTTTCTTAAGACCTTCGATTTTTAGAGTTACCATTTTCTCCAGTGAGTCGGCTCGGGAGTTGATGAGGGCAGAAATCTTGGCCACAATGCCGTCTGGGTCTTCGTCAACAGCGGCGGGCTTACCCTTCTTGGTTGCCGGAGAATGGAGCGGGGAGTCCGGCAACGGGGAGAGCGCGAAATCGCCCGCCTCCATCAGGGCTTCTGAAGAGGCAGAGGCGCCAGCGTAGTTGTGAACCTCCATGTCCGCTTGGGATACTGAGAGCGATTCACGTTCCTTCCTCTTGATATCTGATTTAGGCATGATGGCAGAAAGATGATCAACGTTTATTTTATTTTTTTAAGTTATTATATTTTGGCTCAAAATCTAGTTTTTCAGCGGAGCTTGAATGCAGACGCCTTACAGAGTCGCCATCTTGCCGCGACCGCCTGGTTGCTGGGGTAAGATTATGGAATGCATTAAAGGACACATTAAAATGTTCTCAAACAATAGATACATTTAAGCGTTGTGTCATCTGCAAACAATAGAAAGCCCATTCTCTTTGTTGCTTCATAGATGTCTTATATTCTTTATATTTAGTCTCGTGCCTTTTTGTTCGATATTTCATGTAATCCCTATATAGTTTTTTTTTCTTTTTGCGTGCTTTCTGTAGCCCACTTATTATCCATGGCTTTTTTGCAAACGTGTTCTTCTTACATATTTTTACAGGACAATTTGCATTGTAGAGGTTTACATAAGTGTTTAAGAATTTTTCATAGGCAACATTTACTTCTGCCACATAAACTTCTTCCCAGTCTTGTTTAATCAAATCATTTCTAAACAAGTCAATCTCCTTCTCTGATCTAATTCGAATATATTTCAATTCCTGGATGTTCCTATTATTGATAGGTTTGGCTCTAATAACAGTAAATGCAGGCAAGTGATCAGTTATGTCGCAAGCCAGTAAACCGTTGTATAGAGTATTATTCATATCATTCGAAAAAATTTTATCAATTAACGTCGCACTTGTACTTGTCACTCTAGTGGCTGGGAAATGGCTGGAAACAAACATCTACTATACATTTCATTAAGAAAATCGCGAGTTTTCTTCGACCCATGTGAATGAAGTAGATCTATGTTAAGACAAGGGAAGCGATTTCGACAGAACACCCCCAGCCATGTGGGAAATCCTATGTGTTTTACAATAGCGACCGTTACCTTTACGCCATACATTTCGACAAGGGAAGCGATTTCGACAGAACACTGGTTCTGAGAAGTACCAGCCGCGCGCGTTCTTTGTGCATTCCGTAACATTTCCAGCTCTGTCCCTCAAAAAGAAAGACACCTGTGGCCCTGGTCACACTACCCTGGTCACTCAAAGTTTGATCAAGAGTTTTCCAAAACGGCCCAACTCCCTGAGCAACACACACGCTCTGGAGGGGTCGCCCCCTATAGCTCGGACATCTATGTACATGGCAGATCCACCCCTCCAGAGCTGTTAAGACAAGATGCAATGAGCTCCGCTCAGCGAGTCAGATGCAGAGTCCGGGCCTCTCTGTCCATGGTCAGGGCCCTACTGAGTCCCGCCAAAGCATGCAGGACATGTTCTTAAAACATGAAAGCACTGAAATCTTTTTGCAGAATAGAACACATCTAACAACACTGGGTTTCAAGTTCAACAGCAATAAAGTGATTACGTAATTATCCCCCCTTCTGTTTTTTTGCACCCTGCATATTAGTATAAGCTACATTTATTTGGTTATTTATTCATGTGTCCTAATCTGAGTGATTCCAACTATTCCAACTAAAACATTAATGACACGTTTCTTGGAAGTTCGGTCTCTGCATTGTGAGCCCATATTTGCTGACTCTGAGAAATGCTGCAGCCTGTTAAGCTCTGTAGTTCTGCTCTTCAACTTGTCCAAACTATGGGCTTTTGTTGTTTCTGTATTTAACTCCAAAAAATGTACAGTCTCTTTCATGTCTGCCCTGCCTGTCTAATGTACAGTAACTCTCCATGCACGTGTGAGTGAGCGTGTCACAGTTGCCGAGGGCCCATCTCGTGTTCCCGCCGGCCTGTCTGTGCACATCTGGGCCCCTTCATTTTTCAAGGAGTGCACAGTTGTTTTTTAGTGGCTTTTGTACAGTTTCCTGTACTCGTGGTTGAGGGACACTCCTGCTCTGGTTTCTCATTGGCCGGTGTAAAAAAAAAAGAAAAAAAAGCCCCGCCTACTCTACATTAACTCTTACATAATGAACCTCAGTGTTTCCCCTTTGAGTAAACATGGCATAACTCCTGGAGAGGGTGAAGCTCTGCGTATACTTTAGGCCAAACCTAAATAACAGATGACATAGGCTGAGTGCACACAGCCAAAGTTTACATCCCAAATAGGAAAGTGTTGATTTTTCGGGGAAAACAAGATGAGCAGCTTCACTAATCCCAAATCTTTTCGCAAATGCCGTTCTTTATCTGCAAATTAGAATATAGAAGTGTGGATTAATTTTACTGAACTAAGAAGGCTCAATCTCTTTGAAAAGGAGGTAGCAGGAGCAAACTTTCACTGCCCTTGAGTCAAAATCATAGCATCCTTAGGCAAGCACTTCTCACACCTTACCTTTTTGGTCATTAGTCTTTTGCACTAGACTGGGAGCTTCAAATATTCTGCTTATGAATTGGTATGTTTACAACTTCACAGTGTATTTAAAGCAGTACTAAGTAACGTGTTTACCTTAATAAATCCTTTCCGTAGTCCCTGGTTGGGTAATACAAGTGTTAATGGATGATTGGGGGGTCTTTCATCTCCCCCTGGTGCCTCTGGCCAGAAAGCCATGCTTGCAACTTGACTGCCACCGGGGCGGAGCAAGCAATACACACTAATAGAATCACGGAGAAGAAGCTAATAGGCTAACGGGCAAAGCTAACTGCGGGCTAACGCCATTTTAAACAGTATTTACAGCCAAGTTTGAGTGAAAAAATATTCCCATTGTATAACTGGATGTACAACACCCCTCTCTCCTTCACCTTTTCTGTCAGTGTAGTATTTACTCTCCAAGACATTTAATAAGTTAAAACACCTGCAGTTGCGCTTATGGCCTCTAGGGGCAAGAGTTACTTAGTACTGCTTTAACATTCTCACAATATTCTTATGTTTTTAAATGCAGTAATGCTCTTCATATATAGAGGTTGGGAAATAAAACACGGGTGATAAATTGCCCGAAGAAGAAGAAGAAGAAGAAGAAGAAGAAGAAGAAGAAGAAGAAGAAAGAAGAAGAAAAAGAAGAAGAAGAAGAAGAAGAAGAAGAAGAAGAAGAAGAAGAAGAAGAAGAAGAAGAAGAAGAAGAAGAAGAGAAGAAGAGAAGAAGAAGAAGAAGAAGAAGAAGAAGAAGAAGAAGAAGAGTGCTAAACGCAGATTTCTATGATGACTTTACAATTCATAACATTTGATTCCCAAACTCTTTTAGCCATTGAAATGACAAGCATGCTTTTTAAATCCATTTCCCGGTAGATGTAGACAATGGACACTTTGATCTAACTACAACCTCCGCTCTGCACTTAAAATAATTGACACTTTCTTTGCCGTGGGCCTTAAAGGGGATCCAACGGAGACCACATATTAAAAAGGATGCACAGTCGTCTTTGCATCTCCTCTATTATTTAGAAACAGCTGCGATGCCTTCTTGGTTGCCCTTCTCGCTGTGCGGCGTGTGACTCAGCCGCATTTCCACACCAGCCCTGAAAATGAGCGTCACATTGTTGAGATAAAGATGTGTTGTTTGAGTTTCCTGAGGACAGATTATTTATGCTCGTGCAGAGCGGATTTGGACAAGTCGGAGATAAAGTCAGTCCATTTTGAGTCCAGCTTGACTTTGTGACTGTGAGACTTGATAATGGACGTGATTAGCTTGTCATGGTGGAGGTCACTGTAATGAGGTGAAGCTGGTTAATGTGTTCTGGTTACAGTGACATGTGTGAATCATGTGGTGTTTGCCCATAACAAAGGAAGGAGGACTCATTTATAAATGTGCAGAAGCAGGAGGGTTTGCTTTTTTTGGATTGAGAAGGCCACATTAGTTGTAATGTATTATTTATCTATAATACAGCTGCACCGTATGACGAGCAAATTGCAGTGTTCAATAACTGTCTTGAATATTGCGATGACAAATTTATTGTGACATTAAACTATTTCAACCCAGGACGCTCCATCAAACAAAAATCATCAGCAAATTGTTCTTTGTCATAGTGTCGAAAGAAGACTTAAAAACAGATGAGGAAAACCATGACAAAGCTGAACTATGTTACTGTGCGTTCTTGTTTTTTGGCTGTGCTCGCAAAAGAATTGTGTGTTATTGATTATGCAATATATTGTTGCTTCTTGTGTCAACATATTTTGCTACAATGATAATATGGCGATATGTTGTGCAGCCCTCATCTCAAACTGTACCTAAGTTTGTTTCATCTGTTTCTATAAATGCATTTGTTCCGTGATATTGAAGTTTTCGCGACTGGAGTTTTGCCAGTGTTGTTGTTGTTTAAATTGCATTCATGAAAGGATTAGCAGTAGCCAAAATTTAAATTATTTAGATTTATTGAGAGTTTTGTCAGTGCTTAAGTTGGTCGCTCGTGTCATCAGGTTTTCTGTTTCATCTGGTTGTAAAATGTATTCTGGTATTAATTTGCCATTTTCCATTTTCCTTTTGCAGGTTGACTATGCCAAAGTCTTGCACTACGTTGGAGCTGGAGTGGCTTTCCCCTCCAGTATGCTGTTTGTGTGTCTACAGTCGGCTCTAACCTACAGACTGGCCAAAACGCAGGGCGACTACTGGACGGGACATCTACGGGTCGCCATGATGCTGCTGGCTCTGATCGCTCTTGTCCTCAGTATCCTTTTGAAGTCAGGAATCATATACATTACAAGTACAAAATAATACAGTAGAATATATCAATTTACTTACAGATATGTGGTGACTACTGATTTATAGAACACATATTTGAATAAACAGAGCATGCTTAGAGGTGAATGGATCTGTTGAGCTCCATCGTAAGATAAACAGACCAATGGTCTGGACGTAAACCCCTATTCTGTAGTCTACTAAAATATAGACTGACAATAAAACTCCTACTGAATTTATTTTTAAACACATAAATGTATTGTACAGCACATGCGAGTAAGTAACCTCAGTACCTAAGTAGCCTGTACTTAGCCTCTTAACCCCCACCTTAACCAAGCACATTTTCTCCAGCTTTACCCAAATCTGAAAGCTTCTTGATTGGAGCTTACAGCCTTTAGGCCAGAGCCTCATTTGAAAGCTAAGACCTACAAAACTAAAAAGCTAAGCTTCTTCAATTTTATTTCACTTTTTAGTCGTTTTTATTTGTTTTTTGTCACATTTTAAAAAAAAAACTTTTCGTCTATTTTTGTCATTTTTTGGTCACATTTTTGTCACTTTTTCATTGCATTTTTTACACTTTTTAAATCATTTTTTCATCCTCGTTTACGTCTCATTTTTGTTGCTATTTAGATGCTTATTTTAAAGAATCTTTTAAAGCCAAACTGAAGAAAATGTGAGGTGGGGGTTAAGAGGTTAAACATACATATTTGATAATATGACTTGAGTACTGATTATGAGTTTCTTCCTCACTTAGACCTTTTGTCAAAGTTAAACAATCCATTTTAAGGCTAGAGCTGAAACTTAAATAATCTTAATTTACAAAGCACAAAAACCTTCACACCAGCTTCAACTGTAGTGACTATACATTTCACATTAGTTTTAGGGGTTACAGTGCCCTCTAGTGGACACAATGAGCATTACACCTTGTACCTGTTGAGTTGCTGTTCCTTAACCGCTTCTTCTCAGGTGGGGTTTTCTTTTGCCAACAGAGCTTCATCCTCCAACACGCCTCCGCCATCTTTGAGTGGATCTTCTGTATGCTCATCATGTTGTTCTACGGGACGTTTGCCTTTGAGTTTTCGGACATTTCCGGGGACACGCTCATGGTCCTATCTAAAGGAGCCAAAGAACAGAGCTATGCCATGTCGGACCACAAGGCAGAGGTGGGAGGAGTGAATCATCACCAGCCCGAAATGTTAGCCATGCTGTAAGAAACTAACTGTGCTTTGTCACTCATCACACAAAAGGGCTAAAGAGACGATGTGAAAGCCCTGTCTGGGAACAGTCGTGCATTCAACCAACTATTGCACCGATGCCATTAATGAACTTTCAATTTTGATGGTTTTGCAAACCACAGTGCAGTTCTAATACCACATACTTCACAACAAATCAAGCAAAAATACCGTGTTATGGCATGCGTAACTAATCAGTGAAGCAGATTATTTCTTCGTAACGTGGCACCTTTTTCTGGCTGCAAGTTAATACACAGCTATAGAACATTTAATTATCAAAGTTGATGCCTAGAGGTATAGATGCCTACAAAACCGCAGCTCCTGTGGCGTGTTCCCAGTCTACATTGGTCAGTCAATCAAAGGACCCAAAAGAACAAAAGTGAACCCAGATTAGGTGATGCTCATGGGATGGTCTGTGTCCAGATGAGCTACTTACTTAATTTTGTGAAGATGTCGGTTCTCATTGAAAAAAGTCAGACTATGCAGTGCTTCACAGTTTGTGTGTGGCATGCATATCATTCAGGTGGTCATAACATTTTGACTCGTCTGGACTGATGTTTGTTTTGCAGTTATTATATAACTGTGAAGAAAAAGCCAAAGCCGCCTGTATATGTTCCTGAAAGTGCCTCAGATATTAACCATACAAGCCTTTTCATTTAAGAAAAAACCTGTTTTGCTTTTATCTCAGGAAGTTAGTGACTTCATGTACTTTTACCTCAAAAGTTAAGGCCATTTACTGTTTATTTTTAGTGAATATTATATATGGCCTTATTCTGCCAGAGCAGTGGTCCTCTAAAATGTACGCTGCCTTCATGAAGTAATTTACATTGTGTAAGTGATGAAACATGACCAAAAGGAACAATATTTTTAAAAATGTCACAGTACATTTTGTTATAATTTGCTCAAGTCGCCTTAAAGAGTTTTGCTGTATAAGTGGAATTTATGTTTTTATTTTGTACCAAGAGATGTGTTAATGCATGCATTAATGGGACCAGTTTTGTACAAAAGGGATTTACTATTGTGCTTTATTATTATTATTATTATTATTATTATAGATTTTATTTCTACAAAATAATTATTATATGCAATAATAAAGTATATAATAAAAAAACAAAGCATAATTGAAAATTCTTTCTTCATAAAGCATTTTATTGATCATATAAAGTCATATTTACATAATGCCATACAGTATGAAATCTAGTAAACTGCATTTCATAAAGACTTCTTAAAATCTTTGGAAGCGAATTCATCAACCAATCTCCAAACTTTAAGACTTTAAAACATTTGTTCTCAGTGATTACATGTTCACCTAATTGAAAGGTAGTCAGTCAATCTGTCTGCACAGTCTCCTCTGGTAATTTGAGTCAATTTTTATTAGTTGCCTGTCTTGAAAGTGGTGGTAGCACTTTACAGCACAGTAATGGGAGGTTGGAAATAGCACGGCTTGGTACCTAAAAGTGTAATAACATTGTAATGGAAATTGAAATAATTTACACACATCAATTATTTCATGATAATTGCTAACTGTGGTTTCAACTTTGAATTTGACTTAAACTGTTAAACTTGTCTTAAACTACATGCTTTGTTATTTGTAAAATAAGGCATTGCAACAGGTGTACCTTCTAATAGGGCCAGTTTGTTTGGAAACACTTACTAGAGTTTTGGTCGTAGCCATTCACTTTGTTCCGTCAGTAATCCCAGACAATTTTCTCTTCAACTAAATTTGAGACAAACTTCATGCATGGGCTCTAACACTGTAACAAGAATCTGTTTGTGTTGCCACTGAGTGTAAGGGAAGCTGATGCACTCCTAAAAGCCGCCTGAGACCTGTCCTGAAATGTGCCCATCCCACTGCCCTTGCAGCTACCCCGTACCAGGTTACACAGATCTGTTTACGGGACAGTAGCACTCTCACATGCACTGTTCATTGGGCGAGGTCCTTAGGCACCTCCCAGGGAAAGCCCTTCCTCCCAAAGTGACCATAACTGGCTGTTTTTTGGTAGATAGGTCTCTTCAAATCCAGGTCCCTTCAAAATAAAAGACATTCATGAGTATCACCTCCTATGGAGTGCATCCAGTACTATACTATATATACTCAGATAAAGATTCTCTGCAAAATACCACTTTGTTAAGCATTGGTTACAAACCTGACGATAACTCCAGGTCTCAGGTCAAAGTTTTTATGAACGATCTGCAGCAGCTCCTTCTCAGACATTTGAGATGAGCCAAACGTGAACACAGAGATGGACAGGGGGTGTGCCACTCCGATTGCATACGCCACCTGAAAATGGTAAATATAAATACATTATTATGGGTAGCAGTATCATTCTTGCCTCATAGCAAGAAGGTTTGACTCCCGAGCTGGTTGGGGTTTTCTGTGTGGAGTTTGCATATTCTCCCTGTGTGGCAGAGGTTTCCTCTGTGCGCTCTGGATTCCTCTGCCACTAAAAACACTTAAAATAGGCCAGGGTGAATGAGAATGTGTTTGTGAGAGCGAGTGCGGAACAACAGATGGAAATTAGCCCATGGCTACTACAATTCAGTGTTTACATGCATGAGTCCAGAGTGACATACAATGGGGGGAAAAAAGTATTTGGTCAGTTCCCCATAGACTTTCTATTGGATTTCGGCCAAATATACTTTTTTTCCCCACTGGATGAGCATTCCAGAGTTTCAACTGTGTCTGTAGTTGTTATGCCAGTACTAAAAGAGCCTAATATATGCATTTTATGCTGACCTGAACCAGGACCCTTCTGCAGAGCTTGGCTTTGACCAGGGACTTGGCGACCCAGCGGGCAGCATAGGCCGCAGAACGGTCCACTTTGGTGCAGTCCTTGCCGGAGAAGGCCCCTCCTCCATGAGCTCCCCAGCCTCCGTAGGTGTCCACGATGATCTTCCTCCCAGTCACACCTGCATCTCCCTACAAATACAAAACACAGGTGCTTGATATGTAATAATGTAAACACCATAGAAGCTCTAAAGACCTCAATGTGGGATTAACTTCACTGCATTAAAGTTGTAAGATGTTACACAGATTGACACAGGCTTAACCTCTCGTCAAGACTGTAAACAGCCCCTATGTGCGCCTAATTGGATAATTGTTTGTAAACCTTTAATCCCCTAAAGGCCTTTACCTGTGGCCCTCCGATGACGAAGCGCCCGCTGGGCTGCAGGTGGTAAATGGTATCCTCATCCAGGTACTTCTCTGGGACCACAGCTTTGATCACCTTCTCCTTCAGGACCTCCTTCTGCTCCTCCAGACTCACATAGTCATCGTGTTGGACAGAGATCACTATAGTGTGCACTCTTTTGGGAATCACAGCCCCGTCCTGCTGGGTGTAGTGAACTGTCACCTGAAAGGTTAAGTAATGTGTCAAAAAAAAAGTATTTAAGAGCAGATCCACACTTGGCGTCAAACACTAAATTTGTGAAATTAAAGTATTCTGTAAACACCTGTGTTTTGGAGTCTGGTCGGAGCCAGGGCACTGTCCCGTTGCGCCGCAGTTCAGCCATTTTGGCGTTGAGTTTGTGGGCCAGGACGATAGTGAGGGGCATGCACTCCTCTGTCTCATCTGTGGCATATCCAAACATCAGGCCCTGTTCAAATCAATTAGAAAAACAGCAGTTAGTTCTGAGTGCATAATACCCAGCATGTGCTGATTGTTAATTTATATTTTGAAATGAAATAACCTGGTCTCCTGCCCCAATGTCACTTTCAGAGCGGTCGATGTGAACTCCCTGTGCGATGTCTGGAGACTGCTGCTCTAGAGCCACCAGCACATTACAGGTCTTATAATCAAAACCTGGAGAGAAACAATTACACAATCAATCAACAGTAAGTCGAGCAACTTAAAGTAGAACCTCTGACAGAGGAACTAATAAAGTTACGCAAGGTGAAAAAATTATTTAATATGTAAAACTGATGCACACAGGTCACCTTTTTCAGAGTTGTCATAGCCGATGTGTCTGATAGTGTTTCTCACAATCTTCTGGTAGTCCACATTGGCTCGAGATGTAATTTCACCACACAACAGCACCATGCCAGTTTTACACACCGTCTCTGTATCGCACAGAACAACTGTCTTAATGCTAATATCATTTCATGGTTTAGTGAAAAATAATTATAATACTCTATTGGCATGTTTCTGAGTGAATTATTGAACTAACCACAGGCCACTTTTGCATCTGGGTCTTGTTTGAGGTGAGCGTCCAGCACTGCATCACTGATTTGGTCACAGATCTTATCTAGAACAAAACAATCATATTTTAAAAAAGTGCTTCCTGCAAAGGTTTCCTGGGTCGACCTAATGGTGCATGCAACTCCATATCTTGTAGTGCTAATGATCAAATTTCAGTTTTAGTAAGTTACTGTAGAGTAGTACTGGGGCCGTGAGGCGCGTGAGGCGTTATGGCCCTAAGAATAGCACTGGCTCTGTCCGTGCATACCAGTGTGACACGATCCAAAAGTTCATCACATGTTCAAAGTGCCGCTGCTTAGAGAGCTCCTGTCCACTCCTCTGCGGCACATGGCTGACAACTGTTACTACCGCTGTGCATTAGAAATTGTCAATAATATGAGTTGTGTTTGAAAAACGGTGTAATATCAGTTGTTGCTCTAGTAGAAGCAGTGGTCATTTTTGTAGGACGCAACATCTCAGAAAGGATAGATTGAAAGTTAAAATCTATCCAAACATAGGGAGTCTGAGCCAAACGTCCTTTTCCCCGCATAGTCCATGCAAAGATGTGCACTTTTGGGTAACTTTATAATAAAAAACCTGGCTACATGTTTGAAATTGCAGCGACCATTCAAAACTTTGAGTGAAGAGGCCGGCACTCTGCATTCTGCGCATTCCTCAAAGTCAGTGACAATCAATGGGCAAAGTTATGCAAGATCACAGCACAGTCGACCGAACTGGCACAGGGAGCGCATCTTTAAAAGCGCTCCCTGTGCATCCTCCAAACACACCACACATTCTATTGACTATCTGCAACACCCCGTGCGGCCCCGCACTCACCCGGATGCCCCTCTCCCACGGACTCCGAGGTAAACATGAAGTCCACATCCGCGTGGGAATGCTCACAGTTCCCATTCATTTTGCCTATTCAGCTTTCTCTGCAAAGTAGCACAATGAAAATGAAGTTAACGTGAGTGTTGTGGAAAAGGGCGTGATTCTTGCGGTCTCAAAGCGCTCCACGAGGTAATTCTGGTCTAGATAAGTCAAAGACAACATATCCTGCACATGCTGGGGCTGGTGGGAGTGTGAGGGGGGTGCCCTGTGAACCAGAGGCTTAGACCATTCAGAGAGCAGAGAATTGGGGGAGGGGATTCGCTTCTTTTCTTGCTTAGAGACACATTAACTCCTCCAATGCCATGCTGCGGGCTGGTCAGCATGTGGTCAGTGGATGGACTTCAAAAATCGAGTTGATCAAGAAGGCACGATTCAACAAAGAGTTAACAACACAAAGCTCCTTCAGTGTGTGTGTTTCTTTGGGGCCAGTAAGTTCATTATGAGGTGGCCTGGGGTTATGTACACAGGAAACGTGGGAAAGGGACAATATTTACTTCCAATTTACTCCACTTTTGAAAGGTATACTGCACTCACCACAAGGAGTCAAAATCTTGAGCGGTCTTCCTGAAGATGTAAGACAGGCCTCTAAGTCGAAGTTCAAATCCAAGCTAGTTAAGTGTGCATATGACGACTGGTCTGATTCTTGTTTTACCGACTTACTTTACTTTTTAAGTTTAATTTAGTGTATTCCAACAAGTCCATCTTGCCCTGTAAAAAGCCTTTGAACTACTTTCATCCGAATGATGCTTTACAAATAAACTTGCCTTGCAACATTGCTTTGCCATATTCTGACAGTTTTTTTTATCAACATAAGATCACGTTCCAAGACATCCATCATGCTCAAATGTTCTTTAGCTACTACTGTGCCCCGGTGTGGTCATACCATGTGGCTGTGAAGCAATTCCCCTTGTTGTATTGAGTGTTGGGTTACACCCTGCCATAACCTTGCCGTAGCCCTAACCTTAAGGATAGTGGAGTTTACAAGATAACCCTAACCTTACCTTAGCCCTAACCTTACGGATAGTGGAGTTTACAAGCTAACCCTAACCTTACCTTAGCCCTAACCTTAAGGATAGTGGAGTTTACAAACTAACCCTAACCTTACCTTAGCCCTAACCTTAAGGAAAGTGGAGTTTACAAACTAACCCTAACCTTACCTTAGCTCTAACCTTAAGGATAGTGGAGTTTACAACTAACCCTAACCTTACCTTAGCCCTAACCTTAAGGATAGTGGAGTTTACAAACTAACCCTAACCTTAAGGATAGTGGAGTTTACAAGCTAACCCTAACCTTACCTTAGCCCTAACCTTAAGGATAGTGGAGTTTACAAACTAACCCTAACCTTACCTTAGCCCTAACCTTAAGGATAGTGGAGTTTACAAACTAACCCTAACCTTACCTTAGCCCTAACCTTAAGGATAGTGGAGTTTACAAACTAACCCTAACCTTACCTTAGCCCTAACCTTAAGGATAGTGGAGTTTACAAACTAACCCTAAACTTACCTTAGCCCTAAACTTAAGGATAGTGGAGTTTACAAGATAACCCTAACCTTACCTTAGCCCTAACCTTAAGGATAGTGGAGTTTACAAACTAACCCTAACCTTACCTTAGCCCTAACCTTAAGGATAGTGGAGTTTACAAACTAACCCTAAACTTACCTTAGCCCTAACCTTAAAGATAGTGGAGTTTACAAACTAACCCTAACCTTACCTTAGCCCTAACCTTAAGGATAGTGGAGTTTACAACTAACCCTAACCTTACCTTAGCCCTAACCTTAAGAATAGTGGAGTTTACAAACTAATCCTAACCTTCAGGAAAGTGGAGTTTACAAGCTAACCCTAACCTTACCTTAGCCCTAACCTTACGGATAGTGGAGTTTACAAACTAACCCTAACCTTACCTTAGCCCTAACCTTAAAGATAGTGGAGTTTACAAACTAACCCTAACCTTACCTTAGCCCTAACCTTAAGGACCTATCGGAGTAGCGGTGTCAAAAAGTGTCGGATTGGCAGTGTGTCGCAGAGGTGTCGGAATGACGGTCCGACCCCGACAGTTGAGCACTAGATGTCATCCTGATGTCAAGATCTGGAGAGAAGATTAAGACCCCTTGCCTCCATCTTGAGCCATTTACCTGTAATTAAACAAATAAAACTATTCAACTTCAAGTTATGAGTACTTTACACCGAAACAATCCCTTACAAAATGAAAACAATAAAAACACACACAAAAAGAAAAAAAAACCTGTTCTGTTTGCATATACTGTATATAGCGATGAGTATTGCAAAGTGTACAATGTGAGCAATACAAGGTGATGCTGATTTCCTTCTTGATGGACATCCACAGAAATGACAAATGTACATAATGACTATGTCATATTGGTTCAAGGGATACATAGTTATGCAATTCACTTTCTCAACACACAGTGCAGGCAAAAATGTCACTATGTGATTTAGATCTCAAAATCGAATTCAGTCTGAATGTATTTAAGAAATTGGATCAGCATGAGATATTTTCAGTTTTTGCTCCATGAATTTGAGCGATTGAGAGCTCTAACTGAATTATATCTGTATAGGATAAGAGCCAATCCCATTTTCATTGGCATACTACCATCTTTTCTGCAGCTGTGAGGCGAGCTAATATTATTCCTCTGCATTGTTTTACCAAAACACAAATTCAGAGACACTACCAAAGGCTCATTTTGAATTTTCATCTTCTGCTTCTCCTTATCATTGTAAATAATGAATATGTTTATCTTATTGAGAAGAATTACTTCACCGAATGAATGATTAACACTTTGCATTTATATTACATTTAAAACACGATTCAATCACAACCATAAGCATTTCAGTTTGCTCAGGTTGGAGTTTTAATACTTTTCTTTCTTTTGCACCTGACTGTCATCATTATTAAGTAAGTAAGTGCTTTAGTGGCATTGTACAAGCGTACAACGAAATAGTGTTCAGGTGTCAGTCCTGAGCTGCCACTGTGGGTCAACCTGACCCGCATGACCTTGGAGGTCGGGGAAACTGTTGCACTCGGAAGAAACCTGGCTGGCCACACAAAGTAGCAATCAACGTCAACGTCTTATAAAAATGTCAACAAGGCACCATGAAACCTCAAACAAAACCCTGGCGAAACATGATCTGAAGTTATAATTTGTGTAATGATAGTGAGTGTGCCACTGTTGTTGTACCTCCAAGAACCTCAACAAATTGGTCTTGAACTTGTCTTTGGTTCCTCTTGGAAAAGGGCAACTTCCTCACAGCACCTGCAGAGGGCAGCAAAGGGAAACTTGTGTTACCGACTGAAGCCTGAACAGTCAGATAAGGTATTTCAAAAGATCAAGCAATCTCCACAGCTCGGACAACCTTGCTATATCTCCTTTTGTTGCTGTAGTGTTGACGAGTGTAGTCGGCCATGCAGACAGGTAAGGGCAGTTTGATTTTAAATGGGCAACTTTTGCTTCGAGATTAAAATTACGTAAATCAGAAACCGATCACCAAAATGTTGCCAAAATGAATCATGGCGCGGAGCAAATACGTGTATGTAAGTGAGTAGTAATAACGCTACATCAATGAAGCCTAAATAAATTGCATATATAATGTAGGCTTTCATGACTAATCCTTGCTACTTTAGGCTTTTTTGTGCAATTGTGTCTGTCGTTCCCATAGATACATAATTAGATTGTATTAGTCGTTCCTTGAGCTGCTAATGACACACCTCGTGACATTAGATTGCCCATCAAAACACCAAGAACGTTTGACAAATTGCTGCAACATCTCCCCCTAGTGTTATTACAAAGGCAGACACTGTTTTAACCTGCCATCCACCACCTGTATGTCGCTTTACTCACATCGATTTTAGAAACTACAAAGTCTTAGCTTTCAAATGAGGCACTGCACTGGCCTATAGGCTGTGTCACAACAAAAAAGCAATGAAAACACAACACAAAAGGGACCAAAAAAAGCAATAAAATAGTGACAAAAAAAGCAATGAAAACACAACACAAAAGGGACAAAAGAAAGCAACAAAAACTGAAAAAAATGTTGATACAAACATGCTGGAGAAGCAACAATAAAACAACGTAAACACGGCTTAATAGTTAATAGTGATGAAAAGAAACAAAAAGTCTCAAAAATGCACTGGAGAACTGGAGAAAATGCGCTTGGTTAAGGCGGGGGTTAAGAGCTTTATTCTTAGTATCCAGTTAACAGTTATGTGTATATTCTTGCTATAGAGTTAACAAGTATGTATACGCTCTCATGGGTCTTCAAATCATGTAGATACATCAGTGTAAACATGGGCATAGCGGCAGACACACAGATTTTTAGAGTAAATAAGGTGAGCCAGTGACAAGTCTGACTCCATCCTACTGGAGCAGCTTTAAGGTCTCGCCTACAACCAGAGACTAGACAGTTGAGTTGATGGGGCCTTTCAGATGTGAGGTGAAATGTCTTCAATTAAAATAATCAACCCAGTACAGACGACAACTTTACCTTTCTGTACAATATGGCCAGCATCAGCAACCATGAAATAATAATAAGATAGCCTATAGTTTTAATTTCAAAGATACCCGTGATAGCTGGGTCTAAAACGCCTGAAAATAAAGTGACTTGAGTTTGTGTCTGTGAAATTGAGAGTGGCATTGATTCTCTTCACAGATTTGAGCAGTGCTTTGTTTCATCAATCGTCAACACCAATGATATTCATCTCCTCATAAAATTTGATCCTTCCAGCGTTTGGTGTGGTTTGCAGTTTCTTGGAAGTTGGAAATGTATGACTAAACAGAACTGTCATGGTTCGATGCAGTGACACAAAAGTCAACATTGTGTTATATTTTGGAGACATGGAGGGGTAATCCGGCATGTTTGCTTCTCCTTAAACCAAACACACATAACATTCTAATGTTTTCAGAGTAAACAGACTGGCACTAGGGCTGCAAGATACGCCTTAAATGAGTCAAAATCTCAAATTGAATTGGCACATTTAGCAAATTAGCAAAGGCTGTATAGGCAACATTATGTCTTTAAAGGATAAGAGGGGGCACCACAGCCTGGTGGATGAAGCTGTTTTTCAATCTGATACAACTATTTTAACATAGTAGCTATAGATTACAGTGAACATTTTGGTTGAGTTTGCAAGTTCGGGCCAAAAAGCAAAAAAAATCTTTTCTACTTTCCGTTTTCTGCAGTGGGTTAAGTGTTCATTCTGCCCTGGCTCTTGAAAGTGCACACTGTCGTTGTCTCCTTGGGCAAGACACTTCACCCACCTTGGCTCCAGTACACTGGTGTATGAATGAGAGTGTAAATGTGTGAGTGGTTCCTTTCTGTAAAGCGCTTTAAGTGCCAAACAGGTGGAAAATCGCTATGAAAGTTGAGAGACCATTTACCACTCTGACAGGATTGAAGGTGAACCTCGGCCAATCCTCTAGGCAATGACACCCTATCAAACCAATCAGTCACAGTCTGGAAAAGATTGACAGGATCTTCAGGCCAATTATTTCGTGTGGTTTTGGAAAGGAAAAAAGAAAAATGTCTCAACTCCACAGGACCCTGATAATCCACATGTTGCTCATACAGCACATGACAGCTGTTGCAAAAGTGAAAACCATAGCATTTCTTGATCTGCCCACATGACTAACTACATTGATATTCCCAAATGGCATCTGTCCGTCAGCATTCCCGCTGTTGCTGTTTTCCGATGCTGAGTGGTTTCTCAACTCGGTGCAAAAGTTGGCTCTGACTCTGACAGAGAGAAGAGTGACACAAGGCTCCACTGTTCAGAACCTTCAGGTTTCAGTGCCAAGACGTGCCCCCTCTGTGCTCACTGCACCAGACATTTACTGTAACCACACTGTATTCAAATAAATATACTGTATACCCTACATACGAAGAAACACAAAATATTAATTCACATGCATACTCATATTGATACTCACACTGCATTTCAATACTCAAATGCCTTCTGGCTCTTTAAACTTTGCACCAGAATCCAGATGCTGTTGCCCCCATAACTCTGTGAATCAGACAGGTTGCATTTCAGTGCACGCTCCCCCCCCCTCCTCTACCCTCCATACCCTACCCCCTCTGTCCTACCTCCTGTCTCCTCGTCTCGCCTCTCGTGCTCCGCCTAGTGGCCTTGAGCTGAACTGCCGAGACGTGTGAGCTGTGTGTGTGGTGTGCGCCCGGTGAGTGACTGAAGCTGAAGACACAACACCGCTGTCTGCTCTCAGGTAAGAAACACGACATTTCTGCTTTATTTGCTTCCCCTCAAACACGTGCATTCGCCTAACAAAGCTGTAAACTCCCGTGACGCGAGGACGACCCGCTGCGTCGTAATTCTCCATCGGCATTTCGTCTTGTCACCCAATATTTTCTGCATGAGGTGGGAGAGGTTGGGCCTACGTGCGTCCCTATAGAAATTACATTGAATGGGCGACGTCATTTAGCTTGCTCACGGCGGACCTTTTTCGTGTTTTAGCCTGCGCGCGTTTGGCATCTCCGTCCCCTTCTGCCTTGTGTTGTTGCAGCCATCACAGCAGACACAGCGAGGCAGACACACCATTTACATAAACGAAACACGGGGTACGTTCCTCTCCGTTTCCCCTAGAAATATCTCCATCCTTGTAGCCTCTCTCATCTTCAGAGCAGGTCCATCCATCCTTTCAACCACATGATGTCCCGTTGTAACGAGCTCAATACCGCGCAATAAAGGCTATCTAATCCTATTATTGGTGACTTCCCGTGGGAACACAATGCAACATTATTGGCGTGGTTATCACTTCAAATTGCTGGATGCTCGATGCCTGGGCGTCAGTGCAAGACTTGTAGCATGCTTTTTCACTGGCTCCTTTCTGGATCTTTCTCCCTTCGAAGGGCCTAAATTGCTTCACGCATAGCTGTACGTGCCTCGTTTCAAAGACAATGCTTTTATCTCAACACAAAGCAATGTTGTACCCTCGCATAACGCTTTAATTACTCTCGTTTCTGGGCTTGCTGATCCATCATTGAAAAACAAGCAGGCAAACGGTGGCAAGGATGCAGCGACTGTGCGCAAATGCCAAGCCCATTTTTCATTTCATCAACAGTGGAGCGCATAACGTCTCCATCCAACAACTCGCGCTTGACTCACACAGCCGAGGGAACCGGCGGCTGCAGCAGCCTGCTTATCTGACACATACGGGATCTTCAGTAATCCTCCCTAGGTCAGTGAACACGACGAGATCCCGGCTCTAGGTAGGCCTATGATGGACGCACTAAACCCATAAGCACGCGCTGCGCTCCAACAAAGCAGGGCCCATATTGTTTGAGAGAATGGGTGGATTAGCCGAAATTTACTGACTTCAACATCATCTTTCTCTGGGCCGGGTTTGGACACACCTCTCTCGCCTCCAGACCTCATGGGAACAGGAGCTCTCACTTCTGACATTGATTTTTTTTTTTTTTTTTTTTTGCAACTGGAGGGAAGACGGGCATGTTGAAGTCTGTAACTGCAGCTGGAGCCATTCCGCACTGATAAGAATGAAATGAAAAAGGCCTCAAAGCGTCGTTTTTTTTTAGTTTTGACATGAACAGGAGCTTAATACTGCAAGTTAGTGCAGCTCTGTGGCACGCTGTAGAAATGTTATGGAGAGAGTTATGAGAGGGGCTCCTCCCTGTGGAGCTGCTGAATATACAGAAATATGTATTTGACAGAACACTACCATAACAAAGTGTAGACTATATAGTGCTATGTATAGCTTCAAAGGCATAGGCTACTGTAGGTTGGCTATTTTAACAGCAACCTATACTTACACTGAGTCCTATGGTCCCATGTCTGAAATGTCTCAGATTCTACCAATAGGAATATGACTTTTGTATCTGTAACTCAGTAGCTATTGCTCAGCTTGGATTATGTGATTATTATAACTGATTATATTTCAATTGCTATTACTGGCTATGTACAGCACCTTGGACAAGACACCCCTCAACCTTGACAGTATGAGAGCACTTGTGGACACACTGTTGCTTGATCATTTTCCATAATTTGTGAAAAAAGATTACATTTAGGTATCAACACCCACCTTGTTTGTTCATTACAGTTGAAAGCAGTCATGCTTTGGCTGCTAACTTTATTCCCTCATAAATGTGAACAGTCTACAGTCGGAGCCCGCATTATTATGAAATGAATCCCCTTCTAAGTGCTCCACTTAGAGAGACTGGCGGACCATTGGCTCATGTAGGCTCTCATCCAAAAGTGACCGCATCTATTCAGCCTGGTTTTGGACCCAGAAAGAGAAGGCTTAGGCTGGCAGCATCTGAAACATCCTGGGTTGAGTCTCTAAAGTGGACGTTTATGTAGTTTATTGATCGGCCCAGAGTCTGAACTTGAGAGTCTTAAGTTGCCATGTTTGCTGAAAGTAAGCGTAGAAACGGATTACCCGTGTTTGTTCATATTGTCATGTGCTCCCCCGCAATATATTTTAACATCTAAAGACCTTAAGTTTCTCCCCTGAAATTGGAGCTACATGTGGCAGAAGCCTCTCCCTGATGTTACATTCATCTCCTTGGGAATGGCACACTGCGCCTTTAAACAATATAACAGGATGAATCTTATTTGGTCAAATGTCAGAAATTAATGCCTATTACAAACAATACCCGCTGATGCCACAATAAAACTGTTATGTCTTCCTCATAAATTGCCACAGACGCCTTTCAGCTGACGTAGTCTTGTTAACAGCGGAGAAGAAATGCCACAGCGGGCTTTAAAGCTCTTCCCCTGCATTCTTGTGCGCGTTTAATTGGCACCATGCTGATTGAGACGTTGCCTCATTGCACCAATAGCCCTGATCCCGGGCCGAGAGGAGGAGAGAGGGGCGTGTGCGGGATGGATTAAGATACAGCCCCAGGTCCTGAGTACACAAAGAGGAGCCGGAGCATCACTGTGGTTACTTTAGCATCTCCATGACAACGGCAGGGCATAGTCATATCCCAGGTCCAATGCCCAGGTCCCACTGTCATTCATACTGCTGTCATTTGCAGTTCATTTATAGTATGAATGAACAACAAATGGCAGCAGTTAATGTATTTATCAATATAAATAAGTACTTTGTTTTATATCGAATAGTAATAAGACTATCTTGTAGGGTTGAGAAAAAAACAAGGAAAAATAGCAATATTCGTTGTCTTGAATAATGCATTAACGCTACTATTACCATACATATTACAAAACCATCTCAATACAGTATTGACCTTTTTTTTTACTCAAGTATTTGCAGCATGTCAAAACAAGACTTAAAAATTAAAACCAAAACAAAGCTGCAATGGAACTAAATTAGGAAAATCGTGTCTAAATCTCAACTATCTTGCAATAATCGTGATTGAACACAAACCGACTTTAACTACGAGTTGTTATAGTTAACGCTGACATTTTGCAGGTTTTATAAATATTTATATCTTAGCAATTATAGCAGTTCATCCAAGGTATTATTTGTATTTGAGTCATGGTTCTTAATCAAATATGCCGAGGCTATAGCGGATGACATAAGGTAAATAGGAGCGCTTGACATCCTGGAGTTATGAAAACAAAGGCGGAAACTGTTTGTGTAATGTGACAGTGCGAGGCTTGAGGAGGCTACAGGGCTTGATTTTTACTCTTCTGACATTTGATGGAGGGCAAAATGGCAGACGACCAGACCTCGAGCCTGGTTAGAAAGGTGGAGTGGGTGTCAGTGTGAGAGCGAGAGACCGGGAGGCTGGAGGGTGAGGAGAGAGAACCCATGACGAAAGTAGGTCAGAGATGCAGAGGGGGCAATCAAGCATGAGCGCAGCATCCCTGTCTGTGCACTGAGCGCAATACAAACCCAACCACACCAACATTATACACCGCATCAAGGGAGTGTTTTTAAGGCAATTTATCTATTTGATCAGCCTTTTGAATTCTGTAGCATATCATCAACTAAACTTAAAGGCTGCACAACCATCTAAATTTCAAGGTTACACATAATGAGACCCAAATATTATTATTATTATTAATTATATTATATAGTCTATTATTTGGACCTCATAATCATGTTTTGATAAAGAGATGCCCCTCCCCCATTGCCCCTTACGTCACTCTGTATCTTAAATGGATAATTTATTCTGCTCCTTCATGCTAACTAGGGTTGGGCGATGTCCCCTTAATTGACAGGAACCATCTCTTATTATAAGCATTTTTAAAGACATTTACATAGCCTATATACAGTATAGGCTGCATTTTATTTATGTTAGGAAAAATGTGAGATTGCAGGATAAATGTATCGAACACGAATTTTGCAATAGAAATGTGTTAAACCTCGTGCGTAAAAGTCTCAGAGGAGAACGACTTATTCAGAGCGTCATCTGCTCCTCAATAACAAGGCTCTTATCACACTAATACAAATGTAAATCGGAGCTTATTTGCATTTGCTCAGCTTTAACGTAATGTTTAAGAAACAGTGGGTATTAATATTTAGAAGTTTGCATCGTAGCCTACGTTATTGAAGCTGCTCCACGCGCCGCTCGGTCCGTGTGCTCGTAGCCTCGTACCTCCTGCACCGCCTCTTTCTCTCCTCTTTCTCCTCTCTCCGTCCTTGGTGAGAACATCCAAACCCATGCGCTCTCAGCTCCGATGTGATTTCCATCGCAGCATTTTAAAACTGTTTAGTGTCCGTACGAAAAGCAAAGTGAAACCACGCGGTTAAACGGTAGCTGCTTTTAGAGAGAGCCCCGCGCGTCAAAATAGAGCAGCACTGCGTCTTTATTTTAATAATTACGGCTAACACATCATGTCTTAGGGCATCTGGTAGGCTACTTAAACTAGCGTGCATATTAGTTATATTCGAGATTTAAAGGTCCTATATCATGCAAAATCGACTTTTTGGAGTTTTTAACCATGTTGTTATGCTATTTCCCAACTTCCCCAGAGCGGTTTTTGGCTTCATTCACGCAGTTCTCAGTAATCCTCCTGAATCCTGCTCTCTGAGCAGCTGCTCGCCCTCTCCTGGTAAACGACTGAGCTGTTCAGTTGTGTCGTCAGAGCGGAACGGAAGTGCTCGACGTCTGTAATGTAATGCCTTACGGCCTGATTTTAATTTATAAAACAGCTTTTTCATTATTTCTGTCGTAAGAAAAAATAAAAATAAAAATAAAAATAAGGAAGTGTCTGCCGCGTCAGCGCTACCCTGCAGGGAAAACAAACGCACCCCCTGAGCGTCTGAACAGATGTCGTGTTTGCACCGAAAGTTGTGAAGAAGGAGCTTTTTCTAACCTACTCTGGACACCTGTTCTTTTTTCTTACCTAACGATAATGTCACGGAGAAAAGCGCTTTTGGCTGCGGGAGGTGCAGGACTTTATTCAACCTTCCTAAAGAAGTGGCCACTTGCCAGAAGTTGGAATTTCTCTCTGGGATTCAGCGACTATCAGCCAAAATAGTGTTTGTCTGTGACTCTCACTGATGGATGCTTGGTGAACCTTGGCCAGAACCAAAGTGGATTAACTTTTATAACCAACGAGAGTCCCATAATAAAACATCAGAGCGGTGAGTCAATCAAAACACGTGGTAGCGTGTGTGTTAGCCATTAATGAAGCTGTGTTGCACATGTCACTCCTTATAACTGCATCGTGAAGTAACTTCACTTTTTGCTGTGATATTTATAATTTTCTACTACTGCTAAAGTATGAGCGGAGAGAGGGGCCGGAGTTAACTGAATCCAAGCGTTTTGTCTTCCGGGTTGGAAAAATACCTCCAGAAAATACTTATATTTATCACGAATATTAGTGCTCCATAGTGGTAGAGGTACAATACAGTATATCATAATAATGCCTATACTTTACATTGGAATGGCTAAAATAGCACGATACAGCTCCTTTAATTTACAGTGCAATCCCTGCAAAGTTTGCAGGTTTACAAGGCCCACAGAAGATCAGTGTGTGTTTCTGACAGGAGGGGGCGTGGCATTACGATGGTGGCTCTACATCGTGATTTTGTTCATCCATCACGATTGGAACAACCCTAATGCTAACCAAGCCATTGCAGTTTTTTTCTTGGCTGTTTTTGTTTACAGCATGTTTCTGGACTTATTTGTCAAAGAAGTGTTAATTGCAGTGGCGTAAACACAATAAAAAAGGCTGGCGTCTGGGAGGTTTTGGTATTGTCTGTGGTTGGAAATCTTAATAAAAGGCCTAACCACACACTAGAGAGTACAAGGAAAGCCATAAGAGGCTAAGATGAAAGTGAAAGTGTACCCTACAGTCCTCTGCATTTGCTCTAAACCTTAATGCCACTGGACAAACCTGTCATGAGCAGTGTGGGACCATCTCCAGATCTTGATCTTCCTAGGCTTAGTTAGGCTTGGCCGCATTGACTGGCTGCATTGGCTCCCCGTGTGGTTCAGGATAGATTTTAAAGTTCTTTTAATGTTTTTTAAATGTCTTAATGGTCTTGGTCCTTCTTATCTTTCAGAACCGCTTTTACCTTATGAACCTTCACGGCCCCTTCGCTCCTCCGGCAGGGGTCTCCTAGTTATGCCTAAAGTCAACAGAAAGACTCACAGCGAGGCGTCTTTCCAATTTTATGGCCCTCGCCTCTGGAACGACCTGCCGGAGGAGCTCAGGACCGCAGAGAACGTTCATGTTTTTAAGAGCAGGCTCAAGACCCACCTTTTTAGCTTAGCTTTTAACTGACATCTATTTATCTAGTCCTAATTATATAGGGCAAGGCAAGGCAAGGCCACTTTGTATATGTATGTATATATATATATATATATATATATATACTGTATGTGTGTGTGTATATATACAGTATGTGTATATATGTGTATGGGGATATATATACAAATATATATATATGATGCGGGGCGTATTGTTTTAAATGTTGTAATCTGTCTGTAAAGCACTTTGTGATACCTTTCGGTATGAAAAGCGCTTTATAAATAAAATTTGATTGATTGATTTATTGATTGATTTAACTTGTATAGCATGTTTTGGGTTGATGAAGGAAATCAGAGCACTCAGAGGAAACCCCAGACAAGCCTTGATACATTGAAAGTGGAGACATTTGGGATATAACTGTTGTATCAATGTGCAAACTGCTCGCAGATCGTTTACAGTGGCAACTTCACAGAAGAAAAAAACGAAATAAAAATCAATCCAAACACATGTGGTCTATAAACACGAGAAACAAGGCTGGCGTCTGCGTGGTGTCGGTATTTGGAGTTATTACCAATCTCAATAAAAGACCTGACCACATAACAAGGCTATTCATGTAAACATTTGCAATTCAAGCCACAGACCTCCACTTTTTCTCAAAACCCATGTCGTGACAGCAGCAGTTTTGATTAGCTCGGATGCTAACATCGTGTTCTCCCTCGGTCCCTCTTGTCACGGATACCCACTCAAGCTGAAAATGTGTATTAATCCACAACAGCTGAATATATGAGTGACCGAGCCAGATGTTTCCGGTCTGAACTTGTTTTTTCTCTCTAAGTGCGTTGTCATGTTTTGTTTGGATTAGGGCTGCACAATATGAGAAACAATCTCAAACATATGATAACTGACTTAGATATGGCGATAACGATTGGCCCATACAGGAATATTTTACTAGATTATTTTTTGTTATTCTACTTATTGAGTAAAGTTATACAGTATAGCTTTAAATTACTATCCATTTATGTTGTCAGATGAACGCCTTGCGATATTGATTTGGTTTCTTGTAATATAGATGGAACTTCAGATAATTTTGTGATAATGATCATTTGGTTAGGATGTGGATGCACACACTGCATGAGTGTCGAGCATATGGGGGTCATGCAGCTAATGCTCATGCTGGAGCTGTGTCAACATCCCACAACGGACATTGCTCCTCCTCAGTCGTCTGAAGTGTTTTCCAGATAGAGAAAAGACTGGGCCGAGATTACACTTTCACACGCCACTGAGAGCAGCTGGCTGCATCAGCGAACCTTTGAGACCACTGCTGTCATGTACTTTTACTGCAGTAGTGAAAGTAGATCAATAATCATAGAGTAAAGCTCCGTTATAGCACATGCATTAAATCAGTGATTCCCAACCTTTTTCGGCCACTTGGGCTTTTTATCTGTACTCGACATTATTTTGGTCTGGCAGTGTAAAACAACTGTAACTAAATTAATCTCACTTTCTCCTTATTCTGAAATGTGAAATACCTCCTTGTTACAAGAGTGCTCATGTGCCCCTTGAGATCCAACAATCACTGCATTAGGTTATTGTAGAAAAGTCCAACATCAAAAGCAGCCAGTTCAGCTGTTTGTAAAGTGACTAACTGGCTTCTGTCCAAGGTGCACCCCACCTGTGGCCCATGTTAACTGGGATAGGTTCCAATGTGTCCCATCATGGGAATAAATAGATGAACATGTTATTGCATTTAAATGTATAATGTGTCGGATTTTAACTTAAGAGCAAGGAAGATTGTATGACAGTGGCTTGCATCTGATTGAAATGCAATATAAAACTCAAAAGTATGATTTTGATTTCTCTTCACAAAGTTAAAGATTTTTTATTTTTGATGGATTTGTCTTTTCTTCTTTTTGGCTCTTTTCTACATCATTCTCTTTGAAAACAGTTATTGTTTACCAATTTTCTGCCTAATGCAACTTCCTCTGTCATCACTGCCTTCAGTTGCAGCCTTGTACCTTGTGTGTGCCTCTGTCAG
Source organism: Neogobius melanostomus (assembly GCA_007210695.1). Classification (NCBI taxonomy): domain Eukaryota; kingdom Metazoa; phylum Chordata; class Actinopteri; order Gobiiformes; family Gobiidae; genus Neogobius; species Neogobius melanostomus. The sequence continues at coordinate 3,516,252 of VHKM01000299.1, read as the reverse complement.
TCAGGTGCCCGCCCTTATCACCCTGCAGTTTGTTTACCGTATAACATTCGACTCTCCCGGACGTGGAGTGCTCCTCTCGGTGGGACGGTCCTGGCTCGGCAGGCACTTGTTGTTTGGACTCTGTCATCTGTAAAGCCACAATGAAGCACTTGTCCCGGAGCTGTGTGTTTGAGAGTGGCTCAGAGCGAACCATTCATTTGGATTTCTATGGGACACTCTGAAAAAACGTCACACTGCCATTTGTACAGGGGACTCCTTCTATTTTAGTGCCTTGGTAAAGTAGAGGAGCTGCACTGAGCTGGAGTCTTAAAAGGCCAGTTGTTTTTGTAAAAAACTGACTCAACCATGAATCAGTTTTCCCCTGATTCAAGGCTATTAATAAAACAGTAACCAACAAGTCTATTCATTAATCTACTCTACTAGGTCTATCAGAATTGTAGTTAGAATAAAAAGCGGCCAAATGATACTGAAAATTGGCTAATGCATTATGTGTCTTAATTCCACTCCTATAATAACAAATGGGTAATCTAATGTAGTCTTATAATATGCAAAATCAAGACATGTTCAAGAAAGTAAGAAACGTCCTCCTCTTTGTCTCATCATGCGTGACTCGCTCATATTGACCAGCCCCGTCTTCCATGGAAAACTATTTCCTGACATTTGCATTGCAAGAGGAGTCTAGTTTAAAGATTTAGGTTTCAGGATGGAGCAGGTACACAGGAAAAGGTCACATAGCTGAGTCGAGAGCGTCGCTTGGAGAGGTTTTTCTGGGCGGAGTAACCACGGCAACAGTTTAGGCATTTCAGCCAATAAAAGGGAAGTTGCGTCAGCGGCATGTACAGAATGAGAAAGTGGACACTAAATTAGTGAACGCGTCTAAAGGGCATTTGCAAAACAACAAACATTGGGCTATAATACCGCTTTACGCGTTGCCTTTTAAGGGTTTAATGTTTTGTGCCAAAGACGGGATAAAGTCGGGAATCAAAATCAGATGCTGGAATGTGCACAAAACAAACAGCTTTTTGGACGGACACCAGATTGTGCCATAAGCCCTGTGCGCTGGCTTTGCGAGCAGGAGTGGGCATCTTTGTACTGAGGTTACTGGAAGACACATAAATCCAAGCGAAAATTGCTGAGAGGACAAAATATCATCATGCTGTTGTCTTTGCTTTCAATGATTTTATGCGACCTAATGTTTCTGCATGTCGAGAGCTGAGGCGGAGCAAAGCAAACGGACCTTGCATAATTTCATTTCATGTTAAGAGTACTGCTCCTAACTGCACTGCGGATGTTTTTTTTCAGTACCACAATTATACTACTGCTACGTCTGCAACTGGTGATTCAACTACTGTATTTCTCGAGTGACATTTTCAAACCAAAATGTATACGTAATGGGAAATGCACTGACAAATCCAGTCACTTATAGGCCTGCAAGATTAGACTGATTTGGATCCAAATTGTAGATATTAGGAAAAAACAAAGGCATGAGGTGAAACAACCAAGTAACTTTATTTAATGCTGTCCCAGGACCATCAGGCATCAAAACTTGATCTCTAAAGATATGTTTTTTCCGCACTTGCTTTCGATACTTTTATTTCTTCGTACTAATAGTACCTAGGGCTGGGTACCGTTACTTTTTTTCCGATACTAGTACTTTAACGATACTTTTTCCGACACCTGTATTAAAATAAGAAAACAGAAGAATAATGTGGGAAGATCTGCAAATTTACAATATCGGGTTCATCTTCAGTGTCAAGAAAATGGGGAATTATTTTGAAAAAAATAGGTAAAAGTGGGAAAGTTGTGGCAACAATATGTGGAATAAATTGTGGGGAGGGGGGAATGGTGGGACAATAGGAAACATATTAGTAATAAAATTAGGGGCAAAAATAACAAAAAATAAATAAAAATACATGGGGAAAATTGGGCAAACATGGGGGAGATCATTTTATTTGAGCTGAAACAAACAAGTCACTTCCTTTATTGCTGTCCTTGGACCAACAGCATAAAAACTTGGATCTAAAGATGATTTTTTTTGGTACGTGCTTCCTCTAATTTTTTCGATACCTGTAGTACCTAAAGTTTTTTGTGAACTGAATCCAATCGTAATACTGTCTGATATATTGCAATTCGATATTTTCCTTAATTCAACACTTTCAGGTTCACAACCAATCTACTCTTCCCAAATCTTGATAAATGATGAGGATTGAAAAACTGAATTAGAAATATACAGCTACTTTATGACAGAAACGCTGCACCGGCTGAATCCTCAGTTTCGCAAACCCGGGAGCAGGACAGGAAACTGAAGGTGGCCGTTGTTGGTTGTTTAGGAAGCGCAACTTATCACGGCGGGGGCTATTTTTGTCCACGGGTCCGAAACACGAGGCCCTGCTCTCGCGTCACGATGTCAAAAATAACCCTTAGTGTCTGTTTACATTTAGCTGTGACTGTGATGACAAAGTGACCGTTTTGTCTGCCATTAGAAGTACAAGCTTTAACACTGGATAATGTTTAGCACTAAGTAGCACTGATGGCAAAGTCAGAGCCTGGACATTTGGACGCTTCACTTCTGTGTTTGTTTAACCTGCTTTAGCCTCCTGTGCTCTCTCTTCCTTTATTTCCGCAGCCCTTAAACCGTGACCGTCAATGGACTACATGAACAGCACCTCAAATAGCTACACCGCGGGTGACACAGTGAGCGCGTCCCTGGCCAACATGAGCCTAAACCACCAGGAGAATGGAGGAGTGCAGATAGGACAGTCAATGAAAGGTGAGTCACCAAGCGGACACTGGGGACGGATAGAGCCGTCCCAACACTGGCTGAGGTTAATGAACAGGATGGAGGATATGCTGTAATCTACTTATAAGCAGTGATATAGGCTATGTAGATGTGTAGGGATGGGTTTTACAATCCATGCCAAGTTGTTATTACGTGTCACATTACTTTTTCATTCTAGATTTGACGCGCAGTGTTGTAGACATTTGCAGTATTTGTTATAGAGGCTGATATTTGGGTATTTTACAATATCGGCTATTGGCCGATCTAACGCCGATAAAAGCCGATAGAGACTTCCCTTTTTTGCATTGGAAAGAGCTAAGTCAGGGCTTTAAAAAGAGGCCTCCCACAACTTCCTATGCCTCAGAGGAACAGAGAAACCATGAAACTTGTTAAAAAAAACAACAGCAACACAAGTTTGTTAAACACAAGTTTCACTAAACCTCAGTCACTATGGACATGCTGCATGTCAGTTTGAAGCACAGAACCTGGAGAATCAAATCGCTGAGTTAGTTTTAACCTGCGCAATTGTATTCTTGAGCGCTGTGCAAAATGCTGTGGCTAGCAACAGTATGCTAATGCTAAAGACAGCTAATCAAGGCTGGGACAACAACTATGATGTTGGTGACGGTGGCGCAGATGGTAGAGCGGGTCGTCTCCTGAAGGTGCACGCTGTCGTTGTGTCCTTGGTCAAGACACTTCACCCACCTTGCCTCCAGTGCGTACATTGGTGTATGAATGGGTGAGAGGATTCTTGCTGTAAAGCGCTTTGAGTGCCTAATGTAGGTGGAAAAGCGCTATATAAGTTGAGACCATTTACCATGATTGAATCACCTAAAGTGATCAAATAAAACCATCCACTGCTGGAGGGACCAACTTTTAGTATTTTTACTGGATTACAGACCACACATTTGGAAAAAATCGGTTAAAAATATCGACCGGGCATATTGGCATCGGCCAATAAAAATCCTCAAAAATCGGCCTTAGAAAACCCATATTGGTCGACCTCTAATTTGTTTAATTAATTCTCAGCTCTATCCACACTAATTGTTACTTTATTTCACTGATCGCTAATGAGTCCATGTTAAAAAAGTTATTCCCAGTCTGAAAGTAAGCAGTAACAGTGGCAAGACAAACTACATGAGGGTGTGTCAGAGTTTCAAACGGGTGTGTCTTTACCCAGTATGAGTACATTATTCAGTTTGACTCTGATCTTGCTAGTGTGTTAGCTAGACTCTAATTTAAGGTTAGTAAAGTTGGTAAAACACATGTCACAAAGTCTATTTTTAGAGCGCTGCACATCAAAGATTGTACATGCGGTTAGTTGAATTTAATTAACAGTCAAATGTACTATAAAGGTGTAAACAGATGAACAGCATATTGGATATTGTTTGTCGATGTGTGTGTGTCTGCGTGTTGCCATGATAACACTACGCAGGCCCAACGGCATCTGGCAAAATGTCACGCGAATCAAGTAATGACTCAAATTGGGAAGTGACAAGGTGCAAAGAGAGATTCTCGTCATTAAAGTAACACTGTGTGGTGCAGAACTGAGGGGGCAATGCATCCGTTTTCACCCCCGCAGAGGCTGTTGGTCTGAAAGTGAGAACTGGTTGTACGTTTATTTGCTCCATAGTTGCCCCAAAGTTGTGTGTTTCTTGTTTGTAGTTTGGACAGAGAGACCCACACGGTCCCCACAGTGCTTTGTTGTAATCCCTCTTTACATAATGGATACAAGACATGCTCGGCTCGGCTGGGACGGTTGCCTAACTGCAGCTGCACTGTGCTCTGTAATCCAGGCTTTCGGGTCAGGGCCCTCCAAATGCACCCTGCACCAACTTCAGCTCCAAAACACTTTCTCTAGTGCTCAACTGAGGTGGGGGTAAACAACAACTTTTTCCTGTACCATGATTTTAATTTAGTAACTAATAGTAATAGTAGTTTTGTAGTGTTGGGAGGGTTGGCAGGTATGTGAAACCCTCCCAAAAGCTCCAGAATAACCCGCCCAAAACGCACAGACAAACAATGCAGCCGTGATTGTGATATATATTAATGTCAATGCACTCCTCTGATGATCCGGATCCACCCCCTACTCTCTCCCTCTCAAAATGAGCAGAACTAATGGCCTTGGATTTATGGATTTGTCAATTGAAATAGGGCTTTTTTTTAATTGAGAATTAAGCTTAGCATATTTTATTATGAAAACAGCCCTGCCAAAACCTACAGGGAAACACTTGCAAAGCTGCCAAATCCAGTGGAAATACGATAGACCTGACAACCCTGAGTATTGACAGTAATGGGAGTGACTAGTTGAATTAGTCGTTTCAGTCAAAAAGTCATAGCAGTAGTAGCAGGAATAGTATTAGTTGTTGTTTTGTTTGAAAACACCTCCGGCAGCACTAATAATTCACACCAATTATGCCTTTATGGGTAATTAAACACCACATGACTTAGTAAATCTGTAGGGGAGCTCTTCAGTTGCTCAAACATTAAGTAATGCACTTAAGAAACATCTTGCGTAGACTTCTTCATCATTGTTTTCTCTCTATGCCATCCCGTCTCTTACCATATGGCCAATTAGTTCGTAGCTTAGCCTTCCCAAGCTTACAGCCCTCACTAGTGCACTGCTTCTCCCCATTTCCATTCTTGTTATCTCGCACTCGAGCAGGAAGCAAAAAGTAAACAGCGCATTCATCAAGGGCAAAGTGCACAGTGAGTATTTGAATACTTGTGTAATAGGCAGTTGTGGTAGTTGTTGTAGTAGTCACGTAAGCCTAGTCACCTTTTGTTAGGCCGTGTCAGTTTTACATGGGACAAATAGAATTGCTTTCCCTATACATGCCTTTCAGTCATGTGACTTTTGTTGTTGTGGTGGCCATTTTGAATACCAAAGTAGAATAAAATGCTTACTACTACATGTAACAATATCTCTGTTTAGGATATAAATGAAAGACAACTGATTGATAGTGGCATTTTTATGTCCTCGTAATCATTGCTCAAGAAGATAACAGTAAAAACACGGCCCCAGAGACACAGTTTATGTGAAGAAAGCAGTAGTCATGTTTAAGCTGCTCAAGACGTTAGCATGCTACCGGTTAGCATTTAGCTTCAACAGCTCAGCCTGACCTCTCCAAGAGAAGCCCTGAACCACACTCCAAACTATGGCTACAACATGTGACAGAGGTCAGAGCTGAGCTGTTACTGTAGTATTTCCACTGTGTTCATAGATGTGAGCCACACATGTGTTTATCGTGTTGAAGCCATTGACAGTTGATTGATGATAGTTGCTAACCGGTAGCATCTAACGTCTTGAGCAGCTTAAACACTGATCAGACTGAGACTCTGTTGACATGGCAAACTGTAAAAATCCCAGAGGAAGGTTTTATGTTTCCTCTTTGATGTGTTAATTTAGTCTGAGGAGTGAAGCAGATCTTAAGTAAATCCTGCTGTAGGCGAAAGACAGAGCTGCACGTCTGTGCCACATTTGCTGGTTATATCAAATAAACGTGTGTTTCTGGGGTTGTGTTTTAACTGTTATCTTCTTGAGCAAAATAAAAATTATTTAATGCCACTGTCAATCAATTGTCTTTCATTCATCCTGAGTAGAGATATATGTTGCAGTACTGCATAATTCTACTTCAGTATTCAAAATGGCGGTCGGAACAATGCATGATGTCATTGGAAACGCATGTATAGGTCTTCTCTAACAAGATCCATGTCCACCATCTTGGATCAGTCAATATCTATCAATTTCACAGACCCTCTTCTCAATCAGACAAGACCAACAGCGTCTTTATTGTTGCGAGATATTGATTGTCAAGTCTGCTCATCGATTTAAGCTGTTTTCTATGCACATGGGCTTTTGCTGCTTTAGTAAAAACAGCGTCACAAAGGGAGGCTTTTTACCTCTCCCAAATGATCGTCTTAACAACAACATCTGCAAGAAATAGTTGAACAACAAGGTCATTGACTTGGATGGCTCGTTAGATGCTCTGGCATGTACCACACATGTGTTATTTGCTATGTATTTTTAATGCCTGCTGGCTATAATCATGATGCGAATAATGTTGGGTATTTTATATTTCATGCTTGATCCTAAAACCTGCCTAAACCGGTTCAGTCGGCGATGCAATCTCATTATTTACTGTAAATATGAAAGCAGTTTTGAATTCAGATGTTAATGTTTAAAGGATTGAAGTACTGGTTGATGCACAATGACTAAACATGAGCACAGGCGACATAAGTATATTTGTGAAACTGTGTAGAAGGAAGTTAGACTACCAATGAGCTCTATAATAGTCCACTTGTAACTATGGAACAAACACAGTACATGCTATATTTTAAACATTTCTTTTTAGTGTTGATATATATATGTCTATGTCATTTCTGCCGACATATTTTATTGGTGTTATAAAAATAGCGTCTTCTTCTTAGGACCCACCAGGATGTCTGTCTTTCCTCTGTGCTAACTTAAGTTCTGACAAATCCATTTTTAACCCGGTCCACAGAGGAGGAAGCCGTCCCGAGTGAGAATGGCCTCACTGCGGGCCCTGACAACGTTCAGGGCGTCGAGGATGAGCCCTGTCCCGCAGAGGAGGACAGTGAGGTTCCACCCGGTATGGACCACAGTCCACTAACCTTGCTTTGGCATGCTTTGGTCCACTTTGTTTAATCTTTTTTTCAGTTTCTAAACACAGAAATGCTCTTCTTGGTTTTGCTTGGTTGACTTTCAATTGGTTTTTCAGCTTTGACTAACTTTTCTCCCACTTTTTTCCCCGCCTTTATTTAAAATATGCTTTGAACCCAGCTTGTGTGGTATTTATAGCCGTCTTGAGCGGGAGGAAGACATAAAGCATCGCGGCTGTCACTGCAGACATTGTTGTATCAAGAGGCTATTTGCTTGTTCAGTCTCTTCTTTATGTTTTCTAAAAGCCAGGGCATGGAAAAATACTTTTGAGATTTGTCCACTGCGGTGCTCAGCATAAATCCTTCTTTGATCACTCCTACTTGCACTGACAGCTTGTCCAAATTGTTGCTGGAAGTGGGATCAACAAGGTGAAAAGTCCCCTTGATGTGCTAACCAGCTTTCCAAGTCCCGGGACATGAGAAAACCGCAAGTAACTCAAACAACAGAGAAGAAGAGATCAAACAAGCATTATGGAAAACCTATGTCTAAGTCTGTGGGGGACTATTGTGTCACTGTTGTGTAACTCGTTTGTATGTATGTGCCCCGCAGCGGAGACAGCAAAAGAAGACAAAAAGAGCGCCCCATGTGAAGATGAGGGGCAGTCCGGTACGCCTCCTGCCAACAAGCTCTCTCTCTCCTCTGAGCTGCTTGTTCGTTTTAAGTTGTCAACATGCCTGGCGTTGTTTACGTTTGATTTAAACGCTTTGTTTTTGTTGCAGCGACTCATTTGGGAGTGGGTTGAGCTTTGGGCAGAGGTGGAAAGTAACCGAATGCTGTTACTCAAGTAGTAGTGGAATTAGAAGTAATGGGGTCGGGGTTTAAGTAGAAATGGTCATAGATGAACGTAATGATATGGTCACACTTTCCTTTACAGCTCAGTAATAAGATGGTAATTGGATGGAAATAGCATGGTAACCAGGGATAATGAGAACTGAATTGTGTAGCCCTCTTTCCATATCATTTGCATATTTACATGTAAGAGATTTGTAGGGAACAATTGCGATAATATTATTGCGATATTAAGCTTTAATTGAATATTTTTTGTGTTAAATCATAAATGTGTTAAATAAAAGACTGAATGTGTTGAATAGACTGAAGAAATTAGAAAAATTATGGCTAAACTAATCGTTCTCCACATTTTAGGGTACCTTGTGTTGTTTTGTTGTTTTTATAAGTTATGTGGCAAACAATGTGTACATTTCAATCAGATAAGACTTAAGTGATTTGTGATATGAATATTGCGTCAACTAATACAGCAATAACCATAATTTACCGATATATTTTGCACCCCTATTTCTTGGTGATTTGCCGTCTTAGGGCTAATCATATTACATTAGGTGTGTCCTTTCCATATAATTACCATGCTATTTCCAACCTGTTACCATCCTATTTCGGTGCTATGATGTAAAGTGCTGCCAGTATTACAATTATTTTTATTCCCTGTTCTCATTACTGCCGAGAATCTTTTTTACTTGCGCACAGTTGCAGGGAACTTCTTCCTCCTCTGCCGTTTGTGTTTCTTGCTTCCTTTTGTCATGCTCGCTCTGTGACAGCTTCGCTTTTCTTTCAGCGCACGAGATGTAACTCTAAGTCTATTTTAAAACTGAGAAAACATGGTTACGACATCTCGGGGTATTTTTGAGAAAAGGGAATGTCTCAAAACCACTGGCGGACTCGAGGATCTGTTCCGCAGATGTTGTTGTGCTCCCGGGTAATGTCCAAAACAGCTGTGTAGTATAGGTGTGGTACAGCTGCAGCATGGTGTCCATACAAATCCTATGGAAACGTGCCTGCATATATTCACCAGTGCCTACTTGTAATGATGGGTCTGCTATGAGCTATTAGAATTAACGGTGGCTGTGTGCTGTATTGGCTTGCATTGATTTCCTTCCAGTGGGTGCATTAATCAGGCTTGAATGACAGAGGCCCATTACTGACAGTGCTCTTGTGTGTGTGTGTTTTTCCCCTCTGCCTCTTCATGTTTGACCGGCAGCGGGAGCGACTCCAACAGGTAGGACCTCTAAATGCTATTGACTGACGCCTGACTGCATTCATTTGAGGATGATGTTATCCATGAATACACTTAAGACAATGGGCAAATCATAAATGGGGATGCTGCGGCAAAGTCAATATAGGGATATGAAAGAAATGAATTGTTTTTTTTCTCAGGGTAGCCTTTCAGATACATCAGTTCCCTTGCCTTTTACTAAGAATACATTTTTAATAGACACTCTGCGTAACAGTTCTTTAACCTCTTAACCCCTGCTTGAACTGAGCACATTTTCTCCAGTTTGGCATTAACCAGATCTAAAAGCTTCTCGAAAAAAGTGTCAAAACGGCAACAAAAATGAGACAAAAACGAGGATGAAGATGCAACAAAGGAACAACAAAGACATGGCAAAATGGTGATGAATATGTGACAAAAGTGTGTGTCGAAAACGCAACTAAAAAAGGCACAAAAGAGCAACAGAGCAGAGTGACAAAAACGCAGCAAAGAAGCTACAACAGTGCAACAAAAAATGTGACCAAAACCCAATTAAAAAGCGAGGGGAAAAAAGTGATGACAATGCGGCAACAACGCGAGGAAAATGATCCGTTTCGATTATGTTTTGTAGTCTTAGCTTTCAAATTTTAGATTTGGGTAAAGTTGAACTGGAGAAAATGCACTTGGTAAGAAATAAAGAAATAATTCTAGTCTGAAAATACACTGCCTGACAAAAAAAAAAAAAGGCCACACACTGTAATATTTTGTTGGACGGCCTTTACCTTTGATTACGACACTCATTCACTGTGGCATTGTTTCAGTAAGGTGTACACTTTAGAATACGGCCCTGTAACTCCTAGGTAGTTACTGTGGTACATCCCTGGTACTTACAGAGGTAATTACCAGGTACTTGCAGTGGTATGGCCTGGTAACTCCGGTGCCATGCCATTGGTCCGACAACCCATTAGTCCGACGTCTCATTATTACAAAAATATAACCCTAACCCTAATGGCACCCCTACTCAATGGGTGATTTTCAGAATAATGAGACGTCGGACTAATGGGCCGACCTCGTAACTCCTAGGTTCTTACCTAAACGTACCACTGTAAGTACTTGGTAATTATCTCTGTAAGTACCAGGGATGTACTACAGTAACTACCTAGGAGTTACAGGGCCGTATTCTAAAGTGTAACCCAGTAAGCTTCTGTGATGTCAATAGACCCACTGTTATTAGTGCATTCATTTATCACCAACATCTTGTATTGATGATGGAAGAGTGTGACCACTGTGCAAAGCAGTGTTAATTTTGACAACATATTTTAATTTAGTTTTAGTCTTAGTCTTTTGACGAAAATGTAATACAATTTTAGTCGAGATTAGTCAAAAAATATCTTCAATTTTAGTCTAGTTTTAGTCGACTAAAATTGCAAGTCAATTTAGTCGACTTTGCATATATTCATTATAATCATATTTAATCAAGGTGCTCCGCTTCATTGAGCTGCTCCCACATGAACAAAGCTCAGAGCTGCTCCTTTGCAGTGAATTTACATGATATGAGGCTCTTTCAGACGGTCAATAGAAGTTTGGATGATTTTAGTCTCTCCTTTTCATTTTATTTAGTCTTATTTTAGTCGACTAAAATATCTGGACATTTTAGTCATAGTTTTAGTCTCATGAAAAACCTTTAATTTAGTTTTAGTCCAATTTTAGTCGTCAAAATATCACTTTGACTAAATGAAGACTAAATATTTTAGTCGACGAAATTAACACTGATGCAAAGGCTTCTCCAGCACATCCCAATGGGTTTAAGATCTGGACTCTGAGATGGCCAATCCACCTAATTATGTCTCATGCTCCCTGAACCACTTTCCCAGTGTGAGCCTGATGAACCTTGGCATTTTCATTTTGGAATATGCCCGTGCCATGAGGGAAGAAGGAATTCATTGATGGAATAACCTGGTCATTAGGGATGTTCAGGTCGTCTGCTGATCTCCTTCTTTGAGCACATACAGTACTGTAGTGTTGTTGATCAACTGCAGCAACCCCAGATCAAAACAGTTATTATTTATTGGTTTATTTGGTCGGGAAAGTGCATGTTAATGAACATACATGGGTCTCATGCATGTAAACAAGCCACACCGGATTGTAGCCTTGGGCTAATTTCCATCCGTCGTCCCCCATGTGCACCCTCAAACACACTTTCATTCTTCCTGGCCTATTGTACATGTTTTTAGTGGTAGGGGAAACATGCAAACTCCACACAGAAAGTCCCGTCCAGGTGGGAATCGAACCCGAGACCTTCGAGCTGTGAAGCTCTAACTGCTTCACCACTGTGCTGCCCCACTATGGAGTTAGTTTTCTTTTCTTTTTTCCAGGCGGTGTATTTAGAGTTTTTTTTACTTGGCTGCCTCTTCTCCAAATAGTAACTTAACAAGGAAGAAGAATTTACAAAGAATAATACCTCTATCAACTTACAAATACAATTGGCTTTTACTTGTCATACTTACTGTCCAACCTTAAATGCGTTATTTGTTCTGGTCAAATTCAATTTTCTCCGGTCAGCCACATCGCCCTGTTCAAATAAAACTTCCAATTTTGTGAAATACAATTGTCTCATAAATGAATAAAGCTGTGGTTCAGATTTAGTGTAAAATTGACAACTGTGTGTTTATAATGTTGAATGCATCACTTTCATTTTGTTTGTTATGAATCCAACCACTGTGACCACTTCCCATTTCACAGTTTTCACATTTAATAGAGTTTCTTTATTGTATTTCGTCTTGAATTCACATCGATGTTTTATTGGACATCAAGAGCCCTTTTATGTTTATTTCTTTTCAATGGGGGAGAGAGTTGGTGAAAGCCAGTGCTGTCACTGTCCTCATTAATGTCCTTTCCAAACAAACTAGCGGCGCCTGCTCCCACTGGACGGCTTAGTGCCTTTGCAGACGAACTGTCCCGCTCTGTGTCCGGGCGGAGCGGTGACTTCATGGGAGCGTCCTGTTGTGTTGTCCCAGGACGAGACGACACGGCGGACTGCGGGAAGAAGCTTACCGAGCCTCTGTGGGCCTCCGAAGAACTCGCAGCGACGGGACAGGCCACGAGGGGGAGCTCTGAGTGGAACGAGGCCGACGCCAAAAGGGCAATCAGCTTGGACGCCACTGAGTGCTTGGACGGGATCAGTCTGGATGCGTCTCTGGTTCGCAGTGCAGCACTGGAGGATTTAACTGCGATAGACCAAGGGCAAAGCAGTGAAACGTTGACGCAGAAACTGATGAATCAGACGCAAATGTCAAACACGAACAACGCAGCCAAAGCTTGTCAGATGCCGGTTATTGTTCCGGACAAATTGAAGCAGAAGATGGTTCAACTCAAATGCATGAAGCCCAGTGCGATTCCCCACCAACACTACTTGACAATGTGGCCGAGAATAACTCACTTGACAAAGACGGGTATTCAGAACCTGACTTCTCCAACAATTCAGAGGCAATGGCTTTGCACAGCACTGAAGCAAGACACACATCTCCAGCTAGAAAGTCAATGGTGCCAGTGGCTGTTTGTAAAGGTCTGTTGGAAGTCCTGCAATATCAGGTTATCTTGTCAGTTTTGTTTTGCTTTGTTTTTCTCTCTCTTAAATTTGCTTTTTATGCAGTACCTCTTCCAATTTTTTCAACAAAGGATATTAATTCAAAGAAGACAAGCTCCCCACTTTTTGGGTTGTTTTTGCGCACTCCACAGGTTATGCAGCCCCTGAATCAGCCACTGTTGACACGCGCATTTGAATGACTCACTCTGCATGGCACACATCCTGCATCACCTGTTTCATTGATTTGCTGACTTTAAATTATTATAACGTTTTCAACTTGGGAGGCCTTGATCGCTCTATTCAAATGTTTTTCTTCCTTTTCTCCATAGCTCAAGCAAAAACGGACAGCCCTGCAGATAAGGTAAGTGCAAACCTCCCACACTTCATTCACTTTTCATTTTCTTGATATTATTTTATGATTTCATTTGCGTGTCGTCATGTTTTAGTCTTTTCTGTTTTGTTGCTCATTCTTTAATTTTCATTTGTTTGTGAGAAAGACACACCCCTCCACCCAAACACCTCCCTCATCCATTAAACGACCGGCACTCAATGCAAAGAGCAAATTACAGTCTCCTCGAAACGGACACAGCTCCATCCCTGTTAAAAGCGGCAGTGCAGAGCGAGACCAGACCAGAGTGAGTATGGACCGGACAAGAGTGCATTTGTGTAGATTTGACCTCAAATATCAAGGTCAATACTAAAACAATACATACCATGTATTTGTTCATATTGGTTGATCCATCTGTTCACTGCTATAACAAAACATTAAAGGAAACTCATGAATGTCTGTGTTTTTAGATCGCGAAGACCCCAGCAGCCAAAACTGCAGCTAGAGCTACTCAACCAGGTACGAACATACAATACTTTACTTTATTCAATATTATTTTTTTTCTATGATTTGAGTAGAAGTAAGGGTTACTTATGATGTGTCATATTTTATGATACAGCTAATGGCAAGAAACCTCCTACTCCCAAAATGACAAAGGTAAAGGTTGCACATGGCGCACTGTTGTTGGGCATGGCACAAGTCACAGTCTGATCAGGCAAAGCCTGCATCAAACTTGGGCAGCTTCAGTAGTCACTAGATCTTTTTTAGTTGTTGAACTGTCCTTAACCTTCATACCAGCGTGTAGCATGTATTTAGCATGTGGACCTATTTTTTTAAGATCACATAAGTGGACAGAGCAGCCCTGGAACCCCCAAATCTCCAGGGAGTCAGGCGCAGAAGTCAGCGGCTGAAGCTAACAAAGTGAAGAAGGTGGCGGTGGTGCGTTCAACACCAAAATCTCCAGGCTCCTTGAAGAGTCGCCCTGGGCCACTGGCTGCTGCCACTGCACCTGCCTCTGCTGCGCCTCTGCCCGACCTCAAGAACGTCCGCTCCAAGATCGGCTCCACAGAGAACATTAAGCACCAGCCTGGAGGCGGCAGGGTAACATAACTCTGAGCTGTGCATTACACTACAGTCTAGCTCAGACTCACCACGTCCTGTTAATGTTTGTGTTTGTACTTGTGACCTGCTGCTTGGTTTTGTTTCACATCTGTCTGAATTATTATTGTTATCATTTTTTGTACAGCTTTCACAAACTCGTGTGCCGTCTTCTTTCTTTCAAATGTCAACTCTAGCTTTTGATTTTTCAGGTACAAATCCTTGAACAGAAGTTGGACTTTAGTAATGTTCAGTCTAAGTGCGGCTCCAAAGGCAATATTAAACATGTTCCCGGTGGCGGCAATGTGAGTAACTGAGGGATAGACTCAACATGGATTTCTTGAGTATCTCTGCAGTTATGATCCGTAAACACTTAATATCATTACGACACTGACAATAGCGAGGGCTGATGAGATACTAAAACGATCAAATTATATTACATTTTTATAACAGCACTACACACTGTTATTGGCACCTTGACACTGACAGCTACAGATGATTGAAATTGGTAAATCAAAAGAATAACAGGCAGTTTACACAAAAATGCATTTATTTTGCTTTGCTCCTGTGCCTTTAATGTTTTGATAATGATGCACTTAAGTGATTCCTTTTCTCATTAAGATTAAATACACCCCTGATGGACAGACCCTTACTATTAAAAGTACTTCATGTCTGTCTACTCTTTCTTCCCCCCGGGCATAATCTCTCTTTTAGGGATTACATTACTTTGTCTTGGTTTAATAATTCTTTGTATGTTTGTAACTTGTTTTCAGGTCCAAATCCTTGACAAGAAGGTGGATTTCTCGACTGTCCAGGCTCGCTGCGGCTCAAAAGACAACCTTAAGCACACCCCTGGAGGAGGAAAGGTGAGGGTCTTTTCAACACTGGAGCTGGTTAACGTCTAAGTACCTCATTGAAAATAATCTCCTTATTATTTGACCGGTTTCGCTTTGGGCTTCTCTCATTACATTCTTCACACAAACTCACACATACTCAAAGGTAATGGTCTCTTTCCCTTACTCTGCACTTTTTCAGGTTAAGGTTCTTGAACAGAAGTTGGACTTTAGTAATGTCCAGTCTAAGTGCGGCTCCAAAGACAATATCAAACATGTTCCTGGTGGCGGCAATGTGAGTAACTCAAGGGATAAACTCAACGCGGTTTTGAGTATCTCTGCAGTTATGATCCTCAGAGGCAGCTCTGTTCTCAGACTGTGGTCTGGACTTGAACTGGTCAAAACACTGGTCCTTGTCCTGCAGTCCAAGTGCTGATCTGAGCTGTCTGTGCATTATAATGGAGTCTCACTGTAGTACATAGCTTCACAATCATGACCCTCAGACACACGGTAAATAACCTCATGTCTTTCATTCTATTAAGCCACACCCCCTTGTACTCACACCTCTCTCATCCCAAAGACCAACTTTTCTCTAGCTCTGGTTCTCACTCGCAGCTTGGCTGCAATTTCTGTCCAAGGATAACATGTTTTTTCCCACATATTGACTTTGCAGGTTCAAATTTTTGACAAGAAGTTGGACATAGCCAATGTGCAGTCGCGGTGTGGCTCCAAAGATAATATAAAACACGCACCTGGTGGTGGCAATGTGAGTAGAAAGGGGTTGGCCCTGAAGCTTCTCCTGCTGCTCCTGAATGCACCTTCAGAGGAGCAGGATGCACCTGTCTGTCCGTCCATCCTCTGACCTCTGCCCTACAGCACTGTTAACACCTCCTAACAGTGGCGTGGCACTTGAAATCGTTGTGAGCATTTCATGCCCTCCAATAGAGCAGAACTAAACTGACGCACCTGAATGCATCCCCTCTCTGTCTCTGAGCTCTGACTAACCCTTATGTAATGCTCATGGTGCAATGGACCTGTGTCACGTCTGTTGTCTTCTGTCTGAAAATTTACCAACAAACCTGGCCCTCTGTCTGCATGCAAGTCCTCTCTGTTAAACTTTTTAAACATCAGGAGATTGACAAGAGAAGATCATAGCGGTATTTGATATACAAAAGAATCCAAATTCTCTCAGAAAAAGCCTCTAGACCTTGACAATGGCCCAGTGTGTGTCCCCTCAGACAGAGCGGGCCTGTTACAGCGTTGACCTCAGCTCAAAGAGACAGAGCACTTTGTTCAGACGAGCGCCATGACAAGGGCTGGCACTGAGCTGGATGACCATATTACAGCTCCTATCTGCTCCGAACATGAGCACTGCATGGCCACTGTAACACAGAAACTAAGTACACTGGACTAATTACTTCTTGTTTTCTCTGTTTTTCAGCCAAACAGTATCAAACAGACTTATAACTATCAGGATTTGTCGTTGTCAAGCGGTCTCTAAAAGACTAACCAGACATGAATTTGATTTGCACGGGAGTGGATGAGATGTGCAGCTTATCAGTCTTTGCTGTTGTTTTTTTTGTCTTTTGCACAGGTTCAAATTGTGCACAAAAAGATCGATTTGAGCAACGTCCAGTCCAAGTGCGGCTCTAAAGACAACATTCGCTATAAACCAGGTATGATCCAAATTCTTTAAACAAATTCTCACATGAATGGTATTTTAACACTTCGATTTCTGCTTTCTTTGTGGAGGTGGTGGAAACATTGAAATCAAGACTGAGAAGCTGGAGTTCAAAGTCCAGTCTAAGGTTGGGTCTCTGGACAACATCGGTCACACCCCGGGAGGAGGGCAGAGGAGGGTAAGTGCTTCAAACCCACAGTGATACGTACTACCCCTGCGGCGTGTGGGCAGTGCCTCTGTTAGCGGCTCACTGTTGCCATGGAAATACCTCCTCAGCTTTTGTCTTTGATCTGTGGAGATGGCTGTGTCTTAAAGGGGGGGTATTATGTAAAATCGACTTTTTCAAGCTTTATATCATGTTATTATGTCATTCCCTCATTAAACACATGCCTGGAGTGTTTCCTTGGCTCATTCACATATTTTGAGTAATCAGTAAAAACTTAGACGGCAGCCATTTTAGGTGTAGCTATGCCTCAGTCCTCCTAGGAACGCCCCCACCTCCTGGAGACACCTCTGGACCTTTTGTCACCAGCCAAGCCACCAACCACTGCTCCTCAGCGCAGCAGAGCCCCCTCCCCGCACAGTATTGTTGTTTAAATGCCACAGCAGTGTGCTGAAGGGGGCGTGTCGGAAAGCTTCTTAAAGAGACAGAGGCCTATTTCAAGACGTTCAGTACAGCCATTTTGAGAGAGCAATTTTATTCAAGGCAGTTATTTTAATTTACTGCATATAGACCAACAGAAGGTTACGTCGTCATTGTAGTATGCTATAGATTGGTGCTATGTGATTGAAAAAAGCATAATACCCCCTCTTTAAAGAACTTGAATGCAGCATCTGTAGCTCTAATGTGCAGCACGGGTAGCGAGTAATAAGAGACAAAAAAGTTAGAATGATTGCTCGGCTTTTATTATTCAGGGGACATTTGAGAGGTAATGGGTGAAATATTGTCAGCATTTCCTTTCACTCTTCACAATGAAAGCAGCTGACACGTGTGAACAGGAACTGATGAACGGCATCTGTAAACTCAATGCACTAATAAAGTTGCAGCTGCAGTCGCAACAGTAGCACAAGGGATGTAAGTGGATGGTGATTTTGCTTGATAAAGTGATGATTTTTAACCGGCTGTAACATTTTATCCTTGTTAGTTGCTATTACAAAGTGAGGCATTAAGTTTTCTCTTCTTTAAACACAGGGATTTAGGGATGTTTTGAGTTGTCTGCTTGTAGTTAGTGGTTTGTTGCAGCGAGTTGCACACAAACTGGCTATTTTTGGCATGTAGTGGCATTTAGTGCCAGGTAAAAACACTCTATAGGAACCAGAGAGAGTTTAGCACAGTAAAATACATACCCTTTACATAAACGTAATATACAGTGCTATTATATAGCATTGTGTAAAAGCTGTATAGCAGCATACAGCATTGGAACATAAGGGTAGGTTTATTTTCATGGTTCATTTCATTGTGGTTTTATGCTTTGTTTGAATGTATCCCTTTGTTCAGTCATGGCTGTCGTCCATAATATTATTTCAGTTTATTATATGATTTTTATTAGGGCTGCACAATGTAGGAAATAACAGTGAAACTGTGGTGACTATGTACTAGAACACTATTTTGACAGTGATTTCAATTCAATAAAAGTGCAAATCCAAAACTAAAACAGACCAAACCATGACTAATGCTTGACTTACTGTGCAGCCCTAATTTCTGTTTTGATCATTGACCTGTGCTTCATCTTGTTTTGTTTATTATTTGTGTTGTGTTATTTCCATCACACATGTTTCTGTTGGCTCCTTGATCCTCACGCAGCGTCAGAGCAGAGAGGGCAGCGTCTCGGACAGCCCCTCCCTGCCCTCCCCTGGCATCACACCCCTCTCACCCCACAGACTGTGTCCCCCGTCCCCACCACACCCGTCCTCACCAACCCACTCATAAAGATCGAGGACTCCTGTAAGTACAAGGGAATAGACTAGAAGATTAGAACAATTAGAATCTTTCTCTGCAACCACTAAATTTGTATCATATTGGCTCTCTGAAGTGTATAATGTTATTTATTGGTAAGCAGTGTAATCACTGAGGAGTAGAAACAGTGTACTTCAGATTGTGCGCCTGTGGATAGAGAAATCCCTGAGAGGTACATGATTTTCCATCTTATTGCATGGGGTGGCCATGGGAAGCACATGGTGGATTCTGATTGGCCACCACACTCAAGAGAGGCTGAGGCAGTTTATTTGCATTAATAACAAGTTTAATTAAATTTTACATATCAGATCACCAAACTGTAAATAAAAGCCCACCATAACTTATTGCCCCCACTGCCAGAAAAAAAAAGATGTTCTGATGTTGTTTGAACGTCTTTAAAATGCCACATGCTGTACAATAGTGGGTAGATGGCCTTCATTAAATTGTACATTGAATAGAAGTTTCCGAGAGCATACTCACGTGTACAGCACATGTTGACATAGACCTAAAGCCATATAAAAAAATACCAAAGAATACAAATTGAGAGCGGCCATATTGGCAGTATTGTGTGTAGTGTACACAAAATGGTGCACCTGCTGTAAACTGATGTTGCTTGACTGGACACACCTTTGTAACAATGCCCCTGTCTGTCCACTAGGGGGAGCTCATCACACAAAGCTGATTGAACAGTGAAGCAGCAGCAGCAGTGTCCTTTATATTTATTTAATTCATTCCTTGATAATGCCAAGGAATAAAACATTTGTACAAACATTTACAAGAAAACTCAAGTCTGTTGTCTGGATTACGACTAACAAGATGTATTTATTTAACAAATATTAAAGGCGTATACACTGCTTTACAACAGTAAAGAAGAAAGTATAAAGTATACATTTCTACAATCTATATGAATTTATTTTTTGAGAATGTGCCATGTAAATAATTTTTACGCTACTTCAAGTCTTCAATCCTTATAACATAAACATTATTCACAATTTTCAAAATAAATACATATTTGTAATGCACAAATTCACATCCTCAACAACTTGAATACACCTAAATGACAGGTTTCCACTATCTACATATATCCAAGGTGGTTTAACTGACCGCTGTCACTCATAAACGTTTCCCTCCGCAGATTGAGAGCCACAAACTGAACTTCCGCGAGACGGCCAAGGCGCGCACTGACCACGGCGCGGAGATCATCTCTCTGGAGGAGTCGCCACAGCAGCTCAGCACCATGTCGTCCTCCGGCAGCCTCAACATGGCCGACTCCCCTCAGCTGTCCACGCTGGCCGACCAGGTGTCCGCCTCGCTGGCCAAACAGGGCTTGTGAATGCACATCACTGTCTGCAAAGACCCCACCTCTCCCCGCCCCTCCCCCTTCCCCTTCTCCCTCCCATTCACGCCACTTCTGTCGCAACATAGACGAGTTGTGATGCCTTCCTGGTTCATTTCCAACTGGACTTTTAATTAATGTTCTTAAAAAACATTTTAGCCCAACCTCTCACTGTTCATGAGGCAGTATTATTAGGATTTTAATTTCTGAGCTACGTACTTGTTGTAAGTGTCCCTTTAAGATTCAAAGGCACCCCTTCATAATAAAAGCTCCTCAGACGTCAATCCGATGACAACCCGCGGCTTGTCTCCCTGTGACACTGACGGTCAACCCCATAGGAAATCGTGTTGTCAGCGTTCAAGTCTTCCCCATTCATTTATGTGTTCACTCGATAATGAAGGTGGTGCGTGTCATTACCAATGGGTAAGGTTTATAGAGGCGCAGAGGAGACAGTTACAAGCATACAACAGCGAAGAGGGAAAAGTAGTAGCAACGTTTTACTTTTTAGGCAGTAAAAAAAAAAAAGAAACCCGCTTTCAGACCTCAGTGCTATCTTTTCATTGCTTTGGTTTAGTCCTGGTAGAAAAGAAACGGCGGAAAAAACAAAAAGCTACGGCTAGGGCATAGGCTTGTGTTGGGCACAGTTTTTTAATTGTACTCTGTGGATATATGACATGTATTTGATATGAAGAAACCATTTGTATTGTGCCTGCTACTGTCAGTGTTTTTTGTTTTGTCACTGCTCTATTGTAAATGCGCAAGTGAGGTGAAAGCATTAACCTCTAAGCTTTTAAAAATGTAATGGCCAAAATGTAACAGTATTTCAAGGAGGAGGTGGTTACATGCACTAAGTAGGCATTCAGTACTATTAATTAACCTAGTATTTTAAAATTTAACCTTTCAGAGAAATGAATGGTTTGGAGATGGGTATGTACGTGTATGGTGGTGCAGTATAGGTTGCCTGGGCCAAGAGGAGAAAGCGGGGTTCAGTGAGCGCTGCGAGTCTGAAGCTGTACAGTAACAATGGTACATTATATTACTTAACTCACTAAAAATTAAAGCAACTCGCTGGATACCAGAGAATTCCCCTTAATAACACTTGAAATAGTAGATCCCTATCGTTGCTCCCTCTAGTGGTCAGTCTCACTAAAGATCTTCTTGCATGCTCTTTATGTAAGAGAACTGCTTGTTGCCTCCCTTTCACAAAGTGGTCTCTGTACTGTATATCCTCTTTATACTACGAGATGAATTGCAAGGATATACTGATAGGGTTTATGCGTGTGTATGTGCGTGCGCGTGGGCCAATTCGTCAATCACAAGTGGTCATGAAGTCCTTGACATATAACTCCCTAACATAACGAGTATTGCAGACTTAAGGATGCCAAAATACCGGGTTTACGGGCAGTAGGACTCTTAAACTGTGCTTGCAACATTATCTGCATGCTATACACATCTGGGTTTTTAGACCACGTTAATTTTAAGTATGTAAGCGATTGGGTGCTAGGTCGGGGGTGGATGGGCGCCCCCTCGCGGCGCGCAGCAGCAGCAGTAAAGAAGAAACGTGCCAGAGCTCGTGCTTAGTCCTCCCGTTAATGGTTCCTACCGGAGCTTACGAGAGACGGTTTTTTGTAGTAACAAATTCTCATCACCTTTTTGATTACTTCTGATGCTGTACAGTTGTGGCAATGTGATTGTTCGTTATTGTGCATTTTATCAATAACTGGTTTATGATGATTCTTGTTGCTGTAATATGTGTATTTGAAAATAAATGCTATGAAGTCAAGTGTGGTTTGTTTCATCTTCAAGTTTTGTATAAAATAACACATAATTTATGTTATGTATTTTTTTAATGGTATTTGAAATTTCTATGCACTCCAGCATGTGTTTTCTGACCCAAAGAACAGGAAAGCGTCCACTTTTGTAGGAGTTACATTTTCTTAGGAATCGAGCTATATTAATAATTGCACAATTAAACTTCAACTGTCTAGTACAATTACATGTATATGTTTTGGCCTATTTATGATCAATTTCACAGTGTTACAAGAAATACATTTTATATTTCCATGCTATAAGCTTCAGCCCGTCCGGGGGTCAATAAGATTCCAGGGCCACTCCATAAACATGCTTTAAAATCTTTTATAAGGGGATACAGTACATTATTACACCTTTAAACAATATTTATTTTTAAGACTATGGTGACAAGCTGCTGGTGACACAAGCGTGCCGAAACGTTATCTTGAGATAAATAAATACATTTGGACATCTGCTACTTGAGTGTGCGGTTTCTAAAAGTTGCCCTCAACATCTGCACCTTTTGGTGTGCGTTGCTCCTCTTTTCTCACAAGCTGTTGGTTAAAATGAAAAGACAAGAGGGCCAGAACAATGAAGCCAAGTTAAACATAAATGTTTTAATGGTACTATTTACAAAAAAACAATTCTGCTTTTGATTAGGTTAACTGCTGCAACAATAGAACAGGTACATTGACATCTTGCTTAACTACGAAAGAAAAATGATTGAATGACTGTGGCATAAAGAAAAACAACCATATATTTTTTTGCATAGCAATTAGTTACTTAAGAGGGGCAATCGTGTGGTTATGAGAGTGGGGTGGCAAAAACAAAATTTCACCTAAAGCAACAGTAGTCTAGAAGATCCAGATCAGATGTTCAAACTATTAACACCAGAAAGTAGATTCCCTTAACTTGAAAAACCTGAGTTGGGGTGGCTTTAGCTGAGTGGGAGCCGCTACATTTGGACAATTAATATTTCCAAGACAAACACGATTATTCTTGTCAAGCCGAGCCAGTAAAATAGATAAGGTATGTTACATATTTTACCACAATTTACTGATGTAATACAGAAATGCAAAGGATAAGGGAGTGACGCTGATGACAAATCATTCCCGTTTCAACTGTGATTTTTTTTTTGGTTTATATTTATTACGTGGGTGCTGTAGTGACAAGACTAGCATTATAGTAGCATGTTCTGAGCATGCAGCATTGCTTCTGTTCAGCAAGTGCTCTAAAAAGGACATCCCAGTCGTCTATTCGCCATCACCCCATGTTTTAAACAGAACTCAAAAGAAGAGACACACAACACGAAAGGGGGTGAGAGCCGGACAGTTAATCAGAGAGAAGGAATGATTTTTTTTTTTTACCATTTTAAAACACAAAACTGTTCAGAACATACTCAAAATAAAACACCAGGAATGAAAAACAAAGAAAGCAAACCAACAAAACTGGACTTGGCAGTTGGACAAGTGCTGTGGTGACTTCCTCTAAAAGGGCGAAGGGGCCACGTCTCAAATGTACCTGTGTGTTTGATGAGGGGCAGACGGAGGAAAGAGGGGGGTATTTTTTCTCATTTTGTTATTTGTCACTCCACTAAAAATGTACATGGGAATTACAAGCAAACTAGTCAATAGAAAACACCCTTTGGCCATATTTTGAGGAGTCCGCTACATAGTGCGCTACAAGTGTACACGCGACATATGAACACCACTAAGCCCCATGTACATTGTTCAGCCTACTACAGAAACCATTTTTGTAACGTGTCATTTTATATATTTTTTTTTAACATTTATCCTTTTTTTTCTTGTGACAAAACAAGTGTAGGGAAAGGCTTCTATCTCCATAATATTCACTAAAAACTGTGAAAGTATTAGACTGATGTTTGAATATCAAACAACAGGAACCCAATAATATTTTATTTTCTTTGAGGTTCTGCTTGTTAATGCCAGAGAGGAGCTGTAGAGGGTGCCGGTCAGTCATTTATCGGTGGGACACCCTGTGTTTGGTGGTGTCTTCTTCACAGGGCAGGTCCATGTCATCAGAATCCAGCCTCCCGAAGGCTGTTGCTCGGCAACCTGAGATGCTCCTCATCCTGGGCCTGATGTGGTCAGGTTCAACCTCAGGCTCCGGGGCGGGGTCTTCAGACAAAGGGAAGTTCCGACGTTCCCACGGCGCCACCGTCTGGAAAGTAGAAACATCATGCCATTTTTTCATTTACAGATTATGACTTGTGACTAGACAATTGAAATGTCAGAACAGCCTCGCTATTGCAATGCACTTTGTCTTCCTCTCGGCCTCGTCCTCTGAGCGTCCAGAACAGCTTACTGTTCCTCAATTACTCAAACCCTATTCCCCTGTCACAGTAATGTATTTTCCAAAGCAACAGTGTGACGAGAGCATTTTTACAAAAGCTTATGTATTGTGTCCAAACAAAATACGCATCTATCATGTGACCGTCTGTAAAGGCAACAGCCGACAGACATGGAAGTTGAATTATCTTGTGAACAATGGAGGTCACAAATAGCTGGAGCTTGAATCTGTATATTGTTTTAAGAGCTGTGATATGCTGATCCATCTATAGAGCAAAGGCAGAGTTCTTCAGATGAAATTGACCCGGTGCTTACTCGTTCTTCGTAGGAGAAATCTGGAGTGGAGCAGCGGGTGTCCTCACTGGAGAGCAGGCGATGTGAGTCCCGGGAGCAGGGCGTGTGGGGGTTGGAGGTGGTGTCTGGGCTGGGCGGGCTCAACGGCGAGGGCACGTAGCTGTAGTCGTGGAGCAGGGGGCAGTGTCCGGGGTCTGGAGAGGCGGGCTGTGGGGTGGGGGGGTTCGTTCCACACAGCAACGGTGTGGTCCGACCATCAATGGATTTATACGACCTGAGCAGGCACACAGAAGGTGAGGAATTACATGCCAGATTAAGATGGGGAGGCAGTACTCCTGCATATATTATATGGCATTTATATCAATAAATATTCAAAAAGGAACATGTTGAAAGATCATTTACTTAGTGAGGATTCATGAGCTTGCATAATTCATTCAACCACAAAGTGGCTCGTCTTATCACTGGGTTGACATGCTATTAATTTCAAACTGTGGTTACTAACTTTTCTCACCAAGTACTACAAAATATTAAACCTCCAAGCACCACCAGGTCTAGGTTAAGATCAAATCAGGACAAAACCAGAAAGAAACTTAGAGAGATCTAAATCGGTCAATTATATTTAAACTGGGTGTAAACTATGTTTAAACCAGAACTGCTTCACTAGAACGCCTGACTTTTTACATTATCGAGAACAACAATAAACTGGGCACTATTCAATCACGCAAAACGGGGTACAGTTATTATTGTGGCCATATACAGACCTGCTTCCCCGTCGTTTGGCTGGAGCCAGAGCCATCCATGTCCAGCGCGACCTCTCCTGGTCCTCGTGCGGCTGGTGCAGCTGGATGAAGGCTGCGTCTGACAGGTCCTCCACCTGCACGCACACAAGAACACACTCCCGTAAGAAAAGCAAAGAGCCTCTGACAAATCCAATCCACGACTGAGGATCCAGCTCCAAATGAAAGGCTGAAGTAACACTTGCCTCCCGTTGATCCTCCTCTTCAGTTATTTTCTGGCAGAAAATATCTACCATTCGCCAACTATAAACAAAGACAAACACTGAGTACAAGGGAGCAGCAGCACTCAGGTTCTGAAAGTCAAACTAATTACTTTTGACGAGTGGCAATATGGCATGGGCTTAACTGGGCGTTTTTAACTCTTATGTGACTCGGTGCAGCCATAGAGGAAAACTGCTGGCAGAGTGAAGGGCAGGGGAGAGAAGGAGGGAGAGACAAAGTAGTGATCTACTCTAAATATTTACCTGGGTGTGAGGATCTCTTTGTACTGCAGTTTCTCCACTCGGGTGGTGGCTGCCACAGACATGGGGATGACGATGTTATTGATGTCGAAAGAGCTTTCACCTCTCCTTCTCTTGATGGGCTGCTGCTGCGAACAGTTACACATGGATTAGGTTACTTTGTAAAGACACTGATACATGGCAAAGGGACAGAAAAATAAACGATTAAGCATTTTCTGTAAAATTAAGGAAACCAGTTTCCATATTTCAGTCCTTTGGGCCATGATGGGCGAGGCAGTCAGCCTGTTCTACCAACTTTAGACCACTAGATGGAGTTCAGATATTCCCCAACAAATAAACAGTGACTGTTTTTCCAAACACCTATGCACTCTGTCGCTTTATACTCTTTATACTCATATAGGGAGAGATTGAGTCTGGAGGAGTCTCTGTATCCTTACAGGTGTGCTCATGATGCCCGGGGCGCCCGGCCCATCGGTGTGGAGTTCTCGGAGGACGTGGACAGCTGTCGTGTGAGAGGGCTGTGGAGGGATGAGTGCATGTTGGCCAAAGTGTGGCAGGGACTGCTGGAGTCCAGAAACAGCTTTGGAGATGCTAAAGAAACAGAGTGAGTCAGGTGGTTACCATTAGTTTTGATGTGAAATTAGGACCAATCAAAGGCTGAGTGTAAATTTAAATTGGGGTCATTTCTACTACACTGCTGTTCCACGAGGGCTTTTGGCAGATGAACTCACAGTCAGTCCTGTCCAGAGAGTGCTCTCGTAATCTTTTGCGGCTGAAGCTCTTGTCATAGGGGCCGAGGGGGGTGGATGTCTGCAGCCGCTCGCTCTTACACACGGAGGGGCCGTCCAGTCTGGAGGGCAGCCCCGCACTGCTGCTGCCCTCCACAGACCTCTGCTTCTCACGTCTCTTGTAGTGGCCCAGCCCTGAGACAAAACACTTTTAGAGCTGCCTTCAATGACACCATATTACCCTCTCAGTTTAACTCTGCTGAACCAGAAAGAACAAGTCACTTACTGACTGCCATAAGCGAATTAGTGAACTTGTGCTTCTCTTTGGAGGAGGATAACTTGTGTTTGAGGGACAGTTTCTTCAGGGGCTTACGTCTCTCCAGTGCCTTCATCTGCCACTGACTCTTCATCACCTGCTGCAGACGCAGGCTGGCACTCACATCTACGGGGGAAGAGAGTTCATATGTTAACATGACCAAGAACTATGCTGGACAGTATATAATCATTTGTGGTAACACAGTTGACACTCTAACAGAGAGTTCTTTGGTTTAGTAAATCTACTCTAGGAGCTTCCTGAGACAAATTCTCCCGCTGCCACTCCTTGTTTGTCTTCCTTGCAGATGTAAAATAGGAAATGGCTGAGTAAACTGTGTTTCTTTAAACAGTGACGGAGCACTGACCGTCAGGAAAGGACAGAATGGGGTGGATGCCAAGATCCAGCCTTGACAGGCGCTCGAGGGTGGGCAGTTCAAACTGAGGCTCTTCTCTGGGGGTGGGCCAGCCACCGCACATCACACAGCCGGGGTTCACTCTGCAGCTACACTGCACACAGCTCCTCTGCGCCTGAAACAACAAGGCCCAGTTATACTGATACATTCATGACATTAAAGTAGCAGCGCACCTATCTGGATAAGTGAGCCTTCTAAACAAAACACAAAGGCAAATCCACAACAGCTGAGATAAGGAACTAGTTTGTTGGCTAAAGTTAATTATTCCCTTGATAAGTGTTTGGACCAAACTCCGAAGCAAAAAACACACTGACTTTGGAAAATTCAAAGAACACACAAGATTAAAATCATCAAGATAAAATGTTTGATCAGGTGCAAATGCAACCAAGACGCCAACCAATGAGGATCAAAGAACCAAGTGAACAGAAAAACCCTTTCCTTTCTCGGTTCCACATCCTCCACCACAGAGAAACACGTCACACATGCATCAAACAGCAATAGATTGGTACAATCAGCACAGCACAATGCACATTTGCCATCACTTGCAGCAAATGAAAAGTCCTGGCTTACAGTGCCTTGCGAAAGCAGGGCTTAAAGTGAAAAGAAAATCCTGAGCCACAGCATGTTCTCTGACACTTTCAGCTTGTGTCTATGGTCAACACCGGCTCATGGGTTACAGTGCGAGGCTCTGTTCAATATGAACTGAGTTGAATATGAAGCAAGTTATTAATGTTTTACACCGCACGCACAGCTGCAGAGGGGAGGCATGTAGTGGAGTGGGGATGGTCCGACACCGTGCTCTCGTGCAGGGTACCGGGGATGGACAGATCCGAGGCAGCGAATGAATTCATGAGAGAGAGCCTTAGTGCTTATTTTAGCGCGGATGATAATGGCGGCAACGCAGCGACCCCGTTAGCCCGACTCTACTCCACAGAATAAGTAAATAAACTCTACACTCACTGGGGATTAGTCGTAGAACTTGATGCTCTTCGCGTCTTGATTCTCACTCGTCTGGTCGGTTGGACGTTTTGCCTAATGGCAAAACTTCTTTTGCATAATCCACAACCACAGGCCTGTCTTCACCTGCCCTGCGCCCATCGCTGCTTCTTTTACATGTCTGTGTTGTAAATAAGCATCAACACTAGCCACTGTAGCCGTTGTTGTGGTTTCAGAGCAACCACACAAGAGTGAGGCTGCGCCTGAGATGCATTCAGGGACCGTAAGAAGTTGGGGAAAGGAGTTTTTTTCCCCCACAAATGCGCGGAAAATCGGGACAAATATATAACAGTCGAGTTCTCCAGCGGTTGGCAATAGTGATGACAGGTAGGTTGAAGGGACCGGTGTGTTATTCAAGTCAGATTAAAGTGCCTCCGACTAGGGGGGTGTATCGCACAGGTCGCAATACGATATATCCCGATATTGAAGCATTAGACGATTAACTATTCAGTAAACTAGTATGCCTTCTGTGTTCATCATATAATTAGAATATCATACTGACTGGCTGCTGCTTCAAAGTAAAATGAAAATCGCTAAAGTAATTCAGCTGTTAAAAAAATAACACGCTTTTACAAACTACAGACCAATCTCTTTTGCTTCAGTTCTCAAAAATTTTAGAGAAGCTTTTCAATTCTAGACTTGAAAAGTTTCTTGAAAAACATCATATAATTAATGAAGGTCAGTATGGTTTTAGGTCCAAAAGAACGACCTCAATGGCAATAACTGAAGCTATTGAAGAAATTACTGATGCACTGGAGCAAAAAAAAGTATGCAGTTGGTATCTTTATTGATCTAAAAAAAAAAAAAAATGCCTTCGATACTATTATTCACTCAATCCTACTAAATAAGATGGAAAGATATGGAATTAGGGGGCTGGCTGGGTATTGGTTAAAAAGTTATTTAACATGGAGAGTATCAATATTTATCAGATACTCTTGGTGTTGCTTGTGGTGTGCCCCAGGGGTCAGTGTTGGGGCCAAAACTGTTTAATGTGTATATAAATTATACTTTTAACACTTCCAAACATCTGAAACTCATACTATTTGCAGATGACACTAATATATTCTACTGTAGTGATGATTATAATGACCTCGTAAATACGGTAAACAGGGAACTAAATATAATAAAAATTGACACAAAT
This sequence comes from Neogobius melanostomus, assembly GCA_007210695.1. Lineage (NCBI taxonomy): Eukaryota > Metazoa > Chordata > Actinopteri > Gobiiformes > Gobiidae > Neogobius > Neogobius melanostomus. The sequence continues at coordinate 3,486,741 of VHKM01000299.1, read as the reverse complement.
TATCCTTGAACATAAACAAAACTAAGATAATGATGTTTGATAATCGAAAACACAATGTCTGAACAGAAAATAAGTATTGATGGCACCCAGGTTGAAATCGTAAGTGAGACAAAATTTTTGGGTGTAATAATTGATAGTAAATTGTCATGGAAACCCCATGTCAGACACATTAAAACAAAAATCTCAAAAAGCCTATCAATTATAAATAAAGCAAAATTATACCTTAATGAAAATGCACTCCGTACTCTATGCTGCACCTTGGTACTCCCATACCTTACGTATTGTGTTGGAGTGTGGGAGAATACCAGAACACAATTAATCCTCTGATCCTCGGTCCAGAGAACACATCACCCCGGTCCTCGAACAGCTCCACTGGCTCCCCGTTCAATATCGGATTCAATACAAGCTCCTCCTCCTCACCTACAAGTCCCTCCATAACCTGGCCCCGCCCTACCTCTCTGAGCTCCTGCAACAACACCAGCCCACCCGCCACCTCCGCTCAGCAGGCACCAACCGCCTCACCCCTATCATTCGCACTAACCGCCGAACCCTGGGGACCGAGCCTTTGCCATCGCCGCCCCCACCCTTTGGAACTCACTCCCACAGCCCATTAGAAACTCTGACTCATTACCTACCTTCAAATCAGTGCTCAAAACCCACCTGTTCAAACTAGCTTTTCTGTAAACCCCCTTTTTTTTTTTTTTCCCCCCATGTAAAGCGTCTTTGAGTGTCCAAAAAAGCGCTATACAAGTTCGATGTATTATTATTATTATTATTATCATATTACAAAAAAGAGCAATGCGGATCATTCACAAGGTTGGTTTTCTAGACCATACTCATAATCTGTTTATGCAGTCACGTGTTAAAATGTGATGACCTTGTAAAATATAGTACAGTAATAGTCTCATACAAAACATTCAACAATTTATTACCGCCTAACCTACAACGTTTTTTTATAACTCCAGTGCGAGCTTATGATTTGAGAGGTTTTGGATATTTTTCATTGCCGAGAGCTCAAAACACTCGTAAACGCTTCTGTGTGTCTGTATGCGGAGTGAAACTCTGGAACAAACTGGACTTACAACACAAGCAATGCCAAACTGTCCATCGATTCAAACTGTTATATAAACATTGGGTCTGGTCAAAATATAGAGATGAGGGTCTTTAATTTAAATTGCTGTTGTCTCATAGTGTTAATAAGTGCTCAATGTTTCCTTACCATCGTTGGTATAATTTGTCTTTTACCATTATTGGTATATTGTCCGTTACCATTGTTGGTATTGTTCACTCTCCTTACATTGTTGGTATACATTTTGTTACAGTGTAATAATTATTGTTACCTGTGGTAACGCCACCATGATACAACATTTGAATTATAATCCTTGAACAAAGTAACAGTGAAGCTGAATGTATTTCTCTCTGAATGGGGAACTGGGAGAGGGATTAAATACGTTTTCTTCCTCCCACTCCCTTTCAGGTAGAAATGGATCGTCATGTTTACATACTGTATATTCTTTTCCTTTTGCACAAATGACTTAACTATATTTTGTCTACCTTGTACTTTTTGTGCCATAGCCTGAAATAAAATAAATGAAAATGAATGAAATTAAATCATGAAAAAGTTCATTTAATTCTGTAATTCAACTTAAAAAACGTGAAACTAATATATGATAGACACATTACATGCAAAGTGACATGTCAAGCCTTACAGTCCATTTTCAAAATATTCAAATTTTATGAGATTTTTAATTTGGGGCTTTTACAAGCTGAGCCATAAACAAAATTATAATAAAAGCTATACATATCTCACTTTGCATGTAATGAGTCTATCATATATCGCAGTTTAAATTGAATAACAGAACTGAATGCGCCTTTTCATGTTAATTATATGAGGTCGGCGCACCTGTATATAGCTCATTCTTATGATATAAATGCTTTTCACTAATGTGCACTTGTGACTGTGGTGTTGTATGGTGATTATGTAACTTTGAAAGGAAAACGATTTCTTGGAAACCTAGTAATGAAACCACCTAAACTGGGGATGCACGTTTTCTAGTATTTCTATAGTTGGAAGTCCTTAGCGATCAGTAATAACCAATAACTCTGACAGGGCATATAAAACCTTATCTACTCCACAACGGGTGTCACTCATAGATCAGGGACATAATGACAACACGGGCATCACTGTGACTATAGCGCTCATCTCTTCGAAATATTTTTGTGCTAGCAGTAGCACACAAACGAAGCCGAGGGGAATCCGCTACAGTACGGTACCAAGTACTGCAGTGGTGAGACACAAGTTTAACATGAGCCTGCTGTATTTAGTTTTCCCTTGGCTTCGTTTTATTCCGTAACTGCTACGAAGATAAATCCTCTCCGAACGCAGCGGCTTCAGACTCCGCAACATATGCAAAGAGCTGGTGGCTCTCGTAATAATCCAGGTCTCTGTCTTTGCCAAATGTAGAGTTTTAAAAGTGTCCCGGAGCATTTCGTAGCTTTCTTTTCCATGGTAAAACTTTTCTTGTGTTTCTCTAACTCTCACTAGATTCTAGTGTTACTCAAGCGAGCTGCGCGGTGTGCTGCCATCTACCGGGCGGGAGTAAAAGTGCAGCACCAAAGAGATGCTGTAATGAATATTTCCACAAAAATAGATTTAAATATTGATACGGGTGCTTTTTGGATTGATACGAGAATCGCGTGACGTAATATCGCGATATATCGGCGGATCGATATTTTTCAACATCCCTACCTCCGACTGTAATTTGCAACCTGATAAAGACATTTTGCTTGCGCCAGAGGCCGGACCTGCCCTCAAGCCGGAAATCGGCCGGAATACTTTAAGCCCTGCGAAAAAGTACTTTTCACTTTTCTTTTTTTGAAAAATAACAATCATGTATCATTTTGCTTTCACTTCACAGTGGTCTGTTACTTGTGTGTGTGAACTTTCAGTAAAAAAAATAAAATAAAATCAAGATAAAATCTTTACGTTTAGGGTTGTAAACATGACAAAATGTGCAAAGGTTCCAGGTGTATTAATACTTTCGCAAGGCACTGTATAGGTCAGATGATTTGCACATACAGCAGCATAAGATCTCATTTCAGGCACTACATACCAGACTGATACTGAGCCACTGAGGGGAAGGGCATGAACATCCAGCCTTTTTACAACAAAAAACTTGTGAGATGTCACAAGGCTATAAGCACTCTTTGTTGTTGGGCTAAACAGCACGCTGCCCTACTTTTACACAACATAATCTGCAATCTCCAAGCAAGTTGCCGTGCAAAGCAGAACACCCCATTTAAATGGAGTCATTGAATGGATTCTAGCTCAGAAAAGTAGGCACTACAGATGTTTGCTAATGTGCAGAAAGAAAAAAAGACTTTCATTTGTTAGGGCGACTACAAGATCAATTGCAATTAAACTGAACTGGAATTGTAATGCTCGCTAAACAAAACACAAAGGAATACACTCAAATCACAAAGGAACACACTCATTAACTATCCTTCTCATATATAGTATATATCCAGTCTTCAGGGCGCCTTACGTCCAAAACCTACAAACCCTGTAGTTTACACCTCTACAAAAATGGATGTCATTCTTGTATTAGTTTAGCAGTTATTATTTCCGTCTTCTTTGCCATGCAGAATCATGCAGCCCTACCATCTATGGCACAAATGTATCACCGCTGCCAGCCGGTGTCCAGTGTTCTGTGTGAGGCTCACCTTGCCGTTGAGGTTGGGTACAGAGTTGGGCTGAATGAGACGGCGGCGGCGACAGTTGAGGAGAGGCCGCGTCCGAGCCGCCACACACGAGCTGTCAGGGGCAGAGGGCTGCAGCGACGACCTGGGCTCTGTGCTCTCCGACATCCTGCCACAGAGGAGCAACAAATATTAGTCTGTGATCTAAATATCTTTGAACCAATAGGTGCCATTTCAAATGTTAAGAAATCTAAAGTTAATATTTGTGCTGACATTAAGTGGATTTAAATGAATGATTCAATAAATGTAGGGTTGTGTGAAGGAGCAGTCATGGTTAAACCCTTGTTCAAAAGTGATGAATATGAGCATGGTTGATGACAAGCACCACAGGGAACAAATCATCCAAGATCCCCCTGTAGAACCACATTAACTCCGCCTCTTTTAGAGCAACTAAGCTGAATCACGTCATCGTTACCTGCTGAAGACGCCATTAACGGGCTGTCCATTTTGACCTTTCCAGGCTCCCATAGCCTCTGCGTTGGTGATGTGGGCGGTGACTGTGTGCTCCAGCCGTTCTGAAGCAACATCCTGCGGCAACAGATAAGAAGAGTCAGAGACTACAGTGACCAACGTCTGGTACTGCCCAACGGAGATATTAAAAGGCAGCAACATCTAACAGCCTGGTCATGTGCTCCTAAATTATTTAGCTCGATTTGAGAGAAGACAAGGCCCTGCTGCAAGTTCAAAATGCACCCGCTCTGCAAAATTTGACAGTTTTTTGCCATTTGGAAACATTTTTACAGGTAAAGCTCTAAAAATAACGCATGAGGAAAACAACCATATTCTCTACCAAACAGTTTGCATCAAAAACAGATTCATCAAAAACATTTCAGCTCAGAGTTGTAGTATTAAATCATTGGAAAAGGCACTAGAAGATGAAAGCTCCTGTCTGGGTTATTTCAGATCTTAGGCGCACATAAAAGCCACCATTTCCTGTCAGTGTTTTTCCACTACAGACGCCCACTAGAACAAAGCACAGCCATTCAATAGTGTAAATCTTACGGAATTACTCAAAATCAACTTAAAAAACGTCTGCAATATGCATTATAGATATAAAATATAGATACACTTACCGTACTATTTACAGGTTCTGATTTGACTTCTGTCGCACAAGGAGAGACACCTCCCAACTCCACAGAACCCTACAATGATAAAGTCAAATCATTTTTGCTCTACACTAGCACAATCACTTCTCACAAATCAAAATGAGGGAGAACAGCGTACCTTGCTGGCCCGGATCTGCCGGTAGATGTCCGTTTGCTGCCGGATGCGGTATTCCAGGTCCGAGATGTGAGCCTGGAGCCAGTTCCAGTGACTGATGATGGCGGCTCTTTCCACCGTGTAGCGACTCTCCGCCCGCTTCCATCTGCGCCGATAAAGAAAGCCAGACTCAGAACTAGAGCAACTACAAGCCATGTTTTGAGGATGTCAACAGTACTGGGCAACACGGTAGCACAGCAGTTAGCGCTCATGCTTCACACCTAGGAGGTCCCGAATTCGACCCCCTGGCCCGGAGTGGGCCTTTCTGTGCATGTTCTCCTCGTGTCTGCATAGGCTTTCTTCGGGTACATGTTTTTAAAAACATGTACAATAGGCCAGAGTGACTGTAACGTGTGTGAGAGTGGTTGGTGGTGGTCGGAGGGGCTGATGGCGCAAACTGGCAACTTCACTTCCATCGGTCTCCAAAGGGCAGCGGTGGCCACAATAGTAGTTTACCACCACAAGTGTGGAGTGAATGAATAATGACAGTGTAGTGCTATGAGAAACTTGGTAACACAGGCTTGTAAAGTGCAATACAAGTATAAGCCATTATTATTAAAAAGACAAGCATGAAACTTAAGTACAACATGTGCTCATAATAAAATCTTCACTATTACATGACCAACTGCAGCACCATCAACCACAAGGATGAAATCAAAAGGATGGACGAACAGATTGTGTAACCAAATGTCTGTATGTAAAAACAAGCAAGACTGACAATGTGAACTACAATATAGCCAGCATCCATATCCTCGTCAAAACTCTTTTCAAATGTAGAATCCAATTTAACGTGACAGGAGGTTGAATAAACAGGACTTCACAACTAAATGCAACTCAATTAAAAAGATTTAACTTAGCCAAAGATGCCATTATTTAACTTCGAAAAAACAAAATATCCTGTCCCAGTGGGGTCCTAAACATAAAACTGCAGCCATTCATTTCAGTCATCTCTCAAATGTTGATGGTCCTGGGTTTGTTTAAAATATACACTGTAAATTTTGATTACCAAACAAATCACAATACACAAATACAAAATGAATCAACAACAAAGACAATAATATATCCAACTGTGGTGGCTGGGAGCATTTCCTGTTTCAGACAGCAGAGGTCAGCGAATCAGCAGTTCCACAGGCCTAGCACAGCCAGCTGCAGACACCTTGAAAAACCAGCCTGTTCAGAACAAACCGTGACATCTCCTGCGTCATCAGTGTGTGAGATTTTACTAAATATGTAGATTGTGGCTTCACTCATTTATAGCATGGCAAAGAGGCAGCGCCATCCGAGAACACAGTACTCCATTTTCCCAGTATGACACACAGAATGGGCATTTCAAAGGCAGACATGAGAGGAAAATGTCTGCTCCTGAACTGCGCGCCAGCGGCCATGGGGGGCGCTGTTTCCCCGGGAGTCACAGGCCGCAGTGGCTGGATGAACAATGAAAATAATGACTCAGATGGCAGACAAAGATAGACCTTGCACTCCTGTTCTCCCGTTTGCCCTGCCCGCACCCAGCTCTGTTTACAATTTTACGAGTTTGGTCGAATGTAGGAATGTTGAAGAGTTTCAGCAACAAGAGACATAGAAAGGAGGTATGGAAACGTAAGTGGAACTGGTGAGACTGAGGAGGAGAGGCAGCCCGAGGAGCAGACGGACTCAAAAAAAAAGAAGCAATCTGCAGGCCACGGTCTGTGAGGGGGGGTGGGGCTCAAGCAGGAAGTGGCGCAGCAGACAGTGGTAGAACGCATAATCCAGGCAGGAATCTTGTGTTATTGGGAACTTTAAGTGGGAACAGCTACCATCGGACACAGTCTGACATGCCTCGACTCCTCACGGCTGCGTACAGCTCACGACGGCTTACTCACTGCATCAAGGACATTGCTGCAAAGCACTGCAATGCCCCGGACTTGTTGTTTTGATTTCTGTGCATAAACTGCTCTGTGACAGCCTGGTTTCATCGTGGTTTGCCGGTCAATAATGCCATGTTCACACAGATACTGCACTGTACACACCCGCGGTTAGTACACTAGATCAAAGTAAGAGGAAACCATTTGCATTCATGTGCTCTTGTGGGGAGGTAAACAAAACACTGCAGGCGCATTGAGTTGCCTTGTGTATGAAATGCGCAGTATAAATAAAATTGCATTGCCTTGCAGGTGTCACTGAAACAATATGGTAAAAAAAACAGCAGCAAACAGCAACCCTAATTTGTAAACACAATAAAGCAGAATTTGCTCAATTCTGGGCAGTATAGATTCTTCTATAAAACAAAATACCCTGTCCAAATTCCTTTTATTTATATGGCACATTTTAGACTTCCAAAGTGCTGCATAGAGACGTTGATCAACAAGCCGTCAGCCGTAAAAGCATTGAAATAGATTAAATTCGACGTTCCAGTGAAAACTACAGGAGGAGTGCACGTCTTTGCCCTAAATCAGGGCAGAAAAAGGTTGTAACCAACAATGACCGGACATCATTTTCCCAAACCCTGTTTTTGGTAAACCGGTCTTCAGAAATCATGTGGAGCTGGAGGAAGAGCAGTTTGAAGTGCTGTGCTATTATTGAAACACTGATGACCTTAAATCGTCAATGTGAAGGAAGGGGAGGGGGCACATTGAGAAAGCCCCTCGTCCCATTCACCCCCCACCCCCCACCCCCCGCACTCCAAAACCAGGACATATTTCCTCCCCCCTTTTCTCCAACACAAAAGCACCAGCGGCGATCACTACGGCCTGTTTCCAACATGTCAGCACATTCTGTATTGTGCTCCGGTCTGGATGCAGCACATATGTTGTACTAGAGCTCTTTATGATACATGACCACCTCACACCAACACCATTGTCCTTAAAGAGAAGATATACAGTACCTAAAGCACTGTCAGAGGTACACGTAGAATATGCTCATATAGTGCACGACGCTGCGCCGTTAACATTGTGGTAATGTTGATACTTCAGACAAGTCACCCAAAGCACTTCATAGGGGACCACATTTCGTTCACTCTATATTCTGCACTATCAGACACTCCGAGCAACACCAACCACACAACTCATCCTGGTACTACCCACGCCCAGTCCTGTTTATCCTCCAAGATCAAAACGATATAGGCATTCACAACGGCCAAGTAGAAAAGATTACGGTCAAATTAAATGACCTGAAATAGGGTAAAACAGCAGGTGGAAGCATGAAAACATCTTCAGACTTGCTTTGTTTATTTAATGACAAATCATGCTAATGCTGCAAATATCTGAAACTGCCTCACTCTGGACTGTGCACAAAAGTGTAAGCACAATTTCCTTTACCCATTTTCCATATGTCCTTCAAAAAGCCTGACTAATGCGCAGTAAAGGACCTTTAATAAATGTCCTTTTGATTTGAGCAAAAGTGATAAAACCATAAACTGTTAAACAAAACCCTGAGAAAATATCATGTGTCATAAAAGTGCTTTGCAAACAAACAACTGCAGAAAGAATAACTGGCTGCTCTTTCGCAAACTTGGCAAAGATTTTACACTGAAACTGAACTGTTACCACTCTCTGTAATATTATGAGCAGTCTCCCTCGCAGTCAAGATTGAACCACAAATGCTACAAAAACTGAAATGACAGCACGAAGGTTTTATAGGAAACATTGCAATAGATTGTGTTCATGTCGAAATAAATCAATGTATTTTTGTAAGGTCCAACATCACAACAGCAGTCGCCTTGCAGCCTTCATAAAAATAATTAAGAAAAACAGTCTGATTTCAAACAAAGGGACCGACCAAGCTCAAGTTAAACAGAAGAGTTTAAAGTCGACACATCCTGTATAATTGTGGATTAGAAACCTGCTTTTGAGCACCTCAGCAATGATATTTAGTGTTATACACTTAAAAATAGTGTTTGGGAACTGAAGGACACTTTTGGTTAATTTGGAGCGCCCTCAGCAGGCAGCAGTCTGATTGGAAAAAATATATAGGCTCTCTTTTTCACCTGTAAGCATGCTAACAAAACACAGTTTAGGGTTGGGAAGAGATGGGCAAAAGCATTAATCAAAATAAATTTTGAATAACAAACATCCAGTTTGATTTCAGGCTGTGGTTAGCGACTTCATGGCGTGATAAACAGTAAACACATGCAGCACAGAACAGCTCAGAACCAATGTAAAATTGTATTATGGGCTTTAAATCATGTGAAGGACAGTTTTGGGGTTGAAACAATGATGAATTGTAATACTCTGAACCCGAGTAACAGTTCAATACCACAGCAAGTGAATAAAAACAATAACGATGACTGTAAAAATAATATAAGCCAAAACCTCATTGCATTGCATACGGTATTAAAGTCTGTGCACTGTGACTTATGCTGCTTCATACTATGTAAAAAAATAAAACACAAATGTGATTACTAGGGGGTTTTATTGTCTGCCTAAAAACACATATCAGATGGGTTTAGGTTCTCACAGATCAAAAGGGAAGGGAGACATGGCCTAAAATCTATATCACGATATAAAAAAGAAATATCACGATAACTATATATTTGACAATATAATCGACAATGGACAAATGACTTCAAAATCCCAGCATTGGGAAGATTAATTCAGTGATATTTTATTATTTTAACGGCATACTAATTTCCCTGCAAATATGATCTACTCAAGCAATTTACATCCTTGATTTCATTTTACTTTTTAAGCACCTGTTCTCGTGTTCTACGTGAGTGTTCATGATGCTCTGATGGAGCTGAGCGTCACAAATTATATCGCGATAACAATATATGATACGATATGGCCCACCCTTTGTTCATGTATGATCTCTATCTGCAATGAAAACATAATGCATATTGTTTATTAAAATAATAATGTTTATTAAAATGCAGACTTTAGAGCAATGACGTGCAAAAAACTAAATAATGATTATGGCCTAATGCAGTGATGTTGAAGTTCACTGAAGCATCTCTCAGAAGAGTCATGTGAGCTTTTGTCTTTAGCCCGAGTGTGACCTATCGTGGTGCTGATGCTTCTCTCCTTTGAGGTAATATTCTGCTGCTGCTTTTTGCTACTGGAAAAATATTACGCAGCTGTTACCAGAACTTCAATTACAGCGCAGGAGTCTTTCTAATTGTATTCACGCAAGGCATGATGCATTGGCGAGTGCGGTGTGTTATTTACAATAAGGGCCGAAAGGAGGCGGTTCTTCTGTTATTTCTGGTTTCTCAATGCTCGTTTCAATGTAGTTACAAAACGTAATTGTGTTTTTTTATTCAATTGTTAAATGTAATTTCTCCAAATGGATTTGCACCCAGTAGTGCACGCCCTTTTGTGGCTTTTGCAGACTTGGTAAAATCACAGACTTATACTGACTGAACCATAGTTTGTGTTCATAAAACATCCTACAATCCTATATTAGATAGATTCTTTATTGTCGTGTCAACACCACAACATTCAAAACAAAAGGGAGAACAGAGAGCAAAAATACCATACATGTCAGAAGGGATACTGAAATCAAATGAGCTCTTGTGGCTGTTCAATTAATCAAAATTTATGGCAATTTTCATCAACGCACAACTACTACATGATTATGGCATAATCTAAACAAAACGATGAGTAATGATGCCCTGACATTTGTCCTTGAGAGCGCGTCAGGTCCCTATAGTGTGGTTTGTTTGTATGCATGCACACACGACTACAAGCGCTGCACAGCAACAAATACAGCTGCATAGCTGTATTTGTTGCTGTAAAAATATGCATTAATCCTTGTAATAGCCCTTTTCCACTGGTGATTCCTGCCACGTCTACCCATGTAGTCGTGTGGGCTGAAGCACTCTAAACGTACACAAAGGTGATGTGAACAGACTGCGGGCCTCCGATTTGTCAGAAGAGAGGGGACAGCCCTCACTAAAAAAGGCATGTCCTACAAAAAGAAATATTTCACAACATCCTACTGCTATTGTGATTTTGTCAATGGTAGCATTTAGCCACGGTTAGCTGGATGAACTACATTATGTGGCTAGGCCCGTTTTCAAAATGGTCACTAGGAAGTTTGAAAAGTGGCTAAATCTAGCATCACAATCACAATTTCGCAATATTTCTCAGATACAGCAGACAGTAAAATATGGCCCAAGCCCATATTATAATTGAAGACAGCTTAGAATGGGTCCCGCAATGGTTTATCAATTTAAAAACTGCAGGGATGACATAACAAAATCCAGGAAATAGAAAACGAAGCTTCTACAATACAGAAAGAAACAACCAAATAAAATGGGGAAATTGACAAAAAGCAAAATCACCACACCGGGTATTGTGATATTTGAGGGCTTGCCATGGTTCATACTCAAAATATAATACCAGGGCCTACGCACTAGGAAGAAAAACTAGCACAAAGGTCAATGTCCTATGTCACCAAATGAAGGAATAATAAATCAGTGGTTCCCAACCTTTGTCGCTTAAAGTCCCCGCGCGCGTGCTATAGTCGAGCCGCGCCCCCAGCCTAAAACTGTGGCCCCCACAAATGTATCAAAACATGAAAATAATTGCTAATAAGTATTTATTTCAAACAAATACATTGAAATTGGTGTGGTTAATACACCTGTAGTCCTTAGTCTTTATTGAGGATTCATTTTGCTCAAATACTATTATGACTGACCTCTGACCAGGCAAAGCTCAGGGCCCAACCACCAGCTTGAACCAGAAAACAGAATAATAAAAATAAAAACTATTTCTTTAAATTTGTATCAAAGTAAACCAAGTAACTTCCTTTAATGCTGTCCCTGGACCCAACAGGCATAGTCTCTAAAGATATATATTTTTCAATGCAAGTAGTACCTAAACCTTTTTTCCGATACTGTACTCAGCCCTACTCTTATGTCATTGCAGAAGCGTATGCCACAGTCTAACAAAATATTAGAGCGCAAGACAATTTTTTTGTGGCAACTTCTCGTTTTGGTTACCTCGCAGGCTGACTCATACTTGCATACTAGCGAGATGTGATGACTTTAGCAATGAACTTTGCAAACTTTGATGAGTTTAAATGAACTTTTGCCGACACTTACCACACGTCATTACATCTCAATAGAGCGCATCAGCGTTTTGAAAATATACATTTGGCACTAAAACATACTCACACTCAACAAAAATGAAACGCAATATTTGTTTTTGCTCTCAGCTATTTTTTTTTCAATACCTGCTTTTATTTTTGGATTACCAGTAGTACCGAAACATAATTTTTTATACCATACTGTACTGGTATAGTTTAACGGTACCGAGCCGTAATTTGCTTCACGGTAGCGCAGCGGGTTAGCGCTCATGCTTCATAGCTAGAAGGTCACAGGTTCGAGTCTCACCAAAACACAAATCGAACCCAGGGAGACTGACAGAAGCGCTCTCGCAACTGCACACATCTGCGCCAAAGGTCCCTCTGACCACCACCATTAAACGAGCACATATCATTCATCCTGGCCTACTGTTCGTGTTATTTAGTGGTAGGGGACACCGGAGTATCCGGAGGAAACCTACGCACACACGGGGAGAACATGTAAAATCCATCCAGAAATGCCCCGTTGAGGTGGCAACTGACCCAGAAAGCAAGAGCACTAACCACTGCGCCACCGTGCTGACACAGTAAAAAAATTGTATTAAGCAGACATGTACACCAATAAGAAACAAAGAAAGGACTTGTGTTTTTATCGGCTGTGGCCATTGAGTTATACCAAAAATGAAGGTAATGAATGTGCGCCAATGAACAAGATTTGCATTATACCAGAAGAGCGTGTGATTATGTAGCCTTTATGTAGGGCTGGGCAATAAATCGAATTTTAATCTAATCACAATTATAATAAAGGTCGATCTCGATAATCACGTGGTGCGTTTAAATCAACAGGAGAATTGGCCAATCCTGTCGCATTCTGGAAAGAATTATGGACGGCGCAATGCTGCAGCGGCTGCCAGGTCATGCCCAGGGAATCACTCGGCCAAACAAACAGGAAGCACAGGTGAATATAAGTGTAAAAATCAACTCGCGCTAACTCATCTAATGGGCAAAAGAGAAACACGCAAGGAGCCATCAGAGGATCAGGACACACAGCTGCGCACGCGGATGAAAGTTTACCTTCGAAGAGTAAAACTAACGATCGTTGTATTTGTACCACGTAGATTATCCTCCAGAACGATCACTCTGAACACGCGTGATCCCAAGGCTGTGTGCCGAGCCCCCTCCTGTTCACTCTGCTGACCCATGACTGCACTCCAAAGTACGACTCAAACCTCTTCATCAAGTTTGCAGACGACACATCAATGGTGGGTCTTAAAGAGGGGGTATTATGCTTTTTTCAATCACATAGCACCAGTCTATAGCATACTACAATGATGACGTAACCTTCTGTTGGTCTGTATATGCAGTAAATTAAAATAACTGCCTTGAATAAAATTGCTCTCTCAAAATGGCTGTACTGAACGTCTTGAAATAGGCCTCTGTCTCTTTAAGAAGCTTTCCGACACGCCCCCTTCAGCACACTGCTGTGGCATCTAAACAACACTACTGTGCGGGGAGGGGGCTCTGCTGAGCTGAGGAGCAGTGGTTGGTGGCTTGGCTGGTGACAAAAGGTCCAGAGGCGTCTCCAGGAGGTGGGGGCGTTCCTAGGAGGACTGAGGCATAGCTACACCTAAAATGGCTGCCGTCTACGTTTTTACTGATTACTCAAAAATATGTGAATGAGCCAAGGCAACACTCCAGGCATGTGTTTAATGAGGGAATGACATAATAACATGATATAAAGCTTGAAAAATTCGATTTTACATAATACCCCCCTTTAACAACAGAGACGAGTCAAACTACAGGAGTGAGGTGAGCAGTCTGGCCATGTGGTGCACACAGAACAATATCTCTCTAAATGTGGAGAAGACAAGAGATTGTTGTGGACTTTCGAAGAGCGCGGGTCCAGCATGCTCCTCTAACAATCAACGGTGCTGCAGTGGAGAGGGTGACCAGTACTAAGGGTGTGCACATCACAGGGAACCTTTCCTGGACCATGCACACTACAACACTGGTCAAGAAAAGTAATCAGCGTCTCTACTTTCTCCGCAGATTAAGAAGAGCTAGAGTCCCAGTCTCCGTTATGTGCAACTTCTACAGAGGGACTATAGAGAGCATCCTGACCAGCTCCATCACTGTGTGGCACGGCGCCAGCACTGCCTCCTGCTGAAGGTGCCTCCAGCGCATCGTGAGAGCAGCGGAGAGGATCTGCGGAGCCCCTCTCCCCACCATTAAGGACATGTACTCCACCCATCTCAGAATCACCAGGGACCCTACGCACACATCAGTCTCTTCAAGGTAATGCCTTCAGGGAGGAGACTGCGGAATCTACGGCCCAGGTCCAGTCGACTTAAAAACAGTTTTATACACAAAGCCATCGGGAAGCTGAACTCCCTGCCCTCCCTCCCACCCCTCTTCCCCCACCCCCCGCTCCACAATCAAGGATGAGAGAAATCTAATTTCAAATCATTCACATGGTTTGACAAATAAAAAATCTTGAATTATTTTTGAGGCTGCAGCCGTGGATTAGCTGGATTCCTAACAGTGAATTTGATCGTCTTTAATACTTATAAATGCGCTGCTTACTAGTATTTCTTCATGTACATAGTAAGTTGTTGGTGCTAAACTCTGAAGTCGTGGCCTTGTGAAGCTCCGTTAACTCTCGCCGTCTGCTTCTGACATTCTTCAAACATTCCACCTTTTTGCGTCTCCTTTGCAGATGTTTGTGTCTCGCGTGGGCAGGTGAAGGAGTGACATTGGGATGTTGTATTGTGCGGCTAGAAGTGTGGAGCTTGTCTTTGCTGTTGAGTTAGCCGCAGTTTTCAGTTTGGCCGCAGCATCTGTTTACTTAAGGCGTTTTTCCACATGCAGGCGCTTGTCAGCCGAATGGCTCTTTCACCCGCTTTGTCGAGCTTTTCCATAACAAAAAGGCCAGTGCCAAACCGGTCTGACCAGGTATAGGTTTTGGGACCGACCTCTGGCTGTGGCCAAAGCGTGCTAGCCCATGTCTGATGTGACGTGAACAGACTGCTGGCCTCTGATTGGCAACGAGAGTGGACAGCCCTCACTATTGACACGCAGGTCAATAGTGATGGCTTTAATATTTCACAACATTATACTGCTGTGCTAAAAGGGGATTTTGCCGATAATAGCATTTAGCCGCTGTTAGCGCAGCTTTGGCATAACATTTGCATGTAGCTTACTAGGGATGGGAATTGATAAGATTTTATTGATAGCAATAATCTTACCTATCGATTCGATTCTCTTATTGATGCCTGACTTGTCTGTGTGTTGGGGAAAAGCAAGGAATGAATGTGCATTCGGTAAACTATCAAAGACACAATGTTAGTTTTTCCCAAGAAAAATATTTATTAAATAAAAGCAAGTTTCCAAATATACTGTGGCTCCTGCTGGCACTCAGCCTGCCTGGTATCCTCTAAAATATAATGGTAACCTTTTAGGGCTGCAACGATTAATCGATTAAATCGATTAACTCGATTAGTAAAATGCTTTGAATATTATTTTCCCGCTTCGATGATTCGTTTAATTAATATATCTCATTAAAACCGCGTGAAACAGGGCCGCTTACGCGCCCGGAACTTTAAGTGGCGCTTGTTTCCGCACAACCGCTTTTGAAGAGCACAGCTCAGTCTTTGGTAGTAAACAACAGAGTGGAGCTAGCTGTGCTAAAACTTCAATGGCTAAAACTCGTAGCCGGGCAGAACCAGGTACCAGAGCGGAGAACCAGGCCGTCGAAATCATCAAAACACGGCTCAAACAAGAAGAAACTCAGCAACGAGAGGTGAAGATAGGACGGAGGCTAACGAGGTGAAAGGACACGGCTCTCCCGCTATCGCGCCACAACAATGCTAACAGCTGCATCAATGATGATGATTTACCATCAGGACGGGCGATCTACACATTCATCCACTGTTCAAAGTGTGACATAAGGTAAAGTATCTCCTTTCCCCATCACCAAATGCAGACTTTAACATTATACTCTGTCTACTTCTCCCTTGCTCCAAAGTTTTTTGCGCTAAATATCTTTACGCTGCATCTACGATTTAAATTAAGATAAATCAATCCACAGATCTAAATAGAGTGACCACCTGTCCCTCTTTTGGTTGTACTGCAGAGCCATGTCGTTCTCTGTCCCTCCTGGTGCTTAAAATGTCCAACATTTTCATTGAAGCCTACCTCGTGATTTTATTTTTTTATTTTTTTATTACGTCTAACTGCTTTATAATATATTGCGATCTGTTGCTAGCCCAGTGTTATATACGTTGTAATTGTTAAAAGGTGTGTGTCGTTATTGAGTGGGATGAAAATGCCTGATAAAAAAACGAATTCCTCTGTACTTCAAAGTTGTCCCACCGTTGGGACCACCCCGTTTAAACTATTTGAGGTGGTCACACTATTTCAAAAGCAAAATAAAACACAGTCATACTATTTCACCTGTACTTGAAAGTTTCTCATATCCATCCTTTCATTGCTCACAACAAATACATTTATGAACCATGCAAATTGACACATTATTCCCTGCTCGATGGCAATACTATGACAAAAATAATTAACATGTTTTCCCTCTTTTAGGAAACCCCTCTGGTTGAGATCCTGGGAAAGAAATGAATCACCTGAGCTTCAGCAGAACATTTCAAGATTATGTCTCCAGTCAGGACCTACTTCACTTGAATAAGAGTAAAAGTACTGATATAAAGACACCATGAAGCTGCTCTCTCTCCTCATCATGGACATAAGGACAGATAATTTAAAACTGATAATTTCTTATCAGTTTGTCCCAAAAGCAGCAACATTTCACTCTCATAAAGAGTATGAGAGTGAAATGTTGCTGCTTTTGGGACAAACTGATAAGAAATTAAGAATAAATGATGTTATTTCTAGCAGAAAAATCCTTTGTTTAAAACCTTGTTTTTTCTCCTTTTATAATCTGCTCTAAAGTCATGGAATTTAGGTTTTCAATATAAATAAAATACTTATCAGATTAATCGATGTAAATAATCGATAGATTAATCGATTACTAAAATAATCGATAGTTGCAGCCCTATAACCTTTGTGTCTGTAACTTGTAACAGACTGATGCTGTTTTGTAACACCTAAACAACAGGACTCGGTCTCAGCCCAATCCCTACAGATTTGTATCTATTTCTGCTTCATCCTGTCCGTATGAACTACTTCTGTTGCAAAGGGTTAGCCAGAGCTGCGAGAGATCAGCCGATCCGCTCATATAGCGCACTCATAGCGGGACGGGCAGAGGTAGACCCGCTCACAGTGCGTTCAGGGCGAGGACAGGCAGCCGCAGACTCCCCTATGAGCCCCGGGCCTGAGTGGGGGCTGCCGAGGTGCGCTCAGACCGGGTCAGTCTCAGACCTCAGAGCACAGCGGCACGGGAGCGGGCGCAGCAACGAGGCACTGAACCCAGTGTCATGTCAATAGCGACGTATCGAAAGTGTTTTCAGAGCGGGAGGGATCGATGAAGTAGAGGTCTGGTTCCGATGCTTTGCTCAAACAAAACTGGGTCTACTTGTAGAACCGGATCTCGATTCTCTGAATGATTCCATAACTCCCATCAGATGACAGCATTTGTTCTCACCGCGACTTTTGACGATATGTACAGCTTGCTCCTCTGAATGGGTGCAGCCCACAACAACTGCGGGTGTGTGTGGTGGAAACAGAAAGGTCTGCGGGGTAATGTTGATACGTGCACGTAGATTGTGGCGTGCCCGCCAGGTCGTGCTATGTGGGACGGCGGCTTTACTAGTCCAGGTAAGACCGAAGACATTTATTGTTTTATCTTTAAAACTAACACATTGAATCGAAAATGGAGATTGATCAATATGGGGAAAATAATTCTGATTATTTTTTCCCCATAATCCCCAGTCCTATGTTTACGGAATAGCCATGGGTTTGCAGAGTGGCACAAACGGCCTCAGTGTTATCTAGAAGCCCACGCACCTGTTGATAATTGATTTAACGATCAGCAGCTTCTTTCTGATTGGAGAATAGACCGTGGCTGTGTCCGAATGTCCACACTATTCCCTATATAGTGCACTATATAGTGGTCACACCATTTGTAGGGGTGCCCGAATGTCCAGAGCAGGGCTCGAAATTAACTTTTTCTTGGTAGCGCTTGTGCTCCTAATTCTGAAATTTAGGAGCAGTCAAAAATTTAGGAGCGCAACCAAAAACAAAAAACAGGGAAGCTTTTAACAGGAATGAAGGGGATTTAAACGTATCACATGCCCCTTCCAGCCTTCTGTTGCATTTTAGAAGTATTATTTTAGCTGTTTGCAATGATTCAGCAATCTACAAAACTCAGGCTAAATTTTTAACATTATAGAGCTCCACAGTCCCACCCCTTCCGGTCCTGCTGCTCCGGTCCGGAAGCAAAAATCCCTTTCTCTGAGACTGTCGATTTTCCAAAAATTCAAATATTAAGAGTTTAACAACACCGCAAAAGCTAATCAGCTATGTAGCAATTTGTGACCATAAAATGTGTAATTTCAATCCAAAAGAAGACATCATGTTAAAGAAAAGGCAAAGGTACAAGGCTGTGTACATATTTTACTTCCTGACATTAGAAACTCCGTATCCCATAAACCATTGCGACACGGCGCAGTGGTTTTTAGCGGGTTCGGTGAGTTTCTTTTACCATTAAGACAAGGGTTTCAACGTAATTTTCCTATTTAAAGAGCAAACGTGACCAGATTTGTAATGGTTTTCCCCTCTTTTCACACTTTTTATTTCATCGCTGAAATAACGCATCATGTCTGAAAGCGAGATCATGATTGCACATAATCATTACATTTTCCGCTAAAAATATATATGTAGCCTGCATTACAATCAATCAATAAATACGTGGGGAACGTGAAGCTCAACCAATCAAAAGCCTTGGCGTAGATCACGTGACTACCAAGCATACTGGGTAACGTAGTTCTAGGACGAAGGCTCGCTGTTAAACTGTATTTTTTCCTAAACTAGTTCGATCTCATACGTGTTTTTATCACCTACGTCTGACTTTGAGGTCGCTTTATAACCACATAGCTGGTTTCAGCCCAAGCTGACGTAGTTACGGAGTTAAAGACTTTTTTTGAAATCCATACGGCCCCAAAGCAAGGGGAATTTTACTTCCGGACCGGAGAGGAGGCGGGACTGTGGAGCTCTATAAATGGGACACCAGATTGTGTGCCTCCCAACCGCCCCCAACCCCCGACTTGCTCCGCCCCTGCTTCACCGCACTTCATCGTCTCCTCTACACTCTCCTCACTCTGTGCTGCGGGAGAAAGCTCCATAGGTCGCGCTACACGCGGCAAACTCCTTTGCCAGAACCTTAGAAGACGTGTTAAACATTGCGTTTGTGACTTTACGTTTTGTATTTTGCGAGAGCGGCGATGATTCGCTTTCAGCGCTGCACGAGGTGACGAGCGGGTTAGATTGAAGTTTGCGCTGCTTCTCCGCCCGACATCGATTCGAGCGACATCTGAGAGATAGTTCCCAGTCCCAATGAGTTTATGAATGACATATATTCCTCGTTTTCTCATAAAGAGACTACAGTTGCGTAAATACAGTGGCTCATTCAATGAAAGCAGGCAGATAAATGAGAGCGGCGCAGAGAACACGGGCTGGGCTGGTGCAGGTCGGCCCAACGCGTGTTACTGAGCGGAATGACAGCGGCGCTGAGCCACAACAGAGGACAGATCGTAGTTTATATGCTCTCGAGCTATTTTAGAACAGAAAGTTTGCTGTTGCTGACAGGCAGCATTTGTGAAAACAATGACACAAGCCTTTTTAAAGGTAGCACGAGAAGGTTTTCTTTTAAGGTGGACCGGAGCATTTGTTTGCAGTCGCAAACATGCGAGTGATTCTATTTTGAGATCACAAAGGCATAATTTTGGGAGCCTTTGCGACCAAAATGGTCGCAGTTTCGAGCCCTGCAGAGAGAAAAAAAGTAGTGCACTCAAAATTTCCCACAATGCATTCTGAAAAGTAGTGAGCAGCGGTGATCACTAAACAGGTCAATATTGACCACAATGCATTGCGTGAGTCAGAAGAATGCAGGTCTAAACTAAACCGGTCTGAACTAAACAACACGACTGAATGAAATCAGCTGTTGCATTCGTGTGTTGCGTATTTATCATGAATAAATGACTTAAATATAAAACGGTTACGGTGAGAAATACTAGCGTTAGCTGCTTACCTTTAGCTCGAGCTGCTAAATGACCAATAGCTTCCTCTCGAATAATCAAAGCCATTCATGTAAATCCATGTTAAATATAACGTGTCTGACTCGTATTTATCCATAATTAGTCCCCTGTCTCATGAGTTTGGTCGGTCTTTATCACAGAAATAAATTTTTCCCGGAGTTTAGCGAACTTTTAGCAGATGTAGTCACTCATTCTGCTGCTGGTGCTTCGGACACCGGGCTGACCTACTTTCTGCACGTCTTTGAGCTAACGCTGGAGTGATTTTTTTTTTATGATAGTTTTAATTTTAATTTAAATGTCAAATAAAACGCCTGTAAAAGTGGCAAAACTGTCGTTCTGTTTCATAAAATAAAACGTTTGGAACAATAAATAAATTCAGAAAAATAAAAATCTGCACGCCGCAGCGCGCGTGACGTCACGCAGCTTGGAGAAAGTAGTGGGCTTCTGTCCAAATAGCCAACAGTGGACTATATAGTGCGGGCCTATGTAGTGAATGAGGGGTTAGGGACTAGGGTGGACATTCGGACACAGCCACTGTGTGGTAGTGTGCTGAGACATGTAGCTTAAAAAAAAAAACACACACCAATTCTGTCATCAAACCAAAGTTGCATCTAAAAGCGGCTTCTTTTGACTTTGAGCGCAAAAGGGATATTACTCAAGAGTTATATGCCTTCTGCAATAAATACATTTACAAGGACAACGCTGACCTAGTGTCAGTATCTTTCCACATACAATACACTCAGGCAGGGTTGCACAAGAATACAAGAAAAACAAATCTTGAATAGTTTCAAATGATCAAAGTGTGCTCACATAACACTTAAAAGTCCAAGCAAAGCTATAATAGAAGTAAATCAAGATAATCATGACTATAACTGAACTTTTGCACACTTTTAAGATAGCATTTTGTGAGACATTACATCACTATCGATATTGTGATAATCATTGGCGACATTGTGCAGCCCTATACGTTTATGCTTTCCAGTGTTCCGGAATTTTCCATGATAATGGAATGTCAAATAACATTTACTAGACTGGGTGGATTGAAAAGTCTGACTCAGTCAACCCAGTCCAGTCGACAGAATATGATCATTTCTAATGCAATGAAGCCCTAATATATAAGCAATACATAACAAATATATTTGTTTATCTGAAAGCTGAATATGCTGTAGAATAAAAGCCAGTTTGTCTTGCAGCACAAGCAGTCAGTTGAAGATTGGAAATTGAGTCACTCTCAAATCCTGACATGCATTGTATTACAAGGTGTGCCTCTTGTCTCAAACATCTGCAGACAATATAGCTCCTCCTCAAAAGGTAAAGTAAAGGGCCATACAATGTCCATCTTATATTGATCTGTTAATCCATATTTAATTGAGAATGCAAATCAATCAATCTGTGCTTCACTGCAAATGAACAAGGGCAATTTACTGACGGCCACCATTGTCTTTTCACTTTGTACAATAGAGCAAGGACCATCTGGAAGGAGTACAAATCAATATAAGTTAGTCAAAGTTACAGCCGTGTAGATAAAAGTATACTAAATATCTGATGCTGGGATAATAAAGGTTCTGATGCCTAGGGGGTCTTGAGACAGGGCTATAGAAAGTTACTTAGTTTTATCATTTATCTGTGATTGATCTGCTCAGTATTGTTCAAAGGTACGGCCCTAAATTAAATCTACAGTGTCATTCATGCAACATATCTTATTGTAATTAAGGGAATCCCTTTTATCCCTTTTAACACATATCAGTAAGACCATTCTTGTTATCATGAACATCAATCAGTCTGCGATTACTGTACCTTTCATGAATAAATGTGGAGTATTTTAAGTACCATTCAAACACTTTGATACAGAGTAATGTTATATGGGTTGTAATGGTGATGGTGAACAACGATAATGCCAACATGGTAATGAATTCTGTATGGGAGACAGAAATAATACACTGGTTGTAGCGTGTGAGATACTGTGAATGTTGACCTGGTATAATGCAGTGTCGCATTTGTTAATATGTAACCAACTCGGTTGATAGTTGTTTGTAAAATGGTAAGAAATATGCACTGTTGTCGGTCATTGTTATAGTTATTGAAGTTTATGAACAGGGGTGGGAGTCAATAAGCTTGTCTTCTTCCCACTCCTTTTCGAGCTGTAATGTAAATTATTTTTTCTTTTTTCTTTTATTATGTATATATATATATTTCTGTTTTTTCTTTTCTTCTTTAGCTCGAAATAAAATATTCAAATCAAAATTCAATCAAATCAATTATTCTTTACTTATACAGGTTTCTCCCTCGAGACCAACATAGGTACTGACATCTAGCTCAACATAGGTATGATTAAGTACTCCAGAAATTATTAAGTAAAGATACAAAATATTTAGCATTAAAACACTGGTGGCAAAAAATATTGTTCTCCAAATGGGAACAGAAACTCAATTAGGCTGAAATATATCTTTATATTCAGCATGACACCAAGGGTAGCTGCTAAATACTAGTTAAATATGTATATTTTGGCATCAAAGTGTCGGACAGGAGAATAAGGGTGTGGGGCAGGGAGAGTGGAGCGGTCTGAGTGGAGCTGGAGAGAGCTGCAGCAGTCATTACATAAAAGAGGGGGTTATGTAACGGCTGTGGGTTTGTTTCGTTGAGGAACTTGGGCCGAGCTAAACACATCCAGATGTGTCAAACAGGAACGAGACCGACACAAGCGTCCAGTCACATACGTTTACGCACGCATAAGAATGAAGGGTGGGGGGAGAAAACACGCGGGTACATTACAAGAGTGCAGAGTAATGCTGAGCCAGAAGCATGAAAGGCACGCTGTAGTCTGGGCCAACCCAGTTACCCTAATTCAACAGGAGCGAGGCCTTTAAGACAAAATCACTCATCCGCTGTCTAATAAGCGCCATCACAAACTCGGAGAACAAAATTACTGACCACTTCAATGTTCAGTTAATGGTCCATTACGCAAGATCAGGAATCGTCAGATGATGAGCTTTATTGTTGCCCGAGTAACAAAAAGATGCCTACACATTTCTGAGAAGCGAACAGCTTGTGCTTTGAGTAACATAGCGATCTGAACGTGCGTGGTAGGTACTTAAACTCATTATAAACCTGAAAGGAAGCAGCACAATGCCATTAAAGTCATTTCAGGAACCACCCTCATGCACTTTATGCTATAGTCAGTTATATACGTAGCATTTGCAGACAGTGGAAGTAGGGGGAGAGCAGCCCTGAAGCATAAGCACAGCAACAGATGTCGACAGGCCAGCAATCCTCTCACACTGGAACTTACGGGAAACCACGTCTAGCACTGTGGACCAGATAATCCAAAGCAATACATAGGACCATCCGACGAACCTAGTAGCCCAAATAGGTCATTTTCCAAGCGGCGGCAGAGGTTAAATAATTAAAAGGGGGAGAGCCTGGCGACTACGTTACAGTGGCTGGACTCGAGTCGTGCTGAAAGCCATTAATTGGCAACTGAGGTAAAATGTCAGCAGTGAAATTGTGCTGTTATGGTTATGTACACAGAGCTTACAAGAAGGATTACGCCATTCACAATGAGAAATTGCAGTCTGCAGTGGCAGTGGGTTGGAAAGTATAGGACTTCATAAACGCGGCTCAAAGGATAAATAAAAGAATTAAAGGTTTCAAAGTAATATAGTTTAATAAATTACGCAGAGAGACTCCAAGACTCAATTACTGACATGTCGAGTCATACCAATGGTTAGAACTGGTCTGGACTCAACACTTGCATTTTGAATAATACATTAGCATAAATGCAGGAGAAAAGGCTAAACTTCCCAGCTCAAAGTTCAAATTGTGTCTAGCGCCTTAGTTGCACACAAAACATTACATCAACTGTACTGTGAGAGTGACCTTTTGTCCCAGTGGCTCTTTCTGTAACTGGTCCATGACATGTTCATCCTTTCATGTAATTCAAGTTACAAGATTTTAACTTAAATTACTTGCTTGTAACTTTTTCATTGAAAGCCTTGCGTTGAACTCAAATGGTTAAGAATTATAAAAAAGCATTATAATTGACAATCAGCTTCCAAAAAAATGATATGGAAAAACGATTGGCCGGTTACAGTGATGGTGTAATATTATGCAATAGTTGTGAAAAAGTTTGATTAGAACAAGAAAAATAATCAATTTGTAACACAAATCGCAAAGGCCGAGTCATTATTAAAAAGGTACCAGTCCTCTAAAAACAACAGAATTACTTGTCCCCATGAGACTGCATGTAAAAAAAACATCTAACCAACCCTGTAGTTTACTCCTCTGTTAAACATGTCCTTCACGATTCTTGATTGCTTAGCAGTTCATATTTGCCTTCTCATAAATGTTAATGCTGTGTGTTTGAAATGTGCACTTTTAACTCAGTTGTAGAATTCACAATCAGTTTTCCAAAATCATTCAGGCCTTCTAGACAAAGTTGACAAAGGGGAAAGTGAAAAAAATTGTATAAAAAAAAAAAAAAAAACACCAAACCAAAATCAAGGCAGCATTGTAAGTCTGAAAGAGCTATAGGTGCTGTGTCATTTGTTACGCATCAGGTCAGCACTTCCTGTTCAGGTGCACTGTGGGCTACCAGACTGCCCTTTCTGCCCTGATGATGTCAACCTTGAGACTATGCATATCTGATCTGAAATCAGAATTATTTATGCGGAAAATCAAGCTCCAACTTTGACAGTCAGTTTTCATTTGGCATTTTAAATATTCTGTGGGCTTTAAACGAGGCATTAACAACTGTAAATCGGGCACGGACCAAAAGATTCAGAGGTTATTGCATTTTGGTGCAAGGTCTAGAGACAAAATGGGGAAAGGGCAATAAAATTTGGCATTGGTAGCAACCTCGTTAATAATCTACTATATTCTTAACAGGTCAGCTAGTCCATTAAGGCTTCTGACCTACATGTGATATTCTCCACACTTTCCACCGCTTTAAGCAGCAGGACTACGTAGCCATGATGTGAACTTCCCCTGCACTCCAGCTGAGGACACCCCCTCATCACAACAGGCTCCATGTACAACCCACACATTTTGTAAACCCACCGCTACCTCAGCTCCACGTTTCTTTTCTCAGTTTAAAATCAAAACATTCGTCGACACTGTGGGCGCTCACTGGTGCACAGAACAGAACATTCAGTTTCACTCTCTTCTCTCTCAGGAGGAAATGTGGTGTCAGTACTTTAGTCTATTCATGTGTGCACTGGCTACAGGATGATGCCACCCACACAACTACAAATGCTCCTCAGCCACATGGCATCTCTGCCCACCCCTCCCTGGAGTATGACCCAACCACAAGGGAGTTATAATTGTCATTAGCACCTGCTCAGCTGAAGTACTGCAGTGTCTTCCCTAAAAACACACTGATCTTTCATCAGGACACTTGCGATGCTATGAGATGATTTGAAGCGCCGACATTTACTTCACTGTAATTACGGAAACTTCAGGTGGAATAGCATCAGTTGCTGTATGAGAAAAATCTCGATCTTGTGCACACTTCCTGTTGACACTTGTACTTACATTTTGACATGTCTCTGCTCAACGTCCACCCGGGACAGCTCCTCCTCCTCCAGGTCAGAGTCCCCTCCAGAGCTACTCTCGGTCACGTCAGAGTCAAAGGCGCTTTCTGCAGAGTGAAGGTTGGCTGTTCCACTCAAGTAAAGCCGCTCCAGCTCTAAAGGCATGGACCCACTTTTCAGGAACCTGCTGAGGCCATCTTTGTTGTTTGACGTGTGGCGACCAGTCCTCCACGTTGCTGTGGGGGTAGTGGTCTCTGATTTACGGTTACTAGAAATTAACCGACTAAGGGCTGTGTCTAAAAAGCCACCAAGCTGTTGCTGAATGTGTCGCTCCACCTGCTTGGCTTGTACCACCTGAAGACGCTTACGCAGGCGACGCAAGCGGCTTTCGATCTCCGCCTGGCGGCTGCTGTTGAGTATAGTGCGCTCCCTTATGGCAGCATCAAGGGAATCCGAGTTCGAACCACAGGGAAGGGGAGCTTCTGTTACCACTGCACAGGATGGAGAGCCTTGTTGACTGCTCCCAGGTCTCTCTGTGTCACAATCCTGCAGCTGGTTAAGTGTGTTTAAATCAGCCTCTTCCAATCGGACTGGTTCACTGGAGTTTGAGGCATCATGGGTAAAGGGGCAAAGTGCAGCAGGTTGAAGCACTGTAGATTCAAGGTTATTTCCATCAGTATTTCGAGAAGCCCCTGAGGAATGCTTCTGTTTGAGGGTTCCTTTTAAGGGAATATGCCCAGATAACGAAGCAGTTAAGGTCTCTGTGTCCGGGGGTGGGTTTTGGGTCTGAGAGTCTGGGGCAGCAGAAGGTTTGTCACCGTTCACAGCCACAACACAACCAGAGCCAGAGATTGTGCCCAGCTTCTTGGCCAGGCCATTGACAGGTGCCATAGGCTGGCTGCCACCGTTGGTGCTTCCACTCATTAGGCTTTTGAGATGACCACCAGAGAGTTCAATAGCCTGCCTCTTCCTCAACAGGAAGTCTCCACCACCGTTCAGCAGTGAGTTGGGCAGGATTCTGTGACTTTTAAGCACTGACTGTTTGATAAGGACTCCTTGTAGCTTGATTGACTCCTTGGTAGAGGCAACAGACGTCACATCCGAGCACAGGTATGAAGCCACCAGAGGTTGAAGCTTTCCCAACGCAGAGGCCTGGGCCGTGGGGTCGGCCTGAGGCTGCTGCTGCTGCTGCTCCTGATCACCACCACAAAAGTCAAGCGGGCACTCTTCCGGGACGGCCTTGCCCTTTGCTGGACCACTGCTATGGATAAGGATGTTGCTGGCGTTACCGTTGTTCTCTGCACTGGCTGGGGACAAACTGGAGGAGGGGGCAGCCAGTTTGAAGCGGATGTGGTGAGCTTCGGCTGGGGCGTCGGTGAGAGCGGGCGCCATCGCAGCCATGCAGTGCCGAGAGACGGGCACCAAGGCCTGCTCCACACCACCCGCTTACTGCCCCGCCAGAGGACAGCCTGGAAGAAGAAACAAAAAAAAGTTATAGTACATGATGTCAATCTAATATAATGTACTTATAGTGCCCTGTGATAAGTAATTACAAAGCAAACAACTCAATGTCTATTATATAATGGAATCAATGTTTGAGGGTCAACAGAAATGTATGAAGTTTTAAACATACACGAGGCATCATTAACATTAAAACAGACCGCCACAGAGAGTGGATTTATGGTCTACTTTTTTTATCCCTTTTATTCCAGTGCTTATTTTGATCCCCCGTTTGGGGGAACGCAGTTCCCCAAATCTCAGTGTTTCAGGGTAAAGGATCCAGGAAATATTTAGGAGGATCCGGCAAAGATTTGATCTGATATAATGGTGTTTAATGAGAGTGTTCCGGCAAATGTTTTGGCCTGTTCCCGAATCCATAACATCAGACCAAAAGTGTTCCTGAAAATACAAATTTACAAATTAAGCACTGACTAAAACTACTAATAGTTAGGCATTTTGTTGAACCTTTGGCAAAAAAAAAGTAAACATGAAATTATCCAGACCGCTGGTGTAAAATCTTTTCATATTTAACTAGTTTACAAAATGTATACACAAATTGATTTGTGTATATCCTCATATCTGTACATCATTTGTAGGAGTTGTAGAGAATATATTCTGATCTTCAAGGTTAAATGCTTAAGCAATGGGTCCAAATCTACTATACAACTGAGAGCTACACATTATTCTGTGTTAAAAGGAAATAAATGCCACTACGTATATACGTGTATTATTTTCATTTCTTTATTCCAAAATGTTTACACATAAATTACAGATCAGTCAAGTAGAGGTAGGTGAAATTAACCAAACCCACTGCCCTACATGTGCTTTGGTTAAGTCACTGCAGGGCAGTGTAAGTAGGTGGATTTAGGCCTGCATTAGTCTAAAGCACATGATGTCATCTTACCATAGTTCCTGCCTCAATAACATAAACTAGTGTTTGTAAAAATAACAATATATAAAATAAATAAATAAATAACATTGTTTTCGATTTAGATAAATTGTATTAGATTAATGCTAGGTTTGATTAAAAAAATACGGGATAAGGCATAAAGTAATAGAGATGCAATGCACACTGTCTCTAAGCGTATCTTCTGCAGGGCCAGATGAATGAAGACTCAGTATTTCACTGCAGTTTCTACTCAGCGCGCACTACGCCATGTTGGTATTTCCGACCAGATTATGCAATACAATTCATATAGCTCATGCCGCCCATTACGCTTAAAGCACACTGAACCAGTTTTCACCGTATCAATGATGTACAGACAAACATTACTACAATTATTCATGAACGCTTTCACTGTACAAGCTATAACTATATGCGACACAAACACCATGTCTTGTTAGCCAATCATAATTACCAAAATGTCTTCCTGGTGTTTATAAAAAACACTAAACGCAGACAGTGGTTGTGCTCACAGCCATCCGCCCAACAATTGGCTCCAAGGGTAATAAGGTTATTTAATAATGGGCTGGCCTATAGACGGGATTTGGTGAGATCTGACGTGGGCTTCAAGGAGTCACGTTAGTAACATACGGTGACTACATCAAACAAACCATGAGATCCATAAGATGCATATCTTATCAAACGCATGTCACCCGATACACTACAGACTAATTAATGCGCTTCGTTTGTGGCTAACGTTAGCCAGGAAAGCTGCTGATGCAAGAAACACAACCTGCTCGCAAGTCAATGTGCGGGTCTCATAAGCCAACTGCAGTGTAACCATACCTTGCCACACCACATTCTGTACCAATCGGTAACAGTGGTAAAGGATGATAGATTCTGGCCTATTCTAAAGTGCAAGTTCATTTTAACGCAATCGTCTTCAGTGTGCATAAAGCACACTGTGTGGTGCAAGTTCTGGTTTCCTCCGCGTTAGTTTTGGTTAACATCCAGAGTGTTATCTTTTGCGACAAATGCTATAGTCACGCATGCATTCATTTCGCAGTTAAACATACAGCTCGTGGTTTAGTAAAGGGCCGTTTTGTGTGTGATTATAGGCCACAGTCAGTGCTTGGGCAATGCAACTCATTTTAAACAAACGCGTAAAGACCTATTGCAGAGTGCATGAGACATGAAGCGCATTGCAATTAGATTCAGGTAATAAATACAGTCAGGGCGTCCACTGAACGTCTGGTGACCTGGTCAGCTATTGCCTTGTTTTAGTATTACATGAGAATAAAACCGGGGCTGGTGTAGATATGTCAGAAGCGGATAAGTTGGGAGTAGACCTTGCGAGTGAAGCTAGCTCGCTAACAAAGAAAAAGGAGGAACCTACCACGTGACGAGGTTGCACTATCCGAGGGAATTTCGGCAACAATCCCCTGCAGTTTTGGTGAAAAACCCAAGGGCGCTAAAGCAAAAACCAGAGACTGTTCGATCACTTTGCCATTTATACTCCAAAAGACACCGTGTTACCTCACAGGCCCAGTGGACAGAGCCGCTTGTTCCGGATTCGGGCAATGGGCGAATCAATCTACACCTTGCTCGCTCGCCTCGCCGCAACAGCAAATATAAGACAAGGCCGACTAACTGCGGTTTCTACTCCGAGTTTCTTAAAATGTACAACATAACAAGGCAATCCTTTACCAAAAGAACAAATTCTTCGAGGGTAAAAGGTAATCCAGACGGTTGTTTTAAGCCAGCGTTTTTCTCTCGTTTTAGGGAGAGACGTTTAGAAAATGGCGGCTCGCTCCTCTCCCTCGGATTTGAGTCTGACAAACATAGAAGTGCTGTGTGTGTGTGCGTATGCGTGTGCGCTCCTGGTAGGCGGGAGACATTTCTCATACTCACCACTAGAGTAAAGGGCAGATAAGAAACGACAAAAAGCTCAAAGAAGACACCACAGGAGGGCATTGTCTTCCAAAACCTAGTCTAACATAAATTCTGCACGTGTTAGATAGATGTACGTTTCAAAAAGATCCCGTGCTTGACTACAGACCACAGCGTTTAGACATGAGCGGAAACAACACTATAATCAACTTGTTCTGCGTCACACAACCTGTTTTTCTGCATCCCGTATATACACACACGCACACACACCACACACACACGCCAATACATATTTAGTCAAAGAAAAACAAGGACACAAGGCTATATAATGGTGTTACAACAATAATTTCAAAGACTAATAGAGCAATATGTTTTGGGGGACCCTAGTCTCTTGCAAATAGCCCATACATCTCTGCCTCTAAGGACTGGTATCTTTCACATCAATTTTCGCACGAATGACTGTCAATCGCCCACATGTGCAAAAGTTCGCCTTACGGCCACTAGAGGGCGCTGTTCCATAGTCCTGCCTTCTATAAATTAGAAGTGAGTTAACGCAAATGTTCAGATAGCTATATTTTAAAGCCACACAGCAGAACATTCCAAGTCATATTTTGCTACGCAACAAAAGCAATCAAACAGTTCTCAGACCCAAAACATTTTGCCAGTGATACCAAATATATGCACCCAATGTTCAGCTAGACTTCAAAAATCCAATTTTTGTTTTAAGTTTAAAAAATAAAGCATTTGCAAAAGGACCTAATGTATTTCAATCTTATGATTGACAACAGCAACATCTCGATCCAGAAGCATGTCCCGCTTCCAACAAAGTTACGAGTCTGAGAAGAAAGCCCACTCACAGTAAATACTAATTTAAAGAGGGATTTTTTCCCCTACTAAATAAAAACACCAATCATTAAAACAATATTTGTACTTTACTCTAGTTGGTAGGTAAAATGCACCACAGTGTGGCTTTAAATAAAGTACTACATTTATAATTCTGCACAGACATTTGGTCAACTTTAAAAGGTACATTATTGAACTTTTTATGTCAGGAAAAAAAGTTTATATAATTGCATATTTGACCTTTAACTGACCCAGCGGCTGTAAAAAGTAGTTGGTGCCTTTACGTACTTTCCATCCTGGAGGCCTCTAGGATGCTCCAGGATTGTTTTAGGGTTTCTGGTAGGTTTTCTAAATGGAATGTATGCGTAAACATGGAGATGGTTCCATCAGTATAGAAAACCTACCAGGAGCCCTACAAACGAATGTCACACATATTTCTCTTTTGTACATTTTTACCATAAAGCATGGATGAAAATATATTTATTTATTTATCTATTGGAATTAATTTCGGAAAATTATTGGATCAGGCCAAATCTCTCTAGGTCATGTTAGATTCATGAAAGAATAAAAGAGGAAACTGCGTTTGAGCCTTCAGGTACACAATTGACTAACCAATAAATCCAGAAATTGAATTTAATTGGGGATCGTTTGATATATATGGGCCACATGAGAGACACAGAACAAATGAACAAACATGGGATATGTTGCAAATACCTTTAACTCCATTGCTGCCATTCGGTTTTGCACGATCTTGGAGAGCAGAGCTGATTTGTGGAAATCCTGGAAAATTATAATCAAAACGGCAAATAAATGACTTGCAACGCATTCGCATGCTAGCCTATATAAAAATATATATATAACATATATAAATATATTTGTTTCTGTTTTGGTCGATTGTTTTACTAGTTTAGGAAGATGGAAGTAATAAAACTTGCACATTTACCGTTTTACCGTTTCCACTGAAATGTATAATGCAAAAAGTTTTTAGTGTGCAACCGCGTTCCTTTTGTACCAGAAACATACCATGGCCGTCATAAATAAGCATTTTTGTGCATGCTTTCATAGATAAACTAAATTATATGAGTATGATTTTCATGCATTATTGGTATTTTAGCTAAACGCTAGTTAGTTGGAGCTAATGTTAGCCCTGGCTCTGTATGAGTCTGAGGACATCGTTAGCTCTGATGCTGCTGGCCACTGAAGCTTAGCTAATGCTAGCTTGTTTAGTTCCCGATCTCACACTGACTTCTCAATGAACACCGTTTATGCATGTTTAAGATTAAAATCGCAAGGAAAAAATCAATATAAGATAACATTCTACTAGTTGATTTACATAAATGCTCATCTTTGTCTGCCGATAAGTGTGTTTATTTATTTTTGCGAAAAATAATAGGACAAAATCTTACTTACCTGCTTGTCCTGTTACTAACCGTTTACGACTCGATAACAACCCTCCCACGATGCACGATTGGTCCGTTCTTGAATTTAAGGTCTCTGATTGGCTGCCACACCTGTCCGTCATATCA
Organism: Neogobius melanostomus; assembly: GCA_007210695.1. Classification (NCBI taxonomy): domain Eukaryota; kingdom Metazoa; phylum Chordata; class Actinopteri; order Gobiiformes; family Gobiidae; genus Neogobius; species Neogobius melanostomus. Next base: position 3,454,331 of record VHKM01000299.1, on the reverse strand, counting down.
AATACCCGTACAGCGGAAATGTGTCCCGAAAGTTCATAGCTCAAAACTTAATTATTTCAAATATTGCATGTATTTGAAAACCATATCACTGACGAACAATCTTCCCAATGCATTTGTGGTATTTTCCTAAGATGCCACTTTGCAAATCCCATTTCTATCACATGCATGCTAGCTAGTCATTGTCCAGCTAATACATTTTTACAATTAAGTAGCTTAGTTGTGAATTCTAAGTTATTAAAGATTTCCAGTTGTTTGCAGTCAAATTACACGATGCCACACAAAATGCATTTAGCAACATATTTTTTAAAAACGACTAAAATCAAAATGTAACTCGTTTATCTTCTGTAGTTTCTTGCATCCCGTGCTAAACAAAATGCTGATGGGTCTGATCTGTTGAGTTGTCTCGCATGAGTCGCATTGATCAAGACCCACATTCGGCAACTTTTTCAATTAGTGTTATTAGGAAAACTTTGCTAGACCTAATAAGTAAAGAGGCATGACTACATAAAGTAGGCTATAGAATTGAGTTGTAAATATTTTGAACTGAAGATAGAAAGGCTATTTCAGCCCACTTTCCTTCTATCGCGTTATAAAATTACAGTGAACCTTCACAACTTCAGTGTAATGGGTTTATACAAAGAGTATGAACTTATAGTAGTGACATATGGCCATATGATGGGGTAGGCAGGTCTACAAGAATCATAGTCTGAATACAAGACTCCCAGTGGATAGGCCTTTAGGCTAATGTTGAATAAAAGCAAACATTCACAGAGAACAACATTGAAAACTATATTCAAGGTTTTGGAATGTAGGCTATGTTATGAAAAAGCAGCATAATACCCACATTCATATTGTTTAACAAGAAAGCCATATTGCACAATAGAAATACAATGTTCCCACCCAATTAAAATCACAAGAAAGAAGTTGGAAAATAAGCTTGGCACAGCATGCTTAACAATGGCACAAAAAAGTATACATTTAATATGACCCAATATAAATAATTGTTTTCATTACACCATTGTGGCCACACAAAATGTACCACACATAGCACATTTTGCTATGCCCAATCCCGTCAGACCTTGGAAGCTAAGCAGGGAAGGGCCTGGTCGGTACTTGGATGGGATACCGTTTAGGAACACCAGGAAGCCTATGTAGTGAGTGGTTGGTGGTGGTCGGAGGGACCGATGGCGCAGACTGGTTGCCTCGCTTCCGTCAGTCTTCCCCAGGTCAGCTGTGGCTACAATAGTAGCTTACCACCGCCAAGTATGGAGTGAATGAATAGTGCAATGTAAAGCGTCTTTGAGTGTCCAGAAAAGCGCTATATAAAACCGATGCATTATTATCCTTATTATTAAACACTACTCAAATTAATGACTTTCTATGTAGTTGATTGATGTTCAGACATGTAAGTCACCTATATCATATTGGAATTAAATACCCCTAGCCATGGAAAAATGCTCTTTGCTATAGATGGTTAAAGTCATTTGAATTTTAACTGCATCCTTTCTGCTTTATGCACAATTAGGCTACAGTATTTCCAAGAATCTTAAGATAGCCTTTCCATAGGCTAGGCTTTTTGCATTTATTTAATAGTGGTTTGTTGTAAAGTAGCCCACAGTTTCTAATTCCAAGAAATGAGTAGGTGAAATTCTAATAAACTAATTTTAATGTCTTTTGTTAATTTGTTTGCCAAACCCACTGAAACCTACTGCAGTTGTACTGAAGGATCACTAGATGGCGCTAAGACATCACACTTCTTGCAAACAATTAAATGAAAGGACCTCATTTGTACAGTAATCTAGTCACTATGCTTATAGTCTAGTTATGTCACTATGCTACTCACCCTTTACAGCAATCAGGGAATAAGTATTGGTTCTATAATTGAGTCTTTTCATCTTTCAACTTTGTATCAGATTGTTCTGCTACATGGAGGAGGAGGGGGGGCATGTCTGAAGGCATGTTTTATGTATTCCCCTGATGATTCACTCGTGACTGTATGAGACCATTTTTTATTCTTGATTGATTGAAAAAGTCCCTTTCTCCATGCCTGATGGATGCTAGGTTGTCTCCATAGGAGGTCTATGGAAGCCAGACAGGAGTACAGTAATGTAGGCTATGTAATGCTTATAGTATTACTTTAGTATTATTGTATGTATTATTTCATACATACAGAATATTACTCTTTTTACATACATAGTACAGTCAGTTGAAGGCATGGATAAATAGCCTATTAACATCAATTTGCGTGCATTTCACTCACCTTACACCTGCATACAGCAGGTGTTGTATGAAGGTGGTTGAGTGAGTGAGGGATTGGTGGTGGTCGGTAGGGCTGGCGGCACAGATTTGCAGCTGTTCGTCCATCAGCCCATGAGCTGTTGTAACTGGCCACCACTGTATGTTGAGAGAATGATGTGGTCCCTTGTGAAAAAACAAACAACTAAATTCCCCTTCCTCATTTGTATAAGTTTAAATTGTTTTTGTTTTTGTTGTTAATATTGGATTTTCGTACAGTTGTTGATCTGATGTTTGACATTAAAACTAATGAACTAAAGATTTTTTTAAAATATAGTTTTTTAATGATTTTGAGATCGAAGCCGAAGGTTGAAACTCTCAGCACAGGGTTATTTTTATTTTACTTTCCAATAGTATTACTGTAAAAGTGGCTAAAATATGGCCTCAGTACTTAAACTTCGAAAACATCATTCATGTCACTAATTGCTATAGCCAACATGACCATAGGAGAGTGTTATTAAACACCTTGGATCAATCCAAATAATTAGATTCTGCAGTGATAATGAAGCTGACTCTCCCGCTGCTGTAGCCTGATTTTAAGCAGCACCAAGGGCTTTGTATAACCTTCTGCTCATTCACATGACCATTCACATCCCAGTTAACAATTTGATAAATTTTGCCTCGAGCTTTGTACATATACTCTTGCTGCCATACTGTCACACTCGACACTTGTGATTTCTAATTTTAAAAAGCCAGGATTGGTGTAACATCACAAATTATGAAATAAAAACGCCTATTTCTGTTGCTCCTGGTCATAACAGAAAATAGAACATGTTTACTTGAGCAGAAAGAAGTGGACTGAAAGCCAAAGTCAGGATACACTCTCCTTAGAGACACGCACACAAAGCTTAAAAGGATCACACGATGCTCAAAATGTATTTCTTGTTCGCTTTGTCTCAGGGGAAGCCACAGACAAATGGCAGTGATCCTGGTACAAGCTTTAAAGTGTATTACCCAGTAACTGCAGTGCGACATGTATCTCTGTATTTTTTATAGAATAGGCGTAGCCTAATGTTTTTCTTATAAAAGCATTGTATAAATAAACCAGAATTTACTTCTCAGCCATTTGATAAATTTTTAATTCAGTCAAACACAAATATTCTCTCGACGTTTCAAGTATGAAAATAACAATATTGTAAAATAAATAACAATAAATAATATTGTGTTTTACATAATGAATTTGATTGACCATCAAACACAGTACGTACCACTGACGAAATTATCCATAATTTCTTTTGCTGACCCTTTTTACTGTGTTGGAATGACACATGGAGGCGTACACTTTCTACACAAGCTGCTTATTCCTGCTGTTTACTAAAAAAGTGACATTTTGAACAATTTCTTTACAATTTAAAAGTGCATAACAACAATATTATTTTCCATTTGTAACACAACAAAACCATTTTTTTTCAATGTACTGTAAAAGGCAGCTACACTGACAGCTTGGTATTCAGCATTACAGTGGCTGGTGATTTCAAATGTCAACCATAACTCCCACATCACTGAAGATGATAGCTGTAGCTTTAAAGGGAAAAACAATGAGGTCAATATACAATAGCTAAAGTTGATGAAGACGAACAGCAGCGGGGCATGATGCGGTCGTAGGAATGTGGTCAGTGACTGGAGAATGTGCCCCATTGATTTACAGTGAGTGGCTCAATCTTGTGAAGTTAAAACAAGACACCTGGACTTTTTGAATTAACCACCTGGATGATTTGACTGTTTTAGTGAGTGGCTCATGTTCGGGTTTTGATACTGGTGAATACTTCTGTTTTACCACGACTCCAAAATTGATATGTATTTACAACACATCTACAATGGGTTCAGACAGTTTTCAGACCATATAATTATTCCAATTTTTATTATAACAGTATAACTCTATAATGATGGTTATAATGGTTTTGAAATATAGATATATATAAACATTAAAATTTCATGGTGACATAAATATTAAGACCCTCTACTGCAACCTTCTTGGTTGCCTTGAGTCATAACTGTGCTGTTCATAAAAGCTTCGGTGTGTGGTCAATTCCATTCACATTCGGTGTGCGAAATAAAATTGACTGGGAGCATTCAAGCTGTGCGGATCTTTTTGTCTTTTTCAATTCCATTCACAGCCTATGATATAGAAAGATAAAGCCTCTATGAAAATCATAGTGTAGATTATTGTCTTTTTTTTTTAAGGATCAATATATATTAATACTAATCTAAGACTGTAACATAATAACATTGGAATAAATAGAGGAGTATGAACACTTCCAGAACCCACAGTAAAACAATTACATCTACAATCTGAAATATCAAGTATCAAGCTTCAAGAAACCAACAACTTGTAGAGTGAAAAGGGATCACTAGAGAGATCAGTTTACATTGCACCATATCAAGTGCGCAGCAGTAGTAAGTCTCTGATTGAATGGAAGAGTTTTATTACAAATATATATATTTTTGGAACATGTAAAGTGCAAGTGTAAATTACTGCAAATAAAACCGTGTTGTGCTTCATAGAAAAGACTTGTCATTGATTGCAGTGACATATTTTAGTTGTAATAGTTCCATTTGAATATAAGGAATGTATTTTGATTTTTGTGTGTGTTTAAAGCAGAAAGGAGAGCAGAAAATACCACAACACTAAAGGGGACAAGCACACTGACTTGACATTTGTTGAAAACATTTAAACAGAAACTAAACAATGAGAGATTGTTTCAATAGCTTCATTGTCCCAGCAGCAGAATGTCATTTGAATCAGGTGTCCACCGGGCCCGAGTCCAGTGCAGTGCGGTCCAGCAGCACAGTCTCTGGTTCTCCAATAAAGTGAGGTGTCAACGGAGTTATTAAAAATGAGTGGATTTTGAATACATAATGTGGAGTGATGTACATTCACACCAGATGAATGCAATCGAAAACATGTCTTGGTCACTTCTTGCATTTGATCAAATCTGCAGTGTCCTTCGCAGTTGTCCCCACCCGTTCTATCCGCTAAGCCTGTGTAATGTCTCTCCTGAGGTTTTAGGATACTGCGGTAGCCTCTTTTCTTTGCTCCCTGGCCTTGTTCCAACTCAGAAAGTCTTTTAGTGTACTCCACAAAACTGATGACGCTGACAAGCCTGAGGTTTCACTCCAAAAGTGCGTCCCGGGACAAAGCCGGTCTCCTGTTTCATAGCGAGGTGGACTGCTTGATGCTGTGGAAGCTGACCCGTGAAGGTGACGTGGGGATGGACATGGCCTGGGTCATCCTGGCTCGGATCGAGTGCTGCTCCTGCCACCGGTGGAAGCGCTTTCTCACAGCTGAGCGCACCTGTCAAAAAACAAGAAGTATTGAGAAAACCGGATCACAGAGGAGGTGAATACATTGCTGGGTCACTGTGTTATGCCAAGACATGAGTGGTTTGGAATAGTATCTATTTATCTATGTATACAGTATGACATACAATGGGAGACTCATTTCTACTATTTAAACAATAGAAAATATTACTCTATTTCCTCCTTTATTTTGTTTGAAAAAATAAATTGCAATTAACTGCCACAACCAACAATTACAATCAACAACATATGGTACAAGAACATTGTAAGACAAACCATATGGAAAATTAAAAAGTTCACTGCTAGACTCAAAGGGCCTCATTCATGAACATCTTCTCAAGAAACGTCTTAAAATCAGTTCTTACGAAGGCAGCGTCAGGAAACTGCGCCAGCTGTGAATTCGAGCATAAGTATTGATATAAATCTGTACTGTGTTCTCCTCGTAAATTATGTTAATTATAATGTCTTTTTATATTTTGCACACTGAATACTGAAACTATGCGTTGGCATCTTCTCTAAACACAACAATTTCATGTCTATTGTCTTGTTGTCTCGAATGTGACCATGGTTACACCTTTTGCGACAGCCTCATTCTTCCACCACTTGGCTCCTCTCAGCCCCGAAACAAAAACACTAAATCAATAGCCTGCACACACGACACATGCTGGTTAAGCCCCTTTCTGGGGCTTTAACATGGTCCATGATGAGCTATTCATCCATCATAAAGCATAGGACACAGACTACTACTACTCAGAAGAAACCATAGCCCGTTGCTACCTACTGTAGGGAAAGATGACTGTAACCCTAGTGGCAAATATGTGGCTCAGTAAGGGGACAAGCATGCAGTGGATATGCTAAAACAATGCAACAGATCTCTTCAGTGTGTATCTATGGTAATTTGGAGCTATGTTTGACAGATTTTATGCTCAATAAAAAAACACACTCAAATCTGCAATATACAACCTGCTGATTATATTAATGCATTTCTAACTTGGTCAAAACAATATGGTGCATATGATTAACCTTTTCCTATTTGCTATACATTGAATAGGTCAACATTGACAGGCTCTGACAGTAAGTGCATGTTAAATATTTGTCTGGTGCTCAAACCAGTGAACGTTATTCCAATGGGTGTGTCCAATCTTTGTCCTCCATGAGCCAATTTTACAAAATACAAATGTCAGAGAGCTACTTAATGTTAGTAGCCAAAATAATATTTCATTATAGAAATGTGATTAGATTTAAAAAAAATCAAATCAAATATATCAAACATGTAAAATTAAGCATGTAATACATCCGTATTGAAAGTTGTAGAATTTTCCCATTCCATTAATAAGCCTTGCACCATTTTTATGGGCAAAATAAATTTTTTACTACTAATAGTATAATACATTGAGCTGTTTACACGGCCATTGTAAAATTTCATTGCTTTTTTTTAATAGAGTTTCTGCTTGTTATCCAATTAGCCCCAACAATGTCACTTAGAGTAAGAAGTGATGTCATTTATGTCACACAATGTCAACCCCGACGACTAATTGCACCTAAATATAAATGCTTCACGTTTCATAACTCGGCTCCCTGCACCAGAGCACAGCGGAGGCCACGAAAAGGAGAGTGGAAACGCCTTAAGCCCCGCAATAAAAAAGAACAGGAAAAAACTGACGGCAGTGGGAGAAGTGAAATGTGCGATCAATACGGGAGGATGTGAATCTGCTTACCTCACTATTTAGGAAGCAGTAAAATACTGACACAAAGAAGCCCTGTGTGAGAGAAACAAAAGACAAACATGATCAGATATGTGGCATTATAACATCAACACAATCACACACGCAGTGGCTTATTGTTCGTATTTTACAACATTCATTCAGTTTTGGGCAAGAACACACTGTTCATAATTGTTTAATTCTTAGAGCTAAATCAACAAATTTCTGTTTATTTGAGTGATTACCGATATTAGTTGATTATAAAATGCACTTAATACACACAACATCATTTTCAATCTCAATTCAATCTTACATAATACAGGAGAATATCCACTTTTTTTAAAATTTCATAACTATTAACATACTGTGTGAGCAAAGGCAACCCAATAGAAACCTGATTTAACTCAGGTCACCCCTGCGACTCACCTGAAAGGACTCCAAAAACGAGTTAAAATAAATGAATACGATTTGCGAGATCTCGTCCTCTCCCGGATTGACAAAGAACAGCATATAGGTGATTCCCAGGAGAGGCAGCAGCACCAGCGTAGCCTTCACCGCTTTCCTGGAACAAAGCAGACCAGACGTTTGAGACGCCACAGACCTTTAGATGTAGGAAATAGTATCACACCACTACTATTCTGTCGAAACCCCTGTGTAGCAAAAGCCTCGCCACCCATCCCTATCAAGTGGAGAACATGTATTATTTACCGAGAACAAAAAGAGTTTCGTCTTTCGAAGATTTGTTTGGACAGTGACTGAGACAGGGACCGAGACGCGCTTACCTGTATTGTATCGTCTCCGAAGTGGTGGAGGCCCGCAGTTTGGTCATAAGGATCCGAACGATATTGAACAGGAAAATAAAATTGATCTAGGGTGAGAAGAAAACACAGAAAACATACTTATAGACAATGCACACAGATCAAAGCATATAACCTATAACAGAGAAGACTGAAATATAAAGTACTAAAAAAAACATGTTTGCTGAGGTCTTAATCACAGGATTAGAAGGTTTTATACATAATAAATCCTTGGTAAATGGTCCTTGGGAATAAATCCTAATAGAGACTCCTATTTTGTCATCTATGGTCTTTATAATTTGCTGATTGCAACCATTAAAATTACAATCCAACTGCGATTCATTGTGCAAACCCAAATGCTTACTAGTAATGGTACTAGTAATTGCATAATACATTTTCCCTGTTGTACAAAAATGATTACATGATGAGCCACAGTGTTACTAATGTAGTGATTCAGTCTCTCATGTCTCTGCTTCAAAATGCACTCGCCCATTAAGACTTCCATTATAAAACATTTTGAGCCCACAGCAGGTCACCTATTATTCTTTGAGCTATTGTTCAAGCAAGGATGACTTTCAACTCGATGCTGTGCCCATATTTGAGTGTGCCGGTTAAAAATGAAAGATAGCAGCATGTATTTTTCAATGTGTCCTATTTTTTTTAAATTTAATTAACATTTCAAAACAGAATATGTTTAAGTCACACATATACACAACCTTGTTAAATGTTACGCATTTTCTTCAGTTCAGCTTGACCCAAACTAAAAGCTTCTCGACTGGAGAGCAACGGTGTCATGCCTCATTTGAAAGCTAAAGACTTACAAAAGTGATAACTTTTTGTCACGTTGTCTCCGTGATTGTGTCACATTTGAAGTGTTTTTGTCTCTTTTTTTGTCTCTTTTTGATCATGTTTTTGTTGCTTTTTATTGCTTTTATTTCTTGCTTTTTGTCGTTTTGTTGCGTTTTGTCGTTTTTTGTTGCTTTTTTGTCACGTTTTTGTCCCTTATTGTTGCGTTTTCATCCTTGTTTTTGTTGCTATTTTGATGCTTTTTTCTTTTAAGCTTTTATATTTGGATAAAGCCAAACTGGAGAAAATATGCTTGGTTCAGGCTCGGGGTAACCTGTTAAGACATGGTCACACATTTGCAGAAAAAGACACTTTAAGCAAATTTTTTCCACTGTGTATCTTTCCTCTCTGCAGATTACAAGCTTGTGTGTTAGTCTCAAGCCTACATAGATGTATATAAAAAAGCTACTATAAAGGATGAATAGGCTGCAACAAAAAGATCATTCAAAAGCCCTATGTAGTTCCACCACTCTTAAAAAGATATGCATGCTATCAAAGGCATTTCGTAAGCCTGACTAATCTCCTGTTTCTGTATGAATGCCTTAAGACACATTTTCCACGATGTGATGACATAAAAAGAGTAGCCCATGCAACAAGTGTGAATGACATAACTTGGGAGAAAAATAGCCGAGGGAATAGTTTCCGAGGCCCAGTGACCTGACCTGCACAGACGAGGGGGCGCATACATGGACTACTGGTCTTACAGCATTAATTCTGACCTGTGTGTTTGGGGAGCTCTAACAACATCCTGTTCGTTATCGCGGCAAGTCCTGACAATGTTGACAAGTCAGTGGTGGTGGTGGTAACAGAAAGCCCATAGCACTGGCGCCCCCAAACAAGAGACAGGACAAATATGCTACTGACCTGGCAATGATCCCATGGGATAAAGGGTCTAGACCAGTGTTTCTCAAACTATTTACGGTGCCGTCTCAGAAAGTAATTGGATTAAAGTATTATCTTTATTGAACTAAAATTAGCTTGGAAAGAAACCGGGACTGTAAAACTGTGTCCAAATAACTGGAAACTGGATCTGAACCGGAGATAATATCGATGAAAATAAACAACACCAGGTCTAAACAATATAAAACTACATTTGCAGAAGCTGAGACGCAAATCTGAACAAGGATTAGGTCAAGATTGCCATACTGTTGTTGTGTCCTTGATCAAAGCACATAAGCCACTTTGCCTTAAATGTCTGTGTACACTGTTGTGAGTAAATGGGTGTTTCCTTTTTTATTATCTCGCCTCACATAAGGATTTTGTATGTTCTCCCTTTGTCAGCATCATCAGGTTTCCCCCACCACTAAAATGATGCACAATAGGCACTCCTCTGGGGCCAGGACTCCCTTGAAAAAGAAATACTAAAATCTCTGTGGAAATGTCCTGTCTTACATTAACCTTTATTTTACCAGGACATTTCCATGTCCATATGCCCACCTGAACCAAGCATATTTTGTCCAGTTTGGTATTACCCAAAACTAAAAGCTTCTTGAAAGAAATTGTCAAAATAGCGACGAAAGCGAGGATGAAAATGCAACAAAAGAGCGACAAAAACATCCCGGAAAAGCAACAATAATACAATAAAAAAGCGGCAAAAACACAACAAAAAAGGGACAAAAGAGCGACAAAAAAAGTGACAGAATAGTAACAAAAAAGCAATGAACAGGCAACAAAAACACAGAGAAAATATATACGAAGCACACAAAAAATGCGACAACACAACAAAAAGTTACAATCAGTTTTGTAGGTCTTAGCTTTCAAATGAGGCATTACTTTGGCCTATAAGCTGTGAGCTGCAGTCGAGAAGCTTCTAGATTTGGGTAAAGTCGAACTGGAGAAATCAGGTGAGCTATGTAACTGCACCGTTGACAATCCTCTCCCAACAGCATGTTTTCAAGCTCTCATCTGCGAACTCATTCCTCTAGCTGTGGCCATCTAGCTTTTAGCCCGTGATTAGCTTGTTTTGTTTACTTCATTGCCAAAGTATGAAAAAAAGTTCGACTTATAGTCCGGAAAATAGGGTACTTAGTTCTGGTTTAAGCCAGGACTAAACCAGGAATATGACTGATGACGAGCCACAATAAAACTTAAAAGAAGAATCCTGCAACCATCACTGATACCTTTACCGCATTTTGAGAACCACTGCTCGGGCACATAAAGCAGCACAGTTTGAAAGCGATATTCAAGAAGGCTAATGTAGAACAAAACAGGAGCGACAGAAACATTAAGTGCCACTTGAAGAGATTACTTTCCCGCTAAAAAGCAAAGATAAAAAGAAAATGCCGTTCTTCACCGTGGAAAGGAAGGTCATTCTTCTAGTGGAGAGCCAGCAGCCACAATAGTAAAACACTCAAAACAAGAGCAGGCGTCAGGTGAGTGGCGGAGTAAGTATGGGGGTGTGCTTTGCACTGTCCAGCATGAACGGGGGATGTCTACGTTCTTCCTTTTTTCTTATCACAAAGACCCCTGGCTGACATCTGAACTGTAAAGAGTAAGACTCAGTAAAATGGCTGGTGCACTCCCGGTATGCCCTTAAATCAAGAATCTGACTTTGTGGTATGAAATACTGCTTAATGTTAATGGAGAAGCAAACCAGCTCGATATGTTATAATAAACTTAGTGGTACAAATGCTGTTGAGTTATAGCTGGATGACAACGACACTGGATTAAAGTGGCACTTTATGATCATTAACACTTCAATAAGGAAAATCCTGAGTCTATAAATGTTTCGACACGGAAGAGCATGTCATTCAATTTTATCAGGCAATAACGCAGGCTAGTGTATTAGCTGTAACTGTGAAAAAGCTTTCAAAGCTCCTAGGGGAACAATAAACTTGTAAAATCAAAACAGGTTACTTAAGGTACTGCACTGCCCCTTTACAAATTATTATAAAATGGTGTGTTTCTTATAGTTTATAGTGTAGTTAATGAAAAAGGTATGAAAAAATCCACCTTTGGGGTATAATAAATGGCCAAGTGTACATTTTTAATGGGGCCAGACATGATAGAACACGCGCTGTGTGGCGGCTTCCAAATTAATTATTTTTGTTTTTACGCACCCGCAGAGTATGAACTTGCCCCGTAAGTTGTTCATTCATCTTTTCTAACTAAAAGAATGTCAAGTTCAAACATTCCACACCTGCTGGCTGCTACAGAAGTTAGATTAGTAAATGTATCGCCTCTAATCAAATATAGACCTTAGGGGTTACTTGATATGATGAAATGTCCTTACCACCAGCACGAGGATCATCGGCCCCTGGTAGATGTAGTCTGTGTAGACGCCAGCACGTTTACCAAACCAGCACCTGAAATGTCAAAGGATTCTCTCATAACTATCTGCAATAAAGTGGGGATTATGTTGCTGTCAATCATCTCTCTTCATAATAAAGAACTCCCCTATGTGTTTGATAATGGTTGGAGAACTGTCTTGAAGCCAAAGACTAACATGCAATATCAAGTGCATAAAATAAATAACTAAATAAAATCAAACTGATAGAGCAGAGGATTGTTTTTAAGCAGAATTGTCCAAATTTGCAGCACTATTTTAAACTGGATATTCATCACATTAACTTGATCCTTTAGCTTCAAGACTAACTTCCGGCCTTTATAAACTCAGCCGTCTCCTCTGATCAGTGATGCTCAAATAGTGTAGCTTCAAGACACACTTTTAACAATCATGACAATGCGTGACCTAAACATGAATATTATTTGAATTTTTTGCAGTTTGACCCTGTTAATTATATCAGAAAACAGTATTTCCCCTGCTGATTCAAGCATCGAGTATCAGGCACTATCAACAGTCATTTTTTTGCGTTGAAACCCACTGAAAACTGTATGTTCCTACCTGAGCTTAGACGAGTTGATGTGTAACTGTCTGGTCTTTACACGTGCGCTCAGTCACACAAAAGACCAAAGATGTTGCATTCTAGCATTTAGCCTCTCACAGCATATTCCTATGGCCCCAAACAGGGGTGAAGTTAGAAGCTATCAAGCTGTTCCACGTTTCCCTATTTAAGTACGGTTACATGAGTAGTTACACGTTCCAAGTTTAGTTACACAAAATTAAGCATGTCGATTTTCTAAGTGGATAATAAGGGGTAGTACTATATTGTAAGGCGTAATAACACCTTAGGAGCACCTCGACGTCCGCGCATTACTTACTAACAACATCTTGGGTCTTTTTGCCTGACAGACAGGTATGCACCAACTCATCTAAGCCAGGTAAGAACATATCTCAGTATGGGAAAACGGTGGCCTATTCCGTGAAGAAAGTCCTTTGGCCTTTTCCTCATGGAGACATCATAGTCAGTCATCTGTCACTTCCTAGTGTGCAGTGATTTGCACTGTTTATATGCCAGATGTCCTTTCTGATATGAGCGTGTCCTTTAAGACCAATAAAAGTGACAACAATGACCCCTTGAACTGCCAGTTTAGCATTATCTATTAGTGCTCAAACTAACAAATGTTTAATTCTCATGCACTGTGAACCACTTTGAAATATTTAATTCTTAAATCGAATTACTGACATAAATGGACTCTTGAATTCAGTGATGTATTTATGATAACCATAGCCATATAAATGTCATCAAGTCTCAGAAGAAACGTGCTAATGTGTGATTAATAATATTGTACAATGATAATGTGATTACAACAGGTTATTAATAGACATCCATCTCTGTAATACACAGCTTGACTTTGCTTTTTGTCCCTTCGCTTCCTGGCCAAAGATACACCGACCCTCCTCTTTCCCAATCGATAACTTGAGCCACAACATGCTGCTTACTTCTCATTATCGTAGTACAGCTTCCCAATGGCCCAGGCCACGATAATGGGGAATGGGATACCTGCGGGGCGACAAAAAAAGATGAGATGTCAGCTTTTTTTTTTTTTTTAAAGCTCCAATTCAAATCCCCAAAATACCACTCGAGGGATTCTGAGTTCTATATGAAATCTTCAGTGCCTGCCAAGCTCTGTCAGAAGTAATTGTTGCTTCGGTGCACTGATGTGGAGATTCCAAGCCAGCACTTGTCACCGTCTCAATATTCCCTTGCAAATGGATGAGCCGGACTCTCCTTGACGGTAATGTGGAATGATACAGATTTTACAAGACGTCTAAGGAGTATACCAAGCTAGACGAAACGCAATTATTCGCGTCTAAGTGGCGTTAAGGACACAGAAGACCGTTGCCAAGTGTGTCCGATGTCTGGTGTTGTTTGGAACTGTCCTAGTGATGCAGTCAATAAGGGCGAATGTCCGCTGTTACTGAGCCAAAGGGAGTCAAGGGTGGCTCGTACTTTAGCTTCACTTGTCTTCATTCTATTAATATCTCCTCATTTAAAGCTTCCGGCTGAAGCCAAACAGATAATTCTACCACTTTTGTAATGAGAGAATCGCTGCCATTTCCTCTTCACAGTAGCGGCTTCACACTGCCGGGGATACGTGAAATCATTACTTCTTTCAGCGCCCATCGGGAATCATGCTTGCTCTATGACTGAACATTTGATTAAAAACCAGAGAACATTTGTACTGAGGACAATTGTGTTCTGTAATCCACCAATTGATACTTAGCGTTAAAAAACAATTCTCTACAATGAAACGGTGCAAATCCTCAGTCATTCAGGTGGTAAATTCTATCTTCCAGCTAAAAAAAATCCAACGCGCCTTACTTTTTGTTTTTGTTGGGCAGATGCCAACGTTTTGCTCTCTATCTTGAGCTAGTCATGTCCAGCCTTCAACAGAGGACTCAGGTTTAAGCTGTCGAGGACCTGGGACAGAGCCGCACGGAGGAAGTTCCGCACATGGTTTGGATCTAGGCCATGCCCCCTACAGTGACTTCATCTGATGTCACTGGAAGTTCACCATTCACGCCCCCTCTGGCGGGAGTGATCGTCACAAAAAAAACCTGCCATGAAGAATGGATGCTCTCGGGAAAGAGAGCAAAACATTGGCATCTGTCCAAAAAAGTAGTCTGTTGGATTGTTTTTCAACCGAGAAGATACATTTCTACAATAATTAGAGTACTTTATTTGTACAAATTAATATTTTTTCTTAAGTCACCTGGCATCATTTAAAAATATTTAAGTAGAATTGTCAGATACTAATAACATAATTTAGTATTAGTATTATAAAGTATACAGGTATTTTACTCATTGAAAATGTAATGTCACATCATTTGAATTCTTAATTGCTATTGTAAAAGCCCTCATTTTAAACCAGAGTGAAACGCATCTATAGAAATATTTTAATGCTATGGAGATGGTAAAAGTGACAGGTATTGAGTGTTGAGATATTTGAAATGTCCGTATTGCAACACTAGACAATTGCATAAACAATGTTAGTGAGGAGAACTTCTTGAAAGAATGGGGAAGTGATGTCTTTATCCTATTAATATCTCCACACTTATAGCCTACAGCCCCAGTCAAGCAAATAAAACTTGATGTTTTTTTCACTTGAGAAATATCCTGCCATTCCGTCTTCGGCTTCGCTCTGCCCTGGGGGAAATGTAATCCAGCTGGCACAATACAGCTAATCTCGACACCACAGAGTTGGGTTTGACAGTGTGAAAAGGGGAGTTAGTGAACTCCACACACAATGCATATCCCAGCTGCCACTCTCGGAGCCCAATCTTTCACAGACCTTCACTTATACTTTTTTTTTTTTTTTTAACTTACTGTATACTGGGTTTTACATTTGACACGGGCAATTTTCTATTCAACTTTATGTGACACTTAAGTTTCTCATTGTGACAACCCTTAGTTGTACTGGATAGTTGCGATACATACACCAGCCAATGCAGATAAACATCCACTTGCGCAGCTTATCCGTGGAGTAGGTCAAGACAATCGCCGTGTGGAGGTAGCACCCCTCACCGAACATCCAAAAGAAGTTGGTGGAGTGGAAATAATTGAAGGAGGCAGTGACCAGACGACACCAGATCTGCAAGGAGAACATGATCATTAGTGGCATTGTTGCTTCTTTTATCCCACATAGACCAGTGAGACTAAGCATTATGGCCACTGACAGCTGCAACGAGTCACGCGCAGTACCTTTCAGCACATGCAACTATGAGTGCTGCACTGTGACAAACAACAAGTGAACATTTTGTCCTCAAATGTGCAGAAACAGGAAATGTGTAAAAGGGTGTCATGGTTTGAGTAAAAGGGTGTCATGGTTTGAGTGTGTTCGACAGGGGCTAAACTCAGGTGGTTAAACGACTTGGTCAAACCAAATCATTCCAACTCTTATGGGGTGGTCTGCATCTCTCAAAAGGAATAACAAAGTCAAAGGAATAACACAAAATAACAAAGGAATAACAAATATGGAAGTGCGGCCCGATGTTGCAATATATTTAGCTCTGAAGTCTAACATCTCAATGCTGACTGGAGCATTTCATTGACATTTCATTTGACAAAACAAATCGTTTTACCACTAAGCATGGGAAAAGAAAGGCAAAGAAAGACCCTTTTGATGAAATCCTGATATGTCCCATTTTTGTCCTAATATGGCCTAACATTTACATAATATACAATTTTGATAATTATATAATTGGCAATATAACTAACCTTAAGCAATTTACAAATGTAAAACACTTAAGCCATTTTACATTTTATCAAGAGCAATTTAACAAAAAAGTAAAGCAACATCAATGTACACTGTATTAACAGTTTTAGAACATGAATTATAATAAAGGATGCCATTTATAGTATGTTTAGAGGCTTGTAAAAAATACATAAGAACATGGCAACTACTTTACTTTAATTATTTTTATTATTTAAAGTAGCACACTTTGCACACAATGCAGCACAGTTTTCCAAACTCCTGCATCCACTTTGAACTCTGAATTCCCCATCCGTCTGCCCTGATTCATTCAGTCCAGCTGTAGGACGGATACAATATACTGTATAGTGACATTTAAAATTCATATCAGCCCTAAAAATGCACTGCTATTGTTCTGAGTAGTAAATAACTCTACAAATAAATAACAGCCCCACAAAGCACTGTGGCACAGAAAAAGCTATGATTGATTGGTGTTATTTAATATTTTTAGCTTTTTACTTTTTAATGCATAAAACATCTGGGAGTTGACACAAATTGAGTGAGGGTGGCGGTGGCCGCTATTTAGGAAAAAGCTACATGTTTTTGCCAGAACGTACCCCTGTTTTCATGCTTTCCCAAAAAACCACTAGTACTTACAAAAACAAAACTTTAGAGCCAAAGTCTGTGTCTCCTGCGCTATACAAATATTACCACAGTCCATGTACTAATATGGTTCTATTCACTGACATGTTGAGGGCCTAATCATTGCCACCACTTACTTATAAAGGAAAACTTTTCAGGGAGTTGTCTACAACTTGCATTACTTATTTTTTCAATCAACTTCTCCCAAAATGGCTCCCTCCATTTGAGCGAAATCCCAAACTATTTATGTTTCAAATCACAGATGAATTAAGTCTCCACAGATTTCAGTTTCCACATGCCTTACCCTCACTCCAGTTCACTGCCACCTTACCTCATCTCACCTCACGCTAAAATATTGATTGATATAAAAGTGGTATATTTTATTAAAAGCACATGACGGCTTTAGGGAAAAGACAGACTAATTCCTTCAGAGCCTTGTTTGCTCCACTTTCTCATATTACCTTTCTTTAGTAATGCATTCTCCTCTGCCCAAATTGCTGTTGTGCGTCTTTTCAGTTCTGACCAAAGTTAATATGGATTTAGAGTCGTTTTTGTTCAATAAAATATTTTAGGGATTTTAGCGTCCTATGATCTGACGATGGGCATCATTTGCTGTAAAGAGTCCCACATACAACAGAAAACGGCTGGTTAGGGTTAATTTGGTGTTTCCCATTAACAGAGGAGCCCCCCCATAGTCTAATATTCTCACTCATGATCTAAAAATAAAATGCAGAAATAAATTGGCATACTTCTTGAAGGGACTATACAGAGTTTAAAAATGCTAAAATTATGTATTTTCTGATCTGCTCCTGATGGAACACAACATTCTGAGTCTTATATATTTGTACATATTAAATCATGTATTAATTAATTCCAGAATGCAAATATAATTATAATAAATTTCAGATGCCTTCATACAGAAATAAGTTAGTAATATCACTTGTAGCCTACTTTTATTAATGGCAAGTAAAGTACCAATATATTACTGCTAAAACTTTTAAATGCCGCCATTCAAAAATAATGTAGCATTAAATGCGCTGCATAAATGTTATTTGATAAAGACGAACGTCACCCTCCCAAGGCGTGCGCTTTTAACATGGAGCTAAGCAGGCAGAGGGCTTCTCTGCTGCATTTATTTAAAGGACTGACCTGCAGGAAGAGAAGGAAAACCTTTTCGCGATGTACAGGTTATATCTATTTAAAATGTTGTAATGAGAGCTAATTCACATGCCCAAAGGTTTAGGAGGGTCCATGAGTGTGTGGGGCGATGCCTGAGATGTTTTGTCATTCGTATCTTCCTCTGGCTGCCTTCTCCGCGCTGCACTTTTTTGTCCTTATATGGTGAATGATAAGCGGTAACATATGCTAATTAATCCTCACACGCACGTTCTTTGGCATTGACCAAACTCAGACCAAACTTCTTAAGAAGATGTTCATGAATAACGCCCAATAAGTGGCGTTTTTACCCTTAAATTTTTATTGGTAAAAAAAATACTGAAATTAGGACTGCCTGTGCCCCCATGAACTCTGTGGACAATGTCTGAACCACATTCACACTTTATCCAGTGTATGTTTTCATGTATAAATGATGAAATAGGTTTTCCATGTGCCATGTGATCAATGGTCCATGTTTAATTATAACAACTCCCTTTTAAATTTTTCACTCGTCTGGAGCCGACGTCTCTATGGCAGGTAACAAAACATAATACATATCTAGGTTCACATACAGTGGGCCTTTGTCACGCCTAATAAATGGGACATTGTAATGAAAACGCGTCGCTATCTTGTGCCTTCCTTCCGTGTACCTCATAGTAATGTGGTGACGAGGCACACGTACCACATTGCTCTCGGTGCACTCGGGACTCTCGTAAGCTGACAAATAAACGCAGGTAGCGTTCCCTGCAGGATGAAGGCCGTGATGAGTTCCAGTGGGATGATGTTTCTCAAGCAGCGATGCTCCCTGTGTGAAACCAAAAGGCGAGTAATTAACATTTTACACCAATCTGATACACACTCTTCCTGTTCTGCGGGTGACTTCATGCTGTTCGAAACATTATCTCATGTTTGGGGGTTAAGTATCGGCCGAAGGGGGCTTGCGTGTAACTATTAGGAGAAAACTTGTCAAAGTCAACAGTAACAGGTTGTCTTCTTGAGTTCTTGCATATCGCCTAGCCCGATTTATGTAACACACATTTTTACCATTTCAGATAAAACTGTAAATAAACTAACATAATACACAGACATTTCAAAAGATGTTTGTCATGATCTAAACTATAGGATTAAATGCAGCTTTTGCTTTCAATTTGCGATTAAGCTTCCAGCCGACTATTATCACACTCAGTCGTTTCTTCACTGTTTCAGCACAATTAATAATAATGCTTTTATAGCTTTCTCTAGACCCTCAAAGTTGCTTTACAACTTCAAGCGTTATTCAATCTCTCCTCATACTATGCTGTGGTAAGCTGCTTCGAAAACCACATGCGCCCTTGGGTGTAGGGTCACACACCACATTCAATGCAGTGGTAACGGTAGGCATACGTGAAAGAGTGCTGTGAGTGAAGCTCTTATCGAACCATCAACATTTGGTGTACCGCTGAGCCACTGCCGCTAGTCTGGAATCGCACTTTCATTCGATATGTAGATCATTACATATGAGAGTGATGGCAAAATGGCTGTGTAATCACTTTAATCTGCCACTCTCCCAGCCTGCTTTGCAACAGATGGCACGATATCGTCGGCTTTTTATAAAATGAAAAGTGGAAACTCGGCTAATAGGCTTAATAAACTGTTGCTCTAGTTTATTAATGCTTTCAGATCAGTAGTCTACTTTTATTCGTAATTTTCATAGAATGCACATTCATGCAGATACTTTGTTTATTCTGAGTATTTAGTATTACAAGAGTCGGGAGGAATTCTAGCTACTTCGTGCCTATGACGGACACACACAACAGAGATGCTAACAGACACCATATGTTTATGTTGCGTTCATAACATTTAAGAATTTGAAGAACTCCTTTCAAAGCGGCCTAAATATAGGGCACATAATACTATGTGGCTGGTTCACTGTTTTTGACAATCATCAAGGCAAGGCAAGGCAAGTTTATTTGTAGAGCACAATTCATACACAAGGCAATTCAAAGTGCTTCACAGTTGCAGAAAATTACAAGAAAACAGATCAAATCAATCAATAAAACATCAACATAAAATTAATCAATTACAGTAAAAGGCAAGAGTGCAGATAAAATACTTTCAGTTTTCATATGCACGGGTAAAAAGAGCTGTTTTCAGCCTGGATTTGAACATTGTCAGAGTTGAGGCCTGTCTCACATTCTCATGAAGACGGTTCCAGATTTTAGCTGCATGAAACTGAAACGCAGCCTCACCGTGTTTATTATTGACTCTGGGAACCACCAGGAGACCCCTCCCTGAAGTTCTCAGGGCCGAGATGGTTCATACAGCTCTAACATGTCAGAGATGTACTTTGGTGCTAGACCATGAAAGGACTTGTACACAAGCAGAGCTGTTTTAAATTATATTCTCTGAGTGACAGGAAGCCAATGCAGAGAGCACTGGACTAATGTTGTAGCTGTACTCAGCGATTGAGTCTGGTCACCGCTGCGTCAAATCCATTTCCCACAGCGGTAGATACGCAAGCAAACAGGAAATGGAGTAAAGCAATCAACGAAGGGCGGGCGTCTGCCATTGATGCAGTGTTATTAGCGGTTTTGCGTTAATATTTGCTCAGGATTATGAATCATGAAACTCAACTACTGTCAATGTGTTTTTGGTAATTTACCGCCGATTGGAGACACACTTTCTCTCTTTCGTGTGTCGTTCGTAGATTGTTATTGAGGGGACTTCCGCGTCCCGTGAGTGACGTTGCTCGCTAACAACACGTCACGGCAAATAAATGAATCTGATTGCATGGGATCGGTTTGATTTTGCGGATGCAGCCAGCGGGGCGGGGTGACCAGACTGATCCCCCGCTGTATACAAAAATACAGAGGGGAAACATTCTGGTCCCACCAGGCTACGTTATTGATGGATACGGAGAGGCCAGATGGAGCACACGCCAAAACAGGAGCAGCATTTTGGTTTTGGGATGTAACTTTGGACAATATGAAGATAGAGAAAAACATTGACGCAAGGAGACGGCGACATGAGGTGCCAAACACAGCCACTTTACTTTCTCTTTGACTCGCAGCCATTTAGTGACATTTCAGCTTAAACAGCACATTTCTCAGCAAAATAAGACAGGACACAGACTCTGCCTCGATCGCAGTTTCCAACACTTTTCATACAGCAGTTTAGTGTTTATATCTTGCGTCTGTACTACCTACGGAGCGCATATGCGGTAGATACTTTATGGTCATCAACCGTCATTATGCTTTTGAGATAAGTTCTTTATCCACAACATTCCCAAACATAAGCCTCCTAAACTGAGCCACAAATGACTCTTTACTCTTTACAAGTAGCACAGGCTCACCTATATCTCTGTGGAGGCGGAGACGTGTGACTCCAGAAGTGAGGGAGTTTCTGTGATCATCAGAGCGTGTAGTAGCAGCGAGAGAATGGCGTGATTAGCGCTGCGGCTAACGCAATGCTAACGGAGAAGAAAGCAATAGTCCTTCGCGGTGGCTGCATGATAAACGCTGATATTTTCACTGTACATCCACAATCTACCGCGCACCTTAACTAGACTAAGACATAAACAAAAGCACACGGCGGAGCGGACTTTGCTGCCATATCTTGCAGCTCCATTCACTTCCAAAATCACATGCCCTGCGATTACGAAATCGCGTTGTGTAATATCGCGATAAAATTGCAAATGCAATTAATCGTTCAGCCCTAATACAAAGTGCAATTATTTTACATGTAAGACTTTTTTGGTTAAATAACAGTTTGTTAATTAATTTTTGACCCTTGATATGACACTAATTTACTGATTTGCCCCACAGCGAAATAAGCTTGACACCAGTGCATAAGAGGGTCAATTGGAAAGGTTTCAGTGTCAATGTAGGGCGATAATGAGCAGGATCTGAATGGAGGAAAAGCGTTTTGAGCACACTATTTATGTCACACATAAAGGGCTTTCGGCCTTGAGATCTTAGTCTCTGAAAATCAGCTTGCAGCAAATAAAGAACAAAGATTATGAATTATGAATCGCTTGCTTTCAGAAAACATTGCTGCCTCGCCGGGCTAACCCCTACTATAATATGAAGTAGCATTTGAATCCCGCTGCTTCGCTTTGTGTCATTGTCCCGTCCGTAAAGAAGGATGTTTTTTCCACACGATAAATATAGCGTCCCTTGGATACAATTACACTTTCCCTGCAGCCAGGAGGGGCATGTGCGCTCGAAACAGCAGCATGAGTGAATGAATATGCAGCAAGCGACAGACCCGTTTGTTGTCACCCACATTAGGAGCTTAGCCCTCTTCCCCCACCACTAACTATGAATGACGCGATTTATTTTTCAGCGCGCATCAATTCTTAATAAGCGTCGCTCTGCCCTGTCTGAGCATTTAAGTGTAGAGGCACATTTTCCGATAAGGCTTTTTCTTTTCGTCATTGTAATCGTATAACCCTGGCCACTTTACTTTTGTCGCATTTCAAACAGTAGCATACGTTTGTGTTGGCTCTCAGTTGATTGTCTAATGTGGAAATAAGAGTCTTAATCAGCGCAATTTTTCTTTTTCTTTTTGTTATTCATTTGGGGTTTGTGAAGAATTCTTAAACATTCACTTTGTCTAGATGTCTTTTCACTGTTCATCTTAATTAATATATAGACTTGTAATTTTTATCTCTAAATGTGGGTCCTTCGTTCAATTTTGCATGTTTAATCCTATCTTTATCCATGTGTAATGCTATATAATTTCTGACATTTTCTTTCCGTGCGAGCAGAAGTCTCCTCCTTCCTGCTGGTGTTATTTAAGACTATAACACGTGCAATGGTGTGCTCTTTGTGTCTTGTTGACATTGCAGCAATAGGCAGGTTTTCTTCATGTCACGCTTCAAACTAACTTTTTCTTGGCATTGTTTCAATGTTTTAGCGAAACTAAGATGCAAACACTCCTTGAGAGACTTGAGCTGAGGATGAACTTTTCCACAAGTACTTCTTTCTTTCCTTTCATTCACTTTGGCTGCGGCCCTGAACGGAGCATCACTCTTTCTGCTCGTCGTTGGCAGCGGCAGCAGTCTTCTCTTAAGTGGCTTCTATCTCAATCGTTCCATAAAGTGAAAAAGGTGAGCAATAAATGCCAAACCCACTCCACTAACCAAAGGTATTTTTAAAATCACTTTCAGACATTTGTCTTTCAATCGGAGTTGTAGTTACGACGTGCCATGATTTATCTGAGTCCTTGTCACCCCTAAGAAAAGTTGAATCACGAAGTTGAATCATCTAAAACCAAGTCTGCGTCACAAATCCAGCCCAGTTTCCCATATTTTTTAGTTTAGCTGGTGCGACTTATACATCAAAATATATAATTTCACATGTGTGTTATTTTCACACTGACATCCACTAGAGGGCGCTCTAGGCTTGTGTACCAACGGACTCCTGTACCACTGAAGATTCAAAAAACGCTAATCAAGCAGCAGGAAGAAAGTTTGGAGAGAGCGAGAAACTTGTGAGGGACTGGGGTTACTCTTATGCAATGAAGAAAACAAAAAAAGCTAATCGCAGGCTAAAAGCTAGATGACCACCGCTAGAGGAACGAGTTCACAAATGCGTGCTTAAACAACGTGCTGCCGGGAGAGGCTTGTAAACAGTGCAGTTACGCCTCCAGGCCCAGGTAGTTGCCAAGGTTGGTGCGACTTATACTCCGGAGCGACTTTTAGTCCGGAAAATACGGTAATTGTTATCCAAGCAGAAGGACCCTACGATGAATGCCGAAATTGAGAAATTAAAAGCTTGTTTTTAAAAGCTTATATGTAAAGCCCAATGGCCGCTGGTTGTGCTGCTTTACGACCATGACGCTAGAGGCCGACATTGCTGCAGTACCTCCATTTAGGGGCGGCAGAACAAGCTAGTCTTCCATAAGCAAGCATTGCACTAGTTTAGACACGTAAAAAACAACAACTGTAAAGCCCGGTGCCTAATTTTCCTAAACTTTCTACAGCTAGTTATTCCTCCTGTGATGACGCTGGGTTAGGCACAATTAAAGGGACCAGGTGGGTTTTCGTAAGGAACATTTTAGAAATCTCGTATACTAATGAGGGCCAGACTTTGATTGAAAGGGCGTTAGCATTAGAGCTAATGGCGTGACCGAACTACGCGGTCTGCGAGGGGCGAGTCTACAGTGCAGTGAAGATCCCGCCGTTATGCCCTTTTTAGGAACATGCTCCGTCACAGCAGGGTAGGAGGAGTCTGTAAATCCGCCATGATTTCCCCCTCGAACGCAGTTATTATGGCAAACGGGGAAGAGTGAGGATGAGCTGTCTATTAATTCTACAGTCTATAGTAAAGACGTACATCTTGAGGTCGGTAGTGCCAAGAACTCCTAGGTGTAAAAGTACGAATCCAAATCCAAGTCCTCCAGCCTGTCACTGCCCCTCAGAAACTCACAAGTTGAGCCCTGAGAATTATTTAGAAAACGAATCACAACTCCAAGGACTTGAGTACTACATCTCTGCTTTCAATGTCATTCCCTTTTCTCTTGCCGGTGACTCTGCGGCCCCAAAAAAAAACACGAGTAGTGCATAAACACTTCCTGTCAAGCTCCTTTTACTACGTCTCTCAGTGCCCTTTCACGCTTTTCTCACTCCCCGAGGGTGTCTGGGGATCGATGGCGGCTACGGCTGTCCGGGGCGCTAAGACCTTTCTCTCGTTAACGCATGCTTTATTTCAGTTTGTCAGAAAAGCCCATTTTACCTTCAGCAAACTCTCAGCAGGCCGCCACAAGGCTGCTTTGGTTCTTATTCCGCCTTCTAGAATGGACTATTATTCCCATTTGCGTGCCCTAGTTTTGCGAGGCTTCCTAAAACCCACTTTGCATCTGCCGGATTGAGATAGGGCTAGGTTTCATCCCATGACCAAACGGTTTTTGAATAAGAATGTGACGCGCTTTGGAAAACACTGTCACATCAATGCGGTCTGAGGGATCATTAGCTGCGACACACACTCACCTCAAGAACAGGAACAGGAAGAAGGCGATGAGCAAGGCCACCATGGAGATGCAGTGACCCAGGAAGTTGATAATGACCGCTATCTGGTAGTGCATCTTGCCTTTTTTCTGCACAGACAAGAACACGGAAATTACATATGAGGCTTCAGGGACATTCTCTGAGCAGCTTATACTGTGCATTCACTTGGAATAATGACATTCTTAGGAGCCTATCGTTCAATAATGAGTTGGAGGACGGATCAGTAATCTAGACAGACAGACAAAATGCAAATGTTTTGACATGGTTTATGCTTAACATCTTACAGAGCCTACACTATCCACATAAAACAAAAACTGGCACAAAGTTCAATAGAGCTGCACAAGTATTGTAATCGCTTCATAAACACAATTTTAATGCTTGAAATGAACAAATCGCAAAGACATTCATCATCATTCATCCAGTTCGATGAGTTTCTTTGAAAAACGAAAAAACAAAATGATCGCTATCTATGTTTAAATTGTTAACTCCAGCAGTTTAAGATGAGATAAGAAAAGATAATCCTTTATTGATCTCACAATGGAGAAATTCACTTGTTACATCAACTCACAAGAAACTTCAGGGTGTGCAATATAGACAGGAAATGTGCACACAATTAAAAGACGTCTATAAACATGTTCTCAAATGTACGTTCTTCTTATGTGAGTTTGGAAGTTCGTATTTTAGTTTTTTCTTAAATGTTAATTTGCAAAGAGGTGTGATTGTTGGCAATGTATGGCAGAAAAAAATATGCTCAGCAAAAGGCTGTGCATGTGGGCGTACCATGGAAGACTTTAACGTGATAATGATAAATGCCACTGCTTTATTCAAATTATTTCATGTTTATCTTGTCTGTATTCATAAACAATATCAGTAATAGTAAAGCTGTAATAATATTCAAAATGTCTTTTTGCCATATCACCCAGTCCTTGTTCAGCATATGTGGATTTTCTGTTTCTTTCAAAACCAATGAAAGGCCCACAGTTACATACATGAGGACCCTTTCCTCAATCTCAAATTATGACATCCAATTCTATGACAGGTGAACGCAACCTATTACATAAACAATGCCTTTTGAATTGCAGAGACAAGAGAGAAAATCCTCTTTAGTCTATTTCTCCTTTAATTTTGCACACACACACACACACACACACACACACACAGCTGCACTTCTCACGCAGAGCTCATTCCTTATTGTTGAGCCAAATGTTTTGTGAGATGATGAGCGCAAATACATCTTTTAGCAAATCAAGCGCGACACGGCCCGGGACACTGCGATCGGCTTCCCCTCTTCCTTAGAACCAGCGGTAATCTGCACGGCAAGTGGATTTATGTAACCTGCTGGTGTCTACTGCCAGATTAAAGGCGGGCATCTTTTTAATCTCCCGGCACCCGGACACACGTCATCCGCGCCCCATTCACTTTATTTGTTGTACGCCCGTCCAAATCCCAGGCTCCAAATCTAGTAGACTAATCACACGCTCGCCTTGATTCACAAGCGCTCATTAGTTGGGCCCAAGGAATCAGGGTTCAGAAGGCGGACAAGCACATCGGGGAATAAATCGAGCTAACGGGGGATCTGAAAATGAGCAGACAGGAGCGTTAAGACCAACCCACTGCCCGGGCTTGCGAAATGTGTGGGCAGATGTGGGTAAAGTAAAGATACTTGAAAATAATGTCTCTCAAATAGAAGTAAAAGGGAGGGATTGAAATAACTATTGAAGTAAAAGTAGAAAAGTAATCGGTGAAAACTCAAACAAACAAAAAATAGTGAAAACATTACAAAATGGATAAAGAAAGTAGGGCAAGCGAATATCATTTGCGTAGCGCTCATCACATGACATTTACCCCAAAGTGCTTGTTCATAAGAAACAAACAAATTTACATTTACTCCATATTTGGTGCAGAAAGTACATTTATTTGTCAGGGTAATTGTTTTTTGCTACTTATAGATTTACTCACAGTAAAAAGAGTAATCTGATGTTTTATTCAAGTAAGAGTATTGATACTTCAAAGAAAATGTACCTGCACCCTGTAGAGGTCGACCGATATCGGTTTTCTGCTATATATTTGGCTGATTTTTCCAAATGTTTGGTCTATAATCCCATGATGCTCCTCAACTGGGCGCTTTATTGGGGCGTAGGGCTTATATGTATTTATGTTTAGCAGTAGGGAGCTTGTTCGAAAGACAAAAATCAACAGACTCCAAAACAAAAAACGGGAAGTCCCACTTTCGGTTCCAGAGAGATCGGCCCCCCACACCTGCAGCACAGTGAGGCGTCACAAGAGGAGCTACAGGAAACAAAAACGGGACAAACGAGGAGGTAGGGTAAGACAGGTAAGACACACATGCTCCTATTGTTCTGGCTAAGGGAGTTCACTGGAGAATAAAGCAGATTAACTGCTAAGCTCCTCCCAGAAGATGGTGAAAGACTGTTGTGGAGCGGAGGGAGCTGCACAGGAGAAGAGGAAGGCGAATGAGCTGACCAGTGCAGGACACCACGCTCTAAAACAGGGACAAACCCAGGAATCAATGCACTGTTTCAGTGGATCAGAGGAGGACTGAAGGCAGCCAGCCATGTTTCCTCCGGGTGCTACGGTTTCCTCTACCTCCAAAAACATGCTGGTCAGGTTGACCAACAATGGTGGTGCAGCGGCTTAGGACTAACGACTGAACACTATTTCGTTCGTACAATGACAAATAAAGCACATACCTACTTACTTACTTACAGCCAGTCGATATATTGGTCGACCTCTAGTACCATGTATTTTTATTTCATTTATTTGACCTTTACTTAACCAGGAAAATCCCATTGAGACTAAAAAAATCTCTTTTCAAGGGAGTGCTGGCAACAGAGGGGAACCTATTGTATATGTGTGTAGTGGGAAGGGAAACCAAAGCACCATGATGAATCCTACACAGTGCAAAACAACCTCAAAGAAAACCTGGCATCGAACTTGGAGCCTTGTGCTGTGAGGAAAGTGCACTCTCCGCTGCGCCACTGTGGGGAAAAAAAAAAACAATCTTCGAAGTACAAAAAGAACTAATTACTACCCACCTCTGTGTTAAAAAAGTCAAACCTAACTAGATTCCTTCCTGTTGAAACAAGCCTCATTTGAGAGGATAACCTTGAGAGCCTCCCGAGAGGAAATAGAGGATTTGATTTTACTTTTCAAACAAACTTTCTTTAAGCGCTTGATCCATTTCCAGCGGAAACGTCGAAAATTACGGTTCAATACTAACTCGAAAGAGAAGCACCCAGCACCACTTCCCCCATACCATCTCACCAGCCTGTCTCCACGACGATGTCAATCACTCCACACAATCGCCGCAGAGTGATTTATTTCAGTGCCACAAACGGCGAAAAAAAAAATCAAAGATATTTTTAAAAGGTCAGACACCATATCTATCTTCAGGCGCGGATCGATCGGACAGCAACCCCTTTCGGAGATTGTCAAAGTAGTAGACGTGATAGACGGAAAGAAAAAAAAGGGATAATGTCTTTCCAAAATCACATCCACAGAGTTCGGAAATCTATAAAGTACAAACGACAACGGCTACGAGACACATTCGAAACGCATTGGGATTGTTTACGCCATTGATATTTAATTTCTTCGTTTCAGTGAAGTGAAAAATGCCAGCTGTCCATTTAAAAAGCTCTTATTATGCGCTGCCTTTAGTGTGACAGCTGACGTGTGCTTATAATTGAGAAAGTTTTTGCCATCTGAAAAGAAAAAAAAAAGCTTTGCAGAACTTTTTTCTTGTTGACACAAATTTACTTCTGCTCTGAGGTGGAGCAGTCTTACTCTTGGCGTGCGGGCAAAACTCGGGACTTGAAACTTAAGCCTTAACTTGGACTTCAGTCAATGAGGTAGAGATTCAGGACCGCTACTCACAGACATTTGACCTGACCTTAAGAATCAGGACTTGTGAACTATTTATATATCTAATTGTTGGACTGATAGAGGGCATAGCCTTTTATTGTATGTGGGGGGAAAAAATCCTCTGTAACAAAACATCTAGGCATAATAAAGGACATACAGTATATAAAGTAGATCACACAGTAAAATAACCTCTGATGACCAGCATGCATTACAAGATTAGATGAGACATAGAGAAAGGAGTGGGATGAAGTGTAACCTTTTTTATTTCTCACCCCTTTAACTAATGATTTCTTACGCAATTATTATTATTTTTTTCCTCGGCAGCGTAAAAAGCAGCTGGAGACCTTATCTCTCCCTTGGAGTGAACACTTTCCCTTCAAGGCCAAGCCACGGGGCTAAAAGTCAAGGACTGAGGTCTCTAGATACATTTTCAAAAGACTGATTTCAAGGATTGCACACACATCCCCCCTAACCACGCTCCCATCGTTCTGCGTCTGCCTCAACACAGCCCCTGTCCCAAGAAAATAATTCCAAACGTGACCATGTGTAGTGAACTGTGTATATGTAATGTAATGTAATTTGTAATGTAATGTCTTGTGTGATGTTTTATGTATGTGCTTTGCCTAAACTTTAACCTGATGGTAATATATCTTCTTTTGTAAGGCGCATTGAGTTGCCTTGTGTACAAAATGTGCGGTACAAATAAACATACCTTTCCTTGCCTTGCCTTACTAGAACACAACAGCTTCCTGTATAGTCTCATAAAACTATAACAAATAACATTTAGTCAAATCAATTGCGGGTCATTACAATAAAGTTTTATTGTTATCGCGATCTAGCAATGCCACCATAGCAACTACTATTTACATGCCACAGGACAAACAATAAATAGCCTTCAAATAAAGAGCAATAGCAAAAGCAACTCAAGTAGTACGCCCTATATGGCAATAAAAAGTCTAAAGGATCAAACAATTGGGGAAATATTATATTGTGTGTAGACAATGTTCCCCCTCATTTTGAACATCTGTACCTCGCATTTGAAAAGTGACACTGTTCCCTGTCCCCCCTCTTATGTTTTGGGAACATCGGTTCTTCCAGACCATGAAAAGTGCCGCTGTTCTCCACATACTCACTCATGGCTCCAATGCCAAATCCAAGCCCCATCTTTAAGACAGACAATGTTCCCTGTGAACTCCTCCACTGGTGGGTGCGACAAAAAGCCTCAGATCCCGGCCCCAATCCTAATCCTGATTTTGTCGTTTGTATCATCCATCCATCCATCCATTTTCTTCCGCTTTATCCGGGGCCGGGTCGCGGAGGCAGCAGTCTCAGCAGAGATGCCCAGACTTCCCGATCCACGCACACCTCCTCCAGCTGTTCTGGGGGACCCCGAGGCGACACCAGGCCAGCTCGGAGACATAGTCCCACCAGCGTGTCCTGGGCCTTCCACGAGGCCTCCTCCCAATAGGACATGCCTGGAACACCTCCCGAGGGAGGCGACCAGGAGGCATCCGGAACAGATGCCCTAGCCACCTCAGCTGGCTCCTTTCGACGTGAAGGAGTAGCGACTCTACCCCGAGCTCCTCCCGGGTAACTGAGCTCCTCACCCGATCTCGGAGGGTGCGCCCAGCCACCCTGCGAAGGAAACTCATTTCGGCCGCTTGTATTCGCGATCTTGTCCTTTCGGTCATTACCCAAATCTCATGACCATAGGTGAGGGTGGGAACGTAGATCGATCGGTAAATCGAGAGCTTTGCCCCCTGACTCAGCTCTCTCTTCACCACAACAGTCCGATACAGCGACCGCATCACTGCTGACGCTGCACCGATCCGTCTATCGATCTCACGCTCCATCCGTCCCTCACTCGTGAACAAGACCCCGAGATACTTGAACTCCTCCACTTGAGGTAAGGACTCCCCACCGACCTGAAGCGGGGAAGCCACCTTTTTCCGGTGGAGAACCATGGCCTCAGATTTGGAGGTGCTGATCCTCATCCCGGCCGCTTCACACTCGGCTGCAAACCGCCCCAGTGCGCGCTGGAGGTCCTGATTTGATGAAGCCAACAGAACAACATCATCTGCAAACAGCAGAGATGAGATCCTGAGGTTCCCAAACCGGACACCCTCCGGCCCCTGGCTGCGCCTAGAAATTCTGTCCATAAAGATAATGAACAGAACCGGTGACATAGGGCAGCCCTGGCGGAGACCAACACGCACCGGAAACAAGTCTGACTTACTGCCGGCAATGCGAACCAAGCTCCTGCTGCGGTCATACAGGGAACGGACAGCCCTTAGCAGAGGGCCCCGCACCCCATACTCCCGGAGCACCCCCCACAGGGCACCACGAGGGACACGGTCGAACGCTTTCTCCAAATCCACAAAGCACATGTGGACTGGTTGGGCGAACTCCCACGAACCCTCGAACACCCGATGTAGGGTATAGAGCTGGTCCAGTGTGCCACGACCGGGACGAAAACCGCATTGTTCCTCCTGAATCCGAGGTTCGACTATCGGCCGGATCCTCCTCTCCAGCACCCTGGAATAGACCTTACCGGGGAGGCTGAGAAGTGTGATCCCTCTGTAATTGGAGCACACCCTCCGATCCCCCTTCTTAAAGAGAGGGACCACCACCCCGGTCTGCCAATCCAGAGGCACTGTCCCCGACCGCCACGCGACGCCGCAGAGACGTGTCAGCCAAGACAGCCCTACAACATCCAGAGACTTAAGGTACTCGGGACGAATCTCATCCACCCATGATATATATCATGATATACATTTTAGGCTATATTGCCCCGCCGTAATCCTAACTTAGCTCTAACCCTAAATCTGAGGAGAGTCTTGTGAAGCAGCTGCGGAGAACATCTCTGATTTAACTATTATGCACCACACACTACCAGTAGCGGCTCCAGACAATGTTGATTGGGGCAATGGGGGTCCTGGTCATTCTCATGAAAATCAACAAAAATGCATTGGACACGGCTAATAACTGCATATTATTGCTACTAAACAACAAAAACAACGAAGCACATCAACTACTTAGTTTTTAATTAATTAATGAATTGCAGTTTGCAAACAATATGCTCAAACTTTAATTGCTATAGCCACACCCATGACAAAAACATATTTACAAAACCGTATCTATTCTCATACTCTCACCACCTTTTGATTGCCCTACTTCTGTCCAGTTTCCCCCTGGCATCTTCTCTGCTCCTCTTAAATCTCCAGTCTCCTCCCATTACTATTGCAGCAACACATCATCAGTAGGGTAAAACTAACCTGTCTCACGACGGTCTAAACCCAGCTCACGTTCCCTATTAGTGGGTGAACAATCCAACGCTTCTCTGCTCCTCTTAAATCTCCAGTCTCCAGTGTAGCACCAAATACTGGGCCCTAGGTACAAATTTTAACCTTAATTGTGAAATATTTAAATTGGTCCACTTTTAGTAGGCCTATTGAAATGATTAGTTTTATGTAGACCTTAAAGATATCACATTAAACAGGGGGTTGTACTGGGGACGCAGGTATAATAGATGAAAGAAATAGGCATTAAAATGATTAAAAACACAAGTTTATATTAATTCATACAATATGTTGCCTCATGGCTGTGTATTCCAGAGTTGTGGCCACTTCATGAACACAAAGACCAAAGCTTCAGCCTGTTTTGGTCTCACCATATTTGAATCCTACATTTAGGTGTAAACAACAGTTTATATATTGTTGGCATGGGCCATCCCATCCATTTTCACTATGTCAAACGAGTCTCTAAAGCTGTGCCTTTATAATGAACGAATCTGCAAATGCTTGCGGCTAATTTGCATAATTAATTTGGCGAAAATACTCAGCATAAGCGACCTGTGGCTTTTGTCACCATTTTGGCCTGATAGCATTCAATAGATAAAAGGAAAGGGAAACTTCAGTGATTAAAATGAAGAGAGAAGGAGTGAAGAGAGCTTGGCCGTTTCTGAATCTGTGTACTTGTGTGGACTTGTGTGCTCGTGGACTCGTGAAACGTCATCACGTGCGGCCCAAGTCCTGTTCCAATTCAAAGTCCACTTCTCAGCAAGTTCGCTGTAAATCCCCGGATGAGAACTTGCTCCGCCCGTTTTACCGAGCATGCATCAGAGGAGGCTTGTGCGTTCTCTGCCAGCTATAGTATATCCCACAATCCGTTTCGCTTTGAGCACGTGGATCACCGCGAGCCTGCGGTGGTCCCTCCTCCGCGCGCACCGAGCTGCGCTCCAGCTGGTCAACAGCTGATTGTGTGCATGTACATAAACACAGCGATGTGACCCATTTCATCCCCAGAGAAGTGTCTCCTGCACAAGACAGTTTTTACTGGGTTTCTAAGCAGAAGTGTTGAAACAACTTTGGTCATGCTTTCCTTTTCTCACAACAATCAGCAGTAGATTAATTTTATAGTCGTATGTCATGAACAGGTTATTAAGGACAAATGCATTTAATTTTGATATTGTTTTATTAAGGGACAGACACATCTTTTATATGGGAACTTCAGAAACAGTTTCAGTTTTAAAAAAATTATAATTAATCTATTTTTATTATTTCAGTTATGACAATAATGGCAGTGATCATCTATGAAAAGGACAGGACTGACCGATACTGGGGTGAGCAGGTCGTTAGAGACGCTCTACTTCAAAGGTTGTTTACCCACAGGTGAGAGTAGCTGTGATTAGAGGGGAGGAGCCGGGCCAACCCCAACTCCTCCCCATGGTCTTTATCTAAGCTGCGGGCTGAACGGGACTTTAGTCCGCTGACGAAGCCTTTTGGATGAGAGGCGAAACGTTCGAAGACTTCAGCTACTGAGTACAGAAGATGAGTCAAGTACCTTCATTGAAGATGGACAACTCCTGTATGACTGAGAGCTTACACAGACGTTTGCACATAAGATATATATGTTTAATTTTGTTACACATAATGCCTTATTTATGTATAAATACATAATGTGAAATTGACTAAAATGTACAAATTGTATTTCGTTTTCTGCAAAGGTTTGTAATTGATGTCTTTAAAACATCTTTCCACTTCGCCTGCAGAGTCTCACCCTTTTAATTTCATATGAGATGATTTTATTTTATAAAAGCTCACAGCCCCATGTTCATGAGCTACTTCCTGTGATGTCATCGAGTTCACTTGTTCCAAACGCTGAAAAAGCCGAGTCCACACTCGTGAACTCCTCAAGTCCGTACTCCGAGTCGTCACCCACAAGTCCGTAGCCAGGAGTTCACAAGTATGGAGACTGCACTCTGAGAATTGATAAACGGCCCTAGAGAGCGAGCTCTGCCTCACTCTGCACCGGGAGCAGCAGTGCAGGCAGAGATGGAGGCACTCGCCTCAGCTCATGTTTAACTGTAATTTATCACAGAAAGTTACATCCCAGGCCCGCTATTAAACTGTAAAATAAGAGCCAAGAGATATCGCAAAGACTATTTCTCCTTCCTAACACAGTGTCATTGCATTAAGGAGCTCACCTCCCTCAAACACACGCATTTGAGTTGAAGCGCGCGGTGCTGAATATGGTGCTGCGATATTATTCATTGTTACATACATTGTTGTTTGTGCACAATTCTGAATAGAAACCATTGTGTTTCAGCCTGGTTGTGTTCAGTTAGAACACGTAGACTTCACCACTGGGAGGGGGGGTCATGGAGTTTTTTGGGAGGGTCTTGAGACCCCCCAAGACCCCCCTGGCGCTGCCGGTGCACACTACCACAGCCTTTGAAGGTTAAAAACTCCACTACATGGTATGAGAGGGTCGAAGTTCAAACTCCAACAAACCTTAGAAGGCCAAAACTCCGGCTGTGCACCTCAGTTGACCAAACTTCAAATTCCCTAAAGGTTCACAGAATGTCATGATGAAGTGCTTCAATCTAACTTGTCACTGCAGTTTTAGCTAAAAGCACAAATATTAAAAAATATATCATGCTAAAAGGGGAAAGAAAAATTCACTGATGACATGCATTATCCCCTGGGCAGTTTCCCTCACAAAACAGCTACAGAGCTCTAACAGTAAACATCTAAAAGTCTTCTAAGGACACGTGGGAACTTTGCCACATTTTTTGTTTGATTTTTGCTCACTCCCTGAAGTTAAATCATTAGGGGCCGGCTTGGCACAACAAATGAGAAACAACAAGTTCCATTTCCATAGAAGAGATGTTATTCGCGTGCCGTGTCTTGTCAACATATTTAACACTAAATTATACAAGATCTGGTACAATCTCTCTCTTCATTCCTGCCCTTTTGTTTAGGTCTAATCCCTTACTTGATCTTGACCAGTCTGTGAGATCACACTGTCCAAAATAATAACAATGTTTCAGGGAGGGAGAGCCATGGAGCCACAATATTATTTGCTTACTGTGTATTTCTGACTTGTCTGACTGAGTTGCAAACCAAGGAATTTCCTGCCTGCACCAGATCATTCCATTAGTTCAGTGGGATGCTTAGCTCAATTGAAGAGATGCTGAGTGATATGTGGTGTTTTCTGTAGAGGTTTTCCATCTCCAAATGTAACTTAAAATGCCAGTTTTCTTATTGATTTCACAAATGTAATTACATTCAAGCCATGTTTTGTGATCAGCAGATGGTGAGGAGAGGTACGCAGATCCTCCAGGATCCCTCACATCCTTTGTTTGCTCTTCTGGCTCCCGTCTGGATGCTGCTTGATTTGGCCTGGTTGTAGGAAATAGTGGAGGCCATCTTTGATCCGAAGGCTACCACTATCCCTAATCAGACTGCCATTGTAGCAGCCATTCATGATTTGGTACTGTTATTTTACTCCCTGCCTCTATATGGCGCTATGTCTCTCTTTTTCCCACCTGGG
The DNA here is from genome assembly GCA_007210695.1 of Neogobius melanostomus. Classification (NCBI taxonomy): domain Eukaryota; kingdom Metazoa; phylum Chordata; class Actinopteri; order Gobiiformes; family Gobiidae; genus Neogobius; species Neogobius melanostomus. Next base: position 3,418,353 of record VHKM01000299.1, on the reverse strand, counting down.
CCTATATAAGGCGTGGTCAGATCTAACCACGTGCTGCTTAATGGGGACAATTCTTCTTGACCGTGTCACATGTGGATGTGGATATTTGTTTGTTGAGCCAAATAAATAAGTTTATATAAGTGGAACACGTGTCTAGGAACCTTTCATTTAAGCAGCCACGGTGTCAGTATGCTTGGTGTATATTGCCATTACTTTACTTTTGTTAGAAAGATACAATGGCTCCATAATTTAAAGGATCTGTATCATGCTATTTTAGCCATTCCAAAGTAAACTATAGGCATTTATATGATATATTGTACCTCTATCACTATGGAGTACTCATTTTTGAGAGAAATATAAGTATTTTCTGAGGGTATTTTCCAAACCCGGAAGAACCCGCTTCGATTCAGTTAACTCCGCCCCTCTCTCCGCTCATTCCACATTTGCAGTATTATAAATATAACACATAACATAACACACACGCTAACACGCGTTTTTATTGACTTACTGCTCAGCCTGGCCTCCCATCATCGGGTGTTTACATTATGGCACTCGTTGGTTATAAAAGTTAATCCACTTTGATTCTGGCCAAGGTTCACCAAGCATCCATCAGGTTGGTTGATATAGTCGCTGAATCCCGGAAAGAAATTCCAACTTCTGGCGAGTGCACTCTTCTTTAGGAAGGTTGAATAGTCCTGTTCCTCTCGAGCCAAAGGCGCATCCGTGACATTATTGTTGGGTAAGAAAAAAAGAACAGGCGGTGTCCAGAGTAGGTTAGAAAGAGCTCAGTCTTCACAAACATGACTTCTGTTTGGATCCTCCGGGGGTGCGTTTGTTTACTCTCCCGGGACAGCACAGAGGAGTCGGGGACTTCCTTTTTTTTTTCTTGTCTTGTGGGGATGTTGAACCAGGTATTTTTTTAATGAAATATATACTGTATATATATATATATATATATATTATAATACATATTTTTCTTTTCACCCACCATCTGTAGATTATGCCATTTTTGCTCTAAAAAACCCAAAATAAGTTAATGTAGTATTTCATTTTAATTTTTCATTTTATTTATTAGGCAGGAAAGATAAAAAAAATATATATATATCAGGCCTGGCTCAGTACAAACTGATTTTCAGCAGGTTCCTGCTCTGCAGAACACACAAACACAGCATCAACATCAACACTCGGCACAAAAACATATTGTCACACACAAAAGAAGGAACACACTGGTGTGAGGCTATAGTGTCCGTCACTAGTGGTCACAACGATAGCTGTCGGACAGATGTTTCAACATAGTCTTTTTAAAAGGTCCTGGTGACTGTATGGTTCTTATGGTGAGGGGGATCTTGTTCCAGGCCCTGGTGAGCTCACAGAAAAAATAATTTTGTCCGTAGATGTTCCTGTGGTGAGGTATGGGTAGGATTTGGTTTGTGATGGATCTGGTTGAACGCTTGTATCGAGAGCTGGGTCTTGGGACCAGAGCAGACAGTGAGGCCGATGGGCAGTTGTTGAGCAGATGGAAGTAGAGCTTAATCCCATGGCTCAGGGCATAGTTCTGGAAAGTCAAGGCCCCAGACTGTGACAGAGCAGTGCAGTGGTGGGTCCAACCAGGGAGCCTGTGGTGGATCTAATATGCTCTATTGTAGAGTCTAGCCACAGGTTCCAGTATTTCCTTAGTTGTGAGCGTCCAAACTGGGAGACAGTAGGACAGGGTGGAGAGTATGATGGCATGCAGGTATGTCCTTGAGACGGGTAATGACAAACATGCTCTGATCTTACCATACACAAACAGTTTTTGGTTTAACTTTTTGGTGTGGTTTTGTATGTAAGGTGAGAATCAAGGGTTACCCCCCAGGTATTTGTAGTTTGATGCAGTTGAGAGTTTTTGGTTTGCAATGACAAGGGGTTTGTCTCTACTAGACCCAGACCCACCAATAAACAATGCAAAAACTATAGAATTGTACATTAAAATGTTCTATAGTTTGTTATTCATTGTTTCTTATGGAGCAGAGGCGACTCAATTTGCCCCAACATTTCTGGGTCAATTTACCCCATTATTACTTCTTTGAAAACACCAACATACTTGTGTTTATTTAAGAAGACATCTGCCTAAAATTTGAATTGTTGTTGTTGTTGTTTGATCTTGTTTTGCCAAACCGCTTAATTGTTGTTTTAAGTTACTGAAAATATTGTGTTAAAATTCTGTAGTACAATATCAATAATATTGTTATTGCTAAATTTGAGATAGTTATTGAATATCCCAGTTGTTTGTTATATTGTGTAGCCCTAGTGCTGGTGGAAGCAGTAAGTAAAACAGTAGCACTATCATAATTGCATTAGTATTGTTGCTTTACTATTAACTTTACTGCAACCTCTGTAATGCTATATAACAAAAGAGCTCACAAGACTGCTTCCTCGTCCTCCAAACCAAGGATTGATCAGGTTTATTTAATATGGATTGGCTAACTGACAGCCCATAATGCCTGATGACTATTGAATTAGGTTTCCCCACACTGTTCACAATCTTTCAGAGCCTTTAATCATTGCTAAGAGGATTTTTAACAGGTCCACATTGCATAGACTGCACATGCTCCGCAGACAAATCAATTTCAGTGTAAATGGGAGGTGCAACAACATAGTTCTCATGACACATTTGGGCCTCCAGCAAAATATCGAGACAGGTATTTTCAACATGCCTCTGCTTTCTGACATCATATTTACGTATCGTAGACAGGCTTCAATTATAGAAGATGAAAACATAATAAAATATTTGCCTGGAGCTTGTTTGTAACGTGTATTCACACTGATTAATAAGTTTTAACAAGAAGGTATAGTGGTACATTTCCTACTGCACATACCAGAACGTTTTGCACACTTTCCCAGGATGCCTACTGCGTCTGTCCGAGCTGGGTCACGGTGTTCTGTCTAAATTTCGCAATTATAGTAAGTAAGCACAGGAGCACATCAAAATGCCCTGACCAGGTGGTACTTAAAAGCATGCACAAAAATAAGCATAAACACGTGACCAAGAGATATAAATCGGGGGCACAGCGGGGGCCACAACAACTGCTTTTCTCAGCCAAAAGCCATCTCTCTCTTTCTCTCTCTCTTTCTCACACTCCCGTTTTTGCCTCGGTGCTCTGTTTTCACAACTCGCCGCTTACATGGCTAGAGGACAACCTTGTCTAGAGAATCCCTTTGCTCCTCGCCTTTTGAGGAATTTATACCACCGTGTGGTGCTTCAAAAGACAAATAGCTGCAGGTTGATGAGCAGATTTAGACTGACAGAGAGCAAGGGAGGAAACAAGCTGTTAAAAACGGGAAAGTTATGACATAAAAGCCATTCTAGCTGCGAAATGTAAATCCCAAACATAATTGTACTGTGAAGCATGTTGGCGTGTATACATTGTGTCCTTTTAGGGTAAGCTTATACATTCTCACGTCCCATATCGTGTTTACTATAAATAGATTTCACCGTTCGGATCTGAATGTCGAACGTGTGTAGCTGCCTCACTAACTCTAATGAATGTGTGTGAGAGAGGCTCATTAATCAGGAGAAATGCACTGGCACTGGCACACACTGCTGACACAGGCAGAAACTAGTCCTGGTCAAGTCCTCTAGTTTGGGTTTTTTCCTAGTTCAGACCTCGTTAGGATTTAGCTAACTTTTTTGTCTTTCCGGAGTGTTTTGTTGGAGAAATGCACAGGTATTCAGGGCGGCATTAGTCTTACTGTATCCACCTTATTCCTGGAGTCGCTCATGTAGAAACAATGATGGGGCCAATTTCCGGTGAGATTGGGGTAGGCACTTATAAGCTTTCTTGCTTCTGCCTACTCCTTTTGAGTTATTATTTTAGTTTATTTTAATTTTTTCTTGTTTTTTTGGTGATAATGTAAATGAAATGATGTAAATATTGTATATAATAACGCACTGTAAATAATAGCTCAAATAAATAAATGCCGGTTTTCGTTTCAGATAGCGGTTTATTTCAACATTTCAAGATGATTACGATCAGCCCCCGTGACATTTGAAAAGATGTCCTCGTGCAGCTCAGGCACATGTTTCGCTGTTCGCGGTTGAATTTAAAAGTGATATTTGTGGCTCTGGAACATGCAGTGTTTGGAACATGCTCCTGGACTAAAGCTAGGCTTAGTACGAAGAAACCCAAGCGCACGGAGGTAACTGTAAAGAGCGATAACACACACGACTGACCTGCTCACACTGTACGAATGACATGAACCGACATTTCTTAGTTATGGAAAGAGTATACTGTAGTACCAACTATTTTTTCTGATTTTTGAGTAAAACCTCTGATCTAACTAAACTACAGACATCACATTCCGTGTTCCTGCGTAAATGCGGCGCACATAATGAGGCTCCATAAACAGACTGCAGCTCGGTTCGAACTCTATAGCCAAAGCAAGTAGTTAACGTTAGCGTTTTAGCAGACATGCATGATGTGGAGACTTTGGGTTGAGGGAAAAGGTAACGAGTCGTCCCATAATGTAGCCGCAACGGCGCCACCGCCAGCATATGGCTTATATGCTGGCAGTGGCGCATTCATATGCTGGCTTTTTCTGGCAGAAATGCATTACAGGGCTCCTGGAGGGCAGATTAAAGTTGGTCGCCAATGCAATAGATTCACTCTCGCCGCATTATTATGAATTTAACAATGATTACGGTCTGATGGCATTTTCCCAAATCTGCAGAGCGAAAGCAAACTGGAAGGACACAAACTGTGAACAATATTCCTGATATAGAGGGTTTATCTAGTTAAAAATATTCTAACATGGTACTGGCGCTATAAATAGTACATGTAATACCCTCCAAACGATCACCAATTCATAGTTATAGTTCCTTTACTTTGATGTGAAAAGTTGCACTTTTGATTGGCTTTGTCTGTATTTTTTAAACATAACATTGTTACACTTTTTGAAACTATTTCAGTTTGTGTAGGACTATCAATGCTTTCTGAACTTATTAACACACATTAAAAAAATACCGCGATAATACCGAAAACCGTGAAATTTTGGTCACAATAACCGTGAGGTAAAATTTTATACCGTGACATCCCTACACTGAGGTTACGTGGAGACAACTTGGCCATCCTGAAATATCACGCCCATGGGTGAGAAAACTCTTCGACGGATTTTCATCGTTCGTTATACGTTTATTGTGAGCAGCTAATGGCAGCTTGTAGTTTCATTTCAGCGGTGGCAGCTCGTGTTCCCACATAGATTACGTCTCTAAAGCTCATAAAAAGTGGATTAGAGCAAACGGTCTACATGCAAACAAACGGTCCTGGTCATACCGGAAATCCCAGCCATACTTCATGCAAACGCTCATGGGGCATAGGAATAAGATGGATTCTTTTATTGAACACTTGTTGGTAAGAAACTATTTAGCCAGAGTTGTCCTGGGGTTGATTGGCCGACCACATCAAACCACCACCTATGACCATCACCAATCACTCACTCACTAAAGTGTCTTACCGAAAGACGCAACAACAGTGTGCTCTCTACCTCCTAAACCACTGTTTGTCGCCCTCGTTTATTCCTGGTTTGTTCTTGTATGTTATGTTCTGTTTCGGACAAGTCTAGTATCTATCCTAAAAAGCAAGAGCTCAGTTTGTACCTGGGTTAGTCCTGTTCCTGTTGAGCTCTTGTACAAACCTGGTTTTACGATAGCTTCAGTCCTGTCCTGCACCTTCAGTCAGTCCTGATTCAGCCCACTAACTTTGATGTAAGAGCTCATTAATCAGAGCAAATGCACTGGCACACGCTGCTGACGGAGGCAGAAATTTACACTATGTTTGGCCCTCAGTTTTAAACCAGCCAGTCCATTGTAATTCTGTCCATTATCATAAATATGAGACAGAGATTATCTGATTCTTGGGGCTGATATACAGACTGGTGATGGTTTACTTCTAGTGCAGTGCCCTTGTATATTTATGGTAAATTTTTGGCTTCGATTCAGACAACTGGAATATTATTGGCTCGTCCCCAACTAAATCAGCTCGAGGTCCGCAAACGTATCTTTCGTAACTATCGACATATGACCAGGTAGGGGTGGGAGATATTGACAAAAATGTATATCTCGTTTTTTTTTTCAATATCTCTATATCGATATTCAGACGATATTTTTGCAATCCTTCACAGAAATGTGTGCAAACTGGCAAAGAAGGTCCAGTTGGTCTTTTGACTTGCTGTATCTGACCTATTATTGTATAGAATTACTAGTACATAAAGATATGACACATTATTGATTTAAACATTAGGGCAGGGTGATATGAATAAAATTATTAGCCTTTAACCGCGTTTGTATTGTGGTTTTCTTCACCGTGCTGTTAGTTAGCGCCAGGCTAAAAGTTAGGAAAGTTAGCTAGCTAACAAGGCAGTGCTACAACTTGTCCTGAGCCCTTTCCTCGCAAATATGAGCGACTCAAGTGACAAACTTAATTCATATCATTAGATTCTTAATCTCTGTAATCGCTCCACGCTGCCATGTTGTTGTTTTGACTGTGTTACGCCGCTGAGGGGGCGGCTGGCGCACTACGGTAACCCACAAGGACAAAAAAACTGAAAAAACTGTGGTTAAAAAAACAAAACATGTTTGGGGGGGTCAGATTGTACAAATTATGAAATATTCGATATCCCAATTTTGCATATCATCCAAACAACAGTTTGGATATTATCGTCTACTCTAAACGATATAGCTCCCACCTCTATGTCCAGGGTCCGGACATACAGTATGCAGTCATTGCTCTTGAAAATGTACAGACGATAAATATCGAGCCCAATAATGTATCGTTCATCTGTTATTTATGGAACGATAAGTCAATATAGTAATTATCGCGAACACAGGTTGTCTATTTACAAAGCAGAAGCCTCTGGAGGTCCGGATCTGGGCCCTGGTCTGCCAGTTAGGGACCCCTGCTCTATACTTTACAAACAATGAAAGGGAGTGTGTACATTTTTACAAATTTAGTGGTGGCCCAAACATATTCCTAACTTCTTAACTAACATTTGATATTGTTTATTGGAGTTTTACTACTTTTGGGGAGCATAACTGTCAGGGTAATCTGAACAAATACAACAAGCTACTATCAATGCATAGCACACAGTCATTTCCCCCCAAATATCTGCATTTACAAAACACTGAAATTATTCCATAAAAGAATCAGGAATAGGGCCTATAATCCAGTGAAGTTGATATTAGTTCATATGGAGTCAGACCTGGTCCAGACCTACCTGATTCAGCTTACTAACTATAATGACAATTGGCCTAAGAGCAGCTCATTAATAAGACTGTATGCCCAACCACGCAGCACCGAGAGTCTTACCTCTTCATCAAGTATGGCTTTACACATGGAGTAGTTCCCCTTGAGCGCCCACGTCCCGTTCGCCTGGCACTTTCTGTACACGTTGCCTGCAAATAAAGAAGCACCATACGTTAAAAAATGATTTAAATCCTTTGAAACTCGACATCTAAAATATAATTCAACGGCTGAATTGTGACCTTGTCTGTGTTTGATATTAACAGGGTGAGAAATCATTAGACGTAATCTAACAAGCTGAGAATTTTCACACGATCCGCTGTCAGAACGGTGCATCACCTTCCATCTTAAACATATATAGCGGTATCTATATAGCTTGGACCTGTTTTAAGGTGCAATGGCAAAGGGTTTGACCTCAATACTTTGGCATTTCTCACAGAATGAGGCAGACCGTATAATCCAGGTGTCAAGACAGGTTTTTGAAAAATGTGGGAATAAGTGGAAAAGCTGGCAGGGCTTCACACAAATGAGTATAACACATGTAGTATTTTATTTACGAGCGCTCGACTTCGGGCAGCCACCCATGGAGAACAAAAAAAAAAAAAGCCTGTATTCCCAAATGAGAAGCACAGAGTCATGTGACCTCAATAATGGGAGGTCAGAAATCAAGAAAGATTGGTTCAATTACTCTTGTCAAGCGGGACCACCAGATCACACAGCCATATTTGCCGTTCGGGTCTCTCACAGCGGGGCAGTGTTATAATCTAGGACGACCAATTTTCACATTTCTTCAGCGTGCAAGGAAATGAAATTTGTTAAATAGGCCACGGGGGAATCAAGACCATTTAGAGAGATGCGTTTGATGATGTGAGAAATGTCACGGGGGGAAAAAAGAAAAAAGCAGAAAATGCCAGGGAAATAAGTGAATTCATTTTTCCCAGCTGTCAGCAAATGTTGCAATAATGATGCAGGTTAATTCTTCGAGTAGTGAATGTCATAACAAATGCCATGGAAGTGTTGACGCAAGACAAGTCATTGGGGGATGTGATTGGACAGGACAATTATTCTATCATATGTTTATACTTAAATCCCTTTTAACACATATCAGTAAGACCATTCTTGTTATCATGAACATCAATCAGTTGCGATTACTGTACCTTTCATGAATAAATGTGGAGTATTTTATGTACCATTCAAACACTTTGATACAGAGTAATGCTATATGGGTTTAATGGTGATGGTGAACAACGATAATGCCAACATGGTAATGAATTCTGTATGGAGACAGAAATAATACACTGGTTGTAGCGTGTGAGATACTGTGAATGTTGAGCGTGTGAGTACTGTGATGTTGACCTGGTATAATGCAGTGTCGCATTTTTATATGTACCAACTCGGTTGATAGTTGTTTGTAAAATGGTAAGAATATGCACTGTTGTCAGTCATTGTTATAGTTATTGTTATTGAAGTTTATGAACAGGGTGGGAGTCAATAAGCTTGTCTCTTCCCACTCCTTTTCGAGCTGTAATGTAAATTATTTTTTCTTTTTTCTTTTATTATGTATATATATTTTCTGTTTTTCTTTTCTTCTTTAGCTCGAAATAAATATTCAAATAAAAAAAAGCAGAACTAAGTACCTCATGCCCCTAGAGGCCATAAGCGCCACTGCAGGTGTGTTTTTTTTTACTCATTAATTGTCCGTGAGAGTAAATACTACACTGACAGAAAAGACAAAGGGAGAGAAGGATATTGTACATTGTAAATTCCTAATTTGTGAACCTGTTCTCAAACAATGGCAATGAAAAACTAAAAATGATTCTGACATTGTGCCACATTGTACCCCATTTTTGTCACTCAAACTTGGCTGTAAATACTGCTAAAGTGGCACTAGCTCACAGTTAGCTTTGCCCGTTAGCCTGTTAGCTTCTTCTTCGTGATTTCATTAGTGTGTATTGGGACCACCGGCTCGGAGCAGGGAAAGTTGCAATTGTGGTTTTCTGGCCAGAGACACCAGGGGGAGATGAAAGACCCCCAATCATCCATTAACACTTTTATTACCCCCTGAGGGACTACGAAAAGGATTTATTAAGGTAAACAAGTTACTTAGTACTGCTTTAAGTTCAGTTTACCCTGGCTGGTCCTAGTTTCAAACCTGATTCAGTTCAGTGTCATTTTGGTCCTGGCTGGTTAAGACAAGGTAAGGTATACTTTATTGATCCCTTAGGAAATCTGCTTTTGACCCATCATTCAATACTGCAACGTCTCAGAAGCAGAGACCAGCCGCAGTGCAGCACCTGAGGACCCATCTCAAGATCTTGAGCTAGGTTTTGGTCAGGACAATCTGCGGGATTTTCCTGTCATGCATTTTAAATCTATGTAGCCACAAAAGCCCATCCATTCACAAGCAAACTCCGGAGGACACTATGCAAAGCGAGTTGTTATCATTTCATTTCTAAAACGCTTTACAACAACCACAGCGGATCACAGAAGAATACCATTCATAACAATTATATATACATATTCTCATTAAATCCAAAGCTACAAGACTCAAGTGTCAAAGGCCATTCTGAATAAATAGGTTGGGTAAGAGGGTAACTCTGTTAATGAGTCATTGTAATACATTCATGGTTTCTCGTAAAAAAAAAAGAAAAAATTATAAGAGCATCTAAACTTTTTTAAATATGATTTTCAAAAACTTAAAATTGTGCGCTCCTGCTTCATAATTATGATGAAACCTAAACCTTTAAGTACACAGGTAAATTGTTTAATTTGCTCTCTCATATACTTATTAATAATAGAATAGGCAGCCTAATGTCTATGAGAGATGCTCCTCGCATAGTGGAAACTACTCAGTTCTGCAGTTTGGCACAAGAAGGTCAAAATATAGCCCAGTGTCACATAAATTATGAGCAGCATCTTTTGATTGGTGCTTTCATTCAAAACCAACAAATTATGAAATTGGTATCTTAGTTTGACAAGCAAAGTAACCAGTTTTAAATCGAAAAAGTTCAACTCAACGGCTGAAAAACAAGGACAATGCCCAATAGAACATGTGTAGTGGTACTATCCAGCTCTACTTGACAGGAAATGTGCAGCAGCATTGTGCTGTTGTTGTAAAGGTGCAATTATACAGACTGTTACAAGAGTCCAAACATGCACTGGTGAATAATGTACATTTAAAGCATTGGTTGATGTTTTCACATCGTCAGCATAATCTACATATTGATTTAAAATGTCAAAACATTGGAGGATGTGATAGAAATGAGCCGATTATTGTGTCTTGCATCGACCTTTCCGACGGCAGGAGGAAAAATTTGGCAAAGAGCGGATGGAGAGGCTGCAGTTAATCACGAGTCCCATACATTTTTTAGAGCGCGGTATGGACAGCTCTGACCCCCAGCGCTGGTGAGGGTCATCGCCGCGGGTCGTTAAACATTTCTCCCCTGACAGTTCGAGAGGGTCTCAGTGGAAATAGGCCGACAGCGGATATAGATAAAGCAGAGCCGAGTGTTTGCTAAGTGACACGGAGAGGGGACTTTAAAATCAAATCACATTATCGTCTTGTGTACATTAAGCCAGCACTAAAGGGAAAAGTATGGATCTGTTTGAGGGTGTCTTACTGGATATCGCTTTATGTTTATCTGCAGCGTGGGAAGGCAGAACTTAAAACATTTAGTTTTTCTGCCTTTTGCAAGCAGAACCTGTTTGTGTTTGTGATCTGCAGTCCCTTCCTCTTTTATAAGCTCAGGGGCTGCCCCTAACAGACAGATGATGAACGGATGAACCATAATAATTGGTGAAATGTAATCTAAACAGTAGCCTGGCATGTCCAGAATGATACCCCTCAGTATTTTTATAAACAGGGATATCAGTCGAGCCAAACCCAAATGGACCCGTGAATCATATTTGTTTATTTGCGTGATACGTGTTGTTAGCGAGCAGCGTCCCCCTCTCTCAATCTACGGATGGGGCAAGGAAGAGCCAAGAGCCTTTTTCCAATTGGCGGTAATGACCATAACACATCAACAGTAGGTGATTGACAGACTCTTTTCCCGGTTTCGCTAATGGTTTGATGATTTAAACTTAGATTAGTTTTGGTGTAGTTCCAATATAGGGCTCATTTATTCCTGTTTTGCGTTGTCAAAAAGCATAGCATTACACGCAGTCATTTTGTTATTGCCCTGTCCAAAGCTGTTACATAATGCCATTTCAGTAATTTAGAGTCGATTTAATTCACACAGTTGTCTTTTCTCCATTCGGCTTGCATAATTTATCAAAGAAAGCGGTGACAAACAAACAGTCTTGGCTTCCTTTAGGGCTTGGACAGCGACCAGTAGCACAAGTCTCAATATTTACTGATCTACTCCATCACTCTGAAGGCTTTTCCCTTCAAGGACAAGGCGCTTGAATGATAAAACATATAGAGGAACATTATCAAACGCTACTGGGCACGTGTGGCTTTTAAGCCTGTAGGTCTATGATTTTGAATCACGGTAAAAGATTTGGGGAAGCTGGGAGTCAAAAAGGCATTGCTCTGCCTCAGGCCAATAATGTGCAATGAGCTGCATGGTAAAAATAGCACGTTTGTTGACAGTGTAAGGGTACTGTCATCCCCAATCAACATTGTGGAGCTTCTGTTAGTCCCTTAACCCCAAGTGCAATATCCTTGAGAGCTTTCAACACACATGCATCCAGGGGGTTCATAGTTAGACATCACAAACATACACAGACCACAGGAGACGAGGCGAAAGTATTTCAACTGTAAAGTATTTCCAGTCTGAGTGAGTGATAGTGTGCAATCAATATTACCAATGGAGTGTAAGGGGAGCAGGATGCATGACAGGACGCTTGGTATTTCCCGCTATATTATTTCAGGTTGTTTTTAATTAACAAAAAAGGCCCTTGTGAGTAAATCCATTATGCCATTAGGCGTCTCAAACCATCACCGATCACTCACTCGCAGACAGACGGTTGATAAATTGGTTTGCTCAAGGACATAATGGCGCAGGATACACTGATTAGAGCTGGGAACAAACGTCTCTATCACCTGCGCTTCGCTACTACAGATATTCCAGATTTTGTACATCTTTGAAAGCGCTTTGACCAAGGTTGCACAAATTATTCGTGATAATGCGATACTGATATTGCGACGACTAGCAAAATCACAGAGGACCTCCATCTGACTGAGACTTATACATTTTTTTTGCAAACACAGCCTCAAACAAAAGGCATTGGGAATTGAAACACGTGCAAACATTTTTGTTTTAGTTATGATCATCCAATGTTGTTCCTTCTTTTGGTCATGGTCTAGTATTTGTTAGACACTTTGCTCAATAATGTTGCAATAATATTGTCCGAACTTTATTATATTACATTACACTTTGGCGGCATGGTGGCGTTTCTGTGTGGAGTTTTCCCCCCGTGTCTGCATAGGTTTCCCCCAGGTACTCCGTTTTCCCCTACCACTAAAAACATGTAAAATAGGCCATGTTGAGAGAGTGGGGGACAACGGATGGAAATGTTTACATGAATGTCCCATTAACATGCACTGTCCCGACCAAACAAACAAATAATATGTTTTTCCTCATACCCAGCAGTCCTAGCTTTGACCATTTAAAAACTAGACCAATGAGATATACTTACTATTTACATACGAACTACATACTATCCTACAAAAGTATCTGGGCTCGAGCTTATTAAATCTTGCGATGGCAAAAAGTACCTCATTTCCTCAGCTCACATTCCCACATTCCCACATCCCTCAAAAATAATGTGATGTTATTCAAATTTACATGACGTGGCCTGATTGGACGAGTTTCCTCCAGGCACGAAATCATCTGCACTGATTTAACTTGAGATGAGTTACTTAATATAGAAAGCCCATTTGCAAACCAAAACCATAACACATATTCAAGGAAAATTTAGACAGAGCCAGGCTTTGGCGCTATGACCTGTCCTTCAGGCTTAACCAAAAAAGTGTACCCAACGCAGAATGTCATTAAGGATATGTGGCTACAATCAACGACGGAGGCTGTAAGTAATCCTCTTTGTGAGTAGTTATTTTTATGTATCATTTCAACATGCATTTAGAAAAGGTGAGTTGTATGGCTCAAAAGAAATAAATACAAAAATTAAGCAGGATTTACAACGTCCCGCGCAACTATCAATTTTCATCATGTTTTGTAACACAAGCACCATTGGGATAACGCTATGTGGGCGAGCATTACGTTAAACTGCCAAATGTGAATGGAAAAGTCCAGATGATTAAAATAATTGCAAAATAATTAAAAAATAAACAAAAGACTGTCGTAAAGGAAGTGTGAGGGGAAGAGCAGGCTCCAACTGTTTAGTGACTTGGGGCTCGAATGTGGTTTAAATCGACGGTAATGTAGTTCATCACATCTGTTTTGTTTAGATTTCATTGTGCAATATCTTTGTTTAGTGCTGGCTTGCTCTTAAAAATGACTGTCGTAGCCAAAGTAAGTGTGAATAAAAACAAACGAGCCAACATTTCTGTGGCTTTGGGCTCAGATGTTGTTACGACCCAGAAACAAAAACATTTATTAGAAATTTTTGTCTTCCAAATTGCTGATAAACGTAGGTCTAGTTACACACAGCTTAAACCAGGTTCAGTCAGCATCAAGAGTGCCATAGAATGTGAGTAGAAAAGGTCTGGATAATAAAAAATAATGACAAAACTGAAATTACAAGTAAATAAAATTAGGAAAGGCACAGCCGAGGCCAATGTCTCTGTGGCTTTGTGTGAATTGACAATTTCCAGGCCTGGGTAGAGCAGCCAAATATTTACTCAAGTACAGCCCTGGCTCGTAATAAGACTTTGTTACTTTAAATAATTTGACACAAATAGAAGTAAAGAAGCACTAACCCAGCGTAAAAGCATAAAAGTCAGATAGACATAATACAATATGTATTGATTTATACTTACAGTATTTTTTTATTAAGTAGTATTACTACATCAATACTAGAAACAAAGGGAAAGCGCCTGTAGCACATCGTGTACTGTCTGAAAACATCAAACTGAAGCTATAAGATGAATTCAGTTCCTTTAGGCGGTGCAGTCCCAAGCTTTATAAGCATTCTCCCTCAGTCTGCTATAAGGGTGCCACTGACTAATCTATTTGCATCGGGCTCACCTGCTCCTGCTCCCTAAAATAACTCTGATTCACGGGAAAACGGATGTAATTGAATGTGTTTGGGAGACACAGTATAACGCTTGACGATTGGCGAAAAACCCATATTATCTATAGTTGCCCTGGAATTGGCTCCGTATAACCGTAAAAATACATGTTACGGTACCATGATGGAAATGTAAATACAAGATACTATATCATACAATTATATGGCCAAGAATTTTGATCAGAACAACACTTTTTGTTGTTGTTGTTTTTATACAAAGTCTATGATAGTCTCGGATTGAAAGTCAGAACTTGGTCTAGCCTCTCTTAAGTCTTGTGTGCTAAATATACTCTCGTTGCATATTTATGGTTTAATCCTGACTGGTCCATAACGGTTTTAGTTTCCGGTTCCTGTTAAATTTAGCCCCTTGCTCCCATGACTAAAGCCCTTTGGTAAGTGCCACTGAGGGATTCGATTGTTCTAAACCGTGGCTTGGATCTTGGTATTAATCTTTACTTAGCGCTCGCTCTTTGTTGCCTGTTGAATGGGTGTTAAAAACGGCACTGGGGCAGTGCCAGGTGCTAAATCCTCCCTCTGGAAACAGGAGCCTTTAGGTGCACACGGATGGAATACAGGCAGGCGTCCAAGTCTGAAGGGAGAGACATGATCCTCTCTCTTGGACGTCCAAAACCCAATCACCTCCCGAGGCGCCTTTCCCCCATCTTATAAAGCCCCAATCTCAGCTAATGTCATTGTAAAACCGCCCCCACTAAGCAAATAACATGACACAAACTGAGTCCCGCATTGCTCGAGATCAATAGATGGGCTCTTCTCCTCCAGTGCATTTCCAATGAGGATTCAATTAAATGTAAAACAACAACATATTGCCTTTAAATGAGAATGAGAGAGGTGTTTCTAACGGTGCGCAGCTTCAACAGGAAGAGAGAGACTTTAATGCCAATTCAAATTAACTCACTGTTGACTTGGAAAATTAGACCCATGGGCCAAAGCTGGTTAAAGTGGACATATCGTACATAATTATGGCTCATAAACCTGCTTTGGGGCACTGATATTCACATATTATAAGGTGATGAATGTAGACCAAAAATGTTGTTAGCATTTAGCCTCTCCTCCTCTCCTCTATGGGGCCAAACGGGGGTGAAGTTAGAAGCGACAAAGCTCTTCCACGTTTACCCTATTTAAATAAGGTTACGTGCGTAGTTACACGATCCAAGTCTAGTCATACAAAATTAAACATGTCGATTTTCTAAGCTGATAAAAAGGGGTGCTACTATATCGTTAGGCGTAATAACACCTTGGGAGCACTTCGACATCCGCATCCGAAGAAGAGGACGAGAGGCTAAATGCTAACAACATCTTTGGTCTTTGTGCGTGACTGAGGGCACACACAAAGACCAACGCATCAACTCGTCTAACCTCAGGTAAGAACATATCTCAGTATGGAAAAACGGTGGCCTGTTGCTTTAATCGAATGCAGAACGGCTCAGAATGGGTCTCGTGATGGTTTATGAACTCCAAAAAATGCAGCGGTTGCCTCCCTGTTCCAGGACTGGATCTACAGGGGTGCAAGAGGGTGCATTGCAACCTCATTTTAAAATGTTTGCACCCTCAGTTTCAGCATCATCACATCATATTTTAATGGATGAGAATGTCTGTCTGCACCCTTTTGAAACTTTGTTTGTTCAGACCCTCAGTCCGTTTTTTTTCTGGAGCCGGCATTGCCTTGTTCTACCTATTACTCAACAATATAAAAAGATTGGAGCGCTTCTGCAGTGGAGGACAAAGTGACCAAAGTAAACAGTATTATTCAAAGAGAAATTCTAAGGGAACAACATATAAGCTCAAAAACGTTGATTTTGCCTGATTAAACAGTTTTTTATTTTATTTCACTTGGTCTGTAAGCCTGGTTTTGGAGCTTGTGCCACAGTTTATTTTTGGAGTCCTCATTTCAAGACCGGTTTATTTATGAACTGGTCATTAGTGAGCCTGGGTGCATCCTTAAATGTAACCTGTTTGCACTGCACTGTCATCTTGGAATATGCCCGTGCCATCGGGGAAGAAGAAACCTGTTGATGGAATAACCTGGTCATTCAGTATGTTCAGGTCGTTAGCTTCCATTCTTTAGGCACATAGTGTTGCTGAACCTAGAGCTGACCAACTGCGGCAACCCCAGATCAGAACAGTTAGTTAAATCTAGGTGGCAACTTTTTGTTTGGCGAGGCAGTGCATGTAAGGCACTTTTCCAGGCTCAAGGTTGTCAATTTTCATCCCAAATCCAGTAATTTGCTGAATGACTCTTCACTTCTCTCAAGCTACGCTGTCTTCCTGTGTAATGAAACCTGCTTGTTCTAATTGTTTTGAGCGAAAACCGAAAGAGTGTGAGGCGTAATGTCATGTATGTCTTGGAAAAGCGCCGCTGAGTGATACTAAACAGTCATGGCCGTACCTTTAAATAAACTATGTTGAAATGAACAAGTTTTATTGCAGCGACTTTCCGAACCGCGGCGGTCACAGGTGAGCGTTTGTACCTGTTTGCCTATAATACCCGCATGGAAAAGCTTAGCCTCACCTCGCTTTCAATAAAGTTATGAAGTGTTAAATTATGAGAAAGCAGGAAACTGGAGAAGCTTCACAAAAACCGACGTGGGATGGGACGCCAGGCTCGAACTGGGTGTGTACACTGGCATTACTGTAGTTTGAGTTTGTGGAAAAGAGTTGGTAATTGACGAACCACTGTGGCCAAATATTTAATCAGGGCTTGGCTTTCACACCTCGTCTGTTTATATAATGTTACGACACTTGACGTTAGACAAGGACACAGTGTTGATTTTCAATAAAAATGTAATTACGGGAGGTCTTTCGTTGACTGAAAGGGGGAAAAATTAAAATCGAGTTTGAATGATGTCAATCATGTTCATTCTGCGCTTGTCGATTACTTTTCATGTCGTATTTTTCAACACAAATGTTACGTTGGCAAAAAATCAGATGACAAAAACTAGCCAACATATTCACGCTGCAGGGATGTTTGTGTACCAAGTGTATTCAGCCAACAGCAACTCACATTCATTTGCTAGTGAGAGGTCGCAGGTGGCTAGAGCCTGTCTTAGCATTTAGGGCTTATGGCAGAGTGCTTTTTGAACAGTAGCCAGCTAGTTGCAGAGGTCAAACTGGTAGACACTATAAACAAATAGCTTAATTCACAACCACTCACTGATAAGGGTTGCTAATTCAAGTAACTCATGCATTCCTTTTGACAGAAGGAAGAAGCCATAAGAGTGTTTGCCAGCCAAGGATCCAGGCTTAAGCATGTTTCCCACATGTCTGGCTGATGTTCAAGATGCTCAGGTTTCACCTCTCAACTATAACAATTCAGTAGCGGTTTAAATCTTTGTGGGGCAGCGAGGAAAGTGGGGCAGGGTGTGATGGGGTTCTGCGTCCCGGCCGTCGTCGGCAGAGACAATGGGAGCAGCACATCCACTTTGCGGGGGATAGATGTCACTGTGAGCAGAGCGCACAGATGCACAATAACTCTCTCAACAGAGCATACAGTCAGATGTGCGAACCACACGAGGTGCGGCTCGTGTCACTGTCCTGCCTTAGAGGCAGAGGACAGGTTCATTGTCACGCAATTGTGAACAGTGAATGATACGCTCTTGACTGCCTGGGATACGGACAGAAGTGGGTTGTTACAGGCCGCAGTGCTCCCTCCCTGCATGGTGCCACAAATGAAAGAAGCACTCCACTGGGTTTTAATGCTATTTCGGTAACGCTTTAGAATACAGCCTGCGAGTTCCAGGTGTAAGTACGGGTAACAAGAAAGTAATTACACATATAAGTACAGGTACTCTTACAACGTGTAACAAGGGGGACAATGTGTAACAAGGAGTACAAGTGTAACAAGGGGGAACAATGTGTAACAAGGCAGTACAAAGTGTAACAAGGCAGTACAAAGTGTAACAAGGGGGAACAATGTGTAACAAGGCAGTACAAAGTGTAACAAGGGGAACAATGTGTAACAAGGCAGTACAAAGTGTAACAAGGGGGAACAATGTGTAACAAGGAAGTACAAATTATTACAAGGCAGTAAGTTAAATTATCCTTTATTAATCTCTGTAGAGAAATCTCTTTAGAGAAATGTATTCTCTGCATTTGACCCATCCTCAATGTCGCAGGGGCAAGCTGTAGGAGCAGTGAGCTGCTGGCATGGGCCAGCGCTCGGGGGGGCAAGTAGGGTGAAGTGTCTTGCTCAAGGACACAACGACGTGTGCAGTTTTGCAGCTGGGATTCGAACCCCCAACCTTACGATCACGAGACGACCCGCTCTACCAGATGTGCCACTTAGTACAAAGTGTTACAAGGGGGACCAAATAAACCAATAAATAGTCACCCACTGATCTTAAGCCGCCAGGAGACAATAAGGGACAATAAGAAATGCTTACCACTTCTAAAGTGATACACGAGCTGATGCAATATTGCTGCTGCACATAATGTGAAACATACATTACCTAGTCACATAAGAGCAGTTGCTCTTTCACCCAATAATCCTCATTGGCTTTTAAAGCACCCGTTTGGAGTTTGTGACAGCCAAGAGAGCAGTTAACTGCAGCCAACATGTGGTTAATAGGAAGTTGATTGCCCTGTTATGATTTGCTTGAGAGTGCAATAGCCCCAAAATAGTCCACAAACATAATCAGGCTTGATTTTTTTTTTTTTCCTAATTATCTGCTCTTTGATAAGAGTTTTTGAATGAGATTTGGCAGGGCTCATTTTGTTTTGCTGTGTCCATTCAACATAACCGGTGCATGGCATTTCAGTCGAGTGCACAGCAGGGTTGATCCGGGCTACCGCTTTGCCACCCCGCTGACTGCAAGCATTGCTCTAAATAAATCACCCGCCCTTCTGCTATGACTGGCACAGGATCCGACAACTCGCAGTCAAAGTCAAAGCAAACCGGAATCCGCTATCAGTCACATAGGATGTGCAAAGGCTGCTCTGGGGGAGAGGGGAAAACGTCAAAGTTGGCAAGAAATGGTGGAGGCGGTTGCAGAGGTCTTAAATCAGGGCACGAACAAAGACAGTAATGCCAGGCTGAGTCATGGACGGAGGGGAGGGATGAAGGAGATGAAGGAGGGGGGGGGCAGAGAAGCCACGGGCACCTGTCACCCGTCAACCGCTGAACGGTCGAGACAACTCAGCCCCAATGGCCTGTCACTGTAGCAGCTTACATGTTGTACAGCATACGGCAAATATCAAACATGGGTGGGGTACCAATTATGCAATTATATCACTAAAACAGAGGTTCTCAAACTGAGTCGCAGTTTCATGTACTTTAAGAATTTAAGAATCCCTTCTACATGGAGATTACCTACACAAGCAAATGTACTACTTTTGTTTATTCATATCATATATTGTAGTGCTAATCCTGGTTTAGTCCAGATATAATTATAGGCATAGACATGATTCATTCTAAAACAGATTTGTTTTGGTCCTTGTTTAGACCTGGCTCAACCGGGTCTTGGCAGATGTTTTGTTGTGCCGCTTAGAACTAGTTTAGTCCAGTCTTAAGCCTGTATTCTGGTTTCATCTGGCTTAAGTCTTCTTTTAATACTTCCGTCAATTTAAAGCTTAGATTTTCCCTGGTTTAGTCGTGCTTTAAATAAACTTGGAAAAGGCTGCACAATTTGGGGGAAAACCAAAGTGTGATATTGCATATGCGATTTTATACACAACTTCTGAAGCATTAAGACTTGAGGTGAAACTTAATATGAACAGCTAAACTAATGCAAGCATCACATTTATTGAAGATTTTTTTTTTTTACATAGGAGGCATTCTTCTCTGTTTTCATTGAACAGTAAATAAGAAAAAGAATAGCACCATTTGCGATTTACTAATTACGGCCAATAGAATTTCACTAATTGTGCAGCTCATTAGTATTTAGTTAAGGATTTTGATTTAAGCTTATAAATTATGGCAACAGAAACTGTGGTGCTTGTTGTGAACTGATAATCCTTGGCCTTGTCCTCAACTCCTCTCTCTTGTGTCGCCTGCATGACGCAGAGTATGTACTGCAGATATCCAACCTGGGAGGGGATGCTATTCATAAAGACATTCACTGCATCCCTCCAATGTGGCATCAGGGATGATTTAAATTCTGGGGCTTAAAATAGCCATGCATTCGGCGTATTTTGGGGGCCAGACTGATAAATACACATAGCACTTGTTCCGATAGAACAGACGTGCTCACTGGCAGCACACTCTGATGGCTCAGCAACTTAAGGCAAGGGATTTGTCACTCTCTAATTTTGGAAAGCCAGCCCAGTTCCTCCTCTACCCTGATTCATGGAAATGTTATTCCATAGTAGTGTTATTCAGAGCCATTTAATCCTAGACACAATGCTCAGCCGATGAAAAAAAAAAAAACAGTTGGTGAGATGACATTTTCTTCGTGACACATTGACTTTTTCACCTTGTACTAATTTTAAATGCTTGAACTAATTAGGCCGGCACAATGTTTTTAGTGTTGTGTGATAACGGTATTATATGTATATAAATAAAAATCATAAGAAATGTTTTTTTATATCACATTGTATCAAAAGGATCATAAAGGGCTGAACTTTTTTTTACATGTTAAAGTTAATGTGTGTTACCAAAAATGTGCGAATAGTTTAATGATAATATGATGACATATTGCAAAGTCCTACAACTGACTAAATTAACTTGTCTAACAAATAGCTGATTGTTTTCATAATCTTAAAGCCAAGGGAGAAAGTTTCCAACCAAGTTTTTCATAAATCTTTCTACTGTTCTGCAGCGCCGTCATGAGACCGGGGATTCTTCTTCTCTCTTTTTTTTTTTTTTTTACATGACTTTTGCATCTGCTGATCTGAACTCTGCAGAAAAGTCCCTTTGGATCCGAACGAACACGGACGGAGGCTTTTAAACGGCCCCTCCGGATCCACCGCTTTGCCCTTGATATTACAGGCCAATCGCTGCGACCACACAATCCATCTGCTCTGTCTCTCTCTGCACCTGAACAGGCACACAACCCATAATGCATTTTCTGTAGAGTCTCAATAACCATACAAATTAGGGATGCACTTTCGCTTCATTTTATTTTATAAATTACCAGGGAGTCTTAATAAATTCTCCATGAGCCCTAAAAAAATGAATTGAACCTTTAAGATCGGCTTCTTCTGGTCAGCGATAAGGGGTGAAACGCTCTTTCGATAGAGTAACAAATCTAGCACGTACACGTTCCTCATCGCTAATTAAAAATGGCTGCCTGTTTACTGTCCCCAGTGGTGTTGTATTGTGCTGCGTTCAGAGGTCAGACAGATCACAGGGAAATAGGATCGGGACAAGGGAAGGTGAAAGCTCTAAAAGGTTTGTTTGTCCAAGAACGTATACTATTTCCATTTGCTCTTTCAAGGTTTTAAAATAAATACGCTCAAATGATGTACTGTAAGAAGAGCAGCCGCTTTTGAAACTAATCAATTTAGTGTGGTCGAGTATTTTAGCTTTAGACAATAACACAAATAGACTTGGTGGTGTAATGTTACTGGGAATCCGCAGAAAGTAATTCAACATGTGTGCACACATCAATAATGCTCTCTGTAGCGAGGGCTAAGACTGAAGTTTATTTTGAGAGGATTCCACAATCTGCTGCCGCCGCTAATACGCTGTAGTAGTGTGAACTAATCCAGAGATAAAAATAGTTTCAAAGGAAATTCACTTATTACTGTGGTCCACGAAGTGCATGGCCTCGACAAACTCCAGCTGCAAAGCGCTCTGCAGGAAGAGGACAATGTGCCAAGGGTCACAGATGGAGAATGGATGACCAAACATATTAGCCATCACGACAGAGAATATGATACTTTATTATCTACTTAGCTACAATCTATGTATAATAATAAGAAGAAGAAGAGGCAAAAATGGCCATCTGCAACACTGGATTTGCTGGAAGCTGCCATTGTGCAGTAGAGTGTGTTAAAAACATCCTAGAGGGACTGAGAAAGATGCTGTGATCGCAGAGTGAATTTATTAAATTAGGGCAACTTCATGAGCACTTTCCTATGTTGATCAAAATAATTTAGGGCGGCCACATAAGGCTCAAATCTAATTTAGACATTCCTCATTATCTGGCAATCTAATTGAAATGTTTGACACATAACATGCTATTATTAAGAGGTGAAAGAGCTTGACTTTGGTTGACCTTAATCATAGAGGGTGAGGGATCGTTATGCTCTATGCTTATGGATTTAGTTACATTACCTTTTTTGGTTACACTTTAGAATACGGCCCGGTAACTCCTAGGTAGTTACTGTAGTACATCCCTGGTACTTACAGAGATAATTACCAAGTACTTACCTAAACGTACCACTGTAAGTACCTAGGAGTTACGAGGTCGGCCCATTAGTCCGACGTCTCATTATTCTGAAAATCCCCCATTGAGTAGGGGTGCCATTAGGGTTAGGGTTATATTTTTGCAATAATGAGACGTCGGACTAATGGGTTGTCGGACCAATGGCATGGTCCCGGAGTTACCAGGCCATACCACTGCAAGTACCTGCTAATTACCTCTGTAAGTACCAGGGATGTACCATAGTAACTACCTAGGAGTTACTGGGCCGTATTCTAAAGTGTTACCCATTTTTTTTGTCAGTTATTAAATAGCACTGATCTGCCCATGAGAAACCAAAACTATGTATTCTTTTGTAAAATGCGACTATTTTTTTTAGTCTAGTTTAGTTTATTTGAGCTGTTTACATTCATTTACTTACAGAAGTCACATCGTTACACAGTAATGGAAGCTCAAGAGGAACTACATACTAAACTCTGTCAACATCATCCAAAAGCAGAGTGTCCTGGATCTGGAGGGCTGCAAGAGCGAGCAAGGGTGGAGCAGGAATTGTCACGTTCGGGGCTGCGGTAACCATTAATGTATTCAATAAATAATAATAGTTCTATGTAGGCAAAAACAATGTTCACAAACAGCAGGGAATGTCTTCACTTGCGCTGTAACAGATTAGTAATTTTTAAAAGCAGCATTAGGGGCCCAGATGCCTCTGTTGTTTGCCTACCATTCACCTCACTGATATATTGCGCACCCATGCCTGACACACAGATAAACCCAGAGTATTCACAGCGGTAGTGCAGTACACACATTGATGTCTGAATGCTGACTTCTGACTGAATAAGGTTTACACAAAATTGGCAAAGTAGTTTCATAATCCACTACTTCTGCATTTGTTGGTTCATACGAGTAAGTAAAGCAGCAACCCCCCCCCACCCCCCACACACACACACCTCACTTCTCACATGAAGAGCCATGCGCACCCCTAACAAATAAAGCAATGCTGTGTTTCAAAGGCAGAATTGTCCTGTGCCTAGTCCCGTGATTTAGTCCTCAAAATAGCCTAAGTTTAATTCCCAGGTTTGGCCTTTAACACAGCAACAACTCTCTTCTCTGACTCACGTTGTTTACTGCATAGTCTAGAAAAGAAGAATCAAAATAAATAGCAGCAATTTAATACAATACAGCTGTGAAAGGTCGGTGAGTTATGTTCTATTCGCTGCATGTGTTACAGCTCAGGCTTCTAAGCCACAGAGCAGTGACAGCTTACAGAATCTTAATATGTATTTTGTATCTTAAAGTTATTATTATTAAGTTGTTTTTAACAATTTACAAAAGAGGTGTTGTAACTTCCTTTTCTGCTCACAAGTCGTGGGTGATTTTTGCATTTGTGTGCACATTTAAAGAGCTTTAACTTAGCCATGGAAACATGTATAGGGCTAAAAATTTGGTCTGTGCCATCATGTCTACTAAAAATATTTCCAGGGACAATAATGAAAAATGTCAGGGGCTCTACAAAAGAAGTGTATTGAGTGATCATCTTCATATTCTAGATTTTAGGATTAGCTATAGCTGGCAGAAGAAGCAGAACCAAATGATATTGTTGCACCTTTCTTTGTTCTTATGTATATTAAGGCAAGACAATGGAGAGGAAAATATATATATATAATAATAATAATTTGAAACTTCTGTTGTAGATTGCTGATTTGAATATGAGGAAAATATAGATTACAAGCTTTCAGTCATTTTTAGGTACAATAATGCCCAGAAAATCTGCAGCAAAATGACAGAATGTTGCAGAATGTTGTGGTGACTTAAATCAAACAAAAATACGATGAAATAAACAAGATGTTAAGTGGGAAAAATAGCCAAACATCACAGCAGGAAAAATGTATGTTTTTACCTATCGTGTCTCGCCTTAAACACGTGATGTTTGCAGTTAATTAGTCATCGTTTTGAACATGTTCTGTGCAGCAGGTTTTAAATAGTTTGAAGCCAGACAGGTTGCCGTGACTCTGTGACTCATTGCTCATAAACTGATTAGGCCCCTCCCAATCGCTCCACATTGACAGTTAATCAGTTAGCAATTAGACCAAGTAACTCGCTGCTTTAGCCCACTCCACCGGTGCAGCCACATTCTTTGATAATAACATGAATGAAGATAATAATATGTCACACGTTCATCTCAGTAACAGCTCATTGAATAGTTTCACATCAATGCAACACAATGCCATTAATCACTTCACTTACAGGGGTGGAAACTTGCAATTAATACTTCGTCCCACTCCTTTTCGAGTTTAATTATGTAAAGTACTATTGGAAATACACTACCGCTCAAAAGTTTGGGGTCACTCAAAATGTCCTTATTTTTGAAAGAAAAGCCTTGATTTTTTTCAATGAGGATCACATTAAATCAGAAATACCGTCTAGAGTCTAGACATTGTTAATGTTGTTAATGCCTATTCTAGCTGGAAACGGGTGATTTTTAATGGAATACCTACAAAGGTGCGCAGAGCCGCATTTCTAGCATTGCTCCAGAGTTCTAATGGTACATTGTGTTAGCTAATCGTGTGAGAAGAGTCTGAATGCAGCCGATGGAGGGGCACATGATCAGGACTAATCCAAACTAACCCTAAACCTAACCCTAATCCTATAACCTTAAGGATAGCGGAGTGTGCGAGAGGCATTTTATTGAGATTAACTTGTGATTAAATGTCACGGGGGAAAAAAGTGGAGCTGATGTCATTTCCTGTGGAGGTCTGGAGCTCCACTGATCACGTGATTCCATCGGTTGCGTTTAGACCCTCTTGTTAAAGGGTAATAGATGATTAGAAAACCCTTGTGCAATTATGCTAGCACTGCTGAACACTGTTGTGCTGATTAGAGAAGCTACAGAGCTGGCCTGTGTACATGTATAGATGAATGTATGTCAAAATGTTGTAAAAGCTGCACATAATTATTCGATGAAAGTCATGCGTATGTATGTAATGTTGATTGAATGAATGAATGAATGAATGATCAATCAATCAAGCCAAAAAAGGTAGGACTGCATTTCTTAAACATGTCTTATTTGTGTCTCCAGATATGAGGCAAACATGTTCAAATGTTGATAAGCTAAGATTGGCGTCACATGACTTCCAGCTGCAATGGCCACTTTTGGTAATCACATGGTCTCATTTGAATGATCGTAATGTCGATTTATCCACAATTACATGATGTCAAGTTGTTTGTGTTCACAATTATCCAATTGGGAAAAAAAGAGCACTTGGGGTTGTCAGTAGTCAAGCTCAGTCACTGAACTCTGGAGGTTAAAAAAAAGGCTCAAAGTCACTGTTCTTCTGTTGTAATTGCACTTCCTTCTTTAAACCATTAAAGCTGTGGTAAATGGTCTCAACAACTCAATTTAGCGCTTTTCCACCTACATTAGGCACTCAAAGCACTCACCCATTCACACTCTCATTCATGCACCGATGTACGCAAACACTGGAGGCAAAGTGGATGAAGTTTCGTGCCCAAGGACACAGTGTACATATTCAGGACGAGCTTCCGATCATGAGACGAGCCGCTCTACCACCTGCACCACTGTTGCCCCTCTAATCAGATGATTTTCTTGTAGTAGAGTAAACGTCTTTTGGCGCCATAGATCTGCACTGTCAACACGACATTATGTGAAAGAAAAACAAACCCCGTGAGCTGTTGGGTGCCTAAATATAGCGCCGTTTCCTCCAGCGTAAACCAGGAAGTCAGAGGCTAAATTAGCACAGTGTTAGCTTGGCGGTCCGCCCTTTTCGCCTCTCAACTCGGTCTCACTATGAACTCCGGCTGAGGCGTGCTTCTAAATAACTCGAGTGAACAATCGGGATGTGCGGGAGTATGCCTCCATTTTAACAGTTTGATAACAGAGTAATTCAAGCAGTGCAGAGGTGATAAAAAAAAAACTGAAAAGATAAAAATGTGGAAAACACCTTGAGGCAAGGCAAGGCAACTTTATTTATACCGCGCATTTCGTACACAAGGCAACTAAATGCGCCTTACAAAAGAAGATATGCGAAATTATAATGGGGTTAAGTTAAGGCAAAGCACATATAGAAACATCAAGACAAGGGAAATACACAGCACACAAGGTCACGTGCAGAATTTTTTCTTGGGGAGGGGAAGGACGACCGGCCATTGACCGGGGGGCGGGGCAGAAGAAACGTGTTGAGGCAGACGCAGAACGATGGGGGCGTGGTTAGGGATGGGGTATGTGTGTGCGGTTATTTGCATGTTTTCTTTGCTTTGGCCTGGCACCAAGTTGTCTGTTAAGTTTTGGGAACGTTACTGTATCGTTTAGCTTTATGTTGCAAGTATCTGTTTTTTCAGTCTTCTTACCGGGTTCCACAGGGACCTTTTTCTGTCTCTAAGAAATCTTGTCCCATAGTAAGCGAATTTCTTTTTGATACATCCGGATATGGCTCCGTCTCCAAGCACCAGGAAATCTCTGGCCTTGACACTTGGCACAATTTTTCTCTCCATCTTTGTTTTGATTTCTTGTTCTCTGTTTTTCTCTGACTTTCTCTGTTCGTTATACTCGTGGTAAAAATCTGTTTGTTAACTATATTCCAGGTGCATTTTTACCAACAGTCTGAAAGTCAGTGTTTTGCAAAATATGACCCAGAGAGCTCAGTCCTTATCAGGTTTAGCTCTGTGGCTTGGCCTTGAAGGGAAGTGTTGACAGTGTAGGAGAGATAAGCGGTCCAGCTGCTTCAAACCTCCTCTCTCAGGAGGAAGAGAATTATTCCAGAATAGTTCATAAATGTATAATGAATTAGCTTTTACTTGTCTCAGCATTAGTTCAGTTCTCCAGAGCAGGTAGTTCCCTTCACAGTTCAACCCTTTTCCTCCCAAAATATAGCCCAACTATTGTCCGTCTCCACAGCGAGCTGCATGGTCGTACATAACAGTTCATCGTTGTGCGTTACTTTCCGGTGTAATTCCATCACTCGGTCACTCCCTGCTCCAAAGTGCTCGTCAATTTTTATTTTTTTTCCAAAATATTTTTATTCCAATATTTGTTCCAATAACAACAAACATAACAAAAAAACAAACAAAAAACAAGTATCACTCACACACACATTCACATCATCAGAGACCTGCACCTATCAGAGATAAAGTAAAACAACATTTCTGTGTCAAGTTTTAAGTGACAAGAAAATCGAATTCAAAATGATAATAAAAATTAAAAACAAATGTAAAAAAATAAGGCAAAAAAAATAAAGAAATAATGGCATGGCCCTAATTTACAGATGATATAATAGTGCTCGTTAATTTTAACGGACAGCAGCGTCAGCAAACTGCTGTCATTCCAAATTTCCGATAATCCAGGGCAGTCCATCCAATAAGCAGGTAACCTGTTATCAAGAGTCCAAATAAGTAAATATTTTTGATGTCTCCGACCGACAGGACCGCTAGGCAAACAACATCCGCTAGGCAAACCGAGCTGACAATCCAGTCAGGGAAGACGACCTCCTCCGTGGTCTCACACTTTGTGAAAAAAAAAAAAAACGTATCAATTGCGCTGAGATTCCAGTTAATCAATTCCATAGTTTAGCGGTTTGGGAGGACAGCGAGCAGGTGGTCCAAGAAGAAAAATAAGTCAGACAAGACACTCACAGAGGCAGGGAAAAAGCACCAAAGCCAGGAGAAGTGAGAAAACACATCCGCACTCGACAGAGACAGGAAGAAACAGCAGTTGAGCAGTTCATCAAAGGCGTAATCAGAAAACCTTAAAAGTGCTTGAGAGGAGCTGCAAAAATCCTTGAGCTTTTGTTTGTTCCTGAGTTGCCTGAACATTACGCACTTTTTCTCAGCGAAACAAAGCCCTATCCTTGATGACAAACGCGAGCACTGCTTTCTCACACTGAATTGAGTTATCCAGTCAACATCGTCATCACTCGCCAATATGCCACAGTTTTCATTCATGGACAAGCCCAAGCTCCCCATTGACTAGTTAATACCAGCCAGGCCCTATGGCGCTGACTGCTGACCTTCTCTGTCAGACGTATTTTTTCCGGCTTTTAGGCTATATGCTTCAATAGAGCTTCCCGCTAATCCTCAAGGTGAAATGAAGCTTGCGGTGTCATATTACGGGGGGTTCAGGCAGAATTATGGCTTGGTTCAGTGCAGCTCACTCATCGCTGTCTCTCTCTTTCCATCCCCTCACACCATAGACATTTTATTGGCCTTTTGGGAGAGTTAAAACGCCAAATTGCCAAGAAACGCATTTGCTCTGTATACCGTAAACTTAGCTAATTGTGTTTACGGTCCAGTGGAAGGCCATTGTTTACTTCCAGAGTGCCGCAGTGTCCTAAATAGATAAACATTGTAGCACTTTACATGTTGCCAAGAGGCTGCACGGCTTGTACCTGTCAGCGCGCTGAATGATAGTCACGAGATACTAGACGGATATTTATAACCATCATTTTATGCATGACTTAAACACTGCTCGTAAATCAGATCTTCCCCCTAATTTTAAAATGAACCCGGGCAGATCAGACAGAAGAATGGATGCTATAAATTACAGGCACTTAGTTGAAACATGAGAAGAACGATCTTACTGTACTTTCAGGGCGATTTCACAAAAGACTTATAAATAGATGTCTTTACTACAACACACATGAGTAACATTGTCGGGTTACACAATCAGAAGGTGCTATTAACTAAAATGGAAACACCTCACTTCGAAGACTACGCCTTTTACTTGGATAAATTTAGATCTATGGTTCTCAACTGGGCGTTTGCCAAAAATGACACATTGAAGTCATTTTGATAACCAGCAACTTCTGTGGAATCTCTGGCTTACAAAAATAGCAAGGTGAAATGCTCCCGACTATATTCAGCTTACTGCGTACAGGTAAGAGGCGAAACATTCTCGACACTGAAACAACCTTGTACAGACGATGAACCGAGCACATTTTTCTCCAGTTTCTCCATTACCCAAATCTAAAAGCTTCTTGAAAAATGGGTCAAAATAGCGACGAAGAATGAGACGAAAACGAGGATGAAAGAGCAACCAAAAAAAACATTAAAATAAAAGATGGAAAAAAACTAATGGTAAAAGTGGCAGTGTATAGGCTGTAACCTTTTAGATTTGGGTAAAGCTGAACTGGAGAAAATGCACTTGGTTAGTCGGTTAAGGCGGGTGTTAAGAGGTTAACAGCTTTAGATTGCTAATATGTTGAAATTCATATGCTGATGGAGTCCCGAAGCTAGAAGGGCCGTGACTTTTTACGATTAGTTCCGATTAATTAATTACATAAGGTTTAGTGCGACTAAAACTATTCATCGAAAGTAATCACACTTTACTTTAGCGGCACAGATGCTTTTTCAGTTTCATTTTTCCTGCAGATGCTGCTTAGGGACGAACCAAAAACAATTTTACTGTCAAACTTGTTTATCCACACAGTTAAGCCGACATAAACTTATACCTCTAAAATAAATACAACCCCTTAATAAATAATGCTAAAATGCAATTGTGATTGATTAATTAATTACAAAGGCCATAATTAACTCAATCAAAAATGTCCACCACTATTTATTAGTTGTGGAATTAGTTAAGTACTTGACTGTGGTAGTAACAGAGCACTAGGGGGAACAGTAGTAGAAATATTAGATTAATACAGTAGATTAAAAGTGCAGTTTGCAGATGCTATGACAGAATTTCTGAACAAGATAGCCTATTTGAATATTGATTTCAAAGTCGAGTTTGTGGGAAGGAAACTTGTATTCAAAATATGGATAAGTTGCCTTGTGACTAATACATAACTAACGCCCAATCTCAATTCTCTTTTCTACCCCTTCCTTGCCCTCGCCCTTTCCCTACACCTTGAAGCGGAGGGCTAAGGGTGAGGGTTGAAAAGACCACCCTAAGAAATGGAACAGCCCTCCATTTGACTGCATTTTACAACTAACACAGATGATTAAGGTTATGTGAGTTTGGAATGAAATCTTATTTGTATATATCAATTAGAACACATTTACATGAAAGAAAGTGTAAAAAAGCAAGCCTCTACTTGTCTCTATAGCATGTTTCTACTGAACCAGTTAATCAGTAACTTGTAACTGATGCTGTTTTGTAACACCTAAACAACAGCAGTGTTTCCCACACATAGACTATTCTGTGGCGCACCGCCACAGAATCAACACCGCCCGCCACATATTGCGTTTCGTATATAAAAAAATAAAAAAAATGTAAACGCTATTTAAAACATGCATCGTATAGAACTGCCGCAGCGGTCAATTTGACTGCGGGGAGGGGGGGTTAAAAATGCGGCGGCTATTCCTCCGTCTCACTCACGCGTCTCTCTCCCTCTCCCATAGCCCACACACACAGCCCCTCCCCTTCATGCACACCGCGTGTCTCTATCAGCGATCATCGCTGGAAGCGTGGAAGCTGTGTCTATTTGGTGCAGAGAAGACGGCTGGTGAAATTCACTAAAGGCCCCCCCCCCCCTCCGGCCACACTTTGCCTTCAAACCTGTGGGAAACACTGAACAGGACTCTGTCTCAGCCCAAAGCCTACAGATTTTCATCTATTTCTGCTTCATCCGGCGCTACATTCTCCTTCCTCCTGTCCATGTGTTGCTGCTTCTACCGCGAGTCGCTGTGGCTGCAGCCCGTTAGCCAGAGCTGCGAGAGATCAGCCGATCCGCTCATCGCGCACTCATAGCGGGACGGGCAGAGGTAGACCCGCTCACAGTGCGGTCCGGGCGGGGACAGGCGGCCGCAGCCTCCGCGCTGAGCCCCAGGCCTGAGTGGAGTCTACCGAGGTGCGCTCAGACCGGGGACAGACAGTCTCGGACGCGGGCTCAGACCACAGTGGCACGGGGAGACAGCTGGCGCAGCAGCGAGGCACTGAACCCCATGTGTCATGACAATAGCGACGTATCGAAAGTTTGGAAAGAAACTCCAAAGTCAGGCAATACAGTGCGAATAAACGGAGCGTTCTCAGCAGCAAAGCGAAAAATGTAGAATTGACACGTTTATAGCAATGGACTGTTCTAATTGTTGTACAAAGCGAATAAAGTCACAAACGAAGAGTTATTTAACTTTATAAATGTTGTAAGAGTGCTTATTGATGATATTCGTGAATTAATTTCGCAGCTTATTTTCGTGTTTTGTCAAACTCCTCCTACCCCTTTGTCTGAAGTGTGCATCACTAAAAACCCTCGCTTTGAGGGCTACGTGGCCCTCTCCCTCACCCCTCGCCGCAAAATAGAAGTGGGACACCCCTTCATTTCTCGTGAACGCGCAAAACAGAGAGGAAGGGCTAAGCGGAGGGCTAAGGGGTAGAATTGAGATTGGGCCTAAATAATGGGTGGCACACTGGTGGAGGTAGGGGGTACTTGGAGTGTGGATGGAAAGTCCAAAGCAAAGCAAAAAGGGAAGAACTGCAGTATAAACTGAGAGCAAAATCTCAGATAACAGTATAGTCAAAACTAGTGCAGTATACAGTATTTCACAAAAGCCTTACTCTTATAACTACAGTATCTGTGTGTAAAACCATCAGAGGGACCACACAAGGGTCATACTATCTGATTGTACGGCATAAATGTGATAAGAAGCGATTAAAATCTAGCTGTAATTTATCATGATTAGAGCAAACAGTCGTGGCACTGCGCAGAAGGGTGTCCAGAGTTCACCAGACCGAGAACAAAAAAGGATTCCCATCATTTTGAACGGCTTCTTGTGGTTCATTTAGCGATTTCGAATTCAATTTTTCATATTATTAAGCACCTTTCTCCACAGCCATTGATTCATCTTTCATTTCGAGCTCTTCTTTTCAACACCTCAGCCCCACATTCTCTCAAACATGTCTTTACACTTTTATGTGCCTTGTTAATTTGTGTGCGCTCATGCTAATTTTCTGTATGCACAATTACGTAAACAAGATTTGCCCAAGGGGGTAGGCGGGGGAGCTTGGCGAGGTTGGGGAGAACAACATCAAATATGTTTCTCTCCTCTGTTATTGTTTATGGCAGCCCAACAGTAGCAGCAGCTGCAGTGGCAGAAGACTTACTTGTGGTGTTGTATCTAACGCCGTAAAACATCTCTGGACAGGGTCGTACCACCATTTGTCCCGCGCTGCTCCGTGGCCAGCAGGTGCCAATGCCGTCAATGGAGGTCTCGCAGTAGGGTCCCGTGCCTTAGGAGGAATGTCAAGTATACATTATTGGCATTGCTGCAGACTACTTATAGCCCCGCAGGGAAATGCCTCCAGTGCCCCACTATTGTTAGACATGTAATAAATGGCAGCCTGAATGAGTGGTTTGTGTGTTTGTTTTAATGATGGGCTCCTGTGAAAAGTGCTAATGTGGCAAAGCACCAAATCTTTTTCAAGCTTTGTTTGTTATCGGCTTTGATGTTCCAGCTAATCGGAATTCA
Source organism: Neogobius melanostomus (assembly GCA_007210695.1). Taxonomy (NCBI): domain Eukaryota; kingdom Metazoa; phylum Chordata; class Actinopteri; order Gobiiformes; family Gobiidae; genus Neogobius; species Neogobius melanostomus. The sequence goes on along the minus strand of VHKM01000299.1, from coordinate 3,385,163 downwards.
CGTAACATTTTTGTCCCTCAGAGGCGTATTCCCTCAAACCCATTATGGATTTGCCTGGCCTGCCAAACGACATGCCTTTTCATAGATTTTTCAAAGACATATAGTCTGGGAGCGAGCGTGATCTCAACAATTTCCCGGTGGCGTGATTGACAGACGGCATCAACCAATTAGAGCAACGCTAGATACGTTGCAGTAACAAGCGGCAGAAAGCCTTTCCAAAAAACGTACTTTTTTACGAGGAACGCTTCGAACGCTGTTTCTTGCTCCGGTTTTAGGGATTTCATATTTTCCAAATGATTTAAAACAGACGAAAGAGCCGAAGGAAACAGTGTATCGGCCGCCATCTTTAATGTTTTGGAAGAGTGCGTGGTGGTGACAGGTGACGGCTTCCGTCTCTTGGTGCGTGATTGGACCGATGTGGGTCAAATCGTGAAATGATTGGCTGCGAGCAGCTGCCCAGACGGTTCTTCTTTTGAACAGAAAGGAGGAGTGTAAACTGGATTGAAACTGATACATCGCTTCATTAAAATTTAAGAAGTATTTCATAAACTAGATATGTTCAAATAAAATATTGGTTTTACTGGTGACAATTGTGATGTTGATTTATCCACAGTTAGGATAACATTTTACACAGTGTAAGTTGTTAATATTAACACTGTTTGTTTCAGAAGTATCCATTCAGAAAGGGAATGAGTCCCACGATTAAGGTTGCCAGGTTCAATGGCTAAAACCAGTTTGGAAATGAAAGGCACTCTGTCCTTCCCAGCACCTGTGCCCAATCAGGACTTAAGTGCTAGTGCAGGCCTCAGTATTAAAGCTGAACTCTGGAGGTTCTTAGCTTTGAAATGTTTATATACAGTCAACCTTGTGCTTTTGTCCTCATATGCACAAGTTAAGTTGTTTTAATTAATTATTATAAATATTTTTGTTTTTAATATTAATAAATTTATTTTGGCAATACTATTTTCAAGTTTAAATAATTGAGAGAAGATTTGTAGTAATTCTCCAATATGATAATGTATGAGGTGAAGTCAACTGACCTGTCCATTGACTCGCCGCGTTGTACAGGGTGTGGTTCCAGTTGGCCACCAGGGTTTGCACTGGGGGAGGAGACATTTCATTAGTGACAAGGCATCACTGTTTGCTGGTTTCAAAGAGGCGACAAAACCCCATTAGCTTCTGCTTAAGAGCTACAATGAAAGAGCATTAAAGGGCAATGGTAAACATTTGTGACAGACCTTCCCCCGGGCAACAGCGAGGCCATAGCTGCAAATATGTATCCAGACGTGCCCCGCGGCCGCAACCATTACAGCTGCACGACTCGTTCAGGAGGAGCGCAGTCTCCCTAAGGACTCTGTGTGTGTGGGAATTTTAATATTTTAACTTGTACATACAGTGTGTTCAGGAAGTATTCATACCATGTTGTCATGTTAATGTCTGATGCTGATAATTAACACTGGTAGGTTTCTTCGCCTTGTGAAACATGAAACATGGGGAATCTATTCAAGGCTTTGCTATAAAACGCTTTTGTTATTTGTGGTTTTATCTGAATAATCTTCCAAGTACCAACTCATACAATATTTGTCCTTCCAAGTACCACCAGTCTTAGACCAAGGTCAAATCAGGATCTAAAATGGATCTAAATTAGAACATCTAAACCAGAAAAAAGTATTAAAACATAAATGAAAGAATCTCTATTTAAAATGAATGATGTTTAAAATTGCAGATGATCCTGAGTAGTGTTGCCAGTAGTGGATGACTAATTACTTAGGAATTATTAAAGTAATCGACTACTGCAGTTCGATATGTACTGTAACGAGATTACAAATGCAAAACTGGAAATCAGATTACAATGAACTTAATCAAATAACTATTTATTTCTTTTTGTAATGTTTTGACTGCTGGAAAAGCCTTATTACTCATAAAATGTCTGAAATAAAAAATAAATAAAAAAACACCGAAAAGAACAAAGTCTGGCTGGAAATACAGACATTATTTTGAGTTTAGCTTGTCAAAAGCTAAGAACATTGGGCTCCATTGTCAGTTCTGTGTGGGAAACTACAAGTAAGCAGCAATCATATTAATTTACAGTAGTTGGATTTCTTTTATGGAGTAATCCCAACAACTGATCCTGAGTACCCATCATTCTGAACAAACAAACATATACAGTCCAAGTGCAGAGTACAGATGACAACACAAGAACCTTCATGTAGGATTATGGTGAATAATTAAACAGCATTTAAGAAAAATCCTTCATTGGCGAGTAACATTTGAAAAAGACTATCCACAGTGGCCAGGGAGCAAAAAAGGGAACGTTACCAAAAGAACATAAATGTTGAATAAGTTGTTAGACTTAGGCAGTAACATAAAAAATACATAATCAAACAAGGTCTGAGAACATCCTGAACACACTGTAGTTATTTGTAATGTGATTTATAGAGATAATATCTGCAAATGGAATGCCCCTAACATAATCACAACAAATTCAAGATCTTGCAATAATGTTATGGTTTACATTCAGGGAGAGTTCTCAGTCGGAGGTTTTAAAGTGTGCCGTGACCGACTAAACACTAAAAAAACCATACATGGATTTGATGTAAATGCAGATACATAATTAAATGTAATACATTAGTTCTGTCAAAATGATTGCTGTTACATCAAAATACTGTGATGTTCTGTACAAATAATGCATTTCCTGTCTTGCGCAGCGCTAATTGTACCACACACCACATTGATAAATCATTCATATTTGTCATATAGTATTTTACAGGACTATTACTGGCTGGTATAATGGCTCAGTAGGACGTGACGTCTCTTACCTTAAGAGACAATGTCACGACTCAGCAGTGCAGCAATGCAACACTGAAGCTAAAATGTATTCTAGGACCTAAGGATACTGCGTCAGATTTAGTTATCATATTTAACTTTGACATGCTGTGGATTTTAGCCATATACTCTTACTTATCCTTGAAAGCTCCAATGTCAAAGACTACAGGGAGGAACTCTTCTTTAGTAGTAGGGCTGAAACAACTAATCGATTTATCGACGACTAATCGATTATTGAAATAGTCGACAACTATTTAAGTAATCGATTAATCGTTTTCTGCTTCACACAGACTCAAATAGAGCAAAAATGACAAGAAAATGTACTATTTTTGATGAAAACCTACTTTGTTTTTAAAGTTAGGGTCTGTAGTGTTTTGTACATTGAAAATTTCATAAATATCTGTCTTGTGTCTCATCCAATCAGAAATCAGAAGCGCTAAGAGCCTCCTACAAACATTCACTTTAAGTTTACTCCATCAACACGTCCTCAAGCGGCACCACTTTAGCTTTATGTGATAAAAAATTAAATTTCCTACACCATTCACAACCAAGCGATTAATCGATTAATCATAAAAGATAACCGATAGATTAATCGATTACCAAATAATCATTAGTTGCAGCCCTATTTAGTAGCCTGGCCAGATAGCCACTCCTGCTTTTTGCTTCTGTTCAAAAGCAGAACATGTCTTTGTACAGAATGGGTTTTACGTCTATGTGGATAGAATGTTAAAATGCACAGTTTACGGGCCACTTCTATTGATTGTGCATTTGACATCATTCGGTGTAACATTTCACCCAGTAAACCAAATTCAAGAATGACTTTCATTGCATGTGTTTTATTTATTAGTGTGTTCACATCTCCTCAGACCTGGCCTGTAACTTTGCTGGGAGCGAGAAACCAACAGCTCGTTTCCATGGAGATGTTGCTGCCTTGCTTTGCCTTTCAGTAGCTAAACCATCCATCCATCCATCATCTTCCACTTGTCCATTGCCGGGTCATGGGGACAGCTGTTGGAGCGGCCCAAATCACATTTGCTAAACATGAGTCTTAAATACATTATGTCCTCTTTTACAAGCTTCAGTATGATGACCTTCTGCAAATAATAGCATTGTTGTTGTCTAGCTGAGCATTTGGTATCGCTGGCCTGTTTATTTAATATTTTGAAAATTGTTTTGTTATTGCGACGGAGCAAAAATAACCTTTAATGCTCTGTAGTGGGGCTTTAAATAGCTATTTCTCCCAATAGAGCCAGCAAGCTCGAGTGCACTACATTGCACTTGCAAATCTTTACTAACAAACTTCTATTGATTTGCTTTGTGGGATGTTTGTGGTTCACTTTCGCCTCTGCCTGGTAACTGAATGAGCTCACAAAACGAAATTGGCCGACCTTTGCGCCAATCAAGTGTGAAATAATTCTCAAATAATGGCATGTAACAGAACATTAAATAAGTCAGATTTAATAGCTGCTTTAACGGCTACTACAGCTACTTTATTGTGCACTAGGGGCAAATCACGTACTGTAAAGCTCAGTCATGTTATAACTGCACGGTGAACATTTGAGGCTATATGCCAAGTATTACAGTGTAAAGTATTACAGTGTAAGTAAGCGCTACACAGAAATGGAAATAATTCGTAAGGACATTTTGCCAATACCCACAACAACCCTGAGAGGAGAGTTTGACATTTAGTGGCTTGTGTGGCTCTGGAAATGACCAAAAAAATCAATTCATAAGTTTACTCCGAGGTATGCGCAGGGAAAGGTCGCACCCCGGAGTCGGAGTCCTTTGAAAAATACCTCTGACCGTGATCAAACGCTAGTGTTACACACAACAAAAGTTCAGCTCCTTCCTGGCATGTTGGGCATACTGTATATACTTACATGAGACGTTTCCTGCGAGCAATAGCAGGGCTTCGCATGTCACCTCTGCAGAGGAGCCCACAGGCAGCAGGCTGAAAATGGCCCACACCTGCAAAGAGACAAGAGGCGGAATGGTCAAGCAGTCCATAAATCACTTCACAGCAAAAACAGCATTGTAAAACCGCACTCGGCTTTAGAATTGATGGTGCTTTTGGACAGCCGTATTACAGAGAAAGTTGGGATGGAGCGTGAAATATACTCGATAGTTCAGGTGTTGAAACGGGGCTATAATACTGAAAAAATACTTAAAAGCAGCTGGTTCATGCTGTGATTTCCAATACACAAAAACCGTAATTAGGGCTGAGATACGTGAGATACGAAAACTGAGGTAATGTTATTGCGACATTTTACTTAACAATTTGTTTTTCTCAAATTGTGTCAAAACAAGCCTTTAAAAAACAGGGGTCATATGGGGAGAGAAAAGAAAAAAGACTTTTGCACATTTTCAAGTCACCATGTGTTTTTGTTTTGGCTGTGTGCGGAAAAATGTGAAAATCTCATTGAGGAAAACTTCAAAGATTTTGGGATTTATTGTGGCTTCTTGTGATTTTAATATTGCATCTTCTATTTGCAGTAACGATTATGTAGCGATATAATGCAGCCCTCATTGTAATAGTTGTCTCTAAAATCACAAAGAATCATGAAGTCAAATCTTACAGAGAGAGCCTTTTTTTAAATGTCACCTTTTTCTCTTTCAGTTGTTGATACAGAGCTTATCTAGATGTTTTAGTCTTTTGTTGCCTCAAGCTTAGGATTATTTGCCAGGCTTAGGTCCCAATTCAAGATCGGCAAGGCGTGACACGGGTTCAGCTCCTCCTAATCAGCGTTTTCCTCTGGCGCTCCTCAAGTGTGTGATTATTTTACAAGTTTTTTGGCTTTGGTCTCAACTTTTTTGATACATGCTGCTTCCATCATAATTCAATTAGTCGATGACATTCCATACATTGTGATGCAAATGCTTTACTAAGAATTGTACTTATTTACTGACAACTTTTTTTGAATTACATTTACATATATTAGGGCTGCACGATATATCATTAAACTAAATTAGGGAAATCAGGGCTAAAACTGAGCGTTTGCATATTTGTATGTTTGTGTGAGTCAACTGTGTGTGAATCTTTAGAACATAATGATTTAGTTTTTTTTTTTTTAATGAGGCTTCTATGGGCATTACCTCACTGAATATTGCAATGCTGATCATTTGGCATTATGTAGTCCGAACAGAATATAGCCATATTCATCCAGCACGTTGTTAACACTGAAAGAAGACTGTTGTTGCCCTGTTGTTGTTGCCTGGTGAATGCATTTACATTCTCCTTTCACACAAGATGCTGCTTCTTTTATTGAGATCCCTTTGTAGTCTGTTAACATGCACTCATGTTCATTCTGTACAAGACTGAATAATAATGTATGGAATGTAATTCACCGGAAATTAGGCAACAATTTCTGTCTCTGAGATGGTTTTCTGCCCATTGTTAACCTACTTCGTGTCATTGCAGGAGCGAAGAGCTTTGAATAATGCACATAATTACAGAACTACATTTGGTAATTGTATTTGCACAGGCACGATTTGAATAGCACTGATTGCCTTTGTTTTACGTCTGTAACAGGCAGATTAGTGTGTTGATGCATTTTCTCCAGTTCGGCTTTACCCGAATCTAAAAGCTTCTGGACTGGAGAGGAACAGTGTTACTTCTCCTTTGAAAGCTAAGGCCTACAAAACTGATCCTAACTTTTTTGTCGCTTTTTTAATCTGTTTTTTTTTTGTCGCCGCATTTTATTCACTTTTTTGTCGTTCTTTTTGTCACTTATTTGTTTAGTTATTGTCACTTTTTTTGTCCTTTTTTGTCGTGTTTTTTGTTGCTTTTTCATTGGTTTTTTTTTCGTAGTTTTTGTTGTTGTCGTATTTCGCCGCATTTTTGTTACTTTGTTTTTGTTGCATTATTGTTGCTTTTCTGGCACGTTTTTGTCGCTCTTTTATTGCTTCTTTGCCACTTTATTTGCTGCATTTTTGTCACATTTTTGTTGCGTTTTCATCCTCGTTTTCGCTGCTACATTGATGCTTTTTTTTTTCCAAGAAGCTTTAAGATTTGAGGAAAGCCAAACTGGAGAAAATGTGCTCGGCTTAGGTGGTGGGGGGGTTAAGATTTTCATCTTAAAATATCCCACAATGAACATGAACTACAATGAGACATAAATTAGGTAAAAAATAAAGTATTACATTAGAAAATGGGCACAAAAAGCAAATAAATGTACTGACGATAAATATTGAGCCCAAAGACTCTGTCATCTGTTATGAGAAGAAGTCAATGTAAATGTTGGCTCCATGTTAAGTCTCCCGTCATGCTGCACTAAGCTATATTTCTCAGCCTTATTTCACTTCCAGGCGTTCTTCATTCATTCATTCAATCTTTATTAAGGACACAAGTGAGGACACATGATCCATATTTATGTTAAATAAATAAAAGAAGGTAGAAAAATATTTAAAAACTGCATATATGCGGCAACAAAACAAGGCACTAGCAATACTCTAGCTGCCACTCACATAAAGACATGAGCGCCAATGATTCCACATTTTTGACGTGAATTTCATTGAGCTGATCTCAGGACACACCAGAGTCCGTATAATGGATTCTGAGAGTTACTCAGTCAACACATACATTTAAAATAACAATGACGAAGTGCAGAAGGGTTCTGTAGGCTCAGAAAGTAAATAAGGTAGAAACAATTAAGTGAATAACGGATAGTGATCAAGTTCCCACCGTCATTCACACACCATATTTACACTGAGCGCAAGGAAAACCCTCTATTTACGCCTCGTTTCAGTGACAGCGCGACCAACCACTGGGAATACAATGCTGGGATTAATATTTCATGCGCACACTTTGATCTCCTCTGGATTTCTTGCAAGCCGAGATGATGAGAGAAGGCTGGAAAATGTCCAATAATGTGACAAAAAAAAGGGTTTGTGGTGGGGAGAGGGAGGGGAGTGGTTGGGTGATACAAGAAAGATTTACTAAACGTCTAGGCTGCATGTGTCAATAGCATTTCCCACAAGACTGAAGGTGTTGATGCACGCCAACCGATTTGCATAGAGCAGAGAGGAACTGGCTCTCCACTTGACTTTCTAATCTATAGTTTACACCTTTTCATAGAACTGCTTATTCCCTGTGTAAGGTTAAAGATGGCTACTTAAAGTTACATTTTTCACTTAACCTGCTAATAAATAATTCAATGGAGTGTAGCAGAGCAGAAAACGAAGACAAAGTTAATTGAGAGCCCACTAATTTTTCTCTCAGAAACATGCCCACATGTCAGTCAGCACTTGCCATCTTATAGTCATTAAAAAATGCAAGGACGCCCCAGAATAGATTTTTTTTTTTTTTTTTTTGCACAGGAAATGGGATCTTGGAGCCTTTGCTGGCCTCATTTCACATTCACCGAGTACGAGATACAGGTATCGTGATGTCTAAAAAAAGAATCCTTGCCTTCCTTGTAATTAAAGCCCAAAGATGCCTGGGCGGTGTAAATCGATATAGAATAAAGAAAGTCTAATGATTGGAAAAGCCGTCGCAGCACTCGTGAGTTTCATAAAGGGGGCACCGTGTTTTGACCTCGCGCTGTATAGGCATAGGCAGTGAGTGAGCAGAGGAGGGGTACAGAGGAGTCTGTACTTCATGGTCTTGAATCTTGACAATAGCAGGGAAGCTGTGAGGGTCATTTGAAAAACAAAAAGAAGAAGTTGAAATTGAAATTGTGTTCAATGGCTTGCATAGCTGCTTCCTCTTGTACTATGAGTATGAGTATACTAGGTGAAGTTATGCATCTCAGGAATTTACCAACCAGTTGTTTTTGATTGTCATGTCATTAAATAACCTGTATCTCACCTCAGTAAAACTCCAACAAGAAGAGGCTTGTCCAAACTTAATTTCTCAATAGACTTCTTGCTGAAGATGCTTACTTACACACCCCTCAAATACAGCTGGACATTTTCTCTACGGGAGAAAAGTTGAGATAAAAAAAAAAAGGCTTAAGTTGCTGAATTAACACTTTCTCTTAAATCCTGGGTGTCCCAAATCCAGGGTTTCCCTCCCCTCAGCCTCTCAGTGTCTCTGCAGTCCTGTCACTTGCCGTGCGTCAGTCTCTTGCTCTCTCCCCCAAGTACATCCTCGCGCTCCTGTGTTTACAAGCACGGGCAACATAAGCATTTTCTCGCCCTGTATAACGAGATGCAGATTCAGTTTTATAAGACAACGGGGACCGAGCGCTACTCTCCCAACATGCGCAATTGCACTTTTGTTGGTAAAGGGATTTTTTTGCAGGTGATTTAACTTGACACCTGAATGGAGGAGACGGTGTTGATCCTGCCATGGGTAATCGCATGACACAGCTCAACTCCCAAATGCTGACTTTGATTAAGTCCGAACCATAGACACAAATGAAGCACTTACCTCCAGAACATAAATCCACTTGCGACGCATTTCCAACTCCAGGTTATTTCACATCTCACTCAATGAATAGACTTGCGCTACTGGCTGTCGCTTTTTTTTCTGCCTTTCCTTGGGGACAATAAAGTCGCAACAAAACATTTAAAACCGCGTCAAAGAGTCACCGTCACTCTGATAAAGTAAAAAAGAAAGGCGGGAAGGAGGTCTGTGATTCCCCCCCCCCCCCCTGGGTGATGATAATGGAGTGTCCTATGGGGTGCTGTTAAACGAAACGCGCCGGTCCAGTTTGCGTGACAGGAAAGTGGATCCGAAAAGGGAAAAAAAAAACGTGATCGCGTCGCGGGCTGTTTACTCCGTTTTCCTGGCCGGTTTGCAGACAGACAGCAGACGTATCTCCTTCCCTCAGCGCGGCTCACATCCCTCGCACCGTATAGGCTACTGCTGCCCGTGGACAGTGTGCGTACAGTGCGGCGCGAGGGTGAGCGAGCGAGTGTGTGTCCCTCTCTCTCTCTCTCTCTCTCTCACACACACACACACACACACACACACACGCGCACACACACGCACTCACGCACACGCACACACACGCACACAACGCGCCGCCCACGTTTTGTTTCGCTCGGGCTTTTGGGGATTGTTTGTTGAGTGTAAAATCCGACAGGGAAGGACCATAACTCTTCTACAGTTAATTGTGCAACAACACCGCGTTCTAGGTTACAAATCCAATCAGAGAGACGCACAAGAAGAAAGGTTAAAACTGATCAGCGCGGAAGGCACCATTTAACGTGTGCGCTGCCGGCGAAATAGTTCTGCGTTTCAGAGAAAACAGATTTGGCTCTGTTAGCTAAAAGAGAGACAGATGGCCTCCAGAGGGTCAATAAAGTTTAGCATCCCCTGGGCTCTCATTAGAATCAAAAATTCAGGAGAAGTCCTTTGACGCAAACGAGACTTGAGGATGTATAGACATTTCTCTCTAGTTGATTCATAAAATCTGGAGCGCTATTCAAAATATGTAGCTATTTAAAACCTTCTATTGCATGGTTATTTGCATTGAGTAGCCTGTGTGTGAAGGATTTATTATTAAACTAAAAATTAAAAAAAAAAAAAAAATCAAACAATGAATCAATAAAGCTGGACTTGCCTTAATGTAGACGGCATACGCTTCGAGATTAACCATACTCTTCTCCAGGGCCTAAACACTGGGGACTGGGCTGGATTAACAGGTGGCGACAAAGCGGCTGGTGACAAATAACAGGGCACAAGTGTTAAAGATTTCCCACAGTCACCAGTTAAACTCTGCCATATATGAGCTGTTGTTCTTTCTCTACTCTATCCATGATACAATGTTGTTTAAAAACAGCCATAGTTTCATTTAAGTCTGAGAAATTCATATTCTTTCCAGAGCTCTAAACATTCACCCCTCACCAGCATGTACCGTATGTCTATGGTACCGTCTAATGCTGCTTCAAAAGTGCAGCGTGATGCGAGGCGTTTCAGAGGTTTTCTGATATCAGGGTACAACAGAAGGCCAATAGCGAAAATGACATCAACAATTTATTCAGCTTAATCTCTGCTAACTGCGGTATCCATAAATGGCCAGGAGCGGACCATGAATGTTTAAACAATGAGCTGCAACGACACATTTAATAACAACTATAAGGTCGGCGCAAAAGAATTAAAACAAAGTGATAAAAGTGAACTCTCAGTTTGGAAATTCCATCACTGGCTAAACCGCATTATTTTAATCATTTTAGTTGACTTCATAATACAATGCAATGTGCAGGGACAATTATTCGTTTACAGCGAAGAGATTTACATATACTAATAATAAGATCACTTTAAAAAAGACGAGTTATCAATGAGACTTTCACTTACTTTTCAAACTAACTACAAGTTACCATTAAGAAAAATTAGGAGGGAATAAAATGATGGAACAACTTCCAGAGAACAACTTATTACATACAGTACGAGCACATCAGCTCTCAAAATAAAGCTAGAGTTTTGTCATTTTTCTTTTTTGCGTCTATACAAAGTAGGTTAATAGCACCTCTGCACAAATTGTTTGTCATTGTTACAGTCATGTACAGTAGGGCTGGCAGTACAAATGTCTTCCTCTCTCATTTGAATAAGCGTGATGGGATAAAAAGCTTTAGCACACACAGCGATGCTCGGTCTGAGTGACTTCTAATATCTGCCCTCCATCGTAATGAGTGCCGTATTAAAGATATATGCCCTTCAGAGCAGTGAGGTACAAAGGGCCATTATTCACAAGATGCTCTAATCCAAGGTGGCAGTGCCCTCTTTTTAGTGCGCCATGCTGTGAAGGGGCGAGACTGATGCAAAAACAGTCTTGCAATTTTAGTACATTACTCGGAAGATACCATCCCCCTTGCACTGTAAGCCCCGCTCTAAATAATGTAACAGTATCCCACACACACCTGCCAGTGCGAGACCACAGATTGGGAGTTAGCGAATCAACCTAATCAGGCCTGACATATGGCAAAAGGTTGTTGTTTCAAAGAGCATTCGTTTTGGCGCGGAACCACTTTTGTGATTGAGCCCAGGCGTCATGGTGTTGCCAAGAGCATTGTGTAAGAGCAGCATCCTAATCCCTTTTCCTGGATGTTGGGGTAAAACTTTTTTCACAGATTAACACAAAATACACAGCCTTCAAAATAATATCACAATTCAGCAGCAGTGTATTACACTGCTTCATTTGGTAACTACATCCTTTGCAAGTTTAAGCTTCACTCTGATTGGTTAAATCCGCCAATCACTCAGCCAGAGCCTGACAGAGAATTGTTATGGAATTTCTCACCACTATAAAGGAAAAAGCTTGAAAGTATTGTCTTATCAAAAGTGTAAGTTTAATTTAACACACGTGTGGAGAGCCGACACACAGGAATACACGTAAAACCATGGTGAACTCTGCGGAGCCAGCTATCTGACTCCGCTTTATAGACAGCACAGCACAGCAGGACACAGAAATAGTGACGCGGTATGTGACGTCACGGCATGCCCATTTGGTGTGTTTAATGCAGGTGAAGGGCAGACGTCTGCAGTGCTAGGACAATCGAGAAGCACTTTTTTCCACGACCGGTCTTTGGCCTATTGTCTTTAGGTGTGATAAATGCAATCAGCGGAGGTCTTTGTCCCCATTGTGATGTCTTTAGGTGTGATGCAGAAAGCCGGCGCTCCCCAGCAGCCCGACCAAAAGGCCCAGCATGGCAGCCAGACGGTCCATCTCAGTGTGTATTTGCTTGTGACTAGTTTTAGTTAGATAACTCTAAAAACTGTCACAACATTGGCCAATAGGAGGACATGGCCAGCTCTATTTGTGCACAGAGCTGCATTAAAAAGAAAAGCCTTGAATCACGATACAGCCATCTCTCTCCAACTCAACTTTTCTCTTAATGTAGTCCCCCCTCGTAGGTCACTATCAAGCTTGAGTTTATCTTCAATTTGACTATGACAAATGAGATGCATCCCCACAGCTATGAACTGGATACATACATGCATGCTCACGCATCATCTCCATGGCATTGCACACAGCCGGGCATTGTGAGCACAGGGCTGTTACAGAGGCGCAGCTGGAAACAACGCAGGCGTACAGTACATGTTGAGGCTCAGGATATTCGAATAATGATCATGAACTTTGTCCTTGTGAGCTTTACTTTCCTCACGAGTGCACCCGGAGATGGGAATGTGTAACCTAAAGGCCTGCGCAGTGATGAGTTGTCGGGCTTGGAGAGAGATAGAAGTTCATTAAAATGTGATCGAATAGAGGCAATCATTTCACTTGGAGAGATGTGGAAACAAATTTGAAAGTTGTCATTTCTCAGCAGGAAAAGCAGCCAAAAACCCAAATTCATTCATCCCGTCACAAACTTCTGAAGCTTATGTGAAAACTTGTCAAGTCACTCACAGTGTGATGGTGACCTAGAAAAAGCCTTCATTTTTAAACAGTGCGAGCGTGCGTGTTTTGCGTGCGCTCGTGCTGATTCTTGCTCTGAGCCTCTGCCACATCTGCGCGTCGCCGGTTCGCTCGCACACACTTCAAGAGAGCTCCAGTATCATAACAAACACGCTCATCCTATAAAACTGTGAACAATTCACAAAGACACAGCCAGGAACGGGGCGTGTGAGGAAGGAGACGCAGAAGAAACAAGGCGCACCGGTTCTAGCACATGCACTACCAAAAAAACAAGGCCAGCTGACTGCATAATTATTAGGCTGTGTAATCTTAATTTTTTTATGCCCGAGCAACACTGAGAGATACTTTATGTTGTAGAAAATTTGAGGACTCAGACCTTGAACTGAGTTGGTGACAAAGCCCGTTATGAGTTATGGGTAAAACCTTCAGAGGATGGCTTATTGATTTTATGACAGGCGTGGATGTAGTAGCACCCTCGCCAACATGACACAGCCGCATGCATGCTAATAAGGTCGCCTTACAAAGACAGCCCTTGTGCCTACATGCGCCACTAACCTTTACAAAGGATACGAGTGGGTTCCACTTCATTGAAAAACCATAGTTGTTTTGTTTTTGTTTGATGAGTGGCCGTCCTTAGCATTTCCAATCCTTATTACAAAAGCAGAGGTGACATTTACGCTGTGTATACCAAAGCCCTCAGTGGAGAATGGATTATTGTTATCTCTTCACTACAAATAATCTAACATTGAATTTAGCATACTCTAAATCACAATAGCTTCCTGTATTACTTAATCATATTTGCGATGGGACAAAAAGACTTTTGGTGTGACATCACTCCTGATTTGGTGAGGATTGGAGGTGGTTGTGTAAGATAATCACAGAGAGGAGATTGCAATTTCCCCCAGTGAAATAACTATCATTCTGTGTTGTGTTTCCAAAGCCGTGGCAAAGCTGCACATTGTCTGGGTTCATCGAAGGGAAAAAAATGAGCAGATAAATTATAAAACAACACGCAGGGTTTAAAGCCCCAAATACATACAGCCGTTATAATAGTGTTCTTAATCAGAGCAACTGTAGCAACATTATGGGCTATATGCTTCATTTGGGCTTTTTTAAACTACTATAGGATCCCAAAGCCTTGATAACTTAAACTTTAAATTATTTAAGCGTGTAGAAAATATCCTGAGATGTTAAGATGTTAGATAATGTAATTAGAGAAAATGCTAGCAGAAGATGCATAACCAAGTCCTACTGCAACAGTGAAAAGCGGTTCAATTCAAAGAAATAGCAGTGATGCACACAGACAGGATCATAACCAATTTGAATGTGTCTTGACTTTAACACTTAGAGAAACTTAATGGATTACTCTGTGTCACAAATATTGGAGAGTGGGCTGGTGTTTCGAGGAAGGACTAAATATGGAGGATTGCTGAAATACGGTGAAACAAAGCACTGCTCCAGGTATGTTTCTGTTGAAAGTTTAACATTATAACATGGTTAAAATGTTAATGTTTTAAAGGACATATCATGCATAAAAGTGACTTAAAAACATTATTTTGATATATTAGCATTTTTAATTAGAATTGATGTCTCTATAAGAATTAAATAGTAACAATGAAATACGCTACAGCCCGTTAAAACTTTGACTAGTGATCCTCCTGCTGGCTTTTTGCTATGATTCCAGGACGAATTAAAATGATTGAAATGAGTGTCGGGCTGATCTCAGGTTCTGTCCGCTATGGGTCCCTATGGTCCACTACTGCCTGCAGAGAAGCCGCCCTGAGCCTCTGACTGTTCTAGGGCTGCAACTAACGATTATTTTGTAATTGATTAATCAATCGATTATTTTTACGATTAATCGCTTGGCTGTGAATGGTGTAGGAAAATTGTGTTTTTTCTTTTTTTTTAATCACATAAAGCTAAAGTGGCATCACTTGTTGATGGAGTAAACTTAAAGTAAATGTTTGTTGGAGGCTCTTAACGCTAATTCTGCTCTCTGATTGGATGAGACAAAGACGGATATTCATGAAGTTTACAATGTACAAAACACTACAGACACTAACAATAAAAACAAAGTAGGTTTTCATCAAAAACACTACATTTTCATGTAATTTTTGCTCTATTTGAGTCTGTGTGAACCAGAAAACGATTAATCGATTACTAAAAGTCGACTATTTCAATAATCGATTAGTCGTCGATTAATCAATTAGTTGTTTCAGCCCTAGACTGTTCCCTCGGTTTCAAGATATTGACAACACATAAATATGTGCAAGAAACGTCACTGGAGACGTAAAGTCTTTAAACCAATGCCTGTAAGCCTTACTGTTCACTGTTATGGCTCAATATACTTCAGTGTTCACAGGCCGCTACCTGAACTCAAACACACATTTCAAATGCGGTGTGGTTCGTTTGGTAGCCGAAATTTAGGAACCTGATTGACCCACGCATGTGCAGTTGGACATTCTGCTTATTGTATCCAGGAAGTACAGGACGAAGTGCTGACAACGTAGAAGAGACAGCAAAATGTAACAGCTTTACCCGAGGATTACTCAAAACTGCATGAATGTAGTTGTAACATAGTTTAAAGCTAAAAAAAAAGAGTCAATTTTGCATAGTATGTCCACTTTACCGATAGGAGTAGCCAGTGTGCTTATTGTGTCACGTGCACCTCCACATGAATGTGCGCGTCATGAAGGGCACCTGATGTATAGCCTGTATGAAAGCATGTACTGTATCTTTTTTGTGGTGACTAAGACTCAAAAAGAAAAGAAAAAGCTGTACTGGATTTGACCATCACAGAAATGGATCCACAGTGATTCTAATTACTGCCTTATTTTGAATAATAGTGCCCGACTTGAACACTTTTCCTGCAAATGTCTTTTGGAATCTTACCTGCTCCACAACTGTAAGTCTAAAAGAATTTGCTATTCTGTTGAGTTTATTGTATGAGACAAAATATGTAAGCTAAATAAAGAATAAAGAAAATGCATACTCAGATTACACATGTCCCTGGCCCGTGGGGGATTGATGGGGCTCGGCCTTAATTCATCTAGACACCCGTGGAG
Organism: Neogobius melanostomus; assembly: GCA_007210695.1. Lineage (NCBI taxonomy): Eukaryota > Metazoa > Chordata > Actinopteri > Gobiiformes > Gobiidae > Neogobius > Neogobius melanostomus. Next base: position 3,368,971 of record VHKM01000299.1, on the reverse strand, counting down.
TGTATTTCTGTGCCTCTGTTCATCCATTACCGTAATGAACATAATAAAAAATGAACAGGAACATTGTGCAGGTGCTATTTCTTTGCTGCTTTTTCAAATCTTTTTTGCCCATTCATCACCTGCCAATTACCCGTCTCCTCCTCCTTCTTCAGATCACTTTGCTCAATACTGTGCCCCAATCCGAGGAATGCCGTACTTCTGTCTTTTTCATGCCTAAGGGGACAGACCGACATGGTGAATGTGTGTGTCATGCATACTGTACTTACAGCATATGAGGTAATGGCATGCAATAAAGCTCCGCCTAAAGATTAAGTGTCTCTTCTGCCACCCACGGAGGCCATTTCTCGCTGAATTGATGATGGTTTTTAGTGGCAGCTCTTTATATTTTATCAAGTGATTGTTCCCAGGATCCTGACAACGTAGCAGCAGGTGTGAAGGTCACCATGGGAGTAATATTTTAATCAAAGACCAAGGCAGCTAAAAATAGGCACTCCCCCCGTGGGCAGAAGGCCGGAGACTTGAAGAGGATGTGAAAAGGCTGGCTAGTGTACGCTTTTAATTATCACGCATACGCACCAGGGCCTGTTGTTCTGCATAAATGTCAGCCGGACAGGTCGGGGAAGCCATTAGCGAGTGAGGAATGTGTCGCAGTGCACCTGGTAGATGCTGCAGCCCGAGCCAAGAGTGACACTTGGAATTACGATTCACACGTTCTACAATTATAGTGATAGGGCCTTTTAGAAATCTGTTGTGAATGACACACTGCCAGATTATTTTATAATGCAGGATTAATAAAGGCCTTTCACACTATGCCCCTATTTAAACAGACAGGATGCATTTGCCGTGGTGCTGACATGGGGTGGTGGGGTACATTGAGAGAAGGGAATGGACTGAGATGTTTTGTAATGTGCTTTTAGTTGGGTTTTCTGGAGGAAAAAAATGTACTTGTGGGGAAAGGGTAAAAGCCCCCCCCCCCGTCCTGGTAAGAGGTGGGTCTGTCAGAAACCCAAGACACAAAAGTCATTATTGATTAATAAAATCTCTGTCGGGACAGAGATGGGGCCATGCATTTAAGTCCTTAGTCCATAATCTTGTCAACTGAGCTATTCATTTCATAATAACACATTATGAAAATGCAATTTTGTATAGATGGGTTTCCGTTTCTCGATCCACAGTGTGGACCTGTGCTTCTTCCGCGATTTGTCCGAGTCTCATTTCTCTGATAGCCTGCTAACTGTACCCTGTTTTTTGTTTGGCAGCAGCATGAAATAATGCATTAATATTTCATGCTAGCCCAGTTGTCAATTCTGTTTGATGTCACTTTTCTTTGCATTTTACTGCAGTTTAAACAAAAGCGGCTATGATGAATAAAATAGTCTCCTTTTTTGCCATTCATTACTGCTTCGGCCACCAGTTTGACAGCTTTGTAACTCCTTGAAATCTACGTTGCAAGAAAGTACTTAGGCTAACACAAACACAAGCGATCTTTTATGCACCAGCAGCATTTATTTATCAGATAAAAGCTGACATACCCTGGCGAAACCAGGGTACAGTAGCAAAGACACGAGACTCAGACACAGATACAGGACGAGATAAGCTGCCCCCATAGAGTCACAATGCGGAACGAGCGGTAGGTGGCCATAGTTTAAGTCTCTCGTACAAACGTTTTTCTGTCTCTGTTCCTTGGTGATAAATTACTTTTGGGATATTGAGATGTTTTCTCTTCGTCGTGTCGGGATTAGCCCCACACAACACAGGTGTGAGAACAATTTCTTCAGGATAATATCAATGATCCGTAATACAAACAATTAGACTCTTGCCACACAAGATGGCGCCATATGGAGTTGTGAGAGAAGTGTGACGTCAATGGAGATCTATCTATAGGTCAATTCTTATTGTCAATAAATGTAATGCAATAAATCAAATAAATCAAACTCCATTGATTCATAAATATACCTCCAGTTTCCCCTCCACACACCCAGAATTATTGATAATCAGCAACTCCTGATCTGAGTGGATCCTACAGAGGGCACAGATAGAGGGACCTCTGCTCTGACTGAGGCAAATCAAAGACCAGCTCAGGAGCCAGTGTCTGCCCTCCTCAGTGCATTACAGGACGTGGCTCCTGTAATGATCAGACCATAGTCTTTTTAGTTCATGATATGCTACACACCTATCTAAGCATGAGTCAAAGAGTTGTAGTTCCACCTTCACCCAAATAACAATTTTGACTAAGCCTAAGTAGTATTATCTCGTAATTTTTTAATGAACAGCATTTAAAATTAGGCCCGCAGTTCATAAAACTGTAGTAGGGCTACATACATAATATCAAAAATACTTTAGTTTTGATGGAGAATTGTACCTTGTTAGCTTGAAACCAGTGGGTGAATCTCAGGAGGGGTCTAAAAGTCTGAGCCTGGTGCTGAGTGTGTGACGCCAGCAAAAACCACACTCCATCCTCCTCGTGCGTAAACGACAGCAGCGGTGCATCTGAGTTCAACACTGGATTTGCCATTACGCTAACCCCAAGAGGCGCCCAATCATGACTTCAGTGAGGGCCGCTGCTTTCACCCGGCAAAGGTCAGTATACCCTAGTACCGCGCCATTTCCCCAGCTCAGCCCTGCCCCCTGCTGTTGGGCCACCACACGGGGAAGCGCGTCTGAGCAAGGGTGAGAATAATATGCCCATGGGGACAAAGCAGTATTTTTTTTAAAGTGCATCTTGTTGTGGTATTATTTGAAGAGGTCGCCTCGCCTGCCTCGAGTAAAGACTCTAGGCTACAACGTGTTCTTGTATGTGTTAATTATCTTGGCCTCTTTGATTCATCTAACATCCCTCTGGAGAGAGCTGCGACGCATTAGCAGATTACACCAGCGTTGAAGCAGGCGCGTGTGAGCAATGAGTGTGGCTAGATTAAATGGGAATCCACCCCCAACTTTTCTCGTTGCCACCGCATAAATAGGAGAGAAGCGCGCGCCGAGACCAATCAGGCCAACCTGTTTGTTTAATTATTTATTTATTTTAAACCACATAGTCTAAATGCTAATAATGGAGACAAGTGCATCCTTCTCATGTTGCCACCAATGATACCAGATCCGCGTGAATTCTGGGCAGTGAAAAAGCCAAAACGGATGTAACATAAGGCGCAACCATCTGCATAAATCAGCACGCCCCGTTCATCCCCTGCAGTAATTAGAAGTTATTACAATGTTCGGGAATGATCAACCTACAGCATCGTTAATAGAAGCGATTTATGCCATCTTTCAACTTGTCAGGTAAAAGACGATGGTTTCTCCTAAGTGCTTGGTAATGAGATGGGCCTATAACGTTGAGGTCTCCGGGGGATGTTTGGGGGATGTTGCGCAAACATCTTGAGCCCCACTGTCAGATAGGGCACCAATTAAGGATGTCTCTATAGCACTGTTTTGCAGTGCGAGATGTGAGGGACGAGCACTGGTGAGTCACTCTGCAATTATGGGAAATAATTAAATATGTGTTATATGGTGTTATTATATTTGACAATTTAATCAACAGCTAGGTGCAAATACATTTGGTAAGAAGACCAATCATATTGTGTAAACAAGCAGGCATAGCCTACTTCAAAATGATTAACCTGCTTGTTTGTGCAATGAAAGGCTTAAGTGTACTTCAAGTCAATTTCTCCATGATGAGATCAGTAAAGTCCTGTGTTTTTTATTTTATCTTCTGGAGCGCATGGCATTCCCTCTGTAGCTGGTCTATTTCAACAACTACATGGGGTATGCACATTATATGTCTCAATGTTCTGTGACAGTCAAAATCTGTACGAGAGGGTTTTGTTCAAACTGAAAATGATGTTGTGGTTCACTTTCCATATTCAGTACACCCCACCAACTTTTTCCACATGCAGGCGCGTGTCAGCCGCTTTGTCGAGCTTTTCCATAGCAAAGGCCAGTGCCAAACCGGTCTGACCTAGCCTGGTCTTATCATACCGTCGTACTAATTTCGTACAGAGGGTCTGGAACTTTACAGTACGGTTTCAGGTGGGAGGGATGAACTCCTTTGAAACGATTGGATCTGTTTTCAAACTACAACCACCAACTCCAATGCGTACGTCACCTACAACACCCGCCTCCCCTGCTCGCTGAATGGTAGGTGGAATTCAACCGATGAAACGCAGCCACTGAGATCAGATCCAGACGAACATGTAGGGAAATGATAATTGACCGGCGTTTACTGATGGCAAAGGCCAGACTAGGTCTGACCAGGTATAGGGCTCTTCTACCATCCGGGTACTTTCAGTGCGCCGCAGATGTGGAGGTGAAAACAATGGCGGTATTAAACAGCGTTTTTGCCTGTGAGTGACAGATTGTGTTCGATAAATTTAGTTTTTCTCAGTAAATCCGGCCTAAAAGCTGTTGTGCGGTCGGATTTTCCATTTTGTTGGAACTACAGCTTCAATCTTGTAAACTGAGCAAGTTTTATGATTAGAATCGACGTCTGCAGATCTAAACACATTGTGTGGATTATGTTTTAAAGTTTAACGTAACTGTGCCAGACACATCAGGCTCTAAATTCTACAATTTACTTTGCTTTAAACATAAAATAAACTGTTAATCAAATGTTTAATGTCATGACATGTGATAGCTAAGTCATGCTTTAGCTAAATATAAAACTGAATAAACTAGACAGAACGTCACCTAAAAGCTTCTAAAACATGTTCTCGTCAGCATTACGTTTAACTTAGATCATGATTATTTCCCGTACAGTAAGGCGAACATAAATGCGTGAAATTCAACACAAAGTTACGATGGATTAGCGTCGCGTACTAGGCGACCTCTTGGCAGTTTGTACGAACATTAATCAAGACCAATTATGTCCAATTTCTGTTTATATCAGACTTTTGCCTCAATAGGCAAGTTATCATGGTAATCAAGTCACATTTCATCACAATCCAACAATTATTCACCTTAATAAATCATCTCAAACAACCACCAAATATCAGCGATCTCCCATTGTTTTCAATGAAGCGAGAGCGCTGTATTCACCTTCGCTTCATTTGTGACGTATAACAGTAGAGCCCTATAGGTTTTGGGCATAGTTTTGGGACCGGCTGTGGTCAAAGCACGCTAACCCATGTCTGATGTGACGTGAACAGACTGCTGGCCTCTGATTGGCAACGAGAGAGTGGACAGCCCTCACATGCAGGTCATACGGATTTAATATTTCACAACATCCTACCGCTGTGCTAAAAGGGGATTTTGCCGATAATAGCATTTAGCTGCTGCTAGTGCAGCTTTAGTTGGTGTTAGCATAACATTTGCATGTAGCTTACCTTCATAGTTCGTAGTTTAGCAGTTTCTTTTCTGTTTTAATACAGCTTGGCTCCTCTGAATGATTCCATAACTCCCACCAGAAGGCAGCAATTGTCCACATTTGTTCTCATTGCGGCTTACAAATCTTTTAATGACGATCTGTACAGCGTGCTCCTCTGTATGGGCACCGCCCACAACAACTGCGGGTGTGTGTGTGGTGGAAACAGAAAGGTCTCCGGGCTAGTGTCGATACGTGCACGTAGATCGTGGCGTGCGCTGCCGGGACGCGCTATGTGGAACGACGGTTTAACTGACCTTCCAAGTACCACCAAGCCTAGATCAAGCTCAAATCTGGACTAAACCGGGTCTAGATATTGCTATGTCCCTTGACCAATTAATGGGAATTGTCAGTGCACTTTGAAAAAATATGGACCTGCATTAATCATAATCTGATTGTCTTAAAAGCCCTGCTGAAAACTCATACATTGATACAGAATTGCAGTACATTATACATTATGGCAACATGGTTATTTTAGGTACTCTTTTGACTCAAAATAGTTTTTAACTGGGGTCCTTCATACCTGTCTGCTCTTATTACTACCTCTTGTTCTTATGTCCCAACTATTTAAGTCAAGTATTGTTACTGACAGCTCCCGCTGCTCCACTTGTCCATCTCCAGGCAAGGTCCCTCCTCTACAGTGTTAGCTCTCGAGACAGCTGCAAAAACTCTGTCATTTTTGACATTTACGGGAATTATTCTATTTTTATTTTTTATTTATTTAGTCACTTTAGTCATCTTCATGGTCCCTTGAAGAGGCAGCCTGACATGAATAACATATAGCATGGCCATTGGCCAGGGAAAATGCGATATTTGTCCTGTCTCGTAACAATAAACCCTCAAATTTACTTTAACACTGAAGTTGTCCCAACAAAGACTTATCTTTTCATTGATAACATAGGTATGACTAACTTACATGAATGCACACATAGCTGATAGTAGTGTGCAATGGTCTCTCTATCATTCATCATGTCTGTAGAAACCACAGCCTGTGACAACTAAAGACAGTATAAACATCTTCTGTGTCATGCATTCAGCGTAATTTAAACCATTCATGTTGCAAACTTTGTCACAACCAAAGACAGCATGAGTACGAGACGGGGGCTTGTGCACAACAAGATGTGTTGTCAGGTGAAACATGCAATGAACGCTTCAGGCTAATCGGTTAATGCTGACAAATAAATTATAGAGACTACTAGCATAAATACAAGTAAAAAAATCTATTTTAGTTTATACATAAGTATATAAGTTTTCTTCATTTTATTGTATATAGTATATGTCGAGTTATATGTTAAGTTCTTTTCATTTGATGATTTTGTATGGAAAATAAGGTATTTTAAGAATTAAAATTACCTAAATACGTGGTGACATTATATGGGTTGATTGTATTTTTTTTTTTTTTTTTTACAACCAAAAATGTTAGATTTGTTTGTATGTTAGATACAAAATGTATGTAACTCATTTCAAGTGCTTTATTTGTCATTGTCCCCTCCTGGAATCGCCACCTTAACGTGGTAGAGGGGTTTGCGCACCTGAATGATCCTGGGAGCTCTGTTGTCGGGGGGCTTCGTGCCCCTGGTAGGGTCTCCCATGGCAAACAGGTCCTAGGTGACGGGTCAGACAAAGAGCAGTTCAGAAGCCCCTTATGACAGACCAACAGCCCTCGGTTAATTGTGAGGCCGTCCTTTTGTGGACCCACCACCTGCAGGAGGAGCCATAGGGGCTGGTGCAATGTGATTTGGGCAGCTCCAACAGCTGCCCCACAACCCGGCAACGGACAAGTGGAAGAAAATGGATGGATGGATGGATGGATATTTGTCATTGTACAACTGTACAACGAAATTGTGTGTTGGGTTAGTCCTGAGCCGCTGCAACTAAGCGCGACTAATTTACACTATGTGTTTTTTATTCAAAGTGATTGTCACTGCAACAGTTCGTTCATTTTAGTGGAGATTAGAAGCACAACTGACTGACATAAACACCTCATACACTGCAAAAAGTCATATCTTGATGAGTTAAAATGACTGGAGTAAAGAATATCTTACCCTAATATGAGTAATTTTGACTTGCCAAGTAGAACAATCTGCCAATGGAATGAGTATTTTTGCAGTAAAAATAAGAAAAAACATATTTCAAGTCAAATGAGATTTATTATCTAATTTCTCGCGTAATAAGATCTTTTTTCTTGTTTTATGCTCAAAAATACTTGCAGAATATCATACTTACCTACTCAAATCAATGGCAATTATACATATTTCAAGTCAGTTTGACCTATTTTTAGATGACCTTTTGTAGGATATGCACATTCTTACTTTCAGATATTGGAAATACTTGTTTTAATCACACAACAAACAAAACATCAAAATCTGACTACATTTAAGTTGAAGCATTTGCACCATCAGATAAGACATACTGTACACTTCCTTTACCTTCGAGCAGGTAAATCCATATGTTTCCAATTATTAAGATGACTCTTGCTTTAGGGAGCTGTGACCTTGAGATTCTCCCATAATGCATTGCATGTAGTGAACTTGGCTGATCCCTCTGCAACTAGATTACACTGACGAAAGTGCACTTAAGGGCAGAGTTTTTTTGTGCTTGAAATCATTTATAATTACTGTACTTTTCTTCCCTGTGTTGTTTTTTTTTAGGTTCATTCAGGACACGGTGAGGTTTTTCTGTCTTGACTGGTTTGTGTCTCTGTTGATGCCGCACCGGCCCTACGATCAAAACGCGGACATCAATCCTGCCTGATTAAAGGTGAAAGGAAACAGCTTGGGTGGACTTGCCAAGGCCTGTTTGCCTGTTTTATCGTAATACCATATGGACCTTGGTTCTGAAAGCACAAGTTGGTATGAGGCAACATAATGGTGCAGATAACAAGCTCCAAAATTGTTTCATCTTGTGCTGCCATGGATGTGCAAAGGTTTTATGGGGCCCATACGCAATTGCACAAATGGAAAGTGTTTAAAAGTAAAAGAAAAACAACTTTTATTTCACTTTCATGTTTTCTTATGAAGCTTGCACCAAAATTGTATAGCCTGTTTTACGTGACTGGTGCAGTCATTTTATGCTATAGATCAGGGGAAGGCAACGTCAGGCCCAGGAGCCAAATCCGGCCTTCAAGCATAAAACCTCTGGCCCTTAAAGGAACAGGCCACCGTTTTTTCATACTGAAATATGAGCTTAGACGAGTTGATGCGTACCTGTCTGGTCTTTTTGCGCGCAGTAATATCTTCACTCCTAAAGAATTCTGAAGATATTACTGCGCGGACATCGAAGTGCTCCTAAGGTGTTACAATACAGTACCCATTTTTATCCGATTAGAAAATCCTCATGTTTAATTTTGTGTAACTAGACTTGGATCGTGTAACTGCTCACATTAATGTATTTAAATAGGGAAAACGTGGAAGAGCTTGGTCGCTTATAACTTCAACCCCGTTTGGCCCCATAGAGGAGAGGAGGAGAGGCTAAATGCTAACAACATCTTTGGTATATTGCGTGACTGAGCGCACGCACAAAGACCAGACAGGTACGCACCAACTCGTCTAAGCTCAGGTAAGAACATATCTCACAATGGAAAACGGTGGCCTGTTCCTTTAAGATGATTTAAAGAAATATTATTACATATTTCAGAGCTCAAATACCGGGTAAACAACTCTAAAAAATATGGAAAATATTGTAAATCCTTCAAAATTCCCTGGTATAAGACTCAATTTAGTCACATGATGTTCAGCACTGGCATTTGTGAAAGTGGTGCTTTCTTTGGGCGACAGTTGAGAGGTTCAGCCCTTGGTATTTTGGCAATGAAGCCAAGCAAATTTGCTGACCTCTGCTCTAGATTAAGTAGTACCAATAACAGCAGTATTGGGAGTGAGACGGCTCACTGTTGTTGTGTAAATGTTAAATGGGGGTAGGCCCATTTGCTTTGCCATCATCCTAGACCTACAGTAGCAGTAATAATAAAAGTAGTAATATAAGCTGCAGTAAGCCAATACATCAGGATAATCAAGTAACAAAGTATATACAGTATTAAAATGTGTGTGAATACTGTTACTTTTGTACATATGACAGTGGGTACTACTTTCACTTGTGTCGTATTTTCATGTACAGTAATATGTTTACAGAAGTATTAATATATTTTGTGCTCCTGTTTCTGTACTTTTCCCTATAAGTGTGTTGGTATACTGCCTTTGCCAGCTGAATTCACAGTGGCACAAAGATAAAGGCAACATTGTCCAATTGTGAATACTCCACAAATACCTTCTGCATCTCCAAATCATTATAGTGGGATATGATGCAACTATAGTCAACATTTGTATTCTCTCATTTCCACAACAAATGTCATCTGCAAATCTCAAACAGACATGTGCTTATGATCAATTGCAGTGGGTCCGAGTATCTAGGAGCAGCTCTTGTGCCAAGTGTAAGAAAAATATCCTGGGAGAAGGAGATATACTTTATTGTGAAACCAAAATTACTCAGAAAAAATGCAGACTTTGAGTTACAGCTGTGGTCGTGCTGGGCTTTGGAGGGAGATCTGTATAAGCATTTAGCATATGCTCATCTTTTTCATGTTTTTAAAAACGAAAAATGTTGTTTTAATGGGAGAAGCAGAAAATCCTGTTATATCAACCTGAGTAAATCATAGCCTCACTTCCTTAATAAATAATACAACAAGTTGTAACTTTTACATGCCCTATATGAGCACATGAAATATAGTTTCTCTTTATGTAATGCTGAATTACGGTATTAAACACAGTAAGGCAAGGCAATTTTATTTATACCGCGCATTTCATACACAAGGCAACTCAATGCGCCGTGATGTATAGACTTCTGTCAAACACTATGCAGTCTGCTGTGTGCACTTGTAGTAATTTCAAGGCCATTTTTCATTTTCGCTTGACACTATAAAGGCACAGTGCGCAGTTAGAAGCTGCACAATGCCAACTTTATCATCCTGTCTGAATGCCATATGCAACTTGCTGCACCATCCAGGAATGAAAATGGCTGGGATTTCACATGCAGAATGTACGTCTGGCTCGACATGAGTGATACATTTTTATATATATAGATATATTCAGTTACATTGTGTTATGGCTGATTTTAACTTTAGCTATAAAACAATAACACAGCCGTCTTTAGGGTGTCCGCCGTTTGACTCACACAAAAGAAGCACTTTCAATAACAAAAACAGTGTTGATTAGTTTCCAATCTTTTATTTTCTTTATATCAAAGTCCAAAAATGCATCGTGCGTGCGTGCGTGCGGTCAAAGACCGTGTCGGTCACCCTCCAAACTAGTCTGTTTCCCCCCCCCACCTATCTCCCTACTTGACCTGATTACCTGTGGCCTAGTTTTCTTTGACCCGCCCACTACCACTATAAAATGTGCTAAAATGTAGAAATACTTTAATAATTCGTTAACTTAACATAACATAACATTTAATTAGGCATTATCTAATTTTAGTCATAAACTATAATGTTGCTCTAACATCTCCAGCCCTAATTGCTGGTTTGGCAATTACAATGTAACAAATACTCATCTTGGCTATCACTAGTGGGTGTATAGTCGTTGGGTAAAGGTCAAGGTTAGCTGTCAAGTTAGTTATTGGTATTGATGCAGGTGTTGTCCTTTAATCTTCTTAAATCTTCTTTAATCTTCATTTTCTAGCACCAAACACAGTTTGTTTTACAGGTCGTTGCAGGGTACTGTTTTAGTTTTGATGAGGGCACTGCGCACCAGTCCTTTACTTCCAGGTTGTGTTTGTAGGATTCGACCTAGGATCCATGAGTTCCTGGGAGCGGTGTTATCAACTACGACTACAACATCTCCTGGTTGTAGATTTCTTTGACTTTGTTCCACTTGTTTTTTTGTTGCATAATTGGGAGATATTCTCTGACCTATCTTCTCCAGAACAGATCCACCAAATATTGGACCTGCCCCCATCGTCTCCTGGAGTAAATGTCATCTTTGTTGAACAATCCTGGGGGCATAATAGGTTTCGTCCTCAGCAGCAGGAGATGGTTTGGCGTGAGTGGTTCCACGTCATTCTTATCGTTGGATATTGTTGTGATGGGCCTGTCATTCATTATTGCCTCCACCTCGCAGAGTACTGTTTGCAGAGCCTCGTCATCCATTGTTTGCTCTTTTGTGACGGAGCACAAGATCTTTTTCAAAGTTCTTATTAGTCTCTCCCATACACCCCCATGATGGGCGCCTGCTGCCGGGTTGAATATCCATTTTATGCCTTCGGATAGGAGTGTTTCACCGATCTTGTCATGATTCAACTCTTCCAATGACCTTTTAAGTTCTTTGTCTGCACCCACCAGATTGTACCTTGGTCTGATCTGATGCTCACCACAGTTCCTCTGCGACATATGAATCTTCTGATCGCATTTATGCATGAGCTTGTGTCCAGATTACTAGCTACTTCCAAATGTACTGCACGAGTGTTTAAGCATGTAAATATTACACCCCATCTTTTCACAGTTGTCCGGCCACGTTTTATTCCAAATGGTCCGAAATAGTCCATTCCAACTGTGCTGAATGGTGGCATGTCAGGCAACACTCTGTCTTTTGGAAGATCTGCCATCGTCTGTTCTCCAGCAACCGACTGCATCTTTCCGACAGTAGACACAGTTCCTTATAACGTTGCGTGCTGTAGCATTAGCAGAGGACATCCATGTGATTTCGTCCAGTATGACCGATCTGCTCATGAATGTGTCTAAGAATCACTTTACAGATGTGGGATTTTTTAGGAATAATGATTGGATTCTTGATTTCTGTGGCATGGCCAGCTTATTCATTCTGCCCCCAACTCTCAGCAGACCAGCTTCGTCCAGAATAGGGTCCATCTTGAATATTGGACTGTTCTTTTGACAGTACTTTTCTTGTTTAATGAGGTCAATTTCTTGTTTGTAATGTTGTCTTTGTTCATGTGCCGAATACACTCTTCTGCTTCTTCAGTGTCTTTTACTGTCAACCTCTTTTCATGTTTACTCATTTGTTCATTCTTCTGTCCTTTTATTTTTCTCAGAAGTAGCCCTTAAACTTCAGCATCCATGCCACACTCCTTTTGAGTTTATTCCAATCTGAAAAATATTCCATTTGCTGGTGGGACTTTTTTCAATTATGTTGACAGAATTCACAAAGACATCCTTTTTGACCTCAGGATCTTCATTTGATAAAGGGTACTGCATTGCCTCTGGGATTGGTGGCCATTGTGTGTCATGCTTTGTCAAGAAACCAGGTCCATTAGTCCATCTTTTAGTTTTCAGGAAGGCCTCTATACACAAACCACGCGAGGCATCATCTGCAGGATTGTGCCTTGAATCCACATATCTCCACTGAGTGACTGAAGACAGATCTTGGATTACGGCAACTTGATTAACTACAAAGGTTTGAAATCTTCGTGATTGATTCCGCATGTATTTTAGAACAGACTGACTGTCTGTCCAGAAGATAGATTCTTCTAAATCAAGCTTGAGCTCTGATTTTAACATGCAATCAACACGAACAGCAAGAGTAGCGGTCGTAAATTCTAATCTGGGAATAGTCATTTTCTTGAGAGGTGTAACTCTTGACTTACCCATAACCAATGCTACATGGACATCTCCTGAGCTGTTGGTGAATCTCAGGTAGCTGGCTGTGCCATAGCCCCTGCTCGCTTGCATCAGAGAAATTATGTAGCTGTGCTGTACTTATTTTGCCAAAACCTTTTGGAATCAGGCATCTGCTCACCTGGAACCGCTTTAATTGTTCCAATTGAGAGAGCCATTTTTCATACAGTTGTGCAAGTTCATTGGGAATGATTGTGTCCCAACCACATTTCATTTGACAGAGAGTCTGTAGAATAAGTTTGGCTTTCAGCACAAAAGGAGCTACCAGGCCTAAGGGGTCATACACAGAACTGACAGTGGAGAGCATGGCTCTTCTTGTTAGCACTTTAGTTTTGACTGCTATCTGGAATCCAAATGTGTCATTTTCTATGTTCCATATCATGCCCAGTGCTCTTTCAACTGGCAGTTTGTCTCTGTCCAGGTCAAGTTCTTTGATCTGTTTTGCTTTGCTTTCTTCCGGGATGCTGGATAGAACCGCTCGGCTGTTACTGACCCATTTAGTCAGTTTAAACCCGCCCCTTGCACACAGTTCACTCAGCTCTTTCACCAGATGTATGGCAGCTCCCTCTGTAGAAACGGATTTAAGATAATCATCGACGTAGAAGTTCGATTTGATTGTATCAACTGCAGCTGGTGTGAAAGAGTTTTTATTGTTATCTGCTGTCCTTTTCAGTGCAAAGTTGGCACAGCTTGGTGAGGAGATGGCACCAGATAAATGAAGCTTCATTCCATATTGTTCCAGAGGTTGCGTAACATCTCCATTTGGCCACCACAGAAATCTTAGAAGATTCGAGTCTTCTTCGTTAACCCTCACCTGATGAAACATTCCTTCAATATCTGCCAACTGGTCTTGACGGAATCTGAGCAGTACCCCAATCAGAGAGTTAGCCAGATCCGGTCCCTGAAGCAGCACTTTATTGAGTGAAGTGCCCTGGAACGAGGAGGTACAATCAAACACAACTCTAAGTGTTTTCTTGCGTCTGTGGTACACACCATGGTGAGGTACAGTATGTACCATACCTTTTTGTTATGCAATTCTTTCGAGGGCACCTTTTCAGCATAACCTTTTTTTATTATGTCCTCCATGAATGATCTGTATTCCTCTGCAAAGTTAGGGTTGTTTTGAAACGTTTTGACAAGATATTGAGCTCTTTGTTCAGCAAGATGATAGTTATTGGGCATGACAACATCTTTGTTACGAAGTGGTGGTGGTAAGTAATAGTGATTGTTCTTCAGTGTGGCTTCTTTTGACATCATATTCATAAACTTGTGTCCTCCACTGAAATTTGAGGCCTTTCTTCATATTCCTTTTCAGGGAAGTCGTAGCTGTATTGCTGCTTTAGCAAGGTTTCAAGCTTTTCAATAGAAATGCGGTTTACAGATGCCACAGGTCTACCATGTTAGTCCACGGCCGTAGAATTGAGTGGGCCATTCACCACCCATCCAAGTAGAGTTCGTACAGCGTAGGGTCCATTACCTTGACTGTTTATTATCTGCCAGGGTTCCATTGCCTTAGGCGCATCTACTCCAATCAGGAGTTCCACATCCGCATCAATTTCTTTCATCTGTATCTCTCCCAAGTAAGGCCATTTGTCAATGTCAGTTTGTGTAAATATGTTTGCCTTTGTCACTGGAGTCTTTGTTCGAGTGTATGTCTTTTCCAGTTCAATAAAGTTGTTTCCACTCACATCACCAACTTGTAAACCACTTATTTCGTAACTGTTCACTGGTTTTCTTGTCCCATTGTTTGTAACAATACCTTTGTCTTTTTGCCACTTATATTGAGTTGTTTCATAATATTTTCCGTGCAGAATGTTGCTGTGCTTCCGGGATCAAGGAAGGCATATGTCGAAATAGTTTTGTCTCCTTTTGTTGCCTTCACTTGGACAGGAACTATTGATAATTTGCAATCACTTCCAGCCCCAGTATTGCAACTTTGACCCCTTTCCATTTGGAATAATGTGCCGCTGATTGACTGTTTTTGTTGCAGGTTTTTCGATTTGAACTGTCCGTCACTGTCCGGTGTCCTGTGTATATGTAACACACTTGGGTGTTTCTTTTGACAGTATTCACAAGTCATTCTCCGAGTACAATCTTTACTCAAATGCCCCTTGTTTAGACAGCCAAAGCAGATGCCATTGTCTCTGAGCAGCTGTACTTTAATTTCATGTGGCTGGACTTTCAGTTTTTCACACTGGTCGAGAGAGTGATCTGCCCCTCCACAAATACAGCACATGGTTTTACTGTTGTTTATGGACATGGCAAAACTGCTGCTTTTATTTTTCTGTGGCCGTTGCTGAGATTTGGAGTCCACCACAGTAGATTTTGCATATGCTTTTCTGGGGACTTCCTGAATGTCACCAAAGAGGGGGTCTTGTAAAATACTGGCTTGTGTCTCAATGAACAATACCAGATCAGAAAACCCTGCTCTTTGTTTATTCTTTGCCAAGAGCTCATATGCTGTAGTTCTCCATTTTTCTTTAAGCTTATATGGCAGTTTGGACAGAATCAGCTTTAGGTTAGAAGGCAAATTTAGTTCATGCATTCCCTGTAATTGACCCATTGTATTGCAACATCCTCTCTGTTGCCTACAGAGCTGATAACAAGCACAAACCTTTACACGTTCTCACCCTTGGCAAAGAAATGGCTTTTGTCAATTCAAACTTGCACCCACATGTGACCGGATGTACAGTATGTATACTGTATGTATGTGTTTGTGTGTTCTGAGGTCTATAAGGGTAGACCTGAGTAAATGAAAGGGGTGTATAAGAGTTTTTATCTGATTGTTCTGCATGTGAAGATTTGCTTTTACTATTATGAACTTGGTCAATGTAAATACCATTATCCATGTATGCGTGATGTTTTTATGTATTTTACTATAACATCAGCCTGCCCAGGGACTACGGGTGGAAATTAGCACTTGAGCTATAACCTGGTACGATGCATGAGGTTAATGTTTATTGTACACTGTCCCTGTTTCTCTAAATAAATAAACTAAACTAAACTAAACTAAAGCGCATATGCATGCAATGCATTTCCATCATCGGGTTTGATACTGTTCCAGTTGAGAACCTTTTCAATATAGGCATTAGCCATTTTGATTTCATCTCCAAAGTGGGTCTTCAGAAGTTTTTGTGCCTCTTTATAGCCCCCCTTATGTTCATGTGAAAACAGCTTCTTACAAGCTCTCTTGCTTGCCCACTCGTGTATTGTTCCAAGTAATATCATCATTGTTGTTCGTTTTATTTTCAATACCATGTTTGAATGCTCTCATAAAAGTCTGAAAATGCAAAGGATTGCCATCAAACACAGGTATTTGTCGTGACGGAAGGGAGGATTGTTGCTGTTGCTGCACCAGGAGATTAGTAATATAATTTTGTTTTACTGGGGCCGAATATACAAAACTCTGGTTTAGTTTAATATGAAGCATATTTGTCGTCTTTTCTCATGTTTTTTGTTGCTTTTTCATCGTGTTTTAGTCACATTTTTGTCACTTTTTGTGGCTTTATTGTTGTTTTCGCATCACTATTTTGATTGCCTTTTCATTGTGTTTTCGTCTCTTTTTTAAGCTTTTTTTGTCATGCTTTTGTGTCTTTTTTGTCACTTTTGTCAATTTTTTCACTTTTTTTTTGGCTTTTCAACGTGCTTTAATCTCTCTTTTGTCACATTTTTTGTTGTGTTTTCTCTTTTTTGCCTTTAGATTTGGGTAAAGCCAGACTGGCGGAAAATATTTATAATATTTATTTTTTTAAATATTCTTCTATCTAAATAGCCAACTCTTTGCAGTGTGCTCTTTTGATATCACAGTAATTTCCTCCCTCTTCAATCTGGTGGTGGAGCATACATACTACAGTAGAGTGGTCCAGTCTCTAATAAAGCCTTGAGCCGCAGTTCCTCTTGTGACCGATGGAGGGCAGCGTAGCGCGCTTTGCCCCCGCCTCAGACAATAAACACAAGGCGAAGCCCACACAGTCTACACAGCTGCATCTCCAGCTCCATCCTGTTAGCCTGCCCATCCGAGTTATGTCTGAATAACCGAAAACTCTTGACATTATTTCCCGAGCAATATGGACACCCGGCCGCCGACCTGGGAGTAGACATGTAGGTTAGAAGGATGCCAGCCCACTGCGTTTCTCGTTTGCTCCTCTGCGTCTGGATCTGCGCGGTTTGGGAGGCGCTGGCCAAATCGCTTCCAGATCAGAGAGCGTTTGGTAAGGCTCGCCATACGGGGGATGCAGCAGTAGCAACAATGAGATGGGAGTGGTTCCTTTTTTTTAAATTATTATCGCTTTTGTCGACAAACCTTTCACTACGTGGCGCGGTAATATGACCCAGGCCCGAGAGAAATACACGCTGAACATACAAAGGCGTGATATTGAGGGGGATGGCTTTTGGTTTTGATTGTCACTTTCACATGCACTTATAGCCTTGGGTGTTGTTGATATGATCATGCATTCAATATACTGTACATGATGCGCTCCTATTGAATTATGTTGTTATTATGCATGCATAGGGACACTGTGTAGCCCATTTGCACGGCCTAGCTGTGAGCAATAGGCCTGCAGTACCCATCTTGCCTTGCACATTACCACACATGAATCCCTATCACCTTCTGGACCCGTATTTAAACGCATACAGGGGGAAAGGGCGCTTTAATCAAGATGTTTATGTTGCATATTGTATCCTCCTCGTTTATAACAAGTGTAAGTTGAGAGATGTGAAGGGCATTATGTAATTGAGTTTGTATTATTCATGCCTGGAGTCGTTTAGAGATGCATGGATGGTAACAGTGGATTTGTGTTTTTCCCTACTCACTTCATAGAGAAAAACAACAACAAAGAAACAAAACATTCACTGTCCACCATTTTGCTCATATTTTCTAGCCTCAGTGTCAAGGAAATCAATTTTCTGTGAAGAATTCAGCCTAATTAGAAATTGATGCAAGATACAGACAAGGGAAGTTAGACTTTTCTGGTAACTTGACTCAGTAACAGATTGTAAACTAAGCTGTGACTTATTTAGCCCTAACATATTGTGTTAATTTGCTTTCTCCATTGATCTGGTGCAGGTTTTGCTTTACCTGATGGGTAAGGGCATCCCTCATGGTTTAGGACAGGCACAGACTGGCTTGTTGCTGCTTGTGCTTTAATAAAATGGAAAGGCTATTTTGCCTATTCAAATGCCCTTTTCTTATTTTTGTATATATGTCGTTTATTGTCAAAAGGTGTGACAAAGTGTGCACAGCTCTTGCCAAAAAGACTTTTAAGGCCATTTTCTAAAGCGAGCCGATATTCCCAGGCTCTCTGTTTCAATGGAGTGGTGTGAGTGGAGTGCTGAGCCCAGATTGGGGAAATACTGCTCACACAAGAGAGTCTTTATTGAGCTTCTTCTGTTAATGGATGCGCCACATTTATACATGCATCCTAATGCCCTGAGCACACATAAACAAGACCTGCAGAATCAGCGGTTCTCAAACTGGGGTACAGACTCGTATTAGTGAAGAATCCTAAATGAACGGTTAGAAAATCAGATTCTGCAATTGTTTTTGAAAGTATCCTTTGCAAACAACAAGAACGTATCTTGTCTCCATAGATTCAGTTGCAGTTATCTACTGTATTCAACCCATTGAAGAGCAAATCTTTTCGGTGAACTTGGTGTGATAAGTCGTAGAATTACCCATCTGAATCAAAGCCGTTGGGAAGTGTAAGGGTCAGTATGAAGTGTTGCTTTGAGGCTGTTTGGCATTTTCGCCCGTAGTGGACTAATCTGCATGTGGAGAAATACAAGGCTGCTTTTGGAGAGTCAGCATGTCACCATAGAAACGACCCACATCCTAAGCCATCCAAGAAGAAGTGAGATGTGAAGTGAAAACAAAAGCCCCAATCAATGAATGAGGACTGTTTATTCAGTTTGCAGGGCTGAATTTAGAAAAGATATGTAACTAACTTGCATCCGTGAAATATTAGCATTTTTTTCTTTTCTTTTTTAAATCAAGCTTAATTTCAAGGATATGCAAGAGCTATAACATACTGAGAATTATAAACTTCTAAACTCATACAAGACATGTCTCAAGAGATGTAGCAATTGTGCAGGTTTTATTGCAACTTTTGTAGTTTGCAAAGGAAAATACTAAACTGTTTCATTATGGAATGAAAGCCTTTTGTGCAGCGCTTTTCACATGACACAGTCACCCAAAGCGCTTCACGTAGTGTAGGGGATTTTTACTTCATTCACTCCACACACGGTGGAAGGAAAACTACATAGAGTTTCCCCTGGGGTAGACTAACAGAAGCGTGACTCCACCATCTGCGCCAACGGTCCCTCTGACCACCACCATTCATTCACGCACACACATTCATCCCGGCCTATTGCACATGTTTTGATTATATTGCGAATAATATTGTTATATTGTTACTGTATATAAATGTAGTTTACTAGTATTCAGTAGTAAGGACGGAGAAACTCACTCATGTTTTTCATCAGCCACTATAATTCACTTCACTTGTGCCAATCCCAAATGTGGATAAAATAAAGTGAGAGCTATCCATACAAAACCTGCTAATAATAATAATAATAATAATAATAATAATAATCCATCAGTTTTATATAGCGCTTTTCTGGACACTCAAAGACGCTTTACATAGCACTATTCATTCACTCCATACCTGGTGGTGGTAAGCTACTATTGTAGCCACAGCTGCCCTGGGGTAGACTGACGGAAGCGAGGCAACCAGTCTGCGTCATCGGCCCCTCCGACCTCGCTAGAGTTCCTGATGTTCCCAAACGGTCTCCCATCCAAGTACCGACCAGGCCTTCCCTGCTTAGCTTCCAAGGTCTGACAGGATTGGGCATAGCAAAGGCGGTATGGCCACCTTTGCTATACACAAATGTGTTCTAAGATGCATGCGATTCTTGGTTTAATTTAGCAGTTAATCTTTCTTTTATCATGTGTGAAAGTGTGCACTGCGGACTGAATCTTGATTAAAAACAAGAAATCTCTAAATCTTAATGTCATTGCAATTACACATTTTACCATGATAGTTCAGATCTATTGGGGAAACAGCCCTGTGAATGAAATGAAATGGTCATTGAGTAAATGCAGACTCAAAATAACAAGGCAGTAGTAGTGATATCCATTACCAACATGATGAGAGGACTGATTGTTTACTGAGAGACATTATCCATAGGCTACTAGGCCATTTACAATTTGTCCAGTGCACCGTAGGTCATGTTGGACAAGGCGATTACAGTGCTGCATACTAATAGAGTCCTTGAAAGACAGCCAAATGAGGATGAAGAATTTCCACCTGAATCTGAGTCATGGGCCGGGACAGTAAAAGTGTTATGCACTACATGACAGTGCACTCAAAATAATATGTCCTGCACCTCGCCACATATTTTTGTACAAGGGAGGGAATAACGATTTGTCCATTAAGGATGTGCTTCCAAAGGATTAGTCTCTGTTTATTTTAGTTGTGGTTTAGACCTAATTGACACATGTTTCATCTTGGTTTAGACTAGCACAGCATAATATTGGGATGAAAACAATTCAATATCTAATTATATATTTTTTTCAGCTAAAAACAATTACATGTATTTCAGAACATGTTTTATAGATCTAAACTAATTGCGATTTTGACTTCAATGTGTAGTTTTTGATTAGACCTATTTTCTTCCTGGTTTACTCTTGACTGAAGCCTGGTCATCCAATAATATGCCAAAACCCATATATTATTCTAGCTATTAGTATGTGTTGAATCTGAACCATTGTTTATTTTATTATTTTACAGAGGTGCAAATCAAAGTCCAAGTGTTTGACAACAGTGACTTATCGTCTCTGGCTGATGCTCTTGTGGAGGTCCATGGGAATCAAACCATATTAGCCTCCGGGAAAGCAGGAAGTGATGGTGTCCTGAGAGTCAGCTTTATGTACCGAGCGGGAACTTGGGTCATCATCACCGCGTCTAACTCGATTATGTCACCAACTCTGTGCCCTGGCACTCCAGCCGCATCCCATGTAAGTCACCAAGGGGAAAAGCTGCTGTATCTGAACATTGCTAGGTTGTTTTTAGTGATATTGTATGCCTTTTCTTAGCCACATCTGGAGTTCTGCTGTGTTAATCTAAAACACACCGTCTCTTTTATTGCAGTATATGCATCTGTCAGCCTGTACCTGCTCGTGCAGAGGCCAGGCACGCTCATCCTCTACGATGATGTCCTTCAAGTTCTGTCTGGCTCACCTGGTAAGTTGAAAACAGAACTATTAAAACATCATTGAGATTGAGAAATACTGTCTTATTGCAATACTATACACGCTATAGTGTGTTCAATTTATTTACCAGCAGTGACCCAGCTGTTAAAGGGATTGTTTTACTGTTTTGGCTAATGTTACTTTTTAGACATGGAGGGTGCTCCCTGCTTGCCACAGATAAGGAGGATTTTGCCCATAATGTTAATTTATGACACGTGAGCTCACTGTCTATAGACTCGTCTCTTTGTGTACTGTGGGCTCTGTCATTCTTACCCCCTGCTGTCCAAGTGTGTAGTGTGTAACCTTGCCTAACTACAGTACTCTTGTCACATTTGGTAGCCACGTTTACCCTTCCTAAAGTATAGATGCTAGTATAGACCCTTGTTTATATGACGAGATGAAATCATGATTATATTTTTCTTCCTCAGGCATCAGGATGTCAAAAAGCTCTGATAGTCTGTCATTTAAATTATCTTGTCTCCAGTAGAGCCTGAAGCGCTGCACCCTGCTCGTTTGTTTTTGTTTGTGTTTCCATAGATTTATTTCAACATTTGGATGACCCTATCCTATTTGCTGCTACTGTCAGCATAGCAACACCACAGATGTTGGCATTTTTACAAATCAAGCTTGATTCAAAAATATTCCTGACACGCTGAATAGCAATGGGTTCAGTTTGCACATGCTGAGTGTGTGGGTGTCTGATAGAACTAATGAATTGTAAATAACCAAGAACTTTGATGAAGTCATTTTTGTTTTGCGTGTCTGAACGATTTGTAACTTCAAACTTGCTGGGTACTTTCTTCACCATAGGTTAGATAATGTGACCTTCCTTTTGTCTTCGCATTCACACACTCTATTATCTGAGCTACTGTCGCCTCAAAAAGTTAACATTTTTGTGATTATTTGTGAGCACAAGGCAGACAGAAGTTTTCATACTTGATACTTAAACATTATTTATTTATTTATTAGAAGGATAACCCCTTGAGATGCGACATCTCGTTTGCGAGGGGGTCCTAAAGAGAAATATCACAAAACATAAGAAAATAAGTCTAAAAATAATAACGGGAAAACAACACCAGTCAAACAAACAGCAGACATACCAGACAAATAGCTCTCCACATGTAACCATCGTACCAACAATGAGATCACAATGAAAAGTAAATTTCCATATGCATTTCATATAACAGCAAACAAGAAAAGAAAAGAAACGGTAACGCTTTAGAATACAGCCCGCGAGTTCCAGGTGTAAGTACGGGTAACAAGAAAGAAATAGAACATATAAGTACAAGTACTCTTACAACGTGTAACAAGGGGAACAATGTGTAACAAGGCAGTAAGTTAAGTTATCCTTTATTAATCTCTGTAGAGAAATCTCTTTAGAGAAATTTATTCTCTGCATTTGACCCATCCTCAATGTCGCAGGGGCAAGCTGTAGGAGCAGTGAGCTGCTGGCATGGGCCAGCACTCGGAGGGGCAAGTAGGGTGAAGTGTCTTCCCCAAGGACACAACGACAGTGTGCATTTTTGCGGGAGCTGGGATTCGAACCCCGATCACGGGGACGACCCGCTCTACCAGATGTGAAACTTAGTACAAATTGTTACAAGGGGGAACAATGTGTAACAAGGCAGTACAAAGTGTAACTACGTGTCAAGGTGTAGTAAAGTTATTCATTTTCATTTTTTATTTATTTATTTCATTCAAAAGTGACATCATACAATCACAACAAAACTGCTAAGCCAATAGAGTATGAATGAATCAGAGCAATTAATGGTGCTGAGCTATCACATAGTTGTGGCAAAAGGGAATGTGGTATTGTGTATATATTTTAATGTTGCAGGACAACAGTATTACTGTTGTGAAAGTGAAGACGTGACTCTAGGCATTTTTATTGATTGTGTTTTTTTTTTTTTTTATAGTTGCCTGTAACGAGCAGAAACGAGAATGAACAGACAAAAACACACATTGTTCCTCCTTGTTACACTTTGTACTGCCTTGGTACACATTGTTCCTCCTTGTTACACTTTGTACTTCCTTGTTACACAGTGTTCCCCCTTGTTACACTTACATGTCTAATTCCTTTCTTGTTACCCGTACTTACACCTGGAACTCGCGGGCTGTATTCTAAAGCGTTACCAAAGAAACATAATAATAATAATAATAATAACAATAATAATATCATTACCATTATTATTATTATTATTACTCTCTCACTCTGAACCAAAAAATCAGGTTAGAAATCGAGGAGTAATCATGGACTCAGACCTGAACTTAAACAGCCACATCAAAGCAATAACATCATCAGCTTTTTACCATCTGAAAAACATTGCTAAGATCAGAGGAATAGTGTCAAACCAGACTTAGAGAGACTCATCCATGCATTTGTCTCCAGCAGGTTAGACTACTGTAACGGCCTGCTCACTGGCCTTTCTAAACGAGCTGTTAGAGCTGCAGTACATCCAGAACGCCGCTGCTCGAGTCCTGACAAGAACCAGGAAATACAACCACATTAGTCCAGTGCTCCGGTCTCTGCACTGGCTTCCTGTCACTCAGAGAATAGAATTTAAAACAGCTCTGCTTGTGTACAAGTCTTTACATGGTTTAGAACCAAAGTACATCACTGACATGTTAGAGCCATCTCGGGCCCTGAGAACTTCAGGGAGGGGTCTCCTGGTGGTTCCCAGAGTCAATAATAAACACGGTAAGGCTACGTTTCAGTTTCATGCAGCTAAAATCCGGAACAGTCTTCATGAGGATGTGAGACAGGCCTCAACTCTGACAATGTTCAAATCCAGGCTGAAAACAGCTCTTTTTACCCGTGCATATGAAAACTGAAAGTATTTTATCTGCACTCTTGCCTTTTACTGTAATTGATTAATTTTATGTTGATGTTTTATTGATTGATTTGATCTGTTTTCTTGTAATTTTCTGCAACTGTGAAGCACTTTGAATTGCCTTGTGTCTGTCAGTAGGGTCTTCAACTCCCACCTCCGGAAGAGCTTCACCCAGATTCCGAGGGAGGTTGGAGACATGGAGTCCGAGTGGACCATGTTCTCCTCCTCCATTGTCGATGCGGCTGCTCGCAGTTGTGGCCGTAAGGTCTCTGGTGCCTGTCGCGGCGGCAATCCCCGAACCCGGTGGTGGCGCCCGGAAGTAAGGGATGCCGTCAAGCTGAAGAAGGAGTCCTACCTGGCCTTGTTGGCTTGTGGGACTCCGGAGGCAGCTGAGAGGTACCGGCAGGCCAAGCGTGCTGCAGCTCGTGCGGTCACAGAGGCAAAAACTCGGGTTTGGGAGGAGTTCGGAGAAGCCATGGAGGAGGACTATCGGTCGGCCTCGAAGAGATTCTGGCAAACCATCCGGCGCCTCAGGAGGGGGAAGCAGTGCTTCGCCAACACTGTTTACAGTGCGGGCGGGGAGCTGTTGACCTCGACTGGGGATGTGGTCGGGCGGTGGAAGGAGTACTTCAAGGATCTCCTCAATCCCACTGTCACGTCTTCCGATGAGGAGGCAGAGGCTGGGGACTCGGAGGGGGCTCGCCCATCACCCAGGCTGAAGTCACTGAGGTGGTTAGAAAGCTCCTCTGTGGCAAGGCCCCGGGGGTGGATGAGATTCGTCCTGAGTACCTTAAGTCTCTGGATGTTGTAGGGCTGTCTTGGCTGACACATCTCTGCAACATCGCGTGGCGGTTGGGGACAGTGCCTCTGGATTGGCAGACCGGGGTGGTGGTCCCTCTCTTTAAGAAGGGGGATCGGAGGGTGTGCTCCAATTACAGAGGGATCACACTTCTCAGCCTCCCCGGTAAGGTCTACTCCAGGGTGCTGGAGAGGAGGATCCGGCCGATAGTCGAACCTCGGATTCAGGAGGAACAATGCGGTTTTCATCCCGGTCGTGGCACACTGGACCAGCTCTATACCCTACATCGGGTGTTCGAGGGTTCGTGGGAGTTCGCCCAACCAGTCCACATGTGCTTTGTGGATTTGGAGAAAGCGTTCGACCGTGTCCCTCGTGGTGCCCTGTGGGGGTGCTCCGGGAGTATGGGGTCCGGGGCCCTCTGCTAAGGGCTGTCCGTTCCCTGTATGACCGCAGCAGGAGCTTGGTTCGCATTGCCGGCAGTAAGTCAGACTTGTTTCCGGTGCGTGTTGGTCTCCGCCAGGGCTGCCCTATGTCACCGGTTCTGTTCATTACCTTTATGGACAGAATTTCTAGGCGCAGCCAGGGCCGGAGGGTGTCCGGTTTGGGAACCTCAGGATCTCATCTCTGCTGTTTGCAGACGATGTTGTTCTGTTGGCTTCATCAAATCAGGACCTCCAGCGCGCACTGGGGCGGTTTGCAGCCGAGTGTGAAGCGGCCGGGATGAGGATCAGCACCTTCAAATCTGAGGCCATGGTTCTCCACCGGAAAAAGGTGGCTTCCCCTCCGAGATCGGGTGAGGAGCTCAGTTACCCGGGAGGAGCTCGGGGTAGAGTCGCTGCTCCTTCATGTCGAAAGGAGCCAGCTGAGGTGGCTAGGGCATCTGTTCCGGATGCCTCCTGGTCGCCTCCCTCGGGAGGTGTTCCAGGCATGTCCTATTGGGAGGAGGCCTCGTGGAAGGCCCAGGACACGCTGGTGGGACTATGTCTCCGAGCTGGCCTGGTGTCGCCTCGGGGTCCCCCAGAACAGCTGGAGGAGGTGTGCGTGGATCGGGAAGTCTGGGCATCTCTGCTGAGACTGCTGCCTCCGCGACCCGGCCCCGGATAAAGCGGAAGAAAATGGATGGATGGATGGATGGATGAATTGTGCTCTACAAATAAACTTGCCTTGCCTATTACCACCATCACCATCATTATTAACAATAACATCATAGTATTGGCAATATAGAGGACAAAAATAATAATAATAACAATAACAATAACAATAATAGCGACTTAATAATTACCCAACAACAACAAAAGTATTGCCTTAAATTTTGTGTCAGAAACAGGAGCAGTTTAATTGTAGATGACTATGGATTGCAGACTTAAAAAGATTGAGGGACGTGCTGGATCTAATTGAACCGGGGAGCATATTCCAATCAGAAGGGGCTTTAACTTTAAATGAAATTTAAATTACTTAAATGTTTTCGCCTCTCCCTCTGTTTATCAGGAGCTCGTAACCAGCCGTTGGTGCAGCTCCAGAGGAAGTCCCTGCAGCTCCCTCCAGACTCCAACTACACGTCTCTGTCGGCAGCTCTGACCACTGCCAAGAGCCAGTACGAGATTGGAGGCTTCCCATTCCTCCTGGGACAAGAGACCAACAGCTCAGGTCTGCTACAAATGTTTCAAATTATGGACAAGTAGTCCACAGAAATGTACCCAGAGTCTATCTACTGTATATCTATCATGCAAATCTGTGCAAAACAGAACATATTACTGTTTCACATTTCCATACATTAACTTTGAAACAACCTGAATAGAAAGGTTGCAGAACTCATTCCCTTTCACATCATGCATAATGTAATTGTTTAACTCAGAACATGTGTGCCCAGGCACATAATCAGACTTTTTATGTTCTTGAAACTTCTGACGTAGCTAAATATTTTATTAATTTACTCTTTACCTCAATTGTAACTCATTTGCAACTTTTGAAACGAAAAATTTCAAAATAACATTATGTACTTTGTACTGTGTTTAGGTGCAGAAATTGGGTGGACAGAATTGACAGCACTTGCGGTGGTCAGCATTGAGCTCTATGACAAAGATGGAAGTCCGATTCAGGTCACAGACCCAATCCACCTCTCTGTTCCTCTTCCCTCTGACACTCGCAACCGGATGGCCACCAGTGTCCCAACCTGGCTGTATCAGCCAAAGACGGGTAAACTTGAAATGTTCTAATGGTAGAAAGTAAGATTTTACTAAATATATTTGAAAATACACCATTACGTTTTATGTACTCATATTTGTAGGTTTATGGGTTCGTAACGGGACAGGCTACATTAAAAAGGACGGTTCACAATTTGTCTGGAACGTTGTGGTCCCTCGTATGGGATACTGGTTAGCTGCCTTCCACACGTCTTCAGGTATCTACATTCTATGTGCTACAGATTTCTCACACTTGCTTTTTATCCTTGCAAATTAAAGTATTTCCCATGTGGTCTGTCAGTAATTAGTCTGTGTAACAGTAGAGCTGTATTTTAATTACTGTTTTTTATTTGTCAGGGTTGGGTCTCTCTCACCCGGGCCTGAGGGACATCACTACGTACCACACCCTGTTCCTGCTGTCCATCCTCGCCTCACTGGCTCTGCTTGTGCTCATCCTGCTCTGTGTCCTGCTTTACTACTGCAGGTGAGGAGGCGCAGTCATTTAGTATTTCTCAACTTATACTAAATACTATGTTAAATAACAAAGGGGCTACTTCTCTCCAGCATTTTGTTTTCAAATCAAAACACATAATGAATATTACATCAAGAAGCTTAATGCTTTAATTGGATGAATACTGAACAAATAATTCCAGTATTTATTTAAATATTAAATGTATGTACAACATGTCATTTTGCTCATTCCAAATCTAATGTATGTACTGTACATTGTATTTTCTAGGAGGAAGTGTTTGAAGCCCCGCCGACAACAAGCTAAACCCCATTCGGCCAATTTAAACAGTGCCAAAAGAGATCAGGGTACCTCCACCTCCCGTTTGAATCTCATCTGCGGTGGCCATGTTGAATCCTCTGCAGCTAACAACAAATCGGACTTGTCCCCACCCAGAGAGTACCACAGCTCCCGGGAAGACCTCACCAAACATGTCCCTCCTCACATGCTGAGAAACTCGAAAGGCAAAAACATATCCGGCTCCCAAAGAGGTGAAAGTTTTCAATGAAGGTCACACGTGCCACTGAAACTAACAACTTAGACAACCCTCTGCTTCATGACGATTACAACCGTCACCATAATGCCAATGACAATCGTGGTTACTCTTCTGACCCCCCTTCGCCACCTCGCTTCCAGAGTTATGTCCCAAACCAGACAGATAAGCCTCCGGAATACTCCGCAGCAGCAGCGGACAGCCTCACCAGACCAACGTCGCTCGGCACTCAACCGGGACAAATCATCTTCTGCAGCTCGATCGACCAAATGAAGGAGAACATGTACAGGAGCATGGTGCCAACACTAGTCATCCCAGCCCACTACATGCGCCTGCCCTCGGAGTTTACCAGCAAAGATGGAAGGATCAAAAAGACCTGGACAAAGATGGCAGCCAACATCACCACCATGGGCAGAAGGGGCAAGGGCAGCAGCAGAGTGGGAGTCAAGGCGAGGATTCAGAAGAGCCAAGTTGGGCGTCAGATTCGTCTGGAGGGCCAGTGACCATCCCGGTCCTTTTCAATGACTCGACTATGGCCAAAATGAACGGGGAACTGCAAGCACTGACTGAGAAGAAACTTCTGGAGCTTGGAGTGAAGCAGAACCCAAGGGCCTGGTTCATCTCTCTGGACGGACGTGCCAATGCCCACGTGCGCCACTCCTACATTGATATCAGTAATGATCTCAGTGGTGGAGGGTTTGGAGGCCCAAGTAACTTTGCAAGAGATGTCAACCTTGAACCGCCTTTAGAAGCTCAAGAACGTAAATCAGCAGCGAACCGAAAGGGGAAAGATGAGCGCTGGGGATCTGGTCCACGTAAAGGCCACAGTGGCACAAGTGGCGGAGGGAAGAATTACTCCAAACTGGCCTATCCCGACCACAGCGAGCCCAGCAGCAGCGAGGGGCGTCCAGTATCACCAGAGGAGAACTCCCTCACCCCTCTACTGGACGAAGGCCCGTCGTCTCGTGGATCCACCATCACCAGAAGGGGGCGCAGTCGAGTCAGCAGCAGCCGCAGCAGCAACAGTGAGAACCGTCGTGACTCAATGACCAGCCCGGAGGACGATCCAGACGACAAAGACGAGAACAAGAAGAGTCCGTGGCAGAAGATTGAAGACAGGCCTCTGATGGTCTTCCACCCAAGGAAGTAGAGGATTTATCAAAAAGACATTGGACATTTATAAGAGTTATCTTCATACCTGTTAAAGGATGTTGCTTTTCACAGCGGGAGATCACAAAAGCACAACCATACTTCACTATGACCAGAGTGTTGTTTGAACCTTTGTGTTCCTGGTGAAGTGCTTTTGCACTTTCTGATTCCTCTCGTAGTCTGTTTCATTGGGTTTCAGTGAAATTATAACTGTAGACTAATGTTTATTGTGAATGTTACCGACTTGTTCCACTAAACCATTGTCTGAGCCATTGACTTTGGAAATAGCCATTTTTAGAGCAAAATATGAGAGAAAAGCACTTACTTATGGTATGGTTTCTGATGGTTATAGAAGTTTTTAAAAAATCAGTCACATTTTCTATTTAAATATGAGGTTATTTAAACCCAGAGTTTCTCAAAATCATTGAATGCAAGTTTTTTTTTTTTTAGATACAATCTAAGTAAATTAATATATTACAAGAAATGTATTCTCTAATTAGTGATTAGACCCTGTTTATGGATAATGCAAACATTTGCATAGTCTGCATCTTGCTCCTTCAGGGATGTACTTGTTTTCCTTCTGTACTGTGTCCATGTACTCTTACATATACCTTACACACGCAATACAATAGCATTTACTTGTAGAAACGTCATGTTATTTCAAGCATCTGTTATTCACTTAAGTGATCTACTGTTTTGCCAAAATAAGACAGCATCTCTGCCTTTATCCTGAGACTTTTGCCTGACATCTGAGCTTTGTGTAAATAGGTTTCCTGACATTTAAGACTATTTGGTAGAACAGACGGTTGCATGAATATGAATGTATGATAAACAGAAGGCACAAAAAGCCCCCACAGTTCACCAGGCTCCTGCGCCGGACAACCCCTTGTTACTTGCCAAGAAACATAGTAGAATCTAACAAAATGTCCCATCTCATACTTGAAGTCATACTTTTTGATATCCTGCTGATATTTACAGGGGTTGTTTTGTGGACAGGGCCTACACCACTCCTCTCCTGAAAGTGCCTTCTTTCACATAGGATTTAGTGATAGGCATGCAGGACCTTTGCTAAAAATGCAGTTATTAACACCTAAGCTTTTTAAATGGCACCAATAATAAGCACACTGCATTAAGGAGAATTCACTCTGGGGAGCATGCCTGCCAAACAAAAATGTCTTTTAATGATTACTATCTCCTTGGATATCTTCTTCATTTCTTTTATCTAACCTTTTTTCACCAAACTTGTAAATGCTTCAAAGTTGACTATATAACATTTTATGTGTATACAATGTGCATGTACTGTAAAATGTAGAATAGGGTGTTTTTACCAAGACGTTTTTCAAAACAATTTTAAGTTTTTGGCACAAAATGTCTTGTGGTGAAGCAATGATTTGCCAAATATCTGAAGATACACTGACTTTTCCCTTAACTCTGTCCTAACAAACCCGCTTCCGGTCGTAAATGTTTACAATATTAACATACTGACCAACACGCTCTCGCAAGCATCACCACTGCCTCTGACACATCAGCCAATGGGAATGAGTCGATGGCTAAAATACGCAAGTGGATTAAGCTCGAAGATTTTTGAGATGTGTTGAGAATGCTTTTCTTGAGTTCTCAATGAAAATTGAGAACTTGGAAATCATAAAAGCTGTAAAATATTCACTGTTTGTCAAATCCTTCTTACCATCTGCTTGCTTTTCATAAGCCTGTGTTAGTAGACTACATTTTGAACTGAAAATTTGAGCTATGAACTCCACTGATGTGTCCACTTTTGTAAATGTACCACTTGGAACAGACATGGCATCATAATGAGTTGTGTAATTGCGTTTTTTGTTACATGTGTTTGATTTACATGGCAGGGTGTTTTCACGTAGGCTTATTTTTGTGATCTTGTGTTTGTTCATGAGTTTTGATGGATCTCAGAGGGGACAAATTATAGTTGCTGGTTTTTTCTTCAGTACGTGGCTTGCGAGGGTCTAGAAATGTGTAGGCCTTCATGCTGTGCCCTGTGTCATTTGCTTCAAAAATCTGGTCAGGTGTTTGCAAACTGTACATTAACCCTGTACATGAAACAAAATAGAAATAAAATTGTTCCCACTGTGCTTTGTTTTTTTTAACCTTAAGTATGATTATGATGATTATGATTATTATTATCATGATCATGATTATTATTAGTAGTAGTATTATCATCATCAGTAGTAGTAGTAGTATTCTTTCAACTACAGCTTGTTTTATGATGTATTAATTTATGTGCTTAGGCCATTGGCAATTAAACTACACAACTATTGACCGTGACTGTATATCAAACGGAGTGAATAAATTAATACACATTTTCTATTATGCTATTTTTCGAAATTTTCGAGTAGTTGTTGCGGCTTTAAATAGTCAGGTGATCTACGGGTGTCATGTGATAACGCAAATTGGGGCTTGCGGAAATAGAACAATCTGCGGCGTTCATCGGTGCTTTACAAGTCACACCAAGGCCCTAAAAGTCTGAAGTGGAACCGATTTCATCAGATAAACAGGGTGAGTCACTGTGTCGCTGCTTGAAATGTTATGGTGAAGATTCACAGCTATTTTGCCTGGAGTGTTAGCATCGTAGCGGCTAAGCTAACTTCCCAGCTCCTACGAATAAGCTGATCTCCGTTTTATTTATGAGCAAATATTGAACGGTCATTATTTTAATTGTGCTATATTGACTCTAGCGTAATGTGTGCTCAGACATGTTCTCAACCTAACTTACTGCAGTTTTTGTTAAACTTCAAGAATGAGAAATTAACAGTAAATGTGGTCTTGCGTTCTTTGTTTTAGGACTGTGGGAATGAATCGCTGTCTTGTTTGGTTCAAGTGAAGTGATCGTCTGCTGTCTTCCCACCCCATCTCTAACCATGCCCGTAAGAGTCCCTATTTTATCCAGAGTCTAGGCCATACATCAAAATTCCTTTTTTGAGTTATGAAAGCAAAAAGTTTATAAGCATCCACCCTAAAAACAATAATATTTACAATAACAATCAAAGCAAGGAACGTAATGCAAGATAACAAATCCATAAACAAGGGAACATAAGGCAAGGTAACAACAAATAATAAGGAACAATAATAAAGAAACAACAAAAGAATACACTCACAATAATTGTTCGTATTTAATAAATAATAATTCTTTGTAAACCTTTTTAAAATGTACCAGGTTTTTACATATTTTAATGCTTTCATCTAAATTTGTCCATATTTCTACACCACGTCTCGTGGGACACATGCTTTTCAAAGATGTTCTAGAGTATTGTTTATTGAAACTCATTTCATCTCTCAAGTTGTATTTAACTTCTCGTTTGCAGAACATATTTTGTATACTCTTAGGAAGCGACTTTTGTGAGGCTTTGTACATGATTTGAGCCATCTTAAATTCAATAAGGTCCTCAAATTTCATTGTTTTTGATTTTAAAGAATAATGGATTTGTGTGTTAACGGTATCCAGCTAAATGTATTATTCTTGTCTTTTTCTGAACTTTAAACAATAGGTCAAGATTACTTTTATACGCATTTCCCCAGATCTCTAAACAATATGTTAAATGGGGAAGGATAAGTGAGCAGTATATAGTATATTTGTTGTCAATGGATTTAGATTTATTCATTAGGGCTAAAATCTTTGCAACTTTAGTTTTTATCATGTGGGGTTTCCAGCTGATTTTATGGTCGAGTGTTACACCAAGAAATGTATGTTCATAGACTGTTTCAATAGTTTCGTTGCCAATTTTAACTGGTAATTGTACATTCATTACACGATTTCTAAAGAACATTGTTTTGGTTTTCGTAATGTTTAGAGACAATTTGTTTACGCAGAACCAATCTTTCAATCTCGATCACCATTTGCTGTAAGTCTGCACCTGAGAGCATGATGTATCATCAGCAAAAAAGACCAGTTTAAGCTTCTTGGAAACCAAGTACAAATCATTAATTATATAATAAAAATAGTTTAGGTCCCAGCACCGATCCCTGGGGGACACCACACACTAGGGTATCACACATGGATCTGCACTGCCCCATTTGAACATACTGTTTACGGTTTAAGTAGGATTCTATCCAGTTGAAAGCAATACCTCTTATCTCATATTTTTGTAGTTTGTTCAGGAATATATGTGATCCATAGTGTCAGAAGCTTTCTTAAGGTCGATGAAGATACCTATTGAATACTTTTTCTTGTCGATTTATTATTTGTAATTTCCTCTGAGTTCCATTAACACGAGAGTGGGAGATCTGCTTTTGCGAAAGCCATGTTGACTGTCATTTAAAATATTATATTTATCTATAAATGCGTCTAGTCGAGTTGTATAGAGCTTTTCTAATATTTTTGAGAATTGAGGTAGTATTGAGATAGGTCTGTAGTTAGAGAATTGAGTTTTGTCACCATTTTTATAGATGGGAATAACTTTAGCCATTTTAATTAAATCTGTAAATTTACCAATTTTGAAAGATAAATTAAAAATATGAGATAACAGTATGACTATGTGATCGATGACCTGTTTAACAATACTCATATCTACCTCATCACAGTCCAAGGATTTCTTATTTATGAAATTTCTAACTATATCAGTCATTTCTTGTCCTGTTATTGGCGTAAGAAACATTGTGTTTGGGTTTTCCTGGACACAGTCATAATTATAATTTGTGCATGGTGGAGTTATTGAGGAGGATAATTGAGGTCCTATGCTTATGAAGTACATATTGAACTCGCTCACAATTTCATTTGAATGTTCAATTGTCTGACCATTTGACATAAAGCTCTGTGGTAGTAAATTTCCTTTTGGAGTCCTTCAAAGTACATAATTTATGGTACACCAGAGAGCTTTAGGGTTTGTCTTATTTTTTTCAAGTAGTGCACTATAATAATTGTAATTAATTAATAATTAACTATAATCTTTTTTGCAGTTTCTCATTATATTAAGTTTTGTTTTTGTATCTTTTGTACTTACTTTCAGATTCACTTGTTGTTTTTGTTAAAAAGACTTTGTATAGTGAATTATTTTTCTTGCATGCATTTGCTAACCCTGTAGTCATCCAGGGACTCATTATCTTTATATTTATTTATTTATTTATTATAGAGGAACATCAACAGTTGAAGTGTGTGCCAGGGAGTGCATATGACACATTTTTTGCTAAAACATACTATTTAACACAATTATATTTAAGATTTGGCTAAGCTTTCTTAAGTTTGGCCATTTTTGTGACTATAGTTTCATTTCCTTATTGGACACACACAGACAGGGTCACATCCTGTCTGTTGCTGTGCAACCATGTCAAGGCAATGGGAAATGAGTCAAACTACTATGGAATGTTACCTTCTATGTCACTTCCTGTCAGCGGCTTAAAAATAAAAATAACTTTTCTGCCCAACATTTCTTAATTTAAAATTGCTGCTTCACCGAAATAAAATAAGTATGCAACTGATGTTATCCTTCTAAATAAGTCATATTATTATTATTATTTTCAAAAGCATTGAAACCTGTCATATGCACTTTAGTTTAGTTTATTTATTTGTTTGAGCACTTTAATATGGAAATTCTCCTAATGTTTGCATCGTGCGCAGCTCAAAGTCACTCACTTTCATCATCAAACATGTGTTCTTAGATGTTGCAGGTGGCAGTGCTGTGTTTGGCTGGGCTGAGCCTGAGCGCAGCACTGGTGTGTCCAGATGGAGGAATGTGTGCAGTGAAAAACACCTGCTGCAAGAACACAGAAGGAGGCTATGGCTGCTGCCCATTGCCAAAAGTAAACCGCTGTCTCTTTAAATTAGTTGAACATGGATTTCTGAATCGGTTTCATTATATCTATGCATTTATTTTTAAGTTTTTCAGGTTCCACTTGAAGCACTTTGGTTCAATACTGCACAATTGTCACACAACTTTTTATTTTATTTTTTAGGCTGAGTGTTGTTCAGACCACCTCCACTGCTGCTATGAAGGGACCATTTGTGATTTGGTCCATCACAAATGCGTAAACAAGACAGTGTCCCTTCCTTGGTTAAAGCGCCTTCCTACTACACAGGTTTGTGTTATGTCTTTTTCCTTTATCAATTAATTTACATTGCCCCACTTCCCATCCACACATGCCTCAGAGAACTCAACTTAAACGAACAAAGGCTGTTACTGTAATTCATCGCTTTTGCACATGGTCTTTTCCTGGTGAATCATTGATATTCATGTGCCGTGATTGTTCTAGCTGCAGGAGAGGGAAAAGGCAGTCATTTGTCCCGACATGGTGTACGAGTGTCCCGATGACACCACCTGCTGCGAGCTCCCAGACCACTCTTGGGGCTGCTGTCCAATGGTTAAGGTAATACTCAAGGCCTTCTATATGAGCCGGTTTCCACATGCAGTGAGAGCAAAAGCTTTTCACGCCAAGAAATTATTTGCACGGTTGGTTTGTCATGATTCAGTTCAGCTATGAAGAATGTGGATTTTTTTTGTTTTAATAGATTGATTTAATGGGTCTTCAGTATCATCTTGGTCCACAGATACTTTACAAATGCTAATGTATGATATGATGTTTTAGTTAAAGACAAGACAAAGCAAAGGAGAAATCTGTACTTTAACTTCTTTGTCTTCTTGTACATTGGCTGCAACAGTACATCTATACATATATTGAATCCTCATATTACACACATTTCTCTTGAAATGTGTGAAATCTTGGTAGTGATTTTAAATGTCTTGTTAATAATTGAAACTCATTTATTATGCTCACTGGAAACACTTTCCACACTTGACTCCTTTTAGCTGAAGTTTACAATATGCTATTTATTCGGTAATCTAATTTTCTTACCATTTTGGTCATAGGCAGTCTGCTGTGAGGACAAGCAACACTGTTGCCCGGAGGGAACACAATGTGATCTTGCTCACTCAAGGTGTCTGTCCTCCACATCCAAGTCCTTACCCCTGCTCCAGAAGATTCCCGCTAAAAGGAGGCTCATAAATTCAGGTGGGAACGGCCAAAGCTCAACAAACAGTCTGAAATATTTATGATTGTAAAGGAAGAGTTAATTTTGATTGGTGCTGTATTTATACAACAAAATGTTTGACTGTTCCTGCGTTCTCCTCATGATTTCTTCTCAGATGTTATGCAAAACTCAAATGCGTTTCTGTACAGATTCTCGAGCGGGCGCAATAACTTGTCCTGGCGGAAGGAGCAGCTGCCCAGATAGCTACACATGCTGCCTGCTACCCACTGGAGACTATGGCTGCTGTCCTTACCCAAATGTATATAAATCAATTATAATTTTTTTTTTATTACTTTTGTTTTGTTTTTTGAGTTTTCAAAAACATCATCAATCAAATCCAACGCATTTTTATTGCACATTTTTACACAACTGTTTTCTAAAGTGCTACATATGGTGAAATTAGCTACAGAAAATGGCTATAAACCTGTGTTCTTGTGTTCCTTTTTGAATATTGTTGTTGTTGTTTAGTTTTCACCACCTCCTAAAAGAAAAAAGTCCCGTTTCATTTAATAATTTTTTGCTATATTTGATCTGTAATTATACACACAGGCAATCTGCTGCAGCGATCATGTGCACTGTTGCCCCAGTAACACAGTCTGTGACCTGGAGAAGGAAATGTGTCTGTCTGGAGAGACTGTAATGCCTCTGCTGAAGAAGATCGCATCCGTCCCTAATGACGGTGAGCTCCATGGGCTTTCATTTGCATGGAGCCGCTTCAGATGTATTTCTCTATCGATGGCACGTCATAAATTTGCGTTTCTATTCTGACCTTTCAGTTCAGTGTCCAGATCGTGCTACATTTTGCCCTGATGAAACGACATGCTGCAAGATGACCACTGGTGACTATGGCTGCTGCCCCATGCCTAATGTGAGTGACAATTATGGCTTGACTTTACTTTTACTCTCTGGCCGTTATAGCTAGTCCCTTTCAACCATTTCTACCCAACTAGTGTTTTTACTCATCACTATAAGTATATAAAAAAAACATTTGTAGTGAAACCTTTTAGTTATAATGGAAATACTTTACTTTGGTTCTATGTTGTGGAATCTAAATTCAACTAAATATTGTATACCCAAGCCTAGGTGAGAAGAATGGACAACTATCTTTTCCTACTTTCCAACTAAAAGTATTCTTAACTCCCTGTTCAGATCTTGGCAGCTTATTAAATCAATTGTCCTGTTACTTGTCAAAGTCGAAAAAGGGTTTGGCAAAATGGTTAAGTTGGTCGTTGTCAATTGTAAACATATTAAGCACAAGCCGAGAATCAAAATTGCATTACTCCTAAACCCTCGGTGCTGATGTCATGTTGCAGTAAAGTCGTGCACATTGAGCAGTTCGAAAACAAGAAAATGGAATGTAGACAGAGAAAAGATATACTTAATGTAGGTAAGAGACATGGTGGTCAGATTTTTGCTTTGTGTTCCAGGCTGTGTGCTGTGAAGACAACGTTCACTGCTGTCCTTCTGGAACTCAGTGTGACTTGGTCCATAGCCTTTGCCTTGCATCTGAAATGAACACGTCCATGGTTGTGAAATTCCCAGCTGTTCTGAAACAATCAGCAGATGTGCAAAAAAGTAACTGTTTGTGTTTAACTTGAATTCACAACATTGCTGCCTTTCACAAAATACTATTCTTGCATAGTGTTTGCTGTTCCTTGTAATGGGTCGGTGGCCTGTGCGGATGGAAACACCTGCTGCGAATCCACAACTGGTTCTTGGGCCTGTTGTCCCCTTGCTGAGGTATAACAAAATCTATTTATTCATGTGGATCACACTATTGGTATTAGCTGTTCCCCTTAAGCCAGCTATTATCGGCCTATCCCAATGATTTTTTTCCCTTTTGACTGGCTGACAAATTGAGCTTAGTCATGGCCTGATTTCCAATGTCATGTCTCCAACCCTGCCACCTAGCATCCAAATGGTCTTTAGACTGATGGATCGTGTAATTCCTGTGAAATTGCTCTTATTGATGTTGTTTTGCTATACTCGTAGGCGGCACCATAAACTGGCTTAATCCAAATGTGATTTTAATGTTCTTCAATGCCATTTATCAGCCTCTTTCCTCCTTATCCCTCTTTGTGGTATGGAATGATAAGTCGAGGCTCTACATGCTTTCTGCTCTTTCTAGGCTGTGTGTTGTAAGGACCATCTGCACTGCTGTCCACATGGCACTGTGTGTAATCTGGAAGCCTCCACATGTGACGATTCTACAGGGAGCGTGGTGATGCCCTTGGTTGGCAAAACTCCAGTCGAGGGCAGCGATAACACCCAATGTGACAAATCCAAAACGTGCCCCGGGAAAGAAACATGCTGTAAGACACCCACTGGTGCCTGGGGCTGCTGCCCTCTGCCTGAGGTAACTCCTAAAAATTAAATTACAGTGTGGTCTGCTATTGGGTATCTTGTGCACAAAGCTGGTGCTATATTTGACTTTCTTTCTCCATGTGTCACTGTGAAGATTCTCTTTCTGTTTATCCTCCTTTTGTCTCCCTCGCTTTCAGCACCATCCATTTATTGTCTGCTGCCTCATCTTGCTTTAGACAGAGTTGAACTATTGACCCCTCCCTTCTCTATACAAATAGTATCAAAACTACAAACTCATGTAATATGTGCTGTCACTCAGCTTTATATAGAAGAGTCTTTTTGCTCCATAGGCAGTTTGCTGTGATGACCACATTCACTGCTGCCCTCATGGGACGGTGTGTAACCTGGCTGCAGAGACCTGCGACGACCCCTTCAGTGTCAGGCCGCCAGTGTCTTGGGTGGAGAAGATCCCGGCTCTGAGCTCCAGGGCTGAGGATGAGAAATGTGACAAGCAAACCAGGTGTCCTGGGGGAACCACCTGCTGCAAGAAGATCACAGGACCGTGGGCCTGCTGCCCCCTACCCCAGGTCAAGATCAATATGATGCCATTATAGAAATGACCTCATGTTGTTTGAATGAGTGCTATATGCTGTATTTTTGCTTCAGGCTTTGTGCTGTACTGACCATGAGCACTGCTGCCCCAAAGGCTACAAGTGTAATGTGGAAGAGCAGACTTGTGATAAACCTGGAGAGATGAGCGTGCCATGGGTCCAGAAGATCCCAGCTCTGGAGAAGGAGATTCCTCAAACCCTGGCTGCGTCCACCCCGGACCGGACCATGTGTGACCCCCACACTAGCTGCCCGCGGGACACCACTTGCTGCTTCATGAAGAACACTCAGAAGTGGGGCTGCTGCCCTGTTCCACATGTCTGTACATACAATATGCCCTCCTAACACTTGTCTGAGTAATGTGTATTTAAAGTTTTTGATCTTTTCAGGCGATTTGCTGTAATGATGGAGATCACTGCTGCCCCCGTGGTCACACCTGTGAGCCACACCGCTCCTCTTGCTCCAGAGGGCCACATGTGATCCCCTGGTTCACCAAACTGAGCGCCTTAAATGAGTCTGAATCTGTAAAGGATGTAAAGTGTGACATCAAGACCAGCTGTGCCTCTGGGACAACCTGCTGTAAGCTGCCCACAGGGGCCTGGGGGTGCTGCCCGCTGGTAAAGGTACAGAAAGTTTTGATCTAATCAGAGTTATTGAATCACACTGATGTAGTTGCATAATTCACTCAAATATCTGAAATGGCGTCTGAACACAATGTCCTTCCTCTTCAGGCGGTGTGTTGTGAGGACCATACGCACTGCTGCCCCCAGAGCTACACCTGTAACTTGCAGACAGGCACGTGTGAGAAGACGGGCCACACAGGACTGTCCTTCACTTTTCCTCAGCTGAGAGTCGTCCCACTGAAGCAGAGCTTGGATGTACCATGTGACAGCACAGGGGACGTCCACTGTCCCAAATGGGACACGTGCTGCAGGACCTCCACAACAGAGTGGGCCTGCTGTCCTTCACCTGGGGTAGACCTTTAAAATATACTTAGTGTCATACAGTATTTTAAGTTTACTTTACACACTGTAATTATCGACTCCTGCTCATCTTTGCTATTATCTTTAAAGAAACTGGCCACCCTTTTTACCATACTAAGATATGTTCTTACCTGAGCTTAGACGAGTTGATGTGTAACTGTCCTTTGTGCGTGCGCTCAGTCACGCAAATGTTGTTAGCATTTAGCCTCTCCTATCATAGGTATAGCTTCAAACTGGGGTGAAGTTAGAAGCTACCAAGCTGTTTCACATTTTCCATATTTAAATACAGCTGCGTGAAAAGTTATACAATCAAAGTATAGTTACGCAAAATTAAACATGCGTGACTGAGCGCGCACACACAGACCAGACAGTTGCGTATCAACTCGTAAGAAACGGTGGCCTATTCCTTTAACTGACTTGATTGGGGATGTTTTTAATGTGAGCGGCAGACAACATTGTGGCATTGTGACCTTTTTCTGCGCAATTGATATAATTCCATGTTTCTAACTACTAACACTACTGTTTGTATTAAACAAAGGCCTTTTCTCTCGGTAGGCCGTGTGCTGTCCTGACTTGAAGCACTGCTGTCCTGCTGGATTCTCATGTGACCTGACAATGGGAGCGTGCGTTCAGGAAAACCAACTCACCTGGGACTCTTTGCTCCAGCACAAAAGAGACTTTGGCCGCCCTGGACTCTAAACCCTACAAGTAGCACACTGTCCCCTTGTCCGTAAATTATTACACAGTACGACTCTGCTGTCGCTTGAGACAAAGGCCGTGTAATCTGTACACTTGGTGGCTATTTTGGCATTTGTTTTGTTTTTAAAAATGTGGTTTGTACTTAGTTGACATTACTTGATGGGTTGCATATTTCCCCAGAATGAAATTACAACATAACATTTCTTGCTGAAAATCTAGTCATCGTGAATGAGATGCAGGTTGAAACAAATGGAAAATCTAGGCAACTGTATTTCATAGGAAGCTAGTTTATTTTCTTTTATTAAATCATTGTTTTCCACCATCTGTGTGTTTGAAAGAAATATGAATGTAATTTCTGCCTTGTGGGAGTTGACTTGATTCAACGAGATGTTTTTGCCCCCTTTTTTTATTTAGAAAAGCTTCTTTTTATTCCTTGGAATGAGAACAAGGTGGTGGTGTGTTTTTTCTTTTTTTTAGGAATTTAAATTGATAGATCAATCAAACCATTTTCCAGACTCAATTTCAGTATTAGGACAGCTTGCTCCTTCTTGGATCATTCCTGCAAGAGGTACCACTCTCCGCTCTTCTCTTTGGAGATATACGAACGTGCTGTTTTTGGGACACAACGAGGATTCTGTGTTAACTACAGCCAAAAAATGATGGGCCAAGTCCATGTTATTGTCATGAGAGGACAAAGGCTGGATGTTGGCAATGAAATCTAAACAGAGGTATTGAGAAAAAGATGTTTGAAAGGACGCCAACCGAGACTGGCTGTGTTGTTTTTGAGTCCCGTTTGGAGATATGGCATTCTTCAGTGGCACTGACTTCTACCTCGAGGCTTACACCTTCATCCATTTGTGTAATTTGTCAAGATTTTTCCACGTTTTTACAACTTCTGAACAGCAAATAAAATAAAAAAACTCTGCTTTTATCATCGGAAAGTAGTCGTTTTCTGCTTTCCGATGCCCCTGTGGATCATGAGTACATTTCAAATTAAGGACAAATGAGTAAAGTACTAAGATGCTTGTTACCTTTTGGTATTAAAGTGCTACTTAAAATGAATAATATTGTGGAAAAAAGTGACTAGTTTTCAAATGCATACAATTGTGTCTTGCTGCAAAGCCAGTATCAAAAACATATTCTACAACCTTATCATAGCTATAGATACTTGAATAAGTACTTTCCTAATTTCCTACAATATTAAATTTGTCACCAATTTCAAAGATTTTAAGAGGCCTGAATTCCTGTGTGAAATAAAGTTGTTTAAAATTAGCTGCCTGTCATTGTTATGAATTATCCCTCTGAGATCATCCCTGGCTTTTGCTGGGTAGGTCAGATGTGAAAACACTTCCTTTTGGCTTCTGGTGCCCGTATCCTGTTACTGTGCCCCCGCCTGTCACAGCCTTGTCACAGAGTTGTTATGACGACCCGAGTAAATAGTAAATAGAGCCGAGCCAGCAGTGTGGGGGTACAACTGTGGAGGGACTGAACTTCAGTGCGTCCCATTTAGTTGCTTGGCGCGGCCTTGGCGCTCAAGCCTGGGCAGATCTGCTGCTGTTGAGGCGCCCTCTGTTGGCCAAAAGTGAGATGGTCTGAAAACAATGAACTACATAAGGGGCTTTTCACTTCTAATGAGGCCAACAATGAAGCCTTGTATGGCTTCATTGTTGTTGCAGACTAGATCAGGGAGTACCATAGGGGGAACATATGATTATCTTACACTGTACACAAGCTGTGATTTTATTTAATACTTACTTTTACGTCCTGTTATAGCTGATTGCTTCTTAAATTACAAAGCCTTAATTGAAATAAGTATATGTCATGGACGCTACTATACATGCGTAATGCTGGAACGCTTTAATAAACCATCTGAATAAACTAGATTTTGACCAATATCTTTTGTCAACACTAACTTCGTCCAATGTATAAAATTAATACAAGTCCCCCCTACTAATACCATATTAACTATTTTACTGAAGTACTGATTTGAGATCTACTTCACTTGCGTTGGGATCTGGTCATATGATTCCCAGAGATAATGTGGACCAGTGGTTTGGTTTTCAACTGCTTTATTACCAAGTCCCATCGAAGATAATTAAATAAAATGACTCTTTAGTATCTCCAAACTATGAAATGTTAATTCTGTTTCAAAACATGGGCTGAAATCGGGGTCTGAACTGTAACAGATTCTCAACAAGGACTAACTCTGATGTGCACAATCTGAATGAAACTAGAACCACATAGTTCCACTGATGTAGACAATGCGTTGATGCCTTTCCCTTAAGGATTTCCAGCTCTATCTATAGACGCCTTCACCTTCCAACAGCGCC
This sequence comes from Neogobius melanostomus, assembly GCA_007210695.1. NCBI lineage: Eukaryota > Metazoa > Chordata > Actinopteri > Gobiiformes > Gobiidae > Neogobius > Neogobius melanostomus. The sequence continues at coordinate 3,325,867 of VHKM01000299.1, read as the reverse complement.
TGAGAGCAAAGTGACAAAAAGCCTTTGAGGTGTGAGTAAACTTCCACTCCACATCTCTATTGGCCAGCGCTGATCTCGTTCATTCAGATGTTGCCAGGGAGAGACGCCCTCAACTCTTATAACTCATAACACTCCCCCTTCTGGTATTTTCCTAATTCCCATAGGAATGCATGGGGTCCAGTCATCTGTGTTTGGGACAGCAGATGTGAGGGAGCCGGAAGGATGCAGCTGTGGATATGAGACTGTCACCAGGCGGCAAAACGAATGGGTAAATTTCACTTGTCCACTGGTCACTGTAGTGTTAACCAATAGAGCATAACTTTATGACCCAAGGGTATAGAATGGGTTCAGAAACTTTTGAGAGATTTTAGTTTTTTCTGTTTTACTTCTACTACTAACCTATTAAATTATTCATTGATTACTCTGCAATAAACGTACACAGACCCCTTTCCTATGTTTTACTTGATAGGTTTTAGGGGAACTTGAAGGGAACATGGGGCGTTAAATCCATTCATAGGCCTAGGATGTTTTGTCGCATAATGCATTTTCTGATATCCTTGAAGGAGGCCTAAAGTAAACCTGAATGGATATCAACATAACTTTATGAACAGCCAACAGAAAAATTCATTCATTCATTTAACCCACTTTACCTGGCACTGTATAGATTTTTATATATATATATAATATATATCTTTAATTTCTTTTTCTATTATGTTTATATAGGACATTTTTTTGATAGTAAAACAAAAGAAGTGGTGTGGTTTGGGGGGAAATGGCATTTGCATTAGATACATTTCAACTTTCATATCTTTGTCAAACCTTAACTGTGTATTTGTTAAATTTACAGATACCCCTTTATTTCAAAAACATGCCCCATGGCCTCTGTGTCACTGGGGGCAAATACAGTATCCATCCAAATATTTAGACGCTGGAGGTCGGCATGGATATTGAGTGGGAGGGCGCCAAGGTGTCAGAGATCTTAACTGACCTATCACAGAGGGGCTGCGTGGGCAGAAAAGCCGGTAGCTCCTACATAGCTACAGATATACACATGTAATAGTCCACACAGGGGACAGGAACAAGCTAAAGGTGTGTGCTATCTCTCGACAGGACGTCCCGCTGTGGCTTTGCACCTGAACCTGAGACTTGAGGTAACTCACGCATGGCTGCTGCATGTTGTTCAGTCAGTCTGGGCTAAAGAAGTTGCTTTCTGTCAAAGTTGGGAACGCTATAGATAACTGTTCTGTTGTATATTCTCAATGTACATGGAAAGTAGATTTTATTCTTTAAACTTTTATGCCCTTAAGATTAGGTATTATAATCAGTGACAGTTATATTATAAGAGATCACTGTGTGTGGTCAAGTCAGCAAAGGTGACAAGTGTATTGACAAAGTGCCATCATGAAAGTCTGACTACTTGACTATTCACTTTTACACTTAATGATGAGATTGTGAATGATCATAGCTTCTTTAATCTCGCCACTGATTAAAATGACCCAGTTCTTCAATAGTATACTAGTATAGTGATCAAATGTGGGAGTACTTTTGAAATTACCCTTTTGCATATGCTTTTTCTACCCATCAGCCTTGTCTCAAACACTTTGGGACTGGTCTCTAAGGGTGGGAAGTGTGTGTGTGTGTGTGTGTTTTGATCCCTGAGTATTCCCTGTCAACATGGCGGCTCCTGAAGAAGACTAGCTCGGACAGCTGGCCGGCCCACAGTGGAAGGCATGCGGCGAGTTCTCTGCCTGCCAAATCTCTGTGCTATTTATATGCTCCTCCCCAATGCGGCGGCCGGTGTCTGTTCATTGACACCCCGCTGCATGAAATGCCCGGGGTGTTTAATTAACATGTGTTTAGCATTTAAGGTTACTGTCATCCGGTGGCGCTGAAACTAATCAGTAGTATTAGGAAAACTTTGTGCCATCGTCCTCCATCACTGACTGGGACTGTTTGTCAGTCTGTTCATGAGAAAAGGCTACACAAATTCAATTTTCAGCCCAAAATCTCACCTTCCAGCATCATTTTTTTACTTCTCTACCACTAAACGTCTAATGCTGCCCTTAGCATCCTACATACTGACTTCATGTTGATATGCCTGATCTCTTGATATCCCCCCCCTCTCTTTCAGTAAAATGGCGATACCCAGGATGTTTAACTCTAACGCATCCGTCACCACTGTGACCAGAGACTCCGAGCTTTTGTTCCTGAGGAAAGAGGACAGCGAGGCCTGTAAGGAAGAGAAGGAATCTTTGGTCCAAGCCATTTCCCCCCATCTGACGAGAGTGATGCAGCAGGGCACTGCCAAACATGTGGGTGCAGCGGCTCCCAGGACATCTGAGGAGAACCCTGAGGTCTCCATAGTAGCACAGGCCGAGCGTGAGTATGTGGGAGACAAGTGCAAGTCATTGGGGCCAGGGGAAGTGTTAATGCACATTGTATAAGTGTTTAGTATAATGGTTCACATGCAAATACTTTCAACAAATACTGGAAAAATGGCTGGAGGGACTTTGCTATGTTTAAGTTTATTTGTCTGTCAGAGTCTGGGTCTCTCTGGGGCTCACTCTTGACACATTGCACTAGGATGGCATCACCTAAAACATGCAGTTTTATGTAGATTGTGTGAATAAAGTAGGGATATGGATTTACAACTATACTCACAATATACAAATCTCTTGGTTTAAGGTGAAGATTTTCAAGAGTTCAGTCCTACACCTAACACACAACAACTGCCATACCTGAAATCTCAACTGCTCAGAAAACACAGGTATGGTAACACTCTTACTTGTGTGACCCCTAGTGGTTGCCCTAAATCACAACTGAGGCCATTACTGTATGATTACCTACAATATCCAACTACGGTACCAAATGAATGTTATTTTGCAGATCTCATGCCAAAGGAGCCGTCCTTCTCAGCGACACAGATGATGAAGACCCGACTGCCCGACCCCGCCACCTCCAAAGGAAACAGCGCAGAAAAAGCCAAAGTCGAATCAGCACAGAGGATGGCCAGGAGCGTCCAGTCATCCAGGGCCTTTGGGTGCAAGAACTCGACTGGCTTCCATCGACGGGCAAGGAGATGACCTCATGTGACATCATCCCACCTCCTCCTCAGTTCACGGACTCTTACTGTGGAGATTTAGAGCGAGTTTCATCTTTGTGTAGTGGCTGCGAAGATAAATTACAAGCTATATCAATATCAGAGGACCAACACAGACTAACAGATACAAGCTTAGACAGAGGGGACTCCGATTGGGACTATGAGCAGGACTCTGAATCCATCAACGAAAGCGACTCCTCCTGCTGTGTGGAGAATTGTGCACACAGACAAAGCAACACAGGCATGTCAGACTCTACCTTTGACCTCATGGGTGTATCTGGATCGAGTCTTGATCCAAATTACTGTCAGTCCAGCCGTGAGAGTGTAACAAATTCCTCCGACGGTTTCTCTGGGCGTGCTCACAGCACGCTGGGAATGCCTGACCACACCCCTGATATGAACGTTAGTGCAGATGATGTGGATAAAATGGATGCTGTTTGGGAGGAGCTCAGAGGGAGGGTGACTCACACGCCGAAGATGTTTGCAGCAATTTTCTTTGAGGATGTGATAAGGCAAAGTCTGAGGGAGTGGAACGCCAAGCAGACTGTCAATGAAGGACTTTTGTTTCACAATGTAAGATACACACAAGTGCATGATGCTGTGCTAGGCTTCTGTAAAATGTAGTCTCAAAGCATATTATTAATTTAGCCTTGAATTGAAAGGGCAGCTCTCAGCATGAATTAGTGATTTACTCCACAATGATGACCGTAAACAATGGTTTGGTGGCTCCAACATCTTGAGAGCCTGCTGTTCTCTCTTTTCTTTATCTTTTATTTCAGTTATCCAATTGCAAATGTATTCAGATTATCGTTTCTTTGATGGCAAAACAGCTGCTTCTAACATTTTGAAATGGTAGCATCCTTATAATCACCAAAGTTTGGCAGGTTGCACAAAAAACATTTACATCACACTTTCATCATCCACTACACACTAAAATAAGTCTGGATCAGTTAGCACGGCCCAACTGTTAGGTGCAACTTTGACTCTATAGACCATCTTGGAGGGCCCACGCTACACATTCCTCATTCTTCTGTACATGATTTTGGGAATGGCACTACCCATTACAGGTGTTTTTTTTGCGGGTCCCTCCCTGCACTGGGCCCAGGGTAAAATGGTACCCTTTAACCCCCAGACCAACACCCATGCTCGTCTGCATCTGTGCAGGCACTCCGGCCAAGAAGCTTCCAGTACAGGGAGGGCCGAGAGTATTGTGTTCTCCATCACATCCAGAACGGCTCATACGGTGACGTCTTCTCCATTCAGGACAAAAGGACTGGATTTACTTGTGCAGCCAAGAGGGTGAGTCATAATCTTCAGTGTGTGCACCACCCAAGCCCTACAAATTTAAATCAAAACTATGTCTGGCAAAAGTTAAAGTGGGATTAATAAAGTATACCTTAACCTTTAACCTTACTGCAGAACATGCCAAGTCATGTGTTGCTATGTCCGCGAAGTCCCCATTTACTGTAAAGATGTGTGTTTTTTCTAAAATGTATTTTTGCACAATTGAAATGGAACACGCTAATGAACGGAGGACAACAGAGCCTATATAGGTTGTCAGAGCAATTGACAACACTGCATTTATTTTATTGTAGATATTAGATTTTTATTGTAAAATACCTAAGTCTAACTGGAGATGTTGACTAAAGGCAGCCAAATATGAGACTTAAAGGCACATTGCGTAACATTCTGGACTATGCTGTTGCCATCACTACAAAACATGCTCTCAATTACCAGCTCGACACAGAAAATGCTATCACTGCAGTGGGTAATCAAAGAATGGATCTGGATGAGAACCTAACCTATTTAAATCCCAAATTCTACTGGCTTTAGTCAACATCTCCATGGAGACGAGCTGGAGACGTACCCACTCCCGGTAAAGTTACAGTCATGCCTTGGGGAGGTGAGTCATCACAGCAAAGGCTCATGTTTGTTTGTACATTCATGAGTTATTTTTCAATGATGAAAATATATGTCATAAAATTAATGCTTGTATTTTAATTTTATTTATTGGCTAATGTTCTACGCAGGGTGGCTTTAAATGGGTTAGGTCCTCATCCAAATGCATTCTTTGATTACCTACTCTAGACAATAGCATTGTCTGTGTCTAGCTGATCATTAGGAGCATGTTTTGTATTTGCTGGCAATGGTATAGTCCAAAATGTTACGCTGTGTGCCTTTACTAAAATTCTTTTATGTTATGCAAATAATTCCAGATCCCCATCAGTCGTTTCAACTGCGAGGAAGTGAGCACGTGGAGCGCTCAGGACTCCCCTCGCATCGTGGAGCTGTTTGGGGCCGTGAGGGAGGGGCCACACATTGTTCTATTCATGGACCTCAAACCAGGTAAGTGGAAATAAAGATATACATTATTGCGATGAATGCTTTTAATTAAAACTAAGGATCTTTTTTCAGCTTGTTTGGGTACACTTTTGAAAGAGATGAATTCACTACCTGAAGATTTGGCCCTGCATTACCTGCATCAAACACTAGAGGCGCTGGAACACCTACACAGCATCAAAATGCTACATCTGGACGTAAAAGGTGAATATTGAGCACACTGTTGCAGTGATTCTCAAACTGGTATGTGTACCACTGGTTGTACTTTGGCCTCTTTAGGTCGTTCAGGGTCAGCTGCAATTTTACACTTCATTCATTTTAATTAGAGATGATTTCCTTTAAGGTTAGTGTTTTTTTTTTTTTGGTTTAGGCATGGTTTACACCCCTATTAGATATAATATGATCCTATTTAGATCTATTTTAGACAAGGTTCAGTCCTGATTTGATCTTGATCTAGGCCTTGTGGTACTTGGAAGGTCAAATATTTTATAAGGTGGAACTTATAAAAAGTGTAAGTAGCATCATAATTTGGCTGTGGTTATACAGTCACCTCCCTGCATTGGTATCTAATAAGTCTGTCAATGTTTTCAAAATATCTTTAAGCGGAGAAAATGTTTCTAAGCCTACAGTATTTTTCCTAGCCATGGTGAATTAATGTTAAGTACTTTTGGCACAGTTCAGTTAATAGTAGTAAGCATTTTCCAGATTTGCGCTTTAAGCACTTAACCATAGCCCAACAGACGGCTACAGTGAACAGACCGTGAATATTATAACGTTGGCTCTTGCCTCTGAAGGGGATCCCGTGGTAAAGCCTGTAGCTGCTCCCTCTGTCAACCATCATCCCCTCTGATGGTCCCTAATCCCAAACTGACACCTCAGCCCTAAACCCAGTCTAATCTCCACTGAGCGGATTGTGAATGGGAGAAGATTCAAACGGGCCCCTCCATTGTCCTCACAGTGGGTTAGTTCACTCAGCCAACTACAAACAGGCCAATCAGTCGAATCATACAGTACTAGGGAAAATGCAAAGACCTTTTCATTTTATTCTACTGGGTCCTAAAACTTTTTCTTTTCCCAATTTGAAATAGTCATATTTTCTATAAAAGATTATCCTAATTTTATTTTAAATATTCTAGAAATATTGTCAGCTGGTCTAGCAGTCAATTCTGTACAAAACTATAACACAATTAAGCTTAAACATTTTAAACTTAAACATTTTATATGGTCTCTTATTTTGACAGAGTTAGCAGCTTGTTTTTTTTAAACATTACCTTAAACCCCCTCTTCTAAGTCACACGAGGCAGAAAAGACATTATGCATTTATCACAGAGCCTGACAGCTTTCCTGATTTCCCACTCTAGCATATCATAACGAGCTCGTAATGAAACACGCTGTCTGTCTGAATTCCGTGTGTTGATTTTATTCCAGTTGACAATGTGCTGCTGTCTGCGGACTGCACGCACACATTCCTCTGCGACTTTGGTCTCTCTGAAACATTGGATGACAATGGATGCAGCACCAAAGCTTTCAGGGGTAAGTTGGGTCACCACAGCCAACAATGCAATGTATACAGGGTGCATTTATTTGTGGCATTATTGCCATGTATACTTGGCATGTCATATCACAACAGCCACTTGTTTTGCTCTAAATATTGTGTTTCATAACAACTTAATACATTTGAGGTTTCAAAACTACTGGGCCAAAAGTGGGGCATGAGGAGGAATACATTTCTATTTTGCTTTTATGATATACTGCCAGCCCCATGCAGTACCACATAAAATTAGATAAGGCAGGTGTCCTCAGTAACACACCCGACTGACTGCATGTCAATATATTTCACACGGCACGGTAGTACAGTGGCTAGAGCTCGTGCTTCACAGCTAGAAGGTCCGGGGTTTGATTCCCACCAGGGACGGGGCCTTTCTGTGTGGAGTATGCACGTTCTCCCCGTGCCTGCGTAGGTTTCCTCCGGGTACTCCGGTTTCCCCTACCACTAAAAACATGTACAATAGGCCAGGATGAATGAGAGTGTGTTTGAGAGTGCGCATGGGGGACAACGGACGCAAATTAGCCCAAGGCTACAATCTGGTGTGGCTTGTTTACATGTATGTTCATTAACGTGCACTGTCCTGACCAAATAAACCAATACATAAAATAAATATTTAGCCTCTAAATGAATGATGTAATCAGTAGTTGTTTGTATAGTGCAACTCAATTGCCATTGTCCATTGTGTGCTTTGCCTCTGGCTGGTAATCACCCCGGCCACCTGCGATACCAAATGGGGGTAAACAAAAGAACACACATACATGAATGAGAGTAGTAGTTAAAATCTGCTGGTCTTGAGCAACTGACTGAGAGACTTTCGTTATATAACACCTTTATAACGTAATTTGTCAGTAACTTAATATTCTTTGTAATTATAAGTGTGTTGATCACATCTGGCCTATTGTTAATGCTTGTTCCTCTTCACAGGGTCCGCTTTCCCCGGCACAGAGACACACATGGCTCCGGAGGTTGCCCTGGGAGACCAGCTCTGTGCCAAGGCAGATGTTTGGAGCAGCTGCTGCATGTTACTGCACATGCTCAATGGATGTCAGCCCTGGGTTCGCTACTACTCCCACCCACTGTGTTTACAGGTACGCCTCTACTCAGAGTATCAGGTTTACACTGTGAAACTGAATGCGGAGTGTCATGTTGCGCTGTAGGCCGCAAATGAGGAGGCAGCATGCAAACTGTCAAACTGTCTTTTCTCATTTAAACAAGACCAGCTGCAACTGCTAACACTAATGTCAGTTTTGCTTGCCATATAATTTCCAGGGGTGTTTTAAACCCTGATAGAACCTGCAAAAAAACAATTGCAAGTAAACACACTGAGTTAGTTGTAGGCTATTTCGCATTTTCAAAACTACAAGTTTGGTGAAGTACCTTGCCGAACGATACAACAATATACCAAGTGTATGCACAGGCTGGAGCTGAGATCAAATCTCTCCCTCATGCAAACTTTGCATTTAGTGGTTACCAAATTCATGATAATGCTTTTTATCCAAGTTCCAACTCCTGATATTTATGTTTTGGTTTTGGGTTCATAATTTGCAGATTGCCAATGAGCCTCCGCCGCTGTGGGAAGTACCATCCAACTGCAATAACTTCACGGCCAAAGTGTTCAGAGCAGGATTGAAAAAAGATCCTGATAAACGAGCGTCTGCAAAGTCCCTCAGAATGAAACCACCAAGGCCCTGAGAGCAGGTACCAAACCTAAAATTACGCAGTAGTAATGGTGAACTGCCGTCATACAAAAAGTCACCTTACTTGTTTGTTTATGCTAATACAGATACCACTACTCTATTATAACCACTTGTAAGTCTATTGTAAAGATAATAGCTGACAAAATTTTACCTCTTATTTTCACAGTTGGAGGCTTAAGTCGTTGGTCTGTCAAAATGGCCTGTGAAAAGCTGTACTCTTCCAAGAGGCAAAACAATGATGATCCAGACTCTCTGTTGCCTGATAGCACTTGCACTTCCAGTAAATCTGCATCTTCCATTTTATCTGCCACAATGCACTGGGTGAGCCCTTGGAGAACGATAGCTGCAGACGAGGACAGTGATGGCAGACATTGGGAGTCAACATCAGAACAAGATTGTGATGTCGAACCAAAATCCTTAAAAGTTGATAATAGCAATGATAATCATTGGGACACAGGGTCCGACTCCTCTGAAGTGGATATTTATATGGGAGAGGAGGAGTATACAGAGGAGAAGTGGTTAAAATTTGACAGAGACTATGAAGGAGATTGGGAGGAGGAAGGAGAGGTGGAGGAAGAGGATGAAGAGTCGTCAGAAGCATCAGAGTACTTTCACGGTCTCAAAGACATCTTCCCTTTGCTACAAAAAGGACGGACACGAGATGATGACGTTTGGGGATCAGAGGTGGAGCTGGAGTACCTCAGAGAAGGTGAGTCAGCAAAGGGGTTGGGAGCAGTCAAATCAACAATAATAATTCACTCACAGCGGCTGAGCTGTTAGTGCACCTGCCTGGTTTGAAAATATATAAATAACTTGAGCCACTAACACATCTATTGCAAAGCTATTCCATTTGGTCATACAGGTACGTTTTACATTGCCCAAATGTTTTTTTCACCAGGTGTTCTTTTGGGGAGCACAGTCCAGCCTCCCTCTCCTGAGCCCAGAGATGACCCTCCATCCTGCTTCAGCTGCTCCGACTCATCACAAATAGATGCCTTCGACAATGTGTGCATTAATATCCATCAATATGTTTGTATAGAAATCTTCACTGTATAAATCTACATAAAAATGCATTCTCTCCCTAGGACTCTGATCGTTCGTCTGATGACCTCAGCTCTGGAGTATTTTCTTCCTGTAACAGTCATGCAGATGGGTACATTCAATGGACTGCGTCATCACCTCATCAGCCCTCATTGTATTGTTTTGAAGGTAAGATATAACTGATCCCTTCCTAGTAGGTGCACTGTTCAGCTTTTTTATTTTTTATTTAATATATATTTAATTTAATATTCTTCAGGTGTTGATATCTGGATTGAGGACATTCAAGGACAGTGTCTGAGGATTCATGAACAGCGGCAAGTCAAAGTGGGCCATGTTGCAATTGGAATAAGTAATCAGGTAATTTTCACCTGCGCCCATGTCCTATTTATTTACTGTATGGAAAGTAGTGTATAAATTGTGTTTTGCTATGTAAGTAATGCTTATTCCAATTACTATAAGATTTCAGAGGAGGCCTTCACTTTGGAGACACTGGACAGGAAATTAGTTTCATTTGAACAGGAGATCAAAGCATCAGGTTTATGGCTGTGCTGTGTTCCTGCCCCTGACCGATGTCCGCGCTGGAGCTGGCGAATCAAACATGGAAAACTTGAACTACGGGAGTGAAATAGTAAAAATATTTTGTGTTGTTTACACTAATCTTATGAAATGTTTAACTAAATGGCCAGTGCTTTTAATTAGAATATTCAATTCTAATTTTTTTGTAATAAATTATTTTGTAATTGAAACATAGCGTGGTACTTTTCCTTCTTCATATGAACATGTGTGGGGCCCACAAAGGTTAACAACAAATGCTCTTACACTAAACTGTATTATGTGCAGAGACGGGTAGTACTCACTCAGTAACACTAACTCCAGTATATACTCGAGTAAATCTGGTGACAAACAGAAAAGAAACGGATAGAAGTCTCATTTTATTCAGAAAATAAGCCCATGCAGCCAGATGAGACTTTATCACATGTTAAACTGTAGACCTTGTGACACTTCATATCACATGATTAACAACGTATAGATAAATTAGACACCTTAACCGCTTGATGAATGTTGATAGGTTATTTAATTCCAGGCTTTTGTTATCGACAATCGACTTGGTTAATTACTATTAATGGAAAGTACACCTGTATTTGTAAAGTGTCTTTGTTATGAATGTTTAGGGCTTGATAACATCACAGTCCTTGCATAAAGCATGGACGTATTGTAGCCTATAGATCTGCCCTATGCTCCAAACGCACTTGTTTACCACTTCTATAAAATAGCAGCTGAAACTTGTGTACCGTTACTTCCTCGACATTTTGTGCAATGGTTGTTGCTAGATCGTCGGCTCGGGAGGGACGGTCTGCTGTGAAAACGTGACATTTCATGACACAAATTAAGGTTAGGGCCAGGAATATGGTTAGGATTAGGGTTATTTGTATTTTTCGACAAACTCATACATAGATCTACTGTCCAGAGCAGACAGTCCCCCCGAGCCGACGATTTAGCAACAACCTTGTGCAATTGTGTATCCCGGAACCAGCTGAAGTTGTGATTTGTCAGAGGTTAGGCGGAGGCGGGCTCTGAATATACGTTTGAGGAGCTGATTGGACCCGGTTCGAAAGTGGGAAGTGGCTGTGCGCCGGTGTTTCTCTGAATGCGCAAGACGCCATTTTGGAGTGACAGTGAAAGATAACGGAAAGATCGAGAAGCTGTCTTTTCTAAAGGTAATGATCAACACACGAATGCTTGTTAATTTAGCACGGACTATTCAACCAAGAACACACGCAGTTTCTTGATTAGATGTGATGTTTCTTTGATAATAACACTGCGACGCGCTATAGTGCTACTGTGACGCGGCATTCAGCTAATGCTAGCGGCGGTTAGCATGTTGCTACAGCAGTTCCTGAAATATACAGATCAAAAACTATTGCTTAAATCAGACCGTTTCGGTCGTCTTTTAATCACGTTCAATGCGTATTGTTTGTGCGTATCTTTCTTTTCTATTTGGATGAGCTTGTTTTACGGTGAGTATTCAACAGCTGCTGATGTGTAGAACGCTAACCGGAGTTTAGCTGAAGCATCCGCCCTATAACGGAGAGCACTTCTTGCTTTAGCATTAGTTGAAGCTAATGCTAAGAGTGGCTAATCAAACATAAGAATGAAGCAACCCGTAAGGAACATATTCCCCGTTTAATTACTTTTACCGCGGTAGATCACTTATTTAGCGTCTATTTTATGGACATCCAGCCGGTAGACCAATCTTATCGACGATTAGCTTAATAGTTATGCTCTGTTGACATTGTGTCCAGAGACTCGCAATTTGCAGCTGGAACGGGCCCACCTTATCGGCTGATCGGTGATTCACTTGTCCGGGCTAGCTCACAATCCTACAAACTATTTGACAACGGGTTTTAACAGCCCCACAAATCTTGTCTTCTGTTGTAAATGTGGGTAAACCTCTTGATTAAAACGCCATCTGTGAATAATGCAAACAATGTATTCTTTTTTTTAACACCATTCGGGTTCATATGTGCATCCTTTAGTCCATTCTCGGGCATCAGTGTTTCGCTAAAACTCGTTAGCATATACATTTTATTTTATATTTACGCCTGACTGTCGTTTTCTATTTTACAGCTTCGCCACCATGGGGAATATGTTTGGGCAGTTATTCAAAGGCCTCTTCGGCAAAAAAGAGATGAGAATTCTCATGGTGGGGCTTGATGCTGCTGGAAAAACAACCATCTTGTATAAACTGAAACTTGGAGAGATAGTCACTACCATTCCCACCATTGGTATGGCTCATTCACTCTGTTTGCTTTTCACCTACATTTAGGCTATTGTTTTTCGATAACAGTAGCACATTTCTCCTTATTTTGTTTAGAGAAGTCACACCTGTATAAACTGTTTATTATTTGTCTCTCGTCCAGGTTTTAATGTTGAAACAGTAGAATACAAGAACATCAGCTTCACAGTGTGGGATGTAGGCGGTCAGGACAAAATCAGGCCGCTGTGGCGCCACTACTTTCAGAACACTCAAGGTGAGAAGAACATTTTTCACTCAAAACATTGCAACTAAACGTTGCTGCCCATAGATGTCCTCATTTGTTAATAAGTTATTATTCTAAACTAGTTAATTAGTGACTCCTGAACAATTTTACAAACACACATTTCAGTTACTTTTCTCACTTACTACCATTTATAGATCATGGGTAATGCCTTTTAGATACTTCAATACATGTTGTCAGATAACACATGTTAAATCGTACAAAGTTTACATTTGTGGAGTTAGGATTTTAACAGATTAATTGGACTATACTGAGTTTGCATTCAGCAATATTTGTTTGACTCTTCTTAACCTGAGATAGAAATAAGACAACTTGAAATTAAATTTTGATGATGACAGATGTAAATGTGTATTGTTTATATTTTTAGACATTTTGGTGTGTTTTTTGTGGGTAATTGTTTTGTTATTAGGCCCGAGAGCCTGACAGGGTCCGGGCCTGTTGTTATTCTACAAGCAGTGCGCGGAGCGCACTGACGAAAGACGTGCGCGTAGCGCACGTCCCTAAAAGAGCGCGGAGCGCTCAAGAAACAGAGCGCGGAGCGCTCCCCATGCATTACACAGTAATAACGACACTCCCGGCACCCCGACCTGTCCGGTGATATAAGCGTGTGCCGCGAAAGCGGCACATTTGTTGCTGCTCGAAGAAAAAAACCACAGGCAAGGCGCAACATGGACAAGAAAGCAGTCGATGACGAGCGCAACGCGCTCGTCATCGACCATGGCCACTCACCAGCACTCAAACACTGCTAGAGTGACTCAGGGCATCGAGGCCTATCCGATAACATAGGTCTTTGCCGCGATAGCGGCATATTTGCTTCTGCTCGCACAAAAATACCAAAAAAAACCCATTGGGAAATATTGAAAAAGAACAGGTAAAAGACGAGCGCAACGCGCTCGTACTTGATTATAAACCCCACGGTTGGATTACTGGACGTGAGACCTTTCCGAATATATAAATATGCGCCGCCGAAGGCGGCGCTATATTGTTATTGTACGGGTTTTTCTTATTAGGCCCGAGAGCCTGACAGGGTCCGGGCCTGTTGTTATTGTACAGGCAGTGCGCGGAGCGCACTGAAGAAAGACGTGCGCGTAGCGCACGTCCCAAAAAGAGCGCGGAGCGCTCAAGAAACAGAGCGCGGAGCGCTCCCCATGCATCACACAGTAAAAACGACACTCCCGGCACACCGACCTGTCCGGTGATATAAGCGTGTGCCGCGAAAGCGGCACATTTGTTGCTGCTCGAATAAAAAAAAGTGAAAACCACAGGCAAGGCGCAACATGGACAAGAAAGAAGTCGATGACGAGCGCAACGCGCTCGTCATCGACCATGGCCACTCACCAGCACTCAAAACACTGTTAGAGTGACTCAGGGCATCGAGGCCTATCCGATAATATAGGTCTTTGCCGCGAAAGCGGCATATTTGCTTCTGCTCGCACAAAAATACGAAAAAAAAATCCATTGGGAAATATTGAGAAAGAAGAGGTAAAAGAGGAGCGCAACGCGCTCGTATTTGACAATAAACCCACGGTTGGATTACTGGACGTGAGACCTTTCCGAATATATAAATATGCGCCGCCGAAGGCGGCGCTATATTGTTATTGTACGGGTTTTTCTTATTATTATTATTATTTTTCCTCTCCCCCTAAAAAGCCAGTTTCGGCAACTTCCCACTGATGAAAAGTCCTGAATTTTTGCCCAAAATTCAATTAGGTGAAAAAAAAAACTTCACATCTCCAAAATGTAAAAATTCAAAAAAATGGCGCGTCAGCGCCCCTGGAAAACCACGTTAACATTGCGCCCTATGGCCAGACCCCTCAAAATCCCGAAATCCCCGAAAATTTTAGTTCGTCGTAGACGAACAAATTCGGCACAGTGATTGGTCACGTGAAGCCAAACAAAAAAGATATTATGCGGTTGCTAGGCAACCATCAGGAGGGCGGCCATATTGGCCAGAAGAGCGATCTGGCGCCGAGGGCGCCATTTCGTGCCCTCGCATTTGAACGAACTCGTCCTAGGCCGTTGATCGCAGCGACTCCCCGTTCGCTCCAGATCATCTACACAAGTGGGACATCAAAAGTTATTAAAAACTTTCTAATAGGATTAACGGTGTTGTCATGGCAACGCCATGAATTCGGCGTCCATTTTTAGCGCTCGCCGCCGCGTTCAAACAGTCATAACTCCCACATACTGTGGCCGATTTGAGCGAAACTTGAATCGTTGGTCGAGTCGTCGACCCCGGATGTTGTGATATAGGAAATTTGAAAATGGGCGCGATAGCGCCCCTGGAGAGCACCAAATAAAAATTAATGAGGAAAAAATTTGAACTTTGTCGTAGAAAAAAGAAATTTGGCACAGACATACGTCACATGACCCCGAACAAAAAAGTCATTGAGGCCACGCCCCTTTCCCCACCGTGTTGCCATGGCAACGACCCGATGTCAACTTTGGCGCAGCCAAACCAAAATTGGTACACGCGTGCGTCATGACTGTCCGAACAAAAAGTACATTACATGGTTGCTAGGCAACCAACAGGAGGGCGGCCATTTTGGGACAAATGTAGTAATCTGGCGCCAAAGGCGCCATTTCATGCTCTCCCATTTGAACGAACTCGTCCTAGGGCGTTGAACGCAGCGACTCCCCGTTCGCTCCAGATCATCTACACAAGTGGGACATCAAAAGTTATTAAAACTTTCTAATAGGATTAACGGTGTTGTCATGGCAACGCCATGAATTCGGCGTCCATTTTCAGCACTCGCCGCCGTGTTTAAAGAGTCATAACTCGCACAAACTGAAGCCGATTTGAGCGTAACTTGAATCGTTGGTCGAGTCGTCGACTCCGGATGTTGTGATTTAGGACATTTGAAAATGGCCGCGATAGCGCCCCTGCAGAGCACCAAATAAAAATGAAAGAAGAATAAGATCAAACTTTGTCGTAGACAAAAGAAATTTGGCACAGACGTGCGTCACGTGATCCCGATAAAAAAGTCAATTATGGCCACGCCTCTTTTCCCATCGTGTTGCTATGGCAACGACCCGGCGTCAACTTTGGCGCAGCCAAACCAAAATTGGTACACGCGTGCGTCATGACTGTCCGAATAAAAAAGTACATTACATGGTTGCTAGGCAACCAACAGGAGGTCGGCCATTTTGGGAAAAATCGAGTGATCTGGCGCCGAAGGCGCCATTTCTTGGCTTTGCTCTTTTATAATCTCGACCTAGTGTGGCAGGTAGGGCGCGGTAGCGCCTCCCGGTTATTGGGGCGGCGTGCGGCAACCGGCGTCAACCGGCCAAACGAGACCCTCGAGGGCCTCTAAATGCCGCTTGCGGCTTTAATTATTATTATTATTTTTCCTCTCCCCCTAAAAAGCCAGTTTCGGCAACTTCCCACTGATGAAAAGTCCTGAATTTTTGCCCAAAATTCAATTAGGTGAAAAAAAAAAACTTCACATCTCCAAAATGTAAAAATTCAAAAAAATGGCGCGTCAGCGCCCCTGGAAAAACCACGTTAACATTGCGCCCTATGGCCAGACCCCTCAAAATCCCGAAATCCCCGAAAATTTTAGTTCGTCGTAGACGAACAAAATTCGGCACAGTGATTGGTCACGTGAAGCCAAACAAAAAAGATATTATGCGGTTGCTAGGCAACCATCAGGAGGGCGGCCATATTGGCCAGAAGAGCGATCTGGCGCCGAAGGCGCCATTTCGTGCCCTCGCATTTGAACGAACTCGTCCTAGGCCGTTGATCGCAGCGACTCCCCGTTCGCTCCAGATCATCTACACAAGTGGGACATCAAAAGTTATTAAAAACTTTCTAATAGGATTAACGGTGTTGTCATGGCAACGCCATGAATTCGGCGTCCATTTTTAGCGCTCGCCGCCGCGTTCAAACAGTCATAACTCCCACATACTGTGGCCGATTTGAGCGAAACTTGAATCGTTGGTCGAGTCGTCGACCCCGGATGTTGTGATATAGGAAATTTGAAAATGGGCGCGATAGCGCCCCCTGCAGAGCACCAAATAAAATGAATGAGGAAAATTTTTTAACTTTGTCGTAGACAAAAGAAATTTGGCACAGACATCCGTCACGTGAACCCGAACAAAAAGTCATTGAGGCCACGCCCTTTCCCAACCGTGTTGCCATGGCAACGACCCGATGTCAACTTTGGCGCAGCCAAACCAAAATTGGTACACGCGTGCGTCATGACAGTCCGAACAAAAAGTACATTACATGGTTGCTAGGCAACCAACAGGAGGTCGGCCATTTTGGGAAAAATGTAGTAATCTGGCACCGAAGGCGCCATTTCATGCTCTCCCATTTGAACGAACTCGTCCTAGGGCGTTGAACGCAGCGACTCCCCGTTCGCTCCAGATCATCTGCACAAGTGGGACATCAAAAGTTATTAAAAACTTTCTAATAGGATTAACGGTGTTGTCATGGCAACGCCATGAATTCGGCATCCGTTTTCAGGACTCGCCGCCGTGTTTAAAGACTCATAACTCGCACAAACTGAAGCCGATTTGAGCGTAACTTGAATCGTTGGTCGAGTCGTCAACTCCGGATGTTGTGATTTAGGACATTTGAAAATGGGCGTGATAGCGCCCCCTGCAGAGCACCAAATAAAAATGAATGAAGAATAAGATCAAACTTTGTCGTAGACAAAAGAAATTTGGCACAGACGTGCGTCACGTGATCCCGATAAAAAAAGTCAATCATGGCCACGCCTCTTTTCCTATCGTGTTGCCATGGCAACCACCCGGTGTCAACTTTGGCGCAGCCAAACCAAAATTGGTACACGCGTGCGTCATGACTGTCCGAATAAAAAAGTACATTACATGGTTGCTAGGCAACCAACAGGAGGTCGGCCATTTTGGGAAAAATCCAGTGATCTGGCGCCGAAGGCGCCATTTCTTGCCTTTGCTCTTTTATAATCTCGACCTAGTGTGGCAGGTAGGGCGCGGTAGCGCCTCCCGGTTATTGGGGCGGCGTGCGGCCACCGGCGTCAACCGGCCAAACGAGACCCTCGAGGGCCTCTAAATGCCGCTTGCGGCTTTAATTGTAGTTGTTTTTTTCCTTTGTTTGTCTTACAAGAATACAACATTGTATTTTTCTGCTTATCCCACTTGTTCATATTTTTTTATTCTGAATAAGAAAGTCATGGAAATAAAAATTTGTCCTTCTGTTTGCAGGGCTTATCTTTGTTGTGGACAGCAATGACAGAGAGCGTGTAAACGAGGCACGGGAAGAGTTGTCCAGAATGCTTTCTGAAGATGAGCTCAGAGATGCTGTGCTGCTTGTTTTTGCAAATAAACAGGTACAATTATATTTGAATGTGAATAATCGGTATACATGTGCTTTGTTGTAATGTATTGCAATGTAAGCTTATAATGTTTATATGCATTAGTCCGATGTGTGTACGTGAACATGCGCTGTCCCGACCAAATAAATAACAAATATTTCCCCTCAGGATCTGCCCAACGCAATGAACGCCGCAGAGATCACAGACAAGCTGGGTTTGCATTCACTTCGTCACCGTAACTGGTACATTCAGGCGACCTGCGCCACCAGTGGAGACGGCTTGTACGAGGGCCTGGACTGGCTCTCCAACCAGCTGAAGAACTCCCCAAAATGATCCATTCCACCAGTTTTTGAATTATTATTTTTCGTTTATTTTTTCTGTTTCAACACAGTGGCAGCACCGGATTAAGGCCCCTTTGTCCCTAGCCTTTTACCCAACTGAACGCCAGTTCTTTTTCTTTCAAGAACATCTTTCATTCCCTACCAACTTTTTCTGCTTCCTCCCATTGTCAGTGCTCCCGGGGCTCTAGCCTGTGCTGCTCGTGTGTGTGTGGTGGGTGTGCGTGTGTACCTAGTGTGTCCAGCGAGTGCGTGTGGGTGTGAAGGTGTCTGTGTACGTTGGCTGGGATTGGGAGTAACCCTGGCGTGCCTTTTACACACCTCCCGTGGAATCAGCAGTCTGGTTTCTCAAGCCCCACCTCATCGTCAAACCACCAAACTCAGTCTACCCCCACTTCCAGTCTTGCACGACCCCCTTCTCCCCACCCAAACTCTCCAGAGAAAGCATGGTTTTCATAAGGCCAAGAACGAACAAGGGTGCAAGCTCTCCTCCCGCTCTTAGCAATGTTCACTGGATATAGAATGAATGCTAGTTCAATTTAATCTTTATTTTCAACCTTATTAGCCCACCACTAAGTGATTTCAGAAAATTGCATCTTAACCTGTATCAGGTCAAAGCAAATCACAGAACGCCCATCCTCGATCATTCTGGTGTCCTTTGAAAATCATGCTGCTTGTTTTTATTATATTGGAATATAACAGATTATTCTTAGCAAATGGTTCTTGGATGAACACTACCTTTCTCCCCACTACGTGTGACTGAAGCACAAGGCAAGCCAACAATCTCTCGATGGAACCGAAGCAAATTCATTAAATCTACAAAAAAAATTCAAACTGTATGCAATTTGTCACTTTAAGAAAATATCGAATCCCCTTAATTTCAATTGGACTATTTGAAGACCTAGTTACTAATCTTTCACAACGGTTTTGTGTTGGTCAATACAGGTCTTGGGCATTTAAGACTTTCTTTCAGCTGCCCAAGTGGCAACACAGGTGTCCTCTTACATTCACATGCTTCACATTGATTATATTCCTTTAAACAATGTTACATAATGTTTATTTTCTGTGACTAGTTTTAGCATCTTTCTATTTGTACAATGACTGCTGAACCAAATGCATTTGAGCAGTATGACAATTCTTAAGTGAACATTGTGCATTTTTGAGGGCCTATTATCATAAACGGCAGTTTTACATTGACCTGAAAAGTATCCAATAGTCTGTAATTTCCTTGTTGGGATGAAGGATGGCACCAAAAATGAAGGCTCAATAACTGTGAATAGGCCGGACGACTGAGAGGAAGAAACTCGTGTCTGGATGTTTGCAGGCTCTTGCACTGCATATTTCATGACTGATTACTTAAGGCCAACTTGGCAACTACTCCTCACTGCAGTACCTCGTCTGAGCAGGTGGAGGGTCTGGTGGTAACCTGTGGAAGAAAAAAGGTGTGCTGTCAAAACTGGTCGTTAGATTTCAGGCATCCTCAGTGTTGAATTGATGGGGGGGGGTAAAGCTGGCACTTCTGTCAAAAGGATGATTGTAAATCTGTAAGTTCCCTGTAAACTGTCTGTGGGGATTCCCTGAACACATTAATAAACATAATTTGATCCAATGAAATGTCTTTTATTATTATTATTATTATTATTATTCGTAATAGTCCCATCAGCTGACTAAACGAATAGAGCTTATTTCGCCCGAATCAGTGGCAGATGCACTATAAAGTCCAGGTAAAACAGTTTTTCTTCTTTGAAATATACCCACGACCACTAGGTGGAGACAAAGTTTAACAAAAGGTTAACGAGCCGTAGAAACACTGCTGTGTGCTACCTGCAGCATGCGGTCAAAATTTGACCTACAGCAGATGGTCAAGAAACAAAACAAAAACAATCTAAAAAATGCAATCGAATGCAATCTATATAAACGATTGCATTCGTTTAATCTGCAAAATTCAAAGCACAAGGCAATATGTTTTCTGCAACTAATTTACTGAAAAGTCATGGGCTCATGGAGTGGAACAGATTGAAAATGTTTTGGCCTTCTCCAGACTGATGTAATGTTTGCACCAGCAGAGTGGGTGGGGCTACCTGGCGCACCTGACTGATAGGCTCCGCCCACTCATGACGGGAAGCCTTCGCTGGAAATGCTTTTGGCGCTTTTAGTAGCGTTCAGATTTGTTACGCACACAAACAACGAGAGTACGAGGATTACGGTGATGCATGACAGCTGAGTCCCGCAGTGTGACAAGACACAGACATTTCTCTGGTAGGTTTCTGCGTTTCCTTTGGAGAAAATAAACCTCTATCACAGAGGAACAGGTGTAAGCGGTGATCGCCGGTGGGACCAGAGTAGACGAAGGGCGTTCAGGGGACGTTGTGGACGAGTTGTTGGAGCCACATTGCTATCAATTAAATGTAATACTTTTATCTAGAGTATGCCAACAAAGTGATTTTATTTTTTCCCTGTTTAATACAGTTTCATCATTTATTGAGTGTGGCCATAAGGGTAATTTAAAAACATTGACAAGTGCATTTTGATAATGATATTAATATGATTTATCTCCATAGTCCTGCTTGCTTCAAGTATAATCCAACACAGTTTTAATCGTACTATTGGTTCCCTTTGATCTATATTATGTTTGTGGTTTCAGAACGCTATCATATTAAAATATGTTGTCCTGTGAAGTGAAACTGTCTAGATCAGGGGTTATCAAACTTTTCACACCCAATTTTTGACCTTCCAAGTACCACCAAACCTAGACCTGTGTGGAAACCATGTTTAACCAGAAAACATAAAGACAGTGGTACTAAGCATAAACGAAATTATCTCTAAAATGAAGTCCACAATTGCAGATGACCTCGGTTACCACCATAAGAAGCCCAAGTTATCATTATTTTTTTCATCTAATTAACTGTAACCACCATCTACATCCTATATCTTCTGTCATGATTACAATGTGCTGTATAATATAGGGTCTGTTTTAGTGTTGCTTTAGAGTAATACCCTTATATTTTAATTATGGTGAAATTGATGCATGTGCTGCTGACAGGCGCAAACCTGAATAAAATCAAGCAGTCCACTCCTACCTTGTGACATATTCTTGCTGTTCCAACAGGGTGCAATCTCTTACTGTTGTCTATGCTGTGCAGACCAGCTGTGAAAGACTTTTGAAACACTCCAGATTCATATGAGAGACAGATGGTCAAGCCTAGTCTGATCAAAGAACAACGTGCCTGCTCTTACCGTTACCTGCTGCATGATCTACAGAATAACAACAACAACAACATACAGCGAGCCCAAGGTGGGAAGAGACTGGGAATGACCCAAACTATTTCATTGTTCATTTTCAGTTATTCTGTTAAGAGCTAGGCCTTAATATTCTGTATGATGCTGAGTATTAAACTAAAACATCTGTTGCAGACAGTGCCTTTATGGATTTCCCATAGCCTACAGGCTTTTAAAGACGGCTATGGTTCATACAGTTATGTTTATAGTCTTAGCATATGTATTTTCAGAAGTGGCTGTTGTGTGCTTGGGCAAGACACTTTACTTACCTTCTTTTATGAATGAGGTATTTGTGATGGTGGTTCGAGGGATTCTGCCAGCTTGTATCAGCTTCAGAAGTAATGAAGTCAGTTTTGGGGAGTGCAACAACAGCAGTAGTAGTGGTGGAGCAGAGAGCCGTAGTCTAATACAGATGGTCATGAGGTTGTCATGGAAAATTTAGTTGTATGTTTTGTTAGTGTTAAGGACAGGGATGAGCGAGAAATTCCAAGTAAACAGTACTTTTGCCATGAGTTGTAAAATGTGTGCATTTTTGTATCCGCAGTGCGAGTGCGGGCAGCTCATTCATCACTGTTTTACTACAGCGAAGTGTAGATTGGTTGTGGGGATTTCAGTTTCCTGTTTATAAATTACTTTTATGGGTGAGCTTGGTTCACATGATTTAAAGCTCATTTTAAAGTCCACAAATCTATCCCGAAGGTTTTACGGGCATGAGAATGAGGTGACGACGGTTGATAAACAAATAAAGTTGTTTTATTATACGAGTAAAAATGGCATAAAATCAGGAGTTGAAATTGTGTAACACACATATAATCATGCTCTTACTTATTGAGATGAATCGTATCTGTGTTTTCTAATTCTGTGTAAAGAAATAAGAGTGTGGAAATTCTTGAATGTTGTTGTGTTGTTGGTTTCTGCCTAACTCTATTTTGAGAAAGGAACGTATGACTCAGCCGTGTTGTTTTACTCATACCATTGTGTGCTAATGTGCTTAACTGATATAAATGTTTTCAAAAGCTATTGTTTACTATGTCACAAACCTGCCACACAAGTAGGACAGTCGGTGTTTTACAACTGGTGCTCTGGGTTACCTGGTACATTGATTGATTGATGTTGTTGTTTTTTTTTGATTGACTATTTTTATTAGATTTTTCCACTGTTCCAGTAACTGGCACTGTATAAAAAATATTGTGTTAAATTTGAGGAATATGTCTTACTTTCCTCTTATGCAGGGGTTGGACATTGCTAACACATCACTTCTCTGCTGACATGATGGAGGTGGCTGGCCCGTGGACCGAGGTGTTCGAAGGCTCGGACAGAAACGGTTCCCCTGAAGAAGAGTCCTTTCTGACGGGCTCCACTTTGACTCTGGCCCCACTGGTCTCTGAATCTGCCTCAGTGCGCCGCTCCCAGCCCATATTCATCACTGCAAACAGGCACGTACAGCAGGGACTGTCCACAAGAGGAGGCGAGAATGTAAAAAAATATGTCTTGCTATCACTTCAAAGTTATATTCCTCAAGCAGAAGTAAAACGTTGTCTACTAGTGTTCGAGAAAACGGGGGGGGAAAGTGATTCAGTTTATTTGCTGTTTGACCATAACATTTGATTCATGTGATCGCATAATCATCGGTCTTACAAAGGGCTTTCCTAGACGCGCTTTTTAAATTTAATGCATTATTTACCGGTATTCACTCTCCATGCATGATTGCAAAAAGTTAGTATTGTAACAACAGCAGCCCTGGGGTGGACTAACAGAAGAGTGGCAGCCAATCTGTGCCAATGGCCTCAGCCTCAGACAATTCTTCACACATACCACATTCCTACAAAGGGAAGGCGAGTGAAGTGTCTTGCCCAGTGGCACAATCAAACTTATGCAGTATGTTTGGGCTAAACATTAATCTTTAAAAACAATACAAAAGTTGTCGTAATAGAGTAAAATCCAGTTTGTTAGCTAATATTCGTGGAAAAAAGAGACCTCTGCTCGGCAGGATTGGCAGTCCGCGTTTAATAGTGGAATTGGGCGGCTTTTAAATCTTTATCTTATTTCTTGATTAAAAAGAAATCACTATGTCAATTGACAAAATCTTAAAGATTTAGATCCTAAGGCTCTGAGAGATGCTTTTCAGTAAAAAAAAAAAAAAAGGGAGAAGGGGCAGTTTATCGTCATAGCTGGAACATGTGGGCTCTGTAAACTAGTAAAACTCATGGATTATGGGCGTTTTTTTTTCAGATAATTTGGAGTGGGTTTCACTGCAGAGACCTGGCAACGCTGCTGCTCAGTGTCTGCAGAGTATCATTAGAGTTTGGAAAAAAACAATTAGCCTGGTGGAGGATAATTTTGTAAATAATAATAATTGCACTGTTTTATTGCTCTTTACATGCCTGTGCTGAAAGGTTTCTCAAAGCGCCACACTGTAGTCATTATTCATTTAATACTCGGTGGTGGTAGCGAGGCTTTCCACTTTATTCAACATGCAACAGAGTAAAACTTACTGCTGCCACATTGTAGTGAAAAAACAACACTGACAGTGTTCGTCATCAGATGAGGATTAGCTTGCTTCATTTATGCAGGATGTGAGTCAATGTACCCGGGAGCTGCCGACTTAAGCTGGTGACTCAAACTGAAGTCGTGAATCACATCACTCAGTGTGTAAAGAAGTGACTGGTTTCATAGAACACGCAATAAGGCTGTTATCTTTCATTTGTCTTGAAACAGGGATTGGACTATTGATTGTGAGAGGCTGGATAGTTTCACTTCCTTGTTTTGCCAGACAGTAGTACGTTTGTGACCGCTGACCTTCACTGATAAAACAGCCAAGACAAACCTTTTTGCAATACTTGCCCTTGACATGTAAACAACTCACAGTAATTGCAGTGGTACTTCACTTTATTGAAGCAGTTCAAAGGGTAACTCAGTATTCTAGAGTAAACACTAACTTTTAACACCTATTTTCCACAGAATTAGAGGCATAGAGACATTTTCGTCTTCAGTCCCGTCGATACCTAATCCTTTTCCAGAGCTGTGCAGTCCGTCAAAGTCACCTGTCATCAGCTCACTGCCTCCAACGACAAACAACAAACACGTGAGTTCAAAACATTGTGCTGACTCGGCTCATCACCACACAAAACAAAACATTTAAAGGGGGGTATTATGCTTTTTTCAATCACATAGCACCAGTCTATAGCAGACTACAATGATGACGTAACCTTCTGTTGGTCTGTATATGCAGTAAATTAAAATAACTGCCTTGAATAAAATTGCTCTCTCAAAATGGCTGTACTGAACGTCTTGAAATAGGCCTCTGTCTCTTTAAGAAGCTTTCCGACACGCCCCCTTCAGCACACTGCTGTGGAATTTAAACAACAACACTGTGCGGGGAGGGGGCTCTGCTGAGCTGAGGAGCAGTGGTTGGTGGCTTGGCTGGTGACGAAAGGTCCAGAGGCGTCTCCAGGAGGTGGGGGCGTTCCTAGGAGGACTGAGGCATAGCTACACCTAAAATGGCTGCCGTCTAAGTTTTTACTGATTACTCAAAAATATGTGAATGAGCCAAGGCAACACTCCAGGCATGTGTTTAATGAGGGAATGACATAATAACATGATATAAAGCTTGAAAAAGTAGATTTTACATAATACCCCCCTTTAAGTCTGATACGGAAAGTTTTCAACCATATTCTTAAAAACGTATGCACAGAGTTATACACTGTAAAGGCCCTAACCTTTTATGAATGTTAAAAAAAAGCACAGCAATTATTATTACCAAAAGAAAGTAGATTTATTTAATAACCACGTAATAAAAAAGAAATCAATAATCATCAGAGGTTTGAACATTTTCTAAACCCAGTTGCCAGTGTAATTTTCGTTTTATTGATCCCTAAATAACAGTATTTACAGTGAAATTACTTTTACATAAGACAGCTTCCCAAGCCAAAGAGGTGCGTGAGCCGGGTGAACGCACAAAGCACGTATTCCTAAGCACCCCGGGGTGACTGCACTTCACCAACACATTTATGTAATTACATGTTTAGTTTGGCAACGTTCACGACAGGAAAAAAGCCAACATTTTCGTGACAAACCTGCTTTTCTTTCCATCGCAATAATGGCAAACCTCTGCTTACTAATGCTGAACAATTATGAGACTGGAGCGTGTTGAAATGACTAGACAGGCGTGATGAGCGGAATACTAAAGACGACAACAATGTGATTTCTACTCGTGACACATTTCGACAAATGCAAGCTTTATTTAAATGTTGTGATCAGGGCCAGCCAGGTGTTGGGCCAGACTTCGGTACCCGTGACCACAGTTTGAATTTTATTATGATTATTACCCGACTTCTGTCTGTCCCTTTTGTTTAGCAGTCATTTGTCAGCTACTGCTTAAGCCCACTGCTCACCATGTAATTTTGAACCCTACTGTATTGATAGGTCAAATTACCACTAAACATATTCTCACCACCTCCTGTTTTCGAGACTTGGCCTTTACAGTACTCACTCACCTTACTACTCTCATTATGTTGACAGACGGGTTTAGGTTAGGCTGCTTTTGTTTTCTCTGTGTTTGGGCGATACAAGTACAGCGTCACACATGAGTAAACTCGATGAACCTTCAGGAACCTTCACCCCCGGACAAACTCGCCTAGAGTCTGGACGCTTGATAGTTTTCTCCTAAAATACTGTTTAGACTACAACAATGACTGCAGGAATGATACTTTACATTTTCACTTTTACTGATCAGCTCTCCTGCCATTCTTTCTTTACTGTCTACAAAAGGGTATACTTTGGTTATTAAAAAAAAATCTTCAAAACCATTTTCAAGCCTTGTTGATTTGCTTGTGTGGTGTGCTCTAAAGATACGTTTCACTTCTTTCTTGACAACTGGGATTATGTTTGTAAACTGTTGCCAAGCACTGCAAGTCAGTTAAGATCGCTGACGAGATAAAAACTGAAAAACATCTTTGGTGCCAGAATGACATTTGAGATCTTCTGTAGTAACTGTCTTAGTTTTTTTTTTAACACGTTAAATATAGCGTTACCGTCTGCCACTGTGCTACACTTGACAGGTTATTGGCCACACGCGTTGGCTCTGGTCCCAGATTCATGAGCGCTGATGCCAAAAGCAAAGGTGAAGTCCGTGCCGTGTGCCATGACCAGCTGACTCACTCATGTTTGTAGATTGTGCAAATGCATCTGTTTTGCTAAAATAATAAGGTTTTATGACTAATTGCCTAATGCTTTGCTAATGCAAATACAATACATACAAATGTGATGCTTTGCACAACTTTCTGTTAGGTAGTCTCTACAACGCTCCAGGATCACTTGTTTTGTAGGTTTTCTGTCGAGAGGGTCTGTCAAGAGTGAAAACCTTCCAAACGAGTGATCCTGGAGCGTCCTAGAGACCACTGTGATGGAAAGTAAAGGCGCCAGTCATACAGCCACTGGGTCACTACAAGGTCAGATACGTACAAATATCAACTTTTTATCCACATAAAAGTTGCATAATGCACCTTTAAACCAAGACCATTTTTCATCCTTCTCACCAACATGAATTGGGAGACTGCCTCACTCATCTCAACTGCTGTTCTCATAATTAAGAGGATGCAGTTCACTGAATGCCGTGCAAAAACCAAATGTATATGTTTCTTTTTTTTCTTTTTTTTCTGTAGCTGATTAAGGTGTTTGGAGAGGACCGCCACAGCCGGTCTGTGTGGGTTAGCCCTGAAGCTACGGCCCGAGAAGTGTGTCACATGTTGGTGCAAACGGCCCACTGCAGCGACGAGGAGAACTGGGCCCTCCTCGAAGTACATCCTGCTCTGGGACTAGGTAAGGCACATAATGATTTACTGCAACTTTATGGTTTGGAAGACACCAGTAGCTCTCCACCCCTTAAAGAGGGGGGTATTATGCTTTTTTCAATCACATAGCACCAGTCTATAGCATACTACAATGATGACGTAACCTTCTGTTGGTCTGTATATGCAGTAAATTAAAATAACTGCCTTGAATACAATTGCTCTCTCAAAATGGCTGTACTGAACGTCTTGAAATAGGCCTCTGTCTCTTTAAGAAGCTTTCCGACACGCCCCCTTCAGCACACTGCTGTGGCATTTAAACAACAACACTGTGCGGGGAGGGGGCTCTGCTGAGCTGAGGAGCAGTGGTTGGTGGCTTGGCTGGTGACAAAGGTCCAGAGGCGTCTCCAGGAGGTGGGGCGTTCCTAGGAGGACTGAGGCATAGCTACACCTAAAATGGCTGCCGTCTACGTTTTTACTGATTACTCAAAAATATGTGAATGAGCCAAGGCAACACTCCAGGCATGTGTTTAATGAGGGAATGACATAATAACATGATATAAAGCTTGAAAAAGTCGATTTTACATAATACCCCCCCTTTAACAAATCGCACCCCAAAGGCTTACAACTTTGCTACTACTGTCTTTGTGAAATGACTCGTGTGTCAAGCCATATTTTCTCTTTCCGCACCAAGTGATTGAGATTTTTTGTTGTTGTTGTATTTCTTTGTGTTGAAATATCATCTTTGCTACTGTCTTCTTAAGCCCCATAGTTACTCAAGTAAAAAACATCCGAGACCCCTGATTTAGTCTGTGTCTTATTGCCAAAAGAAGGTGACTTTTCATGCTCCCCCCTTCTGTGCAGAGAGGTGCCTGGAGGATCATGAAATTGTGTGGGAGGTTCAGACGACGTGGTCCCTAAAAGCCGACACGAGGCTGGTGTTTCGCAAAAACTACGCTAAATATGAATTCTTCAGAAAGCCAACGGTAGGTTTATAGGTGTGTAATGGTAACAACTTTTGGATATGCTAGCTCGGATTAACTGCAGTCACAAGATCAAGCTTAATGTAGAGGTTATTATAAAGACTTTACAAGAGTAGGTGGCACCAGTAAGTGTAATGTGCTTCAAGTGAACTGTAAAACTGATTTATTCTCGAGTTTCATTAAAGCAGTATTGTGACATCTCCGTTGTCTGCCCTAAACTGTGTGTGTGTGTTTTAAGTCTCATCTTAAGGCCCACTTTTATTCTCTTACTTTTAACACTGTGTGAATTGTGTGGACTTCTGCTATTTTATTTTATTTGCTTCTATATATTTTAAATATTTGATTGAATTTAAATAGGTATTTATTTCTATTTATTGTTTTAACTCCCACCTGAACCGAGCGCATTTTCATGAGTTTGGTTTCTTCTAAAAGTGTCTTGAAAATAATAAGACAAAATGGCGACGAGAACGAGATGTAAACAGAGTTGAAAACGCATCAAAAAAGTGACGATAACACAACAAAATGTGACAGAAAAGCGACAAAAACGCAATTGAACAGTTGCAACAAAAACATGTCAAAAAAAGCGACCAAAATTTGACAAAGAAGTTCCACAAACGCAAAAGACTAGTTACAAAAATAACATGCAGAAACATGACAAAATGTGACGATAAGTTACAAAAAACATGGCCAAAGTGAGACAAAATGTGATAAAGAGCGACATAAAAGTGACAATCCATTTTCTTTCAAATGAGGCATTGCTCTTTGTTCAGCACTGGAGCAATTGTGTTGTTTAAATGCGCTATAGATATAACGTGGATTGGATTGCTTTCTTCCCAAACAGTAGTATATTTATTGAGCGATTTTGTTTGTTTTTGAAGTATATTTTTAGTTTTTGTTGAACGCTAATTTAAATAATTTCCCATTCTCTGACAATGCACTGTTGCTGTGGGTGTGAATTTTTTTTTAATGCGCATTGAGCTGCGTGCCTGCACAAGCCTCCGTTTCTAATTTAGTGCCCTTCACTTTTTTATTATTGCATTGGCTCATCCATCATCAGTATCATGTTAAAGTGACAGTTGGCAGTAAAACCTCCCACTCAGTCACCCCGTGCATCTCGCTGTATGTTGTGCCCACACAACCTCCACCAGATGAACCAGAGTAAACGACTGCCCTACAGGCTAATCCTTATCAGAAGGTGATGAAATAATTGGCGAGCAGGTTCCTACACAAAACTGCTTCAGGTTTTTGCAGATCAGCAGTTTCCTCATGAACTAACTACTTTGTCAATTTTCCAGCTCTTTTTCCCTGAGTCGATGATCTCGGACAGCGCTGATGTTGGCAAAGACCTGACGTCGGCAGAACTTATTCAGGTAAAAGAAATCGGCTAAAAACTGTTTTTAAACAATAAAATTACACAGAAATGTATGATCTGATGTATAGAAAAATGCACAACTGATGCTTATGCAATGTGAATAGTGTTTGTTATTATCCATGTACTTCTACAATGATAAATATGCTATATTTCGCCATACCAACGTATAAACCTCTCGTTTGTATTACCCCCAGAATCTCCTGAAGTCCGGCACATGTCCAGAAATCCAAGGTTATCTTCACTCCAAAGAATCGAGTCGAAAGTCCTGGAAAAAGGTTTACTACTTCCTGCGACGCTCCGGTCTCTACTGCTCCACTAAGGGCTCCTCTAAGGTCAGTGCAATGAAGTCTGACCTTTACAGATGCCACACTAAATCCACCTTATGTTCGTGTGGTGTAATGGGAAAGTGGTGCACATTTTCAAGATTCAAGATACTTTTGGGGTTGATCGGCTTTCTATTGAGCAGTGAAAACGACTCTGAAACGACTCTTTTTATAATTAAGCTCTCATTCATGCAAGAGTGTTCCATTGTGTAAAGGGTTTCAAGTAGACATCTGTTCTGGGCTGTTTTTGCTTGCAGATTATGTTTAACTTCTTACAATGGACATGCCCATGTTTTCCCAGTATGCAATAGTCACATGGTCATGCACAGATGAAACCAAAACACAATGGTTTACACACAAAACTCGTTACAAAGGTTGAGAAGGAATGGCTGAGTCGTGAATGAAATGCTTTTTCCTCTGATATTCTGTGCTCCGTGTAAAGCATATTTTCTTTTTTATTTTAGGAGCCAAGGCACCTTCAGTATGTGGCCGATTTGGAAGATTTAAACGTTTACTCTGTGGTCAACAGCAGAAAACTCTACGGCGCACCTGCAGACTTCACCTTCTGCATCAAGGTAACCGCGTCCTGCTGCTTTTGAAAAAAATCAGCGATAAAAATGCCCACCGACCAGACTTTCACACAGGCTTAAGGCATTTCATGAATACTGACGCCCAACTATCACTGCTTCTGCATTCACCACATACTTCTCGTCACTATTACTATGTCAATATTGGTAATCTAAAATCCAGACCTTTGAGGCAGTGAAAAAAAATCATAATTCCTCTGTGTTCTCTTTGTGCGCCTGTGCAGCCTTCGAAAAACCCGGTGCGTGCCCAGGACCTGAAATTCTTGTGTGCGGAGAACGAACAAACACGGACTTGTTGGACGTCCTCCTTCCGACTTTTCAAGGTCTCACACTGACACAACTGACAAGTGATAACTTGGCAAACCTCTGTGACAAGCTGTCTGATAAATAATGACACCGTAATGTAACTATAATTATGCTTGAAATTATGTTTTACTAATATGATGCATTGCGACAAGACTGCTATAAGAATTCAAACGTGATGTGCTTTTCAGAGCATGTTTGTAAAAGTCTAAAGAATTGCAGGGTTTTTTCAATAAGACCTTAAGGGATACTTCGGGATTTTGACATAGGGCCTCATTTCCTAGTTATCCAGAGTGTTGTTGATGTCTGGAGATATTTTTTCTTAAATTCATGCAGTTCTTATATTTGAAGAGTCTAGTAGTTGCGCTAGGCTAGAGCAAGGCTAAAGCATTTCTATGGTAAAGCTAGCCCGCATTAAAAACAGTCTGGCGCACTCCAGTGCACCTGAGGTAAATCACTTATAACGCCAGACTAACGATATAATGTCTGTGTCGATAGGTTAATTTAACCATTTTGCGTTTAAAATAACTTATATTGAGCAGCATCAGCTTCGTGGCTGTAAGCTAAGGCAGCGGCGGAGTGATCTGCGAGAAAATAGTCCCTCAAAATGCAGTAATTCATGTGATACAAGGTCAGTTTATTTAAAAATTATTCTATTAACACAGAATTTATATCGTTAGTCTGGCGTTATATGTGATTTACCTCAGGTGCACTGTGGAGTGAGTCAGACTTTAATGCGGGCTAGCGTTTACCATAGAAATGCTTTAGCCTTGCCCTAGCCTAGCGCCACTAGACTCTTCAAATATAAGAACTGCATGAATTTAAGAAAAATATCTCTAGACATCAACAACGTTCTGGATAACTAGGAAATGAGGCCTATGTCAAAATCCCGAAGTATCCCTTTAAGGTAGCACAGTAATAGTTCGATCAGACTCTTTTTCCTACTTCAAACACATCAACTTTAAGGGCTAACGGTTCACTTATGACAGAGCTCTGCAGCCTTTGGGTCCAGAACAGCTCTTCCAGAAAATACAAAATTGTCTGTTAAGAGAAATTACAAATTTACTGATATGTTAATTGTGAATGTTAGGGTATATCAGGTCTAAACAAAGATGAGCTAAAGTTGAGACCAGGCCTAAAGCTTGTCCAAACCAGGAGGAAACTAGAAATTTACCAGGACTTAATTATTATCATCTTTCACTAAATATGCAAAGAGCCAGTTGCAACAATGAAAATGTACTGCTCGTAATTGTACGTTTGATTGGAATAATTAAATGAATACAGTTTTGTTCCTGTCTGTCCATTTGTTCAACCAAATGGTTCTTCATCATTTTGGAAAACAACACAGGATACTAGCTTCTTGTAACTATTAATTTTCTCTTTCTAATGTGTGATCAGCACGGCAAGCAGCTCCAGTGTAACTACCAGCTCTCCAAATTGGCACCGCGAAACCTAGAAGCAGCCAACCACTTCACAGACACCAAAGTGAGTTCACTGCAATACCGTGTGGGAGAGATTTGAATAGTGCTTCGGTTTCGTGAGTGTTGCTTGTCATTGCAGTCAAGGTCGGAGGCTAGCCTGGTGGCGATGGACTTTTCGGGGAAGGCTGGAGGGCGGGTCATCCAGAATCCGTCAGAGATCCGCAGCGCAGAGAAGGAGGAGGGCCAGGCCTGGAGGGTGAGGACAGAGCGAGCGGGAGCCTGGGGTTGTGCCAGTCTAACGTGTCCCAAATGGTGTCCCAGCTTGTGTGTTTTTAGTTTTTCTTCTTTTGCTTGTACTAGATACAGTTTATCACACTATAGTGACTCTGGTGGTATTCAGTACTGGCACAAGGGAGTCATTTGTGGGTCATGTCCTGGTTTAGTTTAAGAGTTTTGCCTTTTTTGTAGATTACCGACATGGTTAAATGTAAGGGGAGGAAAAGTATTACATGTTTTTTTGGTGCCTAAATCTGAATAATTACTGAGCCAGGTTTAAATTTGTGAGGAAAGTTACAATTTCCCATATAGATTTATGAAGAAACGATTGAATTGAATTGAATTGAATTGAACAACTCATTGTAAAGATTTGGCAATTTGATATGTTTCTGGGTGAAAACCTCAGTATTAACTTCTTAACCCCCACCTGAACCGTTTGGCTTTACCTAAATATAAAAGCTTCTTGGAAAGGTATTCCCAAAAAAAGGACAGATACCTCTTTAAAATTCTGATGATTGCATCGAAAAAGGCCATAACAAGAAATTGGCTTAACATTGATCCTCCCCGAGCAGAGAGAGTGCTAGAGATTATTGAAGAAATATATTCATGGAGAGACTGACTGACTTTCTACGACTAAGAGGACATGTTTTTATACAACGTTGGTCTAAATGGCATGAATATAAGCAAAGGCTTGAAGTCTCTGTTTAACCCAGTCTGTCATTTTATATTTTTAATATTCTTTTGAACAGTGCCCCATATTGTTCTGTATGTTTTTATTAAGAAAAATACAAATAAAAAGTATTAAAAAAAAAAAGCGTCTTGGAAAAACAAGCCTCTAATAAATAGCGACAAAAACGAAACATAAATGATAAACGCAACAAAAATGCGGCAAAAAAAGTGACAAACGTGACGAAAAATGCGCTGAATAACTAACAAAAATGCGTGGATGAAACAACAAGGAAAAAAGATCAGTTTAGATCAGTTTTGTAGGTCTTAGCTTTCAAATGAGGTGTTACACTGGCCTGTAGGCTCCTGGCAAGAAGCTTTTAGATTTGGGTAAAGCTGAACTGGAGAAAATGCGCTCAGTTAAGGCGGGGGGCCAGAGGTTAAAAACAGTTTTGCCTGCAGTGTCTCCCTTTTCCCCACTTTCCCTCACAGTTTAGAGACCATGAAATGCAATTAAGTTGAGAAATTTGATTAGAAAGTTAAATTATGAACTTCAGAAACATCACTCGACCAGAACTTTTGACTCCAGAAATTGCCAAAAGTGTTGACAAGTGCAATATGCAAAACATTTCATTGCAGATCATTTTTCCTTGCTCCCACCCCGAGTCTTGTTTCACACAATCTTCGTGTATTTGAGCACCGCTCTACAGTTAATGTGAAATACAGTATGTTAAGACGTCTAAGCCTAAACTTTGAAACCATATATAGGCAGGACTGTGTCTTTTTTGGCAGCAGCTGGGGACACTAATTCTCCGCGGTAGACTCAGATTGGGGACTGAGTAGAGCTGGAGGGGGCTATAAAAGAGATGGATGAGAGAAAAGAGGGGAGACTGTAATCAGGCGTGTCCGGACTGCAGTGGAGCTTGGAGGGCATAGTTATATAAATTTATACAGGACATTTGGGAAAGGGGTGGGGGAAGTGGGCTAGAAATTGGTGAAATTGCTGGAAATCAATACTAGTGCTACAGAGTTGCCATAAGTGTGCGTAGTAGTGTTTACCTCTCCTGCCACAAACTCAATACGTGGGTTACTGCCTTCCACCACTCCTCACTACTTTTACATTTGTACTGCTTCTTCTACTGCTCTTGCCACTACTACATCATCCGATATGTTCACAACTGTCTTTATACCACTCGGTTGCCGTATTTTCCGGACTATAAGTCGCTCCGGACTATAAGTCGCATCAGCCTTGGCAACTACCTTCGCATGGAGGCGTAACTGCACCGTTGACAAGCCTCTCCCGGCAGCACGTTGTTCAAGCAC
Source organism: Neogobius melanostomus (assembly GCA_007210695.1). Classification (NCBI taxonomy): domain Eukaryota; kingdom Metazoa; phylum Chordata; class Actinopteri; order Gobiiformes; family Gobiidae; genus Neogobius; species Neogobius melanostomus. Next base: position 3,291,124 of record VHKM01000299.1, on the reverse strand, counting down.
CCAAAGCACAAGTTTCTCGTTCACTCCAAACTTTCTTTCTGCTGCTCGATTACTGTTTTTTAAATCTTCAGTGGTACAAGAGAAGATTTAAAAAACGGTACACAAGCCTAGAGCGGCCACGAGCGGCTGTCAGGGTGAAAATTACAAACATTGTGGGATTATATACTTTGATATATAAGTCGCACCTCAAGCCAAACTATGACCAAAAAAAGGCCGACTTATTGTCCGGAAAGTATGGTACCTCTGATAATGTCACTGTCAAGGGATGCAGCTGACCAATTTGTGACCTGTTGTGTGCGTGCTGGTCTCTTGCAGAGGAGAGAAGCCCTGAGGTGCAGTTTGCCGAACCTGAACTCCGGCCCCAGACCCTCCTGTAAGCCCCTCTAAAGTTCAAAGTCTCAAGTCTGTCTTTTACTGGAAAATATGAGCCGTGAGCTTGACCTCTGCTTCTGACTGTCTGCAGCGATTCACAAGACTCAGCCCTGGTTTCACGGTGGCGTGTCCAGAAATGAAGCCCAGAGGCTCATAGAGAGACAGGGACTGGTGGATGGGTGAGTTTACTCAGTGCATTACAAGGAAATGTTTTGAAATAGTATTTGGAAGAGAACTTATCTCACAATGCCCATATTTAGAGCTTAGATACAATGGTCTTAGAGCTCATTATCCAGGACATATTTTTTGTGCAAATAGTAAAAAATCTCTCTAACCTGATTGGAATAGGTTTGTTGGAACAAAAGAGTTTTTGTCAATTTGTCTAAGTAACTGCTTGGTTAAAGTATGTTTTGAATTGACAAACTTGGTGCTTTTGGTCTTGACACAAAGGAATAAAAACATTGTAATCTTTTGCCAGTATGTTTATTTTCATTACAAATAGAAAAAAAAAGTTTCTGTAGGGTATGGGATTTTTCCACACTTTTTAATAACTTTTGCACAATGCTGTATTTTCTCATAAAGCCTGTATAGTCTATAGCGGGTTTAATCATTTATCTTGTTACCACGCAACACGCATGCAGCCTCGATACCAGCTCATTTTAACGCAGATGTAATTGCTTTGAATTATAGCCTGTCAACCAGTGTGTCTCTCCAATGTGTCGCATGCGATGACGATTAAAAATGTGCCTTCCTGTTCATTGTAGGATGTTCCTCGTTCGTGACAGTCAGCAGCATACCCAATGCTTCGTCCTCTCACTGTGTTACAAGCTCAAGACAAAACACTACCTGGTTATTCCTGTAAGTTCTCTCCAATGTGTTACACACATTAAACCTGGCACACAGTTGATCATGATCACATCATATTGCTTATATTGTAAGTTTTCAGGTCTTCCAAACAACAATTTAAACATTATCCTGTACAGACAATACTATAGCCCAAATAGACAAGCAGAAAAAAGTTACCATTTGCAAACATCACTTCCTGTGTTCCAAAATGTCCCCTCTCCACAGTGAAATGTTATTTGTTGCCTGTGACTCTGAATGACCATGCGAACGCGGGTGGATCTCGCTTTTGATTAGGGGATCATGGTAATTGTATGAGAAAATCTATGTTACTGGCTGAACACTGCAATCTGTGGTCTGCCTTCAGTACACACTATTTAGCAGGCATGATTTCATTGATTGCAACAGACAACTATTGGCCTATATGTACAGGTATACATTGCATCTGCAACCGCTTCTCTTTTTACGTGCTACTTCTCAAATGTCCTTGGTCTTCCTTTTGGTTTTCCTACTCTGATCTCCAAACATAACCATGAGTTTAGATTCCATTAGGCCTGCCTGAATGATTTTGGTCAAGTGTCTGTTGTCTTATTTGTTTAACACGTTGCACACAACTGAAATCGTCCAAATAAGGATCAATGTTTTCATTCCCTATACTAATCTTTGTGCATGTCTCTTGCAGTGTGAAGAAGGAGGCAGGAAATACTACACTATGGACGATGGTTTAACGCTTTTCATTGACCTCCTGCAGCTCGTCGAGTTTCACCAAATCAACAGAGGCATCCTTCCAGTCTGCCTCAAACACCCCTGTGTCTGTGTGCTCTGACCCCTGCCTCTGTCCCGGGCCGACACACATGCAGAGCTAAATAAATCGACCTTTCTAATTATTCACACCAAGTGTTAATCGCAAACAAGCACTTAAAGGCAGTTCAGGGCAAAGGTTTAGTCCCTGTGAAATTGTTATCTGCTCATTTGTTTTATGCAGATTGAGCCGAGCCATGAGGTAGACATGGTTGTATAAATTGTGCCTTAAAAGTAATGAGACCAAGATGGCTTCCGAAAGTTTTCAGATCACATTTGTTTTGCCAAAGAATCTTTAAAACTTTAAACATTTTGTGTAATCTGAAAACACCCTAATTACTCATTTTAATTACTTTCCACTAACCGCAGCTTGACTCTGGTTAATTTTATTCTTATTGTTTTGGTTTTTTAACTGGCCAAAATTAAAAAGTTGCACTCTTCATTGACATTACTTAATTAGCCACGTAAGAGTGGTTGTAGTAATTGTTCATAAGGACATTTATGTGCACTCTGATACAACAGTTTTGTGACTGTAAACGATGCTCGCCACAAGAGGGAGCTGTGTTGGCTTCAGATGTGGAACAATGTAAAAATAAGTTTACATTTTGTCAATGTTAAGGGAAACTTTTTGTCTGTGACATTATTAATTATTGTGTTATCAAAAAGCCCCAGGGTGCAATCATGTAGCAAACTCTTTTTTTTGTACTGTTTGTAATATTTTCTTTCTAGTTTTATGTGCAGGGACAGTTTTGAATGAATGTTAACTTTTGGGCAATGTGTATTTTTAATTGTGTTGAAATGATTTCAACAGTCTCTGTTTACGATTTTTTTTTTTTTTTTTTTTTTTTTACCAAACCTGTTTATTATTTAGCAACTTTGTCAAACCTATGTTTTATTTGTTGAATAAACATTTTTCTGATAACATTGTCTGTCCTTTGATTAAAATGAGTCCAGCACTGAAATATGTATATTGAGATAGCTCTTTAGCTTCTTCAAATCAGGGTCTTCAGCGTGCACTGGGAGGTTTGCAGCCAAGTGTGAGGCGACTGGAATGAAACCCAGCACCTCCAAATCTGACCTAGACCAGGCTCTCGACTGGAGAAAGAGTCTATGCCTCATGTGGAGAAGTTCAAGTATCTTGGGGTCGCGTTAATAAATGAGGGACGGCTGGAGCGTGAGATTGGCAAGAAGGATCAGTGCAGCATCTTCAGTGATGTGATCTCTGTATCAGACTGTTGTGGGGAAGAAGGACCTGAGCTGAAAGGTAAAGATCTCAATTTACATTCCTCTTCTCTCCTATGCTATGAGGATATGGTCATATGTATCAGCTTTGGCTCATGACCGAAATAACAGCATCCCGGATGTACAGTAAGTGTCGAAATGATTCCTCCACAGAGTGGCCAGGTGCACCCTTATGGAGTTAGGGACTCATTCGCCCTAGAGGAGCAGGTAGTAGAGCCACTGCTCCTTCACATAGAGAGTGACCAGCTGAGGCGGCTCGGACATCTGATGCCTCCAGGACTCCTTCCTAGGGGAGATGTTCCGGGCATGTCCCAGCAGGAGAAGACCTCGGGGACACGTTAGAGGGTTATGTCTCTCTGCTGGCCCCACAAGTGTGCAGGCTCCAAAAAAGTGTAACATGGTAGAACTGGGTCCTCCTGCACTGCCTCTTTAATTTTGGGTGTGGTGTTTCTTGTGTTTTTCCTTTTATTTGCTGTGAGCCAATGGCCATGTTTTAATTAGTTGCCAGGTGTGAAGGGGTGGGGCTACCTGTTTAAAACCAGCGGAACCATTTCCTCTCCCTCATTCCCTCTTGTTTGTCCTCTATCCAGGTCAGTTTGTTTGAGGTTCATGTGAAGCGGCTTGTGCTTGCAGTATGCTAAAGTAAAATGTTGTACCGGTAAAGTAAATGTGTTACATTAGCGTGTGAAGTTTGTGATGCTGGTTTTGTGAAGGCTTATGTGTTCATGCTGATTCACTCTTGTTTGTCCTTTGTCCAGCCGGAGTCCAGGCCAGTCTGAAGACCAGTCGGTCTTATTACGAGTGTTGGTGAGATGAAGCCCTATGAGGCCTTTGAAGCAGTCACCGAAGTGGGTCGACACATGTACCAAAGCTTCAGAGTGGTTCATCTGCTCTACTGCTCCATCAAGTGGACAAAATAATGTACTTCAACTTAAGTTACCATTATGCACATGCACCATATACACAGTGTCATTGTAATTAGGAGTGGAATATTCTCGTGTTATTTGAAGTAATGTGACGAGACAGGGGTCTTTATTGATTTTTATTCAAAAATGTTTTTTGTTTTTTTATGGACACCAAGCCCTCAAAACCATGCTCAAACCCCATGTCAAACCCCAACCCGCACACCAGTTCCTGAATCAGGCACGTGGTACGGTGCTTCAGGAAGGTTCAAATCGTCATTGTGTATGTCACCAACACACGCTCCGAACCACGCGCCGCCTCTGCCTCCCCTTATTGCTCGACTCACGCTTCGACGCCTCGATACGAACGTAACATCACTACTTATTAGGATTGTCCCATGGCAAAATAAAATAGCCTGGGCCTATATTTGGGACACGCCATCTAAGCAGGGAATCAGCCTTATGGTTGATGCAGACACTCATTGTCCTTGAGTGTCCACTTCACATATCTTGTCAGTCAATGCTTTTATTAAATTTAATTAAATTTAATTTAATGTATGTCTGTAGTTAATGGGGAAACTAGAATTTGTATTTGTAACATTAACCCCCAAAGGCGTCTTGCAGAATCCCCTACGAAGCTGCCGGTGATGTGTGGCTCACAGTTCAGTCAGTGGCAAAGCCATGAAATCCAAAAAAGTCCAACAGACACCTGCCTTGAATTCTAACGAAGCTACTAAGCTCATAGTAGGAACAACATGAAAGAGAGCCTCAAGGTTAGGGCGCACTGGCAGCCCTCGCCCGTCCGGAGCAAAGCAGATCATAGATTTTCTGCTGTATAGCTCTGAGCGGTGCACAGGGCCTGTCTCAGAAGACCTTCTTCTCATGTGGGTGTAGTTCTTAAATAACACGGGTGCGCACGCGGGAGAAAACTCAACCTCGTCTGTGCCCCACGTGCAGGTGAGGTTGCTATGGTGATTAATTTCCCTCCATTCCTTAGATGGACAGGTAAATTAGTGGGTAGAAAAGCCAGAAGAGGGAGGCTTCTCGGTAAATATAATGGCCACCAGTTTATTTCTGCAGGGATGCCCTCGTGAGACAGAACAGCTTCAATCTTCACCTGTCTGTGTCACGTGGTGAGACCGACCACGGAAGAACCAAAACACGTGCGCTCTTCAAAAGGAAAAAATAATCAAGCTGAACCAAGGACCAATACGATGGTAACGTTACATAACATTTACATCTTAAAGTGCTATATGTGACCTATGGTGTATTGACCCTGCGTTGTGTCTTGTTTATGGTGCTCTGACCCATATAAGAGAAGCCGGTTTATATTTGGGGGCGAGCAACGCTCGAAGGCCCATTTATTTGCCCTGGCAGAGGGAAATAAAACATTGGCGTTAGCCCAATCTCATGTGCCCAACGAGGCCTTTCTCTCATGTGTACAGGAACAGAGAACATACAAATGTACAATAACCGTACCTGGCAGAGGGAAATCAAACATTGGCGTTAGCCCAATCTCATGTGCCCAACGAGGCCTAAAAACATAAAGGGACAAAACCACGTAAGTACAAAATAATAACACGTAAGTACAAAATAATAACATAGTAACATAAAAGACAAGATAAAATTACATAGATGCTAATTTAATAACACGATGCCTCTTGATACAAAAACCCGCTGACCTTTCTCTCATGTGTACAGGAACAGAGAAAGGGCAAGAGGCGGAGTCAGCCATTTATACCGGCCAGACCGGAAGTGCCAACGTTGGGAACGGACTACCAAACAAAAGACATACATGGGCTACACACACTGCCAGGTACACTAACATCACAATAAGACAACAAATAGGGACAACATAAATACAGTCCCGACTGTTGTCGTACTCTGCGTGCCATATCACGCTGCACCACGCAGTGGCGCTCTAATCCTATTACCAGAATTTAACGTAACCTTTACACTCTGTTACATATACCGCTGACAGAGCCGGTTTTTCCTATACGCAAACTACGCAAGGTGCATAGGGCCCCCGCACCCGCAAGGGCCCCGCATCTTCGTCAAACTACGGTGTTTCACTGATTAATCAACGCGTTGTTACGGGGACAGGCTCTCTGACAGCGCTCACTCACTCTCCACCTGCTTTGTCACATACTGTATAACAGTGACGTGCGGTCAGGGGAGGCAGGTGAGGCCAGGCCTCACCAGTCATCATGGAAAAAACAAAAATTAAAAAATACAATAAACTTTATAAAACAAGTCCCTTCTCTTAAGATGATAGGGATTTTCTACGATTTTAATCAATCTCGTGGTTAAAAAATGGCCAAATGTTTCATCAGTTGTCGATATCGTATAAAGAGGGCGGAGGTGCGGCGAGCCTCCAGCGTCCTGCACACACTTGAGCTCGGCTCATTCACTCAGCGCTCTGTCCCATTCGGGGCTTTTTTCACCCTCTAAAAGTAAATACATTTGTAAATGGATTTTTGTTGGGCGCGTTGGTTTTCTATCATCTAGATAAAGAATCAGGCATAAGAACAACTTGTTTAACCTGTTCATTTGACTTTAAACCGCGTTTTGATAGTCCCGAAGTGAGGCTCGCCTCCAATGCACTGCCCCTGACGATACGAGGGGGCGCTGTGTCAGCGCTACACATTTCTACAAAGCATGTGGACTACACGTGAAAAAAAGTCTGTTTTATTATTCTGCACGGTTTAGGAGAGGCAATTTAAACGTAAAGGAGTACGCAAAAGGAAAAACTAATTAGAAATGAAATGCATTGTGTGAAATGCTGTAGACGAGTCTTATACTGAACCAGTGGCGTAGCCAGAAAAAAGACACTGGGTGTGCACCAGCAAACACTGGGTGTGCCAAATTTATTCTCAACAAATAGAACTTTTTTTTTCTTACTGTGTACATGTAATGCCCCTCTGACGGGGAAAATGTTGCCAGTTTCATAATTTGCTTAAAGCAGAGTGGCAAGGGCTCCCCTAGGCAAGGCAAGGCAAGGCAAGGCAAGTTTATTTGTAGAGCACAATTCATACACGAGGCAATTCAAGTGCTTCACAGTTGCAGAAAAAATTACAAGAAAACAGTTAAAATCAATCAATAAAACAACAACACAAAGTTAATCAATTACAGTAAAAGTCAAGAGTGCAGATAAAATACTTTCAGTTTTCATATGCACGGGTAAAAAGAGCTGTTTTCAGCCTGGATTTGAACATTGTCAGAGTTGAGGCCTGTCTCACATCCTCATGAAGACTGTTCCAGATTTTAGCTGCATGAACTGAAACGCAGCCTCACCGTGTTTATTATTGACTCTGGGAACCACCAGGAGACCCCTCCCTGAAGTTCTCAGGGCCCGAGATGGTTCATACGGCTCTAACATGTCAGAGATGTACTTTGGTGCTAAACCATGAAAAGACTTGTACACAAGCAGAGCTGTTTTAAATTCTATTCTCTGAGTGACAGGAAGCCAGTGCAGAGACCGGAGCACTGGACTAATGTGGTCGTATTTCCTGGTTTTTGTCAGGACTCGAGCAGCAGCGTTCTGGATGTACTGCAGCTGTCTAACAGCTCGTTTAGACAGGCCAGTGAGCAGGCCGTTACAGTAGTCTAACCTGCTAGAGACAAATGCATGGATGAGTCTCTCTAAGTCTGGTTTTGACACTATTCCTCTGATCTTAGCAATGTTCTTCAGATGGTAAAAAGCTGATGATGTTATTGCTTTGATGTGGCTGTTTAAGTTCAGGTCTGAGTCCATGATTACTCCTAGATTTCTAACCTGATTTTTTGGTTTTAGAGCAAGAGACTCAAGGTGACTGATAACACTTTGTCTTTGTGTCTGTGGGCCAAAGACAATGATTTCAGTTTTGTCTGAATTTAGTTGGAGAAAGTTGTTTTGCATCCACAAACTGATCTGTTCGATGCAGTGACAGAGAGTATCTACAGGCCCATGTTCACCTGCCGTCAGTGACACGTAGATCTGAGTGTCATCTGCGTAGTTGTGGTACGACACATTGTTGCTGTTTATTAGCTGACCCAATGGAAGCATGTACAGGTTGAATAAGAGGGGTCCCAAGATTGACCCCTGGGGGACTCCACAGGTCATGGAAATTTTGTCTGAGACACAGTTGCCAATTTCGACAAAGTACGTCCTATCCTCGAGATAGGACTTGAACCAGTTTAGAGCAGTACCAGAGATTCCCACCCAGTTTTCTAACCTGTGAAGTAAGATCCCATGGTCCACTGTGTCAAAGGCAGCGCTCAGGTCCAGCAGAACTAAAACTGAGACCTTACCTGCATTGGTGTTCATACGGATATCATTTGTCACCTTGATCAGAGCTGTCTCAGTGCTGTGGTGGGGCCTAAATCCTGACTGGAAAGTATCAAACACATTGTTAGATAGGAGAAAGTAAGTGAGCTGTTGATATATTACTTTCTCTAGGACTTTTCCTAAAAACGGTAGGTTTGATATGGGCCGGTAGTTGTTCAGTACCTTGGGATCAAGGCTGCTCTTCTTTAGAAGAGGCTTAATGACCGCGGTTTTCAAGGCCTTTGGAAATGCTCCAGTCTCAAATGAGATGTTAACAAACTGAACAAGTTGTGGTAACAAGCTGGTCAGCACAGACTTCAGAAATCTAGTGGGTAATTCATCAAGGCAGCATGTACATGAACTCAAACCGGAGATGACCTCTTCGATTGTTTTGCCAGTAACAGGTGTGAAATGTGTCAGCTCAAGGTGTCTAGTTGGTGGCAGGGTTGGTATTTGTGTTGTGGAAATTATGGCATTTTTTATGCCTTGGACTTTATCATAAAAAAATATTGCAAACTCATTGCACTTAGATGTAGAGATTAGTTCTAAGGGCAGTGAAACTGGAGGGTTAGTTAATCTGTTTACTGTGGAAAACAGAACACGAGAATTGTTTCTACAGTTTGCGATGATTTTAGAGAAGTACTTCTCCCTTTCTCCACGCAAAATCTGGTTGAACTCACAAAGCAGGCCTGCAGGCAAAACTAATAAATTCCGACTTACATATTCAAAATCAATGGCTGGCATTAACTTGTATAATCAAACACATTCTCAACTTCTGAAATACATCATAATAACTTTTCAACCTTTAAACACATGTTTTTAACGCGATTTAAATGAGGTGTTAACACTTTTCACATGTATTTCCTGTCATATTTATAAGGAAACCTGTTTATCTTATCCTATTTATTTCTTACTCACACTATCACATGTATTATTTAAGCATCTGAACTTCCCACCTTCTTATTGCAGCTTCACAAGGCAAGGCGGCGTGGCTTGGCCTTGAATAAGTTTATTATTTCGTCAGAGTCCAGTTTGTCTGCAAGTAGTAGCTAGGCTACTAACACTTTTATCGCTCCTGCAGTGCTCGCTGTGCGGGAGGGTCACAGTCAGGTCATTAGGTTGGTTGCCAGGTACAGGTGTCACAACCCCCTTCGCCTGATTGCACTTTTTATTGATTGATCGAGTTAACATGCCCAGTGCAGCTGTCGCAACGCATCGCCTGGTGGCAATTTTTACAAATTGATCGACTGGTTATCAAACATGTTAGGAAAAGCTACATACCGTAAATCCTCTAATATAGGCTAGGGCCTTTATTTACTCAAGCACATCGAGGACCAGGCCTTTATTGGAACCAGGCCAAATTAGAGACAGGCTTTATTTTTATTTGAGCAAAACAGACGACCAGTAGAATGAAGAAAAACGAGATTTGTGTCCTTTGAACCTAAATATTAGGTTCCTTTATTAATTAACATTGCAACACTCTCCCAGCGGCTGGAACATTGACGCTTTTTATTTTGTAGGGACACAGGAAGCGTTTCGCTGCTGTTAGCGGAATATTGACATCAATGTCACTGCAGGTTTCTCTTTTCTTTTCTTTTTTTCTTTTTTTTACCGCGGACCGGATTATTTGTTGTTATCTGGTGTAAAGGCGAGTTTAGACGGAGCGTTTGTGTTTGTGATCGATCATAAAACAGACCCGAGAGAAGACGAGACGCTCGCGCCGATCGGAGGAGTTACTTTGAGGTGTGGAACTTACCTGCACACGGAGCCGCTGGATGAGCTTTGAGGACTTTATTAAACCCTGGAGGGTCACACAACATGTGTTGCTTGCCCTGTTTATAGTCACAGAAGGTTTGAAAAGTGGCTAAATCTGTCTCATCAGCTCCGCTCCGCAGCAGCGTTCCCTCTCTCGGCCTGGGTTCCAGTTTGTTTACATCCTGCACGTGAGTTATCGTTTACACGAGTATAAGACAAATTCCGAACATGGGAAATATTTCTACCGCTATAGTTTCTAATAATAGCCCCGGCCTGTTTGAGAGACCGGCTTTATTTGCCTCCGTTACGTTATATGTAAAAAATAAATTAAAAAAATGCATTCAGTGTACTCAATGTACTGAACATATCAACGTTATCAGGTGGCGCATCAGGTTTGTCAATAACTCCTAATTTGGACGGGCCGGGTACGAGTCCCGGTCACGTTCATAATGTTGTCTTTTATTTTTTATTTGCAATATCGTGAGAATGTATTTTATGTTTAAATGTGTTGCTATTGAATGCTATTTAAAGTAAGACAATTACCAGAGACAGCAAGTTGCATTTTTTTCCTGCATTTTTTCCCCTGCAGTTTTGTTTACTTTATATTATATTGGAGTCAATAGCATGTGCCTCACCAGCAACAAACCTCACCGCACGTCACTGCTGTATAACACTAAAACGCAGCAGTCTGTTGAAAACGTGGATGAGCAGGAGAGACCTACACTGTAAACCCGGATAAGTTCAATACACTTAAATCGTTTGAGGAAACCGATTCCCTTCAAATGGTTTGAGTAATTGACCCAAACAAAAAAATAATTGATTTAGTAGAGTAAACTCAAAAGTAAAAAATGTCATAAATTACTATATAGACTCATAGCCAGCTAATGTGTTTAAGTAATCAATATTTCAAAACTAATTTGTTTATGTACAATTAACTTAACTTATTAAGGGAAGTACTAATATAAACTCAATTGTTTAAGTAGTGCCAATATATTGAAAACTCACTTGTTTGCGTAGTGCTACTCTTAAGCTCATATGTTTAATTAAAGTCAACTTAACATGTCAAGTCAAACACACTCAATACTTCTAGTAATATCAATAATAAAAGTATCATTTTTATTTTTATTACTGTCGCCAATTACCACAAAAGGTGTTTTTTAAAACTTTTTTATTTATAACAAGAATTTAGTTTTCCAGCAATTCTAAGAAAACATTCCTTTCAAAAACAGCCACTACATTTTAGTAGTTCCAAGCCACTTTTCACAAGAACCTTTGACAGTATTTGTGGTCTCTGATGCAGTTTCTTTAGAACAGTAATTGCTCCGTTTTCAAAACTACATAGGACTTACAATAAATATTTTCTTTGTAAAACTCCTTTAAAAACAGATACAACTGTATATCAGTAGTAACAGAGAACTTTGGTGTGACACACCGGATAACAGGTTTTAACAGTAAAACCTCTTCACAATAATTTTAACTTTTACCTATATGAAAAATAAAAAAAATAAAAAACTCTGGAATAAGGAATGGCCCTAGCCAGACAATCACATTAAGCCCTGGTTTTGCCATCCACCAAAAACAACAACAGACCAACAAAATAATAAATAAATACAATAATGCGTCCTGAGCTTGAGATGAAGTTGCTGAATGAAAGTGAACATTCAATGTATCTATGCACACATAGCAAGCTCATTTTTCAGCCTTTGGAGTTTTGGAGGAGGATCGTTTCGTCCCAGATTCAGCATAATCTGCTGAATGAACAGGAATGTGTTCTTCATGCACTTTGGGTACTCCAAGTGGAGTGCATAAGTCAGTCCAAACAGGAGACCCATTGCCAAAGGAAGACTGCAGATGGAAGCCATTACCATATTGCCCCCAGAAGTATCCCCACTTGGGAGGGGTTCAGTTCTTGCTCTGGATTTCCGTTTTCACCATTGAAGATGATTCCTATGGGGATTTCGATGTCACCATCAGCAGCATTCTACAAAGGAAAAAGAAGAATCAGTGAGTTAACCTGTTGGTGGAGAGTAACACAAGTACGAAGTATTTCTACAGTTTGTATTTCCACAAATATTTTTTTTTAAATTTAAGTACAAGTTATATTTTCAAATTTAAAACTAAGGCACATATTGGGAATTTGTAAGGTTATTGTCATTATACAACTGTAAAATGAAGTTTGTCCTCTGCATTTGACCAATCCATCAATGCTGCTGGGGCAACCCGTCAAGAGGAAGGCCAGCTACATGCAGTGTATGGGGACCCATCTCCAGATGTCTGGCCAGGCTAATGGTCAAAATAACCTGGCAGGAAGATTCACCTGTTGTGCATATTTTAATATTTTTCTTTCATAAAAGATGATTGTCTACCACTGTCCACTGGTTCACTCCTGTTCACCTGTCCTGTTGTACTTGCGTTCTCCTTTCACTCACTATAAACATGTCTCTACAAACACCTTTCACTATACCTCTCCCTTAAGCTGACCACCTGTACCTTTTCGGGGCAATGCATAGCCATTTAGACCTTTGTCCCCCGTCCACTTTTTCAATGTAGTTCGCTTTACCTAGAGAATGACCAATGATCCCCGATTTCTGAGTCATTAAAGGAAGTGTAACAAATTGAAGGGCTAAAATGTCACGTAAAAGTATTACAGTTTTTCAAGTTGGCATTAAGTCTTAATTTCTTGAACTTTATTTGATAAATTCATAAAAAAATACAAAAAGTATGGCCGAAGGACATTTAATGCATCACATAGAACAATTTGGGAGAAGCGCTGCGTAGGTACTAGAGCCAAACAGAGCGAGACAAATTGGGGGGGGTCGCATGATCATATAGATAAGGTAGATTTTATTATTATTATTTTATTGAAGAATGTGTGTGCTATTTAACCAAAGTACCATTATTTGTTCTTAAATTTGATTATCTTTATTTGGCCATTTGTTTTTTAAGAATTATAGGCTAATGTCTCCATTTCCCCGGTGGGACCCGGACAGGGGTCACAAACCCAATTAACTGTTATAATGGGGGTCGCGGCTCCAAAAGGTTGAGAACCACTGTACTACATTTAAGAAATGTAGAACAGGTTTGTACACGGTGTCCTAACTTTCTGGATTAAAATATTTTGTGACCTATTTCTATCTGTATGTGTGATTTTGGGTCAAAAGCAGAGAAACACTTCAATGGTGATCTTAAAGTAATCCAAGTTTTATTTATCATGTCTGTCCTTTCATGTCCACATCACTATATACTGAGGTGTTCTCCCTGCTCAACCCTCTACACTCAGGATAGAGTACATGGTACTCCGATGCAGGAAGGCTCGTTAAAAAAAAAAAAACTATCACATTTCTTAACAGCAGATCCCATTGTCCTCTGTCTACATTATGTCTTCTGTTGTTTGTCTGTTTCTTTATCAATTATGCACCGTGTACGTGAAAAATAATTTCATTTTGTGAAAAATAATATCTTAAGTCTGTGGACAGCCTTATGGCCCTTCAACATTTTAAAACCCATGTGAAGGAGTTTGTCTATTGTATCTTCTATTAAATTTGTAAAACTGTTGCAAATGAGACTCAAGAGTCTCAAGAGACATACCCATGTATAAATCAAGAATACAGATAATAAAAAAATGAATCAAGGTCTATTTGTGTATGTTTTGAAATATGGAAAACTAATAAACCAGTATACCAAAAGAAAAGGTAAATTGCAACATTCAAATATACTTACTTTGTGTGTAAAGAACTTGGAGGCATTGTCCCAAGAAGAATTGGAATTCCCCTCAAGGCGTAACATCTGTTGACAGTGGGCTCCATGCTCTGCAACAAGTTAAAACAGACACATTTACCACTCTAAATCATGAGATGGGACATGCTGTACAATTAAAAGATTAAAATATGATGGCAACACACCTTCTTTTGTTTTCGAAGGTCTGCCAGTTGTTGGCCCACACGTCCTGTCTTTCTGGTGAAGACCTCTTCTAAGCCAGGGTACAAACCGTCCAGAGCAGAAAAGAATTCTCCTATGAGGTTTTTTCCAGTAATTCTGTTGAATTCCAAGTTGACCTATAAAGCAAGCCCAGTTACTATTTTCAAAAATACAACTATACATAAAAAATAAATAAAATCACAAACCTGGCTTTCAGTAAAAAGCGCCGGCCACCGCTGAACCATCTGGCTAATGTCAGGCTTGCCCTTGACAACTTCAGCTCTTCTTAAGGCAAAAGTGGTGTTCATTTCATGTTTTAGGAAGGAAACATCAGGAGTTTTTTTCTTCATTTCGTCAACCATGGCTTCTCGGGCAGTTTCAAGGCTAGCACTATCCATTCCCTCTGGCAGGTCTGGGAGGTAGTTTACTTCACCTTTTCGTGGCTTCTTAATGTTTTTGTGTGGAGGCTCACCATCAGAATTGCGTTTTCCACGTTTGCCTGCATTTACGGTTACATCTGGGTGTCCCAGCTTGCGCATATCATTTCTGTAGTTGCCCATTTTAAATTTAAGGCTGTTCTTCCATCCTTGATAGCCAGTTGATGAACCTCGTTCTTTGAGGCATGGATGTTCTGCTACTAAGGCCTTTGCAACAGCATCAATGTCCTCGTCGTCTGGGTAGGCTTTATAACTATAAATAGCCTCGGCCAGCCTGTCAAGGATGCAATGCTTCATCTCTTTGAGATTTTGAGGTAGGTTACATCACGGAGGTATGCAAGATTTCCTTGGCGCAGTTGGTATTCTACACTAACAGAAAACTTTGGAATGATGAAAGGTTCAGGCCACTCTATGCGCACCTCCACTGATGACGATGAGACAGACAAGATCTCTGTATCAGCCTGGCTGCTTGTCTCACTAAAGCTGTCAAATACTGGCACTGGTGTAAGCTCTATGATGGGGATGATGCGAATTGTTGGCTTCTCTGGAAGTTCAGACATATCTCTCAGGGTAACAGGAGCATTGTTAAACTCAGGCTCGTCATATTGCAAGGTGAACTGGTAATTTGCTTCAATGGTAATCTTGATCCAGTTGATTAAATCATCAACTGTGTTAGGACGTGGATTTACTGTTAGTTTTCGAATGTCCCCGTCATTCACAATCAGTCTCATGGTCATTTTTGCTTCTTCCATCTAGGGGACAAAAACAACATGTTTTAGCAAATTTATGAGACCCCAATAAATAAATAAGCTGGACATGTCTTGATTTAGATGGCCAAGGCTTTATGATTAATTTTCTTCTCCAGTGCCAAATAAAAGCCATTTCAAACATGCGCCTCCTCTAGACAATGTCAGAAGAGGATGCATGAGTGAATTTGGCTTTAGTGACTGCCTAACCACAGGATGGAAAAGTTAACAGTGACAGAGTGTTACCACTAGGGCTGTCAAAATTAATCGTGATTAATCAAAAACAAATCATGTCATGTGTTTTGACCAAACACACTTCTGTATCTTCACACACATGACCTGATAGACAAAGCACTTGTATTAACTCCATATTGTAAGCGCTATTCATTAATCGATTAGCAGTAATTTTGGTAGAATATCCATTGTTTTTTTCTGTGAAAGCTGAGGTACTAGGCTGGACATCGTCTTCATTACAGGGCTCTAAGTGACACAAGAAGGAAAGATATGTGTTATGGTTATTAATAAATAGGTCTGTTTCATAATAAACAATATTAATTTGAAGTGAAAATTGCAACAAAATTGTTGCTTGACCTATTCAAAATTTGTGAAAATGTGGACTGCACTTCTTAAAAACTGTCTGAACTTAACAGTACAGTCTATAAATAAAAGATATATTATATATACTGATATTCAAAAAAAAAAATAGCATATTTAATTTCTAATTTATTTATATAATGTACAGTTGAGTCGCTTATATTGGTTTTGTTGATGTGTAACTGTATTGTTGAACTTTTTCGAGAAATTCGCGAGCGTCGGCCAATCAGGAGCTTGCTCCAACAGTGATGTACGCTCAGTGGCGGACTGGCACCAAAAAGAGGCCCTGGCAATTTTAGCAGAGAGGCCACATTTGTCTTAAGTCATCTGCAACCAACAAAGAAACTGGTGGTGCTGCCGCTTGCAGCCATTGCGCCAATAGCCTATTTATTTGTTTGTGATGAGACCAGGCGGCCGCAGTGGCATTTGCCCACATTGCCCAATGGCCAGTCCGTCACTGTGTACGCTGTAGCTGAGCCACCGTCGGTCTGGGGCAGGTCCTCTGCCTGCCCGCAGATGTAAACAGTCATGGAGGATTATCCTGTTGTGAACCGGAGCTACAGCAGCTCTGGGACTTTTACAAAGACACGCATCAGTGTTTCATTTACCTAAACACCCAGGATTAAAAGCGGCAACAAAAAAATTATTTGAGTGGCTGGATCTGCGCTGGGAATGTGTTTGGGCCTTGATGATGCACAGAGCATTCCCACAGCTGCTACAAGCCAATCGATGTGAAAACGAGAAATATGCACGAATAAAGTCTTTTAAGCCCCATGAGGTCAAAGTCCCATGGTTTCTATGTTTACACTAATTAAAATCACAGTGCAATAAAACTATTAAAATCAATAAACATCTGTAAATTATAAACAACTATTCAAGCCCAGGGCTTCCACACACAAATAATCAAAATCACAATATTTCCATGAAGCATAAGGCCATTCACAGTCAAACCCAATGCATTTACTACTGCCTAAAGACCAAATGCTGACACACAAACAACTTCCATGTTAACCCTATGTAGACGTGCTTCGACGCGCGTCGAAATGTAATGCTGGGTTTACACATAACGACGACAAGTCACGAATGCCACGAATCCATATTCGTGGCCGAGGATCACGAATGTGATGATTCGGGTAGAGGTTTCACGCACCGCCACAAACTGTTGCGACCTGTTACTACGCGTTACGATTAATGGCACGAATTATTACGCACGGTCACGAACATGCGTCCCGCTCTGCTGCGTGCTGTGACGCTCTGTTGCGTGCTATTGCGAGGTGTTGCGGTCTGTTACGGGTCATTGGGAATTGTCGTCGAGTTCTGTCAGAAATCTGTCAAGAATCGGGCGAATGTGGACAAACCGCCAGCCGCACACACCAGGTTGGAGGCGGAGCAGAGGCGTGTTGCTCCGCCGTGCTCTCACCTGACTCATTGGGCTCTTGCCAAATCGGGTTACGCAAAAGCAAAGACCAGCTGAGCGTCGGGACTCGGGACTGTCCATATACTGTAGAATAGCAAACGTTTTTCATAGTCTATGAAAAACTGAACTTAGATCAAACCCAAACTAAGTCACATGCTCCTGTCAAACGTTGAATCTATCAAGACAAACAATAGCAATAAACACACGCGCACATTACAGTAATATATTCTATATATGACCATATTATGGTGATCCTGGGGTCGTGATGATGGGGCCCTTGAATATTGTTGCCCAGGGTACAACAAAGTGTTAATCTGGCCCTGCATATATAGAATATATTACTGTAATATACAGTAAATATACTCAATACTTCAAATCCTAACTGTCATCAGGTGTATTTTGATTTACAAATATTTAAAGCCACTGTCTGGCCCGCTTAATCAATGCCCGGACCCGTCTCCTGTGCTTTATCCCGGCCAAAGCACATGCTGAGTCTCTGCTTCACACCTAGGACAAAGGCCAAGACGTGTCCTGGCTCAAAGGCCTTCCTGTGTCTTGCTCTAAACATCACAAGGAGGTGATGTCTGCACGATGATGTAGGGGCGGCGACTGCCTCATGCTGTGACTCTCTCTCTCTCTCTCTCGTCTATATTAACGGGATCAAGAGTCTCGGGGCCTCAGAGCTAACCATGAGTTTTACCTGTGTGTTGGCCCTCCGCAAGTGTGTTAAATTAAGCTTACACTTTTGATAAGACAATACTTTCAAGTTTTCCTTTATAGTGGTAAGAAATGCCACTACAGAGGTTAACTCCGCCTTTTCCCTTCACTCTCGCTTCTCGCTGTGGCGCTTACACTCCCAATGAAGGCTTACCACGGTGGGCATTTTATTAATAATTAGATAAACTGTTGTATTTCGCCGTAATCGCTAAAAGTACAGTCCGAATGGCGCGCTCACGATGTCAACAAACTCACGACAGGGCAGCGTGCGCACTCGAGTCCGACTCGTGAGTCCTCATCTCTGGTATAAATAGCTATTTAATGTAATCTTCTAACACTTACCTTTTTCTTTCGACTTCTTAAACATCTGAACTTCATTTGAAGTCGAGGTCTTTTTGGCCGCAATGGTGGACGTTTGGCTGGGTCCTGCGTTGACCGCTGGGTCCTCGCTGTGTGACATTTTGTCCATTTATCAGTTGTTTATCAGAAACACGACTAGCAACTGCTTCGGAAATGCTTCAGTTAATTCTTGACCTACAGTTTGTTACCATAGTGACTGCCATGGAATTTTCAGCTGAATTTTAGAATGTTGTGATGTCACTTATTCTTGACCTGTTGCCAGACGATATGGTGATGGATTAATCAATGGAACGTTTACTTCTGCTGATTTGAGTGTGAGAATACACACTGATTTGGCCAGCTTAGTTTTGGCTAGACGTTTGCCTTTTGTTACCTAAAATTGCTAGTTGGAAGTTAAAAATCAGCAACACCATTGTTTAGCCAGTAGTTAATGAACTAGCTAGTGCAGTTTTCAGGATTTTGTAGTAACATTTTTGTGCAAAGAATTTGTATTTCTTAGTTACATTGTAGTGTGTTGTAAAGATGGAGCCACAACCTCCTCGCATCCGAGTCGGAGGCGTGCCCCCCACACTCGCCTGTCTTGCATGGCGGGCACGGGCACGGCGAAACCGCCTTCGCTGGGATGCGTCGCAAATTGTATGTGTCCGCTTCACAGTTGAACAAGGAACTGAGGATGTCTTGGTGTCAATCTACCCTCCTAGGTCCTGGATTTTAGACCCACGGTTTGATGGTCCTCATTACAGGAGACTGAAGGAGAGATTGTTACATGGTGAGGCTATTATTTATCATATTTATTGGTTTATTTGGTTGGGACAGAACATGGTAATGAACACGCATGAGATTCGTGCATGTAAACACTAATTTCCACCCGTCATCCCCCACTTGCACTCTCAAACACAATTGCATTCATCCTGGCTTATTGTACATGTTTATAGTGGTAAGGGAGCCAGTGAACCGGCCCGGAGAGAACATTTAAACTCCACACAGAAAGGTTCGAACCCTGGACCTCGTAGTTGTGAAGCTAACCGCTGCGCCATCCCTTTGATGACTTAAATAGCAGCTCCACTTTCCTATTGAGAATGAGGAGTTGTCGTCACATTAAAATATGCTAATAAAATAAGCTATTCCTCACTCTGTTTACATTATTGACAAATAAGTCGAGAGAGAATCCATGATGGCAGATCAGGCTCCTCATTACAGAGCATATTCCTAAAAAAGGGCAGGGGAATCCACATTTTCCCTTGTCAATAGAAGCCCTATTGTCTAGCTTTAAAAACCTACAGAATGAAAATCATGGTTGAAAATAATTATCAATTCCCCTTTCTCTGTGTTGTCACAGGAGGAAATTCTGTCTTTTAGAAATATTATTTGAAGTTTGGTACTTACCAGAACAAACTGACTGATGCTGCATCACAGTTTCAATGGGGTGGGTGCCAATAGAGATTATTTTAGAAATCTCATCAGTAATTATATGTTAAGCTTACTTATGAAATGTACGATCATTACTCTAACACATTATTCATTACTGTCTCATAGATCAATATGAAGTGATTCCAGAAAGTTGCTTCTTAAGATCATCATTCGAGGACCGTAGTGATAGACGTGATCTGTCCTGTAGTGAGTCACGTGACAGCAACGAAGAGGATGTCCAGCCCAGTACCTCTACTTCAGTTGGATGTGTGCGGAAAGGTAAGAGGAAGAGAAGCGATTCCACTGACGAAATGCCAAAGAAGAAGAGTAAAAAGTCACAAAGCGAGCCGACAAAGAAACAGGCCAAAAAGAAACAGGCCAAAAACGCCAGGCCCAAAAGAAACAGGCCAAAAAACGCCAGGCCCAAAAGAAACAGGCCAAAAACGCCAGGCCCAAAGAAACAGGCCAAAAACGCCAGGCCCGAAAGAAACAGGCCAAAAAACGCCAGGCCCGAAAGAAACAGGGCAAAAAACAGCAGGCCAAAAAGAAACGGGGCAAAAAACGGCAGGCCAAAAAGAAGTTGCCTTCACG
The DNA here is from genome assembly GCA_007210695.1 of Neogobius melanostomus. NCBI lineage: Eukaryota > Metazoa > Chordata > Actinopteri > Gobiiformes > Gobiidae > Neogobius > Neogobius melanostomus. Next base: position 3,270,713 of record VHKM01000299.1, on the reverse strand, counting down.
GAAAACGCTTCAGAAGCCCAAAAAGGAGCAAGGTGAGTATCATTTCTAAAGCCATCAATTAATTGTAAAATTATCACACTGTGCAAATCACAAGCAAATATATTTTCAAGGGACATAGACTATAGTCTTTGTGACAAGTTTCTCAAAGCGTTTCTCGAACAGGAGCACGTTTTTTCTGTATTAGAAATGGTTTACATCCAATTTGGACATAATTTAGGCCAATTTAAATCTATTTAGCTTTTTAGAGCTGCTTTAGTTGCATATTTTAGATTTTTGTACTTGGCAGGATAATTTTTCGACAAGGTGGGGCCGCTCGCCAGCTTGATAAATGATATTGGACCCTTTTAGGAAATGTCATTGATTTTATGATAAGCTCAATTACATGAATTACCTGCGTAACATATTTTTCATCACTGTTTCACTTAGAGCCCAGTTATGAAGAAGATGTCCAGCCCAGTACGTCTACTTTAGCTGGACGTGTGCAGAGCAACACCACTGGATCAGCGAAAACCTGTATTAGTGATGCCAAAAAAAAGCAGGCTAAAACGAAACATGTCCACTTCGACTCTTCCCAGTTTCCACATCTCAAATCTGGACAAAGCAATGAAGAGTTTGTCCAGCCCGGTTTCTCTTCTTCAGATGGACGTGTGCAGAGACGCAAAAGGAAGAGTAAGAAGAGTAAAATGTCCCGAAGCGAGTCAACCGACCCTGCAGCATCCAGGAAAACCTCCATCAGAGAGACCAAAAGACGCCAGGCTAAAAAGAATATGCCTTCAAAAAAATGCTTCAGAAGTCCATAGAGATAAACAAGCAAGGTAAGGAGTATGCCGCTGGCCTGCTTAATAACTTTGTAGAAATGTCATTGTGATTTTTTTTTTGATTTTTTTTATTAATTAACATTTTTTACTGTTTCCCAAAGAGCCCAGTAATGAAGAAGTTGTCCAGCCCAGTACCTCTACTTCAGATGGACGTACGCGGGGAGGCAAGAGGAAGCACAGCGACTCCACTGACGAAATCCCGAAGAAGCAGAGTAAAACGTTCCAGGGGAGTCGAGCAACACCACAGGATCCAGGAAAACTTCCATCAGCGCGGCCAATACAGAGACAGAGATGCAACGTAAGTATCATTTTCCAAAGCTATCAAATATGGCTCCATAATATTGTAGACATGGCCTAGGAGCTGCTACTTGGAAGGTCAAATATTTTATGAGGTGGTGCCACTGGGCTGCTTAATAAATGGTATTAGCTTATATTAGAAATGTCATTAAGTGTATGTAAGGATAAATTACATTACAGTAATTAACATGTTCTTCAATACTGTGTCACATAGAGCCCAATTATGAAGAGGATGTCCAGCCCAGTACCTCTACTTCACATGGACGTACGCGGGGAGGCAAGAGGAAGCACAGCGACTCCACTGAAGAAATCCCGAAGAAGCAGAGTAAAACGTTCCAGGGGGAGTCGAGCGACACCACAGGATCCAGGAAACCTCCATCAGAGCGGCCAATACAGAGACGCAACGTAAGTATCATTTTCCAAAGCTATCAAATATGGCTCCATAATATTCAGCAATGTTATCACACTGTGCAAATCTTAAGTAACCAGAGGTGTCGAAAGTACTCAATTTCCGTACTTAAGTAAAAGTACAGATACTCGGGTAAAAAATTACTCCGGTAAAAGTACAGCTGCAACTAGTTTACTTAAGTAGAAGTACAAAAGTACTTCATCAAAAATGTACTAAAGTACAAAGTAAAAACAGTCGACGATGAAACGCGATTAAAAACATTATCCAGATGGCTTTACGGCTCTTATTCAGGCTCTATTTTACTCAATTTAAGCTTGTTCATATGTGCTGGTTGAAGCTAAATGTGAGAACAAACAACAACAAATGCTGCACTGTACGAACATTTGTTGTTTTTTTCCTGTCCTTTTTTCTTTGTTTTCAAAACATTTATTAATTATTTTTACAAAAAAAGAGTAAAAGATGCCAATGTAACTGCAGCCTATGAGCCCATATGGTTGATGTGTTTGAAACGGGTCTCTCTGACTTATTAGACATCATATCATCTCAAACTATAGTCTTAAAGGACAAACCTGTATAAATATAGGATTAAATTAATATAGTAAAACAAATAAAAACGCCCCAAAATCGCTTATATCAGCCAATAGCCTGTATTTCTGAAACTGCCTTTGATTCATATTCACAGCAGAGACCAAAAGCAGATTAAGTCTCTATTTCTGAAGTTTGGAGTTTAGAACAGTTTGGACCTGTGCAGCTGATGTCACACTAAAATCACAGCAGGACCGCGGTCAAACGGGTCAATATTAGGCTATGTTCATGCTGGCTGCACGTGCGCGCTCATGTCCATCTCTCTCACCTCCGCACTGGTGACGCTGGTTCCTTTGCTCTATACGCGTCCGTGCTCTGACAGCAGCGCGTTTACTTCAGCAGCTTCCCCCGGTGTGTGGAGATGCCGTCTGTTTCTAAACCGAAACCAAAAAGACAAAAAACAAATCTGCGCACGGCCGCCTCGGGGGAAAGAAAAAGAAAAAAACAGCGCGTGATTCTAAAGAAAAGTAACGAGCACGTTTTGAAAATGTAAGGAGTAGAAAGTACAGATACTTGCGTTTCAAAAGTAAGGAGTAAAAGTAAAAAGTCGTCAGGAAAATAAATACTCAAGTAAAGTACAGATACCTGAAAAATTTACTTAAGTACAGTAACGAAGTACAAGTACTTCGTTACTTCCCACCTCTGTAAGTAACTACATTTCAAGGGCTATTACACTATAAGGCTATGGTCTTTGTGAAAGGTTTCTCAAGCATTGTTGTGTAAGTTAGCAATTTTTTCTGGATCAAACATTGTTTACACATAATTTAGGTCCATTTTGATCCATCTTAGACCGATTGTAGACCTGGTCTAGGAGCTGCTACTTGGAAGGTCATATATTTTATGAGGTGGTGCCACTGGGCTGCTTAATAAATGGTATTAGCTTATATTAGAAATGTCATTAAGTGTATGTAAGGATAAATTACATTACAGTAATTAACATGTTCTTCAATACTGTGTCACGTAGAGCCCAATTATGAAGAGGATGTCCAGCCCAGTACCTCTACTTCACATGGACGTACGCGGGGAGGCAAGAGGAAGCACAGCGACTCCACTGAAGAAATCCCAAAGAAGCAGAGTAAAACGTTCCAGGGGGAGTCGAGCGACACCACAGGATCCCGAAAAACGACCATTGGAGAAGCCAAAAAACGGCGCGCTAAAAAGAAATAGATTATGGGGTGACAGTGGCGCAGACGGTAGAGTGGGTCGTCTCCTCCTGAAGGTGCACACTGTCGTTGTGTCCTTGGGCAAGACACTTCACCCACCTTGCCTCCGGTGTCTGCGTACATTATTGTATGAATGAGAGAGTGAACGGGTGAGTGGATCCTTGCTGTAAAGCGCTTTGACTGCCTTATGAAGGTGGAAGAGTGTGGTTGTGTTTTGGAATTTGTTTATACATTTCAGAAAACAAATGTGCTTTTTGTGTTTTCACTTGTTTGGGAATTTGTTTGAGTCCCAAACACGTGGAAATGTAAAAACACACTGGTTGCTGAAACGCGCAAACTATTTCCAAAACAAAATCGCACAAAAGATTACGGAGAGAGTACGACCTTAGTGCTTCACTTTGATAAGACAGAGATGTGCTTTATCGTCTAATTTATTTCTTCTCCGGTGCACGTGACACGGAGCGGCGGCGTCACGTCACATGGTCTCACATGCAGCAGGCAAGACCAGAATGATATCCCTCTGTATTTTTTCATACAGAGGGGTATCAAGAGTTAAAGAATTACATTGGTGTGTATGTAGGAACAGGGGTCATTTCTTGTTCTGAGGAAAAAACATTCCAAACCAGTGATCAGAACCATAGGAAAATGGCCGTTCACATCAACTTACTGTCAGAATACGATTGGAAGATTTTTTGTCGAAAATTATATGAGCGAGTTAGCTACTATCTGTCAGGGCTTATTTTTGGGAAAATGGCTCTACATTGTGGCCGTATATTATACAATTTGTGAGTCACAAATTGTATAATACACGGCCACAATGTGCCGTCTTTAATCGGTAAATATTCAGACCTATTGAACGTGCTCAGCGTAAGGCCTGATTAATGATTCTCTGGGTTTTAAAACGCACATTAATGTTAGCAATAGCAGGTAGTAGATTAACTGCTGAATGAACCATGTACCATTTGCTCTCATCAGCGACAAAACTACATTGTGGGCTGTATGATTTTAATGATAATATGAAAGGAACAGACTACACACTAACGCTGTAATTACATTATAAAGCAAGCAGCAAAAAATGTAAGCAAATGTCACTGACGAGTCATGATCACAGCGGGTTTAGCTGCTCAGTTTTGAAACGTTAACCGTCTTCTCTGTGAATTATCTGCAACAGGTCACTTCCATGGCTTCCTTTTCACATTCGATAAATAAATAAAACTAATTAAACGTTTTTCATATGTAAATTAAAAGTTCTCAGACCATCTTTCCTCATACATTCCAATGTACGAGAGCTGCTGTTTTCCCCCGAAAAGGGGCGGTAACCTTTTGGCACCACTGATGTGACGTAGACGTTGCTCCCATCTATACATGCCTTTCAGTCATGTGACTTTTGTTGTTATGGCGGCCATTTTGAATCCTGAAGTCGAATTATGCAGTACTACAACATGTAACAATATCTCTACTCAGGATATAAGTGAAAGACAACTCATTGACAGTTGCATTTTTATTTACTCATAATCATTGCTCAAGAAGATAATAGTAAAAACATGGCCTCAGAGACTCAGAAACCAGCGAGTCCAGTGTTTAAGCTGCTCAAGACGTTAACATGCTACCAGTTAGCATTTAGCTTCAACAGCTCAGCTCTGACCTCTCCAAGAGAAAGACCTGAACCACAAACATCTAGCCTTGGATACAACATGTGACAGAGGTCAGAGCTGAGCTGTTACTGTATTTCCTCCGTGTTCATAGATGTGAACCACACACGTGTTTATTGTGTTCAAGCCATTGACAGTTGGTGACAGTTGCTAACTGATAGCATGCTAACGTCTTGAGCAGCTTAAACACGGACTCAGACTGAGAGTCTGTTGACATGACATGACATGACTGTAAAAATCCCAGAGAAAGGTTTTCTGTTTCCTCTTTGATATGTTAATTTAGTCTGAGGAGTGAAGCAGATCTTTAGTAAATCCTGCTGTAGCGCGACAGACAGAGCTGCTACGTCTGTGCCACATTTGCTGGTTTCGTCACATAAACGTGGGTCTCTGGGGCCGTGTTTTAACTGTTATCTTGATGAGCAAAGATTATGAGTACATAAAAATGCCACTGTCAATCAGTTGTCTTTCATTTTCATCCTGAGTAGAGATATATATTTTACATGTTGTAGTTCTGCATAATTCTACTTCGGTATTCAAAATGGCCGCCGGAACTATGCGTCGGAAACGCATGTATTCTTTCCAGGGTTTGTCAGATTAAAATACTGGGAACACCTTCCATGTGTTTCCCTTTTTAAATCTCGTCTTACCCCCTGTGCGATCTCCGTTTGAGCTCTTGGACTAAGCTGTCGACTGTCACTAATACCACTATTAATAGTAGCTGTTTTTGAAGGTTCGCAGTCGTCCAGGTAGAAGCTTTAAATTGTCGACTGGACTGAGTTGAATGAGTTTATGGTGATTTGTTTCTATAGCTTTATCTTCACTCTGATGGTCAGAATGTGTGACAGCTAAGCACAAGTTAGAGGTCTATTTAAAGAGGGAGTATTATGCTTTTTTTAAATCACATAGCACCAGTCTATAGCATACTACAATGATGACGTAACCTTCTGTTGGTCTGTATATGCAGTAAATTAAAATAACTGCCTTGAATAAAATTGCTCTCTCAAAATGGCTGTACTGAACGTCTGAAATAGGCCTCTGTCCCTTTAAGAAGCTTTCCGACACACCCCTTCAGCACACTGCTGTGGCATTTAAACAACACTACTGTGCGGGGAGGGGGCTCTGCTGAGCTGAGGAGCAGTGGTTGGTGGCTTGGCTGGTGACAAAAGGTCCAGAGGCGTCTCCAGGAGGTGGGGGCGTTCCTAGGAGGACTGAGGCATAGCTACACCTAAAATGGCTGCCGTCTAAGTTTTTACTGATTACTCAAAAATATGTGAATGAGCCAAGGCAACACTCCAGGCATGTGTTTAATGAGGGAATGACATAATAACATGATATAAAGCTTGAAAGTCGATTTTACATAATACCCCCCTTTAAGACTCACAGTTTCACTTTGTCAGCAACTCTTTGTTATGTGCTGAGACCGAAGGGTGTAAAGAACCATTTGCATGAACAAAAAGTTGTCGTTCCTTTGATGAATTCTCAGATCGAGAGAACAACAGCCTTATGTTCATGCAAATGTATCTTGACACACCTCGGTTTCTGTCCCAGCATATAACAAAACTAAATAAACTAATTAAGTGAACCTGTGAGTCCTAAATAGGCCTCCAATTTGTGCTTAGCTGTCACAAGTTATGACTACAAGAGTGAAGAAGCTTGCAGTATGATGAATGCTACCTGAAATGAATTCTAGCCTTCACAAACACAACAACAACAACTAATACTAACAGTGGTAGTAGTAGTAGTAGCAGAAGAAGCAGCTTAATTAAGAGCAAAAACTGTGAGGGCGCTAGGCCTAAGAAGGGGTTAAAATAGGACTTCAAATGCAGATAAATATAAATTGTATACATATGCAAATAAGTATATACATTTATAAATAAATGAATTCATAAATAAATAATAAACGTTTTTTCCATACTTCACTACAAACAAGGGAATAAAACGGGAAGCAGCTCATCTCCGTCCAGTCACAGTCAAGCACTATGGTCCTACCTTTCCTTTATATTTTTTTGTGTGAGGAATTTGTTTGTGCATTTGGAATTTGTCTTTGCATTTCAAGTTTTTGGCAAATGTTTCAGTGGGCGGCACGGTGGCACAATGGTTAGCACTTGTGCCTCACGGCAAGAAGGTCCCAAGTTCAGGTAAGCCGGGGCCTTTCTGTGTAGAGTTTGCATGTTCTCCTTGTGTTTGTTCTCCTCTGGGGCCAGGACTCCCCTGAAGAAGAGATTCTTTATCTCAGTGGGACTTTCCTGGTAAACTAAAGGTAAAATTGAATAATGTGCTTCAGGCTAGAGCTATGCGGACCCGTGGGACCCAACGCAAAACAGTGTTGCGCAGGACACATTTTAAAAGCTCATTGCGGGAGGGGGGTGTGACTGCACAATGCGGGAGCGAGCGGGTGGATGATAAACTGCTGTCCCGCAAACTAAATAATTTTTCATTTAATTTATTCATTCTCTTGTCATGGTAATAAAATATCTGAAAAAGTTACAATTTCTTAAATAATGAGTGTTAGGCTTATATTAATCATTTAGCCCGTCATACATAATTTGTTCTGGATAGTTTATTTGGCATGAATATAAACATTTTAAGCAGCCTAAACTTGTTGCACATGTGGTGTCATCTCGCCGTCTGGATGGGTTTCCTGTGGGTACTCCGGTTTCCTCATCAAAAGAAAACATTCACAATAGGTTAATCCTCCAGCCAGTGATTCTGACCATTATCATATCTGACCATATCATAATCCTTTGCAGATAAATTATATTAAGTTTTGTTTAAACATTTAAAAAATACAAAAAACCCAAGACGCACACTTTTTAAAATACCTTTATTATTAAGGCATGTCTTGATGGGCAACTTCCAAAGCCCCGACATGTTTCAGCCTACAGCCTACTCTGGGGGACAAACTGAATTTAAATAGAACCATGTGACCCAAGGTTTGGTCCACCTGGAGGAGGATGGGTGGAGAGAATTACCCATGGACACTGAAATATGAAAAATAAAGAATTTATAAATAAACAGACAATTCCAAAAGTCCAGAATACTTTGTGGCTGATAATTTGGTAACTTTTTAATACATTTCAGTGTTTTCAGAAACAAGGATGGAGATGGTGAAAGACTGTTGTGGAGCTGCAGGAGGAGGAGGATGGAGGAGGTAGAGGAGCTGACCAGTGCAGGACACCATGCTCTGATACGGGGACTGGCCCAGGAGGCGCTGCACCGTTTTAGAGGATCTGAGGAGACAGAGGGCAGCCAACCAGGTTTCCTCTGGGTGCTACAGTTTCCCGGACCTCCAAGGTCATTCGGGTCAGGTTGACACACAGTGGCAGTTCGGCTCAATCGCAGCAGCTCAGGACTAACACCTGAACACGATTTCGTTGTACACTTGTACAATGACAATAAAGCACTTACTCACTTTTTAAATATTCTGTGATGGTCCATGGATTGACACTACCATCTACTAGTAGTATTTCTTAGGTAGTGTCCTCCGGTGATTCTTCTCCACCCATCCTCTTGGTGGCGCAGACCCTGGGTCTCCTGTACATTGTTCCCATGGTTCACTTTGGATTCTGATACTTTCCGGAGTCCGGTACTTTAACAGTTGTCTGTATTTCAAAAGCTAAAAATATATATTTTTATTGCCTTACAATTATTATAAGGGATGTAATATAAACCAAAATGTATAGTAAATATGATTATAAATAAATGGAAAATTAGGATTATTTAAATTTATAAAGTGTATTTTTTTGTTTCGCTTTCTAAATCTTTTTACAGTGGGTTAGTGGCAGTAGCTCAGGGGGATTCTGGGTAGAATAAGCATATTTTGAATGGTAAACACAGCGTGTCTTTCCCGTGGCTTCATAAAAGTACAGAAGGCATGTTTACACCTGTCTCTGAGTCTCAAAACCGTACACACGGCTGTAGAGGAGGCACATCGTGGGGATGGACAGCTGAGGGCGGGCCGCAGGAACAGATCACATGCCAGGAATGCATCCATGAGAGGGGAGAGAGCTTTTTTAAAGTGCTTGTTTGAGCATCCGCAATTCCTCAGCACCGATAAAACGATCACCAAAAGCGATCTCCAACATTCACAGAAATGCAGATCTAAGTGCAGACTTTAATCTTAAATTAACACAATGTACAGCTATTGAAAAATATAGTTATTTTTAAATCGCAGCTAAAGTTCACATTGTCGCATCTTTGTCTTTCAAATATTATTCAAGTTCTGTGCAGCAGGTTTTTGACACTTCACCACCACAACTGACGAGAAGTAAAAGATGATGGTGTCTAAAACATAGGCGTCAAAAGTACTAGACAAAAGTGCTACGTTTCTCTATTCCTCCCCTTCTTTCTGGACAAACCCTACCACATGGGACTCAGTAAAACGCAAAGAACACAGTGAACGGTCCTTAATGCCAGACCGAAAATATTAGGCAAACGCAACAAGATCAGGATTAAATTGACATAATAAATGATGCATATCTAGAATGGTACGCAAAAAAAGTACATTGAACAAAACAAAAAACAAAGCTAGGTGATTCATCAACTGCAGAGACAGCCCTGGAGATTAGTCAAAGAAAAGCTAATTAAAGATCTAATTTAATATCTTTATGCAACACAATGTGCGTAATTGTGACTCATCCTTTCAACAGAGAAATTGCTTCTGTTTTTTTCCCTGTCCGTCACTTCATCGCAATCATTGCACAATGATTCAATTATTATAAATCATTGAGAGAAGAATTGTTTTGAGTCCATTGTTGCCATCGTTTTTAATTGTGTATCGACAATGGGACTTATTTAAACCCAGACAGGCAGGATATAGTCACAGAAACAGTGAAAGAACAAGCTGTAAAAAATTAGAATGTTTCACCTATTTACACTGTCGCCATCTGTGGATCCAGCTGTATATTTAATATACATGAATTTACTCTTATTATTAAAAGTTTGGAGGTTTTTGTATCGAGCACATAACCCTGGAGGGACCAGTGCTCACCACCAGTTCTAGACGAGGGGAGACATGTTTAGCTGGAAACAGGTGACACACAGTACCCAATATAAAGGGGACATACTGTATCATGCAAAATCAGCTTTTTTGAACTTTAACCATGTTACGACATTGCTAGTTCAGTAGTCCACAGTTTTTGAGGAATCCTTCTCAACTTGATTGATTTTTCTTGCAATGCTGAATTGCTCCGGTCTATATCCTGTACTCTACAGTCCAGTGCAGTGGGTGAGAGGCATTTTAAAAGCCCTTATACCATCAGCAGACCTGTTCTCAGCAGTTCTGCGGTTTTTAATGTTGCCATTGATTTGTTAGCATGTCGTTGCCGTTATAAATACTGCTTGTGTGTTACCACTGATCCATGTAGAGGGCGCGCCAACGTCACTTTGATGTGCAAACAGTTTTTTCTCCACACATTACAGTATTCAAGTTTATAAATGTTACTCAATGGTTTGGTGGCCAAAAGCAAGCTTACTTAACCACAGTTATGCACACTATCTCCACTTTAAGATATATTTCTATTCATAATTTTACGTTGAGCTATACTTATGGTTTGATGAAAAAATGATTTGAAATTGATTTGTATGATTGTGGAATACAACCAAAGATCCTCAGCCACAAGAGGTCAGCAGAGAGCAAATGGATAGTGTCAGTAGAAATCAATGTGAGTTATGATGGGCTTGTGATTCCAGCTTTTATCCATGTGCCAGAAGATCACCAGTTCAGATTCTTGGTTAGCAAGTCAATCCTATAGCGCCATGGGTGGAGGTCCCCAGGGGGAAATTAGCACAAAATGCTACATTGTTGCTTAAAACAGGATATTTACCTCTGGAACCCTGCGATTGTTGAACACATGAATACTAATGTTATTTACTACAACATTTAAATACATTTTATCCATGTAGACCAATATAACACCACAGATGACTTCAATGGGCAAAGCATGGTACATCTTTGCAGTATGTGCATGCACAGTAGATAAGAATCCACCCGTCTACTGACTTGTGTTCAAACATGAAGCAGTGTCAGAGATACTGGTTTCATTACGTGGAGGGGATTGGAGAGGGCTTTAACCGCACCGTCTGAAATCTGTGTATTTACTACATAAATCTGCCGGATCTAAGAGCTGCTGCGGGGCTGTTTGTTCACTGATGTCAATACTGTGATGGGGGAACGGCATACCCACAGTAACAAACACAGACCAAAGAGTTGTCTGAAGCTTACTTTCTTTTGAGAAATAAATATACCCCAAAGTATTTGTTGGCGGGATGTAATCTTGGGGTGATGTTTACTCTTTGCGAGGAAATGCATCGTAAAAGGGAGACACCTCAGGCAAGACTAATTTTTTTTCACTTATTGTCGTTTGGGGCCACTTTGTGCTTTTAAAGAAATGGTAAAATCTGCACACACAAAAAGCTGTTTTGTTATTTCACCGGATGAACATTCCTCCATAGATTTATACTTCAAAGGCTTTTTTTTTTTTCTTGAATTCTGGCAATAACGTCTCCACTTGAAGTAGCACGTCAGGGAAAAGTATTTATATATGTATTATATACACTATTTTCCCCAATAAGATCAATAGTGGTCTGCTTAGCTCATCCGTCTTTTTGCACAGACAATGGTAGTTATAACATCATCCAGTCACACATTTGCAAGCCATTGTGCTTCTTGTGTCCCCCTCCTTCATACCTTCAGTGTGGGCTGCATCACGATTCGCTCGGGCCAGACTACTGCTGTCACATTCAAACGGGAAATTCATGAATCAGTAATTACCTCTTGGTCCGCTTGTCCTCTTTATATCCCCGTCTGTCTGCGGAGAGCTCTATATACTGTCCCTCTGTCATTCACTCTCACTATAGTGTCCATACATCACTGTCACTGTAAAAGTTAATGCGTTACTTAAACGCTTTTTCCTTTTTATTTCACCACACAAGTACAGAAATTCATATTCATGCAGTAATCTGATTGTTTCTTGTTTTGCGCATGGCGGTAATTTGGTTTTCTTGGCAATAACACGCCCTGATAATCCTGATTGTATTTGCTGTTGCTCCATCGAGTTATGACAGCTGAGTTTGGATTGTTAGCATGCTCCAAAGGGAACGACGGGATAATGTTACACACTTTTTCATATTGTTAGACTTGCAAAGATATCATGCTAAATTAGTTAGCGATGTGCTTTGTTTTATAAGGGGGGGTATTATGTAAAATCGACTTTTTCAAGCTTTATATCATGTTATTATGTCATTCCCTCATTAAACACATGCCTGGAGTGTTGCCTTGGCTCATTCACATATTTTTGAGTAATCAGTAAAAACTTAGACGGCAGCCATTTTAGGTGTAGCTATGCCTCAGTCCTCCTAGGAACGCCCCCACCTCCTGGAGACGCCTCTGGACCTTTTGTCACCAGCCAAGCCACCAACCACTGCTCCTCAGCTCAGCAGAACCCCCTCCCCGCACAGTAGTGTTGTTTAGATGCCACAGCAGTGTGCTGAAGGGGGCGTGTCGGAAAGCTTCTTAAAGAGACAGAGGCCTATTTCAAGACGTTCAGTACAGCCATTTTGAGAGAGCAATTTTATTCAAGGCAGTTATTTTAATTTACTGCATATACAGACCAACAGAAGGTTACGTCATCATTGTAGTATGCTATAAGACTGGTGCTATGTGATTGAAAAAAGCATAATACCCCTTCTTTAATGTTTTGAGCGGCGTTATTGTTGAAAGGGTGAAAAATCTGCAGTCTAAAGTTGCTTTATTAACATTATTCTTTGCATTCAGTGGCTTGTTCTTTTATCCCTCTACCAAAGCCTCTCAAGTATGGCTGCAATATTTTTTTTGTTTTGTTCTTAATGTTTATTTGCATCTCATGCGTTTAAATCAGTGTGGGCTTGGATCAGAATGATTAGTCTGAACAATATTGGAAAAATGTCTAATTACGATTTTCTCTATTGCAATTTGATTTGCATTTATGTCAGACAATCAACATCACATATTAAATACGTCCAGGGAGCGGTGACTTTTGAGGAAAAAATACAGAAATATGACCGCTAAACTAAAGCAGAAGTTTAAACTAAGCTGCTGTACAATATGAGGGAAACATTAGCTTATTTTACATAACCATTTCACAACAGTATATTCTATTAAATTTAAACAAACAAAAAGCAACTTGTTTTTCATCAAATTGTGTGTAAAAAAGAGAGAGAAAAATACTACATCTGGTCCAAAACGATGCTAAATGGAACTACATCGGGAAGATCATGACTAAACTGAACTTTGCCCATTTTGAGTTACCCCGCATTTTCATTTTTGGCTCTGCTGACAAAAGTGTGTAAGGGTGACATGACATGACAGGCACACATGGAAATAACTAAACTGCTGTTGTTGACAAAGGCCACTAATGTTCATTTCGCGATCTCTCCTTCTCTGCAGAGCTCTAATATGTGTGTAATTACATTTGGGCCTCCTTGTTCTTGAGCCTGTGATCCGTCTCTCGCTGAGCTGTGACTTGGTGTGTTAATTATCGCTACACCTATAAAAGTTGCTGAGGACGGCGCAGTGCAAATGATTCGCAACGGGACGCCGAGCGAGCGCGAGACGGAGAGAGGGGGGCATGCATCACATTGATATATTCTTCCATTAGGCACCTGTGGCTACGTTTGGGCGTGTACCGTAGCGGGGGTGACTTGCCCAAGGGCGGAGGGTTTCGACACGGGGCATCCGCACTCTCAAGGACCAGTTATAGTGCCATCTTTAATTTATCGCCATGTTTTATTTACTAGTCAACCGCGAGGCCAGGAGGCAGAAAGCAGGCCGGTGCATTGACCTGACAACAATATCCACCCTGCATGTCCCCTACACATGTCCATTTGATGTTACACGCCAAGGGGAAGCAGCTGGCCACGTTAAAAGGTACGCCTGATATTTCGCTTACCGACACAAACATCGTCCCATCACTACATACTGGCTGACAAACCATATTGAAAGGTAATAAAAGGAAACAAGCAGAGAATAGTCACAAAAAGACAAAATATTGGTTAATCTTTGTTTATTGTATAATCTTATTTATGTTGCCTTTTTAAAATTAATTTGTATTTTTTTATTTCAATGGGACATAATGTATTTATGAGCGTGCAGCTATCATGAATGGTTGTGACTGGAGCTGAATAACCACAATACTACCACAACTACTGCCATTACTGCTACTCTGCTGCATTCAGTTAGTTGACTAAAATTCCTTGTGCTTTTTAAACAACGCCACCTTCAATAGCCACATTTATATGCAGTAGGTCCAGGCTATTCGTGACAGTGTGTGTTTGTGCTCTGTGATACCCATTTTGACCCGGTGCCCTCCCTGATCTTATTATCAAGTCTCATATTGTGTGTGACATACAGTACAGCCCTTGTGACCCTGGACACATGCACCACGCCTTATTAATTCATGTCCTTCACCTCTGGATAGAATTACACCTGCCGCCTGCACCGCCTGGATTTACTTTGACTTTACCCTTTGTGGATGACGCACCTATTGTTTATTAGATGATATTGAGATTATTGTTCGGATGATATGCAAATTTACAATCGATGTTTGTCAATAAGAAGGGCTGCATGATTTTTTTCTGACATCGAATTGCCAATAGATTTGCATTCTACATATGGTTTGAAGTTGAGACTTATCTCACTATGTAGGAGCTTCTGTATGAGCTTTGTAGATGAGCTTCTAAACATATAGCTTTTAAACATGTATGTTACTCTACCTAAGTAACTGCAGTCTTTGTTTTTTGCTACAATTTGCTCCCATTCAAAGTGTAACTTCAGTTCAGTTGCAATGAATCGGACAAAAATCTACAACAAAGATCAGTAATAACAACTGCTGATGAATGAATGAATGAAACAAACAAAAAGGACTTGCACTGTAGGGATATTTCTGCACTTTTGTATTGTATTGTCGAATCAATTATCATTTAAGCAACACCTTAATCTAAACTTTACATGCACATTATTAATGGTTTGCAAACACATTTCTGGATTATCGAGAAAGCCCCCACAAATATTGAGATATTAATTTAGTCATTCTAGCCCCCCCCCCATTTTACCCATCCCAGACCCCTGATTTGACTGAAGCACCCACATTCTCTGTGCACCGTACATTATTTATTATGGCCACCTACTTCTATTGGCGTCTATCAGCTGCTTACTTCCTCTTGCACCACCCCGCATTGCAAGAAGTGTCGAAGCTCTCTGTCTTGATATTGAATTACTGATAGCCCCTCTATCCCACAGATTACGCACACCGGCGGAGCGCATAACGGCAAAACCTCTAGATCAAAGCCATGCAAAAAAAAAAGAAGCTGCGCAGTCCCTTTAAGAGAAGCTGGTTGGGGAGGGCTCGTGCATCCATAAAACATGAGTTTATTCAGTGGCCGCGGCAAGAGATGGGTAGGAGCGTCTCTCCCCGCACTCCGGCGTGTGTCAGAGCATCCCAGCCACTGTTGAGAGAGCACCAGGATCAAGGATCAAGGCTACGACATGGGCGCGGGAAAGCAATAAAAGTGGTGATTGAAATTGCTGAGCGGAGACGGGGCAGGCTTATGGAGAAGGCAGAAGAGGATCGGAGACCAGTTTGAAAGTGTGGGCGCAGCAGGACACACATGGGCAATTCTTCCTTCCTCCCAGGCATGTCCTCTCTCACTCCGTCCATTCTGTAGTTGCAGGTATTTCTAACTTGAGTGCCTTTCTCTGATGCACTGATGATGCTGGGGCAATGCTTTACTACTACAGGTTTTTTTTTTTTTACAACCACTTTCTTGTTTCTTTTGTGTGTGCGTCTTGTCTGATGCAGCACTTCTCCCGTCTGCATGATAAAGTATCGCATGTGTTTCTGGCGTTGCACTGCAATGCTCTTTGAAGTAACGTCGCTGTAGTTTGGGGATTTTAGTGACCCATTTAACACAAAGTTAACTTGCATAAAGGGTGGATGTTGTGAGGACAGTGCGTCTGGGATCTTGTTTGATGGCTGTATGGCTTTTGCTTGTTAACAGCTTGTGCCTATAGGAGACTGTTGATGCTCTGAGCCAGACTGCAAAAAGCTATTGATGTGCATACAGGGAAAATGGGAAGTATATTGCTGCCTATTAAAACTGGAGGTATAAAAGCTGCAAGGAGCTGCAATCTGCAATTCATGAGATAACATTATATGTGCAATCTCCATAATATTGGCACTTGGAGAATGGGTTACTGCATGTGTGAAATGTGAATCTACACATTTGTGTGTGTGCGGCTTTAAACTTGTGTCGTTGTGTTCAAAATAGATGTCTTCACTATCTTTTATCAGCATTGATTCTACATGATGCCCTCTGCCTTCCAGCAAGAGGCTATGTCAAAAAGCAAGATAAGTCGGGCTTGATAGTGTTGGTATCTCTTAAGTTCACTGTTGCAAACGGCTTTATGCAGGGCCTGTCAGATCCGCTGTCTCGCTGGGAAGAGGATTAAAATGGAACATTTTTGAGTCGCAAGTCCCGAAGTTCTCGCTGCCTTTCGACTGCATGATTATGTTAGTCATGTCACCTCAATGACACGCCAGAAACCTATCCTATCCCAACCCCTGGAGGCTCCTGGGAGGGAATTTTTCTTCTTTTTTTTTATTTAAGGGGAAGGGGGGCGGGGTTAGTGGTGGGTTGCAGATCAAGCGAGTGTTAAATGGCTTGGGAGAATAGGCATAAGACAAGCTGTCAAGCAAGATTCTTCTTTTTTTTTTTTTTTTGCTCCCATGTCAGTCTGATCAAACTTGTTGACATCTGGATACAGCATGAGAGGCAGAGGGGGAGAAAGGCGCGGGAAGATGAAGGGCAGGGAGCCGACATCACAGCGCTAAGTGATGTGCAGCGCAGAGTCACCAGGTAAGGCAGAGCTCACTATAATATTGACTCGCAGCTGTCTGTTATCCCGAGAGCAGTGCAGCACATCAAAAGTCAAGACGTTTCCTAATGCTCTTTGTGACATCCTTTCCCAAAAATCTAACCAGCATTTGGGATGAATTTACCTGACACAGATTTAGCTGATGCAGTTATGATGAAACCAAGATGCATATTTTATTACTAAAGACTTCTCTGTGTGCGCTCCTAATGTATTTCTCATCTGTAGCTTACTTCCAATCCTTGCTGGAAATGTTTAATTTTGACATAAGGGCGTATTGATTAACTAGACTTACCTTTAGTTTAATCTATTGCTGTAACTCACGTTTTTTTTTTTTTAAACCACTAGAGGGCAGGAACGTTTCTCATCTTTTTCATTGCTTATACCTATATGTAGTTCCTGAGACGCTTCATGTGTTACTGGTGTATTGATGTGGCAAGTTTTTAGCACGCGCAGAGGGAGATTTTAGACATGCAACGTTTTATGGTCACAAGAAAAGAACAAATGCAGAATAAGCTTATAAACCGTACACTTTGACACAACAAATTGTAAGTAAGTGCTTTATTTGTCACTGTACAACCGTACAACGAAATTGTGTTCAGGTGTTCGACCTGAGCCGCGCCGCCACTTTGGGCCAACCTGAGCAGCATGTTTTTGGAGGTGAGGGCAACCATAGCACCCAGATGGAACCCGGCTGGATGCCTTCAGTGCAACTCTGATCCTCTGAAACGGTCCTGGGTTTGTCCCTGGTTCAGAGCGTGGTGTCCTGCACTGGTCAGCTCCTCCTCCTTCCTCTTCCTCCTGCACAGCTCCCTCCGCTCCACAACAGTCTTTCACCATCTTCTTTGAAGATCTTGGCAGCTAATTTGTTTTATTCTCCAGTGAACGTCCATTAGCCAGAACAATAGAAGGCATGTTTGACTTGCCCGGATACCTCCTCGTTTGTCCTTTTTTGTTAGGCTGGCACGGTAGTGCAGTGGTTAGCACTGTGTTCACAGCTAGAAGGTCCGGGTTCAATTCCCACCTGGACGGGGCCTTTCTGTGTGGAGTTTGCATGTTCTCCCCGTATCTGCGTAGGTTTCCTCTGGGCACTCTGGTTTCCCCTTCCACTAAAAACATGTACAGTAGGTGAATCCTCCAGCCGGGTGTTTCTGACCATCAGCATGGCTCCACATCTGGAGATGGGTCCCCAGGCACGGAACTGCCATCGCCCACTGCTCCACTGCAGTGTCGAAGGATGGGTTAAATGCAGAGGACAGATTGTACAGTGTTGTATAATGACAAAAATAAAGCACATTTATTTTTCACCTTTTGTTTCCTGTTGCGCCTCTTGTGACGCCTACACTGTGCTGCAGGTGTGGGGGGCTCTTGGTGCCTCTTCATTGTTTCAGATGAAGAAATGCCTTTAGCTTATAAGCTAGCTGCTTTCTTCAGGACCATTATGGACTCTCTGCAGTAATAGAAATCCGCTGAGCCCCACAAAAACATTGCCTGTCTCTGCCATACTATTTCCCTGTCCATTCCACGCAGGGAAGTTAGTCTGGTAACGGAGCAATAGGAGCAGTTTGAACAGGCGGGCCTAACGCGCACAGATTGTCAGTGAAATAAACCAATTGGCAATTAGCGGATGTGACGACAGCTGTAGTCCAACTCACAAAATATGAACTGAATATAAACTCACGAGCACGCGGAGGCAAAATCCTCGACTACTTCATCCATGATTAGTTTTGGCTAATGTTAATGTTGTTAATTGAACTAACAACATAGCAGCGCAGCGAGTGACGTAACCTTGTCAATTCTCTGTGACGGTTGTGATTGGTTCGGCTTGGCCTTAGCCGTCAATCACTTGTTTACCGTGTGTAGCCAGACCCACCTTCTTTCACGCAGAAGTGGGTGTGGTTTATCAGGCTAACAAAAACATGGCAAAGACGTACATCCAGTAAAACAATGTGGAACACGGAAACCACAATTGCAGTTTGCAGAAAAAGGAAAAAAAATAAAATAATGCAGGTGTACCAAGAGAGAGGAAGGTAGCTCCTTGTTTACATGATGTCGCCATGTTCACTATTACAAAAATGATCACGTAAAGGGCCTTCAGAGTAGTTTTTATGTTGATATTGACATGACATTTTGGAACTTTGTGCTTTGTCACACACACACACAGACATTTAGATCAAAGCCTTTACCGTATGAAACAGCTTTACAGTTATCAACAACTTGTAATAGAAAAGCCTTTTAAACAGTGAAACTAAATGAATTATAAGCAGCTAAACTCAGGCCTGAGCATGGACCACCTCTGATCCGTGCACTGTACAGACCGTTCTGGGAACACATCATCAACTGTGGCAGCTGTAATCTCTGCCTCTGACACATTTTATCCTCGACATCTTCACTGCTCCGCTCTAGATTCTGGAGACACTGTCAGCCTGTGGGCCTCATGAGTGTATTCACCGAAAGCTCCTATATGTGGCTAAAACTGTAATCTGCTGAAGTTCCTTGCTACACTTGCTGGCAGGATCAATCCAAATCGACTACTGCTGGCAGGGTATGTGTAGTGCTACTTATGGTTCCATCTTAAATTTTCAGCGAGGTGATATGGCAGCAGAGAAATGATACAATCAAAACTTAAGTCAGACTTTATTATGACACGTAAGGCATTGAAAACCCTAGTTATCTGATGATGAAAGTTTTTGTTGTTGTTGCCTGTACTTTATTCTGCCTGAAAGGAAATTTGACCTGTCCTTCAACCAGTAACTCCTATGGCAAGTATAAAACTTGAGGATTAACATACAGCTATAAAATCCTGCATCCTTCTCCTCACTCTCTCTCAGCCATCCTTGTAATCTTTCTTAATTGACAATGCCCGACCTGAACGACCTGAAGTCCGCTAATGTAGGCAGAATGAGCTGTGATTTTTACTTCACAGCAGTGAGTAAATGGCTTTCCCTTCAATGTTTGCTTAGATATCTTCTATCACAAAGGCCCACCCATTCACAAAGAACATTGAGCCACTGAAGACAAAAGTGTAATTGATTTTTGCCCTGACATGGCCTTTTAGCAGCTGCAGTGACATTATAGATAGGGCAGTGACTGGGACTTTCAGTATAGTTTATTATGAGGATTTTTCCCTAAGGCATTGCAGTTACATTTACCGTGCTAAATTACTTAATTGAATGAAAAATATTGACCGACATCTGCTAATTTGACCGTTGCTTGGAGATATGGATTAAATTGAAGAATAAGAGGAAATGCAGCTGCAGAGCAGTACAGAGGGAAAAGTGCCACAGTAAATGCAGTTAGTTACACCTGCGCTATTTCAGAGTCTTAAGGTCAAGATGTCTTGGGTGAAAAATGTTCTATTAAAGTTTAACAAAACCAAACTGCAAAGGCTGTAAATGCTGTTGGGGCTTATAGATGGAGGGGGATGTATTCAATGGAGATGATATGAGCATCGTGTAAAATATGAATAAAAACACAAAGCACTGATATGGAAACCTAACAAAGAGATGTTGTTTTTGATCCATGTATTGATTTACAAAAGTATAAGACACAGGTTTCTTTCACTTTTCATATTTATTTTACAGTGGGGCAGCTTTCTTATTTAAGGGGCCATGCGAAGC
This sequence comes from Neogobius melanostomus, assembly GCA_007210695.1. Lineage (NCBI taxonomy): Eukaryota > Metazoa > Chordata > Actinopteri > Gobiiformes > Gobiidae > Neogobius > Neogobius melanostomus. Next base: position 3,250,261 of record VHKM01000299.1, on the reverse strand, counting down.
TATTATTACCCCAAAAGTGTTGAGCACCCCTGGTTTTGTAGCTTTGTAATGATGCAACTTACAAGCTGAAATGTTCCACAGCGTGGCTTTAAAATCAATAATTAAACATGTGCGGAGTTCTGTGAGATTATCTGATCATGCCCCAGCTTTCCATGGACAGAACAGGAAGTGGCTCTAACAGACATTACAACAATCACATATTCTTAGATCGATGAGTCGTGGCATTTTGATTCGTCATGTTCTAGTGTTGTCGCTGTCTCGTGAGAAGGACATGTCAAGGTTGTCATTCACTTACCGGTAGTTATACTGTATATTCACTGCAGCAGGGACAAGAATGAAGGTCCCTGAAAACGTTCTGTGCATGTGACATTCATCTCTGCATTTTTCTTCAGTTTTGATGCTGTGTCCTTGATAAAAGACTACCTTAGTGACATATCTGGTAGAAAGAAGGTGATAAGAAAGCAATGCTGTCATACCCCCCCCCACACACACACACACAAAAAGACAAATCGACTTTGAGGGCTGAATTAGGTGGGAAGAGTTTTGTAAAGGTTTGAGTTTGGGGTCAAAGTTTTACAGCACAATGAATAAATGATTTGTCTGATCTTGGCTCAGGCTTTAGTCAGTGATCCTAATCAATGATGAGTTGGACCAAGAAGCGCCATGAAATATTAGGTCTATGCGTAAATGAAAAACGGTAAACAACATGAAAAACATAAAAGCAGTTTGTTTCTCTGTTGACCTGTTTTAGCTTGAATTAGTAACTTTCTTGGTATTTTCTTATTTTATACAAAGACTACAGTCCGAGATCTCATGATTAACCGGTGCATAACCAATCATAAACATGTTTTGTAGTACTCCTGTATGTTCTGTGTTGGTGGCATGTTTTTACCCCGTGGGACTGCGGATGGAAATGAGCTCAGAGCTAAATCCAGCATATTTACAGCACTAGTTGTCTGTTCATTAATCTGCATTGTCCCATTGAAATAAATTAATAAATGAAATGAAATAAGAATGAAATGATAAACCTTGCTGTTAATTAGAAGTGACAGAAGTCATAAAGTTGGCTTTGAATAATACAGGGTTGTTTGACAGGGAATGTCTTCTTTCACATGCGAGTGACGCGCTACAAATAAGCGGTTGTGATTGGACCGTCGTAAAATCTGGATTGCGATTTGCTGTGAGTGTGAGGAGATTTCCAGACCCCTGCTTCTGAAAAGAAAGTTGTGGCTTGCTATCAGACCTAATGATGCATCAGACCTTTCAAAGTGATGCATACTGCGATTCCTGTGCTTTCATTCCTCAATGGTGGCTAATTGACACTTCTACTTCACAAACCAATAAAGGATCTTCGATGTTTCCCCTAGTTTTCTCCCAAATTGGCACAAATTTGTTTCTGTAAACCAAGTGTTTGAACGCAAAAGTTCCCCCTCGATTAGCTGCCTTTTGGGTTATTTTGACCTCATCTAAGGTAGTCAGGAAAACCTTAGCTCTAAGCACATCAATAAAGACCTTGTTTCAAAGTAAGCCAGAAAATCTTAGAGGAGGGCTGACGTCACCATTAGGAGCATTTATCGAATTGCACAAAGATTGATGACACTTAAATCCCGTACTTTGACTATGTTTAGCTCTTATGTAAGACTGGAGCTGGTTGCAAGTCTGTTTGGACGCGCCACTGTTGTTGTTGTTGTCGTCGAAATGACTATTTTCAAAGTCTGTCAACTCTGCGTAGATGCGTTCCGCACGCTTCTATTTTCGACTTAACACGCATTTCTCTGTTTCCTTGCAAAGTGACCAAGCAAGGGAAAAATCTACCGTGCAAAGTGATGGCTAAATTACAGTGAGCAACATTTAAGAGCAGAGTGTGGCTTGATTATAGTCAGTGTGGTGCTTCTGAAACTGTTATCAGACTCTCTAAAGGGTGATTTGAAGAGACAGGGGACCAGACAGACACGGCGAAGGACTGACTGTGGTACTGTTATTGTTGCTTTTGTGTAGACCTTGTTATTTATTTCAGAGGAGGCAATGCCCTTGAGTCAGGTGGGTTAACACAAGCATTGAGCTTGTATCCCAGGTGTACACACTGGAAGGAGAACATTTGAATCCATTGTGCAATATTGCCTTTAAAGGCGGATGTCAATATAGATAACGTCTTGTTGACATTGTACATAATCTCTCAGCAAAGGTTTAGTTTTGTGATATATAGGAGCAATAGCAGAGGCTGCTAAATATAAATCAATACACTTTTATGTCTACTAACTTGGCTCTCAAACTATGATGATGACATGCACAAAAGAGTGCCTCTCGAAAGTACTAATACACCTTGAACCTTTGCACATTTTGTCATGTTTACAACCATAAACATAAAGATTTTATTTTTAATTTTTTTACTGAAAGTTCACACACAGCAAAATGATACATGATTCTGTTATTTTTCAAATAATGGAAAACCGAAAAGTCGGGCGTGCACAAGTATTCATACAGCATGACTTAATACTTGGTGGAACCCCTTTTGCTGCAATAACAGCAGCAAGTCTTTTGGGGTATGACTCTACAAGATTTGCACATCTAGAGACTGACATTTTAGCCCATTCCTCTTTACAAAACAACTCAAGCTCTGTCAAATTAGGAGTGCGTTTGTGAACAGCAGTTTTCAGGTCTTTCCACAGATTTTCAATAGGATTTAGGTCAGGACTTTGACTGGGCCATTCACATTAATAACACATTAATATGTTTGTTTTTAAACCATTCCATTGTAGATTTAGCTTTGTGTTTAGGGTCATTGTCCTGCTGGAAGGTGAATCTCCGCCCCAGCCTCAATTCTCTTGCTGACTCCAGCAGGTTTTCCTCCAAAATGTCTCTGTATTTGGCTCCATCTATCTTCCCAACTATTCTTACAATCTTCCCAGTCCCCGCTGAGGAAAAGCAGCCCCATAGCATGATGCTCCCCCCACCATATTTGACACTGGGGATGGTGCACTCAGGACGATGAGCAGTGTTAGGTTTGCTCCATACATAACGTTTTGCATTTGGGCCAAAAAGTTAAATTTTTGTCTCATCTGACCAAAGCACCTTCTTCCACATGGTAGCTGTGTCCTCCATATGACTTCTAGCAAACTTCAAACGGGATTTCTTATGGCCTCCTTTCAATAATGGCTTTCTTCTTGCCACTCGTCCATGAAGGCCAGATTTGTGTAGAGTACGACTTATAGTTGTCCCGTGTACAGATTCCCCCAGCTCAGCGGCAGTACGTCGCAGCTCCTCCAGAGTTATCTTGGGGCACTTGGTTGCATTTCTTACCAGTGCTCTCCTTGTTTGGTCTGTTAGTTTAGGTGGACGGCCGTGTCTTGGTAAGTTCGCAGTGGTGCTATACTCTTTCCATTTCGAATGATGGATTGAACAGTGCTCCGTGAGATGTTCAAATCTTGGGAATCTTTGTATAACTTAACGCTGCTTTAAACTCTCCACACTTTATCCCTGACCTCTCTGGTGTGCTCCTTGGCCTTCATGATGTTGCTTAGTGACCAATACACTCTGACCATAGCTCTGAGGCCCTCACAGAACAGCTGGAATTATACTGAGAGTCAGGGCTGTGCAGAGAGCTACAGAGGGGCTATACAAAACCGCTGGCTGGCTGGCTGGCTGGCGCTTGCGTCTGACACAAGGTTTATTTTTAGATCACATACAAAACTGTCAGCTTGTTGACCTCATTGGTCCACGATTATGAGGCCGACTGATAAAAAATGAAGAGCGTTCTGAAGCACAAGGTGTGGAGATCGTTGTTCTGTGCAGGAGATGCCTCTGCTCTCACTTCCTCCTCTCTGAGCGCCGCTCTCTGCTGCGCTGCAGGGCCGATGGGCGGGGCGTTGAAAACACATGAACTAACGAGGGGCATGTTCATTTCTGATTTGATTTATTAATATAAGCTAATAAGGCTTATTGGGGCAAACCGATGATGAGGACCGTGGCAAAGCTTTGGATAAACAAAATATAATATAAATAAAAGGTATGGAGGGAAAAGGGCACTTCAGGGGCATGGAGCAAAAGGGGCAGGGGCTTACCTGAGCTTAGACAAGTTGATGCGTACCTGCCTGGTCAGTCACGCAGATAGACCAAAGATGTTGTTCGAATTTAGCCTCTCCTCCTCAACTCTATGGGGCCAAACGGGGGTGAAGTTAGAAGCGACCAAGCTCTTCCACATTTCCCCTATTTATACGGTTACATGAGCAGTTACACGATCCAACTATAGTTACACAAAACTAAACATGTCCATTTTCTAAGCGGATAAAAAGGGGTGCTACTGTATTGTAAGGGGTAATAACACCTTAGGAGCACTTCGACGTCCGCGCAGTAAAGTGAAGATATAAGTGCGCGGATGTCAGGTGTTATTATAAATCGACATGTTTAATTTTGTGTAACTATACTTGGATCGTGTAACTACTCGCGTAACCATATGGGTCCATAAAGGAGAGGAGGAGAGGCTAAATGCAACATCTTTGGTCTTTTTGAGCGCACGCACAAAGACCAGACGGGTATGGATCAACTCAACTAAGCTCAGGTAAGAACATATCTCAGTATGGAAAAACGATGGCCTGTTCCTTTAACATCACTTTTTTTTAAATTGGATTTACAAATTAGTCTTGATCCAGAAAGGGAGCATCAAAACAAGCACTTCTAATCTTTTTGTATTGGCTACATGCATTGATAAATCAAAACATGCTTAAGAGTTAGCAACATTTGCCAATTCTAAATCCATGGCTGCACGCTACAAAGCATGAGTTGCCAAAGCCACTCCACAATGGTAAATGGTCTCAACTTATATAGCACTTTTCCACCTACGTTAGGCACTCACAGAGCTTTACAGCAAGGATCCACTCACCCATTCACACTCTCATTCATACACCAGACGCAGACACTGTAGGCAAGCTTGGGGAAGTGTCTTGCCCGAGGACACAATGACAGTGTGCATCTTCAGGAGGCGGGATTCGAACCCCCGACCTCCCGATCATGAGACGACCCGCTCTACCATCTGCGCCACCGTCGCCACAATCAATAAGCTAAAAATGGAACAGTATCGGCTTTGTAGCAATACTCCCATCTGCCTCTCCAAATGTGCTAAAACTGCCCACATCTGAGGGATTTTGTTACAAAAGAATTTGCATTTTGCTGTCTCAAAGTGCTTTTTTAATTTCTACTCATTTTTTTGGTTGCTATATAGTAGTCACCATTCATAATTAATCCTTGCACAGTTGGCGAGAAATACAAAACCATTTATATTTTGCTGTTTTCTGGGCACTTTATATTATTGAAATAACGGCTAATTGCTCCCTCTATATTAGCAATGTTGTTATGAATATGAACTATCTTCTCTTTGGTAAAGTTGTAATGGGCCCAAGTTCAAGAGTGAAAAGCAGCAAAGACCAAAGACATGTCTGGGTCTATAATGAGGATTCCTGTTTCAGCTGCGGCATGAATCACCAGCCTGTATGTTGTTTGTGTTGCTGTTTGTGAAGCATGATGCAAATTTTAGAGGGATTAGTGTTGAGGCTCTGACTGGAGCGAGCAAATCCCCAAAAGCGAGTGCAGATATCATCGGCAAACACTTTTCTTGGCCGTTTCTTTCTTTTTGTCTCCTCCATCCATTTCCTCTAGCTCCGCGAGCACAGCGGCAGCAGAGCGACCACCGTCACTTCTCGGGATCTCATCTCTTCTTAGCAGCCTTGGAGACTGATTTCATTGGGCTGACAAGGGCGCCTCTGCCTCCCATATTTCTTCCGTGTTTTGGGCCTTGGATCCAAAAGCTAGAGCTGCCGCTATATCGCCCAATTTCACCATCTAGCCTCTCTGGCTAGCCAATCTGATTTTACCCCTGCTGAAAGGGGCATTTTCGCAACATGGCTAATCCTTACTTTCTCTCCCCTCCCTCCATTTTTCTCGTAAGGTCCACGGAGCAGAAAATGGTCCTAAGCACAGGCTATTATCAGCTGAAGTGATCTATCTTGATAATTGACTGGCAGGGCTAAAATTTCACACAACTGCTGCGCGCTAATACATTCAGACACTTTGCGATCAACCGGTGGGTTAGATCTTCCTGCCCTTCCAGCCGTCTTCATCGTCATTACCAAGAGCTCGCGCTAGTGTTGGGTTCGCGACACTACCGCGCTTTGTGGGAAGCTGACGTGGGTGGATGAGAGAGAAACAACCCGTTGCTAAATTAGGAAGCGGCGCATTTTGAGTGGGCACGGCAGGAAATCGCTCTAAACATGTGGAGATGCACGATTCAAGCGGGGAGAAAGGCAAGGGTATTGGTGCCATGATTTAAGAGGCTGCAGTGGAGGAGAGCAGCCAGGCACATACCATCACAGGAAATTCACAGTCTGGGCTGCTGAACCGTGTGGGAATTTCAATTGATTCACATCCGTATTCGCAGAGAGAGAGAGAGACATAGTAGTTTATAGGCAATGATGGTAGCTGCAACAGTGAAATATTGCGATGATATGGCCCAGACCTTGACACGTCTAGTTCAAGGGTAAATGCTTGCCTGTTCAGCTGCAAGGCCCTCATGGCAATACAAATAACATATATGCAATGGATTTATATAGCGCCTTTCTAGATTTTCGTAGATTTTCAAAATATAGGAAGAGTGGGTGAATGTCCTGCCGAATGGCCTCGAGAGGGGTTACACGTTGCAATTACGACAGCCCCCCACTCCGACATTGAGGTCTAATTGTCGGAGTGGGAGCATTTCCATTTTTGATCAAACGTCCCGGCATTTTTTTCCACCCTTTGTCGGAGTGGTGACGCTTTACCTTTGGTGCAACGTCCTGCCATTCCAACACACAAGATAATTTTAAAAAATTACGTGGGCCTATCAGAATGACCTATATTTACGCTCACATCCACTCAAACAAGACTCAAGAGATCGAAAATGAAGTGTAACATCACGATTACAAGAGTACAAGGAGCAGATAACCCTAACCCTAACTATTGTCGGAATGAGGGTATCAAAAAGTGTCAGATTCGGGGGACGTCGCAATGGAGGGTTGTCGGAATGATGGGGTTTCGGTTTGTAGGGCTGTCTAAATGGAGGGTTGTTGGAATAAGGGGTAGACTCCCTTGAGAGGGGCTTGAACCACCGTTGTTTGAGTTTGTGGGTGAACAAATGTGGGTGCGTCACCCTGAGTTTTCGGCCATCAATAATTCAAACAAAACAATTTCACTTGATTTTACAAGAAAGTAATAACACACTCGCCACCTGTGTTTAACTAACTGTTGTGATGTGGAGTCGCTGCAGTTAGTCAGGTCCAGGTTCAGCAACACTATGTGCCCAAAGAATTAAATCAGCTGACGACATGAACATCCTGAAGGACCAGGTTATTCCATCAATGCATTTCTTCTTCCCTCATGGCACGGGCATATGCCAAGATGACAATGCCAGGATTCATCGGGCTCATCGAGGCATCATTTTCACACATGGATTGGCCGCCACAGAGTCCAGATCTTAACTCTCAACTTTGAATCTTTGTGATGTGCTTGACAAGGCTTTGGTCACAATCCCCATCATCAATAGAAAGGTTAAGAGTCTTCATACTGGCGTATGGGTTATGATTACGTCCTATCACCATGATTTCCATTTAAGTGCTGTAAATACCCCGTAATTTCCATCCTAGTGACGTTAATATTACCGCACTGCAAAAGTAAAGTGCTGCCAAAAAAGCTTTCCTCACTTATGTTTTTGTCATACCCACCACAAAAAAATACACAATCTTAATCCTAGATCTATATCAAATGGAAAAGCAATCTCTCTTTCTCTGTTTCTGAGGCTGCCAGACGAACAAGGAACACAGTATAATCCAAGTTTGAAACGGGCCTTTTCTCTGAATCGATTTGGAAACAGTTCTAAGCACCTGTTGGAGTCTATACTTCAAACTCATGATTTACTTTAAAAGTGCAAAGAACGAATTTGAGCAGAAGAAAAATAAAGTTCCGTTTTAATTTTTTGTTTTGTTTTTCAACTTTAGTTTTTGGTAACTACTTCCCTACTATAAACTTCAGCCATCCCCTTATGAATAATGCAGACTGTCAGTTTGGCACTTCTCACCAAAGGCTTGTTCATTTGCTGACATAGAAAGTCTATTTGGATATTTCTCTCTTTACTGTGTCCACACGCTGATGTGTTCCTCCCAGCTCTCAAAAGTACAACTTCCAACATTTTTAAAATGTACAGTTTTCAAAACAAGTGACCAACTCATCACTATTTTGTGCCCCTACAGCTCCATGTGAACGTTTTCTGCACAGCATGCATCCAGCTTGCTAACTTGGTACGTTTTAAAGTACTTTTTAGAGATTTGTGGATGTTAAAAATCCATGTTCTGTGTTGGCCTTCTCGATATGAGGAAAAAAGGCAGTGATGTTGTTTGCACTGGAGGCCAAATTAAACGTTGGTCACAGGAATATCTAAATAAAATACCCTCAGTAGGAGTCCCAACAAAAAGTGAAAATCCTGAGTTAAGTTGAAAGAAATAGAAAATTGTCTTGTAAGTGCTAGTGAAAAGTTACAGTATCAAGTCACCCTCTAGTAACCGGTGTTGTTGACTCCGATGTGAGACACTTCCAGATCCCGCATGGCCTTAGTCGTTGACAACATTTGCATTGCACATCGCCACAATGCAAAAAAAACTTAAGCAGCACTCTCTGCTTGCTAAATCCGCCGGAATGATGCTGTAATCGCGCGCTAGAGTCACTGCGACAGGAACTCGAGCTCGCGCTGTGTTAGAAATGGGGCTCGAGGGGGGGTGGGTGGGGCAACCAGTGTGATGGAGTTGTAGCAGTCATTAAGGGCAAGACCGCTGTGTGCGTTTTAGCTTATCTGGTGCAAGGTGGAAGCGCACAGGGGCGGGTTAATGCCGTGAGTGGGGCTCGTGTGCACAGCCGAGATACAGCGCAGAGGGAAGAGCGCGAAAAACTGTGAGAGAGAGGGAGAGGGAGAGATAGGGCTGGTTCATTTGCAGCTTGTCCCCGTAGACAGTGGAAAGGATTATACTCAGAGAGAGAGAGAGAGCGAGAGAGGAGGAGGAGGAGGAGGGAGGAAGAAGAGAAGCGCACAAGAACTAGCGCACAATCTTCCGCCGCGCAGTCCTGTGTCCTCAATAGCACTTTTCTCTATTCAACTCTCCATCTCTCTCTCTCTCTCCCCACACACATACAGCATGTAGACTCCAGGCTATAGCGGCACAACCTGACCAGGACTCTAAACCCAGGTACGCTGCTCCGTTCATTTCTGCTAAGATTTGGGATTTTCTTTTTCTTTGTTTTTTTTTTGTGTTTGTTTTTTTTTTGCTCCTTGCCGCTGTAGAAGTCGGTGCCGGCTGCATGCGCCAAGATTATCTGGCTTCTTCTTTGCATTGCCTCAAGAGAAGCCATAAAAGATAGCAGCGGGAAGAGGGGAAAGAGACGGAGGAAAAAGGGGACATAAAAGAAGTAAAGGGCCGTCTCGTGTGTTGGGAAGTGTTCAAAAGAGACGTGTGGGCAGATAACCTGGTCTGACCTTCATGTGGGAAGTGCTACTTTGAGTATGGGGGATTTCAGGAAGTTAGTATGTATGGCTGCACTAAGTTGAAATATGCGTGTCATTAATTCATAGGTATTTGGATTCCATAGTAGCAATAGTACTATTAATAATAAATAAATAAAATCACAGGGTCTTCACTCAAACCTACTCAAACCTTAACTTACTTTGGTGTAGATATATTATGGAGCCTCAGTAGTCTTCTTATTTTCTAAAGACACTGTGGGAGTAATTTGAATTGCAAATATAGTTGGACGTGTTGGGTCTGAAATGTATTTGTATAAGCCAGTGTTGGACAAGATAAGAGTTTGCTATTAGCCAAGGATGCCTTTTGTTTCATCAAGTCATTACCTTTTAAGTAGATAAGTATTGATTGATTAGCTTACTGAGTTTGATACTTGTTCGCAAAACACTAATTTGTTTGTATTAAAGTTCAGGGTCCTTCACGTTTTTTTCATCATCATCAATAATGTCTTTGCTGTTACGTGGTTGGAGTTGTACTGGCTTTAGCTTCTCAAAAATGAACCAATAAACAGAAAATAGGAAGTATTGCTCGCATTAAAAATATCTCCGAGCTGTTGTGACCTCTGAACCTACACACAAGGCTTTGATGATGGTTTTTCGCTATCATCTAGAGACATCTTTCTATTTCAGGATTACATTTGGAAGGCAGTTGAGAGGAGAAAACCGGCCCAAAATCCAGTCCTAATCTGAGTCACCGCTGACGTTCGGCGGCTGACTTTCTTTGATCTCGTATTCTGCACAGAACCAGGGCTGTCTGACAAGTGCATCAAAATTACGAGTGATGAAGCTTTTATGCCAAACACTGAAGCATAATTTATTTCCATTCTGTAATATTTAAGCCTATCTGTTCTATGTGAGTCACTGCTTTGGTTAGAGTTTGCGCGAAAATCGCTGCTTTCAATGCATTTTCTTGAGTCATCGTTTGTATTGTGTGAAGGTATTTAGGGAAAGTTCAACAATGATACTAGATGTGCTCAACTTAAGCTCTACTATTAACAATGCGCTGCAGTTTTTTTTTGTGTATCCATAAGCAAAAATGTTTTAGCATTGTGTAGATTCATTGAAGGTCTGCTGCTATATTGAGGAATTATATATGGACTCTTTACCACAGCAAGATGGGCTAAAGATTCCGCCGGTGTATTATTTTTTCAACATACTGGACCCACCATTATCGCAAGACAACAAGCTGCAACCAGGTCTTAATTTGATCCCCTGCTTTTGCATTCCCCCATCTTGCAGTTTTTCAGGGTAAAGGATCCGAGAACTATTTTGGAGGATCCAGCAATGATTTGAGATTATATAACAGTGTTTAATGAGAGTGTTCTAGTATCTGTTTTGGCCTGTTCCCCAAATCCATCACATCAATCCAAAAGTGTTCCTGAAACTACTAATCTACAAATTAAGCACGGGCTGCAACCCAAATAAGATTATGCAAACCCTTTACATGTTTTGCAGTTTGAACCAATAGACTGCGAAAAACATGGACGTAGCTTTGTTATTATCTTCAGGAAGCCTAATAGGAATGGGAGCAGCTCCAGAAGTTTCTGGCTCCTATAGACGTTCCATTGAACCTTTTTTTTGTCTCTAAGTCATTGAACACAGGCTTGTCATTCTTACCTCCATGTGTTCGTCATTTTATTCTTTCCTTTCGACACTTTTTCTTGCCTATTCTAAATATATGAGCTGGTTCCAGAAACCCACCAAAATTGTTAGCATGAATGAGCTCCAGTTTTTCCTGCACCAAATATTTCAGGAGAATCCTAAATCGTGTACCATAGGCCAGGATGAATGTGAGTGTGTTTGAGAGTGCGAGTGGGGGACAATGGATGCAAATTCACCTAAGGCTACAATCCGGCATGGTGTGTTTACATGCATGGGTTCCATGTATGTTCATTAACATGCACTGTCCCGACCAAATAAACAAAACAAACCAACCAAAGCACCAAAAACATGGGGAAAAAACAAAGAAAATTACAAAACGCAACAAAACAATGAAGAGGCTTAGGTGAGTTTTGTTGGCCTTAGCTTTCAAATGAGGTGTTACACTCACCTATAGGCTGTAAACTCTCAGGTCAATAAGCTTTTAGATTTGGGTAAAGTTGAACTGGAGAAAATGTGTTCAGTTATGGTGGGGGTTAATGGGTTAAACATATTTTCTGTTGATTTTAAGCACTGAATAAACCTCTAAAGTTGAAATCATGGTCAAAAGAACTCGGCATTAGTCATTGTAACAGACTGTACTTTTTCAGTAGATAAATACTAGAGAAATGTATACAGTAGATTTACCTGTTTCAGATAAGGTAAAGGGACTGTAACTGCTGTTAGATTTTAGGTGTTTGAAGCTTTAATTATTTATCCCTGAACCAAGCTAAGATGTTGAAGTCCAGGTCTTCATCATAGTGAGATCGGGCAGATGTCCACACCTTAAAGTGTTGAGTGGTCAGACAAACTCTTGACCCTTGACTCAAACATGCAACGACATGGCGGGCCTGTGCCTGTCTAACATAAAGATCTATCTTACCTTATCTTATCTCATACCTGTTTGTCTGCTGTGAGCCCACTAAGCTGCTACATTCTCAGTGTGACATGAACTGTAAGAAGTCTGACATAAGAATTAGAGACAGGAGAACACTGCAGTCTGACTCAATCTTGTCAGTGATGACGGATTGAGTTAGAGAGTCTTTTTTTTAATGTAGAGTCACTAAATGTGGACTGCACTGTACAACCTTCAAGTTGCTCTGCACAAAATATTCATTCAAAATCACACTATGGGTCGTAACTCTTGAAATCACAACCTTAGCTCTGTTCAGATGTACTGTAGTTGCTCTCTAACACGCCTTTGTAAGACTGACATGTTATATGAAATACATTTGTTTATTCTTTTAAAGCTAAAAAAATCAATTACAAAAATCAGCTTTGAACATTTAAACCATAAACGGATAAAGAAGGAATCCTGGCGAGTGCTGAAATTAGGTTTGGAGAATATCTGGGCTCACAGCTATTTCCGGATTTGCATATTATTTATGAAAGCGACTGGCACACATGACGCCAGGGTTTTTCTATCAGCACCGCAACTGTAAGCTTTGAATTGGTGAAATATGCAAACACACAGAGACAGACAGAAGGGAACATGACTCGCTCAAACAGACGCTTCCAAGAAAGTGCCTCCTCAGCCATCTCCGCTCCCCTATCCTCCCAGCGCATCAGTCTAGTTAATTGCTTGGCCTACTCTGTTTTCCCTTATCATTTGACTTATGTCCATCGGCGTAACATGCTGCCGTTGAAAAAGGGTGTTGTTTAAGCTGGAGTACCATCTGCAGGCAAAGCGTCATCAAGACAACAAGAATAGCATTTTTAATAGGCTTTCAATTGCAGCTATTTACCAACTGTTATGTTAAACGCGAACACACAGACACACAGCTTGTTTACCAGAAGTTACAAAATGCCATTACTGTGCATTGCCTTACAACGGTATCTGCAAACTGCTCCCAAAATAAGTGTACTTTTAAGTCTACGTTGAGCGCGAAAACTTTAAGAATCCCCTCATTATCTCGGTTTAGCCCCCGAAATAATCTTCTATAGCTCTCGACTTTACTTCCACTATAATTCTGCGTATTGATTGATGTTTATGCACACAAATACCCAGCCTCTGTCTCACTATTTTTTAATAAATGAATCATGGCCGTCAGATTTAGAAGTCAGACTTGCCCCACTTGCAGCTCAAATGACTTGTTTTGCATATATTAATGCTAAAGAGATTCAAAATGAGCTGTCCTCTGTTGGTGTCGACAGTTACCGTGAGAAAACATAGTAATATCCATATTCACAATGTAGTTTCAAAACTTGTAATTCTTTGTTGAATATGAGGAAAGAAGAATAAGTAACTAAAAGTGAAGTTTCTGTCTCAGTGGCAATATATTTAAATTGTCATTATAAATTTACACAGCAAACACAATTCAATCAATCAATCAATGGTTTTGTATAGCCCAATATCACAACAGGAGTTGCCTCATAGGGCTGCACCGAACATTAAAAATGCAGAGCAGTAAATAAGACAATGTAAAGTTCAGGTGAATCAAGTATTCAGGCAAACATAATGTCCAAATAAGCGTCAGCAGTGGGTAGCGACGAGCGGCGCGGGTCTCCCCTGTCCTTAGACTCTCCAGCACGGCAAGGAAACACTTAAAAACCTTAAAGAGAAACCTTGGGGAGAACCACAGAAGGAGAGATCCACCCCCATGGACGGACAGGCTACAGAGACCCAGGGCCAATGAAGTCCCAGAGCAGACGAGCCAAGACCGCAGACCGTCCAGTCCTTGTTGTGAATCCAGTAGGCCGGGTTCCTCCGTTCGATCTAGACAAGCACTACCGAGGGGAGTGGGACAGGAGACACCATGTGAATAGTAATGAACAGACTACAGATAAAATAAATATTGTATCATAATAAGACAAAGTTTGCAGTAAGAAGAAGAAGAAGAGGATAGCGCTCAGTGTACCGTACTTCCCACAGCAGTGTTTCTTCTAAGGCAGCTTTTACTTCAGGCTGTGGGTTAGAGCTTTACCTAACTGACCTGATCATAAGCTAATTCGAAGTGGTACGTTTTTAGCCTAGTCTTAAATGTAGGGACTGTGTCTGCTTCTTTAACGTGAGCTGGGAGTTTATTCCATAGAACCGAGCTTGGTACTAAAGGCTCTTCTCCTCATGATTTTGGAGACCCGAGGAATCACTAGTAGCCCTGTGTTTTGAGAGCGGAGTGCTCTGGTTGGCCGATATGGAACGATGGCGTCTTGGAGATAGAGCAGAGCCATACCCTTTATGGCTTTAAATGTGAGGAGCAGGATTTTAAATTTAAACTCAACAGGAGCCAATGGAGAGACTTTAGCACAGGTGTAATGTTTTCTTCTCTTTGTACGCATTAATAATGAAATTGTTAAAAAAAACTTGATCAGGAAGGGCATCTGACCTGAAAGACAAGACAACTCCTTTTCCACCCCACCAACATACTATAACTATTTCCATAGGATTGTGTATCTTCTCTGTAGCAGAAGGATTTTTTGTTTTTCGCTAACCAGATGTTTAGTCCTTCCTTCTGCCTGCGATGCAATTCCTTAAAGGGCTTGTCATATTTTGCCCAAACTGACATTTACAGCTTTAAACCAGCATGTTATAACGTTGTTCCCTCGTAGAAAACATGCCTGGAGTAATGCTTTGTTTATTATATGCTTGAATGATCCTGGATATTCAGCTGCCTTCTTCTCTAAAGCTCAAAACATTCGCCCCCCCCCCACATGCTAATGTCATAAAGTGATGCTCTTCTGTTTAAAATTCCAGACAGCGTCACCTGACTCTCTGGACATTTTCGGTGCTCAAATTGCCTCCCATGCACATAATTATGTGTTGTTTCTCTGTCTTCATATTCAGTCATACTTAAAGGAGTGTTGTTTTCGTCAACAAATATAAACTATAGCGATATCATTACGTTACGCACCTTTTTTTTAATGATGATGATGTAACGGCAACAAGCAAAAAATAGCTCTTTGCTTGAATGATCCGACGAGACGTTTTATGAGTTTACGCTGATGAGACGAGATGAAAATGGGAGAAAGTAGTTCGTCAGACCGAGCAGGAAAAGACACCCGCACACATGACACAGAGCGACAGCGTCAGATCACTTAGGCCCAAATGTGGAAGGCTGCCCTCCCCCCTGACGCTCCAGGATTAACTGTTTTGAGGGTTTTCACTGCGGGCGGACCCTCTCACCAGAAAACCTACACAACAAGTGATCCTGGAGCATTGTAGAGACCACCATGATCTAAAGTAAAGGCGCCATGCTGACCACTCATACATCCGCTGGGTCACTACAAGGTCAAATACACACAAATATCAACTTTGTTTTCACATAAAAAGTTGCATAATGCACCTTTAAGGGGAAACACTATGCTTGGGTGGAGGTGTAGCTGGTGATGATTGGATGATGTTGGATGATGCTGTAGACAGGTCTCCCAGGTTTAATTTACGCCTAAACCTCATTTATCCACCACTGAAGCTGCTTTACACGGTCACTAAACATAACAATTTATCACTGCCTTACACCAATCATGACATTTTGTTTTGGCCGTCGCTTTAGGAAGTCTATGCCAAGAGCGGACCACTGTGGCCAAGTAGGGCTTGTGAGAGTTAAATATTTTGAGATCCCAGGAGCTGCCAATCTTGCGTCTAATATTGGATCTATACTGCGGGCTTAGGGGCTCCGAGGGCTGTCTGAGGGAGCTTGATATTCAAAATAAAAATACTTCAGACGCCTGCTGGTCCAGGCGCGCGAGCTGTGGGAGACTCCAGGCATCAATTTACCAACACCAAGAAACTGGAACAAGCCCCTCTGCAGATAAAACCAGAGGAGAAGTGAAAAGATTAGGATTTTAGACACTCACAGGTACTGTTGGGATGAGGTTATTGAGGAGGCATCTTGGATTCCTGTGCCTGCTTAACATTTAGACTTTTTCCCTCTTGTTTCAGTTGTTCTGTTGTTAAAGTCACCAAACAAAAAATATATGGTTATTAGATCTGTTGTAGGTACAATCATGGTTTGTCTAGTAAAATCTGATTGTGACCACTCGTTTTCTGGAGAGTCTCAAACTAGCACATTGTCCCAATAAACAAGGAAGGATTTTTTTTTTTAAAGTCTCACTGTTGCGCTACAAAACCATGATGACATACAGTACACACGCCTAAAATAAATACAGTTAATTATGAAACAGAATTCAGTTCACTTCTGTGGCATCTGCTGGCGTAACATCCCATGCCAAATCAATTACTGCATGCTAATAGGCAAGTGATTTTCCGTGGCGATCCTCTAGACAACCGGGATGAGGATGCGACTGTGCCCATTTTTCACAAAATATTCATGTCACCTAGCCTGGCAAGCCACCAGACTTACAGTGTCCATGTATCGACAGAGCAAGACTTTTTGGTACTGCTTCGATTTTAATGCAATTTCAAGGTGGGACTAACAGGCGCAGAGTAAACTAATTAGATCAGTTTCAAATTCCGCAGCATCGCAAGGTTGTTTTTTTAAATATACTTTTTGAGAGCAGACAAATGCAAATGTTAAATGACATATTGAAAAGGAAATTAAATCTCTACTGTATGAAGCAGTTCCAGATGCCAGATGGTTTTACTATGTATACATTTATGCAGCGAGTCAAATGGCCTGTCAGAATACTTGTCACTTGTTTTTCATATTTTGTGTTTATAAAGTGTCTTCTGGCTGTCCACACAGGACTCATGTTTACCTACTTCTTATCCATTGACAAGGAAGGCAGTCCCGGGCCAGAGGAAGTCCTGTTAATTACAAAAAGGGTATTTTTGTCTCGTCTGGTCCGGTCCTTGTCTTGGAGGTGAGTAATTGGTATCATTGAGTGAACAAAGGGAGTGAATGAGTCAGGGATTCGGATCTATTATTGTGCACTAATCAGTCTTACTGTGGGCTCTGGGAAAGTGCCAGCGCCAAGTCTGCTTTGTGCCGCGTCAGAGGGAACCAACACTTCTCAAAGCACCACGCTGTAAATATTTGTTTTTACCGACAAGACCAAATTAAAGTTAAGCATGTCTGTAATTAGGTACAATCGTTTTTTAATTAACAGTTTTGAATAACTTGGTGAACAAATGTAGGGTTTGTAAAGAGTAAAAAATGTTTATGTTTTCCTCATAGTTTCCTCTGTGTGGTACTGCAGTTTTCCCAGCCATAAAAAAGCTGACTGTACGCTATATAAATATATACTATATATACTGTAGGTACCAGCTATGTGCTACTGATCAGAATGCTGACTTAAGTTTTAGCGATCAGTCTTCAGGCTGGCAAAATGGGTTAGAAGCAGAGAAAACTCCCTAGCTTTCTTTGGCGTTTCCCTTCTGAGATTAACCTTTGATCTGGAAGTGTGTAGTTTTAGTTACATTTCTAGGCTCAATTAGCCTGGCTAACGCCAGACTGCTGTGTGCGCTCGAATCTTTTCGAACTTCACAACAGCCTGGGGACCATGGCCGACATTTTTCCATGGATTTGGGCACCAATCACAGAACGAGGAGGGACGGTAAGACGATGACGCGCTATTTGACATAAAGCTTGTAGTTTGTTTAGGGATAAAAAAAAATAAAAAAATATTTACGGATCCAACATGACAGCAGCAGACGCGATGCCATCTTTCGATCAAGCTTTAGAACGTGTTCTAAATAGTTTAGCTCTAAAGTTTACAGCGGGTTCGTCATACGTCATCTGATACCATGATACGATTGGCTATGGCTACGTAAGACGCATGAGAGACATTTGTAGCGCCCAATAAACGGCTATGGACAATCGTAAACCACACCTCTCCTACGAGAAAATGAATTGGTGGTCCCCAGACTAAATATCACTTGTGATTTTAGTCTGGCGTTAGCCAGGCTAAGGCTCAATGCCTGTCTTGAAAAAAAAAAAGAGCAGCATGGTGGCTGAGTAGTTAGCGCTCATATGGGGTTTACTTGTTTGCCCGTGTTTGCCAAGGTTTCCTCCGGGTTTACTGTATTTCTGAACTATACAACTTGACTGGTCTTATCGTCTTTTACCTCCTTTGTGTCTAATACCTGTTTCACCGCTGCCCATTGAAACCTTCTAACTTTCTTTTCCAAACAAACAAGACCGCTCTCTATGTACTCGCATCATTTCTGGACTGGCTGTCAAAACAAATAACAGCAATGTGGAACAAAGACTCATTTTAGTCCTATTGCCATGCTGTGACATCACCTGCATACCCGCTGTAGGCACATCAAATGTACATCATGTTTGCACGGATGTTTTGATCACCCCCTTGGACATAACTGCAGTGGCATTAAGCGTCCAGTGCAGAGTCCACACGGGGTGCACTTTGCTTTGGGGTTTGTTAATAGCATACTCGGACGTTGACAATGTTGCCATAGTAACACTGGCTCATAACGACGAGGCAACAGCTGTCGTGGGAAACAACACCCCGCTGTTGACAAATCGGCGCAAATATTGCTTTATAACCTCGCAGTTGTTACAAAAAAGCTCCGGTTTTGAAGTTGGAACAAACTAGTGATTGACAGGTGAATTGACTGAGCTAGGATGTTATTTTGCTATTTTGTTCGATCTTTCAGTTTAGTTTGACGGTCTCCCAAAATTGATTTCACGTTGTCGAACTTGTCGGCTGACTTGATTAGGAAATTTCAGTGTTCGTTTTAATGAGAACGTAAACTAAAAAGCTCCCTCTCACTTTTATACTCTGTCATTTTGTGCTTGTTAAATTTTACCGAGTGGGATTTGCGCTACACAGACGGATACAATCTGAGCTTATATTGACAAAATATTGTGGTGTGCCACTTTTAGATGAATAGAACATATTTTACATACATAGCAACAACGCAAAGCTTGAAACAGGACTGTTTAGGGACTGTATGATATTTTCCAAGCTGCTTCTGACAATACACATAATGGATTGGGCAGTCAAACCTCAGGGGGAGCAACAGTGGTTCAGATGGAGCTTATATCTCAGAGGTTGATGGTTTAAATCTCGGCTCTTGCAGATGGATACTGAGTTGTGTGCTGGGCAAGACACCAGCGGTATGAATGTAGAGAGTGAGCGAGTGGCTGTATTGTTGTATTTATTCTATATATTGTGTCGCTTAAAACTGCGATATATTGTGGAATATGAAGAAGTAAACAAGCTGAGTTGATAGAGATAATGCTGTGGAATATGAGCGAAACAGGGTTGTCGGTGGAATTACAACATTGTTAGTTATTTGAAGAACTGTCGGGGGTTGTTATAAATGTTGTCATATAGCGCTCAAATGCTTGTTGACGGACATACTGTACCTATGCTGTACATAGTCAATGCCCACCTCATATCTTCCTCCATTTCCATCATATTCCAGATTCAGCGTTTCCTTCTCTGCAGAATCACATGTTGCTGTGTCGCCGTGGGCTGTTTTTACACGGTGAGGTTTAAGTGTCCTTCAGACTGTTTACTCCACAGCTGAGGGCACCGCACATTGACAAGCGACTATAACTCCTGAAGCTAACATTCTGGGTACTGTCCGCAGGCAAGATATTTTAGACCTGGTTTTTAGAGACACACCATAACTTTTATTATCAAGCTTCCTTCCCCAATAATGAATAATGGATTAGTGGAAATTGAACTAGAGGTCAAAGAAAGCTGTAATGACACTGACAGGCTATAAATGCAGCAACAATGTCTCTGCTCATGACAAGGTTGATAAT
Source organism: Neogobius melanostomus (assembly GCA_007210695.1). Lineage (NCBI taxonomy): Eukaryota > Metazoa > Chordata > Actinopteri > Gobiiformes > Gobiidae > Neogobius > Neogobius melanostomus. Next base: position 3,230,398 of record VHKM01000299.1, on the reverse strand, counting down.
TTATGCTCTGATTTATCTTTCATTAGTTGTTCTCATTAAGGGAAAGTGCAGTATTTGAATATCAAAAGTCAGGGTGCCAATTTGCCAAAAGTGGAGAGGCCTTGGATGAATTTGCCAGGATTGTGTGACTTCCTGATTTATGAAAACAATCAATTTTCAAAGAAATTACAAAGCCAGACGGATATTTTGACATAGGGTAAACTCATTTTGACATTATTTCCTCGTCAAAAGAGCATGGTCTGAACCTCCCAATCGTGGCCCAAAGCACCACTTTCTCCAAATCCCAGTGTTGTACATCATAACAGAGTTTTGGGAGACATCCCTGAGGGAATTTAACAAATATAAATAAATAAAAAATACTGCTAATTCCTTTAGTGAAGTTCATCTCTGATATGTGTGATAATATTTTTCAAAATCTTCTTGGGGTCAAGATGCTGGAGAGCCAGATTTTGCTCTTGAGCCTGATTTGTTCTAAGACTAGGTCTTGCAATTCTATAATAGTGTTGGTTTCAATTCTCAGTTAAATTTAGTTATTTCTTAGGTGCAAAGGAGATATTTTCATTTTTTTCATGCTCGTGTATGAGGGTGTGCACCTGCTGTATTACATATAGTTTAGTTAGTTTTAGTTTAGTTTATTTATTTGTTTGAGCAGTTGACCTGCTCAAAGGGAGTGGGCCTGAGTCAAAGGCTTATAAGCGCCCACCCCAAAAATAAAACAATAACATTACATTTAACATTTGCAGGGTAGCAAATCATAAACAAAGGAACATAGAGCAAAGTAACAACAAATATTGAAGAACATATGGTTTTCCAATGTTTATTGCCATAGATGCAAAAATGGGGAGAGCGAATATGTGGCACTATTTAAAAAGTAACTAACGTTGATCATACAAGTGAGTGTGCTCAACCTGTAAAGTCCCATGTGTATGTATTGAGTAAGTATTGTGAGAAGTTAATACAACGACTCAACAAGTTGCTTAATGATTATATGAAACTGTGTTGATTGTAATCTGTGCTTTTGGGGTGATTTGAAGTGCTGTATTGTTGAGCATGTACACACAGTTTGACCATCTCTTAAGCACATTTAAAAAAGAAATCACACTGTAGTAGTAAAATAGTATCTTGTGACAGCAGGGAATTTCACAAATACTTCTAGACTAGTCTTTTTGTGTTAGTGAAGGTGACTGTTACATTGTTATCCTTCAGTTCTTGTTTCACTGCAGCCATTTAACCACACATTTATTCTTTTTCTAAAAAGTCCATAATCAAAACCGCTAGAGTGTTGAGCAAGCTAAACCCCTTCAAACATCCCGGTGGCTTACCTTTTGGTCCTGATCCACCAGTTGGGATTTCCTGTGTGAAAATGCTTACTTAAAATTCTGTGAGCATCTTAGCAGCCGATTTATGAGCGTTAGCGCTAGATTTGTCTTCGGTGTGTGAAAAGTTGCCTACCGTAGTAAGTATAGATGCTACTTTTAAGTGTGAACGGTGCATATTGTGTCTGTGATTCTTGCCTCCTGCTGGCAACAGTTTGTACAAATTCCGTATTCAGAAAAAGCCAGACCTTGTTCCAAATATAGCCGGCTCAGCGCTGGCGTTCTGATCTTGTTTGGGTTTTACTTTAATTTTCGAGTGCCCCGGAGAGTTGGATATTATAATTTGTGGAGAGAGGAGTGTTTTCTCTTTCACTCTCTCTGCCTGCCTTCTTAATTAATGTCTCAGTTGAATTGAGAGCTTCGTGATGGAGAGACATGGAGGCGAGAGGAGAACGCTGGAAGGATGCCAGTGGCTGCTACTTCGAATATGATTGAGATTATACAGAATGAATACATGAATAAATGAATGAATCGGGGCCAATGAAGTGTGGAGGATTCATCTCCGACGATGGGAATGGGAAAAGGATATATTGATACAGAGAGGACAGAGGGGAGTACAGTAGGCCCATATCCACGACGGGAATTTACATGAAGGATTTTGTAATGACACTTGGAGTAGGATATACAAAGAAAGTATATCTTTTTATTTGGGTCTTTAGTAAGTGGATCATTCGTCCATGGATTAAAGTTCAGTGGTTTGAATCCCAGCTGCAACAACTGCATCCTGTTGTTGTCGCTTTGGGGACAAAGAGACAACTACTACTGTATGTTCACCGCGTCCCTCCTGGACCCGCTGCAGTTAGCCTACAGAGCCATCAGGTCTGTGGACGACGCTGTCAATCTGGCCCGCCACCTCGTCCTGGAGCACCTGGACTTGTTTCATGTTGCACGATTGAACCGCAAAAAATTCCTAGTTGTTAACCTGTTCATGACAACGCCAATAAAACAATTCTGACTCTGACATTCGCTACTAGGGCTGGGACAAATTAACGGATCGGATTGCAATACTTTTTGCTTGCAATACCAAGTATCGATACATTATCATGTGTTGCAATACTTTTAATACTTGTGTTTAGAGGCATTTTTTATCATGCATACATTTTATGTTCATGTACTTTTCTCTATCTATCTATCTATCTATCTATCTATCTATCTAAATGGCATTTGATGTATAAACTTTGGACATTTCTTTTTACACATTTTAAGGTAAACCTATTACTTATCATGATTATTTATTTTATCGCAATACGGATCGGATTGGCCCCTGAGTATCGTGATACGTATCGGATTGTGACAAAAGTGTCCTATTTGCTATGGCATTGTTTCAGTAAGCTTCTACAATGTCAAAAGATCCAGTGTCTTATATTGATGATGTAGCCTTCTGCAGCACATCCCACAGATTCACAATGGGGTTAAGATCTGAACTCTGTGGAGGCCAATCCATGTGTGAAAATGATGTCTCATGCTCCCTGAACCACTCTTTCACAATGTGAGTCCGATGAATCCCGGCATCGTCATGTTGGAATATGCCTGTGCCATCAGGGAAGAAGAAAACTATTGATGGAATAACCTGATCATTCAGATGTTCAGGTAGTCGGCTGATCTCATTCTTTGCTGCTGAACCTACACCTGTCTGACTGCAGCAGTTAAATCCATGTAGGCAGCGTATGAATATGGTGTATGGGTGATTGGTGGTTGTCGAGCAACCAGTGGTGCAGATGGGGTTAATGGCATATGGCATATGCAATTGCAGAAAACAGCCATTGCATATGCCATTTTCCTGATAACTAGTAGCCCAGCCCTATTATGTATATGCAATACCTACTGCATGCCGTACACCCCTGACCAAAGACAATAAATCAAACGACGTGTAAAACAATATAAGTAAAATTGACAGAGGGGCTGACAAGTACAAATGATGAAGTCTCAGTGCGATTAAGCCATAAACGTAAAAAATAGCTCATGTCAAACCAAGGTTATACCCCTCCCAGCCACACACACACGTAGACACACACACACACAGACCATATACTGTGCTCTGTAGTGAAGAGAAATGTTTAGAGGAGGCCATGGGCGGTCATTTCGGGTTGTGTCCGGAGCCTCTGAGTTATGGTCTAAGTGGCACAATGACAATCACTCACCAGTGTTTAGGCCTCTTTTAAAAATAATGAAGAAAAGACCGAACAAAAATTAGCTTTGGGAGTAGTGAGCAAAACAACTGTGCCACTTTGATCCAGAACTCTCAGCACTTCTGTACAGTTTTGTGTGGATACGTTTAAAATTTGATGAAGCATAGAGAATACACATCTGGAAATATCAATGAAAGTTGCATTGGTTATAGCAGGGGTTCTCAAACCTTTGGGGACCGGGGACAATCACAGGAATGCCAAAACATCGTCCACAATCCTTGTGACGATGTGTATTGAATTCATGCATTCATTTAAAAGAAATTAATTTGAGGGTTAGTTGTTCTGAGTAATTTTCTTATTGTTTCCATCAACACATACAGTACATATAAGGGTGCATTCATAACACCCTCTTGATTTGAATGTCTATTTGCTCAGATGTCCTGTTTAGCTGAGGGGTTTTCTTTGCCTTTGGAATAAAATTTATCTTTTTGTCCTTAAACTATAATATCCCCTTTGCATGACCGGGTCATTTCCTTGGAAAAGCTTTGCCTTTTAAGTGCTTAGATGTTATGCCTCAAGTTCATGCTGTTAAGTTAATAACATGTCAGTGTGTGGAACGAGCATGAGCTCCGGTTTAGTAATTAATAAAGGCGGATTCTTTCTACATAGCTCTGCTTTGGCATGTAAAAAAGTGCATGTGTGTGTAAGAGGGGTTGAAGTATGACATCTCCCCTATAGGGACATCACAGTTAGGGATTCAACAATGCGAGTAAAGTCAGAAAATTAAAGAGCAATTCATCTGCAGAGCTGCCATGGCGGCGGCAGTAATAACAGAGGAGGTGCCAGGAGCAAGCTGAGAGAGGTGGCAGCCCATTAACTATCACCACCAGCGTTAATGACAAGACGAGCCAAAAAGCACTGCGCCTGTTATATACGCAGCGGTGACATGGGGATTAAGATAATAGGAGGGCACGCTAAAAATCCATTCTCAAAATAACGTATACAGTATTATGATTGTACACAAGTTATGACTGCTAATTGATAAGCACGCGGAGTCTGCCAGAAGGCTGCCAGTACTGCTGCTTATGTTGCGTCCCTGGATTATATTGTAGACTTACAGTGCTACTGCTTCAACTACAAACATCCTGACTGATGTATTAAAAACATTTCACAGATAAATACATACTGTGTAATGTATCATACCACTACAAAAACCTTTAACACAAAAAGATATGCCTCGCTATGGCCTGGATTCGATACGCTTTTGCTGTCACAAGATTTTTTTCAGTCTAGCGTTTTTTCATCAAGGTCTTGTATTGAGAGTATGGTTCTCTTTCCTGTTTTTAATGTGTTGGACAGTTCCTAACCCAGTTTTAATAGTTTCTTGGTGTTTTCTTGGCTTGATACATGCCAGTGTCTTTTCAAACAGACTGATACCTTTATCATAACTGTGGGATATGTCTTCTGCCTATAACTCGCTGCCACCTAAAAGATTAATAGAAGGCATTTACCTATTTGCCTTGTAAAATTCAGTTGGCGGCATTTTGTATTTCTTTTTTTTTTTGACCAGGCAACTACTAATTTACTACGTAATACTTGTACTGTTTGGATTTGTTTGTTGTGGTCATTGTTGTCTTTGTGTATTTTATACTCACTGCAAATCAATTTCCTCAAGGGGACAATCAATTTTCTACTACTACTACTACTATACTAATCAACAGTTGACAATAAACTACACTCAGATGTCTGTTCCCCCAAATGTAGATGTCAAATTAATCTTGCAAAGCTGACATCAAGTCCAGTCAGAATAACAGCTCTGAGAATAAGCGTGCAGTATTTTCTATTGGGACAATCATATAATGTGAATGTGTAGCTAAACTAAGTGGTGACTATTGTACAGTAATAGCCTGTGAGCTTAAACCATTATAAATGACTCGTCTGACTGTAATTGTTTGGGCTGTAGCCTGTCTGGTGCCTGTTGTCATGACATCATTGCCTTAATAGTTCGCTGTTGCATTGAATTACTGCCCCGTTAATGGCTGCCCCTGCTCTACAGTAAGTACAAGCCTACAGTTACAAAGTGTGTGCAGCAGATGACCAGACGTGCTCTGCTCTCCCTGGTGAAATATAGCCTCTCATTGTCCCATATACACACTCCCCCACATACCAGGGTCTGCTCAAGGCTCCACATAAATTAAAATGACAAACCCTTGTCACATTTCCCCCCTCTTACTCTGGTGTTCCCTGTTTTCTACCAGCTCTCTCCCCCTGCCATGGATGCCCAGAGGAATGCACTGCTTTCCTCCTTCACTCCGAGACAATTTACAGTGCAAATACAACTGTTGTCAGGGTGAGTTCAGGCCAGCGCAACATCTCATTCATTCAGAGCAGGGTGGACAAGTAGAACTCCTCTCCAACAGATTTAGCCATTTAGTTTCTGTGAATGAGTGGCTGTGGAGTGTGAAAAGCTTTTGATTGTTACAGCAGTGAAAGGTGAAGGTTCCCTTAGTACAGCACTTTGAGTTATACTTGTGCATAAAGGTGCTCGAGTTGGTTAATAGTGATGATAGTGGTGTCAGTGACGGGGAAGGCAAGTGTTATTAATTACTTTACTACCTTAACATAAAATAAGGAACATAAACCTTGTTTTATCCCTGCTTAGTGCTGTTATAAAGACAGTAGCCTTGCTGTTGATGGATTTTTATTATTAGATTCAATGTGGTGAACATTCAAACAAACAAAAAACCATGATGACATTTTATTGATCTAAAAATAAATGTTAAACTGAGTGCATTTATAACTCTATTCTGTTTATAGATTGTAAATTATTATTTCTCACTCTGTGGTGTACCACTGTAGCCCTTCAGGCAAGTGTAAACATAATGCAGATCAATGCCCATGTTCACAATCCGTACTGGCTACGGTCCAGTCTTACTTAACAAGGTACAGAAATATACTAGTGATTGCGATTCTCTCTGTGGCTGTCCTCTACTGTACTGTAATTTTTCATACATTTAACCTGCTTGGCTTGTGTTTTATGTCCCGTTTGTCACAAGGGGGCAGTAAACAGTTCCCACATCACCAAGCCATCATCCCCATTTGTGTCACTTTACCATGACTGATCCTGACACATGTGGGAGGGCTCTGTTGTCATCGTAGCGGGGGACAATAGCCGCGGGGGTCTTGGGATAGCCTGAGTTGCGGAAATTGACAGATGCTGCAGCTGTTTTCACATGGGCGATATCTGGCCCCAGGTGATTATTTTAGTCATATGTGCGTTGTGTGTGCGGAACAGAAGGAACAGAAAATGTGGGCATTGTTAACACTTTCACAGTCGCTGCCGCTGCCTCGAGGATTATTGGACCTATTAACATGTGTGGGTTTATGACAGGCTCTGTATGCTGTGGTGGCTAATTAATTATGGTCCATTGAGCAACTTCAAAAACCACAAATACTAAATAAGGAGCCTCCTCGTATGATTTATTACACAACTACAGGAACACCGCAGCCACATTGTACATACAGTGGGTCCCGAGAGTTTTCTGACCCTCTTTAATTCTTTCAAGTTTATTATGGTACTGGTGCTGAATACTATGTAGTTTAGGATTAGATACTGGATTCTAATTCAGTATTTGATTAGGTTGATTTTTAATCATGATATTCCACAGTCATTACTCTATCTTGAAAAACTAAAAACCACATTTTAGAAAGTTTTGCCAAAATGTTATAAAGGTCAGGTTTTCATAAGTAATCAGATGCCAGTCACCGCATTTATGACACTGACTCACTTTTCAGTCAGTCATGGCTGTGATGGTTTTGGTCTTTCATTACTTATCTAGCCAAACCATAATGAAATTGAATAAGAAGAATAATTAAGAATTAAATTGTTTTAAGAATTAAAGGGGTCCCTGAATACTAATATATAGAATGTCTATGTTAATGATGCTATTTCACATGTTGTCTTTCTTATTACACTTAATATGTTTGCTGAATGTGTTTTTACTTTTTCAACTACTCAGAAAGAATGTAGAAAAGCTTAAAGGGTAACTAAACACCAAATCAAGTTTTTTTTACTGATAAACTGTCTCAATGGGTGTCTCATAGTGTTGTCCACTGGTCCATGACATTATTCTGACATTATAGCGCAAACATGTGTAAAATCCTAACTTTGGCCTGAAAACGAATGGGTTGCGCCCCCTTGAGGGTTAACTCTGCTACTAAATTAGAATTTCCTGATTGACTGGAGACGTGTCCACGGCCTCCACAGAACGTCATAAGCCGCACCAGCTCCACACATCGTCATCAGGTGCTGCCAATTGTCCTGCCCCTGTACCTGTGGTTTATAACCAAGTCCCTCCCACGTAATCTGTCTGCTGTGATCGTGCCAATGCAAAGGCCCACACACTCACCCCCGCATGTCACCCCCAAACTTCAGAGACCGCCTCTTTCACAGCACTTTTTGACTTTTGTTTGTGGGTAGGGAAAGGCTTTGGCACGCCAGTTTAGTTACTCTTTAAATCATCAACTGGACTGGGTTTTGGTAAAGTTGAGAGGATGTTTCGCTTCTAGTCATAGAAGCTTCTTCTTATCTCTTTAGGTCAGACAAGACACTTTCACCCAAACTTGAGCAGTCTAAACATGGACTGTAAAAAAATTATAGACGTCTGCTCACCCCTCCCCATTCGAAAGGGAATCCATGGCGGATTTACTGAATTCTCTTTCCCAACTCTGACGGAGCATTTTCCTAAAAAGGGCATATGGGCAGGATCTTCACTGTAGACTCAGCCCTCGCGGGGCGTGTTGTTTGGTCGTAACCGCATCCGCGCCGTTAGCTCCAATGCTAACGGCCTGTCCATCAAAGTCCGGCCCACATTAGTATAGGAGATTTCTAAAATGTTTCTTACAAAAACCCGCCTGGTCCCTTTAATTGTAACTAACCCAGCGTTATCACTGGAGGAATATCTAGCTGTAGAAAGTTTTTAAAAGAATGAGGCACCATGCTTTCCAGTTGTTTAGAACGTGCGTATGGTGCAATGCTTTCTAATGGAAAACTAGCTTGTTTTGCAGCCCCTATATGGAGGTACTACAGCAATGGCGGCCCCTAGCGTCACGGTCATAAAGTAGTGCAACCATTGGCCCCCATTGCTGTAGTACCCCATTGGAATGCATTGCACTTTAGACATGTTAAAAACAACTTTAATGCCCGGTGTCTAATTTTTTGGAACAGTCTAGAGATAGATATTCCTCCTGTGATTACGCTGGGTTAGACACAATCAAAGGCACCGGGCTGGTCATCGTAGGATACATTTTAGAAATCTCGTACTTAATGAGGGTCGGACTGTTAGCATTGGAGCTGCGCGAGCTACACGTCACGCAAGGGCCGAGTCTACAGTGAAGATCCCGCCCTTATGCCCTTATTAGGAACATGCTTCGTCAGAGCTGGGGAGGAGGAGTCTGTAAATCCGCCATGATTTCCCCCTCGAACGTGGTCATTATGGTAAACAGGGAGGAGTGAGGAGGAGTTGTCTATTATTTCTACAGTCTATGAGTGCAACTAGCGGCCATTGGGTCTAAATAAGACCCAGGCTCCTCCCAGGAGGAGGGAACCAAAACTGCCAACCATCCATACTCAAGTTGTTTACAGTATCACTCAACTAGCAAGTCTTTGTTTTGCTCAACTGCTGTGTCACTGGGCGTAGACGACTTTTCTATGATGGATACTCCCTGGATGAATGAGAGCCTTCACCAACATACTCAGAAACAAATGCTCAGTAATTTTACTCTGTGCATCTCTGTACATAGAAGAAACATGTTGATATTTAGCACTCCTTTCAAATCCATTGTTATCCATTTTTTTAAACAGTCGTAATGTTCTACTTTTTGCGCAGGTCGAGAGAAGAGAAAGGGTCCCATGCTCTCTGCCAGTGATGCCGAGTTCCCGCGGGAGTACCACACCCTGGCGGCCGGCGGGGGACGCGGGGCCCGGCGGTTTGCCGAGAACAGCACCAACAATGGGGGCTTCACCTCGTCCCTGGACCGCCGGCACAACTCTGTGGCCGCCAAGAGCCTGGAGGCGCTCAACAGCATCCACAAGGCGGACATAGAGCGGCAGAGGGACGCCCTGATGGACATGCAGAAGAACAAATACTCCAACAGCCCCGGCAGCATGTCCCAGGGCACGGGGACGGCAGGGAGACAGGTAACATCCCTTCACACATATGAGACCAGTTAGAACCATTCAAAGTGCTCAACTGGGTAAAATATACTGCTAGTTTAGTTTCACATTATATAAATGACATATCATTTTTTAATACACTTGCATATCTAGATGATGGGAGGAAAAGAGAACCTAGCTCAAAGGACACTAGTGACAAGTTTCATGCATAATTAAAAGTGTCACTCACTAACCCTACAGTAACAATACAATTTATTAAGTTAATCAGGTAGTCTACAGTCTACTTGTTTTATCTCATTTCCTAGTTCCATCATTGTGAATCGCAGTCCAGAGTGCGCTGTGGCTTGTTGTTAGAAAACCCCCTGTAGCTGTTTTCCGGGCTGTGATATGGTGGCTGTCAAGGCCGGAGCATACGATTCACTACGCTTCATCCCCATTAAACTGTTCAGTGACCTCCTGGCGCTACAAAGACGGAGGCTACAACAACCCATGAATCCCGGTTTTCTTAGATTTACATTATCTGAATGTTAATGTTTTTATTCAGTTGAGTGTCCTACCTTGAGGAAGGGAAGAGTGACCATTATTTCCACATGAGAGCTTTCTGGCATAAGATGACTGTGAAGAAGAAAGAAATGTACATGCCCTGCCCAAGCACGTTAGCAAGTGTGCAGCTCTGCGGATTATTACTTTGATTTTATTTGATGTTATAACCATTGAAAAAGGACACCAAGCAAAATAGACAGTGGAGCGAAGCAAACAGTAGCAGGTTTTCGCACATCATACAATATTCTCTCTGTTTGCTTGTGCAGTAAAGCAGCACAGTGTATCTTGTGCATGCTTGAAGGCTTTCTTATTTTCTAGCATCAGTAGCACGTGAAGGCTATGGGAATCAGAGTGTGTGCGCTACTGGAGCTGAGCAATCCAGGAATCTTTTTTTTTTCTTTTCTGAGTTTTCGACATTTTGAAGAGAATGTCGACCGAGGTGATTGACATGTTTAAGTGACTGTAAGCCGGTGATCCTGCTTTTAAAGTTTCATCAATCATAGAGGCCTCTTTATAATACCTGCGACAGATGGTCAGAGATAGGCGCGTCTGCTCTCTGCGTGCGCTTTAGAGCTGCTTCCTTAACATCAAACTCCATCGACTGAATGTGTACTTGTACGCATAGCTGAGGTTGTAGGGGAGCGTAAAGCAGTATTGGCTTAAAAAAAACTTGGAGGCTGACGTATGGGCACAAATAATCAATTCAGAAATACAAAGCGGCTGCCAGAGAGTTACATAATGCGAGTCAGGAGAGGAGTAAGGGCAACTACAGCTCTTTTGGCAAGGGCTGGGGATTCCGATAACGACAGAGCTTTACAAAATCGATCAAGTCATTAAAATGGGCTTTTATTCTTAATGTTTTGCTGCAGCAGTATGCATGCAGTGTACATAATATATTTCAAGATGTACTTGACATTAATCTTTTAGCCAAAGCCTTATCTCTTTTATATCCCAGGAAGTGTATGGGATGCCTTTTGTTGTGGTTCCCAGTATGTCTGTGGAATGAGCTGCCCCTGTTTGTTTGGCTGATTCCCTTCTTGTTTTTAAATCATGCCTTAAGACACACATGTTCTCCTTGACTCCTTATCTAGTTTGGAGAGTTGACTTTTACTGTTAACATTGTCTTTTTGTGCCACTGTATTGTATTTTCACTATTGTCTTTGTTGTTTTTAATAGTGCTATATAAATACATTTGGATTGGATATTTTTGTCAGACATATCCCTCTGGACCATCATTTATTGTACTCCGGTACCACATAGCTCCAGAGTGCTCCTGAGAATAAAGTTGTTGGAAAAGCTTAGAATAAAAATGATTCTAGGACATCATCTGAAGTCATAATGTACAGTTTACTTACCGTAACTTGGTCTTGTTCAGAGATAGAATAGTGATCTGCCGTTTTATAGTGAGCTGTGACATATAATTGTTGTTTCCATGGTCAGAGATAGAGCAGGTCACAGTACCCGATTATCAGTTTTAGCTGTGGAGCGAGGTCATGTTCAGAGAGTATAAACTTCAATATGAGAGATACATTTTTAAGGATAAACTATTAGTGAACTCCAATTTATTTGCAAATGTAAAAGCCTATCTATGTTTTGTTCAAAATAAATGGGATTTGGCTAAAAGTGAGAAACGCCCATTGGTGCCTGACATAGAAATCTCTTACTGTAGTACAATTTCTATCTTAGGGAGTGTTGCTAATTGGGGTCGCAAGAACTATACTATACTCCACCCTCACTCCACTGTTCTTTTGCTGCAATATATATGTAACCACTTTTACTTTGTGTCAAATTTATCACCCAAGTCCCTGTTGTGTGCCATCTTCAGATTGGTGCAAACATTAACCCTAATTAGCCCATCCATCTCCCGCAGAAAAAAAAAGCTGGACCGCGACAGAGAGGGAAGGAGCGAAACAGGTGGAGTCTCGGTGTCGTCATGGCAACCCGCCGTGCCCGTATATGGCCGAGCGAGTGATATCGTATGGTTGGCAAAAGCCCTTGCATTGGGGGAAAAAAGGCAGGCACACGCTGTTCCAAGTGAGAGGCAGAGAAGGGAGCGGGGGGGATTTTTCAAAGCCACTGCGTTTTGTCGGGCGAACGAGGAAGTGATAGACAAGCAAGAGATAGAGCGGGGGAGAGAGAGAGAGAGAGAGAGAAAGAGAGATAGCAGGAAGAGGAGAAGGAGGATGGGCGGGGGGAGATGCTAACTGCCTCCCAGGCGCTACTACAGGCAGGCACCAGCGCGGGGGGGACTGTTTGGCTGATCCTGTGGACCCAGGGAAGAGACCGGAGAGCCGCAGTAGAAGCAAAAAGAAAGAAAAAAAATCAAAGATGGAAAGAGGGGAGGAGGAAGAGGGAGGCGTGCAGAGCAGCAGCATGCACCAGGCGGCCGACGCGCTGGTGAAGTAGCAACGGTAAACTCTCTCTAACCATGTCCTTGCATCCCTAGGTGCTGTACTGTATGATGTGATGGGGAGACGTTCCGGTGTTTTCCTTTTGGTGACATAACAGTGGGCTGGTGTAGAGGGGCTGCATGCTGTGGGTGGGAGGAAGTCTTTGGAGCGTTTTATACGGGCAATTTAGTCACCCATTCGTCATGTTGTCTGTGGCTATCTGTGCACAAGCTGTCAGGTGGTGTCAGGTGTGGTCCTGCAGAGAGCAATGCACGGATATCTCTGTGTGTGCGTGTGTGTGTGCTTCTACTGTATGTATCAGGTTGCATTTATGGGAGGCAGCAGTGATGTATCGTAGTAAATGGCTACACATGGGATGGGGAAAGAAGCCGGGGAGGGTATTTAAAAAAAAAAAAGAGGGTGGGTACAAAGATGGCTACTTATTGGCATGCAGGTCAGGCAAGCATGTCTCTCGCCTCGTCCCCTTCGCGCCGTTCGTCTGTCTGTATCGCTGCATATGGGCGCCTTGGGACTTCGACTCAAGTGATTGAGAAATATTGCAGGCGCTAGTCACTGAGTCATGGCTCAGAGGGGGCTGCTTGGACTGGATAGAGTAGGTTTTATGTTTCCTAAAATGCCAACTTGTTTGGGAAGGAAATCAATAATGCATCTTCTAGTGAGTCTGGAGATTTTTTCACCACTCATAAAGGCGCACAGAACATTAATTTACTCCAAATTACAGTAAGAAGGAGGTTGCGGGAGACCAAAGCTTTAGCTAACTTCTGTAGGGCTGTGATGGCCATCCCTAAATTATGCATGATGACTTTTTAGAGCTTTTAACCAGTTTTCCCCTTATCAGAAATTTTCCCAGTGTAGTAGTTTACTTAATTCACACGATAACTTAATAATCCTGTTTATTTTGGTCAATTCTTTTTCTACTGTTGAACCTGATCTGTATTTCCTGGATTTTGTCGACCAATAGATGGAATCCAACCTCCCATTCGCATTTTCGCTGCCCAACTTGGTCAAAGCGGTTCAGAAACCATCCATGTCACGGCGCCGTTGATTTCATAGCGGGCTGCAAGCTAAAAAATGGTGGCTTGTGCTTATTTTTTAATCATGGTTAATTCCCCTGCTGCCATTGGAGGCGCATGGCACATGCATGATTCCTAAAAGGGCTGTAAATTTCCACAAAATGTATTTTTCATGCACACACATTAATTCAAGTATGTGAGATATTAATATGGAGGTGCCCAAAAGCATGTTTATAAGCCACAATTATGTCCACTCATAGTATTATATAAGGTATATATGTTCAGTTAAGGTATACAATACATTACCACAATATAGACCACTGCATTTGACCTATGCCTCATTAAGACACTTGTGAAGAGCAGGGGCGACTGGCTGCAGTGCAACAGGGATTGTTCTCAGATCAGGCCTTCTCAAACTCTGGACCTCGAGGTCATTTGGTCCAGATCCCGGTGGCGCGTCTGTGCTGTGAATTTTATTCCCATAGCAGTTAGCAGAGCATGTTGCATTACCATAAGTGAGATTACTGGCTTGTATCAAAGAATCATTGAATAAAGATAGTATTATGATACATATTCTTTCAATGCCCTTGACTGACGATAGAGCAGTAACATTAATATACAATATTCCCTGGTGTTGAAGACATGAAGCGATCCTCTTATTGGAAAATGAATAGCTCTTTTGAAACGTGATGAAACAAGAAATGGGCAGACTAATTCAACTTCACTGATATAAGGCTAAGCCTGAGCTTTTAAAATTTGAAATTGGTAAGTGCCTACGAAAGTAAAGCAGTGATCTGGCTAAATGGAAATATGAAGAAAAAGTTATTTTGGAACAACTTTATCATAGTGAATGTGCATTCTCAGCCATGAATGTTATATAGAACTCTAATCACAGCTGAGTAATGCACGTTTAGATCAGTCCTTTCGTCTTGCAACAACATCCTGGGTACCACGTTTTAGAAGCTCACAGACAACAGAAATCTCATCAGAACTCTTCAGTCTCTGTCATAACTGCTCTTTACTCTTGATATTTGTTTTTCTTAAATCAATTCTAATAGTATGCCATTTTGTTATAATGTACCCTGATGATTAAATTATTATATTAACAAATGCATTTTACACATTTTACTATTAAATGTTTACAATTTTAGTGAACTTTTGATTTAGTAAAGAATACACTTTTCTGACCATTTACTTTTCTGACCTTTTGATTTAAAGTTTGAGAACTCCTGCTCTAGATCTTGATCTAGGTACATAGTCATAGGTGAGTTAACCTAATGTTGCATGTTTGTAATGCAATTTAAGTCATGTCGTGAATGAGGAGAAGTCTGAATTTGCTACATAGTGAAATGTATTTGTGACACTTTGGATGCTTGTTTTTCGAATAAATCGAATAAAGCCTAGAAAGAGTTAGAAGAACAAACCGCCATTTTCCAGTTGTCAAGTCGTAATTATAAAGCCCCGCTGTGAAAGTGCTCAAAAATTGGAGAGCGATCAGAACAAGGACGTGAGGTGGTTAACTCGGAAGAATTATCCGTGACAGAATTATTTGCTTGTTTTGGTACTAGTAAGTAATGGAGGCAGCGGGGCAAGTCAGCGACACGTTTAGAAGTAATAACTAGTGAAGCACGGTCCAATCCGCTGCCAAAATAAAATATCATGTTCACAACACAACTTTATTAGTTGGTGCCTGTAAATCTCCAGGTCATGTTTTGTGCCTGTTTTTATGGCCTAATCCATACCAATAACATGTCACATTTTCATTACCTTCTGCAGATAATAGCTTTTTGTATTTTGAGACTTTGAGACCATGGATGCTTATAGTGCTGTATATTTTGCATCAGAATCAGAAACTATGCAATGGGGGCTTCTACGATGATTGCTGTTTTTCTTATCTTCTTATCTTGACGAATTGTTCCCTTCAAATTATACAGGATCTGACTAGCTGCAGCTAGCGAGACCTTTCCTTGTACTCATCACCAATCAGTATTCTGGTTTTGACTCTTAAATGGTGCAATTCACCCAAGGTTTTGTATCTGCTTAGTTATGCAGATCTGCATTATCTGCAGAAATGACCCTTGCCACCGCGTCCGTAGCCTGTTTACCGTCCGGGGTGCAGCTTTGCCCCGTAAGGCAATGCTGCGTCTTGATGCACCAGAGGCACTTGTAAAACAGATGCAATTAGTGGGGAGCAGGGCGTCAACTTCCCATCAGCAGCAGGTAGTAGGCTGCAGGCTGTCAGTGCGAGATTGAAGTCAGCCCAGATTTACAGCTTATATCACCAGTATTGGCCTTGGAATGGAGCAGGTCGGAGCGTTCACAAGAGCCGCCTTTACGTTATGTCTGTGTCTGCCACTTCTATCCCAGGCTCGGCCAGTAAGGACCACTGCACCTCCACATTCAGCCAAGATGTCAATCTGTTCGGTGAAGTCTAAAATGAGGACAGTGCACAAACCGCACCTTTGTGCACAGAATGTGCCGTATGCATCTGGCCAGAACCGCTCAAAGAGAGGCTGTGCGTAAAAGTTACAAAGTGCGCCGCAGAGCGCACGGAGCCCCGAGTCAAAGGGCGGGTTTGATTGAGGGCCGAGCTAAAGCGAGATGTTGATCACTGGTTTAGATCATTGACGGTTAGTCAAGAGACTGATCTACTGAAGGACATTATCGTAGAGACACAGTAGTTGTGCGTACAACTTATTAGATCTATCCTATAGCTATCCAAAACATATTTTTTTCGTGTCTCTCCTGCGTCTTTCATTAGACCTTTGCTAATTTGAATTAAGTGAATGTGTTCCTCCCCTTGATTGGCTAATAGGCTATTGATGACACAAAAAATCATGAGCTCTTCGGACCAGTGCATCACTGTGCACAAAGGAGACCCCAGACTCCGGCCAAAGATTTTTTTTTTTATATCATAATTATTAGTATCTATAGTGTCTGCCTGCCACTAACCAAAGGAATGGCCTAAATGTGCCAAAACAGCGGCAATTTGTTTTTGTTTATTAAATATACAATGCAAACATGAAATTCAGCTTTATTTTTAAAAACAACAACAACATTTCATTCACTTGGATACAAGTCATTTTTTGATTTGAAAACCATGATTGAAAAACGACTTGTTTTTCGATACACTGTCAGTTCATTAACTTGTTTAACAAGTGACAACTGACAAGTAACTACTGTAGATTCTTGCATTTTGATGAGTGAGTGCACACCGCTCCAAGGCCACATCAACCAAAAGTATCAGTGTTGGAAACTTGATCTGCACCCTTACCAAAAGACTGACCTTTAGCAGAAATTTCACCAGACTCAAACTTTTTCATCTTGCTGTTAAGCTTTGACCATCAAAACATCCTCTACATGTCGGGGGTAATAAAAACATGACCCAATCAAATTCAATATAAGAAGCACAGCATTAAGTCTTTCTGTATTTCCTTGCTCTGGTACATTTAATGAGCTGACCGTTTCCCATGCCCTATGTGTAATTTACCAGACTTTGTACCGAACTGCAGTCATCTCTGCCTCTCTCTCTCTCTCTCTCGCTCGGCTGATCTGGGTCAGAGCAGCCCACAGGCCTGTTGCACTTTCAAAGTCGGGATCCTTTCCTCTTTTCTTGCCTCCTCCACTTGACAATTTGAAAAACATCCACACACATGAGCGCAAAGCAAATATTTGGGAGTAGGTAACTCCCTGAACAGTTGGTGAATCGAGTTACACCCACACCTCAGATTAATTTCTAAGGGAATGTAATTTCTCTAAGAGCCTTTCAGATGTGGCTTCGTAGGTGGTGCTTTAATTACATTGACAAGTTTTGTTGAGATGTCATTTGGACGCTCAGTACTTCATGATTCCTGTGTAGTTATTGCTTTACCTACAATTCTCCAGACTGACAAGCAAAGTCCAATTATTCTGCTTTCTGTTGATGAGGCTTGACAGACTGATATATAGTTGATAGTTATTACTCATGCCAGCAAGCCACAGTATGTATCTTAAAATGTATGAATCTATGTATTTAATTGGATGTATTCTCCAAAGTAAGAATAGCTTTGATTGCAACATTGTGTGCAAATGAATCCCATCAGAAAGGAAAGGTTGTACGCCCGGGAAAAATGATGAAATTCGAAAGGCTTCTGCAGAAATCTGAAGCAATGATGAATCCTATTTTTAAACAGAATGGTTTTGACAATCGGTAATTTGTGTTGGTTTAAAATTGTACCCATTTGTTCTCATGAATTTAAAGTATAGGAGACGGCTGTGGCTTATTGGCTGTTTGAGAGACACTGATACATGGGCACCTATTAGGAAGCCTGATTAAATGGTAAATGTATAGTTAGTGTGTGTCAGGATGGAAAATACGAACGTGTTTTTTCCTGATTGCTACTGAATCATGGGATTTGACTTAAAAAAACTAAAAAAAACTATGGACAGCTCCGGCATGTTGTAAGGACATGTGTACAGCAACATTGTCTTTTATCAATTGTTTTGATGCTTCAATATTATGACTGTATTTTCCGGACTATAAGTCGCTCCGGAGTATAAGTTGCACCAGCCAAAAAATGCATTATGAAGAAGAAAAAAAACATATATAAGTGGCTCCAGAGTATAAGTCGCATCAGCTTTGGCAACTACCTGGGCACGGAGGTGTAACTGCACCGTTGACAAGCCTCTCCCGGCAGCACGTTGTTCAAGCTCCCATTTGCAAACTTGTTCCTCTAGCTGTGGCCATCTAGCTTTTAGCTTTTTTTTCCTTCTTCATTGTAGTAAGAATAACCTCCGTTATTTGCCAGTCCCTCACAAGTTTCTCGCTCATGCCACACTTTTTTTACTTGCTGCTCGATTACCATTTTTCCCAAAGGCTTATCTTTTCTTATCTAAAGGTTTCAGTGGTACAGGAGTAGCAGATACTATTGCACAAGCCTAGAGCGCTCTCTAGCGGCTGTCAGTGTAAAAATAGCATTATATATTTTGATATGTAGCAAATGAGTATAAGCCGCACCCCCAGCCAAACTATGAAAAAAGTGCGGCTTAGAAAATATAGTTGTTCTCCGTATTTTCACGTTGTGTAAGTGGAATATCTACAACTATTCCCAGCTCAATGGTTTGATAATGTGTAGTTTGTCGTCTGGATTATTTTCTTTTCTTGCTGTTTTAAGTGATTTCTTTACCCTGACATATTTTGACGATCGACCCCTGCCTTAAGTGATGCGCCTTATCAGCTGATGTGTTACCATGACTACATATGGACAGATTGGGCACCGAACTTACTGTATATGCCTTCAGATATTGGCTATGTCTCCATATAAAGTAGAAATGGCAGTGTCTTAATCCAGTGTTTATCAGTATAATCCTACTCTTGGGCCGGAGCCAGTGCACCATTTTTCTGAGGAGAGCAAAGTGAGAGCTGGCAGCATATCCTTTTTTTCTTTTTTTTTTCTCGTTGGTGTGCACAAAGTCACTGTAAACATTTGATGAATAGCGCAGAAGCATCCATCCATCCATCCATTTTCTTCCACTTGTCCGTTGCCGGGTCGTGGGGCAGTTGGAGCTGCCAGGTCACATAGCACCGGCCCCCATGGCTCCTTCTGCAGGTGGTGGGTCCACGGAAGGACGGCCTCACGGTTCAAACCGGGCCTGTTGGTCTCTCCTAGGGGGCTACCAGTGTACGCAGACACTGGAGGCAATGTGGGTGAAGTGTCTTGCCCAAGGACACAACGACAATGTGCACCTTCAGGAGGCGGGATTCGAACCCACGACCTTCCGATCATGAGACGACCTGCTCTACCATCTGCGCCACTGTCGCCCAGCGCAGAAGCAATTACAGGCAATTAAAGTCCTATTATGATGGCAGTGAAGGACAACGTAAATTCATCTGGCTATCAGG
Source organism: Neogobius melanostomus (assembly GCA_007210695.1). Lineage (NCBI taxonomy): Eukaryota > Metazoa > Chordata > Actinopteri > Gobiiformes > Gobiidae > Neogobius > Neogobius melanostomus. The sequence continues at coordinate 3,210,870 of VHKM01000299.1, read as the reverse complement.
GAGATAATTAGTCCGTCACGTTGCCTCTGAAATAAATATGGAAAAAGACGGGGCATTTGACAGTTTGCGTTGCCAGAGGTTTGATTTCATTTCTCTCCGTTTGAAAATGTCATCAGTAATCTGCAAATCTATGTTGTGAGCACGCATGGAAAAAGATCAAGCAGAATCATCATTTTTGTGATGTGGGAAATGTTTGGGTTTAAAATGTAAAATCCTGTCCGTCCTAGGTTTTGATCATTTTTGTTCCCCTACTGGCTTAGCTTAGAATGAAGAAGTAGTGGAATAATGTCACCATTTCACTCTCAAGTCTTCACTGATCATTTCTGAGTTGAGTCAAGTCCATGTGCAAGTCCAGCTTATTAAAATAAAATTTAAATTGTCATTATCGTAAAAGATCCCTCAATGAGATCAGAAACTCACTAGTCAAGGGTCATGAGTCAAGTCTTAATTCCTTTGTCCTATGTTCAAGTGGAGTCACAAGTCCCAGAAATAACCTTGGAAAACGGAAAACATATTCCAATTTCTTGCAGGGTTTATAAACATTTCACAAATATCAAGGCACTATACTCTCATAGTAATGTCAACAAATAGCAGTTAGTTAGTTCATCGTCCTTCAAAGGCTTTGTTACACAGTATTATGCTCAACGCTCAAAGGTCTTTTTTAGCAAATGTCTGCTTTTACAATAAGGACAAAACAAATGACTTTCCATCACAAGAAAAAATGTCTTGGACCTTTCAGCTCAAATCAACACAAATTATTTTAAACTAACTAATTCACTCTAAAACAATGTGTTTCTTTAAAATGAGGATGTTCCCAGGATTTTGTTTTCCTCCAATGACTGTGCAGTGATATTCCCTTGATTAAGATTCTTTTGGTTTAAGTTTTGTTAGTCAGGATAGTTACCGCTTGAAAGTGGTTGAAGTCAGCTGAAAGAGTGGGGGAGACGTCCAGCTATTTTTTTGTAGCCAAGAGGAGGACTTACAGTAAATGCTGTGGGCAACACAGGTGTTGCTATATCTCAGCAGGAAGGTCCAGGCCTTTAGTGTTAATGTTAGTGAGCATGTTCTCCCTGTGTAGTCTATTTTGTTTGTTCTTGTTTCAGTAGTATGCAATTGTACAGTGCATCTCAAAATTCTCACTGTGGTATCACATCCTACTGTCTCCCACTTAGCTGTGTTCTCACACAGCCATTGCTTTTGCTCCATTGGTTTTACTATAGCCATCGTGTTATTTAGTGCAGCACATGACAAAATGTCTAACGTTCCATCCCTCTTCTCTCTCCCCTCTCTATCTCTCTGTCTTCTTTGTTTTTCCTGCTCCCAGCAACAACCAAACTACTGGAGCTTCAAGGTCAGTGCCAAGATTTTTTGCTGTTTCTGTTTGCGGATCTGCCTCTCTAAATGGATCTCTTTCATTGTGTGTCTTTGCATGCTCGCCTCGTCTAAGTAATGGTCACATGTCTCTGCACGTTTGGAGGTAGAATTCTTTATCGCTTTAATTGTGAGACTGACTCCGAGCGTGGTTTTCTTGGCTGTGTGGAGTTGAGCTTAATCTGCTGCCACCCCTGGGACACTCACTCATGGATATTATGTGATTAGGATCTGGAGGGTGAAGTGGAGTGATGGGGGTATCAGTGGCAGTGATAATGCGATGCATCGCTGAGAACTTCAGTAGTAATTGATCACAATATTCATATGGCTGAAATGTATCCTTTCTTTTAGGTCTCTTTGGGTTAGGGCTGAATGATTTTGAAATCACATCTGAGTGATTCTTCTTTGTGGCGATTGCAATTAGATTAGCGTTCCATGTTTTAAAATCAAGATTTTAAATACACCTAGAGGCATTTACACTTGGAAGAAGACCGAAATATGAACTGCTATAATACAAGAATCATGCCGCTCTGTAAATGTTTGTAGTCTTAGCAGTTTTACTACATACAGTACTACATACATGGAAATAGGATACTTTAAAAGAATAATGATGCTTAAATAATTGCAACCTGCATTTGGTAATTGTGACCATTGAAATTGAGATTTCTACCTTATTCCGCCCCGCCCACTTTTGCATCTTTTTGATCACATTGACTTGTAAAATGTAAAATGTCCGACGTTCATCTGCACCAACAAGTCAACATGTTGGTTTTTTGTAGTAAAATAAAAGGAAAGAACAGTATTGTATTATATGGTTGAACTTTTAATGTAGGCCTTTTTATCATTAGATTAGATCAAAACTTACAGGTCATTATTGTTAGAGAAATAACAATGTCCGAGAGGATAGATGGAAATAGGCAGGAGTCTGGATGTCTTATGTAGGAGAAGTTTATTTACCAGTGGTGCGGGACCCGGACACATGAACTCGAGATGTTGCGCTAGTCTTACCATTCAAGTCTGCCTATGCCTGCACAGAAGAGGGATAAATACCCTCTGTCGAGCCTCATACTGATACTTTACCATTAAATGTTCTAAGTTCTTCGAGGTTTCTCTCTTTTCTTTCCCTTAAAGACCATATTCTTGGACAGCAGCCTCTTCCAAGCACTGAATTAAACTGGTGAATGTCACACAGGACTTATACCCGTGTCACCATGGTAACATCCACAGCTGTAGGCCCTAGTTGGCGTGAGGTAAAGAACCTCTGAGCTTCTTCATATGTCTCATTGTCATTGTTACCGCGGTTGAAAAATGTTAAAAGCGGTGTATTATTTAGCGCTGTACTTTTTTAATAAAAATGAAAAAGTCTCCGGATTGCCTCGCCTGATCTAAATTCATATGATTTGTAGACTCATAAATCTCCATACACCTGGGGTATGGAAATGTACAGCTTAGCCACATCACCTGCTTCAGTGAGTTTGAGGCCTGCAAGGTGCTAATATTATTCAATCATAAAAAATAAAAATAAAACACTTTTTATTCGGAGAAATGTAAATTAGCTGCCAGTGCTTTTTGCTCTGGTCTGTGAACGATGTGTCAAAAAGCCTTGAGCGCGTTCTTGTTCCAACTCTCCATACATTATTATTGAACACTGTCTTTTGACCCTTTCTCTTTGATGAAGCCCTGGGGAGACTGCAGCTAAATGTATGCTAACCTAAGCACTTACGGCGTCTTAGCCAGAAATTACTTGATATTCAACGATGAACCGCGCAGAAGCTATTGCTGACATAGTGAATAAAAATCTAGCCTGTTTCCGGGGCTGCTGCTTTAGACATAATTCAATTTAAATATGCAGTCATCCGCAGTCGTTGAAGACGCTCGGGATTCACTGTGTTACAGACAGTATCGGATTCTACAAGACAATTGGTACCTATCGTGCTAACACAACATGCTGGAAGACATGAGAGACGGGCACATTATGTAAAGCTATTTCTATCTAATGTAGTAATGATTATGCCCATATTACCAAGTTTTGTTTAGCACTATTTACTGCGAAAGCCAACTCTGTTAATCCAGTCTCTGAGCAAGATAAGTCAACATGGAATTGGTTAAACGTATTATTATATTTTGAAAAGCAACAGTACAACATTTTGAGTTCAACAAAATTGACAATGTGTCTCAAAACTTAGCCCCAATGACTACTTTTGCTACTATAGAACCTTCCTGCATAACTTAAAGTCATGCGGGGGATCAGTAAAAAAACAAAACAAGCACCGTAGCGCTTTACTTTTCAGCAGCTATTCTCAAACTTTTCACAGCAACTAGTGGGGACCGGGGCTATTTGTCACGTGGGGTATTTTGTCACATTGCTTTCATGGGAACATTAACTCGACTGCACGTGTGGACTACATTTGTCACATGGGGTATAAATGGTGGGAATCTTTTTTCTTTTGTGTCTAATATGTTTTTCTGATCACTTTATTTTAACATTAGCTTTTATAGAGGCTGTAAGTTTGGGTCATTTTAGTGAATCTGTACATTTTACACCTCATAGAGCATTTTGCAAAACAATCAACAGTTAGTTCAAATGACTGTTATGAACACATCTGGCATTGCATTGCGACTGTTTTAAAACATATTTTGTCCTTTTATCCCAAAAAGCAAAAAGTTACAAAGGTTTATCAAATTTCAAGTTAACATAAAACCCTCCATTAACAACAATAGTGACAACCAACCCCACGCCATTGACAACTTGCCCCGCACATTGTCACTGTCGATTTTGTTGTGTTTGATAGTTAATCATTATTCATCACAATATGATAGAAAAAAGAAAGCCAGGTCTACTTCAAGTCAAGGGTTCAAGCTTTTATTTAATGCAGGTCTGACTCTTGTGGGATTTTCTGTAGATGAGCAGTGTGACAAATAGCCCCGGTCTCCCCTACAGCATCTTAAAACATTTGACCTTCCAAGTACCAGCAGACTGAGCTCAAGATCAAATCAGGACCAAACCGGGTCTAAATTGGTGCTAAACCATGACTAAAACACTTAACTTGCATTACTGCTGCTTTACTAATTATGGAATAGTAATTAGATGGAAATAGCACAGTAACAATATACGTGTAATAACCAATGGCCGCTTGTAGCAGAGATTCATGACGATGACGCTAGGGGCCGACATTTCCCTCCATTGCTGTATTACCTCCATATATGGGCGGCAGAACAAGCTAGTTTTGCATTAGGAAGCATTGCACTTTAGACACGTTAAAAACAACTATAAAGCCTGGTGCCTCATTTTTTGGAACTTTTACAACTAGATATTCCTCCTGTGGTAACGCTGGGTTAGGCATGATCAGGCGGGTTTTCGTAAGGCACATTTTAGAAATCTCGTATACTAATGAGGGCCGGGCTTTGATTGACAGGCCGTTAGCACGAGAGCTAATGGCCCGGGCGCGGCTACAGTACGACGAACTACACGCCCGCGAGGGCCGAGTCTACAGTGAAGATCCCGCCCTTTTGTCCTTTTTAGGAACATGCTCGATCATAGCTGGGTGGAAGGAGTCTGTAAATCCGCCATGGATTCCCTTTCGAACGTAGTTATTAACGTCAACGGTGAGGAGTGAGGAGGTGCTGTCTATTATTTTTTACGGTCTATTGTAATAACAAGGCACACAGCTGTCATTGTACTATATTTCATGGTCATTTTAATCACATTATTCTTACGCCTAATCCAGTATTAAGACTGCAAATTACCAGCAAGTTGCCATACTATTTTCCATGTTATTACAGTGCTTTAACGTTAGCAAAAACAAATGACATTTTGCCCATAAAAAATTAAATGGATAAACTTGTGAACTTAATCATCCCTGGTCCAGGTCACATCTTTAAAATGAGAAGATAAGGCCTTCATGCTCGTCTTTATTGGCGTTATGTCACTGAGAAGCCAGATACAAACTAATGAGTAGTCTTTATAGAACCTCATGCTACTCCCACACTCTCTGTCTCCCCATTTGAAACCACTGTGCAGCTCAGACCTGATTGGGCTCTGCTCCCTCTCTGCTCGCCTCAACAAACCCCCGCAGCTGCCCATATTGCATCTGTGTACATTTAATAGTCTCCCATACTCCCCGGCACGCCACGTCTCGCTGCGCGCCTAAATGAACAAATGCGCATGACTAAAACAAAGTCTTCGTAGATTAGCTCTGACCTAACAGTCCTCACCTCTTTACTGTGGCCATAGAAAGCTGCATATGAAGTAAATAATCGTCAATGTTGTTCTTGCAAATCCGCCAGCAAAACAGATTGAAAGGATTTTGCCGTCCGTCCATAGGGACCAGCAGGGATTTACTCAGCCCCCTTCTTATACTGCTGCTGCTGCTGCCACCAACATAATGGGAAATAGTGCAGTGTAATTTTGTCTTTTTCATAGCTCCGAGCGGCACTTATACAAATATTAATGCTTAATTTGGTCTCCTCTGTCGGAACGGTCAGAGTAATCACTGCACCATTGTCTCTGCCACTGCCTTGGTATTGAATTTGGACCAACATAGTCGTATTGAGGGACGTTGTTAAGGGTTGTATCCCAGTTATTTTTCAGCCATTTTGCTATTCAAGGATGTAATAAAGGAGAGTAATACAAGTGAGCTCCCATTTGTGGTGTAGTGATTTTAAAACTAGTTCTTGAAAAGAGTCCATTTTGTTTTTCTTTGTGTCAATAAGATCAGTCTGGTTAATGGCGTAATTTAGAAAAAAGCAGCACAGAGAAGAACCTATTTTCTTTGATGTGGATACATTAAAGCCACAATGTAGAATATGCAGGTTAAACTGAGCTGTATTTAAACACTGAACATAAACAAATCAAGCTTGAGCCTAAAGCTTGTTTGCAGACAAAGACTATGCAGTCTTTTTGCAATGTGTTATATTAAAAAAAAAAAGCATTTGGAAGAGGACCAAACATTTTACACTTCATTTTAACAGTCAAAGCAAAGCAGCATCACCTTCATGGAGATGAGCTGGTGATGCCCGCTCCCAGCAAAGTTGGAAGTTATGTCAGGAGCAGTGAGCCCGCTCACAACATAGATTTTTTAAAGGTATTTTTTAGGTATTTTTCACCAATGAATGCACTCATTATGAAGTACAGTAGTATCTTATTATCTTTTATTATCTAAATGTTTCTCAGTATGGCTCCAAGAAAGGTGTAGTTGTACAGTATATATGAGGCAACAGTGGTGGAGATAGCAGAGCGGGTCGTCTTGTGTCTTGGAGGGTCGGTGCACACTGTCGTTGTGTCCTTGGGCCAGACACTTCATCCACCTTGCCTCCAGTGTCTGACACTGGTGTATGAATGGGTAAGTGGTTCCTTGATGTAAAGCACTTTAAGTGCCTAATGAAGAAAAGCACTATAGGAGGTCCTTTCTTCCGGTTTCCATTGGATGTTCAACTCTTCCCCCTTCAGCAAGGAGGAATATCATAGGCTACAGTTTGCACTTCCTCTTATTATAGTCGTCCTGTACAGTTTGTGTATTCATACATAGGTATTTATAAATATTTTATTTATATTTTAGGATTTATTATTATTACAGTATGCTGCTCCTCCTGGCAAATGAATTTCCTTGGGGATTAATAAAGTTATATCTTATCTTAAATGTGACCATTTAAATTCATTCTATGTGATATAATAGTAGCTGAGAGCTTTGTGACCGGATGGAGACATTTGCACCAACAGGAGAAGATTGTGAAGTCTGTGAAATATTAGGAAGAATATTTTGATATCAGCCACACATAATTTAATTTGACACATTCAGAGCATAAATCTATACTTTGGATGATGGATGGATTTTCTTGCATTTCAGCCACTCCTCTGTGTTCAGCAGGAAATGAAAACCCCATCCGCAAACATCCGTAAGCAAACTTTTTATAGAAACGATTTGTGGATCCTCCATGGAGACTTTTGGTGTCGCACATATTGTATGCAGAATACGTCTGAGCCACTTCCTGTACCGGCCTCCCCTGACTAGCCCTGCCATATTTGTCCCAGCGAGCGAGCTCAAGTCTAACCCATTTAGACAACTGCCTTTGTTGCCGTTGTGCTGTTTGGATGTTGATACGATGCTCTGTGGAGAAAATATTCCCCCAAATCTGCGTCGAAGAAAGGAGTGTTTTGCCCTGGTAAAAGGCTTAGAAAGGGGGCCTACTGCGGCTGTGTTCCCCCACTGACGCCTGGCAGCAGACACAGGCACGTGGCCAGAATCACTTATTGACACTTCACCACCACATCCAAAGATGCAACGCTTTTAAGACACTGACAAAGTACGACATCGTAGTTGGTAGGAAATTGTCAATTCATTTTTCAGCGAATGTCAATTAGCGTATACGTTTAAGGCTATACATTTGACCAGACATTCCAAAAGGATCACAGACTATTTTTGAGATTATGGAATAATGGTCTGCATATTTAACAGTGTGTATTAACTCGTTCTGAAAGTCTAGAGGAGTGCGCGAGCCATCTGGACTGTTGTCTGTATGGATAATTATATCACAAGCCATAAGGGTCTCAATGTGAAAAACATTGTGACGCTGCGTAAAACATCAGATGAAATACTTTAACGGGTTCACGCGGTACCACACAGGCAGGAAATGAACAGTAGATGCTTCCTGTGTCACTCCAGAGCAAGTACCCTTAAGCAACACAATTAACCCCCAGCTGCCGGTGTTGATCTGCTCGGTGGGAGGCTCTGCGATCAGCTCTCACTTTATTGGGCGGCTCACAGAGGGAGAGATGTCGTGCGCTGTTTTTTTTCCCCCGACATGACCTGCCTCATGATCTTCACATCCACACAGCGGAAGCACATTTTTAAAACAACCTGAAAAAATGGATTAAGTCAAATTAATTAAATCCAATGATGGTGATTCCTTTTCTCTTTATTTTACTTTATAGTTTGAAAAAAGGGAATTCCCTGGATACACTGTTGTTTTTGTTCATACATTTCGCTTCTGCATGTGCTCAACAACCTAGGAGCTTTCAAACTACTGTTCTTTCATTATTAAAACCCTGTGATGAATGCCTAAATGTTACTCAGTGTTGTAGCTGTAAACCAACACCCTGGTATGCTGTGCTAATGCCCGTGCCGGCGGAGAGGCTGTGGGTGGAACAGCTGGGTGAGTGTGATTGGTTGGTCACTGTACAGATGTGCACAGCTGCAGCATAAATCATGAACAGTGTCTGCTGAGAAACCTGTCTGAGCGACCAATGGTGTGAAAGCACTTTCAAACTGAACCCAGACAGATCTGTTAAACAGTCAAACAGGGGTAAGAATCGGTGGAAAGGCTTTACAACATGCTGGACATAGAGGTGAGGCTTGAAAATCACTTTGTTTTTGGTTAGACGTTTACTCAAACATCTACGGTGAGATTTAATTTGAATAACAATGAAATCAATGAAATGCCCTGTGATATTCTAAGACATTGTAGTTGTGTAGCTTAAGTTATTACACCATTTTAACAAGTATTTACCTCGGATGTTTCTTATTTTTCAAGCTGCAAACTGTTCAGCGCAGGAGCATAGTTTGAACTAAATGTAACTTAAATGTGACAAATATTTGATTGAAATTTAATAAGTACAGTAAGGACTGCAGGCTGTAAATAGACTTTTCAGAAAATCGAATTTCTTTCAGCTACTGAGTGCCGAGTCATCTCAAAAGTGCTGAGCTCATTTTTATATTAATCTTAAAAGGAACAATGGGTATTCTCCTATAAAGCGTTCCAAATCTGCACTCTTGCTGCAGTGCAAAGTTGGCTTAAATCGAAAATTATTGATACTTCCTGCTATACAGTACGTCCTACATTTTCATCTGCCACCACTACTTAAACCCTACGTTTTTTAGCCATGTAAATTGTGTTTTAAACCTTATAACAACTCAATTACAATTTCACCCACTTGATTAGCTCTTTGCATGTATCCATATGCTGACAGCTGTGTTCCATTATGCATGGCGATAATGCAGCCTACCTGGTAGAAAATAATGACGAAGTCTAATTTACAATTAGTCTCAGCCTCTTAATTTCCAATGGTGGCGCGTGTGCCGTAGCCCGCGGATGGTGCTGTGCAGTTATCAGCCGCTCTGGCAGACAGGATTATTTCACTGAATTTGGAAGATACGTTCTTGCAGCCAGATGGTCGGTAGTTGAGCGAAACATTGCGACAAGCCCATAATTTCCACCATTATGTTGCTCTTCATTTATATTGGATACATGTGAAATAATCACAGTTTGTAATGATGTTATGATAATTGTTGTATTTCTACGGCTCATTTGCGCTAAATGTCTGGAAGATTATAGCATTGCAGCGCCTATGGGCCTAAGGTGGGCTACACCTTGGATAATGGACAGTTGGTTGGCACACATTTTTCTTTTGCTCTATTACATACATGATTTATATCGGTACATGGTTGTAGACACTCAAATCCACAACTCTTCTTGATTTGAGACAAAAAGAACGCAGTCAATGTGCACATCCTCTAAAAGTGTCGGAAACGTTTTATAAATTGCAACTAATTGCAACTGTAACAAATTGATTGCCATAATTGTGCAGACCTAATATACTTTTCATAGAGAAAAAACGTATGTACCCATTTCTTGTATCATTTTGATGCACTTCCTGCTCTGTTTGATAAAGCTAATTCTCCCAGCACATGGCTTGTTGTCTGATTCTGTATTCCAGATTATTCACGCATATTAAAACAGACTATTAGTTGTGTTTTATCTGAGTAGTTGTTTCAGCCCTGGCACAAAGCTCAAACCTTATTTCCTAAACCTTAGTTCAGTTTTCCGCAACAATTTATTTCTCTCAGGCATTGCATTTTGAATATGAATGGTTGTTTCTCCAGCTGACTGACCACACTGACAGCCACTTACGCTGGGACGTCTCATGTTTCTTTTTGCGGGACCTCTGAATTACTGGGTGTGATGACTGTATTAGTACCCATATTGCCTTGAGATATCTAGGTCAAACAGCGGATCAGTGGAGTAAACACAATGGCACTTGGCCACTTTAGCGCTCGACATACACTCAGTCAGATGATGTGTAAAAAGACTTTTCAGAGCAGGTCCAATGTTTATCTTTTCCATTGTCGAGGCTTAAAGGGATATTTCAGGATTTTTTACATAGGGCCTCATTTCCTAGTTATCCAGAGTGTTGTCGATGTCTGGAGATATTGTTTTCTTATATTCATGCAGTTCTTATATTTGAAGAGTCTAGTGGCGCTAGGCTAGGGCAAGGCTAAAGCATTTCTATGGTATCAGTTAGCCTGCATTAAAAACAGTCTGACCCACTCCACAGTGCACCTGAGGCAAATCACTTATAACGCCAGACTAACCATATAAATGTCTGTGTTAATAGAATAATGTTTGAAATATAACTGACCTTGTATCACATGAATTACCGCATTTTGAGGGACTACTTTCTCGCAGATCACTCCGCCGCTGCGTTAGCTTACAGCCACGAAGCTGATGCTGCTCAAATATAAGTTATTTTAAATGCAAAATGGTTAAAACTATCCTGTCGACACAGACATTTATATGGGTAGTCTGGTGTTATAAGTGATTTACCTCAGGTGCACTGTGGAGTGGGCCAGACTGTTTTTAATGCAGGCTAGCTGTTACCATAAAAATGCTTTAGCCTTGCCCTAGGCTAGCGTCACTAGACTCTTCAAATATAAGAACTGCATGAATTTAAGAAAAAATATCTCCAGACATCAACAACACTCTGGATAACTAGGAAATGAGGCCCTATGTCAAAATCCTGAATATCCTTTAACATGAGGGGTAATGCACTGATCTAAAAGTGCTTTGACACTATTATCACTTGAGGAACACATCCGAGGTACAAACATTACAAAACGACAGGAGTATTATAGTACTTGATATGTTCTCAACAGTAAAGGTCCCCTTTAGGATTTGTATTTCCTTTTGCTCCTCTATAACTACCTATGGTAGTGAATCAAATGTTATCTCCAGTGATAAAGTCGATGTTAAACGCAGCACATCTCAAATACATGCATAATATTGGAGCTTTTTACTCATCAAACCACAAAGTCATCCATATGTTGGGCTGTGCAATTGAACGCATTTTCTTTTAGATCTGGGTTCAAGTCCATGCTGACCACAGACACAGTGGGAGCATATTTTCTATGAAGAGAACACATTGTAACATTAGCGAAACATTCTTCCAGGAATAACTTCTAACAAAGAAGCAAATCTGCTCAATTCTCCCCAGATTAGACAGACTCGAGTTAGGATTTGCTGTCAGTTTCTGTTGCAGATATCTTTTTGTCAGAAAACATGGTAGAATTGAACAACTAAAAAAAAGTTACTTAGTTTCATTGGATTGTAAAAGTTAATGTTACTCAATGTCCTTCAGCGCGAGACAAATCCGAGTAGCCAAAGTAGCCAATGTTATTGATACATTTCATGGGTTCCCTGCTGCTGAAAATGCCTTATGAATCAGCACTCTCGAAGTGCGACATCACGGTGAGAAGAATATTGGCTGGCGCTGATCTCACACTGGGCTCACTGTCAGTGTTTAAATTTAGAACGAGACAAAGTTATAAGACGAAAGTGAGCATTCATCTTTCCCGTCACATAAATTTTCAAAAACAGTCAACTTCCTTTACTTATAACCTCTACTTTGTGTCTCCTCTTCTTTTTATTTCACAGTTCACAGAGCCAACTTTATCAATCACGCTTTACTCTCTGGATCTGTAGCTTGAATTTCATGAAGTAGGAAGATCACTATAAGACTGTAATCTTCAATTATACAGTATGAGTAACAGCCTTGGATAGTCACCACCTCAACACCTTTTGCTGTTGCACATACATACAGGGCGTGGAAGGAATCTCTTGTGATTCGCAGTTGTTCTAACACATATGTTGCGATAATTATGTTGACACTTATAAACAGTGGATATTTGGGCTGCGACTTGAAGATGCGTGAAGGGGATCTTCGCTGATTTCACCAAGCTACTGTGGGAGCTCATTACAGTTTCCTTTGGGCTGGAAAATGTCTGTCAGTGCAGATTCATTAAAAGCCAACCTGCTCGGGCAAAGCTGGTCGTCGTCGTAATGAGGGGTCCCGCACAATTTGGGCTCTTACGGCCGGTCGGATTGGCAGCTTAACTATCCTCGCTGTGGTATGGAGATTCTAGTCTATTGTAGTCATTAGGATGGCCGGGTTTGGGCATCGCAGCTTGAAAGAAGAGCACTGTGCATTTGTTGGAAGTTCGCTTACTTCCCACTTCATTGCATGGACTCTATAAAGCTAATGGGGCAATTTATTAATACTAACTGAATTCCAATTTTGTTTGTTGATGTCTTTATGTTAATTGTCTGTAAATGATTAAGCTGTTTGCAGATGCTATAAGTCGGTGGTCCCAAAATTGCGGCCTGAAAAGTTTGAGAACCCCTGCTATAAGTAGTATGAATATAGCCAATGTATCAAGAGGTTATTATGACATTGTTGAGATTGTTTGGCAGCGTGTTACTTCACAACACAGTAATAACATGGTGATAGGATGGATATAGCAAGATCTTGAGGGATAACAGGCTTTAATGCATTTTGAAGCCCTGTTTTCATCAGGTATATCGTACCCAATACCCAGACTCTCATTTGTGACTTGTTTTTTAAATCATTTTTTGGACTGGAGACTCAACTTGAACGTCGAACTGAGTCGGCTTCATCACACTATCCATACTGTATTTGACAGAGCTGTGTCAGATGTTGCTGTAATCAGTATATTTAAGGTGCCTCTGGTGTTCTTCAGGAGTCTTGCTTTGTTCAGCTGGATGGGCTGCAGTATAGCGGCCGTCTTTGTGCGCCCCATGTACTAAAGATTTTGTTTCTTCTGCTTTTGTGTCGTTGCATTGATTTTCACAAGCCATTTTGTGCCACATTCGGCTGGCTGCCCGCTACTGACTGCTATATCCCGATCTCGCAAAATTGCCACAGTAATGCTCTAATCTTTCATTTCTGTCTTTGTCCTCAGAGTCGCACCCCTCGTGTGACGCGCCTCAGCCCCCCTCAACCTGCTCTCGCTGATCAGGCCAGCAGAGTGTCCTTCGCCTCGGCCGAAAACCTCGAGACCATGTCGGAGCCGGACGTCCCCATCGGCTTTAACCGGATGAACCGGCTGAGGCAGAGCTTGCCCCTGGCGCGCTCCTCCAGCCAGGCCAAACTACGAGCACCAGGTCAGAGCATGGGGGTAACTAGGCTTCATTTTGACCATGGTGTCCCTCCTAAAGTTTATATGGGCCTTACTATAAACAATACAGTATATATTTAGGTTCAAACTTGCATAGTACTGTACATAGCTGTTGGATTATAGTTTTAAATGCAGTTTGATTAAGTTTAGTATAAAGATGGTTGCATTTTATCTAGTTTACATTTCTCTTCAGAACATCGTAGTGCAGTTAATAGGATGTTGTGACCAGTATTATTGATGCTATAACAAAAGAATCAATAGATTTTATCAGTGTATATTCTTTCCAATCAATCTCAAGTCACCATAACTGTACAGATTACCTGCTTCTCTACGTGCAATCTGATTGATAATCTCACCACTTTACCCTAAAAACTACTCTATCACTTACTATCACTTCCATTATATGGGGGTAACAGTTGCACCACAATAAATTTGACAAAGCCTTCGTGATGAAACGTCCACTGCTCTAAACAACCAGTACAGATGATGACTAACCTTCTCTATGAGGAAAAACTGTACTACAGAAAACTATATTACAGAAAAGATTCATGTTTTTCTTTTATTTTGTGTTAGCCCGTGTTTCTGACTACTTTAGTCTTGGTTCAGACCAGATTCAGCTCTAGTTTGAACAGTCCTCTTTTAGATCTGGTGTAGATTTTTACCCATTGTTTTTTATAAGTGTTACATAATGTGAAGAATTTACTATTGATCTGAGATTAATTTAATTATGGCTTTTATGGAATTGCTCTAACAAAAAGAATACAAGTTATGTAATTTATCAGCGTGCAGTCCAATTAGTCACGCAGCAGCTTTAAGTCTCCATAACTATAAAAAAAAAAGATACAGAAAGTGTGTGGTGAGGCTGGCAGACACTCTCTGGTCGCTGAATCCTGCTGCAGTGCATGGCACTTGCTTATCGCAGGTGACTGACGGCATCAATGTAAATCAAGTAAACCAGTGTCAAGTGAAAGTCAGTTCTCTGGAATAGAAGCGCAGGGTTTTAACAGAGCTGTCTGCAGCTGCCGTCATTACCTGTCTCCTCTGATTAATGACGGAGGCAGGAAGCAAATTCATTCTCCACTTACATGTATCAATCAACATGTGACACAAATGAGGTTTTGGAAAACACATTATTACATGCTACTGGGGCTGCATATAAAATGAGAGATACATGTGATAACTGTGCTGAATTATAAGCTAAACCAATACTAAACCAAGTCTAAACCAGGGCTATGACCTGAATGTAAAAGTGCTGAAACAAGACTGTGCTAAACCAATCTAAATAAGGTCTAATCCAGGAATTAACCAAGACCAAACTACCTTTTACCCTGGGACTAAACAGATCAACACTGATATGTCTATGCAACTCGCAGTTGTTTAGGCATGCTCCATTTGTGTATTTGTATTGTACAAATCAAAACCATTAATGAATAAATCAAATGCCACATTATGAAGGTAATGAAGTGCCTTTGTTGCAATCACTGTAATCATCATTTTAAAATCCTTTCCTTAGTGCACTCCACGCAGTGGCCTTCTTAAAACATACACTTGTGTTTTAGTTGTAATGGATGCGGCCTGCAGCAGCACGGCGCACCAAACGAGTTGTGTAGCCTGTTACCAGCTGTGCTCATTTTATCAAAGTCGCGTTCATAAATCACACTGATAAAGTTGTTGTATTTTCTCATACTTAACTTGCGTCTGGTAGTCAGTGCGTTTGCAGCTGTTTCATCGAGGTCTCGACTGTATGGTCTAATGAGAGAATGATTGTGATAGCTTGGCCTCGTGGGGATGTAATTGCTGAGATGTAATAAATTCAGGGCATGATGGTGCAGATGTCCAAATTTGCTGCAGAAGTAGTATTGATCCGTTAAACAAAGGTTACGCAGCATTATTAGACACTTAACTACTTTCCTCACTGTTAATTGACTGCCTTTATGATCAGACCGCGCCGATGCCAAGGCTATTTCAACATAGCGCTCAGACTAAATAATGGGCAATTATTTTTAATATATATTGACAGAATGTTGGTAATAGTAATGCATATCATTATTTAAATGTGTTAATCTTTTTAAGTAATTTTGCCATCTTGTGCTAGTTAATCATTGACTAATTGTAGGAAAAAGATAGTGTACCAATTTCTGACCTCATAATATACTGTATGCTGTAAAACCCTAATTAATAAATGTTCGTTTATATTTCTGAATAAGCTAAACACATGCGCAAAGTTGAATTACTCTGTTGAATTTTGTCCCCACTCTCTTCATCCGTTACTTCACTGTACACCCCCTCATTGCTGCTCCCCGTCCATAAATGCAGGGATCTTGTTCCTGCAGCTCGGAGAGGAGACGAGGCGAGTGCACCTGACCCACGAGCTGACCAGCCTGGACACTCTGAGAGCCCTCATAGTGCACATGTTCCCCCAGCGGCTCACCATGGCCATGCTCAGGTAACGGCAAACTCCAGCGTGTGGTCAAGTATACTATAGCAGACCAGACCACAATGTTCTGCAGTCATGTTTATATTGGTTTCAGTTGTGGGACAAGGGACAATTGTACTTGCTCGACGACTAATTCAGAGCATCTCCAAACCTGCTGGTCTTGAGCGGTACATTTTTGGACCACAACTAACTCTTTAAAATGTATTCTCTCTGTCTTTCATTCAGCAGGTATTAGGTCTTTTTGCACTTCATTCACAATGTCCAAAGGTGATGTTTTTGTCACTGAAATGAATTGTAAAAGTCTTCTTAAAAATCAAAAGTTCCACGTGTCTATGTCCACGTCACATACTGGTCCTATGTTTATGGGAGTAGTAAAGAATGATAAAAGCTGTGTTTGTATTAAATAGCCTGTCGGTGTTTGTATATTGGATACATGAGTCGCCTCACTTTCACAAATCAATACTCTATTCTACAAAACTGTACAGTGCCAATGTAGCCACATAATGTCCGAGTCCAAATTTGTTTTGTATTACATTTATGATGAGTTCGATTTCAGACGTCACACTGTTGATTATCTCATTATGTCCAGCTCACGCTTTAAAGATCTTCCAATTCCCCATTCATTCTGGGAACTTAATGCACATATTTATATGTATTGGAGCTGTTTATTAATGTGGCACTTCTTTTTTGTCTTGTGTTGATGACTAGGTCTCCCACCACGGCGCTGCTGATCAAAGATGAGACTCGTAATGTCTTCTATGAGCTGGAGGACCCGAGGGACGTTCAAGATCGCTGTGTAATTAAGATTTACTGCAAAGAGCCCATTTATGGAACTTACCCTGGCCACCACAATCCTCACTTGGCCAACGGAGACCTCCGGGTGAGTGTCTGTCCATGATGGGATTATAACTATAGTCTTGTCTATGGGCCTGATTGTACTGATAATGATCTTACTGGGGTGAACTGAGCTGGTGTCTTTGCATGGCGTAATGTCGTAATGGCATACTATTGTGTAGGCATCTTTTTTTTTTAAATTACTATACAGTATAGTAGTGTATCTGTCAGAACTAAACCCTAATCAACCTATTCTGAGTAAGGGTCCAGCAGCCCATTCTGGAGACTAAGTAATCCGTATGGGAGAGCATAGTGCACACCGTGTATGAACAGACACAGTAGTCAATGAGCAGTATGCTGACCCACACTGTAATGCTAAAAAGTGAATGGGCTGGCTGACCGGACTACAGAAAAGTTGTAGAGTTGATCGTTTTCTTTCTCTTAGTGGCAACCTGTAAACTGATGCCAGTGTAATGATCCAGACACAGAGACACCTTTTTCCCTCATCACCAATTCATTCTGAGTGCAGCTGGCTCATGGGCCAGACCGATAGAAAGACAAACACTCTTTTGTCTTGAGCCGCAAATCTTCTAATCCGCTATTATTTTCAGTGCAAATTTACCTCTGTGCTAGCACCAGATCAGTATAGTGGTAAATAGCTTCAATCCACAAGTAACTATACCGTACTATAACGCATTACTTCAGATTCATTTGATGTGTGCATCTTTATCTAGAGGTTTGAGATTAAAGAAGATTGAAAGAATCATGCAACTATCTAATACTCTTTGTAAGTGGTCCTCATAACAGGAAAATAAAAGTGACTTAAACCCATGAACTGATGGTAGTCTCTCTCATCCCTCCGATGGCTAAGTCAACTTCTTTTTTTACCTCCTCGAATCCATAAACAACGCTTCCAATATGTCCCCACACACTCCATCACCACACAGACTGTAGTGAATGCGAGTGGGTCATGTGACGTTACACCGTGGCCGCTCCTGGACCTTTGCCAGTGAGCATCTCCTGACGCTGACTCGACGAGAAGCTGACAGGCTGCGTGGCGACGTAAACAGCAGCTGATAGACCATTCCTCCAGGTTCAGCTCAGGACCGCGTTATGAATGCCTTCTGTGATTGTAAGCGCACAGCTAAATGGAAAATGGACTGCCAGCGAACCATTTGAGCATACAGGGTGCCACTTGGAAGCCTGCTGTAAAAACACGTAATACATCCTTCAGTCTACCTGCCTCATCATTACCTCTATCACTACTGTAACTTTTCACGCTGGAGACTAAAGAGAAACATAGGGACTCGTCTTAATTTGTTCCTGAGCCTCTGGGAAGTAAATGTGGCACCAGACTGATTAGCATAATTACCAGTGTCTCGTGCACAGTTTCCGCTGGAACAAAATAAAAACAGTTGTCAGTACAGTCACACAAAACGCCTAATATTATTCCATTTCGCTATGCTAGTGTCTCCCATACAAGACCCTTGCATTTTGTTACCATCTAATTACATTCTGATTATGGTAATGAGAAAGCTGTGGCCGCAAACAATATGACAAACCCGATTGCTTGGTAAAATGCAGACATGGGAAAAACATTGAGTGGAATCGAATGCTAAATGCCCTATTTACGACAAGGGCGTTTTTGACAGCTTGTCTCATACCCTAGGGCTTTGTTTTACCGGCCTGTGCTCCTGATTGCTTCCCTGCCCGCAGTTGATTTCTAGTTGCCCGCTAATGCTGTGGAGGTCAGTTTTCCTATGTCTCCCCTGGGTCCGGTTGGCTGCCAATATCTCTCTGCATTTTACAACGTTATACCTTGATTTTTATGCCCGTAAGGTACTGCCTCTTTTACCGCCAAGGTGACTGTGTGTATGTGTGGCCTTATTGAAACCCAGCCGAGCGTGGCAAGATTATACACCCGATTGCTGACCACAAAAGCATGACCTGGATTATTGAAGTCCGCGAGCCCAGTGTAGTTTGGGATTTGATGGATAGGCATATTTAGCGGCAGAGGGATGGCAAACGGTGCTGGGGGATATTCCTGTCGGCCGGGACACTACCTGTCGTGGACGTCTTGTGTGGCTTTGAGGAGGTCTCGGAGGTGCGCCGAAATGCCTTTCACTCAGCTTTCCATCAATAAGGAGCATTTGCTATGATACAAGGAAGCAGATGATGGCTCTACAGTCATTAGTGGCCTGCCAGGCTGTCCATGGGTCCTGTTGTAAGAGCCATGGCTTATTATATGGAAGTATAGGGTTTTTCTGTTTGTCCTGTATCCTGGGGTTGTCTGTATGCAATTTGTCTATATGAGGTGTCCTCTACCTTGCTGTATCGCTAACACTGAACTGATAACCTTCGCCTTTAAGCTTACGTTGTATATCCTTGTCTTTGTTCTGTTTTGTTGCGCATTTCGCCTCTGGCATTTGGGCGCAGAGCCAGAGATAAACCAGCCAAGCTCAGTCTTTCAATAAACAATCAAGGGCGATTTGCGTTGAAATTTGGAGGCTTTCGTGTCAATATGAAGACGAAGGCTATAGAGCTAGTGTGTGCTACAGTAAGAAGCAATTGCATATAGAAAATAAGTGTTAAATACTGTGAAAATGCGTAGATATCGCTTGGTTTCTGCTGAGCATTGTTGTATAAAATGTGCAACACTGCTGTAGAGAACGAGTGAGCATTAGCGATTTAATGGTGTAAATACAAGGCAGGCAGCTTAATTTACAGATCAAGTTCCTTCAGGAATTATAAAACAGTTTTTAGCAGCCCGTGGATCCAGCCCACCTCAACTCTTTGATAACGTTTTAACTTTTAAAATCTTGGACTTATTATTATTCATCCCGTTTTGTACCTTTGCCGCAGAAATATATTGTGGTGCTTTATATTTCATTCAGTTTTAAAGCTTTTGGATTTTAGTCACCGAGTCTGAGACATTTCTCCGGCCAACACCGCTAGCTAAATATTCAAATAGGATTCTAACATAAATTCCTATGGGAGGCCGACTCCTCACGTAGAATAAGTAATGGTGTATTTCTTGTAACTATAGGAATATCATTTCTGCTGGTTTTAATACTGCATTGTTGAGTGATTTTGCATACTACAGTAAATTCTCCAAATGTGGAGCTAGCCAGTAAGCCAATAGTAGCTAAGTCAGTAGATCATAATGCCTTCAATTAGCTGCACAGTGGCTTCAATTATGTCAAGTAAAAAGGTGAATAGGAGCAGAGGCCAAATTAATTTTATTTTAACTTTATTAATTGTGTTGGTGTGTTATAACTAAACTGTTTAATATGTTTGTCTCTTCAGAGGGAGATGGTTTACGCCCCTCAGGACTCCCCTCCGAACCGCCGTCTCAGTAACCCGCACATGTCTTCCCAACACTCGTCTGCCTCAGCCTCTCCACCCCAGGGCTCTCCGTCCCGGGCCAGGCTCCTGTACAGCGGCGGCAGGCCCTCCTCCTACGCCGGACCCCGCACCACACCCACTCCCTGCCCCACCCGCACTCCCAGTCCCACCACTCCTCTCCCCATCAGCAGCCCCACCATCCGCAGGCCGCTTTCGTCGCCTCGTCCAGTGCCATTTTAGAGCGGCGGGACGTGAAGCCGGATGACGAGATGGGGGGTCCCGGAGCATGGTGCTGCTGAGGGGAGATGACCGTGGAGGAGGTGGCATCTACGCCGACCCGTATTCTCTTGGTCCGGATACGGGACGGTTGAGCCTAGCAGGAGGCCCGCACTCGCCTATCCCAGCCAGAGCAGACCCCTACGGCTCCTTGTATCGGCGTGGAGGGGGCGCCGGCTCCGTCCGATCACTGACTTCTTACTCCGCTGCTGCTTTACAAGGCGAGTTAATGGAACGAGAGGCTCTGTACCGCCCCGGGGACCACTTTACAATGACGCCTATGCTGCCTCTATGCTGGCCATGGGACTGAGAGTGCCCCCTCCCTCCTCACCGCAGAAGATCCCCGACATGAGAGACATGAGAGATCCCTACGGCGGGACCATGCCGGGGCGGGGGTCACCGGGAGGCAAAGTCTACGGCGCGACTCGGTGACCTCGTCCATGTTTGGGGACAGCCCCAAAGCCAGAGGGCAGGCGTCCGGGCTGGGACTCACCTCGGAACAGCTCTGTCTGATGGCTGGAGGTGACGGAGGAGGAGGCGGGACGTTTGGTTCGCCGCTGATGGGCAATGAGTCAGAAACAAGGTACAAACTGGGGGCGGGCCATGTGAGACAAATGACACTGATCTCCCATTTTACTGTGTCACAATGTTGTTTCCTCATCAAAAACAAACTTAGAGTGTTTTGAGCCATTCATGTGTATTCTTGTATCTGTAAATCTTTCAAGTTGACTATTTGAAGTGCCACAGGCCCTGCTTATACAGTACAATCCTTAAATTTACCACAAGCGTCATTCATGGCCCTATGTAACCAGGAAGATTTTTCCTAACCAACAAAGTATAAGTTAGTGATTTGAAAATATGACCAAATTCCTGCAAAAAGCATAATATCCTCTGACAGAATCTTCATACTGTTGTTTTCTCTTTTTACATATTGACTTTTCTGTTTAATGCTTAGACATTAAACAGCTCTGTCTTCTATAGGCACGGCAAGTTTATTTGTAGCACGTTTCAATTCAAAGACAATTCAATGTACCACACTGCAGCACCGAACACACACAAATACAATTAAATAAAACAGCAACAATGAAATAAAATCAATCAAAAAAAGAAAAAAAACACCTCTAGGAACTACCAAGAGACCCTTTCCTGAGGTTGGCTCTAATATGTCAGCTATATTCTCTATTTTCTTATACCCACCTACTCATGATTGAATGTTTTTGACTGTCATTTATTTTTGACTTTATGTCCGTCTCTATTTTAAACACACAAATGTCCTGTGAATCACAAATGTTGGAACAACTTATGAAAATAGGTTCCATTTCCTCGACATTTATTCAGCTGAGAAGCCGGTGAACTCAATGACTTGAAAAATTGTTATTTACAACGTGCTTCACATTCAAGTAGTTCAGCTGCTTTTATTCATAAATGGTGACAAAAACACACATCTCTGAGTGACATAGAGCATGCAAGTCAAGGAGATGAAGATGCACACATGTATTGAATAAAAGCTCACTAGATGTCCCAAGATATACGTACATGCTAATTATTGTATGCAATGCGCACACACAAAGCTGTACATTCATTATGTGTCCGCCTATTGAAGATTTATGAAGTGTGACATAACATGAACTATTCACGCTTGCATAGTATGTACAGTATTCCCATTTAAATTGTATTACAACACAATTAATTATTAACGTGGAAAAATAGTCAATACTGTCTGCACTTTGGGGAAATGACAAGCATAGCACAATCGGGCAGGGATTAGCCACATTCACAAATCCTCTTTTTCGCGTCACAGTAAAAAAAAAGCCTTGTCTGTTTGTGTGTCTGCAGGGAGCGCATGGAGGCCATGGAGAAGCAGATAGCGAGTCTGACTGGGCTGCTGCAGCGAGTCCTGAGCAGAGCGCCAGAGGCTGAGAGCCCGTAAGGACACAGCTCCTACACACGCACACATTCATACTTAACACATCATGCTCACAGGCCACATCTCCGATCAATCCAACATCAAGTGCTTCCTGATAGCTGACCCTATAGAAAGATTTAGAGCAAGGCAGCAGTGGACAAAGAATATACCGACCCTGGAAAGACATTTCTCAGCTTGTTACACTGATTATGTTCAGTCTTGTTTCAGTCGTTTAAATAAATATGCATTGGTACCGTAGGTGTTTACTATAGGTGAGTAGATCTATTTCAGTTGTGAGTAGAGAAGATGATATGTTTTAGTAAATATCATCGTCTCTAGTGATCTAACAGTATAATAGTAATATAACTTTAATATAATTATTATTATTAACTATTATTCTAGGCATTATTTTACGCATTCTGAATGAGATAGATTTTAGCTTTACATCTGAAATGGCACAGGAACAAGTCCTCAAAATAGTAAAACAATTTTTTGGTTGTGTTGATAAGAGATGTGGTTTATTAAGATTAAAGCTGTCTGTAGCTATTTTCTTTTAATTTGTAGTTTTGGTGCTATAATTTGTACAAACCATACTGCATGGTGTGCTGCGTCCACAGACATAGAAACAACAGGTATATATGTATATACAGTATCTTCACTCTTCCCCATTTACATAAATATAACAGAGATTCGAGGGAGAATCCATGATGGCTGCTTAGTCTCCTACTACAGAGCATGAGGACAAAAAGGCGGGCTGATTAGCAACAAGCCTCCACAGTGCTCCAGAGGTTGTCAATCAAAGTCTCAGGTTTAAACTTTTGTATTTTACAGCACAAAAACAGTGTGGTTAAGGCAAGGCAACTTTATTTATACCGCGCATTTCGTACACAAGGCAACTCAATGTGCCTAAAATATGCGTTAAAATATGATACCTTGCCTAGCGTTGTCACGTGGGTCTTAGCAATTTTAAACTCTTTGGAGCCAGGCTTTTAAGCAGTGTTTGTGAGGTGCAAAGACTCCATTGGACTCAGTTTTTAACTCGTGTAGTTTGGAGAAGCACCTGGCCACCAGGGGTGGTATTGAAGGAATGTCAGCTCCCGGCCATGAGGACCAAAGAGAAGCGCGTTCCTCGCGTTGTGAAATTCAAAATGTAAACTGACATGCCAGTGATGCCAAACATGCCCCTAATGCTCAGCTAGACACCAGCCATGATATCTTTGCTGTGAATTATCAAAATAAAGCATTTGGAAGTGGATCTACTGTATTTAAGCCTCATGTTTGCTGAATTGTAAAGAAAAGTAGTAATATCTCCATGGAGACGAGCCGGTGATGTCTTGCTCTCAGCAAAGTTATGAGTGAGATTTTTGTAATTGTTGTGGAGTACGGCTTTGTACTATAGTATGCCAATCCTTTCCATTTTTAACTAACATTAACTAACATTTTATTGTGCTTTTTAATTTAAAATGTTTTTCCCAATATATATGTATGTCTCAAAACAACAACAAAAACATATAACGATCAAATTGTATTGTAAACTGCGGCATTTTTTAATATGTAGCATTGTAATTGGACTCTGCACTGTGTTTTCCCCTTAGACCTTCTCCTCCACCTGTCAGTGCTGCTGTAAAAGCCAGTGATTCACTTCTAATTCAGATTCGGCTCCCCATCACCATCCATCTCTCCGGGAATGTCGAACACACCACTCATTGTACATTCAGCTGCTGCAGGCACATATATTTTCCACATCCTCGGCCGTATATCAATACCCCAGACTGTATAGCTATACTGATGCTGTATAAGTACATTAACACTGGCCTCTTCCAGGGAGAAGATTGAGTCAGCCAGCGACTGCTCAGGAACTGACAGTAAGTGCCCGCCAAAATAAAAGACTATCACTGGTCGTTGACGTTATCCACTGCTGCACAAATTGGCTGTTTTTCCCACAAAGCTGACTTTTTTTCCTCCTTTATTTTCCCGTAATTTTAAAGTGTGTCACCGTATAGTTTTGTGTGAATTTTTTTGCTGCTTTGTAACCACTGCCCATGCTTTTTTGTTGTTTTAGCCGGACGAACTAAAAAAAAGAAAGGTAGCTATGTTTCCTGGAGTCTTTGGTTACCTCTACCCCCTGTGTGTCTCAGTGGACTAACGTTTCTCCTGTAGAAGTAGAAAACCATCAATATCCTTGTGTTTTATGTGTTAACAATGAGTTGCATAAATCTTGGTAAATAGTGGATAGTTAAATCCTTATATCGCTTTATGCCCTCACAGTTCTCTTGTACAATTCTCCAATCAAGCAGTATATGTCCATGTGCCTAATGCAGTGCCCCATACACCCACTTTACCTGCACTTAATGTGTCAAATGCCGTCTGTAAGAGTGAAAGGTGCTCAGTACAGTGAGGAGAGGAGTGAGAATTTATAATTGGCATTGAGAAGCCAAGATCACTTAAATACAGTAGATATTTAAGGCAGTATGTGTAAAGCATTGGTAAATACTTACATTGCAGAATACGCAATTTACCCGAGCTTAACAGATGTGTTACAAAGGCTTTTTAGTGTGTAGTTGTTTTATTTTTTTTTATTTTTATATCATGTTTATGCAAATGCCTGTAGCAAAAGAAATATTACTTGCATACCAAATGATTGTAGTTTGGACTTGTTTGGTGTCAAATTAAAAAATAAGAGGAAGGATTTAAGATAACCAGAAGTGGCTTCGGTTTCCTGTGGTGAAAATGAAAAGTGGAAATGAGTGGAAAACTAATTGAATCCCCCCTCATTATCTGATTATAAATATCTTCAGAGAATTTTAATCTCATGTTAAATTAAAGATTGTTCTTGATATTTTCAATTGGTTTCACTTCACATCCGATTCTTCAATCTTTATTTTAACCCACTGTGGCTCTACGTGCCTCATGCTTTGTATCTGCTGCTTATCTGTCTGTTCTCCTGAGAATTATTTTTTTTTAATATATACAGTTTACTTAGTCCACTACTGTTATCTTTGTCTTTTTTGTGCAGGTGAAATAGGATTGTATTTGAACAGAAAAGAGCAGCTGGCAGCCATTTGGCCAACAAAAACAAATTAAAGTTCCAGCTCCATATTTTCTGAAACCTCTCTCGCTCAAATACAGTCTTAGTTTTGACCTTTTGACGTCGGGTTCAGGTGTGAGTGAGGACCCAGGTGGTGCCAATCTTTGTAAAACTCTGCTTCAAAGCCGCTCTGTCGTAGAATCACAAAATAAACCTGCCTTGAAATGCAACTCGGGAAAAAAACAACCCCATCTGTTATCGACCAACTGATTATGTGCTCCTTATTCTCCCTTTGTCTTGTTTGTGCATGACGCGTGTGACTCTACATCCCAATTACTGTCACTATGTAGATTTCATTTCCATTTCAAAGGATTATCTCATGTTTTTGCTTCGTGGAGCTGTCGGGGGACTTTTTCTTTCAAGTAATCTGCAGAGATTTAGTGAAAGTATGTTTTTCACTACTGACCTGTGCATCCCCCCGTGCCTTCCCCCTGCTGTTTTCATTAAATCTTTGTAAGGCGGTATGATCGACTACAAATGACTCATGTCACATCCATAAAACAATATTCTCTTTGACAACATTCAAAAACCAATGTCAAACAACATTTTTTTTTATTTTTTAAGTAACCTCAATTTTAAGTTGGGACACTTTGTAAAATGTCCACACACTTTACTGCAGTGATTAGCAACACTCACTGAACTCAAATAATCATTAGGTGTAAAATATTGTACCACATACTATAGAACAAGGAGTTCAAGAAGTTGTAATGGTAATAGTTGCGTCTTTGGGCAAGACACTTCATCCATCAGATGTATAAGCGTGGCGTGTGAGTGAGTGGTGTTAGTCAGAAGGGCCATAGGCGCAGCCTGGCAGCCATGTTTCTTGTCAGTCTACCCCAGGCCTGCTATGGCTAGTGGTCAGTGAGTGAATAATGATCCACTGCAGTGCTTTAAAGTGTCAGTCTGTTGGTTTAAATGGTTTACAAATGTAATAGGTTGCATATAATCGACCGCCTGGGTCTGCATATTGACATAACGTAAGTAATATTAAATAAATATATACTTTCTAAAGTCCCTCCTTTTTCGGACCAATGAGATGAGCTTTCTTGTGAACCGGCAAGTCAACTTTAATTAGGAGGGGAAAGGTTGGGTGGGGGGCCATTCAATTTGCCTGTTTTCTATCTCTCCTTATTTTGCAATCTTACCGACTATCACTGTAAGAAGCTTGTAAAGCACACTATATGTCCACTAATAGTCCAAGGTAGTAGTAGTTGTAGTAGTACTTTATTAGAAATGTATTGGACGTTATTGTTTATTTTGGGAGTTGCTGATCCTTACATTATATTTACATTAGAAAGTGTCCCAACTTAGTCCCAACATTATTGTGCTTGACCCTGGTTGAGAACAACTATCCAACTTTATTGCTTTTGAATAATCCAATGTAATCTTGCGTGCAGTGACCCCCTCAGCCCCCTGGCCCTGATGCCCCCGCCCTCGTCCGGCTCTAGTCTGCCCGTGGCTGTGTCCCGCTTTCAGATGCAGCAGCACCTCCAGGGACTGCAGCAAACACCAACGCCCTCCGCAAACAGCTCTCACAACTGCGCAACATACAGGTGAGCCACGTGGGATGAGTTTATCCATGGATTCAGCCATCATTTTGAGAACGTTTGAAAGGATAATGATAATAATTTACCATGTATGTGTGTCATGTGGAGGTCAGGAAGGTTATTTGGGCTCATCTTGGTCATTTCTGTGTCATTTTCATTTTTTGCAAGTGTAGGTACCAAAGGAGTTTCCTGTCATGTTTGCGTTAGATGACATTAGTACTTTATTATGTACATTTTCTAAGCTGTGAACTGAAGCTAGCTGATTAAGAGAGTTGAATATTGAAGACTACGTATCTGTAATTGTTTGCAAACTTGCCAGTGTACATGAGAGTCTTACCCTTCTGTTGTAGCTGGAGAACCAAGATGCAGTACTGTCGTTGTTGAGGCAGACTGAGACTGAGCTGAGCCTCATGATGCTGGACGCCTCCCGGACCCAAGAAGATCCGCTCCAAAGACAGCGCCTCCTAGTGGAAGAGGAGAGACTCAAGTACCTTAACCAAGAAGAGCTCCTCATACAACAGCTGCAGTGAGTTGAATACACCTATTATAGAACAGATGATCAAACCTTTAGGGCTGATTATTGTGGCACTTGGTTATTTAATCTTTTTCACACCTTTATGACGCACTTTTATTTGTTTTTATTTATCCTTTGTTTACACTAATGGTCTCAACCTGTTGCCAGGGAGTTCCCAGGAATTGTCCACTCCTGGTGAGTCAACTATAGCATGACTGTTTGTGCCTATCAGGGATAGGCGCAATAAGCTTTAGCTTCTGCCTATTCCGTTTCAGATTATATGAATAAAACTGTCCTCTCTTTATTTGTTAAATGTTTAAATGTCTGAATAAATTAATCTGAATCTGAATCTAATCTAAATCTGGATAAAAACTAACCCTACGTACAGTAGCAAGTCACATTTATACAAGCATTTTTTCTATGTGTAGTGTACCAGTGATTTACAGCTATACTCAAATAAATTAAACAATAAATAGTAAGTTATCAGGAGAAAACTAAGATGTGTTAAAAGTATCATATTGGATACATATACTGACCGGAGTGTACTATTTATTTATTTGGTTTATTTGACAGAGACAGACACAAAACATAGACAAACTGTAACAGAAGTCTGATTATGGTGACCATACATCCCACGGATTTTGCCCAGACTGTCCTGAAAATGATCCGAATCAGCAGCAGTAACTGCCGAATCAAAGACCAACGCGCTGGTTATAATGGTCTGAGAGCGCCATAGCCACGCGCACACGGTGACGCTCCACACCACACCCCAGTCTGCAAACCTGTCCTGTAGGCTACAGACTCTGCAGCACGGGTCATTTCTGCTGATAATACATTGGTCTGGGACTGTGAGTGACACGGGGGTCGCTGTAAAGTTAAGGACAGAGACGAGAGCTGCTGTAAAGAGGCAAGAAAGAACAGTCTTTCTCTTGCTTATGAAACAGCCGCACTGCCTCATTTTCTCCCTGTGTTGCATACCCACTCACAGCGCTAAATTATATTGGTGATATCAGCGGAAATAACACTTGAAACACTCCTCTGCTTGTGTTAAAGCCTTGAAAAGAGCCGTGAGCAGCCAACAACGGGCGGGACACCACTCTAGTGGCTTCGCAGGAAAGATGGGAGAGGATCATAGAATTTAAAAACATCTGCACATGAACAAAAGTTAGGCATTTCCTTATGATCTTTAAGCAGTTATGTTGGATCTAACAGTTTTACACATCCTCTCTCTTATTCTGGTTCAGCTTTTCACCAACCACAGCTCAAATCTTAACTTGATACGTGAACCATAATGTTGTAGCATACATTTGCAGTTTGACATCTAGACAAACCCGAGGCAGATTATTATTGTACAAACTGAAGAAAATGGGACTCAGTATGGTTCTTTGAGGAATACCTGTTTGAATTTTCTCAAAAGAGGATTTACAGTTGCTGATGACAACTAATTGTTTACGGTTCTACGAGTATGATGGAACCAGGACACTGAGCACTTTGTGAAATGGAAGGATGAGAGCTTTGATATGAGTAGGCTATGGTTAAGTGTCAAAAGCTTTGACTTATTACTCAGGCATGCTCATGGCTCTCTTATGTTTTTTACAGAACAAATCATACCTTTCTTTTCCCTCCCCCGCGAATATTTATATCGAGATATTTTAAATGATACATACTGCGGTATTGTATATTCATATTATATATATATTGCACTTTGAAATAGTTTCTGAAACCAATATAAAGTTTTTTCAGTTTTACGGGTTAAACGGTGACAAAAGCTGAGTGAAAAGTAATTTTAATCTGCCAATATCAACCTGAGAATGGCCTTGGCCTCTTCGCAGTGATCTGGAGAAGTCGGTGGAGGAGCTGCTGAGGAACTCTTCGGTGAACCACGGTTTGGTGACAGAACAAGACGTGGACCAAAAAAGCAAAGAGCTGCGGGCACTTGGAGAGACGCTTGCCGAGCTAAAAGTCAGTCCTTTGAATGGGTCCCTTTCTTGCCCACATAATGAGCTTCCCCAAAGCCCTTAGTCTGACTGTGTTTAATATTCACCATATGCCTCCCTGTGCTGCATGCATTAAGTTTTACAAAATGAGAAACATGTCGGACTGGCCTTAAGGTCTTAAAAGGTACCTGCTCCAATTACGGCTTGTGTCGCAGCATTCCAGAAATGTCTTTGAAAATCAGGTCATAGATTCATTTTAGTCAGTTTAATGCTGCATTCATGAAACTTTATTTTATGAATGTACAAAATTTACTGAGACAGAATACCGTCTTTGGATTTTGCACTGTTTTTGTCTGTCAGATTGATATAAATATTAGTGTTTTTAAGAGTTTTTATATGCAGTGATGTCTTGAATACTTGAATAATCTCGCTCTCTCCTCTTCTCCAGACCAGTTCCCCAGCCTGCAGAGTAAGATGCGGGTGGTGCTGAGGGTGGAGGTGGAGGCAGTGAAGTTTTTGAAAGAGGAGCCGTATCGTCTGGAGGCTCTGCTGAAGCGCTGTAAAACCATGACCGATGCACTGAGCACGCTACGCAGGTACACACCAATATCATCTGTCATGCATGTGAGTGCATACAGACTGTTGTGTTACTGTTACTACTTAAATTAAATATTGTATTTTATAGAATCAGACGTTACTTTATATTACAAACTATGCTTTGTGTTGTGGACAATTCGTCTTCATCTTTGTGCAAACCAATTCTGAAAACACTGAAACCGTTCAAAACGTCAAATTAAAGCACATTTGGAGGATTATATTTGATTTACGATAAGATAAGAACTGAGAATTATAAGCGCTCAGAAATGTTATATCCTCTCATTATTTTGTTGGATGCAATTTTTGAAAAAGGAACTGAATAGAAACAAGACACACAAAAGCAGGTGAGGCTGTGTACTGAATCCAAAAGTGAAACAATTGGGGGGAAAAAATGTAGAAAAGGATCCGCATAGAAATTGGAGCTCGCAATTTATGTATTTATTTTCTTTAGCTAACGCCATACACCACTCACACCATTTGTCACAACCCGTGTCGTCATATAAAATATCTGAGGAAGCCAACAAGGCCTTTATCTAATGAATATTTTTGACGTCTGCAATGTGAGAGTGTGATGCTGTTTTTGAATTTTTGATGTAGATTGAGTTCCACATAAATTTTACATACAATTTTCAGACTTGGTTTGTAAGTAGTCTGGCCAGCCATACTATTTTTTTTAAATTCTAAATGGAGTTTATTCTAAAGTAAACTGGAGATTGTTTTCTTTCAATTATATTTCAAATATAAAGAGAAAGAAGTGAGTATGGCTGGCCAGGCTAGTTTGTAAGAGCCTGATTTTACAGCACATGTATTTGCAGACGATGTCTCTAACACGTCCTATGTGCATGTATTGTAGTGTTCCTCTCTCCCCCTCTATGTTCAGACAAGTGACTGAGGGCGTGTGGAAGGGCCCAGAAGACCTGCCCAGTCAACAGCAGAAGAGGTCCGAGGACTTGAGCCGCAGTTCGGACCTGGACATTCTGAACAGTCCTCCCCTTAGCCTCAGCGACCTCAGCTCCAGCTCGGGACTGGCCAACTGGATGCCCCTGTCCTCCTCCAACGAATCTGACGCCTCATGCCCCGAGCAGGACCTCCCACCGGCAATGACCTTCAGGAACAGAGTACTGGACGAACTGCCAACTCGACGCCCCTCTGATAAGGCCGTGTCGGCTGAAGTCAGGCTGGTACAGGCTCTTCAGTGTTTAACTCTGTATCACTTTTTCATCAAGATAGAGATAAAGTAACTCACATTGTTTTTAATTTCAGTGGATGTTCTCTTAGGGAAAAATGTGTACTCTGTACTGTAGAATTATTACCATTGCAATTCATTTCCTAATATTGTAATACCACATTTTATCCCCATATGACAAAATAGTAGTATAATTTTAGTGTACATAAAATCCATATTTGTGCATGAATGCTATTGTGAGAACATTGTATCATATTACCATACATTTCCATGAGTAATACCCTGGAAAGACCAAGTGATTACAGTTTATGTGCCATGCTATTTCCCCCCTGTTACCACGCTACTACTGTGCAGTAAAGTGCTCTCCGACATTATACACCTTCCTTTATCTGTTATGCAATGGTGTATTGAACAAGATCCAACCCACCAGTAATTCATCACATCTTAGTAACATAATGCGCGCTCCTGCTCATCATGCGTCTGTATATGTAAATGTGTCAGGCAGCTGAGCGGGACTGGGAGGAGAAGCGTGCCAGCTTGACCCAGTTCAGCGCGCAGGACATCAATCGCTTGTTGGAGGAGACCCAGGCCGAACTCATGAAAGCCATCCCGGATCTGGACTTCGCCGCCAAGCATATCAACAAGCCGGCGGTGCCCCCAAGCCCCAAATCACCATCCCCATCACCCCCGCCACGGCCACCTCCTCCTCTGCAGCTGGGATGACCGGGAGCTCAGCCACCACCACCACCGCCGCCTCAACTTCCAGCACAGAGCAGCAGCAGCAGCCCGGCAAAGTGCAGCTGGCAGCGCAGAAGCTCAACAGCATGGGGGACGGATCCGGCTCGCCCAGGGGTCAGGTAGGGACAGGTTTTACTTAATAATCATAGACGGTCCCAGGATAAATCTGTCTTTCATAATCTGGTGGAAATGTGAATTTATCTCAGTGATTTGTTTAAGTATAAAACAGTTATGGTGATCGTATCTTGATTGTTTTAGATACCACATAAGCATCAGACAAGTACTGTAGTTTCTATTATTTTAAAGAGGGGTATTATGCTTTTTCAATCACATAGCACCAGTCTATAGCATACTACAATGATGACGTAACCTTCTGTTGGTCTGTATATGCAGTAAATTAAAATAACTGCCTTGAATAAAATTGCTCTCTCAAAATGGCTGTACTGAACGTCTTGAAATAGGCCTCTGTCTCTTTAAGAAGCTTTCCGACACGCCCCCTTCAGCACACTGCTGTGGCATTTAAACAACAACACTGTGCGGGGAGGGGCTCTGCTGAGCTGAGGAGCAGTGGTTGGTGGCTTGGCTGGTGACAAAAGGTCCAGAGGCGTCTCCAGGAGGTGGGGGCGTTCCAAGGAGGACTGAGGCATAGCTACACCTAAAATGGCTGCCGTCTAAGTTTTTACTGATTACTCAAAAATATGTGAATGAGCCAAGGCAACACTTCAGGCATGTGTTTAATGAGGGAATGACATAATAACATGATATAAAGCTTGAAAAAGTCGATTTTACATAATACCCCCCCTTTAAAAGACTTTGTGGACCATAATGTTGTTGCATACAAGAGAAGAGAAGAGAATGGGACCCAGTATGGTTCCTTGAGGAATACCTGAATTTTCTCAAAGAGGATTTACAATTGCTGATGACACATTGTCTAACTTCATCCTCAAATTCAATATCAAGAATTAAAAAAGAGAACTGCGTAAAGTTTATAAAATTCATTTTAGTATTGTCATGACTTCGATGAGCATTTGTGTATTTTCATTAGTGGTGGACTTGAACGTGGCCCGGTATCGTACAGAAAAGCCGTCCAAATCTCCCCCTCCTCCTCCCCCGCGCAGGAGCTTCCCCTCGGCCCACGGTATCACCACCAATCGCACGGGGGAGGTCATCGTCACCACCAAAAACCTCAAGGTTAGTCCTTAGTGGAGCCACTACTGTATGAAGTTATAGAGAGGCAAAGTTCAATAAAAGCCTGTTTACTTTGCCTGTTGCTTTGAAAGGTTTTGAAGTTGCTGACCTTTTCACTTGTTGACACCTGTAGCAACTGTAGCTTGAAGTAAAAACACAAAACAAAAACAATGAGAAAGCAGCCTGCTGTTTGAAAAATTATTATCCTAAAGCTATTATTTCAAACATGTCTGACTGGCTCTTTGCTTTACCACTGTTTTCAAATGCTTTCAGAGGTTACCATTTTACATTTTCTAACTTGTTTTGTTTGTTTGTTGTTCAGACAGAGGAAGACGGAGAATTGCCTAAAACTCTCGTGAAGCTACGGCGCACCCCCTCGGACACCCCCAGACCGGCCTCGACACCTCCTGTAATCGCGGCGTCCGCAATACAAGATGAAGACGACGAAGAGAAGATCATTGCCGAGCTCGAGGTACAGTCCGACGTGCCGATTCACACCAAAATCCATGCGCCCATGCTTGTGCTAATGCCATTTGCACTCCCTCACCAAAGATATTTCAGAGATCACCTTGTAAAATCACCCACCCAAAGGCCACCCCCACCCAGCATGCACCCCTGGGTTCATGAGCAGACAGGTAAATGTGTGTCTCCATAGCAACCCCCTTCTTCCACCTTGACTAACGCTTCCACTGTCTGAATTTCTAACTCTTTTCCACCTATTACTAATGATGACTAATGACAGTGGGATGAGAAATAAATACAATTTCCATTTGATGTAATGTTCATGCTAATGTTCTGACGCTGAATGTGAAAACACAAAATGATATTAATTTGCAGATCTCAATAGAAACTGTTAGTCAAACTGGCATGGGAATATGAATCTTCTAGTTCACAATGGCAAAAATAAAATAATAATGAAAAACTAATAAGTAAATAAGTCTGGCCAGGGACTTACCATCTCCAGATGTCAAACCAGGCTTTGCATACGGACATAAGGGTTCACTGTCAGAACGTGCAGAAGAGACTTTTATATAGTTTATTGTATTTTTTATTTTTTTCATGACTGATGACTGGTGCCTCACTGTTCATAGTACAGAAACGTGTCCGCCAAAATAGAGCTCAGGGAAACCACAAAGATTTCTGGCTCATTATAAACTAATCATTTTAATAGCACACCTCTGTTAGTGGGTGGGGTATCGATAAATTATAAAACTACGGAATAAAAAAAGGTTTAGCTACTCCTACGGGGCGACAGTGGCTTGATGGTAGAGCTGGTCGTCTCATGATTGGAAAGTCGGGGGTTCGAATCCCGCCTCCAGAAGTTGCACACTGTCGTTGTGTCCTTGGGCAAGACACTTCACCCCCTTGCCCCCAGTGTCTGTGTACATTAGTGTATGAATGAGAGTGTGAATTACCCATTCACTGGTTCCTTGCTGTAAAGCGCTTTAAGTGCCTAATGTAGGTGGAAAAGCGCTATAAGAGACCATTTACCATCCTGGTATTGAGGAATAAAAGGCACAAAAAACTAGTACTAAAAAAATACTTGTCTTTAGAGACCAAGTTTTGATGCCTGGTGGATCCAGACATACTGTAGCTCTAAAGAAAGTTACTGTTTCAGCTAAAAAAAACATACAAATTCATGGAACAAATTCACATTATTATTCTCTTTTATGGTTCTCAATGACAAATATTTTAGTATAGGTATTGAAAAAAGTATAATTCAGGCATCGGTATCACAAACAAAGTATTGTTAAAGCACTGGTATAAAAAAAGTATTAGTAAAGTAACTTTGCAAACAGGACATTGCATTGCTGTCATCATGAAGAGATTGCTGCTTTGCTTCGACTACAGATGCCAAAATACAGTATTAGCTTTAAAGCCACACCGCGCAGCATTTCAGCCAATAAATAATATAATAATATAATATAATACATTATATTACATATATTTTTGCCGTGAGTGGCTCACCTCTCCAAAGTCCGGACTTGTAACTTCACTGGGAGCGGGAACCTCTCCAGCTCGTCTCCATGGAGATGTTGACTTAAGGCAGCCAAACAATGAGATTTAAATGAGTTAGGTCCTCATCCAAATCCATTCTTTGATGACTCTCTGCAAAAATAGCATTTCTGTGTCTAGCTGGTCATTAGGAGCATGTTTTGTATTCTGGTAACAGTGCTTTCAAATATTCTTTTTTGACATTTGATAATTCACTGCAGAAATAGCAGTATTGGTGTCTAGCATATCATCTAGCACTGGGTTGGTATCACTGGCCAGTTGGTTTATGTTTGGGTTTTTATGATGTAGAGAAACATAACCAGGAATGTTTCGCAGTGTGGCTTTAAAATAGTGTTAAATCAATTTGAATTGACGTTTTATTCCTTGTGTAAATCCAAAGATCAAACAGTCATTAGCAATATGTTTGCTCTGTGGTCTAACTGCATGCCCCCGTACAGTATGTGTCTCTTGCTAACTTCCTTGTAATCTTGTTAACATCGCACTCTCCTCCGACGCGCTGCCTTCTGGTTTTCATGTGTGGGATCTGAGGCTCTGTGCATAAGCTCTGCAAATATGTGTTCACGAGCCGTTGTGTCTCTGTGTGCAAGAATACAAAAGTTAATGAGTAAAGTGGACAAGTAAAGCTTTGTCGGGGTTTCTTTGTGTGGGTGTTATTTTTAATACAATGTTGTTTTTTCTGGATTTGTAAGTCACCGCTAAATAAGCAAAAGAATCATTCGTATATCATTTATAATTGTCCAGTGAACCATACATTTATACTCATTATCCGTCGCCAAACACTATGTATGTGAGTTGAATATGTGTAATGTCTTTGCACATATGAAAGTTGCAAAAAGACAATTATCTAAGAATAAAACATTATATGACATCAGTGGTATTTTAACAAATACAAAAATATACAATATCAAAACATGACATTACTGTGAAAGGAAAGGATTCAGAAAGTACACCCTAATTAATAAGTACATTTGCCCTTGATTTGAGTAACTAAGATTTATACACTTACATTGTGAAAAAACATCTACAGCAATAATATTTTAAGTAAATTAAGTGTTGCTCAAGTCAGGGTCAATTTGACTTCCTTTTGCAGTATAGGACAGCAAGAATAAATACAATCAAATAGAATTTGGGTAACACATTTACACTTTCCTTGATACATTGTACCTAACTAAATTTAGTACAGTGTAATGTGCTCTGTAACAATGTGTAGTAACTTGTACCTATGGGTTAGATACACAATGGAATAAGATGTATTAGTAGTTTGTAGGTACATAATGTAATAAGACATAACTCTAACCCAACCTTAAGCCCTAACCCTAAGGGTCTCCTGTCCTATTACATTATGTACCAATACAGTACTAATACAAGTTATTCCATCGTGTATCTAACCATAGGTACAAGTTATTACATATTGTTACAGAGCACATTACATTGTACTAAATTTAGTTAGGTACAATATATCAATGTACTGTAAAATAAAGTGATACCGAATTGGCAATTAGAAGGTTAGCTACTCATAAAGACTAATACACTTATATTCACCCAACACACTACAAACATGTTCTGAAATGCATGCGATTCCTGTGTTCGTTCCGGAGTTTGTTTTGCACTGTGAGCAGATCATC
Organism: Neogobius melanostomus; assembly: GCA_007210695.1. Taxonomy (NCBI): domain Eukaryota; kingdom Metazoa; phylum Chordata; class Actinopteri; order Gobiiformes; family Gobiidae; genus Neogobius; species Neogobius melanostomus. The sequence continues at coordinate 3,174,017 of VHKM01000299.1, read as the reverse complement.
TCGATAATCAACAAATCTAATCACAATTGCACCCCTCCGCTTTTACAGAACAGCATCCACTCCCCCGGTCCAAACAAGGGTCCCACGGTGGCGGCCCGACTCAAGCACCTTCAGCAGGGCAGCAGCCTGGAGCGCCCCAGAACCCGCGGCAAGCAGAAAGAGGATCTCCCCAAAGTCCCGGGACAGCAGCAGGTATTCCACTTCTAAAAAAACAACAACAACAACAAAAAAACTAAAACAATACTCTACCGCTTCAACCACTGATCCGCCGCCCGCCTCGCTATCAAGGGAGCAAAGACTTCTGAGAAAAATCTATGACTAGGCCCTAATAGACAATGGTGTGTGGATCCTAACTAGCTTGCTTGTCGTCCAAATTTGTTGTTTTTGATTTCTGGAGGAAGATCTTTTTCTGGTGCTTGTGATTATTTACACTAGCTTTACAATAATACTGTTCTCGGATACTTCCTATATATGCTACGTATAGTCTTCAGTAATGAAGCCACGGAACACGATATTTTTGTTTTCCTCTCACCGACTCCACTCCATTCATCCAATAATTACCACATTTTGACCTTTTTCTTCCCCCTCTATTTCCCAGTAGTTAAATCCCCAACAGGGAAGACTGTGACTGAATTAGCTAGTGCCAAATCATTTTTTTTTTCTTCATTTAACAGCAGTGAGCTTGTGATGAATGGTTTACAGAGCAAAACAAAAAAACTTATGCTAGCTCCTGCAAAATGGTCTTCAGAGGTATTATGCAAAACCTAAAGTACAATATGACCTAAAAGGCTACATTTCTTGTTATTGGACAAAACCACACATTTTAGCTGGAAGGGAGAGCGCTTTTAGGTCGTGGGATTTTTTTCTTTTTTTTTCTTCTTTCTTGGCTGGTGAACTCTGGAGTGTGCCTTCTGGGTGTAAAGCTACATTTCTCTTATCGACGCCTGCAGACTCCCCAAGCTGCCCCTCGCCTTGCTGTGCAGAGCAGCCTTGACCCACCCTTGTCCTCATCCCTCCTGGAAAAGAGCCTGTTGTAGTGAGAGACATTGATAACTCTGCTAGCACCTCTGGCCATGGGAGCGACACGCAGTTTTACTTTGAACTTCCACCAGTATGGCTTGTGTCAGTTCAGAACAGTTTTTGGAGCATATATATATAGTAGTGTAAAAAAAAAAAAGGATTTAAAGGGATTTCATATTCTTGTTCTTTTCTCATAGTCAAGAAACAGATGTAGAGTTTTGGATCGAGATATCGAGTTACTCTTAATTCTATGAACATTTTGAAAGCACACTTACACTTTTTACACTTTTTCTTACCACAACAAGCACCTTTTTAGATCCAAAGAACCGCTTTTTCCCAAATACTAAATGAACTGTAAAGAGCCCAGACCTTGCATATAGTTGTGCTCAAAAGTTTACATACCCAGGCAGAATTTTTTGATTATTTTTTACTATTTTTCAAAAAATATGAAAGATAACACAAAAAGTTTGCTATTTTTAAATCATAATGAAAAGTGAAAGCACCAAAATGACCCTGATCAAAAGTTTACATACCCTGTGTTTTAATACTGTATTGCTCCCTTACATAAATGACAGCTCGGAGTCTTTGTGGTAGTTGTGGATGAGGTTCTTTATTTTTTCTGATGGTAAAGCGGCCCATTATTCTTGGCAAAAAGCATAAAGTTTCTGTAAATTCCTGGGCTGTTTTGCATGAACTGCACGTTTTAACTCTCATAGTGCACCATACCTACTGTGAAATATGGAGGTGGTTCGTTGATGCCACTGGCTCCAGCAGAATAAAGTGAAGGTCCCATCTCAGTCTCTTGAACTCAATATCATTGAACCACTGTGGGGAGAGCTCAAACGTGCAGTTCTTGCAAGTCTTATAGGAGGCTTTATAAGGAACTTATAGGAGGCTTTTGGCCAAAAAGAATGGGCCGCTTTACCAACAGAAAAAATAATTAACCTCATCCACAAAAGACTCCAAGCTGTCATTGATGTTAAAGGGGCAGTACACAGTATTAAAAACTGGGGTATGTAAACTTTTGATCAGGATCATTTTGGTACTTTCTTTTTTCATTATGATTTAAAAATAGCTAACTCAGTTGTTTGACCATATATGGCTTCACACAACCACTAACTATGAGTGAAAAAATCTTGTGTGTTATCTTTCATATTCTTTGCAAAATGGTAAATTCAAAAATTCTGCCAGGGTATGTAAACTTTTGAGTACAACTGTATTTTAGTTAGTGTTTACTGTATGAGGACTGAACCATTGCTAAACAAGACTAAATCCAGTCTCAACAAAGCCTGTGTGAAATATTATAGAAAGCAAACTACAACATTTTGAGGAGTAATCTATTACTTCCCAACCTGCCCCATTCTGAACTCCTAAGCTCCCCTCTTAAATGATTCAGGTTGAAGTCAGTTTAATCCCCCCTCATGTGTAAAAGAGGGCCTCTCAGAGTGACTTCTCCGCTGCTCGCTGCACAAGCTGGTTCTGCACCGTTACGTATCAGGCAGTGACATTCCCAGGAAGGACAGCACCTCTGACAGGACATCCCATTAGTGGAAACAGCAATTAGCACGCGGCTAACATGGCTGACCTCCACTTGACACAGTGGAACCATCTGGGCATCTCGTGGCACTCTCTCTGCAAAATGATATGCTTAGTATTCACAGGACCAGTTGTGGCAATGGGATGCAGCCCAGGACCAGGTTTCATCCAATTATCTTTCCTTCTTAAGTTTGCTATGAAGATAATGTTAAAACCAGAAGGCATTTATTGCGTTTATAAGATTAGGGAGCCACATTTCGTGTTTGCTACCTACTTGTGTTGAAAGGATTGGATTGTGGCAGTGAAGCAACAAAGGTATTCAAAAAAAAATGGCAATCTGGATGATGTTATTTTTGAGGTGTTATGTCTCTCATCCTTTCTTTCTCTTTCTCTCATCTTTTCTATTGTTATTGATTTGGCCTTTATTTACCAAGAGTGACCTGGCAAATAGAGCAGCAAGCAAGTAACAATAAAGAATTGATTGATCACACATGCACACATACAAATGCAGTATTGAAGCAAACAAGTTATGACAGTTTCAAGTCTTTCTGTAAATCGTTTCATTAAGTAAGGGCAGCATAGTGGACTGCCCTCTTTCCCAACTCAGTTCTGACCCTCAGAACCACCATGTGCAGGGATCTCTGAGAGTGCAGAGAAGATGGCAGGAGCCCAAGGATACATTTCTGAATACATGTTCATCGTTTTGACAATGTGTGAATGTGCAAAGATGGACACACCGCCGTTGTATCAGTACAGCAGTGAACATGATTTCTAGCCAGTGGTGAAACGTAAAGCAAAGTGGCCACTGAATAAATGAATTCAATAATAAATTGAGCTTCTTGGGTGAGAGACAAAACATAATCTCAAAAATAACTTTGTTCAGGTGACTGTTTTTTGTTTACATTCAGTTGATTCTCAGTGTGACCGATTGGGCCGATACTCCCTTCACAAAGTAGCTTATTAGCTTCAAAGTTATATGAACGCCAGAGCTGTTCATACAAATCCATAGGTATAGTGTAAGGCAGCTCAGCGCTGTGATGTGTAAAGCAGCAGTGTCTCTTCTTCCCTAAATCCCTGTGCAGGCTTGGGAGGCGCACCTGTCTCTAGTCCCTTTGTCTATATGATGCACTGGTGTCCCTTAGAGCTGTTCCGTCACCACAAACTCAACCACTATATTGTTTCCGACTTAAGCCGCTGACAAGCTGTGATTCCCCGTGTTTGTCCCTTATTGTTCCACGTTTACAGACAATGCAAGCAGAAAAAGCAGGAAATCTGAAGCCACCGTTTGGCGCGTCGCCCTGTGAATTTGGTCTTGCGCTCCCAAAATTAGCCTCGACTCCCCCCCTGATCCCCACAGTCATGCTCTTTCCCAGCAGCAGACAGCCATTAATCTTATTAAACGCAACATGTTTGTCCTCGCTGCCCTTTGCCTCAGCGAACTTTCAGGTTGGACAAAGCATCACCCCGGCGTTATGCGTCACCGACAGTTAATCGAAGGGAGAATCTATGGTCCTCCTCGAGCCATTCGTTAGCTCTGGGCGCCGAAAAAGCCAAAAAAATCGGGTTGTTTTCCCAGACATTTAGCTTCTGGGGCTGCTGCAGACCACTGGAGAGAGCAGTGTGTGTACTTAGCAATAACATTACCAAGCAGGATACTTCTAAACCTCCTCTTAATTTAATTCTGATATTGGTGTTGGTAAGAGGGTGCTGACAGACTCTGATAAGCAATAGCATGTCAGAAAGGATAAAAGGGTCTTCCTGCTTTTATTCTTGATGATTCATTATTAGATAAAAATCACAACAAACACAGACTCCTGCTCCTCCTGCCTCCTGCTACTTATGACTTGCAATTGAACTAAACAATTATCAACACAAGCCCATGTTTAGTTGCTTTCCCAATTCCCTTTTCTTAGTCTTTGATACTGCAGCAGACCACTGAAGGGGGAGAAGTGTGTTTTCTTAGCAACGCCCGACAGCTTTGGCTAATAAACAGCTGTAGGCACATTTTTAGACTCCTCTCCCCTGCATCCTATTATCTTGTTGTCGTTCCGCTGTCTCCTAAGGTCTTTCATTTCGCCAGACACCCACCCGCCCGCCCGCCCTCCCTCCCGACGACCAAAGGAGAGATAGCCTGTCCCAAAGCACCCTCCGATCACAGGCGGCGCCTCTCCCATAAAAGCTTGGGTCGACGTAGCCTGCTGCCGTTGCCCCTCTTTCCTCTCCTCTATCCGTGAGACATGCACTGCACCAAAAGCAGCAGGCTCTCCCCCCCTCCACCCCCCCTGCAGCCAATCAGAAGGCAGCACCAGAGCCTGAGCCGTGTAGATAGGGCAGGGAGGCTTTACTGACTCTCACACTGGCATTTTCATGACTGTTAACAATTCTGACAAAACATTGTCTGTTTGTAAATTTTGATTTATTTTGTCTTTTTTTCTTTTCCCCCCTTCCTTGTCACCGCTCCTTCACCCCCTCCCCCTCCCCCCCCCCCCCCCCCCCAAAAAAAAACCCTCTGCCATCTTGCTTTTTCAACATCTTGCAGTGCTAAGCTTTTGCCACTAAAACGCTTCTCTTATGTCTCTCGCTATGAACAGGCAATCATTCCCTCTCCTGCTTTTTCCACGCATTATTTTTGATCTGCCAAGCTACAGTTCAGCCGCTTTTTTCTTTTTTGGCCTTTCTCGCTTTCCTTCCATCTCTATCTGCTTCTCAGGTCTCAACCGGGACTAGGTACGTGAGCTGTGAGTACTGGCATCATTCTGGTTTTTTGGACTCCCGGTGCAATGTAAATGAATCGTCACTTGACCACCAGCTCAACTAATTTGGTGCAGTTTAGACCATCCGATTAACCGCAAAACCATCGTACTGTAGTTGACCTCTGTTAGCGCCACAGTGTTCATAAATAGGATCTCTACCTGTTGAATTGGCGTTCAACATTTACTCAGCAAATCCATCATTCTGCATTACTAACAATCATTTTGCAGCATCAGTTTTTTAGTCCAGTGTTCTGGCACGAGATGAGGAAACGCAATCATGAAAATACCGTAGTCCCAATAGAAGGTAAAGCCTATGGAGTAAAGCACATTTAGGAATAATAAATGGAGAGGAATAAAGAAAAGATTATAAATGTATTTATGGCGAAAAGAAGTTTACAGAAAGTCATCTATGGAATGTATGAGGAGCGCGAGAATAGTTATGAAATTTTAAGATAACATGTATGTATATTATTAAGACCATTTAGTTTTTGTTTTGAAGAGATTTCTTTATTGACATGTACAAAAGAAAGTGTCATCTATGTTTTATATAATCCAGCTTTTTTTGTATTTTTATACTTGTACAAGAGGACTCATGCGCATGTAACACCTTGATTTTGTAAATTATTTTAAAGATGTTTTATTTTTTCGGCTAACATGACATGACCCATTTGTTCTTACGAGAGACCAGATGTGTAAATATACAGACACCCTATTACGGCACTATGAAGAATAAGCACATTCTCCTCACACCCCCGAACATTGAGCGGTGATAAAACGCTACAGAAGAGAGGCCACGGCAAACTGTCAGGCAGATGTGGCGGCCATGTTGTGATCAGCGGATTAGCCGAATTTGGATTTAAAATGGTTTGAAAAGAGCGACAGATATTTCATTGAATTAAAGTGAAAACTTCTTTCAGTTATAGTTTTGATGTCCAGCTATTTTAGGAACATGAATATTAATCTGATTAACAATCCACTGCTCTGTTTATGCAGCAGTACAGTATGTTTGCATGTCACCCCACTATGGATACACCTATCGATCATTTATCAATTCATTTTAGGCAAGGCAAGTTTATTTACACCGCGTATTTCTTAAACAATGTGACTCAATGCGCCTTACAAAAGAAGATATGCGAAATTACAATCAGGTTAAAGTTAAGGGAAAGCACATACAGTACATAAACACATCAAGACATGGGACCCCGTGTCGACTGGAGGGAGGGGGAGTTGAGAAAAGGTCATGAACGCAGACGCTGAAGGATTGGGGCGTGGTTAGGGAGGGGGATGTGTGTGCAGTTATTTGCATGGTCCTTGAAATGAATGTGTTTATAATATATTCGTTCACACAGCCTCATTCCTTAGAATTTAGACCAATTCATTTTTAAGCTGACTTTTATGAGCGTAAATGAAAATAATAATTAAACCACATAAACCACAAACAATAAAACACAAACATAAGTAGTCTCCTATTAGTAGGGCTGGGTACCGTTAAACGATACCAGTTTGGTATTAAAAAAAGGTTTAGGTTCTACTGGTATCGAAAAAATAAAAGTCTCGAAAGCAAGGCAAGGCAACTTTATTTATACCGCGCATTTCATACACAAGGCAACTCAATACGCCTCAAAGCAGGTACCGAAACGAAATATACAATCTTTATATTCAAGTTTTGATACAGTTGTTAATCAATTCTTAAAAAGGGGGAAAATGACACACAAGTTAAAAAAAAATAGAAATTGAAAAAAGGGGGGAAAATGTGGAGAATTTTTTTTTAAAAATGGAAAAAAAATTGGGGGAAATTGAAAATGTTGTGAAAAAACACGTGGGAAAATTTGAGGAACTTTAATGGGAAAAAATTTGAAATTTAGGGGGGGAAATTTGAAACAAAAAAATGAAAACATTTGTTAAAAATTGGGGGAAATAAAAAAAACTTGGAAAGTTTTTTTTCTGCCCTTTTGTAGTTAAAGAACATTTCTTAGTTGTTTCACCTCAATCAAATGATACAAATGTGAAAGAAACATTATCACATTTTTGTATAGGTATCGAAACCGAAAAAGTATAGTTAAAGTACTGGTATCGTAAAAACGTTTACGGTACCCAGCCCTACCTATTAGTGTTTATGAGTTCTTTTAATAGTGATTACAATATGGCCGCCAGACCTGGACGTTCCAATGGATTACTGTGACCGCGTCTGTAGAGTTTTATTATACATCCGTGACCCCTGATAGGCCACACCCCTTTTGTAGCTGTTCTCTATGGTAACCAATAGTGTATACACAGACTATTCACTTGTATCGATGGTTTTCTTGACGAATGTGTGATTGTTCGAACCATTTGTGGATGTTTGAATCATGTATATAGACCTGAATATGACTATATCCACATTTTATGTATTTTATAAACGACAAGAAAAAAAAAAAACTATCCGAGAAGGCATGCATACTGTATACATTCCTGGAAACTGCACGCTGGGTTGACACAGGTCTCATCTGTCAATACTTCTGTGTATACTTGTGAGTGTATGATAGAGTAAGCAATTGTACAGTAACATTTTGTAATATGTTCAAATAGACGGCCACGCGCCATTTACTGTCAGAAAAAAAGAGATGAACTAATCTATCGCCTATAGAGAAATATCTGAATGACAATGTATATCAAATTACTCCCATCTCCAGAGTCTGAAAGTGATGCTTGCTGTGTGGGATACGTGTTGTTTGTGAAGTTGTGAAGAAGAAGAAGAAGAAGATGAAGAAGTAGAAGAAGAGTGAATCATGAATTACAAAGTCGTTAATAAAATACTAAAAGACCAACCTAACAGAGCAAAACACATGCAAGTTCTGTGTACGGAGGGTAAAATCGCTGCTTCGTGTGAGAAAAGTAAAAACCATACCAAGGTCGCTGCTTTTGTACGTTCCTGTTGTGTTTTTGTGACAATAAAAGTGACTCTCTCATACCTGACCACCGTGATGTCCCTTTTTGTCAAGTGCACGGACTCTCAACATGGAAAATATTTCTCTTACATTAATGGTATACAGTTCGGGATGGATTCATTGTTATAAGTTGAACGTTATCCAAGTAGTCTAGCATTTTAGGGGAGTACAAGCAAACACATTTCATAGACTAACATGAGCTGGAAACAATCACTACGGGTAAATATATCAAACGTTTTTGTGTGAACGGTAAGACATTTTATCATTTGTTTTATATTATTATCCCAGAAATCTTAACGGTTTTGGCAAATGAATATATTTTGTATCTCATCGCGTTGATTAAAGAAAACGTTCATAAGAAAAAGGTTTTATGCTCCATAATGGTAACTTTACTGACCCCTTGTGGATGGAGTTAGTATCTTTCCTTTTCAATGCAGCTTAGATATTCTCATCTCAGTTCACGGTATTACAGACACCTCACATAAAAAGTGATGTCTTTCATGGCCTCCAGTTATTAAAGCTAAAATAAGTTTTAACATGGAACTGAAAAATCCATTAACAAGAATGTATTTTTGGAGATAATGATGTGAATGTAACATTAGCAGGCCGACACCTAAAGACCATGTTAAATTGAAACTCATGGGATCAGAGAAGAATAGTCATTAAACGATTCTCAAAGATTTATTGTTGTTCAGTAAGCCTGTATAGTGGCAGCCAGCCCTTTGATTTGCTGAAATTCAACGTACAATTAAAATGTCATTTCAACCTGGACAGTTCTGCAGGGTAACGTGTCAGCTGGCAGTGTTTCATTGAAGGGCAAGACGTTACCATTTTTACACACTGGTAAATTCAAATGTTTCAAGTTCACAGGGAGAAATGTGCTTTTTGAATGTGTCACCCTTTGTTGTATTTGTTTTCTTTGCATTCTTGTCACAACACTTGTGTTGGTGGTGTGTTAAGTTGAGAAGAAAGACTTTAAGAGCCGATTGATTAAGATTAAAGCGTGTTCACTTTCTCCTAATGGAATCTCCCCGATCAAGTCTAGTCAGTGAGTAGGGCATGAAATATTTTGCTCATCCAGTTCTTTCTACACAATGCCAGCACATTTGAAAGTCCTGCCTATTTGAGTCACAGCTCCTGTAAAACATGCACATAACCCGCTCTGACTGCAGTCGACTGTGGCCTCTGGGAGACAGAAGTTAAGATACAAGGCAGGCCCAGGTGAGTGTTCAACATTTTATTCAGGAGACTGTATGGAGCTACTTGTCAACTGGTATTTGGCAATGGTTCACATTCTGGACAGCTCAGTGAAATACAGTATGCCCTTGAGCGTCTCAATGGGGATTTTTCCATCTTGCTTTATTCTTACTTACGGTATAAGCATCAATGCTCACATTTTGATCTTGGATAAGTCTCTGATATATAGAAATGGATCTTTACACACCGTCCTTGAAAAGATATTAGATAATATTGTGTTATGAATATTAATATTATGTGATGTTTGACCTAATGTAACTCTAATGTATCTGTTACCCTCTCATCTTAAAAATGAAATTATCTTGACAAAGCAGGAATCGCCTAAATGTCCTAACTGTATGATTAACTTTTGTGCAGACAGGCCTTGTGTAAACTAACTTGCATCGCATCCGGTCATCATGTGGATGTTCAAAGGAGCCGCGGCGAGGGCTGACGTCCAACAAGACCAGTTCCTCACAAGTTTGACCACTTTTATCGAGCTCTACAATTGCCGAGAGGATTACTTCAAAATGACGGCCAATAACCTCTCTGCCCAAGCTCAGAAACAGAGCGAAGAGTCGCAGAAAGACAATACGGCCAGGGCTCTGTTTGGTGGATTCTGTGGGGCATCTCTTGGTGGCACTCTTGGAGCCCTGGGCGGCTGCGTAGCTGGGGGTCTGGGTGCTGTGTGTGCAGCTGCTCTCTTCAGTGATGATCTGAATCCGCTCAGTGCCACTACGGGTTTCTTTGGAGGTGTAATGGGAGGTGTAACCGGTGCTACGTTTGCTGGTGTGCTAGGGGGCGGTCTCGGGGCAGCGGCTGAATCAGGGGGGTACTCCATTGACAATGATGTTTACATGGTATTCTGGTGTTTGGCTGGAGGAGCCACTGGGGCAGCGATTGGAAATACATTCGGTGGGGAGGTTGGTTTTGTAGGGGGGACATTTGGCGGGGGCCTCGGCGGATTGTTAGGTGTCAGTGTTACCCTTGGTTTAATAAAAAGTGTATTAGGTCAATTTAAAGATCAAAAAACACAAAAACAGAAGAATAAACCGCAAAAGAACTCAGTCATTCAGACTTTTAAACAAAAAACCTCTCCTTTAGTGGCTGAGCTGTCAGGCATCCACACCAGCAGCAAAAGGGACAGAAGGAGTGGCGCTCGACGTGTCGCTGCACAGAGCTCTAAGTGCCTCACAGCTGTTTCCGAAGCGGAGAAGACACTCAGTCATATGGAATACACAGAAGAGACCACTTCCTGTTTGAAACAAGCAGCTGAACAATGCAAACACGTTTATGAAGAGTTTGAAAAGATGAAATGTGAGGCGGAGAAACTTTTGGCTACATGGAGCTAAGTTTTTTTGTTTCATGGAAAGTGACTGGGATTTAGTAATGTAACTATTCAAAGCATAACTTCCTTTACAAGATCCCTCTAACAATGGTACAAAGACTACAGTATTGTATGTAACATGAACCAGTATATCCACTAATCAATGCAATGTTTTGAGTGTTCCTGGTTGAACTTTGTGGTTTTCAATAGTGGAACATAGTAAATAATGGGGCCACACCTCAAGAGACTGCGCTGAAAAACTTGTTAGTGTTTGTTTTGTCTGAGTCAAGAAAAGCCTACAATGTTATGTGTCTACTGAAGCAAAAAAAATAAAATAAGTTTAAGTGTTTTTCTTTGTTTTGATAATAACCACAATCTAGAACACACAGACACACGCACTAATAGTCACATAGTGTATAAAACATTTATTTCTTGAAATGCAGAAGCAAAGTTGCTATTTCTCAGTATTAAAAATAATTTATATCATAAAAATCTTCAGTGTAATCAGGATTTTGTGAGCAGAAAAGGACAATACTTAATTTCTCATTGAATTATTCCCAATCATTTGAGCGTGTTTTAGAGTGGACCATTATTCATTTTTCTACTTTACAAAATTGTCTTCATTAGCTACATTTTCATTCGGTGTCATTAACATCAAGCTAATATTGTTTTCATTATGAATATTGTAATCACATCAAGTGGCAAACTAATAATAATGTTGTAAAAGGGAATTTACTTTCATCATGCTGGCTGGCTCGATATAGTGTTACGTAAAGAACATGCGTTTTCACTTCTGCATTGGACCACATGCAGGAGGTGACCGAGGGTTTTGAAATGCTGGGCCTCAGCTGTTGTAGTGTGCGTACGGTTCAGTCCAGTGCATTGATAACGTATAGTGACAAAGTTACAGTGAGATGTCTGAAGATACTTGGAGCTGCTGCCCTTGTTTCCACTTGGCGCTGCGTCGACCGGCGTCCGCTCGTCTGTACGGCTGGTTTCGAAGGTCTGAAAGGTGAGAAGGATAAGCAGCTGTGAACATGCAGCAACGGCTTTAACCAAGTGTATTTCCTCTAGTTCAGCTTTACCCAAATCTAAAGGCTTCTCGACTGGAGTTTACAGCCTATAGGCCAGTGTAACGCCTCATTTGAATATGAAATTTGTTTTCATCACATTTTTGCCACATTTTCATAAACGTTTTGTCACTTTTTTGTGTTTTCGTCCCATTTTTATCACTTTTTCATCTAATTTTTCTTACTTATCTTTTTTTGTTTGCCACATTTTCTGTTGCTCTTCTGTGAGCTTTAACCAAGTGCATTTTCTCTAGTTCAGCTTTACCCAAATCTAAAAGCTTCTCGACTGGAGTTTACAGCCTATAGTATAGGCCGGTGTAACGCCTCATTTGAAAGCTAAGACATACAAAACTGATCTAAATTGATCTTTTTCCAATCCAATCCACTTTATTTATATAGCACATTTAAACAACAAAACGTTTCCAAAGTGCTGAACATGCAACCACAACAACAATAAAAGCAAAACAATACAAATGAGCTCTACCACTAAATGAGTATAAAAGAATAAATAGAAATAAAACAGTTTAAAAAATAAATAAATATAAATAAAAACCCCTCCTGGAACCGCCACCCAACGTGGTGGAGGGGTTTGAGCGCCCCGAATGATCCTGGGAGCTCGGTTGTCGGGGGCTTCGTGCCCCTGGTTGGGTCTCCCATGGCAAACAGGTCCTATATAGGTGACGGGTGAGACAAAGAGCGGTTCAGAAGACCCTTATGAGAGACCAACAGGCCCGGTTAGAACCATGAGGCCGTCCTTCTGTGGACCCACCACCTGCAGGAGGAGCCATAGGGCTGGTGCAATGTGATTTGGGCAGCTCCAACGACCCGGCAACGGACAAGTGGAAGAAGATGGATGGATGGATAAATAAAAACATGCTTTGTTGCCGCGTTGTCACTTTTTTGCCATTTTTTCCATTGCTTTTTTGTCACTTTTTTATCACTGTTTTGTAATGCTTTTTTTTTTTTTTGTCGCATTTTCACCCTCGTTTTATTCTCATTTTTGCCGCTGTTTTGACACTTTGTACAAGAAGCTTTTCAATTTGGGTAAAGCCAAACTGGACAAAATGTGCTAGTTTCAGGTGAGAGGGTACATCTATGTAATCTGTATTCATGGGTAGAAAATGTCGCCAAAAACCGTAAAAGAGCCGGTTAGACTATAAAACATTGATTTAAGAGTCAACAGCTGGAGTGCATCAATAGACACTCAACAGGACTCATGATTAAGCTACATCGAGTGACACATTGACCATCCTTTGTATTCAGATTATTGGTAATAAAATAATAGAAAATAGTGGAGGGTACCTTTATGCTCGGGCCCTTGCAAGTCTTAAGATCTTGAAGTATGCTATGTTTATTTATGGAATACACTTGTAGCTCACAGAAAATGTGTATCAATCAGACCAGAGAGAAACATGGATTTCCTCCTTGCAGGACATGGTGGAAACTCTTGGCATTCGTTTTTGTTCTCATGTTTTGTGTGGCGTTATTGCGCGGCGCTGGTGCAAAGAGAGAGAAAAACAAAGAGGCATGCGCTGTACCCGCTGCTCTAAGGAGGGCTGTCGTCAGTGAAGACGGCGTCACAGAGGAGACGGGATGAGCGTTTGCCAGAGCGCACAGACTTAAGAGCACAGACTTAAGAGACTTAAGAGACTTAAGGGCACAGACTTAAGAGCTGCGCGCCAGAGGAGCGGCAAAAGACAGAGGAGAAACAGGGACAAAGAAGTGAAATAAAGCAAGGACAAACAAGCGAGAGAGGACTGAAAGAAGAAAATAGAAGTGGTTGAACTGGGACTGAGCGGCCTCCGTAAGATTAACGGCTGTTTGAATAGGAAACAGTGAAGGACAAAGCAGATTAAAGAACTTTCAAGCAACACCGCCAATAATGGAGACATAAATAGATAAAAGCATTATAGGCTCTCAGCTATTATTATTCATATAAGGATAACAGCTCAAATATATTTTTCTGTGACAGCTACAAAACAATATGATGGAAGTATTTCAGTTCAAGGTGAAAATATTCAGTAATAAGACACGGCTTTGTGTGAGTGCTGACTAGGGCTTTTGGTTCTTAATAATAATTGTAAAATCTTGCAAAATCACAATTATGTTTTTAAAGAGGGGGTATTATGCTTTTTCAATCACATAGCACCAGTCTATAGCATACTACAATGATGACGTAACCTTCTGTTGGTCTGTATATGCAGTAACTTAAAATAACTGCCTTGAATAAAATTGCTCTCTCAAAATGGCTGTACTGAACGTCTTGAAATAGGCCTCTGTCTCTTTAAGAAGCTTTCCGACACGCCCCCTTCAGCACACTGCTGTGGCATCTAAACAACACTACTGTGCGGGGAGGGGGCTCTGCTGAGCTGAGGAGCAGTGGTTGGTGGCTTGGCTTGTGACAAAAGGTCCAGAGGCGTCTCCAGGAGGTGGGGCGTTCCTAGGAGGACTGAGGCATAGCTACACCTAAAATGGCTGCCGTCTAAGTTTTTACTGATTACTCAAAATATGTGAATGAGCCAAGGCAACACTCCAGGCATGTGTTTAATGAGGGAATGACATAATAACATGATATAAAGCTTGAAAAAGTCAATTTTACATAATACCCCCCTTTAACTATTTTAATGTGGTTTGAAATGCAGCCGATTGAGGCGTCACTGGTTTGCATACTGTACCTGTGATAATGTCTTCAATGGCTCCGTCCTTTCCTTCTCTCACTAAAGGCGTCGTCTGCCTCTTCTTCAGCTCTGCGATCAGATCCATCTGTGGCAGCTTTGGCATCGTGGACATCTGAAATCGCACCAGAAATAGATGTAAAAGCGGACGTTCGTTTAGGTTTCTCCATTATGATATTTTCCATTTTATAACTTGGAAATAGCCACTTTTCACTCACCTTGTCAGGTTTAGGCGAGGTTAGCGGGGGATCTGAGAAGACCTTCCTTTTCCTCTGCTCGTTCTCCTGCTCGGCTTGCTTTTTAAGAAAAATAAAAAAAAATAAAAAAGAGTTATAAAATTGTTTCCATCTGAAGGTTACAGGCGCTGGTGATGGCAGCCTCCTGGGCGCCCGCGTTTACACAGGAAAATCAGTTTCCCATTAGCGTTAGCCGCGTATCTGATGTGACAGTTCATTGAGTTAAGAAATCAATAAATTACTGCAGTCTGACCTTGTATGCCTTGATGAAGCGCACAAACACAGGGAAGAACATCGCTGGTGGTGTGCTTTTATGGTTTTCTCCAAAATACTCCACCACTGAGTCATACACATCCTGAAAACAAAGTAAAGCAAAGTATTTCAATGATTAGTAACATGGATCAGGCAAACACAGGGGACGTTTATGCTTATTCTCATTAGGTTACGTTTAGGTAAATATTTTGTCCTCAAAGTTAAATTTTTTTAAAAGGAGAGTATTGTTAACCTCTTACCCCCCGCATTTTCTCCAGTTCGGCTTTACCCAAATCTACAAGCTTCTTGACTGCGGAGCAACAGTGTAATGTCTCATTTGAAAACTAAGGCCTACAAAACTGAACTGGCTTTTTTATCGCTTTTTTCGTTGCTTTTTTGGGATGTTTTCGTCATGTTTTTGTTGCTCTTTTCACACTTTTTTTGTTGTGTTATTGTTGCTTATCTGGCACGCTTTTGTCCCTCTTTTGCTGCGTCTTACATCACTTTTTTTGTTTAGTTTTTGTCGCTCTTTTGCGGGTCGTCTCATGATCGGAAGGTCGGGGGTTCGAATCCCGGCTCCTGCAGATGCAGACTGTCGTTGTGTCCTTGGGCAAGACACTTCACCCAATGCCTATGTGTGAGTGGTTGGTGGTGGTCGGAGGGACCGTTGGCGCAGATGTGTGCAGCCTCGCTTCTGTCAGTCTACCCCAGGGGAAACTGTGGCTACAAAATGTAGCTTACCACCATTTTTTTTTTTTATTGAGTTTTTATTTCGAGCTACACACAAGGCACAAAAGCCAAAAAAAGAAAGAAAAAAAATATATATATATAATAAAAGAAAAAATAATTAACATTCTGGCTCGAAAAGGAGTGGGAAGAAGACAAGCTTATTGACTCCCACCCCTGTTCATAAACTTAAATAACAATATATAACAATAACCCTGTTTAGTTCTTATCTTACAAAACAATTGAGTTGGTTACATATTAACAGATGCAACAATGCATTATATTAGGTCAACATTCACAGTATCTTACACGTTATAACAAGTGTATAATTTTGTTTCTTATACCGAATTTATTACCATGTTGGCATTGCTGTTATTCACCATCACCATTACAGCCCATATAAGATTACTCTGTATCAAAGTGTTTGAATGATACATAACATACTCCACATTTATTCATGAAAGGTACAATGATCGCAGACTGATTGATGCTCATGATAATAACAATGTTTAGTCTTAATCACCATCAGCATGGAGTGAATGAACCCCCTCCCTTTCATGTGTGAAGCGCTTTGGGTGTGACTAGTGTCATATATAAGCGCTATACAAATAAGATTCCCTTCCCTCCCTTCCCCTTTTTCATCACTTTTTGTGTTGCTTTTCCGTAATTTTTTTCGTCACACTTTTGTCACTTTTCCGGCGCATTTTCATCCTTGTTATTTTGACGCTTTTTTCCAGACACTTTTAGATTTGCGTAAAGCCAAACTGGAGCAAATGTCCTCGGTTCAGGTGGGGGTTAAGAGGTTAAACTGTCCATTTCTTTCAGGTGTGATCAATAGAAAGTATCAAAACAGAGGACTAGGGGTGAACCGACCTGTATATGTAGAATAATTAGATTTGTGTTATTTGTTTTATTTAGTCTGGGCATGAACATACGAGATTCATGCATGTAAACACGCTATTGGTTAATTTGCTTTTGTTGTCCAACTTTATCCACTGGAGGCAAGGGACACAACAACACAATGATGGACAAATACTCCGCTGTCACATCAATATATATAATCGCCCTAATATAGCAGATCATTTGCAGTCGATCAAACAATGCTATGTTCTTTTTGGAAATCTGTCCATCACAGTGGTACAGTATGAGATTAGGGCTGTTTAAATGTTACCCAACCTGTGCCTTTTTGCCGTCGGCGATGACAGAATCCAGGAGGGTAGTGTTGCTGTGGACAAACGACTGCAGGACAGGGCTGCCTTGTTCCACTGAGAACTCCCTCTTGGTCACCTCCATGCCCCGCTCTAGAGCCCGGACGTCCTGGAGGATACTGTCCAGAGACACTGAGAACAAAAGAGGCAACTTTCAAAGGCAAATGGATTCTCCGGCTGCATTAAGAGGCAAAATACAGACTGCGCTTGTTCCAAAATGTAATACCCCTGCACCCTCGTCTTACCCATGGCAGCCTTGTCGAGGAAGTGCAGCTCTGTGTGAAACGACTGGAGCTCGGGATATTTCTCCTGAATGATGCCGACGATGAAGTGCAGCAGAGTCTGTCTCCGGTCGGTGGATTTGGTCTCCAGCAGCTGAGTATAGAAACGGCGACATTAAGCTCAAAGTGAAGGATGACAAGTGGTTGAAAACAATGAGCACAGAGCTATCATGAGCCACATTCAGCAGCCCCCTCACGCACCAGGTCTAAGCTCTGCAGCCGGAAGCCGTGCGCTGCGCCGCGTTTACTGCTGTTCATGTAGTTTCCAAAGGCTAAAATGATCTGGGAACACAGCACTAAAACAGTAAATGAGTCTGGAGAAAATAACATTGTCCAAAGCTACTTCTACACTACAGATTCTTTATCTATATACAGTATAATTACGACTATCTTCATGTATGCGGCTGTAAACGACTTCATTTCTTACCTCCAGGATTTTCTTGAGTTTGGCCGATGATTTGATTGACATAGAAGCTGCAATTATAGCATCCAGTTGCTGTAATAATAGAAACCGTTGTAATTTGTTGTTCTGTTTTTGCCCGTACTATAACAACGCATATACAGTGAGTTCAGACAGTTTTCTAATTACTTCTATATCATATAAATTATATAATATAATATTTCTTTTTGGTAGCAATCCTGGTAACACTTTATTTTAGCACTCAATTGGTATTAATAAAGCACTTACTAGTCTTTATTTTGCATAGCTTCTAACTAACAATGGCCCATTTATTAATTCTTAATTACTGTTTATCAGCCAGAAATAAGAAAGTTGTTGGACATTAATTATAATGTTAATATGCTTCTGGTTATACAGGCCTTATTATTTGTTAACCGGTTATCTGCCAGCTTAGAGTTAGGGTTAACAATTATTCATATCCAAATCTCAAAGTGTATTGACAGGGGTTTACAGCCTAAAAGCCAGCGTGTTATCTCATTTGAAAGCCAAGACCTAAGATCTGTGTGAGTGAAACACAACTCGCATGTGTCGTCCTTAAATCATAACCCTAACCCATGACTAGCGCTGAGCACCGTTAAACAATACCAGTCTGGTATCGGAAAAACAAGGATTAGGTACTACTGGTGTAGAAAAAGTAAAAGTATCGAAAGCAGGTACCGAAAAGAAATATCAAATCTCTATATTCAAGTTTGTATGCTGTTGGGCATCACAATGTAAAGAAATAAAAAAGTGCCACACAAGTTGGAAAAAAAAAGTGTGGGGGGGGATGAGAAAAACAAGTGGAAAAATTGGGGTAAATCTGGGAAATATTTGGGGGGGAAACGTGGAAAAGACTGCGAAAATTTGGGCCAAAATAGATTTTTTTTTTTTAAGGGAAAAAAAACACATGGGGGGGAAAACAAGTGGAAAAAAATTGGTCAATAAATAAAAGTTTTTAAATTTGAAAAAACAAAAGAAAAAAACTTGGAAAGTGTTTTCTTTTCTTTTGCCCTTTTGTCGTTAAAGGAAGTTTCTTGGTTGTTTTACCTCGAACAAATTATACAAACGCAAAAGAAATTAAATAGAAGGAAAAGGAATAAATTAACATTACTCATCTGTTTATGACAAATATTTTAGTATAGGTATTGAAAACCAGGTATCGTTAAAGAGCTGGTATTAAAAAAATATAACGGTACCCAGCCCTACCCCTGACCCTAAACCTAACTCTAAATCATACATTTCAAATCATACTCGGCCTAATTTAGGTCCAATTACCTCTTAAGTATTTGTATCTGAGAATAATGTTCCCTATTCTGAAGTGATGTGGGACAGTGTTAGTTTGTTAGTTAGTGGCTTGTATTATGTTGAAAAAGGTCTTGCAAGATAAAGACAAATAAGTGCTTTATAAATACCAATGAAGCATCAGTTAGTACATTCATTGGCACTTAATCAGCTGTTAATAAGTGAGTGCAAAAATAAAGTGTTACCAAAAGCCAACACTACAATACAAATGTAAGCTGGTCATGGACATAATAACACTGATAGATGGACATGAGTGGTGCGCGTTCTGTTATTCATTTTGTATTATTTTGGTTGTTTCAGTGTCGCTCCAAACTTACCGTCTGGATGAGCTGGACGCTGTCTGTGAAATTGCCCATAAAGGTGAGCGTGCTGATGCGCTGGGCCAGACGGGGGATCTTACTGAAGCGCACCATGAAGCGGTCCTCCTCGCTGAGCTCGTCCAAGGCCTGCCCTCGCACTCGTAGTCCTGAATGAGCTTCATCTCGTACTCAGTGGGGATGAAACGCTCCAATAACTCCAGGAAATCCAGACTCAGGGCTCTCTGGTTGTACCTGCCGGCACATTGGGACATCATTCAGTTATTTGTTTCGTCATGTGTGATAGTTTTTGCTGTCGGACAGTAAATAAAAGGTAAATAATGAACACTCACAATAATACAATCTCTAGATATGACGCAACAAATCTAATCTATTCTTTTTCTTGTTTTATGGTGGACATTTGTTCTTGATGCTTACGTCTCGATGGCGCAGCAAATGTCTGACGCCGCCATCCCCTCCTTGCGTAAAGTAATGGCCAGGTTTTTGGCCCTGTTTGGCTCCATTAGACACACTTTACTGGGAACCTTGTGGGCGAGCTTCATCCTCAAGGTGCCGATCTCTGCCGCAGGAGACTGGGCTTTGGTCTTGAACTGCTCCTCGAAAGCGATCATGTTCAGCTCCTAATCGAGAACAGAGAAAGCGTCACAAAATGAAAATCAACCGCAGACTCCAAACTGAGGCATGGCTCTGTTTTTCAAACCTCCAGCACGTGCTCGTCGTCCAGCTCGCTGAAGATGGTTCCCGTCACCTGGTTGGACTTGAGCGCCTGCCAGTTGAAGAGAGGCAGGCGGTACTTGGTCTGGATGGTCCTCTTCTTCTTAGAGACTGAATAACGCATCGCAAATATCAATTAACCTCTTACCAGTTCTCTTCCAGTTCGTCACTACCCAAATCTAAAAGCTTCTTGGAAAAAAAGCATCAAAAGCCACACAAAACGTGACAAAAAAGCTGCAAAACATGTCAAGGAAACGATGGAAAAAGTGGCAAAAAATCCACAAAAGAGCAGCAGAAAAGTGGTACAAAAAATGTGACAAAACGCAATAAAAAGACACAAAAGGGCAAGCCAAAAAGTGATTAAAAAAAAAAGCCATGTAACAGTCAAAAAATTGACGAGAACACGGCAACAACACACAGAAAAAGATCCGTTTAGATCGGTTTTGTAGCTCTCCAGTCAAGAAACCTTTAGATTTGGGTATATTCATTATATTCATTATAATGAATATAATATGGTCGTTAATAACATAATCCATAATATTGTGTCCATTAAAAGCATTGAATTCATAACAACAAGGGACAAATGATCAATTTAAAAGATTGGTGACTAGTTGTTTTGGCAGTGATGGGTATTTGTAATTATTGAAGAAAATGTTAGAGTTTTCTTTCCTTGCCTTATTGGGATTAATAGAATATTGTGATGTTATTTTTGCTGATAGTATAGTCACTGGAATAGGACAAAATAACTATATGTCATATTTTCTTGATTATGCTAAGTAAATGAATGTATCAAATTCTTCAAGGGGTAGGTGCAAACAAGCTTAAGCTTCTGCCTACTCCTTTTGAGCATCATATCCACGCTATTTGTTTAATTATTGACTTATTCACCTATGACTGTATCTCTTTGGCTTTGTTTACTGTACCGAACTGTAAATATGTAGAACTTTGTGGAGCGCAGATGCTCAAATAAAAAAGATGAATTGAATTGAATTGAAAGTCGGCCCAACTGGAGAAAATCCGCTCGGTTCAGGTGGGGGTTAAGAGGTTAATGATCGCAACAGCTCTCACTCTTAAGTTTTTCATCGTAGTAGAGGGTTTCAAAGCTTTCGACTAGACTGGGTTGCGTCCAGACTTTGCAAACCTCTATTACAAAGAAAAAAAGAATCAACCAAAAACTGATGCACGATCATTTTACACTGTATTTTCATAAATGTGGGACTATCTTTTATTCACACATGCTTTATATGCTTCGTCAGGGCTTATTACCTATGGAAGGTGCAGTCCCAGCAGGGGGCAGCAGAGGGGGTGGCGGAGCGGCCGGGGGCGACGGGGCAGCAGCGGGAGGAGGCGGAGGAGGGGGCGGAGGGGGAGGCGTCTGGACGTTTTCTGATGCAGCAGTTTCATCTTGTGTTTGCTTTGGTGAAATGTTTCCAGCGTCTGGCTCATCTTTAACTGTGGATAAGCATTTGAACAAACAATACATTTGTTTACCCAGGACTGATAAGAGCCACAGACAAACACAATCTTAAATATAAATCAAATGTCTTGTGCCAGACAAAGAGCTTGTTTGTTTGTTTTACCCAGAGTTAGATTGGAATTTGTATCTTTTTGTCATTGTTTTTTGCCTTACTGTAAGCCTTGTTAAATCAAAAAGTTAACTGATAGAGATCAAATTGATGGATTTCACGCTGACATATTTGAGAACATACACACCCCTCTCTATGACTTGCTGGACTGTAGGCACCACTTGAATGTCCAGCTGTCCCGACGTGGAGCGCTCCATCCTGATGAGCCCCTGACCCACCAGAGCCTGGACTTTGGTCTCCAGCTCCTTCAGCGCCTGGTTGGTCCGGTCCCTGTCTCTCTCGATCTCCCTCTCTCGCTCTCGTTCAAGCTCTCGCTCCCGTTCGCGCTGCTGCAGGGAGCTGACCTGAGCGGACGACTCTCGGAGACGTTCCTACAGTGCAAACGTGCAGCAGTGTCTTTATGTGCAGCTACTGAGCATGAAAAGCACTGATAGAGATGTGGTTTTACCTTGAGGAGTTCCACTTCTTTAGTGGCTTGAATCAGCTTCTTCTCCAGATCTGAAACTTTCTCCGTCGCTTCCTTTTCACTTTCTTGTAGCCTTGTGTTTAGCTATAACAAATGTGTAAAACGTGCACACATCATTTAGTAATAGTATGATAAAAATATCGTTGTCAGACTTCAAAATAGGATTATCTTCTCTGCCTATATCTGTTACTAGTTTAGTTATTACTTTTCCATTATTAAAAGGTTTTATAGAATCCTCACTAATTGGAGCAATAGCAGCAGTAGTAGAAATAGTAGCTGTAGTGGTTAGTGGTATTGCAGTAACAGCACTGTCTACTTCACTCCTACTGTATGATATTTTTTTCACATTGGCCGTGCACCTGTGTGTTGTGCTCCTGCAGCTCCTCCATGTGCTCCAGCAGAGCGTTCTTGGTCTCCGCGTCCTCCAGCAGCGCTCCCACATCAAACACATTGTCCAGATAGGCCTGAATCTGCACCAGCAGCCGGTCGCTCTCTGTGAACTTCAAAGACTAAACGAAAACAAAACACATGCATTATTTACAGTGGGTTCAGGAAGAATTTACACTATTCTGTTTAGTCATTATGTTGATGTCTAATAATTAAATGTTTCAATCATTCTTTAAAAATCTTCTCTTATATGGAGGATGTACTTTTCTGTAACTTTTAAAAATGTTCAAAAACAGCACAACTATGATCGAAAGCAGTGGAATTAGTTATTTTTAATGTATATGAACATAATATAGTAGGACATTATTATGCTACATAATAGAATAGACTTAATTAAAAGTGGTCTGAAATCTCTCTGAACCAGTGACGGACTGGCCATTGGGCAATGTGGGCAAATGCCACTGCGGCCGCCTGGTCTCATCACTTGTTGTGGCCGCATCACAAACAAATAAATAGGCTAAATAAAGCGAGGAAGCGGCCGCCTATTGGCGCAATGGCTGCAAGCGGCAGCACCACCAGCGGCTCGCTCGCCGCTCATCACAACTTGTGGCGCACAACCATATAAAAAGGCTAAATAAATAAATAAAGCGGAGATGCGGCCGCCTTTTGAAGACAAATGTGGCCTCTCTGCTAAAATTGCCAGGGCCTCTTTTTGGTGCCAGTCCGCCACTGCTCTGAACCCACTGCACATTGTATGAACATTTCTAACAGCTTACTCTACTCTCTTTGTGTGTCTCTTTTAAAGAACAGGGGAAATAATAATTGACTTGCAGACTCGCCTCTAGATACTCGTCCAGGCCGTGGTGAGTGAACTCATGCTGCAGGTGCACTCTGAAGTTCATGTTCTCCACCGAGTGCACCACAATGTTGATGAACTGCATACAGGCCACCTGGTGGACAATACGGGTAATTGCTCATCAGTGTCATTGCAAAAATGTATCGTGTAAAATCTACTCCAACAAAAAAAAATTAAAGAAGTGAAGTTTGTTTTATTTCTTAAAAGCAACACATGCATATCAAAATATTACATTAAAGACCATTTGTAGCTATTTGTTATAACTTTGTGTAGAACCAGCAAAAGTAAAATTCAATCCGTTTCTTTTTACGTGACAGTGGAATACTTTTTTACATACATACATACACACTTAAGCAAAAGATAAAATAACATTGTGAACGGCATTGATGAGTCTGCAATATTCAAAATTTGCGAATGAAAATGCAAAACAAAATGGACATGAAATAAATGAACCAAACCAGGTTCCGATCAGTAAAACACAGTGTAGGTGTTACATGTCTATATTCTGTATGATGAACTTGTTCTAATGCCTTATATAAATGGCTCACAAAGTCAACCTCGCTCCAATTAAACAATTCTCAGGCATATGGTGTTTTACGCTCATATCTATCACTGCATTTGTTCAGTTCAACACAATTACACACAGCTGCATCCTTTACAAGAAACACTGTCATTTCGCTAATTGCTTTCTCTGAGTTCCTCTTTACTGAGTAATTACTCCTAACCTCCACAGAGCATGCTTTTCTTTTGCAGCTGCATTAAAATTCCTCATATCGTACTTAAACACAATGCAGGCCTATAGGTGCGCGGTTAATTACCACAATAAGATAAAAGCGATTTACCATAAAGTCAATGTTGTTGTCTTCGTTGAAGAAATACTCCATGAGCTTTTCAAATCTTCTTTTCTCACCACAAACCTAAAACACAGATGGAAATGTCAAGATCCTTTTTTGTAGAGCATACACATATTACGTAAGAAAGTCAGGTGTGAGTATATGATGAGACGTTTGATGAGATTTGATGCATATGTAACCCACGTAAAGTAGCGGATATAATGCAAAAATTCAATACAATTCAGTTTGGTGTGAAAGGCTTTCCATGTTGATGAAATGTTATGTATAGCAGTTATGTATCGTTAGCCTTGTGACCAAACATGAATCCACAAAAATAGATGAACGTAATGCATTTTGTGAAGAGATATCACTGTGGGGTTAAAATGCAGAACGTTTCATTAAATGTTAAAATAAGTGTGCTGAAAGTACACTAGTTGAGAACCCCTTCACTCCCAAAACACTGGCTACAAACGGAATAGTCAGGTTGTACTTGAATGTCACCGTCATCTGCATCTGACCCATGATCCAGCACCACTTGGGTACCTGCCAGGAGCAGTGGTCTGTCGCTAGTGGACTACTGAGCTGGAGGTTATATCCTATTCTACATGTTTTGGACTGATGCTCAAATCCTGCATGATTGGTCCCGAAACGCTGGTCATAATGGTGTTTTCTCGGCAGCAGAATCCCCCTGTGTTTTCCTGGTCCGTGCGCTGTACTCTGCCTCCCCTTTTGTCCACTCATGTCCTCTAAATAATGCAACAACCTGAGCGCTCTGACAGGCCGCGCGAGCCAAAAACAAAGCCCCCCGTACGGCTTCAGCGGGACACATGATCCAGCAGCTGGCCCGTTGCCTGCTGCTTCTGAGCTGCCCCCAAACACACACCCGACCTTACCCACGCACATTACACAGAGTACTACAGCAACCTCACAACAGCACGAGTATCAGTGATGCCCAGATCCAGATAGTTTTACATTATTAGTTTGAAAATTCACTAGGTTTTTTTCCATCATTTTTGCTTACTGCATTAAATGTGATAAAATACTGTATATACTCTCAGTGCAGCCACAAGGGGTCATAAATTGTTACTGTGACTTCCAGTGTAAAGGGTTTTTTTCATTAGTCAATGTAATCGTAAAAGGTAATTACAAAAGTAAGTAAGTTATTTATTATTACAAACTGAACAGCAAATATGAGTTGTCGACCCAAAAGGTTAAGCATTAACGTCAATAGTTATCGCTGTTAATTCTGGCTTGAAGGCTGGAACAGTCAGCTTTGGCTCAGCTCTGATTAGTGACTGTGTGGATCTGAACAGAGCTTCAAAGAGGATGCCCCAGCTCACAGCGGGGGCACAGGAGACCGCAGTTTGCAGTCTGTTGCGGGGAGCTCCTGACACCCCTGACATTTACTAATAATAGGCACTCAAGAGCTCCCGTCCTGCCTGAGTGGGTGAAGGCGCGGGAGCCCATTAGCTGGCAACAGTTGCTGCTTTGTCAGGCTCAAGAAGAGAGGAAACTGAGCAGAGGTCAGCGGCAGCTGGGGAAGAGTTTGACGCAGCGACGCCGAGGCAGTGGTTAAGTCTGAGCACGGGACAACTGTGCAGCAGCTGAGGGGCAGGTGGGGCGGGGGGTCCACCAAACATAACAGTGTCATGAGTGTAGTGAATGACTCAGAGTCCATTAAGATTTCAGTTCAAAAGAAATGAAGAACTAAACCGTCTTCTCATGTGTTTACTGATGGATGCTTTTGTCCATCAGCTCTTGAACTAAATATTGTTTCTGAAATGTTTCTAAAAGTTGTAGAAGTTGAAGCGATGTGATTGTGTTATTTATATCAGTGTGTTATTTTCATGAGTAAATAAAACTCTGACCTCTTTAAAGTTGTCGAAAGCTGAGAGGATTATGTCATGGCCTCCTCTCACCAGACAGACAGCAGCCAGCAGCTCCAGCACCAGAGCCTTGGTCCTGTGAGGGACATAGTGTAAACTTCTCATCGTGGGCTACACTTTGTTCATTTTTGTCTTAACTTTGAGGACTGATATAATGTGTCAAAGCTTTAGTTCGTTCCTTTTTAATCGATCAGTCACAAATTATATATTCATCATCCAAGGAATATGTCTGGTTTTGGGTACCAGTAGTTGCTGAACGGCCCCTGAAGCCATGCAACATGAATAATGCTACATTTTAGTAGTTATAAAAGCATTACAGCAGATATGCAGATGATGCCACTGCATTAGAACCGTATGGCAACAGCAGCCAAATGAGTCTAAACATTGAGTCATGAAATTGATTCTGGTAGTACTTGGGCTTTTCCAGGAGGTTCTTGGGGATATCTGCAATTTTAGACTTTATTCATTTTTGATTAAAGATCGTTTCATTCATGCTTTAGTAATGCATCCAAGTTTCTTCTGGTTTAGACATGGTTTTCACCCACTTTAGACATAATTTAGTCCTAACTTAATCTCTATATAAGCCTGGCCCTGGTGTTACTTGGAGGGTCAAATACCTTATAGCTTAGATTTAGTCTAAACTACATTTACTTGAAATCTGAATGACTAAAATGCTTATTTGATTAAAACTAGCAAACAACAACAAAATCCTAAAACATCTATATGTAAAAAATAATAATAAAAAGGTTACCGGGGGTTCCTGTTGTTGAGGCTCAGGGTGATCTCATTGACACAGCGGGGGTGAGTCATCACCAGGTTAAAGCCCGACTGACAAAACAAACACAGTCATTTAGAGCCGTCAGTCACACGACAATGATCCAGGAGAGAGTCAGAGCGAGAGGACGAGTGATCCACAGAGCTCAGTGTAATCTGAGGCGGATATGGTAATTGTACTGAAGTAAAAGTACACTAACTTGCTCTTTGACGTAGCAAGCGTATAATCCCTTCAAACATGTTTTCTCTTTGAAGGGTTGCTGCTGACAGCGTGCACAATAGCCTTTTTTGCTACAATTTCCTTCATAGCACAGAATGGACATTGTAACTATAGATAAGGGCTGATAATGCAAATTGCAGCCTTGATTCTGTTAGAGAGATACGGTCTTTCCTAGTAATTTGATGTTCCTTTACCCTGCTATTTTTGTCCGCATTACCACTAACGACGGCCTGCCCAGGGACTACAGGCGGAAAGTGCAGTAGCACCTTCGCCAAAAACAACCTGGTGCAATACATCTCACCTGTTTGAGGTAATGTTGTTCACTTTCCCTGTTGAAATAAATACATTAGGTAGATTGATTAAACTTTAGCTAATGAAGAGAAAGCAAATTCATCACTGGGAACTTTGGTGAAATTGAGAAGTGGATTAAAAATAAAGCTTAAGAATTATGTCATTGTCCAAAACAATCCTTATATTTACGTATTAATTTCACTCATAGTTTATCACTTCCATCCTCTACGTTGAAGCCAGGCGTGACACAAAGGCAAGTGCAGTGGGAGCAGGTGCAGTACCTGGTAATTCATGATGGCACGTAAACACATGATGCACAGGTGCGTGTCGTCTTTCTGGCTCACCAAACGGGACGTCCTCAGGGCTTTCCTGTTCGACACAGTTCAGAATGGAGGTGAGAAACGCTGCTCTCGCAACACGGCGTTTAAAATAAGACACTGTCATGAATGTACAAAAGGCCTCGCATTCTGCAAAGTTTGGATTAGCTCATATAATCATGTATATTTGCATAACACAGTGTTTCCCATGATAAGGGAGGCTATGGAGGCCCTTCGCAGTATACTTCTGTTAATCATAGTCTAGAAATAAGCTACGAAATCAACTGGAATGATCAATTATACGTTTTGCTTCTGAAATTATAATAAACATAAAAAAAACAATACTGATCCAAAGGTTTCTAGATAAAAATAGAAGCAATAATGACACCCCAAGAAAAATAATGAAAATAGATATTATCATTTGGACTGTGCCCCCATAGTCTCAGGAGACATCTGTGAGGAAACACTGCATAATAATTGCGTTATTTTGAACTGAACAAGAATCATTTCTCACATCACTCTGTTTAACTAAAACTTTTACCAAAGAAAAATGTTGTTTGTTTGTTTGTTATGGCGGTCCAAAAAGGAGCAGCACGGTATTATTTCAAAGTAACAGACAGGTAACACAGTCTGCGACACTCCCTGCCGGCCCCATCACAGACATTTTTCACATTCACAGGCACGGGCGGGCGGCACAACTGAAAACATAGACACAGGAGGTATCATATCAGTGTGACAGGAATGCCCCGCTTCCGATGGGACGGTTAGGGCTGTCCTGGGACCCCGCCCTCCTGATTTACGAGAGTGTGCCGCACTGTTTTGACAACACATAGAGACATATTTTCAAGCATATTATAGTATGGGTGTCAACATGTATCAAAATGTAAGACAGTGAAACAGAATGCAGACGGGACCTGTGTGATGAGAATATTAAAAATGCCAGCCACATTTGACTTTGACAGGGATTCAAATCTATGGCACGTACAGCAGACAGTCAAGGTGAGTAAGTCGTGACTTGGATTACAGTCAGAGTTAAAGGTGCACTATGCAACTTTTTATGTAAAAAATAAGGTGATATTAAGTAACTTGACGCTTCTCTTAAATGAATCATATTAGAAAAAGGCACTTGTTTCCCCCTCTACTCACAGTGTGTGTGTGTGTTTTTGACCTCTGAAGCTGCTTGTCCTCACCTGACCGTAAAGCCCTTGCTGGACTTGGAGGCACTGTGGATGGGGGAGTTGGTGGCACTTTTGCCCAGATCTTCCACTGACTTGTCCACGGGCTTCACTTTGTCCGTGGGGACCGCTCCATTGTCCAGCGAGTCTCCATCACACCTACAGAGTCCAGAGTTAAGCGCAGTTCAATTGATTTGACCGTGGAGTGATGCAATAGCAAAGAAATTCAAAGGAAGAATATGTACATAGCACTGTGGGCAGAAGACAGGTAGCCCACCAGCACATCCAGACCCTGGTTTTCCTCATCCAGAAACTCCTGAGCCCAGCTATGAACAGAACAGAACAGAACAATGACTAGTGTTGACGTTGTTATATTCAAGACTAATCTATTGTTAACATAGTATTAAGGCAGCACGATATATTGCCACATTTTCATTATCAACTTAAACATGTGTAGTTTTAGTGATCGTTTTCCAGCGTATATTCCTTCTTAATAACTCTGTATTAACACTGTAATGCTTGACCTAACATGTACATACCCAATGTGATTAGTCCTTAGGGAGATCTCCAGCTCCCTCAGGACCTGGGTGGACTCCGGAACACGACGCTTAAACTACAAGTAACATGAAACAAACATAGAGGTATAAATGAGATGATTTATTGTTTGATCGCAATCGGTCTTAAAACAGTAAAGGCATAACTGATCACATGTCTAACTTGGAGCCCCATGTGAAGCTCTTTTTTACTTGTACAAGCTGTCAACTATTTGGGCAATTTGAGCTGCGGCACTTTGTCCGTTGGGATTAGAGCGCACGGGCCAGACTTCAGAGTCCCCCACATGCACCACCTGTCGCTGGTTCGTCACGTCATCAAGAGGCCGGAAACAAGTTTTGAAACTCCTGTGAGTCAGCCAACTAGCCCAGTGGTTCTCGAGTGGTGTTGCTCTGGGACCTACTTTCAATATCATGATGACAAGCTGTGACCCACATAAATATATTTTGCTACACGGATTGAGAACCACTTGCCTTTACAATTTCGGCTTCAAATTTGACTCCAAAATCCATCTACTCACTAACAGATGCCCTGGTAATTAGATGATCCATTTCATTCATTGGTCCTATTGTTAAGCTTGATAATTAGTTCATACGGGACAATGGGCTTTTCGACAATGACCACCAGATACTTATGTCGGACATGAGGTGTAAAGCCTTGTACCTTGCGGCTGACCCCTCCATGGTCCAGATAGCTCCTGAGCTTGTCCAAGTAAATGGACGGAGGATTCTTGACTTGAACTCTCTCCTGTAGGAAAACACACATGCAAATAGTCATAATTACGCTGTATTGTTGAGAGGGGGCGCGGTGAGGGAGCGGCTGCTTGATAGCGTGGCACTTTGTCCAAACACAGCAGATAATGGTCGCATGCAAACACACAATGGCTACATCAGTGCATTTGTACATCCTTTGTCCATTCAGTGAAATGACCGAAAGGAACCACAGTGTATTAAAGAACCAGGAAGTTATGTTGTCGCCCTCCTGTTGCCATGACACACAGGATTTAGAATAGCTAAGGGTTATGATACGCCACAACAGGAAGTTTACAACAATAGCTATAATATGCATAAACCCAGTGCAGAATTTGTTCGGGCAAAGACATGAAAATGCATCCAAATAGGTCATATTTTGAACTGATGGTAGCGACACAAAGGTTTTCATGGAGGTAACAAAAGCCTAAAAGGGAAGGTGATACAAAACGAATAATTCATTAAAATACATTACTTTTGTAAGGCAAACTGCTCCACCAACTTTTCTTTAGCATATCCATTACTTATCCTCCGAGCCTTTTGTTGCCCTTACACCAACTTGTCTGAGAAGTGTCACTACCATTGCACCAGGAATTAGCTCTGTCTTTGTATATTCAATATGGAATTCAACCCGGATTTTGCACGGTATCCACACACGGTTTGCATTTGGCTATAAATCATTTAAGATGTGTTCTCACTTGGTCACAGATCAGGTCCCACTTCTTCTCACTGTCGTACTGACAGAGGATCTTCATCTTGTCAGGAGGAAGATTCATAGTGTTCTGAAAAAAAGCAAAACGTTAATCGCTTTAGTACATCATAAAATAAATACAGCGAAATACAGTATTTAAGAATGTTAAAACATGGGACAATTGCCAATGCTCAAGTGAGTCAGATCATCACTATCATTTATTTAAATATTTTCATTATCTCTGTTGTCGTTCAAAGATGACTCAACATTCATTGTCAGCAAATGAGTCACTGCTCGGTAACTATGACAAGGACCTGATTGCTGAAAAGTAAAATAGATTTCGCTACATGCAGGCTCACAAAGTACCACCAGATCTTTGCCGGGTCAAAACATGGGCTAAATTAGGACTAAACTAGTAAACTGTGCAGCCCTACGTTGACTAAAGTATGGTTTAAACAAATAAAAAAGGTGAAGTTATCAAAGACTACACCCTTGCAGAGTCGCCTGAGAGTCTATCTGTAGCAACAATTTGAGAACCACTGGTATAATATATGAAAATACTACAAAAATGTTCACTCGAGTAACATTGCAAATTACTAGGCGCAAAACTTGGCTGCGTGCGAAGACCTTTTTTACACAAATCTCAAATGCAAGTTAATTTCCTTCAAAAGTGGGCCACAGTGCACTTTGATCATAATGTAACCGCTGACCCTTATCGCTTGAAGTCAGTTTTTCTGCCAGCTCAGTCGGATGTGGTCCAAAAGGAGTTTGTTGTGGACGGCAAACCGCGCTGAGCAAGAAAACACCCTTTTTTCCTACAGTGTGTCCTTGGTCGTCTTTGGAAACTTTTAACAAGTCGATGACAATACAGTGTGACGCTTGGCACATCCACCGGGAAATTGTAACAGCTATCAGTGCACAAGTGGTGTCCTATATAGAATAAACACACACACATACACACACTAAAAATAATACAAATACCACGTACACAAATTGGGTTAGCTGACGGGCTGCTTGCCTAAGTGCCTTTTCCTTATGTAACTTTTCGCATCAACTCCTACAATGGATTGAACTTTTGCTTTTGAATACATTACGAGGTCGCCGGGAACATGCCGTGCTCATTGTTTAAAAAGAGTTACTTACGAGATACAACTTGAAGCCAAAGAAATACCAAAAAGTAACCTTGGGAGCCTGGCTTAGCTTGAAAATATATGTTTAAAGTACAGCGGTGAGAGAGGGGAATAGGAGGAACAGCACATTGGAGGGAATCAATAGAGTTGCTGGAGTGAATGTGGATCTGATAAATCAGGCTTGATGAATAACGCTGGTCGCTCGATACGCTGCGGTTGGATTTGGTCAGCTGCGTCAGACATGGCCATACAGTTATTATTAAAGCTTTTAGTTGAATACTGTTGCAAAATTGTGAGGGATTTGTGGTTTGTAACTTCCATCGATGATGTTGGTGTTCTTTGCAGCAGGATGGAGACCACCCTGCGGGCGCTTGAGGCTATAGTCTGAACCATACTGTTTCAGTATTAGGGCTGCGTGATTTGGGGATGATGGAAATTTAATCCACTCCACTGTTATTTTTGACAATGACAATTTAGAGTGCGGTCCGGGCGCCAAATGCGTCCCTCAGAACAATGTTTGGTGGCCCTCAGGCTTTATGTTGAATTGACACAGAGATAGTACTTTTTCTACTTTGATACTTCCACACAATAACCTCAAAAACTCACATTTTATTGTCAGACAGAGCTGGCATTAAGGTTCCAAGCCTAAATAAAGGTGTGGGGCCATGATTTTAACCTCTCTTAACTTAAATGCACCCAAATGAATGTTTCACTGCACGGACCACATATCTTTCTCCCTCAACGCCTTATACACTTCGATATGCGGCCCTTGATAAAAATTGAAAAAAATTTAAAAGTTTGGACACGCCTGATTAAGACCAAAGTGCTCTTTGTAGTTTTAGTTTTGAGAGAAGACTGAAAAAATGGCTTGTTTCGTAGAGGCCTTAAGAACACAGTTAGCAGTTTCTTTCATAGTTTTCACAGAACATTATGATACCTACAAACTGCAAATAACTTAACATGAAAACTACGATTTAGGTTGTGATAAATTATGTCACTCTTATCTCAAGTCTAAGTATCAAATGGTAATACTATGTTTTACAAACACTATTACCAAAACACTTTCATCTCATCAAATTTACTGAAAGAAACAAGGCTCGACATCGAATGTATGTAAATTACAATTCAAAATACAATCTGTCCACTGCCTGCTAAAGTGGGAGCTTTTTGTAAAACTAAATGATTCATATCCTCTGTGTAGTTCCAGCCGAGTTGACATTTTCACAGGGCGGATCAATTACTATTATTTGCCCTCGGTCTGCTGCGTGTTACTACAGAATAAAATATTGCACATCCTCCCACTTTCTCACTACATGCAAATGCTCAGATATAGGATAACAGGTTGTAAAAACAATATGCTTAATCATTGCTTTGTATTAAGTTCCTCTCTTGGCTCTGTTTCTGTGTGTGTGTGTAGGTGCCTTAGACAATTTCACAGACACGTAATTTACAAGTCCACCCACTGCTGCTCTCCCTGTTGAGAAATATGCAAAGTGTTATGTAAAACTGTGATGAAACCGCGCCTGGTGCTCTGAGCCCTTTGAGCGCGCTTATTAGCTGGTGACACGGGACAGCAAAGTCGTAATAGCGCTGAAAAGCCCACTCATTGCTCTGGTTGCGTCTCTTCTTTGCCTCTGCAGCGGTGGATCAGTGCAGTGTCTCACAGGGATTTCTTCGCGCTTAGTTAGTATGCAGACGGGGTATCAGCAGCGCTTAGAACAAGGGGATTCGCTTTGCGCAGTCAGCAGAAGATTCAGAGAAAGATGGTCCGCGTTTTGTTAGGGGAAAAAAAAAAAAATCTGATCTATTATTAACTGCTGCAATAGTGGGGCACCTGTTCGGGCTATCGGGACTTGAGTGTTGAGCGCGTATTGTCGCCACAGGCTGCGTGGTTTTGTGCGGCAGAAAGGCAGTTGGCAAAGGGCTGTCAGCAGTGGTCAAATGTTCAGAGGCTTGGGCAGAAATAAAAGAAAAACAGGGAGGAAATGACATGCAAATTCAACATTTAAAGTACAGTGCTTTTGGTGTAATTGTCATGGCAAAGTGAAGAACGTTCTCAAACATCTACACATTTGAAAATATCACCTTTTCAGAAGTAGTAGTAGTGGTGTAGAAGTTAAAATGGCAATGGCAGTATTTCTAATGAGTATAGTATCCGTTGTAGTAGAAAATGTAGTCTTTTATGTACGTCTTTTATTTTACTCTAAGACTTTTGGTGAATGACTTCTGTAGTTGTAGGTAATTCCCCAAAGATGAAAGTGAAATGATGGTATTCTAAAAATGTTGTATTTGTATTTGTCTGCACTATAAGGAAGTCTTAAACCCATTGCATAAGTGGTCACAGACTGAACTTGACTGTGATGTACTGCTATGGCCTTTTTTGTCAAATAAATCAGTGTCTGTGTATGTTTGACAGAGCTCTCCTTTTACAAAGATGTGCTCAAAATAAAAACACTATGGGATGTGTCTTCTACTTACATTTTTCCTTTATACTTCAACTTCATATTTTTTCATAAAGTAGCCCACTTATTTGTACAGCTGGACAAACGGATTTAAGTTCCCATTGTCGTAAGTAGTAGCTCCTATGTGATGTTATTATTACACCAAACACGATTAAATAATGCAGGCCATTTCCTTCAGATACTCCTGGCCCAACCCTTTCTGTGTATTTTAAACTTGTGGCAAAATGTAATGTCTTTTTTCCCCACTTTATTGTCACCAGATCCTGTTGTGTATACTGTGAATTAAATACAACGTTATGAGTTTAGTATTAATGTAAATGAGTCAGTATTGAAATGTAAATGCAAACGCTGCCAATTACTGCACATAAATAAAGTGGATGTATTTTATCCCACCAGATTGATTGAATTTGGCTCAGTGCAGAGGAGGCATTTTGATTAGAATTGCTCTTCAGTATAAGATGTCTATGAGGACGACAAGATTAGTCACAATCGAGTCGACACTGCATCGCTGTAATTATGGCCGCAATCATTACTCCAATTATTTAGATATATTATCATCTGATGTCCTTTCCAAACATCATAATGTCCATGAGGCCTTATTATGTACAAAACCTGCTAAACGTCAAGACATGTGTAGAGTTCATAGGACTTCATCTACAAATGCAAACATTGAATTAGTTTTCATATTCCTTCTCTCAAATATGAATGCTGAAAATGCACATGAACTGATCGCAAGTCTAATGACAATATTTGTGGAGAAAAATCACAGCCAGAAACTTTTCAAAAAACATTCTCCCTAAAGCCACTGTTAAAAATGTAGCTTGTTGACACTGGCGTGTTGCTCATTGTCACAAACCATTACCACAAGCAATAAGGAGGAGGTGGCAGGAATGCAGATAGCCACAGAGCAAGTTGTTCGGCCACATATCAAAAATATTATCTGCTGCCCCGTTCAAATATTCTTTTGTTGATTTTTCCTGCTGTCATTAGACTGGCGTGTCTTCAACTCGTCACGCTCACGCCGCAAAACAAAAGACAAACTAACAATTCAGTGCACAGCAAATCGAGTTAGTGAAGGAATGGTGAAGCAACAAGTGTAGCAGTTTTATAGGCATCAAATCAGTAACTATGCAAATGTGAGAAGCACATGATTGTATACAAATAAAAGAAAAATGAGCCAGATTACAGAAAATGTTATGAATTACATCTGTTGTCCCGTCTCGAGTAGAGGTAGTAAAGTAGTTGTGATAGTTGTAGTAGGACAGTAACAATAGTAATAGTAGGATCAGTGAAGGTATACAATATGGGAGCTGTAGTGGCAGGAGGTACTTTCTATTTGACAAAAGCTCCCACTTATTTTCAGTTTATTATTAATACACTTTGAGAGCATTGTCATCTGCACTGCAGAGATGTGAACTGGAAATGAGTGTGGAAAAATTGTGATATTGCCAGGAAAGGCATCAAAACATCCCAATTTGCATATCTTGACTACAACAAACTCTTTAAGCTTGGGCAATAGGCTAAACCACTCAGGATACAAAGCTGACTTGTTGTTGACCGATAAATCCTTGTGGGAGTAAAGCAGTATTAACTTCAGCATAAAGACCTTTTTGTATGTTTCCACGGTGGCATTTAGTACCTGGTATCCTGATAGGCCTAACAACATGCTCCACATTCTTTGTAGCTCTCTAAAGACTTTTTAAACCGCTCCTTCAAAGTGCATCGTGCTTGTCCAAACCGCTGTACTCACCAGCAGCGTATTGAAGCGCTCCTCCAGCTCCTCCTCAGGTGGGATGGGGAGTTTTGGCTTGTGGGGGCCTGGAGTGCCATCTCTGCCTGGTTGGGCGTCCAAGCTTCCTGGCGCATTCCCCATGATTAAAAAATGAACTCAGGAATATTTTCCAAACAAAAGTCAAAATGTAAAGTTTATCACAAATTGTAGCACTGGTTTCTGAGCCATGGCCCCTAAGTCCAGTTTAAAGTGCTAATCACGAAGAAGAGTGACAGCGTTTTATATTGTATGAAATCCAAGCAAAAAAAAGGAAGGGGTAACCAACTCCACTAAGGCAAGAGACAGGCACAATGACAGCTGAATGAGTAAAAAAGAAAACGGGGGAGGAGGAGGCTGATTTTAAGAGCTGCCACACGAGATGACAACCAAAAATGATAGAGCAAACGACTGAAAAGGAAGAAAAATAAAGTCTATTCCAAAAGACGCAGTGCTGAGATGTAAACAGACTTTGTAAAGCTAGCAAGTTGTATTGAAAACTCCGCCATCTGGATGCTACTGGTGCTGGTTGTGGGGTCTGTTATTTCCATATCCAAGAATAAAAAGATAGAGAGATGAGAGAACACAGCGGGGAGGTTAAAGGAAAAAAAAGAGGCAGGGATCCAGAAGGCACCAACTCCTGCCTGTCTATCCGAAACAGGGACAGACGCAGAGAAGGCGCACGCAGCAGTGCCATAGAGCTCCAAACAGAGCGGGGGGGAGTCTGGGTCCTAGTGCCGCCGCGTTCAGGTGAGGCAGGTTTGTTTTGGAGACAGACAAACACACATGGCATTGACAAACATTTAAGATCTGGTCCAGTGTTAATTTCGTCGACTAAAATATTTAGTCTTAATTTTAGTCAAAGTGATATTTTTGACGACTAAAATTGGACTAAAACGAAATGACTAAAATGTCCAGATATTTTAGTCGACTAAAATAAGACTAAATAAAAATGAAAAGGAGAGACTAAAATCATCCAAACTTCTATTGACAGTTGAAAGAGTCTCATATCATGTAAATTCTCTGCCAAAGGAGCAGCTCTGAGCTTTGTTCATGTGGGAGCAGCTCCATGAAGCGGAGCACCTTGATTAAATATGATTATAATGAATATTATAAATGCAAAGTCGACTAAATTTGTCTTAAATTTAGTCGACTAAATTGACTTGCAATTATAGTCGACTAAAACTAGACTAAAATTGAAGATATTTTTTTGACTAAATCTCAACTAAAATTGTATTACATTTTCGTCAAAAGACTAAGACTAAAACTAAATTAAAATATGTTGTCAAAATTAACACTGATCTGGTCACGATCCAAAAGACACTGCTGTTTGTAAATTCTTGCAGCTTCCACTCAGGGGTAGATCAAAAGCTCACAAAATAGTATAATAGTATTAAGTAAGTATGTGCTTTAATTGAAATAGTGTTCAGGAGTAAGTCCTGAGCCGCACCACCACTGTGGGCCAACCTGACCAGCGTGTTTTTGGAGGTCCGGGAAACCGTAGCACCCTGAGGAAACCTGGCTGGCTGCCTTCAGTCCTCCTCTGATCTTCAAAAATGGTGCACCTGCTTCTGGGTTTGTCCCTGTTTCAGAGCATGTTGTCCTGCACTGGTCAACTCCTTCCTCTTCCTCCTGCGCAGCTCCCTCCACTCCACAACAGTCTTTCACCATCTTCTGGGAAGAGCTTAGCAGTTAATCTGTTTTATTCTCCAGTGAACGTCCATTAGCCAGAACAATAGACGCCATGTGTGGCTTAGCTGTGAGTCTTGCCCGGATACCTCCTCGTTTGTCCATTCCCTGTTTCTTGTAGCGTCTCTTGTCACGTTTCCACTGTGCTGCAGGTATGGGGGGCTCTTGGTGTCTCTTCAGTGTTTCAGAAGAAGAAATGTGTAAGCCTCAAATGTCAGCTACTTGTTTACATTTAAAAAGCTGCTTTCTTCAGGACCATTATGGACTCTTTGCAGTAAAAACAGCCTAACCCCACAAAAACACGGCAAAGACGTACAAAGTATCCAGTAAAACTATGTGGAACACAGAAACCACTAATGTAGTTTGCATAAAAAGGCAAAA
Organism: Neogobius melanostomus; assembly: GCA_007210695.1. Taxonomy (NCBI): domain Eukaryota; kingdom Metazoa; phylum Chordata; class Actinopteri; order Gobiiformes; family Gobiidae; genus Neogobius; species Neogobius melanostomus. The sequence goes on along the minus strand of VHKM01000299.1, from coordinate 3,135,785 downwards.
AACACAGCTGTACCAAGAGAGAAGGAGGTTTGCCACTTGTTTACACGCCACCATGACAGTAAAGTTCCACTTTACTCCCTGAACGCTGTAAAGCATGCTCATAAGATCACTACTGAGAATTGCCATGTTAGAAATGTGAGTTTGGACCACAACTAACAGTGTACACTTTACTCTATTTAAACTCTACTCGCTCCACACAAGGCCTTCACAATATTTTCATATCGTAAGGATGAAAAAAAGAAATGAGTTTTTTTTCTTTCTTTTTTTTATTACAAACAATGAAAGAAGAAGCCGAAAAATGTAAATGTTAGTTGTGGTCCAAACTCATTCCTAGCTTTCCTGACATATTTGTAGCATCCGAATTCTTCACAGGGACGAGTTTATAGACACATTTCACAACTTGCAGGGTCACTTTTCTGGGTCAGTGTCACAGAAATAGAAAACTAACCTGCAAGTTCATAAAACTGATTCAAAGGCTTAATTAGATGCACTATGTTTCCACTGTGTTTTTCCCACAATTTACAATAAAGGAGGACAAAACACATTTTGTTCCATTACTAGAAAAAATAATCAGACCGTGCCTTTTAGAATTGTGGTTAAGATTTGCTCAGGACTCAATGTAAATATGTTTTCTTTTTTTAATGTCCTCCACATGTCAGCCTTTGCAGATGTAACAAACAGGCCTAATGCCACACGTGCCCAAAGCCTTACTTTTGCATCATGCGAGCACTCCAAATGTCGAACAACTTCCCACAATAACAAGCCACAATTGTAGCACTAAAGCAGACTATACCAAAGAGGATCAAACCGGCTAATCACAATCATAAGTTTGACCAGGGCCTGACGTAACTCCTGGCAGTGTTACTAAGCAGCTTGTTGGCTACAGGGTGACTGTGTGGGCCCGTACTGGAAGCAGTGCTTAATAAATAAAGAGTGCTATAGTGATACCTGGATGTCTGGCCACACCTGCTGGACCTATATAGTGAAGAGTGAGGACATAAGCAGCCGCTATTTGACCGGGAATGAGAAAATAATAAGTGGTGATGACAGTGGCTGACATGTGAGACCAGGTGAACCAGGATCGCTTTCACGCTGGACAAAATAAGGCTTTTACTTTGTGGTTGGCGCATCCACAATTAATAAAGACACAAGCTGCGGTAGCAACGCTTACATCAACAACCAACAAAGGGATACCATTATATACACACACAAGCTTACCCCAAATTATTGAAAAAAAAAATAATGGCAGTCAATAAACAATGATAGATGGTGAAGAGTTTCGTCATTGCAATTCAGACTGAGGAGGCAAACGTTTAAAAAATGAGATTGAAATGCACCATTTTGTTCCCTTGTGGATCAGGGCCTGGCCATGTCCAGATTCAGGGGTTTCAAGACCCTTACATCTGGTGGAAATGATCTAAAACTGATCCTGTTTATATTTTTGAGTGAAGCTGTGACATTTAAAATCATCAGAAAGGGAACTGCATTGAACCAAAAAAAAATGATACTGTGTTCTAGCTTCTTATTGCAGTAACAATTAAGGGTTTAATCATCATTCTTTGTTAAAGGCATATTGTGCTATACTCTTCAAACCTAATTCTGTGATTTTAAAATGATACATTTACAAAACTCAGGAAGAATTTGCTACACTACACAGTCATAACTAGTTAGAACTGATCAGTCTTAACTCAAAACTGTCTAGATGTCAGTGTTATGGTCTGCATAACACTGACATCTAGTGCTCAAACTGTTGCAAGATCACACATGATCAAAGAAGGACACCATTAACTACCATAAAATTACAGTTGTGAGGACACGTATTACAAAGTTCGAAAGCGCTGTAAAAGCAACCTATTTAAGTTATCTTATTTGCTCCAGGGCATATCTAGGAGGGAGTGTTAGGGGATAGGACACCCCTTGAATCTGATTAGCCCCTCAGGTGCCGTCCCCCTCCGAGGGATTGAGTATTACAGTGACAGTTCAATTCCATTTTACTTGTATCACTAATATCTAATATGAGGTAATGACTAAATAAGCAGAAATCTATGTAAGCCAATTACTCTGTAGCTTTTAAGATGAAGATATTCCCCTACTTTGCGATCCGAATAACAGGAAAGAAAACGGTAGAAAAAAGGATGTTTATTAAAAACAAAACCATACAAATAGATTATTTGAGCACAATATTTACAGTACAAATATACAAAACAATCCAGATACTTTAACTACATTTCCCTGAGCGACTGACAGATCTCACTTCCTTAGTGACTTACATGTGTTGCTTTTGTTGCTGTTGATGGTGTTGTGGTCAGGGGTGACAAAAAGACATCAAACATCAGTGCGTCTGTGCACATCTGCTTTAGTCACCTGATTAAAATGCACATCAAACTCCTGACAAACCAGAGTCTTTCCATCACTGCGCTCGTGACTGTGGCCTATTTAGGTCAGTACAGCCTTTATTGCAACATAGAAGAAGCAGTTATTACTATATATGCATTGAGATGCCTTGTGTACGAAATGGTATAAATAAACATGCCTTGCCATTATTATTATTATTATTATTATTATTATTATTATTATTATTATTATTATTATTATATAGGCCACTATAAAAACTGTAAAAAAAAAAAAAAAAAAAGTAATGCAGAAACTGTACATATTAAAGATACAAGGGGTTTACATAAGGAAGTTTGGCACGTCTGATGACTGGCTCTTTATTCAGGTTGTAATTCTGCTAATTAAAGAGGCAGGTTACAAACTTTTTGGTTTTACAAAACACTGCTGCCTGGAAACTTGAATTTTGTAGATTCATTGTAGGCACTGGTTATGCTCCTTTCGGGGGACGTGGGAGAACAAGGGGAGCTGATGGCGAGAGGAGGAGACCCGGAGGTGGAGCTGATCGTGTGGGCCATCAGTTTGGGTCCACACGGGCATCCCCTGTCCCGCATCAGTTTAATGACGTCATTACGAAAGCGCACCCCAACCAGAGCGTAGAGGATCGGGTTCAAGCAGCAGCGCACGTATGCAAGTGTACAGGTGATATATTCAAGGAGGAGCCCACAGAAGGAGCCGGCCATTTTATGCAAAAGCACCACCGTGTACGGCAGCTGGAATAGGACAAAAACGAACACAAGGCAAACCATCAACTTCAGTGTGCGCTGACGGTGCCACTGATTGCCTCGTTTAAATGTCCGGCCTTCCCACAAAACCTTTGCAATCGAAGAGTAGCAGGTCACCATTACCAAGAATGATATGCAGAAAATCGCAATGATGGCGCCGTTTGTTGCTTTTTTAGCCGTTCCGCTAATTTTCATGACGCAGAAAGGTTCACCATTAGTTATCGAGACACCGGAATACCGGATTTCAGGGATGCTCAGTAGCACAGCGATGAACCAAACGCAAACCGCAGCTATCATGCCACCTGTTAAGATCTGGCTACGCAATCTTAGCATCTCCTGGGCTTTCACTACCACCAAATAACGGTCGACGCTAATGCAAGCTAGCAGCATTAGCCCGCTGTACGTGTTGATAGCGTAGCAGGCTCTGGTGGCGGTGCAAAGTGGACTAGTGAATATCCAGTTCAGGTGAGTGTCCATGGCTTGGAGTGGGAGAGTGAGAAGCAGGAGCAGATCGGCGAGGGCCAAGTGGAACAAAAATACGTCTGTCATTGAGCGAAGGCGGAAGCGGCGGTACAGAGAAAACGTGGCGATTACGAGGCAGTTGCCGGTAATGCCCATGATGAAGATGAAACAGAAGGCACAGCTCTGGAAGACTTTGATGGTGCGTTCTTGGTCTCCGGCCTCACACCAGTCAGGGTCATTGTACTCATAATCATCTGTGTAGTTTTCAGATGTCAGCGTAACTGTGGGGAAAGAAAAGCATTTAGTGTGTTACTTGTTAGAGTGCCAAGAGAGTTAAGGCCAACCAAGAAGCATTATTTGTTGAAGCGCAATACAATGTGGACCCAGATTGGGACCTCTTCTAGGCCTGGGGTAAATGTGCTATGTGTTAGGACTAAATGTGATGAGGCTGCGTATCAGTTTTATGCAGCTTTAATCTGGTTGCCTGGCTCTGCCATACTATTCCCTGTCCATTCCATGCAGGAAAGTTAGTCTGGTAACCATAGACTGTACAAATAATAGACAACTCCTCCTCAAATCATGGCGGATTTACAGCCTCCTCCTCCCCAGCTCTGACGAAGCATGTTCCTAATAAGGGCATAAGTGCGGGATCTTCACTGTAGACTCGGCCCTTGCGTGACATGTAGCTCGCGCAGCTCCAATGCTAACAGTCCGACCCCCGTTAAGTAGGAGATTTCTAAAATGTATCCTATGATAACCAGCCCGGTGCCTCTGATTGTGTCTAACCCAGCGTAATCACAGGAGGAATATGTAGCTGTAGACAGTTCCAAAAAATTAGGCACCGGGCATTAAAGTTGTTTTTAACGTGTCTAAAGTGCAATGCATTCCAATGGGGAACTAGCGGCTAGTTCCCCATTGGAACTAGCCCCAAAGCAGAGCAGCCAGCGGCCATTGCTGGTAACGTAGTAATTGGAGCAGTTTGAATGCACGGGCCTAACGTGCACAGATTGTCAGTAAAATAAACCAATCAGCAATTAGCGGACGTGACGACAGTGTAAGAGAATTCCTACAAAACGATGATCGAAAGGTTGGTGAAGAATAGGCAGCAGTCGGATGTCTTATGGAGGAGAAGTTTTATTGCCATCTTTGCGACCCCGAGACATGAACTCAAGACATAGCACAGTCCTAACATTCAAATCTGTCCATCCTTCCACATCAAGGGAGTTAAGTAAACCTGGTGCCACGTAGGCACTAAGCATCTACCACTGGCAGTGTGCCACGTGAATTCTATGCCCTGACAGTGTGCCACGTGTATTCTAGGCCACAAGTCATAGAAGGCCAAATTGTACTGTTTTGGTAGTACGATATGATAAGGCCATGTGTGAGGGCCGAATTAACTCTATAATTCCCCATCAGACAGCTGTAGTTCAATTCACAAAATATAAACTGAATATAAATTGACGAGAACGTGGAGGCAAAATCCTCGACTACTTCCTCCATGATTAGTTGACTAATAGCTTCTGCATGTGTCACTGTTGATTGAACTACAACATAGTGGCGCAGCGAGTGACGCAACCTTGTCAATTCTCTGTGACGGTCGTGGTTGGTTGGGCCTTGTTTACCGTGTATGTCCAGACCCACCTTCTTTTACGCAGAAAAGAAGTGGGTGTGGTTTACAAGGTTAATAATCTGGAACAGTCTTCCTGAAGATGTGAGACAGGCCTCAACACTAACAATATTCAAATCCAGACTCAACAGTTCCTTTTAGCTTTAGATATGGCATTTAGTCATTTTTAATTATTTGATATGTGGGTATCCGACTGTGGCTGCCCACTGCTCCTATAGGTTGCCCCAGCGGCATTGAAGGATAGGTCAAATGCAGAGCATGAATTTTCCTACGGGGTTCAATAAAGTTTAACTTACCTTAACCATATTTATGTTTTGTGGATTTAATAATAATAATAATAATAATAATGCATCGGTTTTATATAGCGCTTTTCTGGACACTCAAAGACGCTTTACATTGCACTATTCATTCACTCCATCTGCCTTCGTGTAATTTGATGTTACTTTGATATTGCTCTACAAATAAACTTGTTAAAATTATATCAAATTAATAAAAAATAATTGTTATCCATAATTGTTAAGAAAAATATGATTTTAAGGATGCTCTTTTATGCATTTTTTTAAAATTCTGTGTAAAAATATTACTAGTTTCTAAAGTTTATATCATGTTCCACCAAATTGGACTTTATTGAATTGTTTAATGATCCAAAGAAGCACTGGATATTACAATAACTGCATGTCTGGTCAGAAAGAAAAATGTACGCAAAGACTTTTTAGTCAAAGAGCCCTCGTTGCAGATGTGACAAGGAACCAAGATAACTCATACAACTTCAGTAAGTACCTTTGTGGTTTTTAAACTTTACCCATAATCTTACCCAAATCTCTCCAGTCTGACAGTGTGATTGTATTTTGAGTAACAGTCTGAGTAGTATCTTTGAAAAGCCGAGCGGGTTGCGTGACAGCGGTGTGGGGACGTTGGCAAAGGGGAAGTCGTGGGACGCTTCAGGTAGACAGATCAGTCAGTGTCGCGTGCCAGCAAAGTTCTAAACACACTTTATTCATTTAATTTGTCACTAAGCCCACGACTCTCTCATCTGCAACACTTACATTTATCCGTGTGTCTGAGAGCATAATATTGGCTGCATGTGAAAGGTAAGAAATGATTTATTTTATCTATTAAATACTTGTAGGGTCGTACAATATAGAGAGTTTTTTATTAGTATTATGAAATAGGTACACACTGTATGTGTGTATATCGAGGAGCTTATTTAGAATTGGTAAAGTACGGGTATAAAAGTAATATCTTCTGGAGCTTTGTTTTGTTGTTGTTGTTTTTTTTGCTGTGTTTCAAATATTAATTCTGTCAAACAAAAAAAATGTAAAATGCAGAATTGTTGCAATAATGTATGTATTATCATCAAATGACATCAGGGACTGTTACTTAATGGCAAAATGCTGGCCCAAGCGCATTGATGCCCAGGCCACCTGCACTCTCAACGGGGTGAAAAAATACCTTTTAGTTTTATTTTAGAATACTTTTATGTCTTTTCTTAATATAAATTAGTTTTTTTTTTTTTTTTTTTTCTTAAGTTTGCATTAAAAAAGATGTACAGTAAATGGCCTGTAGGCTTTATTGGATAGGACAATACAGCGTGAGACACATTCAGCAATTGTCTAAGTCTATACATGTGCAGCATTAATGATCAACTGCTGCTCTACATTTATTTATTTATTTATTTATTTATTGGTTTATTTGGTCGGGACAGTGCATGTTAATGAACATACATGGGTCTCATGCATGTAAACAAGCCACACCGGATTGTAGCCTTGGACTAATTTGCATCCGTCGTCCCCCATGCGCACTCTCAAACACACTCACATTCATCCTGGCCTATTGTACATGTTTTTAGTGGTAGGGGAAACCGGAGTACCCGGAGGAAACCTACGCAGACACGGGGATTTGGGGACACCAGAGGGTCCCATGTGTTTTCTGATTGCCTCATGTAAAATTGCACATTGACCCTTAGACGGCGTGTCCTGCGCGACTCGTCTTGCACTGAAGCGTGAGTCAGAGCCTGTCCGTCGCTCGGCTGTTGCTACGGGCGACTATACATTACAGTGTCACATGTCACCTGCCATCGGTATCATTTCTTCTTTTACTATATTCATGCAATGGGCCAAAAACATCATCTATTTAAACACATGGGCTTTGCAGAAGAGAAAGTACTCAAAATCCAAATAATTAGTGATGTCAACAAAAATTGTCTGGAATGATTTTAATTATCTCTGTATAAATAATGTATAATAATAATAATAATAATAATAATTATTATTATTATTATTAATGATGATGATGATGAATATGTTATGGTAACTACAACATAAGGTCGTAATATAATAGTCCACAGTAAAAAGCAAACAAACTAAATATTACATAATATATATACTTGTTTGGGACAGTAGTAAGTAGTAAGTAGTAATATATAATTTGTCACAAACACGCTCTCACTCATCCTGGGCCTATTGTATATGTTTTTAATGGTAGTGGAAACCAGAGCACCTGATTGGACAAACTAACAGAATGCGTTACAAAATACATTTTGCGTTACAAAATACATTTCAGTATTCTATTACTAAATACCATTTCAAAGTATTCTCCCCAACACTGTGGCTGAGCTATTGTAAATCTAAATGAAACCACTTGTCAAGTTGGGATACTCATTTTACTCAATCGGAAACATCAACAACCATCATCAACTTCACAAAATGATTAGTAGTTAGTTAGTACTTTACGTATTTATTTTTCCCTCTGTTGATTATTATAGACAATTCCAGAGACTTATGGTAAATTTAATGCATGGTTGCAATTATCACATTTATAATTTTACATGGGCAGGTGTTAAACCACAGCGAGGAAGTGACTAAGTTTTGTAGCAGAATATTGAGCTGTTGACTATCATGTTGACTGTCATAATTTCAAGTGTTAAGTGTTTTAGAAGCAGCAGGCCCAAAATAATAATTCAAATTAAAACCAAGCAAACAAAAAAACAACAAAGAAAAAATAAAAAGACAGAAATAATTGTTTAAAATTATGATTTTAAATATGCTCTTACTAGGGGTGTCGGTACTGAGATCCATGTCCCGTCTCGGCGTCTCTTCCAAATGCATTCACTGTGGATCGGAGAGTTTGGTCCTCCATAATTATAGTAGATGTGGGTTCAACTCCAGCCAATCACAGCCACTGTTGTTCTGCTGACCCCGGCCTCACCCTGAGACTGGTGCATCAGTGATCGTGATGGCATCTTTCTGCAATGCACCGTGTGAGCTACTTCTTCATATGCTGTTTTTCTTTGTGGCAATGTGGAAAGTGCAATATAAGGAGTGTGGTGAAGTGACACTATTTTAATCATGAAAAAATAAGTCAATGCTGAACTTAGATAAGAGGTGAAAGGTATAAGCCTAAGCATAACAGGCATCAGGGTGTGCCTGGTTTGTGGTTACAAAACCCAGTTGAAACCACGGTTTGACCTGGTGAAAGTATTGCCATATATACCTTTTGACCTTTGTTTATTTGCTCGCATTTTACTGAATTCTAAATTGATTGTGTAGTTAATTTTAAGTTCTCATTTTCTATGAATAATTTTGCCCCTTTTAGTCATATTTATGCCTTGCAGTTACCAAAAGAAAAACATTCACTGAAAAAAAGGTCACATTATTTTGTCGGGACTGTGCATACATTTTTCACCAGGATCTTGTATTGATGATGGGAGAGTGTGACCACTGTGCAAAGCCATCTCCAGCACATCCCAAAGATTCTCAAAGGGTTCAGATCTGGACTCTGTCTCATGCTCTCTGAACCACTCTTTCGCAATGTGAGCCCAATGAATCCTGGCATCGTCATCTTTCAGTATGCCCATGCCATCAGGGAAAAGAAATCCATGGATGGAATAACCTGGTCATTCAGGATGTTCAGGTATGTCAGCTGATGCCATTCTTTGGGCACAAAGTGTTGCTGAACCTACACCTGAACGACTGCAGAAATACATATAGTGCATTGCCACTCTCCATACTCTCTATATGAGCTACAGAGGTGACTGACGGAAACATGGCTGCCAATCTGCACCAACCTGCGCACACGATAGCCCAGTGTTCAGTGTTCATTAGTCTCTCAGCACCAATCATCCAATTTTGGTATATCATTAAAAAAAAATAATGGAGAGAAATAACACCACCCATCCATCCAGTTTCTTCCACTTTTCCGTTGTCGGGTCGTGGGGGCAGCCGTTGGAGCTGCCCAAATCACATTGCACCAGCCCCTATGGCTCCTCCTGCATGTGGTGGGTCCACAGAATGACGACCTCATGGTTCTAACCGGGCCTGTTGGTCTCTCATAAGGGCTTCTGAACCGCTCTTTGTCTGACCCGTCACCTATATAGGACCTGTTTGCCCTGGGAGACCCAACCAGGTTAAGGTGGCGGTTCCAGGAGGGGGAGAAATAACACACCTAAGAAAATAAAATGAATATAATATAAATAGGAAATTATTGTATGCCACATAATCTTCCAACATTTCTCCACTGTAGCACAATTCAAAAACGTTTGACTGGATGCACTGAACTCGTGAATAACCTTAGTCTGACCTGTTGCACAAAAGCCTGCTGTAAACAAAACACATTAGAAACCAGACCACAGCCCGTTTCAGAGACTGGCACGGCCCTGAGAACAGAGAGGAGGTATGTTTCTGGTGGGAACTGTGTGTTGTTTGGCGACAGAAGCCCAGGTGTTGACAGACTTGGATCAGAGCTGTGGTTTAAACCGAACGAGCACCGTCTATGCCCTCTGCCGAGATGTTTGTATTTGTGGTTAATGCACTTCAGAGTGAAACTGGCAACCTGCACTTTAACCTGTCAACGAACCTCTGCAGGTTGCGACCAAACTCGGCCTAGGTTGACTTTTTGATTTAATCTATCACTGGTTTGCTAATAAATCAATCAATGTTTAATCACTTACACTAACTTTGCATGATGAAAATGCAAAGTGAGTGTTTACTTATTACAAATAAACAGGATGCACTAACTATGAAGCAACCGCTGCAACAATATTGAGGGCATGCAAATAAAATAAGGATACAATATATAGGATTACAAATAAAAGATAAAATAATATCATCAACGAAAGCTGCCGTCTGTACATTAGAGATGTTTCTTCTCTCATGCAAGAAGCTTCTTCATTGTTTAATGATATCATGAGGAGAGCCAGTTGACAGAAGAATTGCTATTACATTTTCTTAAATCTACCTACTGTAGATGAAGAATTTATCGATTAAGGCGAGACACTGCAGGTGAATATGGGAAACGTTTTAAATTCAGAGATACATACATATGAGAAAAAAATACATTGCAAGTTTTCTGTCATTTTATGTTTTTATTTAAAATGTATGTTTTTATAATATTTCTTATTTTCAACGTCAAAATCTGAATAATGGATTGAGCCAGGGTTTTTATTTTTTTATTCATGGTTTCTTTAGTTGACACATTGGTTACAAAGACACTTTTATAGAGGGGATTATAGAGGGGATTTTGGGTATCTTGTTTAGTTTTAAAAATGAGCTGTTCATTAGTGGAAAATCTGTAAAATATATAAGACTTGTTTTTTTGGAATTCAAAACTCGATAAATCTGAAAAAAGACAACAACTCTTAAATATTGTTCAGTCCGAGGCTGGACAAAATTGCTCTTGAAAATACAATTTCCCAAATAAATATATGAAGAAACATTGAATTAGTGCAATAATTAAAGATGCTATTGTAAAGATTAGTTTTAGTTTTTTTTTCCAGGTGAAAGTTAATACCAGGTTGGTCTCTTAACATATCATGTTTAGAGACCAACCTGGTCCCCGAAAAAGGTTTTGCCTATAGTGCCTTCCATTAATTCATTATTTATTTTCTTATTTTGATTGATGAAACAGTAAACCAAGCGCTGTCGACCAGGGTGGAAGCCTAATGGATCGCAGATGTCTCATAAAAGCACAATTGCCTTTTTTTTCCAAATCAGGGTTTGATGATACTGTGAATCACACTCATCCGGATCGTAGTCAGTCACGTTTTCAGCCACAGGTTTCAAGACCAAAGCTGTATATTCAAATCTACAACACTGCTCTGCACCAAATATGTTGAAACCTTGGTGTTCATTTTAATGTCGTGAGGAGACGACAAATTCTTCACTTCACATGAAAAAGAGGCAGACACATTTTATGCGTTCTTTCAAAAGCAATATTTAAAACGCTGAATCCTCAAAAGCGAATTCAAACCACATTCTACTTCCTGTCCTGTGTGTTTGTGTATCATAGAAGCGCGTTGACCACTCTCTCTGTACTTCCTGTCCCAAAAAAAATGTCTTTCAGCAACGATCGCCAAAGCAAATATTTCCAATGTCTCCAATCACTCATGTGCAGACTGAAAACATGAGCAAGGCATCCTGCTTTTCCAAAAACATGACGGACCTCACCACACACTGTATCTGTGAATTCCTATATTTTATTTATTATTTGTTTCAGTTCACAAGTCTTCCTACTCAACTACTCACTACACTACTTTGTGATTCCAGTCTTATCACCGCAGCCCTATGAGGAATGAGGAAATCCCTAAAGAGCTCTCCCGACGGGGCAGGAAACGAGACAGCGCCGGTGACACAGGCACACATCCATCTACAAACACACGTACACTTACACACATCCAATTAGCAGATATGAATCACTGGGGGTGGATGTCCTGACCTGGAACAGGAATGCGCACGTAAGTGTTTTTTTCTCTCAATCATGTCCATACTATTCTATTTTTCTTTTTTTCTTTTTTTGTTTGAGGTTTTCTCATAAGTCTGACAAATTAAAGCAACATTGCATAACATTTTTGATTCTGCTCTGTTGCCAATACAAAATATACTGCTACTGATCAGCTAGACACAGATAATGATTTTTTATTATATATTTTTTTGTGGTGGGTAATCACAGAAGGGATTTAGACGTGAACTATTGAAATCTCATATTTGGCTGCCTTTAGGCAACATCTCCATAGAGACAACCTGGAGACGTCCCTGCTCCATATAAAGTCAAGTCTTAAAGCAGTACTAAGTAATTGTTTTACCTTAATAATTACTTTTCATAGTCCCTCTGGGGGTAATACAAGTGTTGATTTTTTTGTTTTTTGTATTGGTTTATTTGGTCGGGACAATGCATGTTAATGAATATACATGGCGCCACTTAAACAGTATTTACAGCCAAGTTTGAGTGAAAATAATTATCTCCATTGTGTAATCATGTACAATATCCCTCTCTCCCTTTGTCTTTTCTGTCAGCGTAGTATCTACTCTCACTGACAGTTAATGAGTAAAAAACGTAACATGCTACGACACCTGCAGTTATGGCCTCTAGGGGCATGAGTTATTTAGTTCTGCTTTTAGAAAGGTTTGTTTGGTCATTTTTTAGGTATTTTTCGACCACAGAAATGTCTGTAATAAAACTGATTTTATTCTATTTATTGGGTGAAAAGTTACGCACTGTGGCTTTAAGCACAGTCGAGTCGATTCTTTAATGTTGCAACACAGCTTTCTTTTGTCTTTTTGTTTCATAAATGTTCAGGGACACACTTTGCTTGTTTTTGTCTCCTCTATTTGACATTGAAATATGACCGTAATGTTTCTGTATTTAAATAGTCAATGCAAAATAAAGGAACATCTATAGGTCTGCCCCAAAAGTCTATAAATTGGAGAAATGGTGCTGTGGCAATTAATAAAAACAAACAACAAACTTAAAACTATAGCGCAATATATAGTGGCAATTTTAATGTGATAATTTTTAGCTTTGAAATGACTAGTCCTATTTATTTTTTTTTATCTAAGACTGAGCCAAAAAAAACGTAGAACTGTTCATGTAACTTTGAATGACACTTTAATGTGAGCCATAAATCCATGTTCTGACCGCTGCTGTCTGCCTGACCAGAGGAAATCAGTGGGAAGGGCTTTTCCCGCAAACTCATGCAGTCCCTCGTGTGTGAACGCTCAGTCCTCCGGCATCATGGCACCGTCCCGGGACAGCGGTGCACCTCTGTCCGCCCTGCGCCTCCTCTACCTGCTCGCGACGCTGCTCCACACTGGTACGACTTTCATGTTTCAGTCATATTTTTTTTCTATCACAGATTAGATTTGTGGTATTTCCTGTTTTTTTACAGACGCAGCGGGTCAGAAAGCGTCTGGTGGTTTTCTGGGTTTGAGTCAATAAGAAAAGCAAAGACGTGGGAGTTTTTGTCAAATTCGGAGTATGCGATGTCAGATAATGATTTGGTTTGCGTTCGCAGGTTTCGCAAAGTCCCAGGCGAACTTCACAGAGCATTTGTTCAACGTGACGGGCCTAACTAATCACACAGTGGTCAATGGTAAGCTTGTATCTATTTATTTGCTGTACATATTTTAGAGATATATTTTAAATCAATGAAAAACACATACCCAGAGCACATTCAGTGTATTACATTAAATAAACTGGAATAATTGATTTAGGTCACAGCTTGTCCCATTGCCACACGTGTTGAGAACCACCCTTAATACAGTGAAATACTTTTTACAGGCACTACCATTAATGTGACTTTGTTGGCCGATGAACTAAGCCACATCGAAGAGGAGCACAATGCGACGGTTGTTACGGAGGACGAGGGTGGGTTTTCCTCCGGGACATGCCGATCTTATCACTTGACTTCCTCTGTTTTCTGAGCATGTTGAACACAATGGTATGGGACAGTCATCTCGGAGCGTGCGCTGTTTTTGTAGAGGGGTTCCAGGACTGGGAGAATGAGCTGCAGCCGGGGAAGTGCCATGAGCAGCTGCTGAGCGAACTGAGCCTCTACTGTGGCAACGAGTTTTACATGACGATGATGAATGTGAGCGAAGAGAAGTGGTGCAGCATGGAAGAAGTCATCAGGTACAGACCCAAGAGCATTTTAAACTCTTAAAGCAGTACTAAGTAACGTGTTTACCTTAATAAATCCTTTCCGTAGTCCCTGTGGGGGTAATACAAGTGTTGGGGGGTCTTTCATCTCCCCCTGGTGTCTCTGGCCAGAAAACCATGCTTGCAACTTGACTGCCACCGGGGCGGAGCAAGCAATACACACTAATAGATCCACGGAGAAGAAGCTAACAGGCTAACGGGCAAAGCTAACTGCGGGCTAGCGCCACTTTAAACAGTATTTACAGCGACGTTTGAGTGAAAAAAAATATTCGCATTGTATAATTGGATGTACAACACCCCTCTCTCCCTTCACCTTTTCTGTCAGCGTAGTATTTACTTTCCAAGACATTTAATATGTTAAAAAATCGTAACTTGCTAAGACACCTGCAGTTGCGCTTATGGCCTCTAGGGCAAGAGTTACTTAGTACTGCTTTAACCCCACCTTAGCCACGTGTATTTTCTCTGGTTCAGCTTTACTAAAAAAAAAATAAAAAAAATAAAATAATCATCTAAACGGATCACTTTCTACGGAGCCACTAAAGGGATTTCCCCCCCCCCCTCCTTTTAGGGAACTTTAGGGGCTCCATATTTTCCTCCACCCGTAGCAGCATTGTTTTTTTTTATATCGCTGTTTTAAAGCGTTTTCATCATACATTTTCATCACTTTTTTTTGTCACTTTTCTGTTACTCTTTTGTGGCTTTGTATGTTTTTGTCACGCATTTTTATCCATTGCCATTTTGTCACGTTTTTGTCGCTCTTTTGTTGCATTTTCATCCTCGTTTTTGTCTCGCTTTTGTTGCAATTTTGAATTTTTTTTTTTTCAAGAAGCTTTCAGATTTGGGTAAAGCCAAACTGGAGACAATGCGCTCGGTTCAGATGGGGGTTAAGGGATTAAACAAGATAATGGGGCCAATTCTATTTAAGATATACAGTGAGGAAAATAAGTATTTGAACACCCTGCTATTTTGCAAGTTCTCCCACTTAGAAATCATGGAGGGTCTGAAATTGTCATCGTAGGTGCATGTCCACTGTGAGAGAACTCGAATACACCTCACGGTGATACTTGGACACGTCATCAGTGATAAACCCGGGGTCATAGGGTGTTTCGGGTCTTTAATCATCAGACAACCTCGCCCGGGCGACCCAGCCGGGGGTGATCAGACCCCGGCCTGTGTCCAAGTGGCGCACCACGGATCCCCCCTACGGATCCACAGCCACCGGGAGGCCTTTTCTGCGGCCTCAAGGATGTTCTTGGTGGCTTTTCTAGACTGCAGTCCTCTAATCCCAAGGATTTTGAACACTCGCTGTAGTGAGTGACCAGCAAAACCCCTGCACCCAATTTCGACAGGTTCGCAGCGGGCTCTCCAGCCATTGCTCCGACACTCTGCAGTGAGCTCAGAGTATTTGGCCCTCTTTCGCTCATTTGCTTCGTCAATCCGCTCCTCCCAGGGGACAGTCAGCTCCAGTAGCACCAGTTGCTTGGTTGACTCAGATGTTAACACCATATCTGGGCGGAGTGTAGTGGTAGCGATATTGGCTGGGAACTTGAGTTGCCTTCCCAGGTCAACGTGGAGCTGCCAGTCACGAGCTGTGGCGAGGAGCCCTCCTGAGGAGTAGGGCTGGCGGTTTGCCTTCTGTCCTGCTCTGATGAAAGTGATTGACTGTTTCGGGGCGACCTGGGACTTGCTGTTTTGTATCGCTGTGCAGATGGAATCCGCCAGGGATTTTAAAACCTGGTCGTGGCGCCAGCGATACCGCCCCTCCCCAAGCGCCTTTGGGCAACAGCTCAGGATGTGCTCCAAGGTGCCCCTCCTCTGGCACAATTTGCACTCCGGAGAGTCTGCTAGGCCCCAGATGTGCAGGTTGGCCGGGCATGGGAGGACATCGTACACAGACTGTATGAGGAATTTTATGCGCAGAGGTTCAGCTCTCCAGAGCTCTGACCAGGTGAGTTTTCGAGGTTCCGCATGCTCCCACCTTGTCCACGCCCCTTGTTTGGACATGCTGACCATCCTGCAGCAACGTTCTTCCTCCACCTTTGCACGGATCTCGTCTTGGACCAGTTGGCGCTTTTCCTTGTCGCGGGCCCGGTCGAAACGTGGCTTTGGGAAACTGCCGAGGCCTGCCCTCCCCCTTGTTACAGTTCCCATCAATGTCTTGTGCCTCAGCCGCTCCTCTGCTCTGCTTACGGCTTCTTGTGCCTGCCACTTCCTCCCTGTCTTAACAACAATTCCTGCCGAGGCGACCTTGACATCTGCGGAGTCCCTGTACATCATTACCTCTCTGGAGCGGGTGACTTTGAATTCCTCCGAGAGTCCCCTGAGAGGGAGGTGCAGCTTGGTGGATTGGCCATAAAGGGCAATGCTGCTCAAGGACCGAGGAAGCCCCAGCCATCTCCTTAGAAACTGGCTGATGGTCTTCTCTAGTGCCTCAACCGTTGTCAATGGTACCTCGTAGATTAACAGAGGCCAGAGTATTCTAGGCAAGACTCCGTGTTGGTACATCCAGGCCTTGAACTTTCCTGGGAGACCAGATTTGTCGATGGCTGTGAGCCATGAGGTCAGGTCGCTCTTTGTCTGCTGCAAAGCCACTGCATCCTTCAGGGAGCTGTCAAAGATTTTGCCCAGGCTCTTGACAGGTCTTTCGGTCACCGTTGGAATCATGGTCCCTCCAACTGTAAAGCGGAAATTATCGGCCACTTTACCTTTTTTAAGGACCAGAGACCTGGATTTAGCTGGCTTGAAGCTCATCTTTGCCCATGTGATGAGCCGTTCAAGCCCCTGGAGGAGCCACCTGCACCCAGGCACGGATGTGGTCATCACTGTCAAGTCATCCATAAAAGCTCTTATGGGGGCTGCCGGGTCCCAGATCTTGATTTTGGCCCTCTACATTCAACCTCCGCAGACTTGGCAATCATGTTCATGGCCAAGGAGAAGAGTGACACCGATATTGTACAACCGGTGATTATGCCCTTTTCCAGGCGGTGCCAGGCAGATGTTGCTTGGCTTGAGGAGACTCTTGCGCTGAAATTGTTGTAGTAGTCCATGATGAGGTTGCAGATCTTCGCAGGAACATGGTGTCTTGTCAGTGCTGTTTCAACAAGTTTGTGCGGGATAGATCCGTATGCGTTGGTTAAGTCAAGCCAGAGAGTTGCCAAATCTCCTTTGCTTTCCCTTGCCTCCCGGATCAACTGCGTCACCACTCCTGTATGCTCCAGACACCCAGGCACTCCAGGAACTCCCCCCTTCTGGACAGAGGTGTCTATGTAGGCATTCTTCAAGAGGAACTCGGTTAATCGTTGAGACAGGATCTTAAAGAAAATCTTGCTCTCAACGCTGAGCAGCGAGATTATACGAAACTGCTCGATGTTACTGGAGTTCTCTTCCTTCGGGATCCAGACGCCTTCAGCGTATCTCCACTGGGCGGCGACTTTCCCTCTCCGCCATATCACCTTCAAGATCTTCCACAGACGCTTGAGGAGCCGTGGACACTGCTTGTAGACCTTGTAGGGTACACCGCTGGGGCCGGGAACCGAACCAGATCTTGCAGCTTTCACAACTTCCTTTACCTCTGCCAGGGTAGGCTCATCACTTTTAAATTGGGACACTGGATCTGCTGGTTGCACCAGTGCCTCACAAGGGCCGAGCTCTTGATCTCTTGAAGTGTCACTAAAGGTGACATTGAGATGATGGTCGACCTCTTCTGCAGGGCAAGCGAGGTGACCACTTCGCTTCTGGCCCAGTAGCCTCTTAGTGAAGGTGAAGGGGTTGCCAATGAAGGCGCTTCGCTTCCGTGCCCTTTCTTTTCCCCTTCTTCGGTGCCATTCGGCTCTCCTCAATGTGATGAGCTTCTTTCTTACGATAATAGTGAGTTCCGACAGAGCAGTTCTCTCCTCTTCCTTGGCTGCCTTAAACTGACGTCTCAAGGATTTGAGTTCTTGCCTCAACTCACTTATCTTGACTTCCCGTCGATTGAGTTTTGCTGGGTTCTAGCTGCTCCTTGCTTCTGTTCCACTCCAAAACGCTCAGCTCCTATGCTCATTATGAGGGAGCACATGGTTTGGAGTTTCTGGTCAGCGTCACCCTTCGAAATGAATTCCAGGGTTTTGTCTACGTCCTCATCCAGCTTGGTCCACTCCTTGCTGTTAGCAACAGGCCACTTCACCCGGCGGTGTTCCGATTTCCTGCTTGGTGGGGGGAAACGTGTCGCTTGGAGGTTCCGGGTACTGTGGGGAGACTCCGGACCTGGCTCCTCCTCCGTCTGACCAGGTTCTGCAGCAGGCACAACAAGGACTGTTGCATCGGCTGCCGTTCCTGAGCGTTGCTTCACTTGTTCCCTCCCAAGGCAGGCCATCTTAGTCTGGTGGATCTTCAGACCTCTCGAGTTTTTGCAGACCTTGCCGCATATGCAGACTGCGCTCGTAATCCGTTGTCCGTTTGCTTGGGTCATAACCAGTGAATCCGTCCGGTTGGGATGCTCATCCTCCCCCCTCTCGGGCATCCCTGGGGGTATTTTTCTTTAGGGTTCTTCGTAGCAAGATTTGGGTTCCCCTCACGGGAGCTGTAGGTCAGGGGGCTGGCCTTTCCTACCCCGGTTGCCGTCTCTCCGGGCTGTCCACTGTCTCTCCAGTTGTCACCACTCTTTTCATGGACGTCATCCAGCCTTTCCTGGAGGTCACTGGCTCAGCCAGATGTGATAGAACTCGAATACACCTCACGGTGATACTTGGACACGTCATCAGTGATAAACCCGGGGTCATAGGGTGTTTCGGGTCTTTAATCATCAGACAACCTCGCCCGGGCGACCCAGCCGGGGGTGATCAGACCCCGGCCTGTGTCCAAGTGGCGCACCACGGATCCCCCCTACGGATCCACAGCCACCGGGAGGCCTTTTCTGCGGCCTCAAGGATGTTCTTGGTGGCTTTTCTAGACTGCAGTCCTCTAATCCCAAGGATTTTGAACACTCGCTGTAGTGAGTGACCAGCAAACCCCTGCACCCAATTTCGACTGGTTCGCAGCGGGCTCTCCAGCCATTGCTCCGACACTCTGCAGTGAGCTCAGAGTATTTGGCCCTCTTTCGCTCATTTGCTTCGTCAATCCGCTCCTCCCAGGGGACAGTCAGCTCCAGTAGCACCACTTGCTTGGTTGACTCAGATGTTAACACCATATCTGGGCGGAGTGTAGTGGTAGCGATATTGGCTGGGAACTTGAGTTGCCTTCCCAGGTCAACGTGGAGCTGCCAGTCACGAGCTGTGGCGAGGAGCCCTCCTGAGGAGTAGGGCTGGCGGTTTGCCTTCTGTCCTGCTCTGATGAAAGTGATTGACTGTTTCGGGGCGACCTGGGACTTGCTGTTTTGTATCGCTGTGCAGATGGAATCCGCCAGGGATTTTAAAACCTGGTCGTGGCGCCAGCGATACCGCCCCTCCCCAAGCGCCTTTGGGCAACAGCTCAGGATGTGCTCCAAGGTGCCCCTCCTCTGGCACAATTTGCACTCCGGAGAGTCTGCTAGGCCCCAGATGTGCAGGTTGGCCGGGCATGGGAGGACATCGTACACAGACTGTATGAGGAATTTTATGCGCAGAGGTTCAGCTCTCCAGAGCTCTGACCAGGTGAGTTTTCGAGGTTCCGCATGCTCCCACCTTGTCCACGCCCCTTGTTTGGACATGCTGACCATCCTGCAGCAACGTTCTTCCTCCACCTCTGCACGGATCTCGTCTTGGACCAGTTGGCGCTTTTCCTTGTCGCGGGCCCGGTCGAAACGTGGCTTTGGGAAACTGCCGAGGCCTGCCCTCCCCCTTGTTACAGTTCCCATCAATGTCTTGTGCCTCAGCCGCTCCTCTGCTCTGCTTACGGCTTCTTGTGCCTGCCACTTCCTCCCTGTCTTAACAACAATTCCTGCCGAGGCGACCTTGACATTAGATTAGACATAATCTAAAAAAAAAAATCCAGAAATCACAATATATGATTTTTTAACTATTTATTTGTATGATACAGCTGCAAATTAGTATTTGAACACCTGTCTATCAGCTAGAATTCTGACCCTCAAAGACCTGTTAGTCTGCCTTTAAAATGTCCACCTCCACTCCATTTATATCCTACATTTAGATGCACCGGTTTGAGGTCATTAGCTGCATAAAGACACCTGTCCACCCCATACAATCAGTAAGAATCCAACTACTAACATGGCCAAGACCAAAGAGCTGTCCAAAGACACTAGAGACAAAATTGTACACCTCCACAAGGTTGGAAAGGGCTACGGGGAAATTGCCAAGCAGCTTGGTGAAAAAAGGTCCACTGTTGGAGCAATCATTAGAAAATGGAAGAAGCTAAACATGACTGTCAATCTCCCTCGGACTGGGGCTCCATGCAAGATCTCACCTCGTGGGGTCTCAATGATCCTAAGAAAGGTGAGAAATCAGCCCAGAACTACACGGGGGGAGCTGGTCAATGACCTGAAAAGAGCTGGGACCACCGTTTCCAAGGTTACTGTTGGTAATACACTAAGACGTCATGGTTTGAAATCATGCATGGCACGGAAGGTTCCCTGCTTAAACCAGCACATGTCAAGGCCCGTCTTAAGTTGCCAATGACCATTTGGATGATCCAGAGGAGTCATGGGAGAAAGTCATGTGGTCAGATGAGACCAAAATGGAACGTTTTGGTCATAATTCCACTAAACGTGTTTGGAGGAAGAAGAATGATGAGTACCATCCCAAGAACACCATCCCTACTGTGAAGCATGGGGGTGGTAGCATCATGCTTTGGGGGTGTTTTTCTTTACATGGGACAGGGTGACTGCACTGTATTAAGGAGAGGATGACCGGGGCCATGTATTGCAAGATTTTGGGGAACAACCTCCTTCCCTCAGTTAGAGCATTGAAGATGGGTCGAGGCTGGGTCTTCCAACATGACAATGACCCGAAGCACACAGCCAGGATAACCAAGAAGTGGCTCTGTAAGAAGCATATCAAGGTTCTGGCGTGGCCTAGCCAGTCTCCAGACCTAAACCCAATAGAGAATCTTTGGAGGGAGCTCAAACTCCGTGTTTCTCAGCGACAGCCCAGAAACCTGACTGATCTAGAGAAGATCTGTGTTGGAGGAGTGGGCCAAAATCCCTCCTGCAGTGTGTGCAAACCTGGTGAAAAACTACAGGAAACGTTTGACCTCTGTAATGCAAACAAAGGCTACTGTACCAAATATTAACATTGATTTTCTCAGGTGTTCAAATACTTATTTGCAGCTGTATTATACAAATAAATAGTTAAAAAATCATACATTGTGATTTCTGGATTTTTTTTTTTAGATTATGTCTCTCACAGTGGACATGCACCTACGATGACAATTTCAGACCCCTCCATGATTTCTAAGTGGGAGAACTTGCAAAATAGCAGGGTGTTCAAATACTTATTTTCCTCACTGTAAGTTGCCACCTATATTGTACTGTTTCTCATGTTTCCAGACCGTACAATGAGGTAACCCTGTGCCTGGAGAGGTGGTCGACCGCAGTCGGATGTTTCTTTCCAAACCCAATCGTTCAGGACCTGTTCTTGCAGATCCACACTCACTTCTTCCAGACCTGCTCCAGGGACCATCCAGACTTCACGGACCCTCCTATGGCCCTGGTCCTGACCCTGACCCTGCTCCCGGTCTCCCTCATCCCGGCGCTGGTCTACATGGCTCTGCGGAAGAACCAAGCATACAAGTGACACTAAACAACATGACTCTATATATGTATTTGTTTTAGAGTTGTCGCTATACTGAATGATCTAAGGTAAGGTGTGCACTGGGCACTACCGAACATTTGTAAGGTCCATAAATATTTCTTAACACTTAGTTTTATGGACATAAACACTCAACTTGGGTGATTTACCTGTATAAGATTAATTGTGTGTTATGTCTCGCCTTATTCCAATCCACAGACAAAAGAAACCATTTAAAACTAAAGTAAAAGCAAACCACACATTACTTTATAGCTCTATAATACCATTTTTTTAACCACTTAGATGAACACATTTTCTACAGTTCAGCTTTACCCAAATGTAAAAGTTTCTCAAGAGTTTACAGCCTATACAGGGCGACGGTGGCGCAGATGATAGAGCGGGTCGTCTCATGATTGGAAGGTCGGGGGTTCGAATCCCGCCTCCTGAAGGTGCAATCTGTCGTTGTGTCCTTGGGCAAGACACTTCACCCAGCTTGCCTCCAGTGTCTGCGTACATTGGTGTATGAATGAGAGAGTGAATGGGTGAGTGGATCCTTGCTGTAAAGCACTTTGAGTGCCTAACGTAGGTGGAAAAGCGCTATATAAGTTGAGACCATTTACAGCCTATACAAGCATTTCCAATGACATCACGCAGGCGGCCATTACTTTGGTTTGAGCACCAAAGTAGAATTATGCAGTACACAACATGTAACAATATCTCTTGTATGTACTCGTAATCATTGCTCAAGAAGAGAACAGTAAAAACACAGGACCAGAGACGCACGTTTATATGATATAACCAGCAAATGTGGCAGAGACGTGGCAGCGCTGTCTGTCGAGCTACAGCAGGATTTACTAAAGATCTGCTTCACTCCTCAGACTAAATTAACACATCAAAGAGGAAACAGAAAACCATTCTCTGGGATTTTACAGTTTGCCATGTCAATAGAGTCTTAGTCTGAGTCAGTGTTGAGCTGCTTAAGATGTTAGCATGCTACCGGTTAGCAACTGTCAACCAACTGTCAATGGCTTCAACACAATAAACACATGTGTGGCTCACATCAATGAACACTGAGGAAATACAGTAACAGCTCAGCTCTGACCTCTGTCACATGTTGTATTCAAGGCTAGATGTCTGTGGTTCAGGGCTTTCTCTTGGAGAGGTCAGAGCTGAGCTGTTAAAGCTAAATGCTAACTGGTAGCATGTTAACGTCTTGAGCAGCTTAAACACTGACTTACTGCTTTCTTCACATAAACCTGCGTCTCTGGGGCCGTGTTTTTACTGTTATTTTCATGAGCAATGATTACGAGGACATAAAATGCCACTGTCAGTCAGTCGTCTTTCATTTTCATCCTTTATAGAGATATTGTTACATGTTGTAGTACTGCATAATTGTACTTCGGTATTCAAAATGGCCACCATAACAGCAAAAGTCACATGACTGAAAAGCATGTATAGGCCAGTGTAACGCCTCATTTGAAAGCTAAGACCCACAAAACTCATCTAAGCTTCTTCCTTGTTTTTGTTATCACGTTATAGTAGTTTTTGTTGCGTTTTCAACATGTTTCATTGTTTTTGTTGCATTATTGGCACATTTTATCACATTTTCGTTGTTTTATTGTTGCATTTTTGCCATGTTTTTATCACATTTTCGTTGTTGTTTTTTTGTTGCATGTTTGCTACGTGTTGTTGCGTTTCCCTGCTTTTATGTAGCAATTTTGTTTTACTTTTGTGTAATGCAACTGATCAAGCCACAAAAATGTGAACAAAACATGTCACAAAAGGAACAAAAACGTGACGAAAACAAACAAAAAAGGACCAAACTGTGACAATTGTAACAAGGAAGAAGCTTAGATTCGTTTTGTAGGTCTTAGCTTTCAAATGAGACGTTACTGTAATGCACAACTGGAGAAATGCACTGCATGGGTGAATGCAGGGGTTAAGAAGTTGATATATATATAAGCTTCGGCTTGATCAGAATGGTTTATGCAGTCACGCTTTAAGTGTTTGTAGAGCAGGTTTCTTTTTACACATGCTGTATACAATAAATATATTCTAACATCTCATAAATACGTCACGACTTCATATCCTCATTTCAAAGCTGTGAGCTTTCTCAGAGGCGGTGGGAGTCAGAGGTTTCACATTTGTTGCAAAAGCCACACTGTCACAAAAGGCTTATCTACAGAATGTGACTGTGATAAAAGCAGCTCATTTGCACTGAATCCTCCTCGCTGCTGCTATATATGTATGTCTGTCTGTATGCACTGGGCCGCTCTCAGCAAACATAACAAAACGCTGGAAAATGAGTGAGACAGTGACCATGCTTCAACCCATGTTCATAATAAATGTAACATTTTTAGGTGCAGAAAGTCCAGCAGCAGCAGGCCAGAAGGAACAACCTCCTCTTTGACTACCAGAACATCACTGAAAACTACATCACAATGACTTCGGTCAACACTGAATTACAAAGAGAGAATCATATCCTAAAGGACCACAATGCTGTGCTGGAAAAGGAGGCCAAATCTCAACAGGACCCTTGTCGCATTTAAGTCCGGATACAATGAAGAACAGAATAAATTAATGGAGGAGATTAACAACCTAAACATAACAAATTCACACCTAACAAAGAATACGGCAAAGTTAATCAACAAAGTGATTAACAAAGTGATGAACAAGGAAGAAACCCGGTGAATATGTCCGGATCATAGCAGATCTGTCGGCTTCAACAGTGAGCTGCAAGTGGAAACAAAAGGTGGAGGAGACTAATAGCTTTACAGGATGACTTAATAAATATCAAGAACAGTCAATGAAGAACACGGTGTAAATTGGAGTGAGAGCAGGAGATTGCGGCTTTATCTTTAATTGAAATTTCCTTTCACTATACTGAATTAGGGCCATTGTGTGAGAGAGTTTATTTGTTTTAGGGAAGCTTTTGTATTTTTTCCTCACCATTAGCTTCTATTCTTACTCTACAGCTCAAGTACTGGATTAAGTATTTTGTATGTGTTTTGTTTAAATAAAGATTGCATGCCGAAATTAGAGTATTCCAGCTAATAAAAATAGTAGCTAGATGTAGTAATGTAATAAAGCTGTTGTATTAGCTAGTGGTAATAGTATGAAATAACTAAAACAACAAATAATTAAAACAATATCAAGTGAATCTCATATTGTGTTATTCGTTACATTAAGCCGTAATGAATCTCTTAACCCCCACTCGAACCAATCACGTTTCTACATTTTGGGCTTTACCCGAATCTAAGCTTTGTGGAAAAAGTGTCAAAGTAGCGACAAGAATGAGACGAAAATGAGGATGAAAATGCAACAAGAGGCGACAAAAAGTGACAAAATCAATGAAAAAGTGACAAAATGCAACAAAAAGCCACAATAATAAATAGGGACAAAAAAGCATAGAATGAGACAGCCAAAAGCCACAACGCAAGGAAAAGATCAGCTTAGAAGAGTTTGTAGGTCTTAGCTTTTAAATGAGGTTGTAAACTTTTAGAGTTGGGTAAACTCAACTGGAGAAATGCACTAGGTTAAAAGGCGGTTAAGGGCACTGTGGTGTAAAAGTTGAATATTTCACTTCATGGGTGTTTGTTGAAAAGCTCATAGGCTTTTATTATCAGTCACTATTGTTGTAGGAGATAAGGCCAGATCAATCCGGGCACGTCATTGACATTTAGTGCAAGACAATGGAGCTGGAGAGGCTATAAGGACCTGAAGGGCCACTAATCAAACAGTCCTTCACTTCTTCGAGATTTAACCGGACAGTTTAACCTACTCTATTGATTCTTTTGAGGTATGGCTTACCGAGCACAAGGTAAGTTATATGAGACAGACTGACTGTACACATTTGCTGCAGCTTAGCATTTAAAAACGTGCACGGTTCACACACAGTCTGTAGTCCTTTTTGACAAACGCTGGTACTTTTTTAGTCCGACAAGCTGTGGTCTGCTCATGCATAACAGGAAACCTCAGGCACACTTCACCAAAAGTTGTATCTGTCCTTGATGCTCTTCTGTGGCCTCCTAAATGCAAGTGGCTTACTGTTATCGCTCAAAAATTAGATCTGAAACTGTGATATCAATCTATATACAGTATAATCTGAATCTTGGCCTTTCTGTGAAATCTGTTTAGAAGAAAATGTTTGGCAAGCGGTGGTTTCGGTGGAGCAGAGGTCCGAGACCAACAGCTGTCCTAATGACTGACAAGCAAGAGCAAAGTCACTTTTTATATCAAATTTTTAAAAGGAAAGGTCCGACATCAAAGCCTTTGCTCCATCCTGACTTTCCTCTGCTAATATTTCTGTTTTTAATGTAGCCTCAGAGTGTGTGCCTGCCCCCAAGCCCCTGCTCTGTCGACACGTGTGTCCCATCGCTCTCGCAGTCATGAGTAAGTCGACGTTCACAGGTCCTTACACATCCATCTTTATGCTCTAGTGCCCTTTGAGCATTCATTAATATCCCATGTAACATTTGACATGACTAAATGTGGATATGCTTACTGTTGCTATATCAATCAGTTTCTTTAGGTCATTGAAACTTAAAGGAAACAAAGTGGGATTTCCATGACTTCCTGTTTTGCATTTCTACAACAGCATTTCTACAACAGCATATTCATGGCCTGTAAAACCATGTTCCCAATTGATGGGTCTGTGGCAAAAGTGGGTCAAAGGTTATAGTTTCAAAACAATAGAAATCTGAAATCCACCTTATATTGGTTTTATTACATGCAATAGCAAAATTAGCAATACACAAAGTTCATATGGGTCTGTATAAAAGTAGACCAAAATAAAGCCTGCTTCTATGCCTGTCTAATCATGTGCTTCAACCCATGTTCATAATAAATGTAAACATTTTTAGGTGCAGAAAAGTCCAACAGCAGCAGGCCAGAAAGGAACAACCTCCTCTTTGACTACCAGAACATCACTGAAAACTACATCACAATGGCTTCGGTCAACACTGAATTACAAAGAGAGAATCATATCCTAAAGGACCACAATGCTGTGCTGGAAAAGGAGGCCAAACTTCTCAACAGGACCCTGGTCGCATTTAAGTCCCGGGACTTTGCCACAAATGAAGAACAGAATAAATTAATGGGGAGATTAACAACCTAAACATAACAAATTCACACCTAACAAAAGAATACGGCAAAGTAATCAGCGAAGTGTTGAACAGGAGGAAACCCTGGTGAATATGTCCCGGATCATAGCAGATCTGTCGGCTTTCAACAATGAGCTGCAAGTGGAAAAACAAAGGTGGAGGAGGCTAATATGCTTTTACAGGATGACTTTAAAGGTCCTATATCATGCAAAATCGACTTTTTGGAGCTTTTAGCCATGTTGTTATGCTATTTCCTTATCAAAAACACCCCAGAGCGGTTTTTGGCTTCATTCACGCAGTTCTAAGTAATCCTCCTGAATCCTGCTCTCTGAGCAGCTGCTCCACCCTCTCCTGGTAAACGACTGAGCTGTTCAGTTGTGTCGTCACAGCGGAACAGAAGTGCTCTACGTCTGTAATGTAATGCCTTACGGCCTGATTTTTATTTATAAAACAGCTTTTTTTTTTTTTTTTTGAAAAAAAAAAAAAAAAAAAAAAAAAAAAAAAAAAGCAACCCTCCGAAGCGTCTGTGCTGTCCCACGACGCTAATCAAGCGCACCCACGGCTGGAGGAGCCATGGATCCGAGCATAAGTGTTGTTTTTGAAGACTGAGCTCTTTCTAACCTACTTTGGACACCGCCTGCTCTTTTTTCTTACCGATAATGCCACGGATGCGCGTTTGGCTACGAGAGGAACAGGGCTATTCAACCTTCCTAAAGAAGAGTGCACTCGCCAGAAGTTGGAATTTCTTTCCGGGATTAAGCGACTTTATCAACCAACCTGATGGATGCTTGGTGAACCTTGGCCAGAATCAAAGTGGATTAACTTTTATAACTTTTATAACCAACGCGATCTCATGGGAGTCCAAACTGAGCGGTGAGTCAATCAAAACGCATGTTAGCGTGTGTGTTAGCATGTGTGTTAGCCATTTATGAAACTGCTTTGCACATGTCAACTCCTTATAACTGCATTATGTGAAGTAACTTCACTTTTTGCAGCGATATTTATATTTATAATACTGCAAATGTGGAATGAGCAGAGAGAGGGCGGAGTTAACTGAATCGAAGCGTCTTATCTTCCGGGTAGGGAAAATACCCCCCAAAAATACTTATATTTCTCTCAAAATGAGTACTCCATAGTGATAGAGGTACAATATATCATATATATGCCTATACTTTACTTTGGAATGGCTAAAATAGCATGATACAGATCCTTTAATAAATATCAAGAACAGTCAATGAAAGAAACAGTCAGTCTTCAAAAGATCGCGAAAGAGCTGAGAGAGGTAAACCAAAATTTGAGTTCTTTAAAGGCAGATTTAGAACAAAAGAAGAGGAACTAAAGGAAATGGGGTTCAATTACAGTCAGTGAAAGAGGCCTATCACTCACTGCAGGACTACTGCCCCGTGGTTAACCAGAACACACAAAGTATGATTCTCAGTTGGTAAATTTAAATAGTTTGCACATTAAGTATTGATTGTATTTCTGTCATAGAGCGTGTGTGTAAGAAGTGTGCTGAGGGCTGGACACTGTTCACAAAGTGCTACTCCTTCTCCTCCCTGACTCGATCATGGAGCTCGAGCCGGGCCTGGTGTCAGACTCATGGGGCTGAAAGAAGAACAGGTATAATTTGAGTTTTGACTTACTGCTACTCTCCCAAACGCACACTTTTTCTACGGCAGTGTGTGTGTGTGTGTGTGTGTGTATTTCATGGTGTAAAATTGCAACCTTCCGATTCACCACCAGAGAGCGCCAAAGAGCAACTCGCATCCTGCTTGATCACGTGAACACCAATCCTATCCAATGCAATTCACTAAACAAGCACTGTCCCTATTGGCTTTAAGTTTTGTCTCAGCCACCACAAGCCAGAGCTGGCCCTCGTAACTCAATGCACCCAGGGATCGGTAAATTTGGATGAGGTCTGTGAAGTGCTGTTTGGCCAAAGCTTAAAAATAAATAAATAAAACAATGGTATCTTTAAATGCAGTCTAATTTCTAACAAATAATGAAGCAAGTAAATGAATATGTTCACTACAACAAAATAAATGAATACATTTTTTTCAAAGGAATAGTAATAAATATAATTGCTCTGTATTTGAGTAGGTAAGTACAAAGAACTGCCAGTGGAACAAGTATATTTGTAAGAAAAAACATCTAATTGCACTTCAAATTAAATAATACATTTACTTGAAATAAGAGGGTTTTTTTCATATTTTAAAGGTGCACTATGCAATTTTTATGTAAAAAATAAATAAAAAAGTTAGTGCGTATTTGATGGTGCCTTTGCTTTCCATCCCGGTGGCTCATATGATGCTTCAGGATCAATTTTATTTCAGGTTTGTTTCTGGTAGGTTTTCAGAATAGAATGTAGTATATGGAACCATGGATTGCTCTTTGAGTTCTTTGTGTATTACTATTGTTTTCCCCCAGAGATGTATTCATGAGACCAGTCACACAGTTGACCGGACCAACACTCGTCTGTGGATTGGCATGTCTGATATCGAGCAGGAGGGAGAGTGGCGCTGGGTCGACGGACGGCAAGTCACTACAAGTTCACAGTAAGTCAGAAAACTAAAGAACATAAACTATATAGCATAATCAGCAGCATTATATAGTTACCCTTTCTAATACAACATGTAACACCACAATACGTTTGAATGTACTTCCATAGATATTGGCTGGACAGTCCCGGGGTGGGGACTTAACCGGACAACTGGAGATCAGAGGACCCTGAGGGGAGGACTGTGGGCACATAGACACCAGTGAGGAGGCGCTGCAAGCCTGGATGGACGGATCCTGCAAGATTCTGTACAGATGGATTTGTGAAAAGAATGTATAGATTATAGAAAACATTACCGAATGTATCATTGTATAATCTATGCACTGTGCGTGTATTATAACTGCCACATTAATTAGTTTTTGTTTTCATTCAGATCTTCTTTTTGATGTTTGTGTAGGCTATTTATTTGGTATTTCTTAGGATCATAATAGCAAACTAACCCAT
The DNA here is from genome assembly GCA_007210695.1 of Neogobius melanostomus. Taxonomy (NCBI): domain Eukaryota; kingdom Metazoa; phylum Chordata; class Actinopteri; order Gobiiformes; family Gobiidae; genus Neogobius; species Neogobius melanostomus. Next base: position 3,105,846 of record VHKM01000299.1, on the reverse strand, counting down.
GAGAATAGAGTCAGAAAACATACCTGTGTTTGTGTTATTTTTTTGTTTTGGAATTGTACCAAAACAAAAACTCACTTTTGTCATTGTTTTTTATTTGCTCCAGTTTGCCATTACCCAAATCTAAAAGCTTCTTGAAATAAGCGTCAAAGTAGACACAAAAATGTAACAAAAATGTGACAAAAGAGCCAGAAAAACATGCCAGAAAAGCAACAATAACAAAATAAAAAAGTGACAAAAACATGACAACAAAGCAATGGAAAAAAGTGACGACAAAGCACCACAAAAAAGCCACAAAAAAAGAGGCATTACACTGTTGCTCTCCAGTCGAGAAGCTTTTAGATTTGGGTAATGCTGAACTATAGAGAAAATGCCCTTGGTTAAGGCGGGGGTTCAGAGGTTCATACCTGGCGCTGAATAAGCACACAGAGATTATTCAAAATAAAATACCATCTTAATGTATTTATTTGTCTTGCAGTGCAATACACAGTAGTTACAGTATATGCATAGTCTTTAAATGTAAACAAAAACTACTCTTGCTTTGGTTTTCTCTTTCCAAATATTCTGCAGCATAGAAACTTAACAGTTTTCACAAAGACTACAGTCAACAATAAAACCAGCCCTGTTAAAAAGCAAAAGACGTCTATAGGATAATAAGAATACCACGGCATTTTATAAGACTCCGTCCGTAGATGTGCGGCCCCCTTGTTCCGCATCACAAACTCTATCCAGAAGAGGGCAGTGTCGAGCGGATGCATAGGCCGATCCCGATGCAGGCCCGACAATCTTTTCATGTTGTTTCTGTAAACAGGTTCATTGACAACTTTCCTGACAGCGTCTAGAAAACTCTCTGTCGTGATTCGTGTTACGTCCAACACTATAGCGGCTCCTCGGACTTCCAGTCTCAAAACGTTTTCCGGCTGGTCAAACAGTAGAGGGACACCTATCACTGGGACGCCGTGGTAAATAGACTCATATATTCCATTGGTCCCGCCGTGCGATACAAACGCTTTGATTTTTGGGTGTCCCAGCAGGTCGTTCTGCGGCAGCCATTTTAACAGTAGCGTATTGTTGCCTAAATTGTCCGGCCTTTCACCCGCGTGTCTCCAAATGACCTTTTGGGGAAGCTGAGCAAAAGCAGCAGCGATTTCCGAAGTGATCTCTTTGGGCAAACCTTTAACCAGGGTGCCTAAAGACATCAAGATGAATCCATGATCTCCAGAACTTTGAACAAAATCTTCAAGTTCAGACGGCAAAGGGGAAGACGGCTTGCATTGAAAGCCACCAATGTAGACGATATTGGGCATGGTCGGCCTTGGGAATTCAAACACATAATCCACTCGCATTAACCAGATATCTGCTGCTTGTAACATGTGATAGAAATTTAAACTAGACCCAAAGTACTTCTCAACCAATCTATCGTATACAGGACACACTACAAACTTATCGATGAACGTGTTTAGGCCGTACTGCAGTGTGTTTCGAATTCTTTGCAAAAACGTCATCTTGTCCGAAAGCACCATTCCAGAAGTTGGCACGTATGATGTTGGAGATGGGGCCACGACGAAGTGTCCTTCCCCACTGGTGATCCAGCGCACGTTAAAAACAGTGGGAAGGCCAAGTTCATGAGCTACAAGCACCCCTACAGGAAGTCCAGGGTCTATCAGAACTACGTCATACTGCGTGTCCCTAAGTTTTTGCATCAAAGTCTTATCTTCAAGCATTTGCACCCCTACCATGGACGCCTGCTGGTGAATTTTGGATAAGGCACCCAGCATTTCCCAATAGAAAGACACAAACGCCATCGGTGAACCCCCTTCCTTCTTGATTGCCAACATCTTAACGAGAAAAGTCACAAAGAAGTCCTCTTTCTCTATGCTGATGGCCTCCGGTAAAGTAATCGTGAGTGAGGTGTAATGTGGCACACTTTCCTTGACATACCAGGAGGTGGCAGTGCGCACCACGGTGACTTCGTGACCTCTTGCGTGGAGACCTTGGATTATTAGGTTCATGTTGACCCAGTGACTGCCATCCACCGGAAAAACCAAGACCTTCCCCGAATGCACCGTTGTCAAGAGGGAGACGGAGGCCAGGAGAAGGAGGCAGACAGCTGGAGCGACTTCCATTGATTCACTGTGGAAAACATACCAAATATTATGAGCAAGTTTACCTTAATATCAGATGGTCTCAACTTATATAGCACTTTTCCACCTCCACTCAAAGCACTTTACAGGAAGGAACCACTCACCCATTCACACTCTCATTTATACACCAATGTGCACAGACACTGGAGCAAGAGGGTTAAGTGTCTTGCCCAAGGACACAACAACAGTGTGCACCTGCAGCAGTTGGGATTTGAAACCCCCAATTGTCATGAGATCATGAGACAACCCGCTCTACAATCTGCACCACTGTCTCGCAAGCTTGATATAAATGCATATTGAAATAATATTCTGTTACCTTTACCTTTACTGTTACCTTTAATTAAGGTTCAAGAACTACAGTTTTGAGGATTTTAAATGTATTCATTTAATTTAGTTTGTAGATAGTGTAATGTGTACGATGTACAATAAATTACAAATTTCTATCCTTGAACTCTTATCTGTTTTGGACCATGTTTGTGGATGAAACTTTACTTATTAATAAGAAGAAACAAAGTCATAAAGCTGAATTAGTGTTATGGACTTTAACCTGTTAGTGAGTGTGGTTTATCCTATCCTATAGGTGGTTGTCATGTAACTTTTATTGCTCCACACTTAGAAAACAATACTGATACACTACAATGAATACTGCTACATTTAATAGTTTGCACATTTCTTGTCTATTCTGCACACCCTGAGTGTTTCTGAGAGCTGAATGTATCCAGGCGGAGATCAATAAAGGCTATCTTATCTTATCTTATCTTACTAAAGATTACAATGCTTCCACAAGTTCACTCAAACTCTGTTTTTCTGCCACAAAGGTTTATGTTAACTGTCTGCTCTCTGGTTACACTGCCTTAGCTTGTCCTTACGCAGACCATTTGAAGAGAGAATCCCACACTACTCACATTTACATATGAAAACAAGTTTATGTGACATGCATGTTTTGTATGTAGGTTGCTTTGCCTGTCGCTATAGTGTAGGTGTTGTAAGTTGTGTGCATTAGATACTAACAGGATACAGCTATGGTAGCATGAGGAAAAACTAAAAGAAAAAAACTAAACTAAAACCCGCAATCCCCTTGGAATGCATTACTTAGCAGTTTTGCCCAAGTCTGAAAGAACCTAAACAACCTATGCTGGACAAGAAAACATTAACATTCACACAAAACATGCATAAAACCTGCATGCATTTACCCACCTTTGTATCCCTTATATTGAGGCAGAATCCACACTTTCCTTCCTCGTGAAAATAAACCACACAGCCTGGCTCGGAATACGATCCAAAGTCCAAATATGCCAGTAGTTGCATAAGAATGGAAGGGGAGAGGAAGAGAGGGGGCTATCCCAAAGGATCTCAAGCCAAGAGAGAGTCCGCCCTCTCACACTGTGTTGTATACTTTCGGCACAACACATTAATGAGCATAAAAAACCTAGAAATAAGTGTTTTAGGTGTTTAAGTTGGAGCAACAGTGGTGGAGCGTGGACATATTGAATTCCACTTTCCAACACTTTAACTCTCTTACTCTCTGTAACTCGAGAGCCATCTGTGAGTGAGTGCCTACATTTAAGTGAAGGATAATTACATGAACACTACATCTAGTTACAGGCTTAGTTATTGAGGTAGAGGATATTTTGTCTCATAGAGTCAATATTGTAGGAAAAAAAAAAAAGAACAGGAAAGGAAACCTGCAAAACCACTGGGTGAATCTATTTTGGTAACTCTGAGTAAGTCAATTTCCTGTGTGAAAAACACTTTAACATGATGGTTTTCAAATTGTTTCTTATAGTTTTCAATAAAGTCACCAAAAATCCATCCATTACTACCAGTCCCACTGAGTTAAAAAGCACCTAAAAAAGGTTGTGTGTTGCCTCTAAATAAGACTATACCAGTAACAATGATAGTAGTGCTGTTCTCGAGTAAGAACCCACCTCTGGGGTTTTTCCTTGATAACTATTACTTGCTGTCTTCAACTGATTCTGTTTACTCTCGCTTCCCCTGAGAAAGGAAAGCAAATCTTAAAATGTCTTAGTCAAGCAGATAAGTGGCACTTTGCACAATGTGTAACAGTAACAGGAAGTATTTATTCAGCTGAGACTGAGACTTCATTGTTTCACTTCTACGCAGCCCTGTAAACTAACACCATGGCTTATCTCTTATGTCTTTTTAGCATCATTTTTGCCTCTGAATTGAGTTTTTGTGCGTGTGACGTTGGTGATTTCACCCCTTGCCTGCAGTTCTTCTACAGATCTTGGCCGTCCAAAGGTCTGAGCGGGACTCCAGTCTGCCAGAGATACAACAACCAGTATCGCTTCGCGTCGCTGTACAGCCGCCCGAGGAGGTCTCCCTGGTTTTCTGCCTATGTTTATGGTGTGCCATTAGGGAAGAGACCCGCGGCGTCCTGGAAGTATGAACCACAGGTAAGTGTTAGCACAATTTAGAGAGTAATAATATAGCACACCGTGGCTTTGTAAATGGTGTTATGAACTGTACAAGCAAAAGAGTCATCCCAATCTGCTCTTTGATTCACTTTTGAAGATACTCTTGGCACATGAATAATCATATTTTCATACACTAGACATTCAGGGAACAATGTGGAACCTTCCAGGTCATGTGACAAGAGCAACTAAAGCTAAAGCAGCTGTGAAACAAACAGGCCATACCTGACAAACCCGCACCTAATGATCGGCTAGACACTAACAATGATATGTTTGTAGTATAGGTTCTCAAGATAAGTGTTTAGAAGAGGACATAATGTATTTAAATCTAATGTTCGGCTACCTGTGGTCAAAGTAAAGCAACCACATTTCAAAGAAAAGAGGGGGCATTCTCCTGGCCGTTCGCAGCATTATCAGAGCTAACTGTACTCATCTCCACGAGGAAATTAATGTTAATAACAAGTGTCAATAAGAGGCCTTATGCCCTTCCAAAAAATGTAATACGACCATATTCTTTAACAGTGGAAAGGGGATGACACTATACAAGGTTACACTTCAACTTGCTAGTTTTTGAACAAATGTTTTGTGTTTATTGTATACTACTGTATGTATGGCATTCATTTCTTTGTTCGAAATAAGCTGATTAAAGGTGCATCATGCAACTTTTTATGTGGAAAAAAACAAGTTGATATTTGTTCGTATTTGACCTTGTAGTGACCCAGTGGCTGTATGAGTGGTCAGGATGGCGCCTTTACTTTCCATCACCGTGGTCTCTGGAACATTCCAGTGTCAATTGTCTGGAAGGTTTTCACTGCTGACGGACCCTCTCACTAGAAAACCTACAAAACAATTGATCCTGGAGCGCTGTGGAGACCACTGTGATCGAAAGTAAAGGCGCCATGCTGACCACTCATACAGCCACTGGGTCACTACAAGGTCAAATATGCACAAATAACAACTTTTATTTTCACATAAAAAGTTGCATAATGCATCTTTAAATAAATAAACATAATACTAAATAGCAGGGCCGTGCAGAGAGCTACAGAGGGGCAGGGGCTCAAAAATCAAAAGCCCCCCCTTAACTTGCCTTACTCATGCTTTATGTAATAACCCTGTCGTACGTATGGGATTAGAGAAGACGATGTATTACACACTCATGTAACATCAGTATCTTTTTTATAATCACCACATTTTCTTGCCTCTTCCCTGTACCCTGTGCCCACAGCTGGCTTACCCCGAAGCCAACGGCAACATGGCGCTGTTCCCTCCGGGCCCCTTAGACCCAACCGTGGTGGAGAGTCAAGCCGTGGAACCAGACTACATCAACTCCTCGTACACCCGGGGGCACCTCAACCCATGTCTGCACCACCAGCTTCACGAAGACCGCATTTCCACTTTTACCCTCACCAACGTGGTGCCCCAAAAGTCCGGCTCTAACGACGGGCCCTGGGAAACCCTGGAACAAAGCGTCAATAAAACATTAGCTGCCTATTGCGTTGGAAAGGCCTACATCGTGACAGGGGTTATGCCATACAAGCAAAAGGAGCATTGGATCAAGAACAAGCGTGTTGCAGTGCCGGAATACTTGTGGTCCGCCTACTGCTGTCCGCAATTCAACAACAGTCTACCACAACATCTGCGGAGCGCCTTCCCAACGTACGCTGCCATCGGCCGTAATGATAGGAACAGCACTGAGGAGATTGTGCCCATAAACAAGTCGGCGAAGAAGCAGTTTTTGGGCTACGATGTGAGGCAGATGACACTGGAGACACTGGAGATGTACTTGAAACAGAGATTCAATACAGTGGTCAGTGTGTTCTATGAGAAGTGCATGGAGAGTAAATAGTAGGCCACACTGAAAAGCTTTGACACACATCTATAATAGTCGGCTTCACCAAAACACTGGGACTAGTGCGAGCTAAAATAGTGGCACAGATACAGTTCATTACAAACATGATGTATCAATAATGTGATGTACATTCTCTACTTGTTTTTCTTTGAACACTAAGTATGAGACTGATCTTTGTCATAATCTGTGTTTTTTTTATTCAATAATGATCTGGAGACACAAATGAGTCATGTCTATGAATCATGTTTGAAAAATACCATACATTTAAATAGGGATTTACAAGACAGTTTGTTGCAGCTGGCATTGGTGATCTCCACTGTGCAGTTGCAGTTAGAGGTGAGAAAATACACGCAAAAGTGCAGGACACCTCTATAAAGGGAGTCACATTATTGAGCACTGCTACCAGGCATAACAAGGGGCAAGGTAGATTTTGACTTGGTATTTACAAATGAGCAAATCCAGCGAGCTTAAAATTAATGCTTTGGAAAAAAATTAGACACAGTGGCTCAGGTGTAGAGCATTAGGTTTCTGACACCTTCAGTGATTTGACATTAACAAAGTGACCTAAAAAAAAAACATACCAAGTGTCAAATATAGGTGTTAGTGAAAATATTATATAGTATTTCTTGAGGGCTCTGTAAGTTAATTGATTCTTTATCGCAGAGTAAGTGTTTCTGTGTTTTTGATACAATAATAAACCCCCACATGTTTCAACAGAAAAGCTAAAGCTGCAGCTCTGACAACGCTCCACAAGAGGGCGCCGCAATCTTGACATTATTGACAGAAAATACATATATAATCGATATACTGTGGGCGTGATGCGATGTTTTTATTCACACAGGGAAATGTGCAATTTAACATTGACCACAAAGGAAAGATGAACTGTACCAGGTTATTGAAAATATGCTCATTTCCACCTGTAGTCCATGGACTGCTGATGTTACTTTATATTGGACAGATTCTAAGTGTAGATGGGCACATGACCATGTCTTTATACATTATTATATTTTAAACAATGTTTCATCATTCACATACATCTAATAAGTGTAACAAGTCGCTTGATTGACATTTGTGCTCAATAGAGGACATAACAATAGTCTTATCAGCTGAATATAAAAGCCAGAATGACTTTCTCCAAATAAATTCAATGTGGACCGAAATGCTGAATTTGTTCAGATAAACTATTTTTGCAAGTTAGGCAAAGAGTCTCATAATATTTGTGAGACTGAGACATACAATTTTGATGTAATTTCTACATTTTGGAATGCTGCATTCTACTCTAGAAGTAAATGGAGTGACTCAAGTTATTTTAAATTTCTCAACAACACATGATGTATTACTGCACCGGTAAATGTTCACATTCCATTGAAGACTATTGCACTGCTATCATTAGGTTTATCTGAAAAAAATATTGGAAACATTGTGTTAAAAAAAAAAATACATGATTAAGTCATACCTTGCTCTACAAGTCAGACTGGACGACATGCCTTGATTCAACAGTAAGCAATTACACCTTAGGCGTTTCTTTAACATTTATTTTATTTGTACAATTTATCAATGTCACAATACCAGATGTACATTAGACACATTACATGCGTGATTAAAACTATGCTTACAAACAAACAGCCTTTACTGCCATTTCTGGCCTTTTGGTGGAGAGAACAGTTTATCCCAAACCTCCACCTTCATTATGGCCCTGCCCAGAGGAGACATAGTGACTTTAACATCCAGGTTGTTCCCCTCATATGTGATGCCACTACCATTGGCCTTCTCCCTCACAAAACTGGTTTGCTCCTTCGAATAGTACATTTCTTTGTACAAAGCCTCATCACACGCCTTATCTTTCGGATAGATCCCCACACCAACCCAGTTCTGGTACAGGTTGTAGTCGTACGGGACAGAGAACATGAGGGCTACTGTCTCGATGTAGTCATTATGGCCCCTCTCGAAAAGATCATAGGTCAGGACGCCCACTGCTCCGGATGATTTGCCGCCGTCTTTGGTGAAGTTGCACAGCTCAGTTTTCAAAGGGCGCACGGATGGTTGGGGTGGTATATGAGTCCCTCCATTCTCCAAGTAAACTCTACAAATACATTTCGCTTTCAATACTACAAAATGCATTAAACATTTTCTATGTAGGGCACTTACTTAGGGTTGATCAGGCAGTATGAACTTGTGAGGTTGGAGATCTCAATGGTTACATTTCTTCGGCTTTTCTGGTTGGCTGCCACAGTGTCAGCAGACTCAGACATTATGTTACCTGTAAGACCCAAACAAAACAATGACAGCAACAAATAGAAAAAATGTTAATTATATGAATGTGTGCCTGCACCTTACCTGTCCTGATCGGTGCCTACTCGACTGGAGTGAAGACTGAGAAGCACTGCAGTTGAAGTTTGCATGTCTCGTTGGGGAATGCATGACACCCACAAGTCCCACCCAAAGGTATGTCTCCACCTCCAACGCTCGATTACTCACCGTCTAAAAACTTGTTGTTCCATCCTTCAGTAACTAATGTCAACAAAGCTTGGGCAAACCCATCACAAAGGGTTGAATACAGACATGACATGTTCTCATTCCTTAGTGTCACCACACCTTTCATTCAGGTGCTTATGTCAAGTCTTAACTTCACTCCAGTCACACCACACAAAAATATTTTCCACTGTCGTGTCGTGGGGGCAGCCGTTGGAGCTGCCCAATTCACATAGCACCAGCCCAAAAAATGTGCTTTTGTCAAATACCATGCATTGTCCTCTTTTGCAAGCCACAGTAATCTTAAAGCTGATGTACCTGATTTCTCCTGCACAAACTGTGACATTTTTTTATTTGGTCCAAACCCGTTTCTAGCTCTCTCTCAATCCCTGCTGCATGCCCTAATTGTTCAAGGAAATTGTTGATATGCACGTTTCAAGCCCGTGTACAGCTTTGACAACCTCCAAAATAAATGTCACTCATTTAGCTTCTACTTCTATCTTCCATCCCCCAATAACAATTAGGTGAAGACCATGCAACAAGATCTGTCTTTTGCTGTGTTTACGTTAACATACTCTACCTTTAACACACTGCTTTAATTATAAAGGCTAAAAGAAAACCAAGCCAGACACAAAATCAGTTTGATTATTTTATTGATTTATTTGAAGAGCACCCACACACATAAAGGAAACAAATACATTGTATGCAAACTGAATCCATGATTTGACAGTTAGGTGCAGCACGCTTCTTCATTTGCCCATCTTATCGTATATCTCGATTTTAATGATGGCCTTGCCCTCGCTGGACATGCACGCCCTGACATCCAGCATATGGTCTTTGGAGGAAAACATCACCCCAGACCCGTCCGATTCATGACGCTGGAAGTTGGTGAAATCCTTACCGTTGTACATTTCTTTGTACAACTTCTCATCGCAGGCCTGGCTTACTGCGAAGATGCCAATGCCCAACCAGTTTTTGTAGAAGTTATAGTCAAAAGGCACGGAGAACATAACGGCCATGACGCCAACAGACTTGCGTTGTTTCATGTGGAAGAGCTCGTAGGTGAACACACCGACGGCGCCTGATGCCGTGTTGTCATCTTTGGTGAAGGAGAACACCTCTGTTTTCTGGGAACGCACCGTGGGCTGCGGAGGGCTGTGGGCGAATCCACTTTCCATATAGATTCTAAGACAAAAGACATGTCCGAAACTTTATACACTTACCACAAAGCAGCACCATGGTCTTATAGCTTCAAATAGTGACTTACTTGGGATTTACAAGACAGTAGTTGCCGCTGATATTGCTAATCTCCACTGTGCAGTTGCGGTTGGTGGTGAGAAGGGCAGAGTGGGATTCTGCACTCATGGTGACGGATCAAACTATTGAAAAGTAATACAGTTTGAACATATAAGTCATTTAAGCAATATAGTTAAAAAAAAAAGTAGTGGAAATTAGATCATTGCCATTCATTGTATTTGCATCTATGTTAATGTATTGCAACATGCAGATTATAATTACATACAATAACCAACAAACATAACAAAAGGCAAATGGTAAATGGTGACTAAAGGGTAAAAAAAGAGGAGCACTTACTTTGGTTTAAGTGACACACGCGGAGGCAGAGGGTCTACTGAAAACAGATCTGGCTTTGGTAAAGAGACTTGCTCAAAGACACGCCTTTCAGCTGCGCAGCCAGACACACCTCTGTGTGGGAGCGCCTAACCGTGAAAAGATAGATGAATGGGTCATATGTGCAACAGTAATAGATAACTTTAAAATACTATCGACATTTAAAGCAGCATTGCCAAAGAAATCATACATGCATAGGTTAGACAATAAGCTCACTGGTTCTTTAACTTTTCACATCAAGGATCATTGACCTATTAAGTACCACTGGCCTATAAGACTAACATCAAATTAGGACTCAACTGGGTCTAAAAGAGGTCTAAAATAGACCTAATATGGCCTAAATGAGATATAAACTATAGGTAAACCATGCCTAAAAACAAAAAACAAAAAAAACACCTAACTTAGTTTCATTACTAAAGCATAAATGAAATCTAATTACAATTAAATGAAAACTTTCCTAATCAGAAAGTCAATGGACTGGTCTGAAAATGTGCAAACTCCACAGGTGAGTAGTTTTGCAGGTTTCTGTGATGTACTTGGAGCTTACAGCCGCACCCTTTAAAAAACGGCAGGAGTGAGTCAGAGGAGGTGAAGCACAGACTTCCCAAACCGGGTCAACCGAAAAAAAGTATAAACAACTTAATTATAGTTTACAGATTTTTTAATGGTATGATTGAGTGCAGTTTTGTAATGGTCTGATTGTAAATTAAAAGATTGCCATATTAGACATTTAAAAAGTATTTTAAATGATACTTTAGCACAAACTGGTTAATCGGGGTATCGGGGTATTGTTAAGAATGTAAGAAGGTACAATTTTTATTTTTTTTAAACTGTAGATATTTGTAATTGCAAGTGTAAATACCGTAAATATTGCATATGGATGCTTGTTGAAGTGATCGTTTTGCTGGTGCTTTATCTGTATTGTATATATTGTGAATGGAATTAAGTAGGAATGCTCATTGGCCACTGTATAAACCTGCTGTCACTTTGCCTCTGCCCAGGGATTACAGATGAAAATTAGCTTGTAGCTATCTCTGGTCTGTGCAACACATTTGTTGTGCAACGTCAAATAAATAAATAAATACAATAAATTAATTTAAACTGGAACTCTTACTCCAGGTTACTCCAGGATGGTTGAGTTTACTATTCTAAGAGTGTCAATAAGTCAGGATTATGTGTGCTACTATATCCTGTGCATTATATAATATTAACTGCTTAAAACAAACAACTGCTAATTGAAACTTTTTCTGCATTTAGGTAGACAGTATAAAAATAAACTCGTCATGTCAGAAAGGAAATAAATATATATTGTTGTTCTAACGAGCACCACTAGAGGGCATTGTGGCTTTCTTAAATTAGGCCTGGACCGACAACTTGTTACTCTTATTTAAACAAACTTGGTTGTGGATACTAAGTCATGATGCGTTGGTACTTTTGCATTTACTGACCTTGGAATCCACTGGTTGCAGTTTATTATTGGATCGCTCATCGCGGTCTTCAATTGCTGGTTAAAGAAGAGTTGCATTAACTTTGTTCATAGAATTGTGACATTCTCTGAAAAGTTTTCAGAGAATGTCACAATTCTGTCGAACTATTTCCTGCTTGGAAAAACTTCAGTCTAGTCAATCCTCTGTCATCTCAGTCCTCTCGACGATCAGGTGATGCTGACAGTGATCGTGAGCCACGGCCCACGTGGGTGCTGTAACAATTTTACCTCAAGGCAAGTGGACCTAATTCTGTTCCGACCATGGTGGCATTTGAGATGTGTCCATCGGTTATGTATTATGAATAATTAAAATATGATAAAACATACTCCTAATCGATTGATCTGTGGCGCACATACATCCATGGATTTTTTATTTATTTATTTTTAAATAATAAATCCATGGTTTCAAGGCTGGTATTGACAATCCCAATTCAATACCAATTATGATACCAGCAATAAGTCATTTGAATTTTTCCCTTGTATTTTTTTTAATTATTATTATTATCTAAAATTCACAATGTTGTTATTGCTGCAAATTGAAATCATCATCATTAAAGTAAAATGCAACTGTACAGGGTACAACTATTTTAAAATGAGGTTGCAATGCGCCTTTTACACCCCTCCGGGCCTGCCCAGTGAAGCAGCAGAACTCCATAAATTGTGCTGGAGGTCATTGTCTGTTGCTGTAGAGCTCACATGAGAAGATTTTTACTTAAAAAGTAGTTTGATAAAAGTCATGGTCCAAAATGATTTGATTATTTATCACAACTGTCAAAAAGGCCTAAACTGTGATGCCTCATTAAAGACACTAGTAAGTGGTGCCACTCTCTCACAGGTCCTGGGACAGTTTTCTGCAGTCTTGTATACTTTACGATTATGCATTTGTTTTTTTAGTCGGGACAGTACAGTAGATGTTAAAGAATATCCACTGTCCAACACTGTCAACACACTCTCGTTCATCCTATTGTACATGTTTTAGTGGTAGGGGAAACCGGAGCACCCAGAGGAAACCTGACAGACACGGGGAGAACATGCAAACTTCACACAGAAAGGTCCTATCCAGGTGGGAATCGAACCTGGGACCTTCTGCTTCGAGGCACGAGCGCTCCTACTTTTAAACTGGAAGAAATAATATATAATAACTTGTCATATTTTATGTCAATATTTATTGTACAGTTGCAAATGAAGCATATTTCTGTTTTTAAGGTTTGCCAATATTTGGAGCTGAAGGTCACAGCCGGATTGACCAATTGACGCCTGGACCGTTTCCAGTTTCTGTTCAGGTACAACATAAGCAAAAAATCTACACTCCCTGACCTCGATTTCTTGCAATGAATGCATTTTCTATTAATATAAGATTATTCCCACTGGGGCTGCATATCCAATCAAATCAAAATGACAATTTTAATGGTCACAACTAGCAAAGTGTATAAGGATTTGTTATGTCTAAAACCTGCTAAATGCATGGGAATTTTCTATTACTGAAGCAGTTTAATTTCTCTATTCTATCTTCTGTCAAATGCTGATGCTTCCTAAATAATTGAAATTGAATCTATATTTTAAAACATGAATAACATATATAATTGCAATTGCCATGTGTTTGAAATGTTTTTTCAATACTTGCACAAATGAATCATCTATGAAGTTTTTATCCTAAGTTGGTGAGGCTGCATTTGTTGCATCTGCCCACACTGTGTACATTTCACATCTGATTTCTTCTTTCTGTTTCCTCTGGCTGCTCACATGTGTCAGTGGAAATGCCCTCCTTAGCCCTGACTCACTGGGTGCATCTCTCTCCTCTCGCTCCTTCCCTTTTTTTCAACACTCCAGCTGTCTTACTCTCACCCTCCTCTCTCAAACTGCTTCTCTCTCTTCGCCATCACTTGGTCCCTCTCTGATTCTTCTCCCCAGTCGCTCACTCACTCCCACCAGCTCCACGGGTGAACATCCTCCCCTCCTTGCTCAGCGCGCCCTGTGGTGCTTTTGCCCCGGTGGTCGAGTGCCGCTCTCCCCGCAGTCACCATTTCTGCCCCGGAGAGCTCCAGGCTGGCAGCGCAGCCCCTTCCCCGCCTGAGCATCGGGCGGAAGACCCTGGTGGCAGCTGCTGTGGGGGTCATGCTGGTCCTGGTTTTGGTGGTGCTCATCCCGGTGCTGGTCAGCTCGGTGGGCGCGGGCGGGTCGGACGACAGCGCCAGCCACTACGAGATGCTCGGGACCTGCCGCATGGTGTGTGACCCGTACCCCACCGGCACCACCGGGATGGGGGTCCAGTCGGGCACGGAGTCGGTAACCTCAGGCCTCCAGGTGGATCACAATGAAGATTTGGGAGACCACAGCATTGGCCCGTCGCTGCCGACCTACAGCGCTCACGGCTCACTGGGGAGGCCGGGGAAACCGGGAAAGCCTGGGCCCCCGGGACCCCCTGGAGAGCCTGGTCCCCCTGGACCCCGGGGACCCCCTGGTGACAACATGGACATGGTGAGAACGGGGATACTCGGTCTGGGAGGGAAAGGGGTGAGCACCACGACTTACAACACGACCCCGCGCGTGGCTTTTTACGCTGGACTAAGAAACCCCCAAGAAGGCTACGACATCCTGCGCTTCGATGATGTGGTGACTAACATCGGGGGCAACTTCGAAGGGGCGACCGGCAAGTTCACCTGTAAGATCCCGGGCACCTACTTTTTCATCTACAACGTCCTGATGCGAGGAGGCGATGGCACTAGTATGTGGGCTGACCTGATAAAGAACGGCCTGGTGCGTATACTAAACTCTTCGAAACTCTACAAATTCACAAAAAGAAATCAAACACAAGCAGGGGGTCAAAAGTTGCTGATTACAAACGCACTCAACTGGTAACATTATGCTCTAAGTTAAGCTGAACCCATGGGGGCAACAGAAGGCAGAGCAGATATTGAGTAGTGAAGCATTCATGCGTGTAGTTATGTTAAGACTGTCTCGGGCTGGTTGTTGCAAGCCCGTACGTGACAATGCACAGTGGCAGGCTGGCAGGTTGCGTATCCGCGCCGAGTACACGTCCGCTGATGTCCACGTCCAAGTGAGCGCTATCTCCGCTCTGCACACTTCAAAACAGCGCCCCCAGGTAAGAGGCTAGTTCAAAGCTGGTGCCCTTTGAAATACAACAAACATCTGCATTATCGCACTGCCTGTCAGCTTCAGACACTTCGATATGGAATTATGATATTGGCTATTTCCATGGGTAATTTCGGTAATGTCTTTAAGCCCCCGGGTGATGCCACTGATCAAACACACCGTGTAAAAGTTGACCGACTAGGTATTTATCAGCAAACACCTGCAAAAAACGCCGCACAGGGATGACCCAAAACCCACAATATTGGTGTTATGCAAATTTAGAGAGAGTCCAAAATCTCTTTGCACCACACTACATTACACACTGACTAAACAAACAAATGCCTGAAATCAAATCTGTATCAAATGTCCGTTATGTTCACTTTAGTTACGATGTGCTCAATTAAGAATAACTAGTTTGAAAAAATCCACTTCATTTATATAGCATGTTTAAACATCTGTTCCAAAAGTCGTGCTCGTTTAACTTCACTTGCTTCTAATAAAACAGTAAAAAAATAATTCCATAAAAACTGTACCATGAAATAGCAATAAACATATAAATAGATAGACAGAATTAAAATCTATTTCAAAAAGAAGGGACCACATTATAGTAAACAACTAGAATGAAACAGAACTCCCCAAAACCGGTCAACTTAGGACCCTTTGTAAATGATAGATATTTGAAAAAGTCACAAAACTATTCTTGTGCGTTTATGGTTCACTTATTACACTGTCTTTGTGAAAAATCCAGTGCGAGAATCTGCGCGGTCTCTACATTAGCTGACCAGTCACAATTCATCCAGTCAATTGTGGACGCCCGAGTAGGTAGGATATCTGACGGACGTGACCAACTCTATTTTGACATTCTAAACAATTATTAGAATTACTGCGTCCGTGCACGCTGCTTAAACGGCTCACTGCTGCCAAGAAAATGCTCGATATTCCTAGGCACGAGTTTAGGCTGCAGTGTGCGTTTCTGTCCATCTTCGTCATTCACGCCTAACCTTTCCACTTAGACCCCGCAGCTCTTGGCACACGCTTTAGTCCTGATTACACGTCACTCCCGCTATTCCCAACATCCTCCCAGGTGAAAAAACATTGGCTCCACACACAGGCTTTGGTGATTCGCCGTGGAAAATATGAAATAAATATCGGAGGGGAAAAAAAGTTGTTTCTCAGAGGAAGAGATTCTGTGCGCACTTGCCAGCTCTCCTCAGAGGCTATACCTTTATGTGGGCTGACCCTTTAGGTTGAGTCATAGGGTTTGTAGGCTGTGGAGAAAAACAAGATATTCTCAAGGCGAGGAACAATTTGGTCACTGTCATATTGCCATAAAAAACAATGCTTCAGCTCAAACATGGGCCTGCAAGGGTGACTTAATTCTTATATATTTGACTTATATTTGGCAAATCATTAAGGTGCCACCCAACTAGTAACATGTATTACAGCCTCTGCTGTCTTATACAACATTGCACAGTAGACTATATTACTGATTCTCTGTTGTAACATGCAGTATGTGAGCCTGCTACACTAAACTGAACTATCACATTCTGCATTACATGGACAAGGATGAAGGAATAGCATGTTAAGCCTAAATGTAAACTAAGCTGCACTGCCATTTCCAGGTTGTGCGCACAGCCTGAAAAAAGCAGTGCGACATGATGAAGCACAATGGAATAAAAAGTAAGAATATCGGTTGATTAAATGTATGATACGTTACTCGACTAAATTTACATATTTCTCAAACTAAAATAATTACCTGACTAAATATTGACCAAAACTAAATAGTATTTTGGTCAAAAGATTAACACTAAATAAAGAATCTGGACATCAGCAGACTACTGCATACATTGCTGAATCTGTGTTTACATACTGCATATGTGTGTGTGTGTGTGTGTATGTGTGCGTGTCACTTTCCAGGTCAGAGCCAGCGCCATCGCCCAAGACCAGGACCAGAGTTATGATTACGCCAGCAACAGTGTCATCCTTCATCTGGACGCGGGCGATGAGGTCTTCATCAAACTGGACGGGGGTAAAGCTCACGGGGGCAACAGCAACAAATACAGCACCTTCTCAGGGTTCATCCTTTATGCTGACTGAGCTGTGGGGGCAGAGTCCAAGAGGCGGACTGCATTTTCTGACTGTGTTGCTTCAAAGGTCCCATATTATGCTTCTTAAATTATGTATACGTTGGAAAAAACATGTGAAATGATTTAGCCCTGTTCGCTGAACGTACAAAAGGCTCCTCCTCTGCTGGAACAGAGGGGAGTGAAGTACTTTTAGATCAGGCTAGGAAAGCTTGAGCACTGAAATGATTATATTGAGTCCAGTAATGCTGTGTAGACTTTGAAAACACACGAGCACCACCTCATGACATCACAGTTGGGGGAAAGCGTTTAGAGTTTTTAAAAGTTGAAAGGAAAAAAAAGAAAGAGCATAATATGAGCCCTGTATAACCACTCATCTTTAAGCTGAAGAGTCTGTGGTTGTAGGTAACACACCTCATTTTTTTGTAACGCGGGGTGCCTCTATGCCGTTAATTTGATGGACATAGCCAAGTTACAAGTGACAGCGACTGCTATGCGTCGTGCCGGGGGTGTCGTCACAAATCTGACCGTGTCAAAGCTTTGCCGTCATTTCAAACCGAAGTCTGCGAAAAATCATCACCAATTGTGGCCACCGCGTTGTCTGTACATGTGCTGTATAGTCGAGATTATGCTATTTGTATATATGAATGGTATACACTGTTGGCCTTGAAGTTTGAATATTTTTGCCATGAAGTCACAAAGCCCTTGTTTTCACACACTTGTATTTAAATCCCCTAAAGGCCGCGTTTTAGGGGTTGTGGTCGGCCATGTCACCGGCAACGCCACGCCATAAAATGGAACATAAGTGATAGAGACGTGCCGTTTTTTTATTTTTATTTTTTTTACTGATTTTGGTTCACCCTGTGTATAGTTTGCGCCCCAAATACCCAGTGTATCGCATGTGATACGAACAGAGACTTTGAAACCGTAAGTGATTGAGACTTGCCGTATTTTGTCTTGGAATCTAGTCATTCCAAGCTTTCAAATAATCCTAACCTGATATTCCTAGGCCTTACAGTAGCAGTGCAACAACACATTGAATAGTCCAACAAATCCATGTCAAAGGCAGGTCAAATGAAATGTACGCCTGGATTTTCCCCCCACTTTTTGTTTATAGTTATAGTTACAACCTTGATTATCCATCTCCTTATCACTAGGACCACTAAAAACATTTTTTCTAATGTCTCATACGTTCTCTCCATTTTCATTCTTTTCCTTTATTTTGCATAAATGTATTTTCCGCCTGATTTTCATCTTGTTTTTCCTGGTTCTGTCGTGGTGATTAAAGTCCAATGACCCCACTACAGCATAAATATAATGAAAATATTAACTGTCCTGAAAACAAAGATGCACTTGCATTATAAAGGGATTTTTTTATAAGCAAAAAACCCAACATAGATAGATAACATAAACACAACACATAGCCACTAATTTATGACAAATAAAAAAGTTGTTTTAATTAGATGCACACAGGAACGGACTGGACATATGTCCATTCTGGAAGAGCACAGAAGGGCCCCTGGCTTGAGGGCCACCAGTCTGGTCTCTCAATTTTCTTCTTAAACACACATAAGGCCAGTGGGCGCCGCCGCAGGGCCCTGCAGTTGTACAGCAAAGCAGCAGAAAGAAAGTAGCTCTGACTACTCTGCAATGGGGGTGTGGAGAGAGTGTGGAAAGCAGGCGGTAAAAACAGAGAGACGGGAGACTTTGCGAAAGGCAGATGGTCAGAGGTGCTGTGAGGGTCTGGTGTCCCTTGAACAAGTGGCAAAGCAGGCAGTTAGCGGCACCGTTGTGTTCCAGCCGCTTTGGACACGTTGGCGACCCCAAGCAACAGGCAATGTGGAGCAGAGAGGTGCTGGTGCAGGCAAGTGTGAGAGCACGATAAACGCCAATGAGACCAGGACAAGGCTTATTTATATAACATTTATCCACTAATGTATGAAGAAGGGGGAAAGAAAGAAAAAAGGGAGCAGGAAAAAGAGAGAAAATAGACTGAAATCCCTGACGAGTGAGGCCATGAAGTGTAAGAAGTGAACACAACTGTTCACAAGTAGCAGCAGTGCCTACTGACACCACAACTAGGGCACAAGAAGATGAAGTTGTTAGTCCAGGGACAGTCAGATGAACCTATGATTTGTGTACTAACAGTGTAGGGAACACATACGGCAGCTTGATTAAAATAAATAAAAGGGATGTTGGTTTAAAAAGAATTTAATAATTTCTCTGTTTATTTAACAGCTCTGTTGTTGTTGTTTATTGGTGAAACAGCAATTGTGGAATAAAAGTTATAGTAAATTAATGTTAAAATATGTCTGTGGAAGTGCGTGGTCATGCTAATTTGTGCCGGGCTGGTCAGAGTCCAGGGCTGTTTTTTGTCCCGAGGTATTAATTCACACTTTGCAATATACTGAAGATGAAATCAAATTTAATTCCACATCTAGAAAAAAATCCTAGATCATCATTACAAAATGATCTGTATTATATTTTTTAGCATAATATAAAACACTCAGGTGACACTGCCCTCACTAGTGTAGAATGGTGCTGTATGTGAACTGTCTGCTTAAACATACAAAATTAATAGTCCAAATTCATGGGCAAATTCTCACAACTTTATGGTCAACAGTGTATTGTGTCCAATAATACTTTTGCTTAAACATAAAAGGTATTGTCCAGTGTGAGAGTTGGTGTATAAATTGTACATTACTCATATTGCCTGTCTAAAGATGAATAATAACATGTAATGTTCTAACTCACCTTCATTTTTAGCCATGCATGCCACTTCTGTTCAAATGTACTGTCTGTCTGGAGCCCAAATGAAAAATACAACTTGTAAAACAACTTGGTAATTTGATTGTTCTGCGTGTTAATTATAGACGTTTTTTCTTTTCTATGTTCAAGGGAAGTTGTTACGCACCAAAAGAAGCAGGCCCACACCGCTGTGAGAGGCAATCAGCTCTCACTGAGGTAGAGCGCAAATACCAGCTGTGTTAAATGCCAAATGAAGCGTGGTAATTGCGTAGCACAATCAAAGAGAGGACATGCTTTCCTCTTTAATAGCCACGCAGGAGAAGAAAGTGAAAAGGTGGCTGTTAGGATGTTTCACAGTCAACCTTAAGATCAGTGATGGAATATAATCTGGAGCAAATTATCCTCCGCTGCGTGTCTCAGACCAGTGTCACGCACCAGAAGCAGCTTGGGGCCATCAGGCGTAAGAAGTAATACATTTTTTCTTAAGAGCTTGATATTTGAAAATTCTTTGGACAGACTTGCCATTTGACATTTCCCACCAAGTCCCTTTAGCTGTCTGCTCTCGAAAAGCAAAGTTAGACTCTCAAACGTTGGGGACTTTTGTGATGAAACTGCGGGTTAAGTTGATTTACATTGAAAGTGACAAGAGTCGGGGTGCTCATCAAAATGTGGCTTTCAGCGTTTGGTGAGTATTCTGCCCTGCAGTGGCCATACGGATGTAATGGAGATGTTCATGCAGACATAACACAGTGCATTTAGACAAAACCTGAAAAAAAGAATTGACAAAATAACTGAAATCTAATGTGAGCAAATGTGTCCAAACCCATCAACACGGGGTTCCCACACTTTTCAGGCCACGACCCCAATATTACCATTACCAATGCGCCTCTGTAAAAATGAATTATTATAGATAATATAAGCAAAAAAATATATAAAGTAAAAAACATTAAACCCGGTTTAGTATTATGCATTTACATTGTTTACTTTGTTATTTGACCTAAATTCACAAATCCATGCCGTTTCCATTTAGGAATTATATCAAACACACTATCAATTTTTATTTATTTATTTATTTTTATCATTATGGGACCCCCAGGTCATTGCTCGCGACTCCCCGGGGACCACAATGTTACGTCACAAAAGCAAATAAACTGTTACTGCAAGAAGCTGGTCAGATTTTAGGCCTATTATGTGAAACTCTGCATGACCCACTTTTGTCTATTTCCCCCATCACTTGTGAACCACTGCTCTGTACTTTATTACGCCTGTCACAAGTACCGCCATGGCACAAAATGAGTCTCTTCCTTTGCAGTTAACTGAATGTCACCGCCTTTTAAACTCTAACGAAATCTACTCTGAGCCCAATTAACATTTACCTTCAAATATCAGCTGATTACAAATGAAGTCCCGGATTTCTCTCAGCGACTTGCGTGCTCAACATGTTGATGCGCCTCCCCAGAACCCCTGCGGCCTGGAAACTTAAGCTTGTCTTTAAGATGGCCCACTTCCTCCGGATACAATTAAGTCCAGTGCTTCGTGCCCGGGCAGAGGTCAGCAGAGCCAGAGGGGTAGCCGGGCACCATGTAACGCAGCCTGCCTGGATGAATGTTAAGAGAGTCCTCATGTCACAACGTCAAAAAACAGGATTTCTCCCAGTGTATATGGAAATGGCCATAACTGAACATCTGTGGGCACAACTGCAGGTCCTAAAGTAGTATCTCAACAACCCCAATGCAAAACAAGTATAGAACGCTAATCTATAAATCATTTACTGTATATAGAGAAAATTCAGTTAAAAGTTCTATATAGCTACTGAACAACATATTGTGATTATATTTTTGTATACACTTCATGCCGTGTGGACCCAACTTATTCATAATTGAAATCAACTCAAGTGCACCATAGTGACTACTGAATTTGTAATAGATTAGAATAAAACAAGCCTGCATTGTCTCCTTCTCTCAGAAATGGTGATCTCTCTTTGCTGTTGTTGCGTAAGCCGCGCTCCAACCTCCCCTCAAGACGTTTGTTTGGGTCTGATGGTGACCTCGCTACATAACCTTCCCCAACGGGACGCTGCGCAGACGGATGATTTAACGTGCCACCGAGCACCACGGACAGCACCAGTTCAAAAAAACGACGGGGAAATGTGCAGATTGAACTGGAATGTAATTCTATTTTGTAATGGCAATAGGAGCATTTTTACCATTCGTAATGCATTGGATGTAAGAATGTTTTTAGATGATACTTGATAATACAATGCAATGAGAGATCACTAATACACTGGTAGGAGAGAAGGAATTGATCTGCCAACCTTTACTCTACCACCTTAGCCATGGCTTGGGCTGCCCCAGCTTTGCTAAATGAAATGCACTTTCTTGGTTTAGACTTAGGTCTATAGTTTTCCCCCCACCCCTCCCCTCATTTTACACTTCTTTTTTTAATTCTTCTGTTATAGGTTTATACTTTAGTTCCAAGATAAGCATTCCGATGTAAGCAGCTTTTGCATAATAATCCGCATCACTTGCTCTACTTTGGGGATCGTTCCACATTCTTGTCTTGCGCATCCCTTTTAGCCTTGCGCGAGACACGGGGATTTGCAAAGAATAAGATGTTTTAATTTGTGTAATCTCCACTCCAGTCATACGTAACTCAGGGAAATGTTCTTGATTCACCCGCTCCCGCACGCCCACTCACTATCAGCACAAGGGGATGCTTTGGCCTGACATTTGCAGGGGCCAATTGTTGAGGCGTGAGAGCTTATCAGTCGTCTGCAGAGTGCGTGTCTTTTTTGCATACGTCTAGGTCAGGCGTGCACATGAGGTCCCCTTTTTTTGAGTCTTTGAGCGGGAGGGACAAGCGTCTCGGACACGTCCCAACCTCCTGAGGTGACATTAATGAGCGGATGGTGTTGTTTCCCACCAGGGGGGGGGGGTCCAAATTAGAGATAGATGCTTTAACTGTCAAGCTAAATTGCCCCTTCACGCTCCCGTACACTTCCGCCCACTAAAACCGCCACCTGCCTACACTTAAATGCACAAATGGTCGCATTGTTGTAATCTACTCCTGCTTCAACAATAGGCAGCACAGATTTGATGATGCTTAAAACGAACATCTTAAGGCGCCACATCTGGGTTAAAATAAACTGGTTTTATGTACTGTACAGCAGCCCGGCCTATTGTGGAGTTGAAGAAAAAGTTGTAACTACAACAAAACCTCCATTTTGACATGGTAGCCTATAATAGATAATAAAAATGGCTAACACTTCTCTTGACAAGTTGCTCAAAGTGCTGCAGTGTAGCTATTGTCAGTTCAAATTCGATGCTGGTAAGCTGCTCCTGTAGCCACAGCTGCCCTGGTGGCAGACTCACAGTAACAAATCTGTCAATCCACCTTAGCCACGCCGACCAGCACTAATGACCCACTAAACACCACATTCATACTCAGGCGGTGGGTGAAGTGTCTTGCCCAAGGACACAACAGTGTGCACCTGTAGAAGCCGGGATTCGAACCACCAGCCTTCCGATTATGAGATGACCCACTCGTGGACTTAAAGGTTAAGTGCACATGTGCGAAATAGAAGCACATCCTTGGTCTTACATCAGCTGGGTCTAAACTAAAGATACGCCTCTAATTCTGGGCAACATGCAGTAACCATTAATCCACAGATTTGTGTAAGCTCTCAGTTTAACAGTAAGGTTTAGGTATACTTTATTGATCCCGTAAAGGGAAATTCTGTAGGCGCAGTGGGCAGCTGCAGTAGGCCGGCGCCTCGGGACCCATCTCCATGGTAATGGTCAGAAGTGGTAGGGGAAACCGGAGTACCAGAGGAAAGCTACGCAGACACAGGGAGAACATGCAAACTCCACACAGAAAGGGCCCCTGAATCAAAGCCGGGACCAGCTGTGAAGCAAATGAGCTAACCGCTGTGCCATCATGCTGCCCACTAGTTTTCTATTGTAGAAAAGGTTTTTCATTTTTTCTTCTTTCTTTTGTTCAACTGTAATAATGTATAATAATATTTCTTGATTATAATGAATCTAACAGGAATAACATGATTTTTCCTTTACAAAGCCTTGATTGAAGATGAACAGGTTTGGTGTTGTTTTGCTGTAGCACAGAGAACAACCAAAAAATGTATTGGATTCATAAAGTGTTCATAAAAAATGCAGCGAAACAAGACAGTTAAGTTTGGAGCATTAATGGCCTTATTAAACCAGCCAAATCGAATCTGGACTCTTTAGTTAACTTACCCCCTTATGAACTGTTGGGTCTAACTCCCCTCCAGCTCAGACTCACAATAGTGATAATAAAACACTTGATTGCACTTACAATAGACAGGACATTGATCTTTGTGAAGTGCTATCTTCACTGATTGTCTAACAGAAAATGCTCTGATTGGTCTCCAGCTTTACTGATTGTTCTGACATAGAACCATCACCAGACAAGTGCTTCTGATTCTGCTGTATTTGGCTACACCAGCAGCTTCACCTGTTTTATCCCAGCTCCCACCAGAGCACAGTGTTGTATCCTTGTGCAAGACATTTCACCCTTCTTGCCTGTGTAAACGTATAGTGTGAGTGGAAAGGTTGTTTGCACAGACTGGCAGCCAAATCTGTCAGTCAGCCCTATGGCAGCTGTGGCTACACAGGAACTCCTCCTTTGCAACACAAACACGGGATTCATTCATGTACAGCGAATTAAAATTGCAATGTGAGGTTTGGGTGTCTTGAAAGAAGCTAATGCAAGTTATTAATGTATTATTCATTTACTTTATTGCCTTCAAACATTGTATATCAATATATTTGGAAGGAGAAAATTTAAGACTACTTGACATACCTATTTTTTGTTTTGTTTAGTAGTTTATTTGAGCAATTTACATTCTTCATTTTCAAAATCACATTATGAATCCGGATCTAGTGCATCATTTATAGATCTAATGCATATACTAATGCAATAACCAGGTCGGCTGTTTATTTTATGGACATGTTAACCAGATTATGCATAAATAAACCTACATAGCTACTTGCCTACAATAAAAGCCTTTTTATCCACAATTCTATGTGCTCATGAATAACACAGCTTCTTCTCTATAAGGGAAGGCTGACAGGCAGAAAATGCACATGATGCCTGGCCTGTCACATTATAAATGTGGTGACTGCGTGGTTCAGGTTTAACATGGGCAAAAACATCCACATTTTCCTTGCTACTTTACAGCGTGCCATATATGCCCCATAGGTTTACTCAGAATATGATGATATCATCATATCATAGTGAAGGGCAGGGGGCAATACAACTTTATGTGAGATTCACAGTTAAACACACAAAGCAGAAATAAATCAAAATCGAAAATCAATGTTGATTATTATTTGGTAGTGATTGGGCCGAAATTCATTTTATCAGACCAACATCACACCCAGCTTTTTGTTTTATTTTTTTCAATAACTTTTGAAAATTTCATGAGAAAATAATTTGATCTTAGTTTATATGTGCAGAAGATTTTAAACTTTGTACCAGTTTTTGTTTCATCTGCATGAGCTCAGGAAGAGATATTAGCCAGAAATCGGCTGCCCACCACCTCCACTTTTAACTATAGGCTCTTTAGAACGTTGTGATGTCACGTGAACGCGACCTATTGAGGGGCGCTGATCTGGGGTCTGTCCAGCGTGACTCAGTGGCCGTGGCCCGTTTCCCTCTTGCCCTCTGAGTGAGCGGGGGCTAACGCCTGGGACAGGTTGAGTCATGAGGCCCGGGACGCTGCAGTGGCGTGTTGCCTTGTCTGTTCACCTCAGCGATGGGACGGCCGTGGATGAGCGCTGACACGAGCCGCGGAGGAAGAGCAGCGCGTCGGCCTCTTCTGCGGCACAGGCAGCATTGATGGCGAAGGGGTGACAAAGTTCAAAAGCATGACACGCATTTAGGCATGGGACGCGGGTGTCTACTGGTGTTTGTCAGAGATTTTTGAAGGATGGGCCTACACACTTTCTGCCATGTCGACATCAACAGGTGCTTCCCACTCCACATCCACAGTATATTCACAGCCAAAAATAAAATATAATAAAAAATAAAGACTCAAACTTTAGATCCTTATTGTTCAGGGAATGTCTCATCATATCAGATTAGTCAATGAATCTACTATTATTGATGCACTAGTTCGCTGGTTTTGCAATGATTCCTTTAAAATTAACCTAGTCGACAACTTGCCTAAAACTTGTAAACCTAACATTAAAAAAAAACAGAGAAGGAAAAGATACAAGGAATTGGTCTAGTAGTTTATATCAGGCAATCTGTTTGTTGAGGGATTTGCAGCCAACGTAATGGGTATTTTGAACATGGACATTCATAAGGGTAATGGAAAAGGTTGGTCTCTGTTTGCCACCTTCTCAGTTTCTTTATAACTGAGCTGATGACAGACATGGCACTTCTAATCATCCTCGCATGTGATAGGGTTCTAAATGCAGCTGCAAATCCAGACAGTATATATTGTTCTTTTAAAGGATAAGTGTGATTGTGGCACTGCTGGTAAGTCTATAGATGAAAAGCCTGACGAATACAGGCACTTTGTAAGGTGTTGCTCCCAGCTCTGTACCCCAGCTCTGAACTCTCCAATCCAATAAGGTCTACGGGTAAAAGTTCTTAAGAAAAGAATAGGTGTGATTGCACCTGTGCGTTACTGACATAATTATTCCCAGTTAAGTTGACTTGGATACATTTTTTTCACATAAATAGTTAGCCTGTGTTGAAGTGCTCCTAATGGCAAATCTATAAACAATCATGATCATTGTGTATGAGACACACACACACAAAATAGCCTGGAAGCTCTGTTAGCCGGTTATATACTGCCAACACTGTCTTTACAATCTCATATACAAACCACTCGTAATTTACGAAGACCTTTCGAGTACTAAACCACTGCGAGTGATTTGCATAATTGGTAATTTACTGGAAAGCAACAGCTGAAAAGTTTTACACAATCCCGATTGAATACAAAGCGGCTCTACAACCCCTGAGGATGTATGCTCCGTGTTGCAAGAAAATATTTGCCCCGAAAGAACCATTTTAACTCCAAATGGTCTGATTTTTTTTTTTAGACTTTTAATTACTGCAAGGGAGAAATGGAAGAAACACAAAGCACTGGTAAGATGGGAGGTGTACGGTTGTTTAAAATAAAAGAACAAGAAGAAGTATTTCTTTGCTGCAATGGAATCCGCCTGGATGACTGAGAGCATATGCAAACTTACCGATATAATGTTATTTATGTTGTGGCATGTTGTTCTGAGCTGAGGTGACGGCAGGCGGCAGGAAGATGATGAAAACCCACTCAGACAGGAGATTCCAAAATGTCCACACATACTGCTGTGCCCCGGGACATCTCTCTGAACGTGATGGTGAGATTATGGACGTCTTCGCCCCCCCGCCTCCCTAAAATTATTTGCCTGGCTCCTGTTGAGAGGACGCGCACAACACAACAACAAGGTTACACTCTTACGAAAGTGTACTAAGACCAGCTCAAGACGTTAACCTTTTACACTTGACACTTTGAGAATTAAACCCAATTTATATTCACCACCGAGACTTCGCCACCCCTCTGTGCCCGGGGGTTCACACTTGCCGGTACAGATATAGTCTTGCCTTCCACGGTCTGCATCTGGCCTCTGTCTGTCTGAGAAAGAGACTGAGAAAAGGCGCACTTGGAAATCGCAGCAGAACAGCTGGCTGCTCAGGAAGGCATGCTACCCCCTGGATCACAGCGAAGCCAGCTTTAAAAGAGGCTAACTAAGAATAGACCTTCCCTATCTGAATCACCGTCTATGGGGGTGTAAGAATCAAATCTGCAACATTACATGTTTTATTTCATTAAAACTGATCAGCTACAGGAGCGTTAAAGCCACTCTGCAGAAAGTTGTCTGAAGCTTCATCTGAATCTGAATAAACCTCATGTTTTACCTTCACCATGTAGTCAAAGCTAAGCAGCAACATCTCCATGAAGATGAGATGTCCTGTTCCTTGTAAAGGTCCACCGGCATGAAGAAAGGCGAGCCTGTACACAATAAAGACGCATTTAGTGAGGAATTTTCCAACAGTGATTCAACCCGGATAGACTCGAACAGACAAAAGCAGTGATGAGGAAGATTTATTGACATGTACATTATGTTTTGGCGATCTTACCCCAGCAGCAGACATCGATATATGAATTAAAGTCCGTATGGATGAGCAGGTTGGCGTTAGGGATGTCTTCCCCGGAGCCTGGACACTGATGGTGGCATGGAGACCCGTAAAGGACGCAGCAGGGAGAAGCCGTGGACAGAAGAGGCGGTGAAGGGCGGAGGTGGGTCGCAGCACAGCTGGTAAGCGAACGAACCATGATTGCTGGAGGCTTAAAAGCAGGACTGAGGGCGATGATTGGCTGCTACGGAGGCTAACGCTGATGGGCTGAGGTGGAGGTGTGGCCCTTACGGAAGCGATCATTGGCCGGAGGCTGGTGATGCTGGAATTAGTCTCCCAGGTTGAATTTACGCCTAGGCTTCATAACATCTGTAATTAAATAACTATTTGTATTGTTAGGACAGGACAAAACAACAAGTATTTCCATCATTTGAGGAGGATGTAACACATTTATCAATAAACAAAAAACAAAAATCATGGAGTCATAAACCTTATTGCAAGATTGGACTGGTGCTTTGGCAGGGGTACATAGGCTATTTGTTTCACAACTTCTTCCTTTGCTGCCAGAAACTTGTGGACTATTTTTTTTTTCATGTCGGATGCCCACCTTGATGCAACCAGCCAATTTAATGGGGTTGGAGAGGACCATTATGAGCAACCTTCTGATTTACAAACATAAGTATGTACCCATTTGGACCAATGATTTCCAGTTACTCTTTTACACAATAGTGCCTATTAGGGGACGTAGGGGAGCAACTCATTTTCTCACTGATGGTCATGTATGATGCATGTGTCAGATTGACGGGGCACTGGTTGGCGGACTCGTGACCACTGCCATCCAGTCGCTCTGCATTAATTCCGCTGTGATTTGATGCATGCACAGCTCAGACCAGGGGAACGTGTAGGAGCCAGGAAAGTCACACCAAGGGCCAGAGGGGCTCAGTGTCAGGGTGATGTCACCACAAGATCCATAACCTCAGGTGGACAGGAGCAAGGACAGGGCAAATAACCAGAAACAATGTATATTGTATTAATGTTCCTCTTGTGTAGTATTAGTTTAAGTTTTTGATTGTTTTAAAGTTTGTTCTTCAGTAAACGCTGCCATTTGATAAAGCAGTCTTATCCATTGTGAAATTGCAGGTTGTTGTGGTTTACATTACCATGAAAGTATTGCTCTGTGAAAAGTGATACTTATTAAACTCATCCCTTTGAAGAACTGGGATGTGAGAAATGCGTTAAATTAGGGTTTGGACCACAACTCACTACAAACAATTCATTGTCTTTAAAATTGCGGCTTAAGAAATGACAATATTTCTAGGCCCCATTTTTTTTGGTTTGGTTAGGGTGATGAAAGTTGAAAGAAGGGCGCATATTTTGACTTCAGGTGTGGTCAAACGTTTTCCTAACTTTCCTAATGCATTTTACCACGCCAGCTCTTATACCAAAACCAATATGTAAAGAAGGCCTATATAAATATATATATATATACAGTATATACTGTATATATATATATAATATATCAGCTGCTCCCGGCACAGACGGCTCCTCAAATGGGGTTTCCACACTTGTTCATCTGTACCCAACCAGCCTTATGTATCTATTTATTTTATTCTATGTGTGTGCGTGAGTTAGTGAGTGAGGGGGTGTATGCGTAGATGGTGGGGTAAAAGTTTGAGTGTGTGTGTAATGTCTGTATATATTCGGAGGGATGGGAGGGGGTGGCGGGCGTATTGTTTAAAATGTGGTAATCTGTAAAGCACTTTGTGATACCTTTCGGTATGATAAGCGCTTTATAAATAAAGTTTGATTGATTGATTGATTGATATTAATCACAGTAAAATAAAGAGACAATAAAAATAGAGTTAGAGTTCCATTTATCTTTTTTGAATCAGCAGCTAGACTTTAAAGTTACAGGTGTTTGTGCAGAGAAATTTACAACTTTGATCTTCAAAGTTAGATAATATAGTGAGAACATCGTTTGTCAAAAATCACTTCATAAAACTTCCAACAAAATCCATATTTTAACCATTATAAAACAGATTGTCAAAAACATTCATCTTCATTATACAGTCATTAACACAATCTTGACATTTCTGCCAAACTATTCCTTTTTTTGCTGCAATTAAGATTCCTCTCACTACGAACAGCTATTTCGCTCAATTTAACGTGTTGTGAGTGGGACCGCTCTGGCATTTGGTGATTCGGAGGTTATCTTATTAATTAAAATTGGAACAGAAACTTACAGGTGCAAAAGTGACTTCTAGACTACTAAAACTGAAAAAAGGTACAGCATTTTTAATAATTAGAGCGTATATATGACAATTTATACAAGTTCATTCATAATGTGACCAGAGTGAACGGTCGTATTGACCGAATGTTACTGGTGCATGTAAAAAAGGCATTTTTTTAAACTCCTGACAAAAAGTAACTAGAAACAAAGGAGATGCCTGTACAGAATATGAAAAAGTTAGATACTACTTCTGTTTGTGAAAAATTGCACATAAACCCCTTCACGCTAAACCATATGTACTTGTCAGTGCAAGTAATGCAAATTAAAACATACTGTATGTAAGTCCGTATTAACGCCGCTGAGCTGTAGCGGTGTGTCGGCACTAATCTCACAGTAAATTGCAGCCAGTGCCTCAAAACATCCCTCTCTTCCAAGCCCTATAGGTTGTGTTCATGACATTGTAGAGTTCAATGTCATAACTTCAGATGGAGGTCAAGAGCCTACTGTATATAACTCTATGGGTGACTTGATGAAAATATGTTTAAATGTATTGAAACATACTGTGTTGGAAATGTTTTGTAAAATATCGAAATAATATCATTATTGATATTATCAAGATAATTACCATAAATAAAAACAATTACTATCATATTAAGCAGCCCTACACCTTAATATTGTGTGTGAGTGATTGGGTCTATACAATTCAAAAGAGGTGAAGATGTGGAAAAAAATCTTTAAAATGATAAATTTTCTTTCTTTTTTAATGATCTGAAGAAGGTTCTACTGAAACAGCATCATCACCAAATAGAACTTTGGACATGTGCAATGCTGCTTTTTGTATTTTGGGCCTACAATAATTGTGTGGCTTACTTACTTACGTACTTTTAACTGATGTCAATCATGCCTGTGTGTCTGAATAATGCCACCACTCTTTAAAACTAAACTGAAAACAGAGACATTCTTGTTTGGCATGGAGGGAGTTTAACTTTTTGCTAGTTTTTTGTTTTGTGTGGCTCGGCCCGGTAATTACAGGGATATTAACTGTAAGTCAGGTCAAAACATATACATTTTGATAGTTAAAAGGCAAATTCCACTATTGCCTTTTAACTCTTGTAGCATGTCCTCCACTTGATTTTTTTAGAATGTTCTGATGTGATAAGAACACAACCCCTTTCACTTATTTTATGTTTGAACATAGAAAAACATAGCCCTATTCAGTGTTAGGACAACAGTATCTTGGTCGCATACATCAGTATCCCCCGAGGCTGGCGGTGGCGGCGATGGCAATGACCCTCACTAAAAGAAAGTCCATGGAATCTTCTAGTTTGGTGTGCAGCTTAAGGACCTGCCTGTGGGTGTCCTCGCGGCTGCCAGAGTTCTCGATAACGTGGTTGGCCAGGCCGCGCTTCTCGTTGAGCGGCATCTGTGCAGCCACGCGCTGCTCCGCCTGCTCCTGGGTCAGGCCGTCCCGCTGCATGAGGCGTTGCAGCTGAGTGGCAGGGTCACTGAAAAGGAACCAACAATGGGGGATTATTTATGGTGCCGCCAGAGAGGCTTGTTAAAAAATACACAGGCACAGAGCCGGGCTAACAAGGGAAAGAGAGGGAAAGCTGAAGAAATATATCCAAAAGTGATAGCTTTATGGGCAGTTTCTGTCAAATAACAACAAAAAACGTAGGTATTTATCATTTTAAATTCAGACACCTGTAAACAAACAGTACTGAAATGATGGCAGGATGGTGGGAAAATGAGGCTCTCACCCACCAGTAAACTACTACAGTGTGGTTGAGAAACTGTGTCAGGCGTCTAGTCTCAAAAAGAAGAGGCACATCCAGCACAACGTAGCGGTATCCTTAGGAGGGGAAGCACAGCAAAACAGATTTAATTAGAGAGGCTTTTGTAGACAAAAATGTATCACAAATAACTTATTAACTTTGCAGGAACAAGCAATTTGTATAGTCACTTAAATGTAAAGTTGATGCTTTGAGACTTCTATGTAGTGGATATCAGAACTGTTGCTGTGTAATGAGCAAGTTACAGTTGTTTCCACACCATATCTGATATTTCAATTATCTTTTGATTTGGCTTGACAGCATTTCAAATCCTTTAAGACAAATTGCCTCACACTTACTGCACCCACATCTTGCTTTAACGAAGTGGGCAGAGATGACTCCTCACTCACCTCGAAGGAAATAGAAAACTATCTGTTTAAGCATGGCTTTATGGATCTCTGGATGTGTGATGGAGTTCAGCAGCTTTCTCTTTTCCTCACTGCTGAAAATGAGTTGGCCCAGCTTCTGCCTGTCAATCTCTCCATTCTCTAGCAGCACTTCTGACCCAAAATGGTACACTATACGGTGGTAGGCCGGGGTACTTGGTTCCACAACTGCAAAAAGGGATCTTTGATCATAATATTGAAATATTTAATAAAAGCTTTATATTCATATATTAACACACAACAATGAAGGACATCAGAGTTATCATATAAACGTTGTGTACAAACAAAAAGAACATATCTTTCTACATAATTATTCACCTAGTTTCATGACCTTTTCATCTTGACATTAGAAAAACATTGCCCGCCAGTCAACAGAGAAAGCTGTGATTCATGTCCTCTCGCTCTGAGGGTCTGTCTTAACAAACCTCCTAAAGGCTCAACCTCTTTATGTCCATTACAAATGCTCCACTAACAAGACATTAGTCTATGAGCTACTCTCTCGTAATAGTTGAGTAATGACAGAAAATATTTTTTTTGTATTTGACTGTTGTCAGATATTTTAGAAAACAAATTCTTTATTGGGACTGCGCTAGTCACACTATGACTACATTGAATATAATACAAGTATGCACCTCACCTTTTCTAGCTACAACATCAGCATCTATAATAGGACAGCCGAGCTCACGTAGCATTGAAGACACACTGCTCTTCCCGGAGGCAATGCCTCCTGTCAGCCCCACGAGGAACATCCTGAGGTAAATAAAACCAATTAGCAATCGAAACATTGTGATACTAAATGCACTGTGTGCAGCCTATTAAGCCATTAAACAAACAATGTAATTGATTTATTAATTAATAGTAAGTTGATGTCATTATATGAATTCTCAACTCAACAATTTCTCCTTATAATATCTTATATCTAGTATTATGGCAAAAGCTATGACAATGTCTGTTACTGTTAATACGCACACTCCAATGTACACACCGTGAACCTGTGAGAATGCGTGGTGGTTATTTAATAAATATCACACACA
Organism: Neogobius melanostomus; assembly: GCA_007210695.1. Lineage (NCBI taxonomy): Eukaryota > Metazoa > Chordata > Actinopteri > Gobiiformes > Gobiidae > Neogobius > Neogobius melanostomus. The sequence goes on along the minus strand of VHKM01000299.1, from coordinate 3,072,261 downwards.
CACACACACACACACACACACCTGTACTTGTTGCTCGAGCAAACAAAGCGCCCCCTGCTGCATAAATCCTCAACTGCGTGTACGGTCAGAGACAGAAGTGACACACACACGGTCGTGGACAAAAAATAAAATCAGTTGAGGCCAATTTTGGCCACACACATAAAAGCAATTCTAAAAAGTAAGATATAAACAAAAAACAAAACCTACAATCCCAATATTCAAAATATCACTTTAGCTTTGGATTAATTTCTAATGTTTGAGGGGTAATTTACATCATAGTTTTATTTAATGTTGCATTTACCTTAGAAATGCAAAGTTCTCTTCAAATACTTGACTTTAGGTTTCCCAGCTGACTTGAGCCGTCAGGGCTAATAGTAAACACACAGTAATGCTAACAGGCTAAAGCTAAAATAAGTAAAATTCAGGTCACTACAACATCAACAACACGTCCAAATACTACTACTGCCATAACTGTTTAATTACGTAGATTATAGAGTTACCAAACCTTTCACAGTATATATTACACTTAACTCACTAACTTCAGCTTTCATTCGACTGTCAGCTAACTACTTAGCTTCATAGCTTGACAGGTGTTACGGTAAATTCCGTCCGAGTTAATATAATAGACCACAATAGTTCCAATGAAAATTAACTACCACATATCCACAATTGTTTATTTCATAAAATAAACAAATTGAGCACTTTTCTTATGAAATAAAAACAACTTATAATATATACAATTCCACTAATTACAGCTTCATATCATAACAATTGATTATCCTTATTACCTACTCAACATAAAAAAGCAACTTAACATTTATTGTGCACCCTCTGCTTATAATTTGGTTGCAGAGTCTGTTGCAGGACTGGAAGACTTGTGATGATGTTTTGAACGTTTCCCTTTAAAGACCATTTCATCCCCATTCTCCCCCTCTTCCCGCTCCAGTCTGCCCCTTTTCACAAAATGATTTATCCTCGACTCCAAGCTCTGACAACACGGCCGCTCCAATAAAGGCTTATAATTTTTCTGCCGTGTGCCTTCAAGAAGCAAACAGTGGTTTGTTGGCTCAGCACCTGGGGAATGATAAAACAACATGCACATTACTTGTAAACTAAATAAAACAAAATGGTAGAAATAACACTGGTTAATGTCATGAAGCTTTCTACCGTTTGTTTCCAAATCCTGGAGCATCCCAGAGAGGACACTGGCTCTGACTGCACTCTGTGTCCAGTGTTGCTGCAGCACATTGAAGGTGTAGTTTACTTCCTCTTTCTCTTGTGTCCAAATCAAATCTTCAAAATGACAATCGAACAGGACAAGCGGGTAGTCCACTGCCATGCTGTAAAAGACGGAGTAAATCTTAACAAAATAACTGTTTCTGACAATAAATACTGTATGTATAAGTGTGAAACTCTTACTTGTACTGGGGTTTTCGTGGGTTTTTTGTAACATCCATAAGTTGATCAATTATGTCAAGGTCTTCGAGTTTTTGACCAATTAGAAGCAGCAACGCCATCATGCATCGCACCTGTGAAAAAAGAAATCAAAGCCCAATACATTTTATCCAGAGATTATGTAAACATTATAATTACAGTCAGTTTAACGTCAGTCATGAAATTGAGAAGGTTTCTCAAATTCAAAATCAATCTTGATTTACCTGGTGATAGAGAAAGGCAAGTCCTTTGATCTCAAATATAAAAAGCTTGTAGGGATCTGTGCTGTTGGCTGACAGTGATTGTGCAGGTCTCACTGATGCAGACAAGATGGTCCTCTCAAACTGGAGCACCCCATTGCCGACATCCATTTTACATATGTTACGGAAGTCATGCGTCCCTTCATATCTGTAAGAAAAATCCACAACAATCCATTGTATAACACTATAGGACCCAATTTGAATGCCTTTTGAAATGATTCACACCTTTTTGCAGCTTCAGCCATAAGATCCACATCCAAACCTCCTCTGGGAAGTAGTAACGGTACGTTCTGGACTGACAGTCAAAGCGTGCACTGAAACCCTCTGCAGCAGGAGCCCAGTCCAAAACCCGAATATCGAGAGGCAGAACTCTGTTCAGCATTTTCACATAAGGAAGCTCTTGGACGTCAGCTTTATTCTTGACAGCAGCATCCACATTTTCAGGAAGTATGACTCCAAGTCCTCCACAAAATTGGTTAGAGCGCAAGTCGATGCTGATGACCTGATGTAAGAAGAGTAGGTATCAGTAACATACATTATCACACATGATTTAAGATTCTTTTAAAATAAAATAAAGCAAACAATATTTAAACTCTGGATTAACAGACCTGAGAAAAGGCACTGACTCCTTTATCAGTCCGCCCACAGCGGTGATAGTTGGAACTCTGTCTGTCCTGGATAAGTCTTGTTTTGAGAAGAGATTCGAACAGTCTGGCCTCCACCGTGTTGTCGGTGTTATCCTGAACCGCAAACCCCTGGTAGTCCCATCCTAGGTAAGCCAGCCTCAGAGCTACATGGCGTTTGGGGTGGACTGAAAAGTCAAAGGGACGTTTTTTGCCTTCTTTCTTCTCCTGTTTATTACTAGACTTCTTCGTTCCATCTTTGGCATCACTCATGTTCTTTGGTAAACCTGTAGACCGCCAGCAAACTCGTACAACGTACGACACCTAACAATCCAACAAACACTATGTGTCTGAAGGGCCCTAAATTAACATATTACCCCAATTACAGGAGATTTGCAGATTTCGCTCAAGCTGTCGTCTGCAGATCACACCATAGTCACACACGCTGCTGTTTCACGTTGATGCGGGGTCGAAATAAACAACGGAACCGTTTCCGGGACGGAATTGTGGGATATGTAGTTTTTAATAGTCACCCAAAGGTAAGCTAATGAGGCTATACCATTGAAGTACTCCAAAGGCTCTAAGCGACTTTATTGTAAAGGTGGACAAAATCAGGTACTGCACTTCAGTGAATAGATTTTTGAATTTAAAGACACTATACCTAATTTTTAACCTTTTTAGTCAAAATGTGACGAAATGGCTATTTTTTTTAACGTCACGGCTGTCCTTTGACGACTAAGGTAAACCCATTTCGTGACATATTGACTACTTGGGCTGACCATACACAATATCAATAAATCTTAATACAATGCAGGCTTCATGCATCAAGCTCACTTTTTCACAAATCAATACTTTTACAACAACGTTTTTTGGGCAAAAATAATGTTTCCCTTCAAAAAGAAAAAAAGGTTAGGTATAGGTCCTTTAAGGTCAATTTCACATTTTTATTGAAGTTAGTAAACAGTATGACAGACACTTTTTTTCTGAATACTATAGCTTACTAATCAGTTTGAAGTTGTGGTATTTTTTCTTTTTTTATGTCAATGAAGAAGCAAAATCCTGTTATTATCCCAAGAACCTGCCACAAGAGATGAAAGGTAAATACTTACTATAATAGTATTAAACAAAGTGAGGAGAAATCATAGCCAAGATGATCACCTGCGCAAGACCAAGAACAATGCACACTGCACCAACCCACAGCATATTTGTATAGAGATACTGCTTTATAGCAGACAGGCAGCCCTGGAGAGAGACAGATACATCTATATATTATTTCATTCATTCATATCTTTACAACACATCTCGATGCACAGTATGTTACTCAGTGACTGTCCACAACTTCGTGTCAATTCTGTTTTTTACCTTTTCCTGAATGATATTTGTTGCAGAATGTTTCTTCTCACTGTCATTGTTAAGCTCTTCTGCTTTTGTGTTCATTGTGCTGTCAATCTGAGTAAAATTACATAATAAATAAATAGTATTATTTACTTAGTTAATCACTGAGCGTCAGAAATGTCTTACCTTGTTGCTTAGTACATAAAAAGCAATGCCAGTAAAAATCTCCAATAGTATGACTATAATGAGGACAGATATGAACTGGAATAGGAATAGAGTTAATTCAGTCATTCAGTAGTGTTTAAGCAAATTACCAATTCTTCTTAGTTATTTAGTCAGGTTGAGAGAGAACACTACAGTTGCAGTATCTACTTACACAAGCCACCATATTGAAGTTGTTTGTGCAAGCAGCAAAGAAGCCCAAGAATGAGAGCAAAACTATGATGGCCCCCAATGATAACAGGACAATGGAGAGTGAATCTAATGCCCACGAAAAGGCCAATGTGTGCGTATACATTGCATACTGTGCTCCTAACATGAGGAGTCCAACGCCAGACACCTGTGGAGACAAAAAGAAAAGAGAAAATATATCCCCATAATTAATCTGACAGAACCGTTTCAATAAAACTCATTCAGAACTTACCAAAAGCAGTCCATTGAAGAAAACGAAAAACACTTAATGGTGCAAAAGCACATGTTCAGAATAGTGTGTTAAAAACCCTGTGGTCAAACTGAGGGAGAGAGCTATACTGTATGTACATTGGAAAAACAGTTGAGCCAGTCTTTCTGATATGAAAATGAGAACCAAATTTAAATTGCAGCATGTTCTGTCCTGAAAGTTTAAACATATCAGATATTGATATGATAGCCTTTACTGAAATGTGCAATTTACATTTGCTGCAGTTAGACATTTACAGCAAGAAGAGCATTGACTTTATGTCTGGGCTAATACAGGCTTAAACCCACATTACCTGCACACATATTTTTGTTTTAACCCTGGACATATCAGGAATCCTAAGCCTTGACTTTGTAAATCATCTACAAAAGTCTTCTGAACTCTCCTTTTATAGAAGTACATTTCTTTTTTTTATGTTTTCCAGCTCCTCCACAGTGACTGGTAGCTCTTGCTCTGGGCTCCTGCTGCCATCCTTCTGAGCGTCTAACATCTGGTTGGGGAACAGCTGTGCAGTCCAATCCCTACAGGCCACAGCACGTACCAGCGGGTTTCGCTACAACACACAGCCTTGGTGTTGGGGCTTCCACATTTTGAGGTTTGTCAGAGGCCAGGCCAGCGTGCTTCAGGCAGTCGACTTAGGCTTTTGAGTAGCGTGCCTTAGAAGAACAGAGCAGATTCCAGAATAGAGTCAATTGTACATAGAAAAATCATAGAAATGTGAGTTTTTGATGAGCTTTACCAAATGCCTTCTGCTCACTCTACCCATAAACTAATACCCTTTTCAGCAACCTGCCACAAGAGGGCCCTGTTCATCTTGTATTGCCTCTTCTTGGATGGGATCAGCATACAAAGCAGTTAATTTGTCCAATTTATTGACTCCTTTTCAAAACAGGAAGTCACAGTATTTAATATTATAGACACTGAGAACATGGCCCTTCCTATTCATTTTCGACCCTTTTCCTGTTTTGAATTCCTGGAGCTTCTGTGATTGCATATGATAAGCGTAATTGCCTGGAAAAGGGGCACGGTCTGTTACGAGTGCAGTTTCCGTGTCCCATTTCACATCCATATAAGGCCTAATTGAAAGCACAGCTATTTCAAAGCATGTCCTGCATTACTCTACCTGATATGGCCTTGTCTTAGGAATGTACCCAAAGCTTAACTTCCCATAATTCATTCCGGTTCGCACACAATATCAATTAATTAAATTGACATTGTAATTCTTAAGTAACTCCTAGTTGCTACAAACTTCACAAATGTTTGTAAATGCCTGTAGTGTTTCTAAGTCTGTCCAGTGTAAAGTTTTGACCAGAGACATCCTCATCCTCCATCAATCAACACACTCTAAGCTCAGTAGGACATGTTTGTGGCCTCTTTCTCTTCAGACATATGGTACTACTTTGAACATACCAAGAGACTGTTCCCATTAAAAGAAATGTGTCCATTAGGAATCACATCAGAACAAAGCGGGCTGTTGTGCAATCACTGCAATGAATCACTGTTGTTGTGATATAAACTTGGACACTGCACAACAATATTAACAAAGAGACAGTGGGTTTTACAAGTCTCATTTCACTAATGAAAGCTCCCTGTCACATTGCTTGCATAATGCATACTGTAAAGCAGACTTGGCAGAGAAAAAATTGGACGCTGAATTCTGCTATAAAAACATAGTGACATAATGAAAAAATTGTAATTGCAGCAAAGCCATTTAGAGCTTTGGTTTATCTTTAGCACCCACCTTCCATCTCATAAGCTGCGATCCAGATAAAAGTGATAATTTCATTCATGAGAAATGTACTTGTTATTGTAAATAATATTATTTAAAAACATTTACTGCTGCTGCTTTAGATGAATTGTTCCCAGAGCCCCCCCTGCCCATGCAGGAGACAGGCCTGGCCCCTTGGTCCAAAACAACAGCCCTTCAAACTACATTTCAAACATTAAAATTGGGTCTCCCTATTCCCCTGGTTTAGGGTATGATCTTATAGCAGTGCTGCTTTTGCAATTAAGACTTCTAATATGGCACTAGCATGAATATTTTGATAAACCACAAGATGAACCAAAGATCTTTATCTTTATCTTTATTGCGGATCCCCATTAGTTATTACTGCAGCAATAACTATTCTTCCTGGGATCCACACAAAGCAACAACACAAACATGTACAATAACACACATACATGTATAATAACACTCTAGTCCATAATATAAACAAAGCAAGTTAAGCTGACATTATCAGTTACAAGTAGAATTTTTACATCACAGAAATTGAAATCGTGCAGTGTCTTAAATACACATAAATACAATTTAAACAGAAACAAGCATGACTTTGGCAAGTATACTTTAAACTTGAATTTATAGAATAATGTCCTTCATAAGTATTGCCTCTTTTAACTTAATTTCAAATGTCTCCTCTGTGACTATACTAGTCACAGTTATTCAGGCCAAGAGTGCTGCAAATGTAAACAGACAATTCTGGCATCTCTCTCTTAGGATGTTCATAAATCTTGCATTTATTAAATACAAGTTTTCTCAAAACACACATTCCTGTCTTGGTTACATTTGCAACAGTTAGTAGTTGTGGTCACATGACCCGCTCCTCTCTGAAATCCCACCCCTGAGGTCTACCTTGAATGATTTCCAACATGTTGAGGCTCACTGGCTGATAGGCGCAAAGCTGCTCTACAGGCTCGTCCTGATTCCTCCTCTGTCTGACAATAGCTGCGGGCTGCTATGTATTTACAAGGAGGGAATAACATGCTCACTTGAAGCACGGAGTTGGCAACAACCATTTTATGAAGGTAAATGCAGTTTTTATCCTTATTTGAATTATTTCCCCTTCAGAATAGTTTGTTACTGTGGATCTCAAACTGTGGTGTGTGTACTACTGGGGGTACATGGGCGTCTTCAGATGGAAGTCTTAGGTTTGACCCAGTTTAGACTATGTTTAAAACTCATCTGAATTAGTCCTAATTTAGCAATGGGACCTGGTTGCGTTTTATGCTCAATTGTTTTGTCTGTTAGTTGTTATTTCCAAAGCCATGGTTTTTTCTAAGAGGCTCTTTAGTTTCAGTTTGAGAATCAATGGTCTATTACTGTGGTTCTCAAACGGTGGTCCATGTACTACTGGGGGTACTTGGACGTCTTCTGATGCTACGCAAGGCAGTTGTATATCAGTAAATACAATTTTATTTTATCATCTTTTATTTATGTGTTTTGTATTGTGTTCAAGAGTAGTTCTTTTGTAGGCTTCCGTCAGGTTTACACACCAGGTTTTTGTGTGCCATAGCCCTGTTTTGGACATTATTGGCAGAATTCAATGTTCGTCTATTGGGAAGCCAAATATTTTACTAGATGTAGGTGTGAAAAGAGAATCACTGGCGTATTGTATTCCCGCTCCTCAGTAATTTGCCTCTCCCGCTCAATTCGTAAGGTCTTTAACCTTTCATTTCTCCCCTGCATTTCTCAATAGCGCTCTGTCATATGTTCACTTACGTAGCTATTGTGTTTTTGGTTATTTGAAAAGGGCATGAGTCATACCAAAAGACGAGTGAACACTTTACTTTGTCAGTGAACTGATGTCTATGTTTGTGATCTCCACTAAAGGATGGACAAAGGAGCCAAGGAGATGTTTGTCTCCACTTTCCGGCTGGTTCTAAAACCCAGACAGGGATTATTCAGTTCCGACAAAGCCAAAGAGAATGGAGTGGAGACAGAAAACAAGCACAGGAAGCACGGATCTGCAACAGGTAATGGTTTCTGAATCAAACTACGATTATACTTTCAAGTAGAAGTACCCTCAAAGTTTGGTACACGATGTATATCAAAAACAAGAACTTTATCACGGGCAATTCTAATTCAGTCCCTAAGGATTACTATGTTTGGCAGTCCCAAGCCTGGAACAGTTGACAGTTTCTCCACCTTATCTATACCTGCGCTTACATATGTGCAAAAGGCAAAGCTAAAATTTCAGAGTGACATAATTATTCAGACTCTTACGACTGCAGACCCATTCTATTGCTCAAAGATGTGCCGTTTGCCCTGTTACAGAAAGGTAATAAAATAAATAATCAAAACATTTTTACTATCAGAATCATATATAACATAGATGAGCACTTCTTAAACCACTGTGTGCTAAAACCTGTGTTATTTTGGCAGCATGTTTGATAGAACCTTAAAATTCCAATGAATGTGCCGTGATTGATGCGACAGTGCCCTGAGGCTTTCCCACTCCACACATCTTCCACTGGTGACCATCTACTTCTCACTGTGTGTTGTTTGGATGAACATTCCAATACTGGGATTCACATGGTGGGAAAACTCAACACAGATTTCGATATTCCCCATGGAAAGTCCGCATTTAGCTCCGCAACATCTGTAGTTTAGTGTAGCGTGGAAGTGACAGGAGATAATGATGCGGAAAGACTCGAGAGACCGAGCTCAGGCTATGAATAAGATGAAAGCGACTGAAACACATGAACCAATATCGGTTCATGTGTTTGATAAATTGGAAGAAGGCGAAACATTGATAACTTGTAATGTACTTGAAGAAATTGATTACATTTGCTGACATTTTAAATTCAGTCTATGAGTGTGTTTACATGCATTTGAGTATCCAGGTTATTAATGGGGATTTTAAGTTTCCTGGTTTTGTCTGGTTCATGTAACATAGAATCCTGGTTTCATTTTCCTGGATAAGTCAATATCCGGGTTATTAGAAACCAGGATATTCTCACTGGGATATTTTCACAGTTTCCAGGATACTGTATCATGTCAACACAGTATGTTGGTTTTTCACCATTGCTGACGTATTGAGCATGTGCTAAAACAGATATGGCAGGAGCAAAAACTTTCCTACAGGCATTCTATCTGGACTGGAACCTTAGCTTTAAAAACTTTGTATCTTCTAAAAATAACAAAACATTGAAGTAAAAACAAGTACTTTTTTGCTCTGTGGTATCTCCTTTGGAAGTCAGCACTGCTCTCGGATCAAAGCAATTTTTATTTATTTTAATTCTCACGTCTGTCGCTGCAGCTTGGAAATAACTGCTTCTTTGGATAGTTCTTGTCCCTGTGTTGTAGAAATGTCTGAAAAAGCCACGCATTAGCATCATTGCTAAAGTATTTAGCTCCATACCGTATTTGTAATTAGCTCCGCCCCTCTCTGGAGCCTAATATCCAGGATACAGTAGTTGCTCATGTAAACAGGGATATGAGTGTCCTGGTTTCTCAGATGCATGTAAACATGTCCAGAATACTGTCATAACCATAATATGTCTAATATACCAGGTTACACGAGTGCATGTAAACTCACTCTATGAGTCTAAACAAAAACTGCTGGACTTTCTTGTAAGCTGGCTTTTTGCTTTGTTTAGATGTAAGTCTTGATGTTTTTAGTCTGAACTAATTTGGGGAAGCAGAAACTGTTACACTTTTAAAGTACTGTAGGAACAATTTTGAGTGTACATAACACCGGTTATTTTCATCAGTGAACAAATTCATTTAATAGCTATTATTAGTAGTATGTTGTACTCCTCTCTCAGGTTTCTAAAGTTTCAACATGGCTTCATTCTTTCTGCAAATTGTTTTCAGACCTAGAAGCAAAATAACTAATAACTCTGTGACAAACTTGGCTTGTACAAAATGTTCCAAGTTTCTATCCTCCAAGATTTTGACGAAAACAAGATTAGTCTTATTCACGGACAAATATCTATTGAGAATGATTTATCAATAATGATGTCTATTTTATGTGATGTATCAAGATGCTCGTAAATACTGGAAATAAAATGCAAACTGTCTGCAGCTCTCAAAGCGGAGGCCCCTAAGTTCAAAGAGCCCTTCACTGACTGCATCGTGTGTGAAGGGACTGATGCCACTTTTCAGGGGGTTATCTCGGGAAGTGCGCCGCTGACTGTTTCCTGGACACACAATGGTGAGTATTTCAGCAGTTTCAGTCTAAACTGCAGTATACACTATACAGCAAGAGACATGAAAGGTTTGAACAGCAAACTCTTGTTCCTTTTGAGCAAAACCTTAATCAGTATGCATAAAATCACTGTAAATGCCTCGAAGTTCAGTTTTCATGAAGTTCCAACAGCAGAGGTGGCTATTACCGGAATCGGTTACATACTTCTACTCCGTAACATTATTTTGTACTGATACTCAGTGCTTAATTTGATGCCCCGAGAATTGGGGGAACGCATTCCCCCAATTCTCAGTTTTTCAGGGTAAAGGATCCGGGAAATATTTAGGAGGATCCGGCAAAGATTTGATCTGATATAATGGTGTTTAATGAGAGTGTTCCGGCAAATGTTTTGGCCTGTTCCCCGAATCCATAACATCAGACCAAAAGTGTTCCTGAAAATACAAATTTACAAATTAAGCACTGCTGATACTCTTACTTGAAAAAAACATTGGGTCACTACATTCATTGTGGAGTTAGTGACAAAAGCTTCACCTTGACATTTGAAGAAAAAATAATTCTTATACCATTTCTAAATACACGTTAAGTTTGTTTTTGGATTGTGGCAGCTCAAATTTCTAAATCAGGCTTTGCTCAGTTACTCAGTGCTTGAGTAGTATTTTCACCCAAATCCTCTGACTTTTTTACTTGTACTTAAAATAAATAAATTCAATGCAACGTTACTCCTACTTGAGTCAATATGTTGGCCATCTAATACATGCTATTTCTGCATCCCGGTAGCTTATATACAGCTCTTGCCACTCCATTGCAGTGGCTTTATTGTTTTGACCAAAGCTGTACAGTTGAAACAAGGAAATTCTAGTAAATATTTGCATATGTTTTATATAGAAGATAACATCAAGATTACATTGTTTCCTTCTAGGTAAAAAGGTTACGCCACGCAAGACTTCCTTCCACAATGGGGTTGCCACTCTGTCTTTGGTCAACTGTTCTTATGCGGATGGTGGTTCATACACGTGTACAGTAGAAAACACAGCTGGGAGACAAACCAGCAGCGCAGCTCTTCACGTCACAGGTAAATCCTTAGACACAATCAGGATTATAATGCACTGAGATTTGGCAAACTGGTCTGAGTGCACTAACCACTGTTTGTAACAAAATAGCATTGAGGGAAGTCCAAGCAGGAAGGAGCCATGAGGTGAAGCGTGAGATCATTTGTAAAATGGACACTCCCAAAAAGAGTCCAATAACAAGAACAAAAAAACGACACACACAGGAACAACCTAAAGGTAAGGTTTGTCATATAAAATTACAACACTGAGGAGGTAAAATAATAACTGAAGTTTGAATCACAGACATGCAGGGCAGATTCTGTAATTTGTTTATAACATTAAAATGGGTGAGTGGTATTGGTATATATATGTTTACAGTATCTGTAACATAAAAATGAACAAATTATACACAGACCAAAATATTTTACCATTGTTATGTAAAGCTTTAACCTCTTACCACCCGCCAAACTGAATGCATTCTCTCCTCTTTGCCTATAGGCCAGAATAACGCCTTATTTGAAAGCTAAGACCCACAAAACGGATCTTTTCCACTGTTTTGTTGCGTTTTTTGTTACTTTTTGACAATTTTTTTGTTGCTTTTACATCCTTGTTTATTTCCTCATTTTATATATCGCTGTTTTGACACTTTTTCCAAGAAGCTTTTAGATTTGGGTAAAGCCAAACTGGAGAAAATGTGATCTGTTCAGGCGGGGGTTAGGAGGTTAAAGATAAGGGATATAAATGGGTGTTCTGCTAAGAAACTTCAAAGGAATTTACAGTATTTTCCCACATTCCTAGAGTTATCTACCCCTGGCCTAGACAAACACATAGTTGTTTAGATCTACTGTACATTGTTTGTTTTGGTTCTCAAGTTGATTATCTTGATCTTATAAGAAAGCTGACATTGGGTTGCCAGACGTTATTAAAACCAGTTAGGAAATGAACATAAGGGGACACTCGCTACACCAATCCCACCACCTGACCACAGTTAAGTCCTGATTAGTGCTAAGAGGACCTAACATACTTGAATCAGGATTGGCAGGTTCACATATAAAACTTATGCTAGTTTCTTTTAGTTCAGCAATCTAAATTTAGTGATTATTAATTTAGTGATAATTTAGTGATAGTGATTTTCATAATTTAGTGATAGTGATTTTTCAAATCACTATCTTCTCCTGCAATTGTTTTGAATTTATGTTATGATTTGCCTTTTCCCAAAATGTACCAGAATTTAATGAGATGCAGATTGTCTTTGCCGTCGACTAAACATGGCTGCATGAATGTGATTGGCCAGACATCTCTTAAATCTACCTGTCGCAGTGGTTTCATGTGTAAGCACCGCCCACTTCTGCAGGTGTTCAAACACAAGCCCTGAGGTGAATTTCAGAAAAACAACTGATTCATCTTTGCTTGTGACTTGTACGTTTGTTTATCCTGTGTGGTAGGTCCTCCTGTTGAGTTTGTGAACCCGCCTAAGAAAGTGAAGGTGCACATTGGTGGAAAAGCTCTGCTACACTGCGAATTTAGGAGCGCCTCTGTCCCTGTGGCCTGCTGCTGGATCTACAACAGAGACAAGGTGACTCAGGGAAGCAAACGCTGCAGCTCGGCGGAAACAATAGTAACTTGGTCATAAAATAAGTGATCATGAAAGCCAAGGTAAAAGTGAAAGTGAAAAAGTAGTGACTTTGTACTAGTTCATGTGGAGAAAGCCAGTTAGTTTAGTTAATTTGAAAGATTATAATAACCTGTTGTAACGTGGCATAGACATTTGTGCCACTTTTTTTTCTGTTTTCTCTTTGCAGGTGGTGTTAGGGGGAAGAGGATCTCTTTCAGAAGCAGTGATTCACAAAGCAGCGTGGAGATCGATCAGGTCTGTCCAGAAGACCAAGGCTGCTACACTATAGTCGTACGAAATCGACGGGGTTTTGTGCACCACAATATAGCTCTCAGTGTCATAGGTAAGAGCTTATGTCTAGTTAAAACTCTCAAACTTGGAGCCATTTTGATTACATTTTAGGCTGTTTATTGGTTTATTTGGTAGGGACCGTGCATGTTAATGAACAAGCCACACCAGATTGTAGCCTTGGGCTAATTTCCATCCGTCGTCCCCTTGCGCACACTCAAACACACTCTCATTCATCCTGGCCTATTGTACATGTTTTTAGTGGTAGGGGAAAGCGGAGTACCCGGAGGAAACCCACGCAGACATGAGGAGAACATGTAAGCTCCACACAGAAAGGCCCCGTCCTGGTGGGAATCGAACCCGGGACCTTCTAGCTGTGAAGCACGAGTGATAACTGCTGTACTACCGTGCCGCCTACTGTGACTTCCATTTTTTTCGGAGTTAGTGCCAACTTTGTACAAGCAATGTATGTTGCTATATGATGAAGTCTTTGATTAGTCCTGGGTAGATCTTGATTTTAAGTCTCTGGTGTGTTGTGAGCCATCAGTCCATGTGTATTATTATTTTTTTCTTTTTCACAACTGGTGGGTCGCGACACAAAAATGGGTTGTGGGCCGGGACCATTTTCAGTGGGTCTTTTGCCAAACCCTATTGATTGAGAATTTTTTATGGGGACATACATAATCCACTGTTACTGAACTCAACATTTTGTTTTTAATTGAATGAAATCAAATTAATTTTAAAGTTGAAATTTATATATTTTTTTGTTCATGATGCGTAGAAGGTGGGTCCTGCAGCAACACTAGAAACACTGCTTTATATCACCGCAATGTTCTGCTGTCATCTGCACTGGATTTTTAATGTTTAGTGTTTTGAAAGCCATTAATGATCTTTTCACAACAGGCTGGAGACTGTTCTTGTAATTTTATTTTTATAGATTTGATGTTTTGTTCTTAGATCGTCCGGACCCGCCCGCCTCCCATCCCGTGGTATCAAAATTAACCAGCGATTCTTTGGTGCTGAGCTGGACCGGCCCGAGCTACGACGGGGGCACAGCGGTGTTGGGTTACATAGTGGAAGTCCGGGAGGAGAAGTCTGAAAATTGGACGGAAGTGACAAAAGACTGTATAAACACATGCTATAAAGTCCGATCAAGTTTGGAGCCTCAGGGACAGTATCGCTTCAGGGTCCGAGCATATAACTCTATAGGGGTCAGCCAACCGAGCCAACAGTCGCACTGCATCACCATGGCAACTCAGAGTAAGTACCATATAAAGACTTGAATCTGATTTCTGGAAATACTAATTGTTTTATTTTATGAAGGTAAGAAAGACAACCCACCCAAATATGTTGATGTTGTCGTTGACACAATAAACAAAGTGAAGGACCACTACGATGTGCACGAGAAGCTGGGAGTGTAAGCATAATTCAGTATTCGCAATCTTACCGTTCAGGTGACTAAAGGGTTTATTTGATGGCCTGTTGGTAATCTTTATATACTGTTTTTTTCTTTATGGTATGTGCATGCTCAAGTAACTGCGCTGTATGAATATGGGGACACCTTTTCCTCACACATCAGTGTTTTCCCGTGATAAACAGACCGTTGCAGAATAGGAAACCACAAGAGCTGCAGCTTTGAGATGCTCTGATGTGATCATTAGGTTAATGGTGTAAATTTATATATAGTGCTTCCACCTCCAATTGCCACTAGAAGCATTTGGAGGGATGTTTACTGGCTCATCATTACTCCCCCACCCCCTCGTATTGATTTTGCCGACCTAACCATTTCGCCCCAAAGTCAGTGTTTCTCAAACTGTGGTGTGTGGGCTGACACTGGCGACCTGCAGTTCAAGTCTTTGTTGTTTTTTATTCACTTTTAATCCATCCTATCTTTGTGTTTAGAACTTAAGTTATGGTTTAATCATATTGTGTCATAGTTAAGTTTTAACATTGGTTTGGACCTGGATTAGATTACTCCGGAAGCCATTTTTTTTTTTTTTTTTTTTTTTTTCATGGGCCTAAGTCAAACTTCAAGCTTCTCTTTGCAGTGGCAAGTTTGGCCAAGTGTACAGGATGACCCACAAAGAGACTGGTGACATTTGTGCTGGGAAATTTTACCGCGCCAGTTCTTCGAAAGCCAAAGCGGCCGCCCTGAAGGAGATTGAACTAATGAACTGTCTCCACCACCCGAAACTGGCTCAGTGTCTTGCCGGTTACAACACCCGCTCTGAGATTGTTATGGTCATGGAATAGTATGTCATTTTTTTTTATATATATTTTTTTCTTTTAAAGCCACACTTCGGAACATTCCTGGTTACATGTTGCTATGTCAAAAAACAACTAAACTTTTACAGTATCAGTGATGCCAAACAGGCTCCTATTGCTCAGAAAGACAAAGAGTATGATACATTTCTCTGGGTTACTTGTGTATTAAACCATGCAAAGTTTACATGCACACTCATAATTATATAAACATTTGTATTTTATCGGGTGAAATGTTACGCAGTATGGCTTTAATGAACTCTACCTTTTTTTTTAAACGTCTTTTTATTAATGACTTTTGCCTCCAAAGTATTGCAGGTGGGGAACTGTTCACTCGTATTATTGATGACAACTTTGAGCACACAGAGCCGACCAGTGCACGCTACATGCAGCAGATTTTAGAAGGAATGCAGTATGTCCATAAGCAAAATATTGTTCATTTGGATCTCAAGCCAGAAAACATTGTCTGTGTGGACACAACCGGCACAAGTATTAAGATAATTGACTTCGGGTTGGCCAGCAAACTAGGTATGTTTATGCTGACAAATTATTATATTATAACAATCACTTGCAAGAGAAAAGCTTAAATGTGTCGTATCATTTAAGTGTAGTTTTATGAACACCAAAAGAATGTTTTATCTATTGTAGTCTATGCTATTTTTAAGCTGATGCAATTTCCTTCCAGTTTATCTGTATGAGCTCTAGTATTGAAATATTCTCTTACCAAATATAAGAGGCACTAGCCTCTCGAAAGTACTAATACACCTTGAACTTTTGCACATTTTGTCATGTTTACAACCATAAACATACAGATTTTATTGTGAATTTTTTACTGAAAGTTCACACACAAGTAAGACAATTGTGAAGTGAAAGCAAAATGATACAGGATTCTGTTTTTAAAATAGAAAAGTGGGGCCTGTACAAGTATTCATACAGCATTTTTCGGAGTGCATTAAATTGCCTTCATAACATTCCTAATGACTGCAGAAAGTTCACACCTTGCCCTAACCATTAAATAGCGGCCATGTGTACGTAATCTACTCTCAGTATAATTCCAGCTGTTCTGTGAGGGCCTCAGAGCTATGGTCGGAGTGTATTGGTCACTAAACGACATCATGAAGGCCAAGGAGCACACCAGAGAGGTCAGGGATAAAGCTGTGGAGAAGTTTAAAGCAGCGTTAAGTTATACAAAGATTTCCCAAGATTTGAACATCTCACGGAGCACTGTTCAATCCATCATTCGGAAATGGAAAGAGTATAGCACCACTGCGAACTTACCAAGACACGGGCGTCCACCTAAACTAACAGACCGAACAAGGAGAGCACTGGTCAGAAATGCAACCAAGTGCCTCAAGATAACTCTGGAGGAGCTGCAACGTACTGCCGCTGAGCTGGGGGAATCTGTACATGGGACAACTATAAGTCGTACTCTACACAAATCTGGCCTTCATGGACGAGTGGCAAGAAGAAAGCCATTATTGAAAGGAGGCCATAAGAAATCCTGTTTGAAGTTTGCTAGAAGTCATATGGAGGACACAGCTACCATGTGGAAGAAGGTGCTTTGGTCAGATGAGACAAAAATGCAAAACGTTATGTATGGCACAAACCTAACACTGCTCATCGTCCTGAGTGCACCATCCCCAGTGTCAAATATGGTGGGGGGAGCATCATGCTATGGGGCTGCTTTTCCTCAGCGGGGACTGGGAAGATTGTAAGAATAGTTGGGGAGATGGATGGAGTCAAATACAGAGACATTTTGGAGGAAAACCTGCTGGAGTCAGCAAGAGAATTGAGGCTGGGGCGGAGATTCACCTTCCAGCAGGACAATGACCCTAAACACAAAGCAAAAATCTACAATGGAATGGTTTAAAAACAAACAAATTAATGTGTTAGAATGGCCCAGTCAAAGTCCTGACCTAAATCCTATTGAAAATCTGTGGAAAGACCTGAAAACTGCTGTTCACAAACGCTCTCCTTCTAATTTGACAGAGCTTGAGTTGTTTTGTAAAGAGGAATGGGCTAAAATGTCAGTCTATAGATGTGCAAATCTTGTAGAGTCATACCCAGAAGGTAGGTGTGTGTGTGTGTGTGTGTGTGTGTGTGTGTGTGTGTGTGTGTGTGTGTGTGTGTGTGTGTGTGTGTGTGTGTGTGAATAAAATCTTTTGTTTATGGTTGTAAACATGACAAAATGTGCAAAGGTTCAAGGTGTATTAGTACTTTCGAGAGGCACTGTATTTGTTGGCTGCCTGCAAATGCCTCCTTTTAAAGATAAGATCTGTCTTTTTCTAAAAGTAACAACTGTTATGCAATGATTAACTCCTGTAATGACATTAGATGCAACAGAAAGCTTGAGCAATCCGTCTGAAAACCTGCAGCACTTCTTTCTCCTAGACTGGGTGGTCTATTTACAGTTGTGGTTTAGGCAAATACAAACAGTAACAGC
Organism: Neogobius melanostomus; assembly: GCA_007210695.1. Taxonomy (NCBI): domain Eukaryota; kingdom Metazoa; phylum Chordata; class Actinopteri; order Gobiiformes; family Gobiidae; genus Neogobius; species Neogobius melanostomus. The sequence goes on along the minus strand of VHKM01000299.1, from coordinate 3,054,349 downwards.
CCAATCTAAATATCCGACAGCCTCTTGAGTTCTTGTTCTGTTTTGTAGATGATAAACCTCTCATGGTGATGCACGGGACGCCGGAGTTTGTGGCACCAGAAGTGATCGGCTTCGAGCCGGTCAGTTTGGAGACGGACATGTGGAGCATTGGCGTCCTATGCTATATTCTGTAAGTCTGACTGACGGTTGACAAAGAAGCAAGGGAAAAGTCAGTTTTTCAGAATATGAGCCCTTTTAAATGGAAAATGTTTTCTTCTACTCCTGGCGGCCCCTGCTGGTTGCTTCTCGGTAGTAGAAGCAACCAGCAGACACATGTGGATAAATTAGAAATCGGGGGACAAATCGGTTTTAAGTCTCATTATGAAATGGTTATTGCAATTCTAATTTTAAATTGGCTTATTTTCATTATATTTACAACAATGTTTTAAGCTTCTAAAGAATATGTATAATGTATAATATGGTAAATGGAAAAACAAAGAATGTTCACTGTTTTGAATATAGCTGAGTTTAATTGAAATGGCCTTGAAACCTGTTTTAATAAGTCTGTTTTCTTCATTTGTTAATTTTTAGGCTCAGTGGAGAGTCTCCCTTCCAGGGCAACAACGATGCTGAGACTTTAGCTCTTGTGACTGAGGCGCAATATGAATTTGATGAGGAAAGTTTTGAAGACATCTCTGACGAAGCAAAGGATTTTATTTCTTCATTGCTAAAGAAGACCAAAAGTGTGTATAAATGCTAATTAAAGCCATTGCTCCAAGTCATAGAAAATGAAACTCTTTCTCTGTGATCTATCATGACAGAGAAAGGTTGTCGTGCACTGAGGCGCTGTCCCACCCCTGGATGGTTTCTTTCACCCCCCTTTTGCGAAGACCTACCAAATCTCTAGACAAGACCAAAATTCGGCGCTTCTTGGCCAAACGCAAATGGCAGGTTAGTGGATTTTGCTTTTTAGAATTCATCACTGTTCCTTATGATGACATTTGAGGGACCATTGTTGTGTTTGGTCCTGAAGCCCTGTAGTTTGCGAGCCCGGTTCGTCATCCTCTTGAATGTGACCTTTTTAAACTTGCAGAAAGCTGGCAAGGCTGTCCTGGCCCTCAAGCGCATGGCTAACCTCTCCAACAGGCCGGACTCCCCTGGCAGCTCTTCAGAGGGTAAGACCGATAAGGCCGTTCACATACACAATGGCAATCTGTCTCCGGGGCACGGCTGCATACGGCGGGTGACTCAGTTTCAGATTGTCACTTCAAGTTCAGCCCTTTGTGATCAGGTCTTGTTTCTTCTTCTCCTCCTCGGCGCTTCTCATCCAGAGCCAGGCTGGAGCCAAGAGGCAGAGGAGGCCATCCAGTCTTTGGATAAGCAGCTCCAGTGTGAACCGCGTTTCCGCCAGGCGCTCAGAGACACAACGCTGGCCAAGGGAGCCACTGCACAGCTGACATGCCTCGTCAATGGTAAACATGACTTGACTGCCCAACTCGATCACTATTGAATTGGAATCCCTCTCCCCAAAAAATACAGTGTAATGACAGTGTAATTATTGGCAGTATTAATTGTATAAATCTTAATTCACTTGGGTCGACTTCACAGGCTTGAGATGACAAATTTCTCTATGTACAACATTGTAGTTCATTCATTTCGATACGCCGTGGCGGTAGTAAGCTATTATTGTGGCCACAGAGGATAGGCTGACAGAAGCAATCTGCGCCATCATCCCCTCTTGGTAATCAGCACTAACCACCCCACTCATGTACCACATTCATAGACGAGGTGGGTGACAAAACGGTCTTTGCCAGCAAGAACCCTCTTTTTGGATCCATAACTAAATGAGACACTTTAGCCACAGTTTGTAAGATTGTTATGTTTTGTCTGTGTTGCAGGTTATCCAGGGCTGCAGGTTAAATGGCTTCAGAATGAAAAGGAAGTCCCAGAGTCGTCCCGGGTGACAAAGGAAATTAATGAAGACGGAGTTTGTTCTTTGGTTCTCGCAGACGTGAAACCCTCCGATTCTGGGGTGTATGTCTGCAGAGCCAGCAACAAAATAGGAGAGGCTGTGTGTTCAGCTAAACTGAATGTGACACACTAATGAACGCCAAAAAGGAATTTGAAGTTTTTTGGTATATTGATGGAGTGGTTTCAATATTAAAACTATGAATGTACAGTTAATGGACAATTGTTATGCAACGCTGATGAAGGTCAGCAACATTTACAAGATTTGTGTGATCAGATATTGCACTAAAATATTACCGCAACATAAAGCACAGAAATAAAGTCATTTGTAATTTTTTTGTGTTGGATTAAATGTAAAAGCCATTTGAGTAAAAGCATCCCGGTTTATCTCAACTTTTATTATTAAACCTCTACTTTTATAAAGACATTTGATACATCTGAAATTATTTTTAAGTCTCCACATAGAATTTTACATATTGGAAGAACGTAATGTAACACAAACCTCATCAAGTACCTAAACAGAATATGGGTAGTAATTTCCACATCAACATTAGTATAAAAGGTTAAATTCATCGATTGAACAAAAACATCCGACTAAACTAAATTTTAGGGTTGTCAAAACAACTTTTATTACTTGCTCTCCCTAAAGACTTATTCCCCAAGTAAAATTCTTTAATATGTCCCTGCATCATTTCACTTTATTTTTGGTTAATTGTTTCATGTTAATAATCTACCTGTTAAGTTTCCTCATGGACCTTGAAAATGTGCAGCATTTGATTCAGTTTCAAAACCTTAAAAGTGAGTTCATTACGATATATTCCTAACTATATTAAACGGTAGCCATGTTGTTTGCTTTAGGAACACATTTTTTTTTGCAACTGGCACAGAGGCAGTTATAACTTGAAGGCAGCATTTCCTTGGGTCGTTTTCAGTCTTTGGGATCGGCACGTCCTCCAGAGCAGAGTACCCTGACCCACACAGGCATCTACTGTCTCGCTCCTCTTTGCTGGATTCTTTTCTGGAGTAAATTCCATGCTTTTAAAACCTTCAGGACAAACAATGCATAGTTATTGAAAGATCATAATATTTCTTTTCACTTGGGGGTGTAGATGTGTTTCAAACCTGTTTTTGGGTCACCTCCGGTTCCCACAGTGTAGTCAAAGCCACATTGGCGTACTGCACCTGCTTGTAGTTGGACCACTGGCTGTGCAACCTCCTCAGGGCGTCCTCTGTGCTCACCCCATCACGCTCCGTTATCCGTGACACTGCCTGGAAATGGAATACAATCTTTCTTCAGCGCATGTCTCCCTCTTGTGGTCGACTACATACATTAAACTTTATATTCAGCTCATTGCGGGATGGACATAATGCACAAATTAGTCAACGCCGTTCAAAAGCAATGATTAGCTATACCTCCTCTTCAGGGATCACCGTAACCCAGACTTCATGGACCATATCGTTCCAGCCAGCCTCCAACAGGACTGCAGCATCCAGCACACAGACTTGTTTACCTGAGACAAAAGTAGGATCAGAAAATGTGTCAATAAACATGAACATTTTAGACAATATTAATAAGTGTACACAATTAACACAGTACCTTCTTCTCTAGCTTGTTGAATTCTGTTTTTAACTATCAAGGCAATCTCAGGCCACACTATATCTGTGAGGGCTTTTAGCCGTACCTATGGAGAACAGAACATTTTTTTTTCACAATGTGCCTCAAGGTTTAATAAAAAAGCATTTAGGAAGCAAGTGCTTTGCACATCTTTTTCAAACAGCAGGTGCATCACTTGTAAATGATAATAATAATGGCAGTGTGCGGGAGATTTTTCCTCCAATATTTAATAAAAAGTATGTAAAATTAAATATAAATTTGATATAAAATACCTGGTTTCCAAAACTTTCTTTCCTAATTCACGTCTGTTGATTGTTTTATCCTCATTTTGTATATCTACAAAAGAAACAAATAATTACTGTTAATTTCCATTTCCATTTAAAGAACAAAACAATGAACGCTTGAGATCTTTATTCATGCTTTGATACATTAAACTAAAAAGCCATTTATTACACATTACATATATATATATATAAACATTTTAACGTAAACAAGGTAGCGGTTAATAAGCGGATTCAGCATTTCACCGAGCGCAAAGCATGCTGGTCCAGGTTAAAGGTCAGGACTACCCAGCTCGTATCCCAAACTGTGTACATGACTACTGTGACACAGATATTGATTATTTTGAGCGTTGAAAATCGATGTTTTAAAAGAATTTTGAAAGAAACGGGGACACAGTGTTACTGGGAGAGAAAAAGAACTTGTGGCCCTTGCTAAACCAATAAATAAATAAAAAAGAACAGTTTGTTTCTCGAAGACGGCGTGTACTCAGTCACTGATTACTATGACAACGGACAGCGCCATTTTAGCGTGTTTCCCGTTGCCAGACATCAGGATAAATCAAGAATTACCCTACATTTGGCATGAAAAACAACATGACAAATGGCCGAAATCAATCACTGCACTCTGACAAAGCAAAAGCACTTCACATGTCAAAGATCTTTACACAGTACGAGCACTCACTATGTCACTAATAAATTACCGAAACTTTACCAAAAATGTCTAATACAGAGTGAGCACTCACTCTTCCACAAACAAATCTTTGATTTCCTCCAGTGCAGCTGGAGTAAACTTAATAACACAGTACGTGAGCTCAGGCTCTGGGTCTGCCGCTAAAGGTAAATAGCCTATATCTTTCTTGTTGTCACTGCTGTGTTGTGCTTTTCTCTTGGTCTAAAAGCTCTAGCTTCCTATTCAGTCATGGTTCAGTCCTGATTTGTAACCGGTGTAGTCTACGTCCCGGTTTAGTCCTCAGACCTGCCGCAGACCGCGGCTGTGCCTAAGTTTATCTCGTTATAGCTTTGCTTCGTTTAGTAGCTAAAATTGCCACCGCTTTCCCTGCCAGATGTAGGGTATTTCATGATCGATCCATGGCTATGTCAGGCAACTGGAAACCACGCTAAAACGGCGCTGTCCGTTGTCATAGTAATCAGTGACTGTGAATTCTTCGAGAATTAAGTAAATAGACGTATTGGTTATAAATAGCATTACTAGTTAGCTATATGTCAAACTTACACATTTAATCCATTCGTCACAACGTTCTGGATCTTTTCTTTTAGTAGGAAATTTGATGAGTGCGTATGGCGGCTCGCATAAAACGCTGTGAGGTTCCTTTATTGCACTCGTGAATAGGGCAAAACTCTTCCATACACTGATTAAGCCCAGGAGGACAGTCGCACTGCAATGGAGAATGAATGCGAGCCTGGCATATCGCCGTAAAACCACTTTAAGCGCCATAATAGTCACTAAATAGCCGGTTGTTCCACTATGATAGTATGGTTTTAATGGGCTTTGTTGACACCGTGGGTAGTTGTGAACTTTGACCGGAACATTACCACGCATGCGTACTGATAATGCTGATTTGGCTTATAATGGTGTTATTTTTGACATGTTTGTGATGGGGCATTTTCCCAAGTGAAACTAAAATACTGTGTTTAAAAGGTGAAGTTCAAAAATGTCATCTGTCAAAACAGACGCAAGTCGTCTTTGATCAAAGAATGAATGGAGCCACTTGAGAAGATGTACAGCACATTTGAAGTGCCACATCACAGTGAGAAGATGGACTGCGTTCATCATATGTTATAAATCACTGTCTTAGCAGATATAACACGTCGCTCCTATGCTTGTTTGTCGTTGAGCCAATCAAAACTGTAAAAGCCACAAGTCATTCCATCATCTTTCATCAGTCTTCAAAGCTATGACCTTTACCGCCATCAATATGCCAATCAATACAGTGCTTTAAATAGTAAAACTATACATAATACTTAAGGCTTGAATATCACATCAGATAGCACAAGCTAACGTTTCCCTGTGTGAATGTCCAGAGGCAAAGTGCTTCCTCACCTGACCCAAACTCCTCCAGCACTTTGTGATAGGCTGCTGTTCCGGGCAGGTACACCCATGGCCCAGTTTGTCACAGTCAATCTTGACAGCACCCAGCTTCTCCAGCCGTTTGGCTATAGAGCTCTTCCCGCTACCACTGCCGCCCGTGAGGCCAATCACATATGGGAGAAGGGGGAGATCAGGTGCATCCTAAAGCAAGGCCAAAAACAAAACTGTTTCTTTTTCTTGCAAGTCCCAACTTATATACATCTCCAAAGTCATGACTTATAATATGAAATATAATAGGTATTGCAGTTAACACTAACCTTGTTCATCAGCATTGTAACAATATTACAGTATACCCAAAAAAAGTTGGAATCAGTATCTGTTTAATAATATCTTTGTCGTTCATAATCTTTCAAAACATTTGTCACTTGAATTGTTATTACAATATCTAATAGTGATTGCATTTTGCTTATCTTGATACGATAATGTTCAGGTCTAGAGTCTTATTCTTCTATTTTGTCACCTTAAAAAAAAAATCTGTTTTAGTGACATACTTTGAGTGGGGTGAGGAGAGTCCCAAGCAAACGTGTACGCAGACTGGATGAGCTGATTTTCTCCTCTTCAATTTCTGAGCGGTGTGCATCTTTAAGCAGCTGGATCTCATGAAGAACAAGGGCCGGAAGACCCTAAAAAAACAACAAAAAATCATGTCACATTAGCCGACAAACTCATAGTGAAATGTTGGCAGTTTTGGTATAATAGTCATAACATACAAATACATATTAAAATCTGCACAGAGAAATATGCTGACTTACATTCTCGATGCGTTTTTTGTTGACAGCCTCGCCTCCTTTCCGGGTCTCCTCACTGACTACAATGCACTCCAGCAGAGGGTCTTCCACTGACACTCCAAGAGGGTCATTGAGAGGCACGATCTCCACCTCCAAAGAGGGTTTCACGTCGTGAAGAAACTCCTGCAGTTTTTCGACCCGCACAGAATAGGGCTCGATCAGCTCCTTCAGCACTTTCCCTGACAATAAAGGGACAGTGTCTAGAATGGGCTAAAATAATGAATAATAAAAGCAGATGTCCCTTCTGTAATGGTTGTATTTTGGCATATTTGTCACTTGTTTTGAATAATTTTAGAATATTAGGCCAAGATAGACAGAGTGAATACAAAATGTAGTTCTAGGCAAAATTATTCAAATTAATGATGGATAATGCCTGGTGAAAAAGCTGCCTTCCATTTCTCCAAAATTCTGTGGACTTTTCATTGAAACTGTTTTGCACCTCTTGAAGTTATTATTGAACAGAGGCTTATCAATCTGATCTCCACATGGTCTTAATTCTTACAACATCGTCCTAATTGTATCCTTTTACTATTATTATTTTTGACGTATTCTAAATAATGGAGCTGGCTCCAAAATCCCAGTCAAATGGCTAGCATGAATGAGATGTAAGCCACATGCTCTTGGTTCATTCTTAATTTTACAGTCTATGGTTGTAACTAACTGTCAAGGATAGACTCCACCTAATTTGCATAGTTGGACAAATGTTATTGAAAGTAGCTCTCCACCATGTAAAAGTAACATAAGACCCATGTTTTAAAGGAAACTTAGTAAAGGCAACATTCAAGACATTACTTTAGTGCTAATAAAATTCAGACAAATATGCAAAATTATAAGAAATCCAACAGAGGCCAAAACCTTTTTAGAGAACCCCACATTTTGGTTTTTGATACTCACTTTTTAACATTGCCTGGTCACACACACCGATAAGGAATCTCCTATTAGCCAAAAGGCACGATATGTTGAGCAGAGTCCTGTGGGCGCCATGAAGCCGGTCAAAGGTCCCGCCAACAACCACATCATTGTATGTTTTCATTGCCTCCACTGTCTCCTCAGGTTTCTCCGGATCAACCTTTTCTTGTTCCAGATTCACTAACTGCGGGTGAAGCAACACTGACGACAGAGCAGGGCTACACACATAACAGCGACCAGTGTACTTTTGTAGACATTGAGTAACTTGATGCGTTTGGCTTGTATCCAACACCGGAAAGTCTGTCAGCACGACCTCTGGAGAGTGCGAGAGAGGCTGAGGCGTGGGGAAGGGACAATTTGGGATAGTGGCCGATTGAGCATGAACATTTGTGAGCAAAACACGCACGTCTAGGTGGCCGCATATGTCCGCTGCATTGTTATACAGGCGGGTAATGAGTTTAGACAGATCCACCACGGGAGGAATGTACACCGGGCGAGCCTGACACTCCTTGCCCAAATTGAGTCCGGGGTGAAGGTGGACATAAAGGGTACGTTCGACGAGCTGCGCGGCTGAGCTGAGGACAGGAGCGATACGCAGTGGGAGGGTGTGCAGTGGAGAGGTCAGCACCAGGATACCAGTGCTGAACATGGACATCTTCCAGGCTTATTATTCCCAAACACAAACAGCTGGAGGTACCCTGTAAGATAGAAGTGAAGAAGGTGCATCAGACAAGTCACAAATAGGTCATGACATACAGTATGTGGTGATTTTGATGTTCAAATATGTTCAGAGGATAGGTACCACTAGTTTGTATAATTACAATCATTGACTGGACTTAACAAGTTGTAACACATTTGTAGTAATGTATTACACTATGACAACGGAAGGCTATACCACTTGAGCGTTTATATAAAATAAACTGCTGAAGGTATTTGAGAGGAAATAACTTGTTTTTCTTGTTTTATACATTACTATTCTTACCTCATCTTCAGAAGTCTAAGCCAGGCTACACAAGTTATGAGGCAAAAAACAATGTCAAACTGAGGTTTTGATGAGCGTGTTTTGTGGCCAGAAAAAAAAAATCAAATGCATTTACCAATTACAATAAAACAGCTGAGATTCTTAAAATAAATAGTAAATAAATGTAAACTGCAAAACGATGTTGGGTTTTTAACATTCCCTGCGATTGTTATCGTTAAGAAGCAAAACTACCCAGTAAGCTTCAGCTAAAAAGCAATGGACGTAATGAAAACATGTTTTCGGTGGTGTCGGCCTTCACACCATAGTAATTCACCAGTAAATAAGTCCATCCATGTAGCAGTTTTGCTAGGTTGCCCCAGCTTACCTGTGCTGATCGGCTGTTTTACATGCCAAAACGATACAAGATAGTAGCTGTTGTTGTTCACATGGCTCCAAAGGGCATTGTCTCTCAAAACATGACACGCAAAGGAGAAACGAGCATTAAACAAGTCCCACAGAAATGCCAAAGATTCGTTAGAAGTCACTCATGAAGCTTCAGGGTGGTTAGTCACGTGGTGTTTGGCGTAGACTTTGATTGGTGGAGACAATCGCTTTGGTACATGGGAAAAGTAGTTTTCTGACCAGCAACATGAAGCGATTAATATTTATAAAATATCCACAACAACAAACCACCGCCTCATTATGTTTGTTATAAATCTACACATTCAAGCGATTCCTTGCCTTATTAATACCATTAATAGTTTCTTTGTGTTATTCATAGACTAAATGTGAGCCAAAAAACGAGTCACACTTTTTTTTTATTTTGCTTTACATTTGAGGGCAACAACTTGCTTTTACAAAAATAATAAAAAAAGAAACACATTACTTTTCTTACTGTAGAAATTGTTGCATGAGGACACCCAAGAGTTTGCTGGGCAGAGGCATTGCATACTTTTTTAGCAGAAAAACACACTAGACACGGAAGATGACATGGAAGTGAATAAATTCAAGTACAAGTAAAACAATAATCACAATAAAGTTATATTTAAGCTTTGTGGAGATTCTTGGAAATTACGACCCTTGCTGGTATTGTACTTATAGAAGAGTTAAAGTGATCGCACTGGACCAGTTTTATTCACTCTCGGAAAAATAACACCATGTATTTAAGACATGTTTGACAGTGTGATGCTAAAAACTTAAGTTGATGTGCAAATATTGCAGTATCAGGAATGGTAGCGTCATAATATATTTAAGGAAATGGAATTACTCTAATGGTCCTTGTGATCATTTTAACTCCATATTGTTTTGTTCATAAAGCCTTTTGAAACGCGTTAATTGACTTTCTTGTCGCTGGTGCCCTCACTGGCAGCTGTGTCGTAATGGCACTTCTCCACACATCGCCTTGGAAACCAGCCTCTTACCCGATCTCCAGCTAAAGATTAAAGAGGAAAAAAAGTTGAAACAATAATTTCATTTGAATTATTAAATTATTATTTTACCTTTTATTTGCTCCTCACTCAAAACTTTGTCACCATACATCCACCATCTGTAAAAACAAATCAGATCTTTTAACCTGTTAATCATTATGAATTAAATAACGTATTTACTTTGTGCCACGGGTAGCCAAGATGGTGTCTCCTTTTCTGAGAGGGATCCTGGGCTCTTCGGTGCAGGGGGTTCTGAAAAAGGTTTGAAGACCTTTGCTAACAGGGCAGCAAGCACCATTGTAGTCCTCCACTGTTTGGTACTGAACCTGCTAATAGTGGCATATATCATATCTGTTATACAATATTCTGAATAAAAATAAAACACATTTTCTGTGGTGTGTTTATGACACTTACACTTCTCACTCTCTTGTCAGCTTTCTGCTTCAACTGTTCAATCTGTAAAAGCATGTTGTTATTGATGTGGTGCAGCCAAACAAAACTGAGCTCCATGCAAATAATAAGTAAACATAATAGACTTACCGTTAAGGTGTACTGGTGACATTTTGCATGCACTGGCCAGAAGAGGCCGTCACCCTTCGGCATCCCTGACCAAGTGAAAACTTGCTTGACGTTGAGCCAGCGGGTGCCAAGATCATAAGGGAAGATGAAGTCCTCCCCAGTTTGGTAATGCTGTAGTCTCTCTTTGGCCTTAAAAAAAAAAAAAAGAGGGTTTTTAATCATTTAGGGACAATATACCGACATTTTAAGCTCTCAGAGAAAAGTATACAGCACCAGTTTATATATAGCTAAGGAGCAAATTTTGTAGAAGGGTGCGACTTAATGCATTAACAAACCTTTTCCTCAATCCAAGACTCTATTGAGGTCTTGTTTCTAATTATTACTTTCATCTGTTGAAAAAACAAAATAAATTTAAACATGCTAAATAAATAGAATACCACTTGATTGATAGTATTAATAAAGGATGAATGCAAACACCACTTTTAAAATCCTTACTTGTATGACGAAAAGCATGCCAACAGCAATAGTTGTGCCCAGTGCCAAGCCTAAGGCAAATAGTGTTGCCGCAAAAAAAGGTATACTGAAAGGTATGAGGGGCTGGACCTGGTTCACAACACTCATATCAATCTTTACAGTGCTCCAGCCAAAAGAAATCTGTGGTTAGGACACGTTAAATTCATATTACAATCTCATCAGACAAAGTCTAGGAAACTAAGATAACTTTAAGGAATCTTACCCTCTCATAAAGTTGGGTGTACATGGTCATAATAAAGATGAAGGCAGCATGTGAACAACCCAGTGGAGCGAACAGTAGAAAGCTAGTGAAATAGGCATGGTTTGAATGACCACAACAGTTATTGATCCAAGGACAGTGGTGATCCATCTTCATCACACACCTTGCCATTTCCCAAATATTAGTAGAAAAGTTAATATACAAGAAAACATTAATATAACATATATTCCCATAGGCAAATGAAAAGTGCAAAACATTATTCTACCTGTTGCACTTGCGGCAATGATGGGATCTTGGTGCCTTGAATCCCTGGCACACACGGCAGTACTGCAAATATTGAGTTTCCTCTACATTCTCCTGTCATAAAAGATGCTTATTTTAGTTGATTTTAGTAACGGATTTGGTGCAGTATTTCGTTTTTGTTATTTTTACCGGCTGCCAACCAAGCGGGATGTAGCCTGGGCCAACAAACATAGCATTGAAGTAGTTGTACAGGATAAGCACCGTCCAGTTGATGAGCATAATGAAGTTAATGCTACCTCCTGTAGTGTCCAGTGGCCAGTACCAGATAATGGAGTCAAGCATGGCCATGGTGGAACATATAGCAATGACAGATAGAGCTATAATTGGTCCCCAGTGACATAGCCTCCGAACCTCATGGAGGTTCTCAAATGTTATAATGGCTGACAGGAAGTTCATTTTGACAAACCAAAAAACAGGGCCTTTGTGTTTATGAAATGTATAGACTAGACTTGTTTCTTTCTTCTCTGCTATCTTGAAATGATTTCAGTGCAGGCAATGTACATGATTTTCCTGGTCGCCTGCTTATCCAGTAAGCAGACTGGTCTTGAGTAACTTGGCATTTCTCTCTCCCATTGTTGTTTAATCTGACAAACTGCAGCATTCTTTGCCTATTTCAGGCACTTCCTTGTCGCATGTTGGTATTCATCATCTAAAAGAAAAACAAAAGAAAAACAAACTGTCATATTAAAAAAAAATCAATACAATATTCTATGCTGTCTGTTGATATGCCTACAAATTATATACACCACTGTATCAACTGCTCTCAGACTACAGACCGCAATAATTAGCTGCTGTTGACAAGAGATAATTGACGTAAACAAAACAGCAACAGTGTTCAAAACTATAAAAAGGTTAATCGCGTAGAACACATATAGGTACGGGAATAACTGGTCAAAGACACCCTATATAATAATACAAATGTCTGTTTTATTTATCGCTTTGGTTAACGTGACAAGCTCTCTTGAGCTAGCAGCTAGCCCCGCAAGGTTGACTATCGCAGTATCGTATCTGATCTGAATGAATTTAAGGCGCCATGCAGGCCATTCAAAAAACAGGGATATCGATACATGTTAAAATGCAAAGTATTATTTTCGTTTGTTTGCGAGCAATCTACATAACTGTCACTTTAAATCACAAACCTGACTGCTTCCTTGGTTTTTTCTTTCCCTGTACTACTACAGGGTAGGAACCTTTTTCCCACGATGTGTGAACTGTGTCAAATGCCTGCTATGATTAGCGCTTAAGTCATTACCACGATGAAAGCAATTATAAAAACAAATATCTGTATTGATATAATACTACATCAAATATATGTTTTCGTTTACTGTTTTTTGTTGTTTTTTTAGAGTAAGTGGGAGAAGAATTCTACTTGTTGTTGGTTGTTTCTCATCGACCCAATTTTACTGTGACTCAAGGAAGACAGCTGATCATTCGAGCCGTGTTGTTTTATTCTGGGCTAACTCCTGTTTTAAACTTCTTTGTCAAAATGTCTTCAGACTTCGAAACCTATGAGCAGGACTTTGGAACTATCACAGCAGATTTAACAAACAAGATCGGCAGAATTCCCAAACTCAGCGGAGGTAAGACGAATCAAATGTGTTAGCAAGGATGGCTAGCACACTGTTAGCCGCTCAGCTGATGCGTACAGCTAACGGGAGCAGACCAGTGTACAGAGTAATGGGTTATTTGCATGTTTCTATAACTGCGTCTTAAATTTGGGGGGGGGGAAACATACCCCACTACTAACAAGTCACGTCCTGTAAAATAGTACTTCGCTAGTTTTGTTTTGGAAACTCTAAGAAGTCGACTGCTATATTATATAATTTTCTTCCCAAGACAATTAAGACACATGCAGGGGAAAAGTTGTCTGGTGTGAAAATCTATGAACGAGTTATGAATGTTTGCCATCGTCTCAGGGTTTGCATTTGTCTTTCCACACCATGTTTCACCATGTATTGTCATACTGCATTAGTACTATTAGTATTATATAAATACTTATATGATATCGCTTCCATCACTATTATAGCCTCAAACCATATTGAGATTGCCTGCTAACATAATATGCAGTAAATACATATTGAAGTCCACAATGAATGCAGACTTTAAAAGAAAGTAGCATGCGAAATAAGTCTGAATGAATTACAATAACATTATTCATTAGTTTAGTGTAAAATATGAGAAAAGCAGGTACAATTCACATGGTCAGCGACACCGAACACCATATTTAAAGATTTTTTACATGATGGAACAAAGACTGGCAAAATGAAGATATACATTTCCTAAATATTTTCTCATCCAAAACAGACCTGGTTACTTAAGTATATATGTTTTATTACATGATTTTTATTCTATTAAATACTTTTTTAAATGGAATTGTCAGTACTTGTGCAAAAAGTCACATTTTCCATAGAGTTCAACGGGACGACAGCGGCTCAATTGATAGAGCTGTTCATCACAGCTCTGGCCAGTGCATATTGATGTCAAATCAAATGTCTGCTCTGAGCCTTACATTTGTTTGTTTGTGCAATGGCTGCTGAATGTTGCATGTCCCTCTTATTCCTCAAACTATACCGCCATATAAAGGGCTTTTGTCATGTCTATTGTGTTGTTTTCTTTCTTATGTGCCTGTCAGTCCTTGACTATCTTTCATTCATGTAACATTCAGATAAAGAAAGCAGTTCTACTACATGACTTCAAGGAGCATTTTAATAATAATAATAAAAAAAGAAAAATCCACAGTGATTAATACTAATTCCAATTTGTTCCAGCACTGCATATAATCCATTTAGGTCAATCAAAATAGAAGAAACATTTAGTACAATTTGTTGCACCTAAACTATGCATTAAAAAGCAGTTTATTGTTTGTATTTTGTTGTTGTCCACTGTAAAGCACTTTGTGACCTCTGTCTGTGATAAGCGCTATATAAATAAAGATTACTTACTTGCATCACAAATGCACAGCTACTTTACAACAACTGTCTTGTAATGACTACAATAGGCTGCTGTTCAGAAAGGCCATACACTTGCAGAAAAACATTTTGGCATAATCTCCATTAACTACATTGTCAAACTTCAACCTCAACTGCAACGCATTGGTCCAGGCTTTTTTCCAAGCATTTAATTTCAGTATAGTTTTATTAACAGATTATGGAAATTGAGTACAAATGTCATGATAGCGTAATTAGTAATGAGATGAGGTTGATTTACAAGGTTTAAAGTATATTCATCTCAGCATTTCAGTCCCTGTCCAGATCCTTGTTGTGGCGCCAAAACGCAGCCGTCTTACAACACACTGGGCAAATAATCATTTAAATTACACGTTCTCAGACTTGTGCTGCAAACTTTTTATTCACTACAATTCAGTGTTTTTAAGCAAAAGTGAGAGTGACACAACTTTAAAGCAAAGCGACTGTAACTCGCTGCTTTAAATAACAGCCTGTTGTAATTCGGAGTCCAACCTAACTTACTCCTGCTCCTCTTTTGAACTCCTGCTCGTCCTAATGAGTTTCAATGGGTAATGTTGAAGAGCAGCCACAGGGTTTTAAGGCGCACACCGGCGCGTTAGTCATTCTGCATGGGCCTCACACTCGCGGCAACTGAGCGGAGCTGACACCTCCCTCTCCCTTTGAGGCTGCGGCGAGGTGTCTCACCGCCCCTCAACGCCAACCAACAAAGGCCTCGTAGACGCCAATAACTACCAGACTTCAAATGTCGGCTTGTCGCACGTGCAGAATGTGTAAATATATCTTCAAATGTGTCCTCTCGTGTTTTTTTTTTTTTTTTTTCTTCCCCGACACCCCCTTCCAACTCACTTCCACTGTTGCGGGGGAGTCGGGTTGTTGTCACGAAGCGCTGTTCCCTCCATCGGCTGATCAATATGTCGTTGTGACTTTTCCCTTCTTTTTTTTCTTTTTTTTTTCAGAGGAGAAGACGCAGCTGGTTCTAAATGTCGACAAACAGCTTGAAGAAGTCAGAGAGTTGGTGCGTCTTTGATCAGTAATTTTTTTCATTTCCTAAATAATGAATCTGTGGGAAAAAGTAAGGAGGGGACCCCGCACCCCTCCCCCACACCCCCCAATGACGCCAGACAACAAGCACCTGTATTCTTCCGACATGACACGCGCTTCCAAGGCTCCCTCCTCTCCTGATTACTACCCGCTAATTCGCTTTTAAGTGACACCCCTGTGACATATTTCAAGCCATTATCTCGAGGTGGGAGTCGAGAAGGGGTTTTACAAAATGAGCCAAGTCAAACCTGGCTGAGACAAATTGTCGTTGCAGTTGTCTTGTTCTGTCAGCGTGATTAGGTTTTCTACAAAACTTCCGCTGAGAGACCTGTCAAGCCACAGATCAAATGTACCAACGCTTCATTCAGTGTGGCACAGTTAGGCCTATGCATGGAGCAATATATAGGGATATGTTATCGGGGATATGTTGGGTTTTGTTGTTCTGATTGACACGTACAAAAAGGGATTCCCATTAGTTTGTCAGCGCCTATCTTTAGCATGCATCTTTGACAACAGTCTGATCATTAAAGTAGCGCTTCTTACGCGCGATTTTTGAGTTGTGTTTTGCGAATGACTGTGTTGTAGCTGGAGCAGATGGACCTCGAAGTGCGGGAGATCCCGGTCCAGAGCAGAGCCATGTTCAACAGTCGGCTGAAGAGCTACAAGCAGGAGATGGACAAATTGGAGAAAGACTTTGTGAGTACAATCAGCACCATGGACAGGGGAAGAACGCTGCACTCGGTCACACGTCATTAAGTCTTCCACGTTGGTTACACACAATAGTTAGTTCATATCGTGCAAATGTCCAAACATACCTGCTGAAGCACTCGAGTCTGTGTGTTCTCGATTTGTTGCGCCATAAGACTTGCCCTTCTCAATTTTTAACCTCTGCCTTCACCGAGTGCATTTTCTTTTATCAGCTTTACCCACATTTAAAAGGTTACCATCTACAGGCCAGAACAACGCCTCAAGGCCTACAAAACTGACCTAGAAGGATCTTTTTCCTCGCATTGTTTCCGCGTTGTCTTCACTTTTTTGACATTTTGTTCTATTGCCTATTTGTTGCATTTTTTTTGCCATGTTTTTTTTGCGTTTTCGTCACTTTTATTTCCATTTTTCATCACTTTTTCCATCACATTTGTGTCACTTTTTTTATGCTTTTCTGTTGCCCGTTTTGTCACTTTTTTGTCGGGTTTTTGTGACTTTTTCATCCTGTTGCTATTTTGACACTTTTTTTTCCAAGAAGCTTTAAGATTTGGGTAAAGCCAAAACTGAAGAAAATGTGCTCTGTTCAGGTGGGAGTTAAGTTATAGTCCATAAACCATCACCGGACTCTACGATTTTGCACTCAAACTGCATTCATTACGGCGACCCTCGATATCTGCCATTTGCTAAACAATGGTGGCTTGTATACAAGAAAAGAGCAGTCTTGACTCAAGTTTATTTTCCATGCACAAATATCAATTGAAATCATGTGAAATCTTAATGCTGAGGGGCCCAAAAAGCAGGTTTATAAGCCATAATTAAGCGTGACATGTCTACTTTAACTAACAGTAACATTTTTAAATGCTCTAATGGGGGTCAGTTTGGGCCTGTACATGTTACAAGCTAACCTCACTCATCTCCAGCTAATCCAAGAGCCCATTGTTCATCTACTGTTTGTTATTATATTGTATTGTATTATTATTGTAATTAACATTTTGCACAAATCATATTATTGACATTCAAAATTACAAGAGCTCCCATAATGGCCCCTCTAATGTCCTAAGTAGTCAACACTAATGTACTGTTTACCTCTCTAAACTCCCTCCAAGAGCAGAGCTGAGAGGTGAATCCACAGAGCTGCATCCTGGGTTGGGTCTTATGAGATCGATCTGTGTGTTGCTGTTTTGTTATCGAGGAGTTTGGCCTTGTTTAGTAATTCATAAATCTGTCTTTTCCACACTCGATCGAAGCTTAATGAGAATCCTGGACTTGCGGGTCACTTTCTACGCCCTCAGTGCACTTAACTTTTCCTTTTCCTCCAAGTTATTTCAAGTAATAACTTGTTTCATTAACATTTTATGTGTAGTTTTTCTTTCAATTTAAAGCTTAAACCCCCTATTTATTGCAGTTTTATGCTCTATATAGTTTTAGGCTCCTACTGCTGTTTCCTTCCCAGTGTGAACTCAAACCCTGTGTGTGTGTTGCCCTTGAGTCTCACAACAACAGGGTAAAGAAAATAAATCTATATAACATAACAATAATACTGAGACTGTGAGTTATGATGGACAAACTGCAATTTTTGTTTTCCAAAATATTTTTTCCCAAATCATACATGCTGTTCATGCACCTTCTGTCCCTGCAACATTGGAATATTTGTGTAATGAGTGAAATTAACAGGCTTTTTAGCTATTGGTGCTGCTTAAGAAATACTATAAAACATGAACTGGACTAAATGATGTGCTGACTGAGATCACACGGAGCTCTTGGAGTCAAAACAGTTTGATTTCTTCACCACTGGAACTTAATTAGTTCACAATAAGCCTTTCACCCCCTGCTTTTCTGTTCTTGAATTATTGATCCTGCTGAGTTTGTAATTGAGGTATTATTTCAGCTATTTTAAATTATCCAATTGATCTTTCAATGTGCAAAAAATAGCACATACTGAGCATTTACTGACATTGCTAAGTGGAAAACATTTTTTTGCCCCCCCCTTGTATCCATTTTGATCGCACTAGAACCTTCTCTGAATGTTCCAACTTATAACAGTCTTCTCTATCAATATTTGCCAGTGTGAATGAATGCCTGCAGTTATGTGTAGACTTCATAAAGTGCAGTCCTATCTCCGTCAGTGAGACTGGAGCGTCTCCAGCCTGTGCTCGATGTGTGTGGCGTGGTCAGATCACAGGTGCATTTAAACCCTCAGCAGCCACTTGACACAGGAACACGGAGTTTAACCGCTCTCCCGTAAATCTGATGCAAGTGTTCAGAAGGCCAGCACTGCAGCCCCTCAGATGTGCCTCAGATGTGCCAAACGCTTTAGCCTCTCGCCTCCCGCTGGCCCAGGGAGGACATGACACTCTGAGGAAAAAAAAAAAAAAACTCCTTTCTTTTTAATGTAAAAGGCCCGGGCTTTGTTGTGCTTTTGGCGGATATCAAGGCTCTGCTTCCACTCCCTCAATACCAACCCAGCCCCCCCCCGCTTCCTTACCCCCTACCGGCCTCCCACGGGTGTCTCCAGCCTTAACCTGCTTTCTTAACCCTCAGTTTGAAGTCTGCTACCACCGGTGTGCCAGCTCCAGACCTTATTCTTGTGCCTTTTACAGGCAATGTCCAATATCCAGCCAGTTCTTCCTGACAGCACGCCTCCCTTTTGTTAAGACGGGGGTATTCACTGGATCTAAAACATACTAATATTTGTCAAAATCAAGGCCTTAAATATTTTGTAGCGGGTATACATTTACTGCTAGTCCTCTTTTTGTTAATGTAAACTTTAATTTAGCTTTATAATTCTGTAAGTGTGGATGTTATTGGTAACAAGTATGAAAGACATGGACCCCCCCTCCATTCATTTAGCCTCAGAATTCAAAGGAACAATTATTATTAAATCTAAACAAAGGATGTTAAGCATATAAGGTCCGTCTGTCAAATTAGAAGTTGGGCTTGATCAAACCATCAAACGCAATTTGCAGTTTTAATGATCGCAATTAGCAAATCGCAAAATAAAATGTTCTCAATAGGATCTTATCGTGTATAAAACCTGCTAACACTGTACTTTACTTAAGCCTTCTTCAAACTACAATACTGATCAGAAATCACAATTAGATATGCCTCCATAATTGTTTAATGGAAGTTTTCTGTGCACGACGTCCAGTAGTTTATGGACGGAGAGGAAAAAGATCTCTCCACATTTTCACTTTGCTCGACTGACTAAAATCAGGTTATGAACCCCATGATACAGTTGTTATTATTGGTCTGTAATTTGAAAATCCTGTAGGTGCCTTGCGTATAACTTTGTTTTTGACAGCTGGACTATGGGGGGGTCCAAAAGGCAGTGGCCCGAGACAAGTGAGCCTGTAAAACGGGACACCAGCGGGTATGTAAGAAGTGAAGGAAAAAAATTAAGAAGGACACCGAAAATCCGATTTGATGGTCCTGCCTTCAAGTCGGTGGCAGCAGAACGGCGCGGCTCTTAGCGCGGGCTTTGATCAGCAAAAAGAAGTTGTCTAACGCGGGCTTAATCTAATGAAATCTATCGGGTAAACAAAGGCAACCGTCTTCAAAGGGGCCCCGGTTTGGTGCGTCCCAGTGGGGAAGGTGGGGGGCCACAGGCGTCTGTTGTGTCTTACAAAACACAATACGTTTGGCTGATGTGGCTCTGGAGCGGGAGAGCTGTCTGATGGCTCTCACATGGGGCCCCGGCTAAGTGTCAGCAAAAATCTGTCACAAAATATCATCGTCCTAGAAATTTAAATGTGATATTTTTTTTCTTTTTGGTCAGAAACCTTCTCCGTTGTTGAGTGCAGTTTGAATATCAAAGCCTTTTCCAATAACGTCCCCTTTTAAAGTGTTTGGGCTGGACATTATTTTGCTTCTGAAAAATATTTGGCAAATATTATTGGAAAGCTAATGTGTTTTGTGACTTAAGTTCAAATCTGTATGTAACGTTGTTGAAACAAGTATCAAATGCAATTGCTGCGTCGTGATGCCTCCAGCAGATGGCGGTGTTGGTCTAAAAATTTGCCTCATGTTCACAGGACGATCTTTTCTGTGTTCGTCGATTTAAACCTTTACCTTTAAAATAACTTTTTAACTGTATCTTCATTATGTCCTGTGGTGAAACCCTTTTGTATCTTTGCTCCCATTTAGTCTAAGATTCTGATAACGGGCTTTCCATCTGTATCTACAGGACGGTTTGCTGTTCTTTGTGAAAGTGCACTTGTCATCTCTCATTGCTTTGGTTCCAAGGAATCCTCAATGTGATATTTACTAAATACACTGGTCAGACTTTAAAATGCTTCGGACCATCACATGTAATTAATCCGAGATCGCTTCCTATTCCGAGCGCAACAATATGTCAATTTCAGTTGTAAAAAAATGTATGCCCATTTCAAACATGTCATTGAAATGTAGCAAAAGGCCAACCTTAGCTCAATGGCGAAAAACGCAATGTTGAATCTCCTGGAGGAAAAAAAGTACCGCGCAATTACTCAGTTTGCGCAACCTTTTACGGAAAGTATACAATGTCCTGTCGCAGAAGCCCACATAAACGATCTCATTTGAGTCAACTCTGTAAGGCAGACAACAGTCTCGGGCATTGTCCCGCGTTCGGTCATCTTCAAGTGTGTGCCTGGACGCTTCCTAAAGGGACATAATTAATGTGCTTTCCAAAGGCAACCTTGAAATACGGAGGAGTTTGTTTGGTCCGTGCTCCCAATGAAGAAGGTGCATCGGTTTCACAAGAGTTCGTTGGCCTTCTGGATGAAATGGGGTCAGCGTCGAGATAGGTATTCACGCTGAAATGGTTTTGAAAGTGGCTGAAATACAAATGAGATCTTTCCTGGTCAAACGAAATGCTCTTCTTCTTATTAATACGACGATGTGCCCACGAGGAGGTCAAGGTTGGAGTTGCGGTTTTGTTACAGCCGCTGTAATGACTTGAAGAACCAACAGCGTGAGATTTGCAAAAGGATCATTGTGATTCAGAAGATCGTTTACAAATTTCAAATGGCAATACGAGTGTAATTACGAGCCCCATTTACTGTGACAGACAATCCAAGGTTGTTTCCCCGAGGACTTTCCCAAACTTTCAACTCCAAAAAGTCGCGGAAAAACTTAATGACTAGTTTAGCGAAAATTGCGCGTCCCAAATCGCGTTCTTGTAATCCACGTTCAAGTTGTGCCGGCCCTTGTCCTTCTTACCGCGTCGGACATGACAGGCGCGGCGTTAAGTCATGTGTCGGACACTTCCAATCGCCTTGGTCTGCGCTTGTTGGTGCTAAACCGCGCCGCTCTGAAGCCACGTCGCCTCTTTTCATGGCCCCCGCCGCTTAACAAGCCCATCAATGACACTAAAGTCTAATCACTCATAACTAGTCATGAAAGGGACGGCTCATTTGACAGGGATTTTCCCCCTACATTTCCTGCCTCAGATTGGAGATGTAAACAAGCAAGACCCGCCGCTCGCGAAGCCGCCTTTTCATTTGGAAGTTGTCGCGCGCGGCTTTTTTTTTTTTGTGGATTCCAGGATTTGGCTTTGTTTGTTTTTTTTCTTTTCTCCTCAAAATGGGATTAATTGGTGGATTAAAGATTTTGAGAAAGTTTTTTAGTTTTAGTTTCGCATAAAGACAATGTCATAAGAACGTGAGGCGGTGCGACTAATCGAAATCGCGACCTCGACTTTGAGATCTCGATCGTCGTCATGAGGCTTTTTCATCATCGGGAAGTCCGGAGGAGAACAATGGACAGTTCTTTTGTGTGTTAAATGTTCATGTTCTTTTTTTTTTATGTTCGGGTTAGGTGGTGTGTTAGATGGTTTATCTTGTCTTATGTTTAGGAATCATCATAATAAAAGCTATGTTCATTTTGTTTCAGGCGTTTTTGCCCCGTAGGCTTCATAATAAGTCAGCACAGGGTGAGCCTTATCATTTGTTTTTTCTTAATATAGAGTAGAATATTACAATTGTTTCACATCATTTCTGGAAATAATGATTGTACAATGTGATACAGCCAGTGGTTAAGAGATCATTATCTGTTCAGTAAGGCGACCATTTAATCGATTAAAGAAATGGAAGAGAAAGTGCATTACTACTCGAAATTAAACTGTATGTTGTTTGTTGTCACCCAGGCCTATGAGAACAGGGGAATAAAAGTTCCAGAGACACTACCTGACACTGGCCTTGTATCATTAGAAGCAGTTTCTGGACCGGAAAAAACCCCTCCACCTTCTATAACATCTTTGCTAAGTTTGTGTTTGACGCTGGAGTGGCACAAGTCCACAGGCTGTAATTTGTACGCCGATCACTCTCGTCTTTATGTTAACACTTGTCTGTGCGGACGGGCCCCATCTGCATTTACGCCCGGAGCACTGGTTTTGTTTTTGGCAGTGTGCAAATTCCGTCCGCGTTATCCTTCCTCGTGGCTTCCTGTGCCGCTTATCCCCAGCGCCCCCCGTCCCGAACACCCCTGCGCAGCGTGGCCCGCCGCGCGCGCGCCCACTGACAGTGATCAGGATAGCTTTCAGACGGGCCCTCCCAGGTCCCTCTGTCCTCGGGGCTTGTGTGATTGAGTGACTGGAGCGAGCGCGGGCCAAACATAATAAGGAGGAGAATCTAAAAGACACGGAGCAATGATATGATAACACTCCCCTCACCCCCCCCCTCACGTCTTGTGTTCCCCGTCCTGTCCTACCTCCAGTTTGCAGCCTGTCCCGCACACTGGGGTAAACCACAAGTGACATGTGACACCCACTCCCCAGTGATGTGCTGACAAGTCTCTACTAGAATAGGTGACAATGTTGTTCTTTTTTGCCAGTCTGGCTTAAGTATGGCGCAGGGATTCATGAAGTATTTATGAAATATATTATGAATCATTGGCTCTGTGTTTCCCCCTGGTTTTAATAAGAAAAAGAAGCCGCAGCAGTGAGGGAGAAGTCTTTCTCGTGGCATCCTTAACCAGTGGTTTCCTCTCTCCTTGTGTTTGCTCATGTTTTAACCCTGATGCTCGCACCCTTCACACAATTAAACAGACTTCCTCGCTCTCGTCCTAAGTGTTCGTAATGAGCCAGCAAGCACCAAAAGGCAAAGTGTGTTTTGCTCTCAACGACTGACAATTTTGCCTTTTCTCTGGTCTTTTTGAAGCCTGCAGAGTATTCTGCTGCGGCCTTGATCAGAATTACATTGTGGAAGATGAATTAGTTTTTTTTCAATTATCCCAGAGGTTGGCCACCATTAGAGCATCAGCCTACTCCTGCAGTGAGACTAAAGTCTTTAGTTTTGTTCCTCTCATCGCCGTAGAGCTCCTGTTTGTTCTGCCTTGGCAACAACAATCCCAGCTTTGTGCTTTTTGTTTGGAAGTCAGTTTCACACAACATTTACTGCTTTAAGTGCTGTATTGAACGAGACAAAACACACAATTTAAAACACTCGTTTTATTGCTTTTTCTATTTTATCTTCATAAGACATGTTAACAAGTCTTCATGACCCTCAGTTGGGCATTTCTCATCTTTCTAAACTAATGTTATGAATTCCAGTACAAACCGAAGGAGCCCAGGAAACTGCCAAGTGCAGTGGGAAGTTCAGGAGGGCACATGTTGGAAGGGCTTTTGGATGGGGCCTTTCTGGCCTCATCAGCATGTGAATATGTTCAGGCCAGTGAAATAACAAAGTATACATAAATATATAGAGATAATGATCTGGCTAAGTCCCTATGTGTGCGGCTGTATTCTTATGTTAATTCAGCACCATTCAGCTGCAACAATGGTCACATTAGACGAAAAGGCGACGCACTGAGGATGGTGTGCTCTGAGCGTGTCCACTGACGGACATGCTCACACGCTCAGCAGGCCCGATTCCTCTGCCTTTGTGTCTAGGATTTTTTATTACACTTTTCAATTTTAGATAACACTCCAAGAATAGACATCAAACACACGTGAATCATAAATGCAGGTCAGGAGTGGAGCTCTTTCCGAGGCACAGAAAGGGTTTCAAGTGAAGCTATTTCTTTCTTTAAACAGTGATGCTAGACAGATAGCACAGGAGCTCTTCTCAGTAGAGGGTTCACTGAACCATATGTAGGTAGCCACAGGCTAATAGGCCGCTTGGTCCCTGGCTTACCAGGTATCCCGCACCGCACTACTGCTCACCCTCCCTCAGCCTTCCCACCTCCACTCGGGAAAATCCTCCTCCACTTCCCTCTAATCTCACCTTTTTCTGTGGTGCTGACCCGAGGAGGCCCACTTTATTCCCCACTGCACGCCAGGAGCCAGCGTTGTGATCGGGCCCAGGCTGCTGCCTCCCTGTCGGCTCGGATCTATTGATTTACTGTGGAACCAGCGCTGTCTGCACCGCGGCCCCTCAAATACAACCTCCTTTCCCCACTTTCCTTTGCTGTCATCCCCTGTCCCTCCTACTCACCAGGGCCTGGAGCTGCTCTCTCCAGCAGCAGAGGAGATGGAGGGCAGGTTGTGGGAGGGAGACACAGCCTTTGATTTTTCATTACAAGAGCCTTCATATTTTAATATGGGGTTTAATGGTTCCTCGTGCCTTAAAGAAACAACCACAGAGATGTGAACGTGCAGCTTCTAAAAGTCTCTCTTCAATCAGGGCCTTGTTCCAGCGGCTGCTGTTTGGTTTCGCCTCTCCTCTCTTCTCAGTCTCGAGGCCCCTCACCATTTCGTTAGGTTTATTGACGGATCTGTTTGGTACTTCGCAGTATAAATGACTTTGACAGGTAAATAGTCTGCCCAAACTTAAAAGCCCTCCTCTATCTTGATACAAAAACCTGGTATTTTCCCCAGATCAAAACAGCCGAAGTTATCGCGCTCCTCTGTCAGCCCCTCTCTGTCCGTTCTCAGTGATCGTTTTGAAGCCTGCTCTTGTACACCGTGTGGCAGCCTCATTTATTACCCTGCCCCAGTGATCACTTACCTTTATGTTTTTTCCACAACCGCCTCGATCCCCCCGGTTCTATTTCCTGACACTACAACAAAACACAATACAATGGCGCGCGCGTGTGTGCGGAAGCCACCAAAGCACTAACCTGTGAGCTAATGAGAGGCCCCATGCTGTTATCTGAGGCTGAGGCTCCTTTAGCGCCGCTGCTCTTCTATTAGGCAGACAGAACACACACCGGGTTATGGCGCTCGCTCGTGTCCTCTGAAGGAATGCTCCCTCCGACGTTGTAGATACAGTAAGTCGCGCGCTCCCATTGTATTGCGCCAAAACACTCGAGTGACACCCTTCTGTGACACGCTCCAGCTTTGTCTTATCTGATGATATCTAATGCCTTAAAAGTAAGGAGTAATTGAACACCTCTGACGATTTGTTGAAACAATACTCTGCTGTGTGTCTGTGTGTGTGTGTGGAACCCCCCCGCCGAGCCGAGCTGCATTATTGAGGACGCTGTTGTGATACTTGCGCCGGCCTAAAGGTCTCGCCTTCCTTTCAACGCTGTGCAGCCCCTGGTCCACCTCTGCCCCGCGTGAGGAGGGGGGCCCGGGGTCCACGCCACACCTGGGAAAAAATCACAGCAGGCAGAGGAAGCCAAGGAAGAGCTAACCTTTGAGTTAAACGCCGTTTGTTGAAGCCGTGCTGTAAGATTTGATTGCAGTGTGTTCAAGCTATAGAGTGTACACGTTTCTCAGATCTTGACTCTTATAGTTGGCAACAAAACAACTTTTTGGTTATTATTAATAGGTCTGCCATCAATTTACACCATACTGTATATTCAGCACTTTTATTCTTTGTGCTCATTATGGCTTTTTTTTTTTTTTAGAGCTGTACAATAATAGTAAAAGTATAATTGCGATTGTACTGATAAGTGTGGTATTTTATTTACTATCCAGATCGGCATTTTAAACACATCCATTGTGTTCAATATATTTAGGCTGGAAAATATTGCGATAAACAATATTATTGACGACCCCTTGATGCCTCTCAAACCAACTTCCCTTGTTCTAAAACTAGTTATTAACATGAAACTCAGTGACTCACAATTTGCTCCAATGAAATTGTTCCAGTATTACAAAATAGGATACAAAATGAGGAAAAATGTCAATAAATGTACTAGGCCTGAAACAACTAATCGAGGCGGCACGGTAGTACAGTGGTTAGCGCTCGTGCTTCACAGCTAGAAGGTCTTGGGTTCGATTCCCACCTGGACGGGGCCTTTCTGTGTGGAGTTTGCATGTTCTCCCTGTGTCTGCGTAGGTTTCCTCCGGGTACTCCGGTTTCCCCTACCACTAAAAACATGTACAATAGGCCAGGATGTTTGAGAGTGCGCATGGGGACGACGGATGGAAATTAGCCCAAGGCTACAATCCGGTGTGGCTTGTTTACATGCATGAGACCCATGTAAGTTCATTAACATGCACTGTCCCGACCAAATAAACCAATAAATAAATAAATAAATTATTGAAATAGTTGACAACTATTTTAGTAATCGATTAATTGTTTTCTAGTTAGCACAGACTCAATAGAGCAACAATGACATGAAAATGTTGTATTTTTGATGAAAACTTTATTTTTAAGTTTTAAAGGGTATGTAGTGTCTTGTACATTGTAAATTTCATAAATATCTGTCTGTGTCACATCTAATCAGAAAGCAGAATTACGAAGCGCCTCCAAAAACATTAATTTTAAGTTTTCTTCATCAACATGTCCTGAAGCTTTAGCTTGATGTGATTAAAAAAAATTGAAAAAACAACATTTTCATACACGTTTCAGCCAACCGATTAATCGATTATTCGTAAAAATATGCGGTAGATTAATCGATTACCAAAATAATTGTTAGTTGCAGCCCTAAAATGTACTGACGATAAGTCGTTATAGTCATTTTCGTGGCAGGCCTATCCAGAAGCATTAATGTTTGAGAAAAGTGAAACATGAACTTCTAAACTAATACAAAACAATCCCATGCTTTTTAGAATAGTTAGTAGAGGTCTTAAGTTCTTATATAGAAGACCGACCTGGTGGAGAGGACATTACAATTGCTGGTTTTGTGATTGTAAATCGCAAACTTTCAGATTTTTCAATTCTTGAGTAATAATTAGTCAGTGATTGTAATAGTGTTTTTGTTTTTGCGAAAAGGCACACATTTTTTCTGTAACTAATAATCCTATACCCTGCCTAAAATAACACAATTCAACACCATTGACTTCCTCAAAGTGCATTATGACTTCTGTAGCAGTGGGTGTATGGAGGTGCTAGCGCAGTTTTGGCCCAAGTATAAATAGTTTAAGCTGTTTACATACGACACTTGGGCAGTTGTATATGAGAACAATGTTTGGACATGAGTGTTATTAGTTCTATATTTGGAGACGTCGTCGGTGGTTGTTGCTGGCAGTGGAAGGCAGTATTGTAAAGGCACATTGGTAATTACTGCTGGTGCGCTGCCTCCAGTGGTGTGCTCAGGAGGAACAAGGCAGCGCTCGGAAAGAGGAGACTTCAGGGCCCTCATTACACTCTGCCCCTGGGTATTTTTACGCCTTTTATTCCCCCATCTAATGAACTGTTTACATTTTTCAGCTTTCCAGGCGCCACAATTATTCGTCCTCCGTGTCACTCGTCGCACCGGGCAAAAAGCGAGGAGGGGAGTTTAAATGGCACTGAAATGTGGACGCAATTGTAATGATTAGGAATGGATTTTTTTTTTCTTTTTTTTCATAGCTGTTTGTAAATCGTCAACAGCTTCTAAACCAATATTTGATTTGTCAGCGGGGAGTTTATTTGGACATTATTCCCAGAAGCCCCTGCACTTGAAAGACTTGCACCAGAAAGATTCCTATATTTCTTATAATTAAATAAATATCATTTCCTTCTCAGAGGATTATGCTGAGCTCATTAGCATATCTGATATGAATTGTTATGCATGCATACGTAATTACATTTTGACGGCTCTTCTTGTGCGTGTCTGCGCGCCATGTCAGCGGAGGCAAAAACGTGTGTTTGTGACAGGACGCCCGCACCTCCTATTGACGCATTTGACGGGGACGCGCCGACTTTTAAAAGGAGGGCCACTTTGCATAAAGTTAAGATGTACCTTTGTACTTTTCTTGTGTGCTTCCGGGAATAGAAGCCAATTCTCACCCAAGATTAAAACAGTGACAAAAGACAGACCTCAAAAGGATTAAAAAAAGACTTTTCTCTCTTTGTGAGCAATAAGGTATCTTTGGAAGTGCTCCTTCGTTTTTAGATTAGGAGCTGATTAGTGGAGTCAGTTTTAAGATGCAGTGCTCTTGTATTGCTTCTTTACAGATCTTCTAATTATGTGTAGGATTACAGTATAGAACAGAAGTGTCTGGCTGCACTCCTGACCTCAACACTAATCCATGTGTCGCTGACAGTATTTCACCAAACTTTATTATCAAAAACCTGTCACTTTGTCACCAGTCAATACAGCTGCCGAGGCACATCAAGTGGGAAGGCACTAATGATTACCAAAGCTGTTGTTTTCCAGTGGGAACTACAGTAAGTACAGCAGCACTTCATTTCAATCACTCCCTTACACCTTACACCCCCCCCCCTACATTTTCCTTTAAAACAGGAAGTGCATCTGCAACAAACAGCTATTTAGAACAAACCACGAGCTGCACAAAACAGTTTAAAGTAACGCTCCCATCACCGTCTCCGCTCCTTGCCTCAATTACTGCCACCGACGTTCCCCAAGTCGCACCCCAGTCTTTAGGATGAAACCCACTTAAATGGGATCTGTGGGTGTTCTCCGCCTCGTGTACAAGTTCACTGCCGTCGCCTCATTTGACTGTACACGTGTCTGGGAGAAAAGACGAGATCGTAATCATGTCATAATGGTCTGAACACATTGAGAATAACTTATGACTCTTTTATTTGTTACATGAAATAATGACATTTTATTTTTGCTATTATTGTTTATCCGTCCCAATGCACAATCAATTAAAATGACATACGAAAACATTTTATAAGAAAATAATAGATAGACTTTTTTTTTCCATTAAAATGTAATAATACCAGAACATATTACATAGCAAAAAGGCAAACCTAGGGCAAAACCACAAAACATGCATTATATTATATTATAACATATTATGAATGTAAATTAGGGCTGGGTGATGTGGCAAAAAAAAATTATCACGATTATTTGTGTCATATTGAACGATCTCGATTTTTTTATTTGATTGAATTTTTTCATTGTAAAAACAAATGCATTTTAGTATCAGTTATTATACAAAAATCTTTCATAAACGATGGGCTTTTACTGTCCAAGAATTAGTTGTAGAAATGACGATTATTAAGCCCCAAGACGATTATTGAAATCGACAAACGTTGAGATTGCGATTTCGATTAATTCTCCGCCCAGCCCTATCATGTAAACCATGTAAAGAGCAGATCTTTTTATTTCAACAAAAGTCTTCATGAGATCATCATTTTTTTTTATTTTTTTTTTAAATCCATACTTATAATGTTGAAACTAGTGGGGGGGGGGAAGTTTTAAAAATAAATAAATGACTGGTAAAATCCCTAAACGGTGAAGAATTTTGTAACATTTCAGAAACCATAAACAGTGAAGAAAGCTCGTATTGTCTAAGAAAGTGTGTTTTACAACCGGGGTGTTTTTTCAGTTCCTCCTGTGGCTGCACAGTGAGCGCCCCGCGACCACTTCCAGTCCCTGCGGTCGAGTATTGTTGTGCCCAGTCTTTATCTAATGCGGTTTGTGTGGCCCCGGTCAATCAAGCCTCCCTCGGTCTCGTCTGTAATTACTCCAGAGAGATCCTTTTCGTCTCCACAATAACGCCCCAAATCACATCAGCCATCTTCGTCCCACCGGCGTGCCTCACATTTACCTGCACGTACAAATAAAGAAGAAAAAAATAAATAAATACTCTCCTCGCGATTGGCTCCGCGCGTTATTTCAGTCAAGATTTCACAGACTCTTTTCGGTCTGCGAGCATCAAGCCCCGACTTCAAAACTTGCTGATAATAGAAAGATTGTACTTGAGGGAAGCAACCGGCAGGTAATTGGTGTTTGCTTTCACTTTATTATTTGGAGTGGGGGGGACTACACAAATATAGAAATTTCCTATTGTGAAAAATGATATTTTCATTGCGCTTGCCGGTAGGTGGGTGTAGGTCTTTGATTTGAGCCCACCTTCGAAAGCCCCTGTCAAGGCAAGGGAGGAGAAAGTGTAGCGCGGCTTAGTAAACAGTTTTTTTTTTTTTTTGTGTGCGCTAGCGGTGATGTGTGCTTTAGTTTAGAGGGCTTGCCAAGAGCCTGTTTTTTCGGTGGGCTGGGGCATCTGTAAACAAGGCGTACGATTCAGTTCAACCCTCCCAACAATCGGAGGTGGCAAAGTCTTGGAAGTCTTTTTGGACATGGCACTCCCTGTTATTGAGCGCATGTGTGTGTGTGTGTGTGCAAGGCAACCCCGAATCCGATGGGCCGCCACTGGTTGATGAATAATTCCCTGTCTCGGGTCCCTAGCATCGACGCTATCACACACGGGGCTGCCACTGCTCCGGGATGACAGCTAGCGACAGGCCCCTAGAAAAATTTAGCCCTGACAAGTGATACTTCCTCATAATACATCTCCTCTCCTACACCCGGGCTCCCCTTTTCTCTTCCTCGCCCCTGTCCCACACACTGCCGCGCTTCCTCCACCACCACCACCGCCACCGCCTAGGATCAACCGTTTTATCCCTCCACTTGTATTTGTTTAAGTGGGCCGGGAGGGTTGCCACTTCTCCTCCTCTTTCCCTCGGCACGAGTGCGCACTAGGTGTATATAGTGTCTGCGGGATCACCTCTCCGGGATAGCAAAGGCATGGCACCCGAAGAGCGAGAAGAAGAAGAAGAAGAAGAAGTCGTAGTGCTTATATTGTCTGACTTGTGTATAACCAGACTAGCTACTGGAGCGCATGACTTCCAAGTTTGTCACCTAGTTCCATTAGGGGGCTCCCGTGCTTAAGAAATGTCGACTGTGTCTTTTTTTGTGTGTCAGCGCTATAGTATAAACCATATTTCCCCACTTGCTTTCTCTCTCCTTTATGCTCATTTTTTGTGTGTGTGTCTCTTTCTCTTTTTTTTTTGCAGAAAGGTCACGCATCGCCTATAGTGACGAAGTGCGCGACGAGCTCCTCGGGAAGACGCCGGCTCCTCTGAGCATCAGGTAAGACTGCTAATCAAGGAAAGCCAATGTGGGTGGCTGACCAGACCGTTACCCCCCTCCTCCTCCTCCCACGCCCCAAACCCACAGTCTCACCGTCCCCCCCCCACAAAAAAAAAGGCCAGAGAACCTGCCGCATTGTCACCAAGTCATGCAGAAGCAACACTGTTTAATGCAAAGCTCACGGCAAACACATTGTGAGATTTTGAGCCGCACGCACACAGGCGACACAATGACACAAAGTCTGGGCCGGAGCAGGCTACCCCCCCCCTGACGCCGCGCTCCCGCCACCCGCTCTGATCCCACCCGTCCCGGGCCGAAACAACACAGGCGCGGAGCTAAATCTGGGTCCGCCTGGGTTTTCTTTGCACTCCGAGGGTGGCACACGGCACATGCGAGGCACTCAAAACGAATAAGCCGTTCGTTAGCGATGAATGACAACGGCGGCACCGGAATATTGTTGAGTGTAATTAGATCACTCCACTAAAATACTTTTTAATTTCATAAAGCTTAGTGAAAAGTGACAAAAGAGTCACCAGACCTCATAAAACACGCATGTTGAAGAAATATATTTTTTAATTGTTTAAAATGTGCTACATGTTTGGTTCACTTTTAAATATCGCAGTCTGGACGATAAGTATAAGCAACAACAAAACAAATGTGTGGCTATAACCGGTGCTGCTCCTGCCTTTCAACTAATTATATATTGTCTTTAAAACGGCCTGTCAGCTGCAGAGGTTGTAGGGCACGAGCGTCTCAAAGCTTCCACAAATAAAATAAATACTTAGCATTTGTAAAGGAAGAAAAAAAAAAAAACTAAGCGTATTTGGACCCAGCGCGTTTTGTTGATGATTTGAAAGCCGAGCTAAATAAAGTTGTCAGGTTTTCTCCCTTTTAAAAAAAAAACAAAACAAAAAACAAAAATATTACCATTTCAATGCTGACCCTTGCGCCGCGCATTCTTGGAAACATATGTATCGCGGGCCAAAGATGCGCCCGCGGATTTGCATATTCCCCGCAAATTAATGAGACACAAAAGTGACGGTGACGTTTTTTCCCTTCAACAACAGCGAGAGGAAGACGGTCTGTCAGAAATGTCACGGCCGCGACGCTGACGGCTTCCATCAAACGTCTCCAGAAAAGAGCCCTCGCTCCCCAGTTTAAAATGCACGCACTTTCATTAAATATTAATACAATGTTTTTTTTAAAGGAACACGCAGCATAGTTTCATCTTCTAAGTTAATTGTTCAAAGGGAGGGTTATCAAACAGAACTGTGTTTTCCTATTTTATATACGAGTAACACGGCATATAAATAGTTTTAGGTTGCAATTTTACATATATAGAAATAGCTGCAATTTTCTCAGTGTAGGCCCAGACTTTGAAAAACAAATATAAGCTGCTTTACATTTATTCATATTTACTATAATTATTTACAAACATTACATTTTATGGCACTGTTATTATATAATTATTATTTCTAGACCAATAATAGATATTTTTTAAATGTAAATATATATTTAATAAATCAATTAAATGCAAAATACAACACATAATAACTTTAACAATTAGTTCATAAAAGAAAAAAAACGGAGCAATGGTACATAAATATCAAGCGTGATACATTTAGTTAGATTTTTGTGAATGAAATGCCTTTTACAGTTTATTTAATTGCACACCTATAATAATCAATAGGTGATTATTGATTTTATCTGTAATATTTTTAAGTCCACGTCATTATATGTTTTTTTTTAAAGTGCTGTGCCTTTCCCTCAGGTGCTTCATACTCGTGTTAATTTCCCTTCTGGTGCTCACAGCGCTCGCGGCCGTCTTGCTGTGAGTGGAGTACTTGCAACTTCAGTTTCTTTTTTATATATATTTTTGTATTTATTTTATTGTTATCTAACGAGACGGCGGAGGCGATAGGAGCGGTGCCGGTGGAGGGGGGGGGGGGGACCGGGCGTGGGGTGCAAGGCGGTCAATTTAATTCCTGACGATCTGAAAGGGGTCAGGATCATTTCATATAGGCCTGGCCGCGCCGATCATTACCAGTCACAAATCGGCTGGTTACATGGCAAGGATTTCCAGTTAAGTAAATAGGGGAGCGTCATAAGTTCTGAAAATGCGGTGTTGGCCCCGCGATAATGGCTAAAGGACGATTTAATGGAGTCGGGCATTTATTCGTTATCTGTATGCGGACAGAGACTGAATTGGCTCTATCACTATTTTTTTTTCTTTTTTATAATGTGCTGGTCTACCGTTGCACATTTCCCCCCCCCCCTCCTTTCTGTTTCCTCGGCATGCAACACACGCACAAGATGCCACACACAAAGCGGCAAATGCACTATTTCTTTATTTTTTATTTTTTTTAATATATAATTTATTTTTGAACACACCAACACTTTTACGGAATAGTTTCGATTTCAGTCACAGCGGCAGAAGGCTTGGCCACGAGAGATTGCGCCGGTTTGAGCCAGCACCGACCAGATTTTGCAGCCTACAAAGGAAGCAGATTACCACTTGTATCGAATTCCGTATTGGATAAAAAAAAAAAAAATCTTTTGTTTGGGGGAAATAAAAAAAAAGCTGATTATCATAACAGGAGGAAAAAATATTAAAAAAAATGCTGCAGTGCAATTCTGAATACTGGCATGAGAAAAACACAAGGAGCCCATACCCGAGTAATTATAACGTTTAGTTTGGTCCCATTCGTGTCTCTCTTGAGGTAAGGGAGCCTAAAGTGGACAAACTAAAGAGCAGATGCTCAGGAAAAATGAAGCCGGACAGCCCGTCATATAGTCTTAACAAATCCACGCTGGATCAGTCGAGCAGCACAAATGAGGACCAACATGTTTTGTTTGGTGACCATTGACTGATGCAGCGTCGGGGTCCCGGTGTCCTCCGCTCGAGCCCCCCAGTAAATCACATCCACTGCAGCGTCGCTTTAAACTTTGGCCTCTACATTAAAGGCGCCTTAGTGGGCAGTCGTTGCTTAAGTTGGTAAAGTTTCCCACTCCTAAGTGCATCTTGTTAGTGCCAACATTTTCAAGGGTGAAGGCTCTTTTAAAGAAACGTGCTACTGTATTTGTTTGTGCTACACATATTGGAAGTATTCTCCTCCAGAGAAATAACGTTCTATTGTTAGAGAAAAGGTGGTGTTACAGTTGAGATCTGTTCAGTTCAATAACATAAAGCCAATACATTCTCCATTGTCAATTACACTTCCTTGTTTTGTAACTTCCTTATGCAATCCTCTTCACTTCAAATATCTTTATCTCTAATGTAGGCTCTAATTGTAAATAAATCCATTATTTATACACTATTTCACCTTCTGAATATGAAACTGGGACAATGTGTCTGGCATTACTACTTAAACAAAGGTCCACCCTTTCCCTGTCAAACGTATTGCATTGCATTGTCCTCCCTCGTCCCCAGCCCGCACTTAAGAGGAGGCGGCTGAAATAACCTTTCTAATTGTTGTAGTCATAATTAATGGCGAATGGGATTACGGGCCTCTTAAACTCACCGCTTCATTATCGGAGATGCACGCTTTTTCCAGGGCAGGGAATGGAAATGGCATTTTTTATTTACCTCCACTGAAGATTTGAATTCCTTCATCAAACATGTATAGCCAATGCTAAGATTAATTGTCCATGTTCTGTGGCTGTCCCAGTAATGAGCCATGCTGTATAGTATGTATAACAGTGGCCTGACATAACTCCTCATAATGTACCTTTATGGGGAAGAGCCTAAGTATTGACTGTATCTGACTTTTATAAACAGCAGAACAGCGCCGCGTTTTATCGCAGCTCCTAAGGGCATGTGTTCTCGCCTGCTTTTCCCGCCACATCTACAAAAAATGCTTGAGCGCAGTGTAATAATGTGCCATGTTTTTTGTCTTTGCTATATCAGCCGTGTGATGTGACGTCCTTGATAATGTTAGTTGATAGCGCGAGCCGAGCGATCCATTCCCGCTCGGCGTTTAATGTGACAGCGCCAGGACTTGATCTTTGTTTGTTCAAAACAAACCAAACCTGAGCCGCCTCTTTAGCGTTGTTTAATGTGTTTGCCTTGTGATTTTCCAAACGCTAAACATTGCGAGCGCACAAAATCGTCAAGGTTAATTCTTTACCCAGCCACACTCCTGCCATCTCCCGCTTTTTATCTCTCCTTCACTCTCTCTGTCTTTCTCCCGTTTGCCTCCTTGCTCTCCCGATGCAGTTGATAAAGTTGCGTGAGGAGGTAAGTGCTTCTCTGCTCTGACTATTTAAATCACGCTTCCCACTGAAATTTCCATTTGCCCTCTTGCTTCCCGCAGAAAATTAAAATCAGCTCATTTGGACAGGTTCTTTTTTTTTTTTTTTGCACGTGCGATTGAACAGCTTAAAGGCCAAGCCAAAGATAATGAATTCACTGAAGCCGGTCTCCTTTCCATTGAAACTGGAGATAAGATATAATTTCCGATGCGCCGTTTTGAAGGCAAATGGAGAAATAAAGCAAAGCTGGAGTATAGTCTCATGTTATTGGCGTTACACGTTACAGCCGCAGAGTGAATGGCACTTTTACACTCTCTTCATGCTTTGGAATGGGGCCAAATGAGTTGTTTTACTTTTCCTCGTCAGGTCTTCATTTTTTTTTTCATTTGCATTCGTCATAATTACATTGTCTGTCACCAGTTGCGTTCAATAACCCATCTTCACTTATGTTTTAAGACGGGGCTTGCTGCGCTTGAGACTCCCTCCTTCTCGCCTTTTTAACCTGACTTTTTAAAAAACAAATTTGGCTTTATTATTAAGGACAACTACGGTACGTTGGCTATAAACTTGCTTCTCCTCAGCCTTGTTTACTTGGTTTGAAGGGGCCATCTTTAAAGGAATAGGCCGCCGTTTTTACATACTGAGATATGTTCTTACCTTAGCTTGACGAGTTCATTTGTACCTGTCTGGTCTTCACATGTGCCTTCTGTAACGTAAACACAGCACAGACGGCGTTAGCATTTAGCCTCTCCCCCTCTCCTGTATAGCTCCAAACGAGGTGAAGATAGAAGCTACCAAACTCTTCCACATTTTCCCTATTTAAATATGGTTACGTGAAGTGTTACACTATAAAGTATAATTACACAAAATTAAACAATGTGGATTTTCTAAGCGGATAAAAAGGGGAACTATATTGTAAGGCGTAATAATATCAGGAGTAATTCGGCATCCGCGCAGTGATATCTTCACTTTACTATGCGGATGCCGAATTACTCCTGGTATTATTACGCCTTACAATATAGTTCCCCTTTTTATCTGCTTAGAAAATCCACATTGTTTAATTTTGTGTAATTATACTTTGTAGTGTAACCATATTTAAATAGGGAAAATGTGGAAGAGTTTGGTAGCTTCTATCTTCACCTCGTTTGGAGCTATAGAGGAGAAGAGAGAGGCTAATGCTAACGCCGTCTGTGCTGTGTTTACGTTATGGAAAGCACACGTGGAGACCAGACGGGTACAAATGAACTCGTCTAAGCTCAGGTAAGAACATATCTCAGTATGTAAAAACGGTGGCCTATTCCTTTAAGTGATATCTAGAAAAAACATGGCATTAAATAATTACCAATCAAATGATATGAACAGAACCCAACACATGAATAAAAAACAAAATAACATAAAAGAAACGATGGCTATTAAAATCAATAGTTATCCTAATATCAAAGATAAAGATCATGGTAACAAGACACAAAGAAACTTATCAATAATAAACAAATAGTAAAAACAATCAATGCCGATTATAATTATAAACATGAACCATCACATTACTACCAAGACATACATATATAGTAAGCTATAACAAACCTGACTATACACTACACACTATAAAGACAAAGGCTGGGGCACATGATCATTCAGGAATAGTTTGGTCTAACAAATAAACAATGGTTCCAAGCTTTTCCCTATAAGTGCCGTCCTTTCTAATAGGGCTGTCAAAGTTAAAGCTTTAACTAATGATTAATTAGTGCGTTAATCATGAATTAATCCATCATATATGACAAACACACACCGGTATCACACATTACCTGAAAGACAAATCACTTGTATTAACTCATACTGTACATGATGAGATACTTTTATGTAACAAAAGCGACAGAGAGCTACTAATGCATCAAAGAGGTTGTCTATAATTATGCTATATCAACGAAAATGGCTTTATCTTGTCCTTATACTCCACTTATGTACCTAAAGTTTGTAGATTCTGTTCAAAATGTTCAGCCCAAAGAAATGTATCTAAAATGTGACTTTGAAGGGCGTGTAGAAATGTTGAAAGCCTTGGGCGATCGAGAGCTGCTGTTTGGCTTTTCCCATAGAATTATGAAGCTGTGAATATTTGTTTAATGACATGTGAGCAAAGGCTTATGGTTTATCCCAGTATTGATAACGAATATAATTAATAGAGAAAAATGAACCGCGATTAATTGTGATTAATCTGGTTTAACAAATTCATCAATATTATACTATTTTCTAGGTAACCCAAGGCCACAAGATCAAATCGGGGCTAACTTGGGCCTGAGACGTGTATAAGATGGTCCTAACCTTAAACCAGAAACTCATAAATCACAAAAATGAAAAATGAAAAGTCCAAAGTTCAGAGTAGATGACCCTGAGCACCAGCTGAAGATTTTTTTTTTTTAATTTTTTTACGTTTGATCATATTATCTTGTCTTTGTCAATCCTGCAAGTTGACCAGTTTGTCTATGCTCATCTTTCTGGCCGCAAGTTTCTTCTAAAGTTCAATAATCCAATCTCTACCAAAGCTCCTCCATTGGTGCCTCTCCATAATGCAGAGGCTACCCGGGCCCAGCCGCTGTTGTTGCCACGTTTTTTTCTTTTATTTAACTCTACTTTTGTCTCCCCTTGTTCCTCTCCTCATCACAAGTATTTCCTCCTAGCCTGAGGGTCAGCAGACTTTTGGCGTTTCCTCACCTGTCAGCCCGTTTTCGGATTGGCCCAGTTGCGCGTAATCGGGCTCGATCTGGCGCCCCCTTTTTGGCCAACGCTCTCTTCTTCCACCACTGTCTTGCTCACCCCGTCTCCCGAATCAAAGGCAGGCACAGCTTATACGCACTTAAGCATCGCCTTTTAAAAAAACTATACTTCTTTTTCTTCGGCTGCAAAACATGTTTAAATATTTAGCACCCATATTCACAGCTGTTTGACACTTGTAATTCCTAGTCTTACAAGTCCCAAACAAACGGCACGGAAGATCACACAGTCAGTCGGAATCACAGCTGTCATCATTATTCAGTTTGACTCTACCCCACCCTTATTGAAATAATAAGGAAATCATCTGAACTTTGGAAAATGGTGATCGTAACCGCCCGTGTTTGATATTGAAAAAAGGCAGGAGAGCAAAAAAAAAAAAAAGAGTAAGAGCGGAGAGATTTCTTTTGAGCTACAGCTGCATTGTTCTGGGGCTCCCTGTTAATAACTTACAACTGAAGACTGTTTCTTGACGCGAAAAAGCACAACAAAAAAACACCATTTTCCTGTTTCTTAAGAAGGTCTTTGTTCAAAATGTAGGTGTCAGATGAAAAGGCAGACATTCATCGGCAGAAGTAGTGGTGGGTGCTCCAGTGCACTCAGGCGCAGCGTATTTAACATAACCTATACTAAATGTTTTGCTAGAAGGCGCCAAGTGACAATTATATATGATTTTGACGATATTCTCATCCTCCCACCTGCTCTTTTAAGTACAAGTCTGTGCTTAAACAGGTTGCAGTTCAGTTCCTCTTAAGGATTTGACAATGGCGAGAGCAAACCCACTCGGGTCAAGCCTTGATGTGCAGTTTAGAGCCACAGTGGGAGTTGGCACACACTTGATATTTGCCTGAAAACTGCTGACAAAGGCGGTTTGGTCTTAGTGGATCACATGATCACATGGTGTTGACTGGTGGCTCCCTGTAGATGAAGTCTGTAGAAATCTGCACATGGAATATGACTACTGTTTCTACAGCCAAGGTGTTTAGATAGCATCTCTGCGTTTCTTTTCATTATTTTTGATGCATCGTGGCAGCATGGTTTCCTTATCAGGGCCATCTCTGAGCTATTACTGCATTCTTACGGGCTGAACTGTAACCCTTTGCTTCTGCTTTTGTCATCGTC
Source organism: Neogobius melanostomus (assembly GCA_007210695.1). NCBI lineage: Eukaryota > Metazoa > Chordata > Actinopteri > Gobiiformes > Gobiidae > Neogobius > Neogobius melanostomus. The sequence goes on along the minus strand of VHKM01000299.1, from coordinate 3,014,770 downwards.
AAACTGAAGATTATTCTAATGATTGTACACACACCATCATCACTATCCCCCCCAGCCCCAACTCACAAAGCCACCCGCAGCCTCCCTCCCCCTTAGCCCCAAAGAAGACAGTGAGAGAGAAGAGAAATTCAGGAGCAGAAAGTGTTTGAAGTGGCTTTCCATTGCGAGCGAGTCTGCCGGCCGTCTCCCCGAGACGTGTCACCTTTGCCAAGAGGGAATAGGAAAATCACGTTTCGAATGGTAATGATAACATACTAATCACTGGGGTTCTTTGAAGAAGCCATGGAGTACGTACTCTGTCTGTATCCCTGGCTGCCTTTTGCCTCATGCTCTCAGGCGCACAGGAACTGCCGCCCTGGTCGAGGTGTGTTAGCTAAAGCATGGCATCAATATGTCCCCTACTGCTCCTCTATAGGGCCTCATTATAGACCAGCATTTTCTCCACAACACAACACTATTGTCACTGCCACTCTACACCAGAACTCCACAATAAGGCTCACTAAAGACTTTCTAATGCTTCTTTTTCCTCTTCTCTGTCCACCAAAAATCAGCCTGTGAGCGAATTGATGTCATTCTCATGCTTCACTTGAACAGCCTTTCTTAGTTTCTGAACTATTAGCCTGTATGTTGCAAAATTAGCTTTTTCATATGGGTGTAATAGAATCGGACAGACACAGCAAGCACAACATTAAAAAGAACCCTACAACAGCCACATTTGCTGTGCCTCCAGTTCTTCAAGCGTCTCAGAATCAGCAAAACTCCCTCCACACTTAGGGTCCGCTCACCCCCACCTCATCGCTCTCCTTCGACCAAAGGCCCATTTTACTAGCCATGTGTCCCAGTTCTCTCCCTTATCCCTCCATCCTCCGCCTGCCCTCCCTTTAACTATTAAAAAGTATCTCTGAAATTTTAAATGACATCTGTCAGCGGGCGCCGACAAGAAGCAGCGCCAAGGAAAGAGTTCAGAGGCAGAGTATCTCCACCCCGCTCTTTTCCCATCCCTCTCATTGTCAAACTTTGAAAAGTGTGTCATTGACTTTTTTTTTTTTCCCCTCCTCATTCTCCCCACCATGTTTTTCATTTCCTCAGAGTGATTAGCTGCTGCGTATTTTGACAGCCGAACCAAATCTTTTTCCCCCTGTCCCCTCCGTTCACGCGACGAGTCTAAACTGGTGTCAGAGAGGCAGCCTGTCATTCACTGGCTTGTTTTTGAGTGTCAAATCCGTGTTACATCAGACCGGCTTCTTAATATTAGAGAGGCCATCAAAACCAACAGCATTCAAGTAAACATCACCGTCATCATGTCTATATCTGTTTATGTGGCTCCTTTCTGAAGGCTGCGTCGTTTTGATCAAGGAAGTTTTGCAGTTTGGATGAACTTGGTCTCAGCAGTAGAGCACGATAATGTGGACACTCAGGGCTGGAAACTGGCTGCAGCTGTCTTAAGATTTCATCAGTTTTAACCTCTTAACCCCCACCTTAACAAGCACATTTTCTCCAGTTCAGTGCTACCCAAATTCAAAAGCTTCTCGACTGGAGTTTACAGCCTATTGGCCTTGCGTAACGCCTCATTTGAAAGCAATTTTTTTTGTCTTTTTTATTTTTCTATTTCTTTCTTTGTTGTGTTTTCGTTGTTTTTTTGTTTTCATTGCTTTTTTCTCCCTATTTTGTAGTTTTTTCTCCTTTTTCGTAGCTTTTTCGTTTCGTTTTGTCGCTTTTATGTCTTTTTCATGTTTTTTTTTCATTGCTTTTTTGTTGCATTTTTGTTTATAGCCTGTTTATGGCCAGTGCAACGCCTAATTTGAAAGACCTTGTAGTTTCTGAAAATACTGTATGTGTAAGTTCTGTTTGGTGGGTGGCAGGTCACTGGTTACCGGTCAGTTAAATGCATCGAGTTCTTTGCCATGCATGAGAAAAAAATTGCAACTGTCTTGGATATTGCAATGATGATATTGCGATATTTTACTAAACTATTTCAACTCGACGCTTTCCGTTTGCTAGGAAGAAAAATCATAAGCAAAAATACAAGCTCAGGACAAAACAATACAGAAATGGAACAAAATTCAGAAAATGTTGTCTTAAAGAGGGGGTATTATGCTTTTTTCAATCACATAGCACCAGTCTATAGCAGACTACAATGATGACGTAACCTTCTGTTGGTCTGTATATGCAGTAAATTAAAATAACTGCCTTGAATAAAATTGCTCTCTCAAAATGGCTGTACTGAACGTCTTGAAATAGGCCTCTGTCTCTTTAAGAAGCTTTCCGACACGCCCCCTTCAGCACACTGCTGTGGCATCTAAACAACAACACTGTGCGGGGAGGGGGCTCTGCTGAGCTGAGGAGCAGTGGTTGGTGGCTTGGCTGGTGACAAAAGGTCCAGAGCGTCTCCAGGAGGTGGGGGCGTTCCTAGGAGGACTGAGGCATAGCTACACCTAAAATGGCTGCCGTCTAAGTTTTTACTGATTACTCAAAAATATGTGAATGAGCCAAGGCAACACTCCAGGCATGTGTTTAATGAGGGAATGACATAATAACATGATATAAAGCTTGAAAAAGTCGATTTTACATAATGCCCCCCTTTAAACTTTGCAATCTCACAGACTATCACTTTAAAGTGAAGGTCAACGATCAAGTCCCTCCCCCTGCTCCTGATTGGACCAGAAAGCCACTCCTATTTTACAAAATGAGCAGAGCAAGAACAAACTTTCAAAAATAAATGATCATGCTCCCTCCCCTTCTCTCCTGATTGGACCTGACAGGCGGCCTCACAGGAAAGCTCGTCTCATTGGTCAAAGTGACAGCCCGGGGATTCTGCAAAGGGAGGGACTTTAGAAAAAAATAAGATAATAATTTTACTTTAGTTGCATAACATTTTAGACCCAAACGGTCAATTATACGCAATCTATTACATTGGTAAAACACTTAAACTCGCAGACTATCACTTTAAAGTTACCTTAAATTTCAGTTATGGCTGTGTTAGCAAAATAACGTGTAACCCTCAGTCAAATGGATGCAGACCTTAGTGATTTAGGGATATATTGGCCTCTACAAATTAGATACCGTGCCACCTAATTTTGCGATAACAATAATTTTGCAATATATTGTGCAGTCCAAACTACTGAAAAAATTTAAGATCTTGAAATTTCTATCCCAGCATGTAGGAAGAGACAACAGCGTAATTCTGTCTGAAGAAAAATAAATGAATGATAACTTTGGGTCTCACCGTCGGACTGGTTGAGTGCAGCTCTGGATCAGGTATTAACTATAAAAATGGGGAGTCAAAAAATAAAAACAAACTGAAAAACCTCTCATTAAATTGCGAGCGAGGGGACGCGGTGCTTGAACAACACAAAACAAACCATAATTTATGATGTTTGAGAGCCCCATGGTGAAAGTCAAGGCCATCAGTCAACACATCAGACCTTCTCGCACCTCAGATGTCCACCATGAATACTTAAGCATTAGAGAAACCTCTGCTCTTCAGGTATCATAGGAACCCCTCGCTGCTGAAGTCCGTACGCCTGATATTAAAGCTCGACTTTACACCTTGATAGTCACAAACATCTACTTTGAAAAAATGATCAAATTGCCTTCTTAATTATTAATGAAACACATCTTTTTCTTGATATGCTGTCTGAATCGGCGGCTTTCACGGGGCAGCCTTGTCAATTGTTGATAGCTGTGAGAGAGGCAAGAGGGACTGCAGTACTCATGCATCATGGATTACTGTTTGGTCCACTGATGCGGATCAAGTACACATACAATAGAAATATTATCGGCTATTCTCTGCACAGTCAACAACACATCTTCCAGTTCACGGAGGGCAACCTCTTTACTACAGCCAATTAAAACCAATTGAATACATATTAGCTTTTTTCTTTAAAGATACATATGGTATTTGTAATATTGTATAGCGGTTCTTCAATTTAGGAGCTTTCCAAAATTGTAACATTTTATTATTGGTGGCTGGAATAGACCAAATTAGTGCTTTATTACCAAATAGTACATATTTTTTTGTGAGGTTCAGTGGACATTTTTCACTGCAGAGAGTCCATAATGGTCCTGAAGAAAGCAGTGATAGCAGTTTATAAGTTAACAAACAGCTAGCTTATGAGCTAAAGACATTTGAGACCTACACATTTCTTCTTCTGAAACACTGAAGAGGCACCAAGAGCCCCCCACATCAGCAGCACAGTGGAGTAGTCACAAGAGGCGCTACAGGAAACAAAAAAGGGACAAAGGAGAACATGGTAAAAGACTGTTGTGGAGTGGTGGGAGCTGCGCAGGAGGAGGTGGAGGTGCTTATCAGTGCAGGACACCATGCTCTGAAACGGGGACAAACCCAGGAGGCGCTGCACCATTTCACAGGATCAGGGGAGACTGAAGGCAGCCAGCCAGGTTTTCTCCGGGGGCTACGGTTTCCCCGACCTCCAAAAACGTGGTGGTCAGGTTGGCCCACAGTGTTGGCGCGCTCAGTCGCAGCGGCTCAGGACTAACACCTGAACACTATTTCGCTGAACAATGACAAATAAAGCACGCACTTACTTACTTACTTTCTTTGGTCTGACACTTTATTTTTAGTCATCTTGCCAACAACCTATTATATTTTAAGAAATTAAACAAGCTCCCTGCTTTTCGCTTTTGTCGCTGACGAACCTTAGATATTTTCATTTCATTTTCATGTAACCATAATCATTTATTTGTGCCCCGCAACAATCCCTAACCATGAATGCATCTAACGCCATCTCTTTTAGCTCTCTGTTGACTTATTGGCTTGTGAGTTACTTTTGCTGCTGCTAATTTAGTTGCTTCCAATTGGACACCATCGCATCGCCAGGTATTTTTGACTGAACCCAACCAAATACATTTTTTCCCCCGCACTTTTCATCCACAACTTTTTTTTTAATTTATTTTTTTCCCACGAACGTGCGGCCTAAATGTTGTGTTGTAAACAAAACAACTCGGCGGCAGACCTCAAAGACTGAGTACGTTTCATGTCCAAGATGAGGAGACGGCACCTTTTTCCCATTGTCGTCCCACAACATGCAGCCGCTTGATATTCCATCAGCATATAACACATTGTCATCCATGAAGGTTATTGCCAACCTGGCTGTATTATGTTGTGGATGCGCTCTGTCTGTTTAGGTGACAGTGTTGATGTGTCTCTTTGAAACAGCTCCCAGTCCCTTCTCAATCAATTATTTTTGTGCTTGTTTCTTTGGCTTCACGGCTTCCTCTCTCTTTTTTTTTTCTTTTCCCCCCCATTTGTTGCAGAGAGCGCATCTGTTGGACAACACAGAGAGGCTGGAAAGGTCATCGCGAAGACTGGAGGCTGGCTACCAGATAGCGGTGGAAACGGGTACGTATTTAGGCTTGGGATTGAGTTGCGGAGGATGGGGTGGGGGGGGGAAAGGAGAGGTGGGCTTGCTCGTAAGATAGTGGCAAGGATGAGTGAGCGACAGCAAATTGTCTCGCTCGTATGCGTTGGTGGGTGGATATGTTTGTGGGGTGTTGCAAGAGGGGCGGGTCGAAAAAAAGCGCGAAAAAAATAAATAAATCTTTTCCTTGACGGTTGATGACATTTTCGGGAGCACATCAAAGGTAAACCAGTATAGGGTAGAGAGAAGTGTACCGGCGACAGATCGGGTGCCGCCCCCCCCCCCCCCACCACCACAAAAAAATTAAATAAATAAAAATCATGCGTTAGGACAGCTGTGTGTGTGTATGTCGGATGTATTGCGTATTTTTTCCCCCTTTTTTCATACCAGTCAGGGGGGGCCTGTGAAAATAAACAACGTCAGCGTTCTTCTAGAAGTTCTTAATTCAGCCGTGCAGGAGAAGAAAATAAAACACTTTCTAAATAAAACTAAAAATGCAAGAAGCTTCTTTTCATCCTCATCAAGGTTGTTTTTTCTTTTCTTTTTTTCATCTTAAAATAGCAAAAGAGAAAACTCATCGGGATCTTAAATAGATGTAACCAGTTAGCACATTTCTGCTTCCTTGTCTTCCTTCCTGACACTCCCCACATTATTGAGGCGCGGAGTATTCCTCAGAGATGTATCAAAGCTCATTCTTCAAGTATCAACCGCCTTTTTTTTTCTGTGGCTTCCGCTGTAGTTTTGAAAAAAGTTAGTCAATTTACACTATAATCGCCGGGTGGCTGGCACGCGCGCGACATCAACGGATTTAATAATTCAAGTCAAGGAAGGTTCGCGATGCGGACCGCGCACTTTTGATGTTTTCTTCCCTGTGACTCGCAAATTCACAAATACAATCTGCATTCTCTGCTCAAAAATGTTGATTCGAAGATGGGGCTGAGATTCCGCGACAGCCGTAGATTATTAAACAGCCCTCTGTGTTTTTCTGGGTAGAATAGGTTGCGTTCACGTGGCATTATAGCAAGTCTAATTGTTAAATATTCAGATGGAGGACATGGCAGAATATTGTTTGATTGAATATGGCTTCCGACTATCAATATGAAGAGGTTTTGACATTGTTTACGATTATTATCTGGCCTATACACAGAAACAAAACATAAAGTCCAAAGATTTAGGCCTAAAGGTAGATATGGATCCAGTATAGAGGCCCCTGTCCTCCATCTGAAATTCTAGAGCGCAAACTGCTGATAGAAGCAGGGCATAACTTATAAGACTATCCCGTCTGGGTCTGTCCAGCTTCTCCAGCCGTACTCCACCGCGTCACATTTGACCTCGTGTCACCGCTGGCCGTCTCCCTGGCCGCAGCTTAGAACAATGCTCGTCTATCTCCGGCCTCGGTGCCACACACCCGGCTCGGGGTGCACCAGCTGTGGGTCACGGTGGCGGGATGGACGGCGGGGGGGGAAGACTTGGCCCGACGTGTTTAATCCCTGACCTCGTCTTTTGGCCCGCTGTCCACTCCAGCCCTCCGCTCAGATGCACAGACTGAAACCGCCGCTGCGCGAGGGTCACGGGGAATATCACAGCGCAGCTAAACACAGGGAGGGGAAAGAAATGACCACCAGAAAAGGCTGAGGATCGGAGCTAACGGCCATGAAAGTTGAACCAGCCCTGACCTTGATAAAACATGGTCCAGTTGAGTCTAGTTGTTTTGCTTTATTTTTTTAGTTTGAATCAACGGGCCTTGATTGGATATGCATCTTTTGTACTTGCAGTAGTTTATTTTAGTACGTTCTTGATGAAATTGTTCACTGGTAACAATATTCTGCTGGCATTGTGTATGTTTTATTCGCTTTTCATAGTAATTTTGTATTTCATCATTTTCTGTGAGTCATTCATTTAAAAATCACCTTATTTATTACATGCTATTTTTCAGAGTTTAGTTTTTATGAAGAATGTTTGAGCCACTTTGGATTTGGCCCTGCATTTCCAAATGTCTTGATCTCTAAAAAACAGGGTTTGTTTGTTAACTTGAGTTAATCAAAGAAACAATTTTCCCTTGAACTTTGCACGAACACAAACTAACGGCATAACGGCGAGAAGGATGCATCACGTTTATTAAAATGGCCTCCGCTGCACAAAGCCTTCCTCACACAGAGGTTGCATGTGCAGACGGTGAACACCAATAATTGGAGTGTTAACCGTTTCACCAATCACACGCTGCCTGGTCAAAACCATGAGCACTTTTCTCGCCACAATTCTCGCCAGAACTTCTAAGCTGTACTTTGTTGTATTTCTTCTTACAGAGAACAGTTTGTTATTTTTGTGCTAATTCAAAGTTGCATTCTCGATCCAAAATGACACTGTATCCCTGAAGAACTGTAATTGACCAATTGAGGAAGTAGAACAAAAAGACATTTTATTCCAAAGAGTCCGATTCCGAACAAAGAAATGGCGTTGAGACTGTGCTCTGCCCAGTGACAATATCTCCCTTAATGACCAGGAACAGAAAAAGCCAGATGCTTCTAGGTCACGTTGTAGGAAAAAAAGAGGGCTGCCGGTTCTTAGAAAAGAGGAATCTTCACACAGTAGCATTTTATCAGATTGAGCATTTTCTTCTACCATTCTCAGTGTCTCATGTGTATTTAGCATAAAACAAAGGCTTGCCAAAAGCAGTGAGGGCCCTCAGAGGGATGGAGAGGAGACTCTTAGGACACGCTGAGCTATTTACCACATGCACCCCTCGAGAAGCACACAGCTCTGTTTGTCTCATAAATAAAGTATAGAAGTTCATTAGTGAGGAACGGGGACTTAAAAGCCTCGGCAGAGCAACAAGCAGCGGCTTGGCCTTGCCCCGTTAGAGAGGGAGGGACACACTTAGGCAATTTAAAGAAACTACAGTCGGGCCATTTACATGGGCCAGAGTGCAGTGGGACTGATGTCAAATCAAAGAGCAGAGATATTTTAGTGCTCCTCTGCTGCTGAAAAAGTTCAATTATTTACCACGAGTTGTTTTTATTTTATAGCCACATATTTATGTTGTTCACTCATTTTTTTATGTTTTAACTTGGTATTAAACACAAACACAATTTAACATCTATTATCGTTTGTAATTGATGATGTTTTGTCATAAGTAAATAATAGTAAAGATTATAAATGCTAAATGATATTTTATATCGGGTCTAATCGCTGTAGAGACTAGACCACTCGGCTGTGCCTTTAAAGGCGACAGGCTGAGACAACTCGGCTCCTGTTTACAAAACTGCTATCAATCTGGAGAATGAACACAGCTCATTAGGGAATAATTTCAGTCCTGTTTAGATAAGCAGAGAGGGTCTGGACCTGGCCCCCAGGGCCAATGCTCAGCCCCAAGTTTACAACACGCAGGTAGAGAAGTGCACCGCGGGCTACAAACTTTATTAAGATGGAGATAAGCAGAGCGAGTCAGTTAGACGTGCCACTTACTGATGTCATGATCCGGAGGACTTTCAGATCCTTCTTTATTTAGTGAGATACCATTGAAGCCCCAACAAACAGCTCTTTGTGGCTCAGTGCAGTGCCCTGCAGTTATAGGCAGTGGAGGCGACCTGTGCAAATGGAACTATTGTGTTTTAGTCACTTTGTTTTACATTGGTTTGTGTAAATCAGGAGCCAGACAGAGGAGTTTTAACAGACTATGGGTTCTGTGAAACATCTTCTTTTTTTATTTTTTATGTGTGCATTGAAATGACAATAAATTGAATCTTGATCTTGAGTGCGGAGGTTTCCGCAGATTTAGGTCTCGAGGACGCTGAGAATAAAAAGCTAAATGCTCAAATAAATATGTATTTGTAAACACAAGGATGTTCATGGCCTTTTGAAGCGAGCAGTGTGTTTGAGGCAAGCTGTGAGTCCATGGGTGCTGGAGTGGCCCAGTAAGACTGCGCCTGTTTGTCCCGAGCCTCTCTCTGTCCCCCTCCATCTCCCTGTGTCCATTCACTGCCACACACACAGTCACAGTGGCACTGGGCTCCAAAATCTATGAGCAAATACTGAGCACAAGTCTAGAGCCTGTTCAGCTTGTGCCAGCGCTGCTTTGATTAATAAAATACTCAGTCACAGATTTGACTTTTCTAGTGCAAATTTGTAGTTTTTGACACGTTCTCACCTTTTCAGTTTGTGACCTTTAAACCAAATTGTGCAGATCTACTTTTGAACAAATTTAGTTGTATTTGTATATTCTGGTACAGTACTCTAATGTTATTCTTTTAAGTTATGCAGTGGAGCGTCTCATTCTAGTTTATGCTCTCTGTTCTACATGTAGCTTGAATATTTCAAGGATGTCTTTTTCATTTCTTTATTTAAAAGGACAGTTTGCTAAAGTCGAATCTCCCGAGGTATGGCATAATAAATGACTTTTTTGTAGGCTGATACAATCAGTAATGTTTTATTGTCTTCAAAAAGAATATAGACTTATTTGATAATTGTTTGATTAATGGAGCAGTGAGCTTGGACTTAAATATTTCACAGCTTGAGTTTCTGCTCCAAAGATACAGTTCTTTTTACATACATTTTAAGTTGAGTATGTTTTTCCAGTTATGTCTAAAAAGAAATCCATTATTATTAAAAGCAACCAAAATTTAGCTTGAAACTACATTTTCCAAATATATATGCTTCAGCTTAGCGGCTAGCTCTCAGAAAATGTAGCCGTGGGTGAGCTGTTTATCAGTAAACCCCTGGTGGATGAAAGGCGTTGCAATAATGATTTTTTCTCTGCTAATCGGACCTTGTCAGCAAGGCGTCTTATCGTGGAGAGGAAAATGACACCGATCCTATCGAAGAGCCTGGAGTCCGAGTCGGCGCCGCAGTTCCCCCCAATCACGGCCGGCCGTGGCCTAGCCATATCTAGCGCCGCCACAAACGGCGCCAACGCTTTTTTCATGTGGACTTCAAAAACAGCGACAGTCATTAAAATTGCACCCGCGTTCGGCAGCAGGGATCAGCGCTCAGGAGCGAAAATGGGATGTGGGAAGAGGAGACTCGCTAAATGTGTTAATTCCGTCCTCACATGTTTACGGCTTAATTTTAATCTGTTTGAGGAGGGGGAGGGGGGCGATTGGAACGGGGGGCAGAGGGGCAATGAGAAAAGCTCGCGCCGCAATAAATCGCCATTATCTTTGACACCCTAGGACTCAGCTGGTCCAGGGATTTAGGGGTCCACTGGCAACAGTCTATATTCGAGTCTATGAAAACACTGTTTACGCTTGAACTGCGGTCGCTAAGGTGCAATCGGCGTTTGGGCTCGCCAGACAAAAGCCTTACGTACACAATGAGGCGCCAGCGCACGGCCTCGTGAACAGCGCTAACCAACACTCCACTGTGAGTCTGTGTTTACCGACAGGTGTTTTAGACAAACGTCTAAACTAAACGTGAAGTGGCCTTTAATTCTGTTGGAGAGAGCTTCATCAAGCTCCTGATTGAATAATGACGCTGTAGCCAGATCCGCTAACTGCAGCTAGCCACCTTGGATCCAACCATTAGTTCTTCAAAAGTAGCATCTAACACTAATAAAATAATGAAAATCTAATAATTAAACCTCTAGTCACTTATTAGCTTCAATAAGGCTGTCAGCCTAATGAGACTCTTGGAAGTAACGATCGAGCCAGTGATCAGCAGCTCAACTGCTAAAATTAGGACGCATGATAGTTTTAATTATGAAACTATCTTAACATTTTCTTTAACTTTCTCCAGAATTTTATATTTCAGCCAGCTGCATTTACACAAGACTGCTGCGTCTTGACAATTCAGCAGGGATCCTGTCCTTTTACGTGTTGTCAGTAGTGAAGAAATATTTTATTGAGGCTGATAAATAATTATAAAAACCAACTCCAAATACAGCAATCATTCATTTTTACTTTGTCTGCGTGCTCATGGTCAGAACAGTTTAATAGAAATTACAGCTGCTTTTAACTTTTCACAGTGCGCCGTGAAAAGAACCTTGAAAATGAAGTCATTTGTCTGAGTTGGGATATTGATCTATATTCTCAATCAAGCCTTATTCAATTATTGATATGATCTAATCCTTATCTCTTGAAGAAGCGGCTCCACGCTGATAGCACGGCGCCACGACTATATCTTTAAAGGCGCCAACCTTTTTTAAATCACATTCTATTTTTAGGCTACAATAAGTAAAAAAGACAGCCCCTGCCTTCAGAAAAAAGTGTAGCGCTGACCTCTGGCTGACACAGAGCGAGCGAAGGAGGGGGACGAGGGAGAAGCTGAGACAACAGCAGTGAAGAGAGGTGCAGGGTTAAAGCAAAAAACCCAAGGAAACGGGAGACAAAAGCGAGGACTCGGAGCCCCCACGGCCGCTTTCAACACATCCCCGTCTGAAATATTATTAACGGAAACGGCACATTCCCGTCTGAAATATTATAAACGGAAATGACACAGGGAAAAAAAAAGGAAAAAAACGACGGGACTGTCATTAAGTGTGCCACCCTGTCACCCGAGGATCTATAACTGGAATATTAGCATTGATGAGAATAACACGGCACATGACAAAGTGACGGATGTGTGGCGGAAAACAAAGTAAGAATTTCTCAAAGTCGCATAAATCTGACACAAAATCCATGGACTTCAAGGTTATATTTTAATATTTTTATTTAATTTAATTGACAACAAAATGAATTTACATTGATATTAACCACACGATATTGATATCAAATTTATATATTTCGGCGTTATGTCATAATTGACTTACTTTTAATGGGTATAAAAATAGCATATAAAACCCGATTGAAAAAATACACACAAAAGTACAAAATTATTTCACACACTGACGTATTTTGACATTTCATACATTTGAAATAATACCTGTAATATTTCTGTAAATTTTACTACAGCTATGGTATTAGTTGAAAAAAGATATAATCACCACATTATATTATTGTTATTAAATATTGCGCGATAAGATTAATCCGAAATGTTATATTACAAATAGGCCCTTCACGTGCTGTGGTAAGACATCATTTATGAAGAGCTTAATGTTTACTTTTGCCGTAATAATTCCGTAAAAAAAAGTGTTTATTTCATTTTAACTCGTTTCGTAGGAGAACGACCCACAACAACAATGACTTGTGTTGAGCAGAAGATACAAGCGCTGGCTCTTTGTTGTGAGGCGTTCGGTGCGCACAGTGTCACTTCCCGCGCCGTCACGCAGATGTTTCTAGACCTCACAACGGCACAGCGGCGCCGAACAATAAATATCAAACTTTTACATTTCATTCGGATCGGTCTGAAGTGGGTAAAAAAAAAAAAAAGTACATTTGTTTTTTCGTTCCCCCTCGTCACTTTCTGGCTCGAAATCCTTGAGTAAACTTTTTTTGATGCGGCGGGGCTGAGCGCGGTCATCGGCTCTGTATTAGCGCGCCCTTCTTCACGTGCGAGTCCACCCCACCCGCCCAGAGACTCGCAATTATCCTTAAACAAACACCCGGGCGCACATTAGCCATCTCCGTCTGTCCCCTTTTTCCGCTATGTCCGACCCAGAGGAGCCACCAGCCCCTTTCCCTGTCAAAGGAGCTGGCTCTCTGGTCCGTCCCGTGCCCATCAGACACCCACCCGCCGAACATGAAACGGACCCGGGCCGCGATGTCAGCTGGTCGCCCCATCTGCCAGTCAGTGGGACGGTAAAGGCTTTTGTCCTGGGGGGTAACCTTAGGAGCGCACTGTGTGTCCCCCGCTCCAGCCTGCACATGTGCGACGCTTTAGGATAGGACAGTAACAACATGCTGACTTTGTCTTTTAAAAAAAAAACATTTAAATCACGGGAGAGTAAACAAAACTGCCGCAAATTTTACTTTTAGATTTCCTGTTTACGGATGTGAGGATAATATGATGTAATTTTGAAATGGCATCAAATCTCCTTAAATACAAACTGAACTGTAAACTTTAAAACAAGATATGTTAGTTCCCCAGTTCCTACCTGTTATTATAAATGGACAAAACCTGCGTAATTACAGCATTTCCAAAACCTTACTTTGTTCTGATACTTTTAAGTCCATCTAAATGCGTTAAGATACAAACTTTGTGCAGCCTTGTCAATTGAAGCTGAAAGCCACTCATGCATTCTCCCACTTGGTAGATAGGCTGCGCCCTTGAGCTGCTGAAGAAGGGGGAAGCGGCCGCCGCTCCATCTCAGATAGGTGCTGAAAGAGGCCCTCTGTGCACGCATGGATGCCTGGATATAATGCTTTGGACGGGTCTGTGTGAACCCAAGGGTGCCGAAAAGAGAAACGCGGAGAGTCGGCGTGAACTTTTATTTATTTAGCTTTTGTGGTCGTCTCCCTCGAAGATATCAACAGAAAGTTAACGCGCGAATCATCTATTAATGTTAACACGTTGCCTCACACCTCCAGTTGTCGCGATAAACCCCCCGCCCACCCCCCCTCTGATTTTAAAGCCACAAAGTAAATCCCTGTAATCATTTTAGTTGACTGTTCGATGTAAAAAGCCTGGCCTTAAGTGCTCGACACAGTCCCGGCGCTAACTTCACTGGCTCTCCCTGCATGATGTATGTAAGCGCGGTCCTAAAGGGCTGATGTATGCACTGCTCCGCGCAGCCCAAGTCTTCCCCAAGCACATCTATGATCTCGGGTTACTCAATCATCAATCAGGGCCAACTGCAGCGTTACTGTAGCGCGGGCCCGTCTTTTAAAGCACAGTTGAGAAGGACTGGCTAAGATGGCCTAAGGGACGCTCTCCTTGGTCTGGACCGGCGCAGGTTTGATGTGAATATGTGCGTAGTTAAGGCTACACACAGACCACTCATTGATGTGGGCTTTTTTTAATGTTTGGAGAAGGCCACCTGATAGCAGAAGGATGTGCTTGTTGGGATTTTTTTTTAAATATTTTATCTTAGGAAATGGATGTAGTGATTTATGGGGTTTCCTGCTTGATGACACAAAGTAAACATGCTGCAGAATAGAAGTTTCATAAATCGACATTAAAGAAATTACACATTTTCTTAACATCTAAACTGGACATGAGTATTTTGCCCTTGACAGAAATTTGCTGTCTTTTAATATATTTAGACATTTTGTTGATATTTACATTATGCAAAGAAGTCACAATAATCAAGCAAAAATGTAAACAACTGAGTGAACTTAAAGCCTAAAGCAATGGTAAAGTTTACACTCTGCGTGTCTCGACATCTGATCGACATGTATCAAATGTCAATCCAGTGTCAGTGAATAAAACACATTCATTTGGTCATTAATATTAATTGGTCATTATATTTAGTCACTGACCAAATACTAGATCTGAGCAGTCTTAAGAAAGAGGCACGACTGTTAGCCGCACCCTCGAGTCACTCTAAACCCGTTTTCGTCTAAGAATGGACATTCAGAGGCACACAATATGGCAGTGATAGAGTTTCATGCCAATTTGCGTGTGTGCTTGAAGTGAGGTATTGTGCTGTTTTAATGAGCTGTTTAGACTGGTGGCCGGTTGCTCGATGAATAATTGCCAGTGCCTCTTAAAGGCCAGATGTATGGAATTCATGCAAATTTAGAGCAAAGGGAAACTGTGTGTGTCTTAGAGTGCCCAGGAATAATTGTATTCCAGATGTCCTGCTTTCATGTGTGCGCTCACAAAATGCAGCGCCTGAAAGGACGGAACAGATGATGGTGCGATGATTAAGATCTTAAGCATATGGAGATACGGTGTTGTCTGCCTGTTTGTGTGTGGCGTTTTTGAACGTTTTTTGCTCCCTCAGTCTTCGGTGACAGGTTCACCCATGTCTCCTGGGGAGGCCTTCACTCCCAATTTAGAACCAGGCGTCGTCAAGTGACAGCAGTGGCTCCGGCACCCTACCTTGGCAATATGACTACAGTTAACTTAACAAGGCTCGAAATGTGAGCCTCATCTTTGATGTAATTGATTTGAATGGTTTGAGCATCTTCCTTGCTGAGAAGTTGAATATTTTGGTCTATCTGTCAAAATGATGTTCAAAGACATGCAGGTCATTTCCCTCTGTTTTGGAATAATATAGTAATTACCTGCTCATATTTATTATTTGTGCTTTTACAGTTACAAATTTCAGCAACAAAGTAATAAGATTGTCTAAAGAGGCCACAGCACTCGGATCTTTCAATACAAGAAAAGGCTAAAGCCTCATTCCTCTGTCTGCCCAGGCCAGCTTGTTGTGCACTGATCAGAAATGTCATTACAACACGAATCAAAGATGTGTGTGATGCTGTGCTGCTGGGTAGGTGGTCACTTTACAAGTGAAATCTCCATTTCTCTGAGTCTAATGTCTGCAGTAGACCTGTCGTGGGCTGGACTTTGAATGAGGACATTTATGTTTGGATTTGTGCTGATCACATTCAAGTACACTGTATCTATTGTTTGTGCGTGGCTTTGATGTTCCTGCTGCCTCTACAGCACCTCAAGCTTGGATGTTGCATCTGTTTTATAAAAAAAAGTGAACAGCTTCTTCTGTGCAGCAGAATAAGCACATCAGTGCAATATCCAGAAACTAAAGATGTATTGTGATGTAATGTTTGGATATAAACTCCTGTAATGCTACTTTTAAATAGCCAGAAACAATCACTGCTTATAAAGTCAGACTAAGCACTTTTGCACAATATTGCCAAATAAACGTAAAAAGTATAACAGCCATAAAGTTAAGTAGACCTAGTACCAGTCCAGGATGTTTTCTGAATTTTGCAGCCTGATTGCAGTGAGCAATTCAGGCTCAATTGTTGAAAATTACGAATGATCCATATTGTTTTTGGCTGCTGTCACCCCATCAACTGCAATATTTGAGTGATGTTTAAGCCTTGTTAAATATCATTGAGTGCATAGACCTTTTGACTTTTTGTTTGATTTACCTGATAGTCTGGAAAGGCCACTGAAACTCAATAACACGCTTTAAAAATAGTCAAATTAGTTAACTAATTGTAACAAGAAAGAAAGAAAAGCACTGATTGTTTTATTGGGGATGCATAAAATTAATCAGAAATACAGTCTAGACATTGTTAATGCCTATTCTAGCTGGAAACGGGTGATTTTTTAATGGAATACCTACATAGGTGTGCAGAGGCGCATTTCTAGCAGCCATTGCATTCGCAACCAATTATGCTAGCACTGCTGAAAACTGTTGATTAGAGACGCTGTAGAACTGGCCTGGGTGATCCCAAACGTTTGAGCGGTAGTGTATATATATTTAGTCTTCATTCTTAGCCTATAGAATTATAGGCCACACGTGAACATGTAGGCTAAATATGTACCAGACTGAGGACAAGTTATTGATTTAAAATAATCAAGTGGTGGCTGACTAAAAGGCTTGTTTTGTTGTGGTTCAATGGCCTTACCTCGTAAACACACATCAGTGATGTGAATGAATTGGTGAGAAAAGATCGTTAGTCCAAACAAACACTGCTGCTCTATGTTACTGCCCACTGCTCACTGCGCATGTGCCGAAAATCGCAGACAATAACATTGTACTGTAGTAACTTTTATTTGCTACGTCGATATTTGTGGGGTGATGAGGGTGCGCGTCTTCAGCCACCTGGATTTATTTGGGCCAAACAAGAGATTCCCAGGTCTGTGGTGGCCTGTGTCGTGTCCGCGCTGGGGCCTCAGAGCCCCGAACAGAAGGTGCCTCTTCAGAACTCACACCTGAGCTTCTCCCAGACGGGATATAGTGACCTCCATCTCTCCATCCACTGCCTCTCACTCGTCTCCCAGGCCATGGCCTGCCCTACTTTTACCTCTTCCACTTCGGACTGTTTGATGTCGACTGTGTTTGGGCCCTATTCACAGATCATATGTTTAGAGATGACTCCTTTGCTTCAACTCTAACTCTGTTTATGAATATACATTTCACAAACAGGATGTAGTCGATAGTGTCTAAATAGAGAGGATCTCTTTTATGTATTAACCAAGCTTATCACACTAAATATACTGTGCAGAGAGAAAGCCACACTTCCATTCACTTCTGCTACGACTTTGTTCCTTTTTCAATGTTTTTATCTTCCGAATCTCCTCAAAACATTTCCTAAAATGCCTTTATTCAACTCGGAAATGTGTGTTTACTTGTCTCTTGGCATCTTTTTTTTTTATTTTGTCTTGAAGTGACAGGGTGTGAAGAAGGGTAGGCATGTGCATTTCTCAAGTCAAACGCGCAGAGTCTTCAGTATTCAGTGTGGATTCTTTTATAGGAGAAATCCACTTGGAAAAAGAATGAGGTTATTACTGTGTAATATTGTTCCCAAGGTTAAATAAATTAGTGTGTCGTAAATTGTGTCAGAGGATTCTGATAAGCAACAGTTTAAAGATTTGATACTTTTGAAGATTCTAATCCACACCATAGGGGTTTTTAACAAATCAGTCACTTTCATTGTGAAGGAGCTAATTTCTCGCTCCAGTCCCTGTCTGTGGCCACTCTAATGGCCGCTTTAAAAGATAGAAGCAATGTCTTTGGTTTTGAAAGTGAACTTCTCATGTTCAATCTTAATTAGAGTGCCGTAAAATTACATGAACATCAATAACGTAGAAAGGGACAGGTAACATTAGTTTGCACGAAATCTACAGATATAATACAAGGTGGATTTTTGAAGATCTTCTGATCCAAAACATGTATGTGATTCGTTTGCATGTTGAGAGTCGGCAGTCATTGTCCAGACTAATGCTTTGACTAGTTCTTGAAGATGGTAGCGTAATTAGTGGATCGCTTTGAACCGGGCCGTCCCAGGGCAGTGGGAGGAAGAGGACTTGCGCTAGGGAGACTGAGAAGAAAAGGGCCGCCCAATCTCCACTCCTGATGGAGGTTATATTTTCTGTGACAACTGGACCAGAGTAATCAAAATGTGTTAATAATCCCTTCAAAGGGCTTGGCGGCACATCAGTGAGAAGCCTGAGTGAACGCCAATCCCTCCGCTGTAGACCCTGGTTCGGGCCAGCCCACCCTCGCCGACCCTCCATCACGTCTCTGCCTCTTATCTGCCAACCCACGTTTCGCTCTGTGTGCAACTTTAGCATATCAAATCCTGCACGGCAAGGTACTCTGCTGTTTTCTGTCTTGCAATGAGGTGCGACGCCCAGAGGGGGGCATTGCTCTTAGTTGGGATGGATCCCCGCTGTTTCTCTATAACCTCCCGGGATAGTCTCGGGTCAGACGGCATGGGTTCCAATAAGTTCTGGCTTTTGTTTGAGGATTACTCCAAAGGTCAGAGTTCGTAGAAGCGGCCAGATGGGGTCTCTAACACCATATCTATACTTTCCGTTCCTAAAAGGGGCTTGAGCACCAGGATCAATGAACTCGATCAATGCGTATAGTGCTGGCAAAAAGTTTGATTGCATGCATATTGATTAGATAAGAAGCTGTAAGGCTATTGATCCCATCTTGGATGTTTGGATGTTTTCTGCTTTAGTTCAGCTTATTTGTGTACATGTTTGGGGGCAGCACGTCGAGCGGAATTTGTCACTAATTAAGGCATTTAGAAACCCCTGGCATTGTTCTTGTGAGTTTTGTCCGAGCCTAGTTTAGGATTTTACTGTTGACACTGATACCGCAACACAGAGCTTGCAGAATCAAGTTGCAAGTATTTTTTTTAAAGCATTCCTAATATTATTTTAGTTATTGTCGGATGATTGTGTCCTTTAAGGGGTCAATACGTCTCTGTGCTCGTTTCTCACTTCTGTACGGGCTGTATAGAGGTCAAAGGTTGTGCTCTAAACGAACTTCGGTATAGAGAAGAAACTTCGAAGAGACTGAATTTTTTATATACCCAGCAAGCACACGATCACTGGCCCAACTTTTACTAACCCTTTTGAACGCAGGCAGTGATTTGAAATATGTCTGCTCAATTTTTCAAACACTTCTTTACATATCTAAATGAAGCCTCTGCCAATTAGAGAAAGCATGTCTCATTGTGCAGTCAAGTCCGAGTGCGCGTGTCAGGATCCATTTGAAGCTTTTAAAAATGCATGGACGGAGGTGAGGGACCCGAGCCCGGCCTGACCTTGGAGATGTGCGTGAGGCGTCTCAGGAGAGGCGGTGTCCAGTGTGGGGCAGCCGGCGCCACCAGGCTTAATAAAGGACTCCCGACATCAAAGGAGTTCCGTCACGTCACTCATAAAACACTGGCACGTAAAGTTTGTTCGGTTTCTTCCTCATTGTTCGCTCTTGGATGCTGCATATATAAGTATTCGTATACATCTTTCAGTGTGGATGCATGTTCACAGTAAGGCCTACACAAGAGCGTCTCCCTGGGAAGGCTAACGTAGCTGGGAGCGCGAGAGGACTCATTGACTTTCTAATGATAAGTGGTCAGGACCCCAGCCCGTGTTGGTACCGCGGGTCGGTCCGAGCCACTGCTGCTCGCCTCTGGCCGCCGCCGCGTTCCTCCGTCGACTAACCCCCAGCCGCCTCTCTCTTTGGCCTGCCGGCGGTGTGTCAAAACCCATTAGCACCGAGTTCCGCTATAGACGAAGGATCACTTTCGGTTTACGCGTCTCTATGTGCGCGAGCCTCCCTTTCTCTCTCTTCCCCTAGTTGCTGGTCCTCCTCATCCTCCTCCGCTGTGGGAAAATGAAGAGAGAATCACACAGAAGTAATAGTAACCTTTGACTTGAGTCGTTCCTGTTGTGGTATGTATGGTGCTGTATTGATCTACATTGGCTTTAGGAACTATAGAGAGGGCGAGTCAGTGCGGAGTTGCCGCTGCTTTTAAGTCCCACACATTTTTCTGGGTAAAGACAAAGAAGTTTTAGAAGCGTGTTGACCTCTCGGGGTGCCATAAGCTATGGAGATGTATTGACTCGGAGTAGTGTGTTTAGTATGCATACTGTATATGGACTAACTTCAGAGTTCTTCATATTACTGTCTACTGGTGTAGTCGTCTGATGCTTTGGAGTGTTGGTCTTTTTTTTTTGCTTTAAGGAAAACAAAGTCGTAAATTCAAATAAGTCATTTTGTTTTAGAGGCTTCAGTCAATATGAGGCTCCTGGTTGTAAGCAGATCATTTCGTACAGTTCCATCCTTTTAGGAATATCACAATCACAAAGGTTTTCTTCAATTAATTCAGTGATGTTCGATCTGTGAAAGAGATTTTTCTGATTTGTTTTTACATTTTAGTCCGAAGATTACGCGAAAGTAGAAGTTATGCTAATCTTTTAATAAATTTGAGCTAGCTGTCAAACGCTACCAAATTAGTGAAAATGACCAAATGCTTGATTAGTATTTAGTTTGAGACTTGCACTCAAACTTCTTCATCCTACGAATATAAGCCACGATTTGAATTATAATAGATGTTTACTCACAAACACAGCGCTCCGTGAGACAGCATCCCTCTAACCCAGCACTTCCACTTCTGATGAGCTCAATCTCCCAAGAGAGACGCGCCTGTCAAAGACTTTGTCCAAACAATGAAAAATATGCAGAAAAAATGTGATAAAATAACTCAAATACCTCTCCATCACCGCTCATCAATCCAGCCAGTCAGGTTCATTATTTATTTATGAAACTTGGAGTGTGATATTTGAATAATACGGCTGGGGAGGGGAGTGTCTCTCCCCCCCCCCCACACACCACACACACACAAAACAACAAAATGACAACCACACCAAAAGCACCGGAGGGCAAGTTTCGGCACATCCCATCAGTGTCATCCTGCTCTGCCCCCGTGGCTCTGTCTCCGCAGGTAGCCATGCTCACGTTAGCGCTTGGTGCTTACTGTTGTGATCCATACATGCACATAGTGAAATGGGCGTGTTGCCCCTCTAAAGCGGCGACAGTAGTTTCGCTCATTGACAAATATAGACTATAGTAGGAGGGTCTGTGCACCACGCCCTCGGGCCCGGAGACGCTGTGATGGATGGATTTTGTCTACTATGATCTCCACTTGTCAGACACTTGTCACACACAAAACAATACCAGCATTAACAACACTCGCGGAGGGATGGGCCACATGCCAGAGGGACATGGGTGGGATTGAGACTGCGGTTCATCAGGTACGTACAGTTTAAACAAGTACATGTATGACATTTGCATAGTACTCTGGTGAACTGTGTCAATCAAACTTAAGCAGTTATTAACTTGGTTTACTTATTAACAAATGAGATAAGATCATCTTTACTGTATTTTTCTTACATCTATTACTTAAAGTGCATTACGCAACTTTTTATATGGAAAAAAAGTTGATATTTGTGCGTATTTGACCTTGTAGTGAGCCAGCGGCTGTATGAGTGGTCAGTATTGCGCCTTTGCTTTCCATCACAGTGCTCTCTAGGGCGCGCCAAGATCTCTCACCTCTCTCACCAGAAAACCTACAAAACAAGTGATCCTGGAGCGCCCTAAAGAGCACTGTGATGTAAATTAAAGGTGCCATACTGACCACTCATACAGCCGCTGGGTCACTACGAGGTCAAATACGCACAAATGTCAACTTTTTTCTTTCTTGCATAAAAAGTTAATTTGAAAGATCCTCCCAAATATGCATTGATAAAACTCTTTTTCTTCTCACCAACTTCTTAAACTAAATATTGAAATGCAAATGCTACATAGCAAAACAGTCCCCATTAAATTTTAGTAGACTAGATTGAGAAGAGTAGGTCATGACTTTTGAATTTTTTATTGTAATTTCTCTAACTTTTTTATTTAAATCGCTACTGGCCCTTTGCTTCCCGAAGTCGACAGAGAATGGTGGCTGACCCGGTTTTGAAGCGTCAGCGTTGTTAATATCCACTTGATCTTCGCCTCATATCCCATGACCGCCATCTTTCATACTACAACAACTGTGTTCAAACGCGGCACCACTCCCCAGTCACCGTCTTCCGCAGCTTCCAAGTAACTCTCGCCGCTTGAATGTCACCGCCACAAAGCACAAAGGCCGCCTGCTTGTCCTACAACCGTCTCACCTCACTCCCCCCCACTTCAGCCCGAACCAGACCGCAGCAACAAAAAAGAAAAAGAAAAAAAAATCTCTGGGAGAACCCGTCTTTTGTTTACTATCCTCAGAGGCGCGCGTGTGACGGGCCGGCTCCGGTAAGGGATTGTGACAGAGGTGATGTCTAAATTAATCATTCATGCTCTTTTCACATGGGCTACAGTAACGGGACTGAAATATTAATGGCAGTGGCAGAATAAATTTGATTCCCCCTTTTTCTCTGTGATTATAATCCACCGGCGCGCTCCCGTACACACGCATGTATATTTATGCCCCCGAGATAAGGTTCGGGGTCACTTGCAGGAGTTTGTCTGCGCTCATAGACACACTCACACACACACACTCCCTCTTGCCACTTGCTCTTGTGTACCGCCTCATTGTTTTGGAATATGTACATATCTTTTCACGTGCACCGGGCGAGAGGCTATACATTATACATTATTAGATAGCACCGTCCAGGTATGATATGAATAGTGCGCAGATGCTAGCCAGGATTTTTTTTATTTTGTTTTGTTTGTTATTTTAATTAGCTGAGCTTTTTTTTGTTTTCTTCTTCTTCTTTTCTATGGAGAGCGTGACCTCAGAAGACAGTGGAAGGCTGTGTTCTGGTTGAAATTCAGAAACTGGAAGGGATCTGACTTGCAAACCGGAGACTGGGGACAGTGTTGGGGTCGTAGCATCTTTTTGAATTTGGTATTTGGGGGATTTGTGTAAACAATGTCTGCACAAAACAAATTGATTTGTACATCATTATCTCGTATCTGAGGCTTGGTCAGTCTTGTTGAAATGCGCTAAGGAAGCTCCGCTCATGAGAATAAGCCTCTATATCGGTTGTTCATGGGCGAAATCTGGTGTGGAGTCTCACTGTTGTTCTTTTTCTCCCAGGTGTTGCCAGGCTAAGTCGGTAGTAAGAACAGTTTTTGACCCAGATTTTGTTGTCTGCATTTTGTTTAAAGGGGGGGTATTATGCTTTTTTCAATCACATAGCACCAGTCTATAGCATACTACAATGATGACGTAACCTTCTGTTGGTCTGTATATGCAGTAAATTAAAATAACTGCCTTGAATAAAATTGCTCTCTCAAAATGGCTGTACTGAACCTCTTGAAATAGGCCTCTGTCTCTTTAAGAAGCTTTCCGACACGCCCCCTTCAGCACACTGCTGTGGCATTTAAACAACAACACTGTGCGGGGAGGGGGCTCTGCTGAGCTGAGGAGCAGTGGTTGGTGGCTTGGCTGGTGACAAAAGGTCCAGAGGCGTCTCCAGGAGGTGGGGGCGTTCCTAGGAGGACTGAGGCATAGCTACACCTAAAATGGCTGCCGTCTAAGTTTTTACTGATTACTCAAAAATATGTGAATGAGCCAAGGCAACACTCCAGGCATGTGTTTAATGAGGGAATGACATAATAACATGATATAAAGCTTGAAAAAGTCGATTTTACATAATACCTCCCCTTTAACTGTAAAAGTGTATACTATAAAGAAAGCCTTTGGTGGCCACCCTCGGGTCCAGGACCACATTTTGGAAACATCACCGCTATTTAACTGGTACATTTTGCAAAACTGAACTTTTGCCACTAAAGATGTATACCCAGTTTTTGCAAATGGTGCTGCTAAGTTCTCACAGGCTTAGAAGAAACTTTTTTTTGATAAACTATAAATTATGCATTCATTTTGTTTCTAACTTTAAAGCGGCCGATCCCAAGCACTCCAACGCTTCTCCTCAGCCCCGTCGAATGGCCTACTTTTTGTTGTGGCCGCTCGTCCGAACGGTGAAGGTTGTCTGTCAGAAAATGCCTTGTGACTTTGTTTTGCCGCTGCAGACATCATTGCCGTAAGCCTCACTTAGAGCAACAGAACCTGGTGTTGGTGCGCCGATAACTATCATTGTTTATGTCTCGGCGTGTCACTGGGGATCTGCGTCTTCCTCTGTCACCTTCCTGGATGGCACCGTGCCTCTGTTCACCCCTTCTGTTTCCTCTACTGTAATGAGGAATACGCAATGAGCCAACGAGATCCGAACCTAAGTTGTTTTGCGAAAATGGGGAAGAAAAAGGAAGACTACTCCCATGCCAAGTTTTGCACCCTGACTTTAAAATGTAAACATTACAATATCTCCGTGTGAAAAGATGCTTGTTAAGTCAAAGTTTAGAAGGGCAGCAGTTGTGGCAAGAGTTTTTCCCCCACCGCCGACTAGCTTTCATCATCGCATGTTTTCGATGGGTATTCTTTGTGCAATTAAATAACGATGGGGTAATAGTGCATTCTGTTGTCACCTGTAAAACGAGTCTATCAGCGGAGCGTATTCACCTCATTTACAGTCATCACTTGAGCCAGTGGCAATGACAGGAGTAAGTTTGACGCAAATCGAGCAGTTTGTCCCGGTATTTCAAATGGATGAGTTGTCTTAATTCAAATCTTTCATAGCTTTTTGTTTGTGAGTAACCCATTTTGAGTTTTTGCTTCGTATTCATGTGTAGGCGTTCATCTGCAGCACCATATGGGCCATGGGTGGAGAACTTTTAAGAAACAGACCACTTCAATTCCAACTTCAGGGTTTATAAGGTTTTTTATAAGAACTTTTGAATCCAGAACTTAATGTAATGATTTACTTATTGGAAGTTGATGCGCACTGCTCGCTGAAAAATGGTTTAGTTTACTTTTTGTGCTGCTGTTGCATCAGCAATTGGTGCTTATTACTGATAGCGAAAAACAACATTATAAACTGCATGCCTTGTTTTGCTTAAATTTTGAGATTTTTTTTTTTATTGCCTGGTGGTTTGTTAATAAGGTAGATTTTAATTGTTGAACGTTTAGTAAGACCGGCTCTTGCCAAAAGCTAAGATACTAAATTCAACCACCAGGAGACTGTAAGAAACACATCTTTATTGAATAGCTTTTAACCTCAGTGGAAAAAGCTCTTTCATTGTCATTTTGTCTATTTCGCTTTTTCATTCAGCTGGTTCAAGTTTTTGCATGATATTAGAACTGAAATGTGACAGCTTTGATTTGTGTCTCACATTCCAAATGATTCCATCCTAAATCATATATTAGCAGTGTTTAACCTTACTCTCACCTCTGCACTCACTTATTGGTTATCTCCGAGCCCTAAACGGCACCATGTGTGATATCTCCTGTCCCTGTCTGTTCTGCCTGTGTTTAGCCCCGTCTCCTCTGCCACACTGCGTTTGCCACAGTGACATGACAGCGGCCACAGCTTCATGCTCCGTTTGAGGAACAAAATATCAGTCAAGAGATGTTTTTCCCCTTTTCTTTTCGGGTGCAAGTAGGCATGCCCACATTTCGCAGGCGTCTGATTGAGCGCCTGGAACATGAATATTTGGACGGTGATGTGACGCGCTGTTTGTATATATACTCTATATGTGTGTGTGTGTGTGTAGTGTGAGATCCTAACGACGCTTTCTCCTCTTCCTCTATTGCCTTGTCAGCGA
Organism: Neogobius melanostomus; assembly: GCA_007210695.1. NCBI lineage: Eukaryota > Metazoa > Chordata > Actinopteri > Gobiiformes > Gobiidae > Neogobius > Neogobius melanostomus. The sequence continues at coordinate 2,989,003 of VHKM01000299.1, read as the reverse complement.
CTGTCACACTCCGAATCTTGCTGAGATAGGTCATTTTTCAGTGTCGGGACGGGCGATTCAGGTTGGCACCGGATAGATACGGGACACGTCGAAGTCATTATTCTCGGTTTGCATATGTCACCTGCTTCGTACAGAAATACAAGGCGACATGTTACAGGAGGCTCGGGCTGAAAACCTGGCTTTCCTCAGAGCTTTGTTGCCATTAGCCTAATTAAACTGCATCTCGGCAAAGTACACAAGCGGAAGAACTGTCCGGCGCTCATCAAATGATGCCTGGGTTTAATTTTGTACTCAACACAAAATATGTCAAAAATAAAGGGCTTCACACACCAGGGGGCTTTCAGTTTTCACCAGGAAATTAGCATTTACTATAGGGTCTCGTCGTGCCAGTTTTGAATGCATTACCAGTAGACCTGAGCTGACTGTCTCTCCCTTGTAATTATCTGTGGAGATGAACTTACACAGACGCATTGATAAATTTGTGTATCGATTATATATATATATATGTATAGATTATATAAGATATATGTAGATGCCTATTGAAGAAAAAAACAACAGGCTGAATAGGCGTACGGTATGCTAACGTAACACACTGAAGGTTAGCTACATGAATAATAACGAAATAGGTGTCTGTGTTAATGTCACATAAACAGTTCAGATAACTATAGAATAAAGAACATCTCACTCCAAATCACTAAATCCATTGAAATTTTCATCCTCGGAGTCGCTTCTGAACAATCGCCTTGGCAACTACCTGGGCACGGAGGTGTAACTGCACCGTTGACAAGCCTCTCCCGGCAGCACATTTTTCAAGCTCTCATTTCCGAACTCATTCCTCTCGCTGTGGCCATCGAGCTTTTAGCCTGTGATGAGCTTTTTGTTTCTTCGTTGCGGTAAGAGTATCCTCCGCTTCTCGCTCACTCTAGTGGCATGTGAAATTATATATTTGAATGTAAAAAAAGAAGAATAAATCACATATTAGTCGCTCCATAATATAAGTATAGGCAATATTTAAACACTTGCTATCAGATTAATATGGCAGGCTTGTGGGGCCTAGTCACTACCAAATGCTAACCAGGTTCAGCGTTTGTGCATTTTGTGTTAAAAGAAAAAATAAGGGAATCTGAAGAAAGCTCTGCCGTGACGCTCTTTTGAATTTGATGATAATAGCCCCTTCAATCTATCTGAGATCTATCAATTCTACAATGAATGCAAAGGTCCGATTTGCGTCCAAGAGACTAAGCATTTTACAAAAAAAAGAGATTGTGCAAGAGCTTTAGTTCTCTTTTCACACATAGTACCACCGCGTTAATATTTGACCTTCCCAGAACCACTAGGTCTAGATCAAAATAAAATCATGACTAAACCAGGTCTAAATAGATGACCCCGAGTACCTGCATATGTTCATCAGGACGTGTCTATAACGTAGTATTGGGAAATACTGCGCCACCTGCCTCTGCTTGTTGCTACTTGTTGCTAACCCTCTAACCCCAATGCCCTGAAGTACCCCGGAGAGTGCCCCTGTGCCTGTGCCAGTGCCAGTGTCAGTGCCAGTCTGTACCGCAGCAGGACCGGGTCACGGCTCTTGTCCCGCCCGCGTGGTATTTTAATCTGGGCAATTTGTCCAGACAGGCCTCCTATGAGCGCAGCGGAGTGGCAGCTCGAGAGCCCCTGACAGCTCCTAATCGCTGTCAGGAGAAGTATGTGGAATGTGCCGGGCCCCACACTCCAGTCCTCTTCCTGTCCTCGCAGCCTTTCTGTCTTTCGCCGTCATTTCTCATTGTTCATTTTTACTTTAGTTTTCTCAAGGTGAATGAAAGATCTTTATCACTTCAGAGTTTTCGCTTTTCCCCTCAGTTTGTTTTGGCCCCGCTCCAAACAGCCACTCCAGTCTCTAACAGTCTAACCGTCCACCCCCACCCCTCTTCATCCACTGAAAACTACTGCTGCCGTTTGGAGATTTGTGGTGGAAATGTGTGTTCTTTATGGCCAGGACAAGTTGGATCTATTACAAAGATGTCAGTGGATATTCTCTCATCTCGCACAAGATCATAAAAAGCGTTACCTCCTTTTCTGCAAAAACATTTCACTTGAAAATAAGCTCCAAACATAGGGTCACCGCAGCAGTCATGGTATACGAAGCATCATCTAAAAACATGTGTGATTTTGTAGGAACTGGACCCCATTTGATAGAATACAGAAGCTATATTTCATCGCTCATCCCAGTTGTGACTTTCTCTTCAAATATAATGCAAACCAACAAACTACCAAACAAACAATTACCACAACACGGCCACAGGCAACAAAATACATCAAACTTCATGTTGTGGAATCAATGCAATATCTGACTTTCTTTACAACAACACTTGGGCTTTGACTTGGCAAACAATAAAAAAAAAAAACAGATTTACTTTCAGATTCTAAAATTGATTATCTTGGCAGAAAGTACACGCGTTCTTTCCTAAACATATCCAGCTTTAGTTTTGGGGCAAATTCACAGTGCAGCCTTAGACTGTGGGCTGTGAATGCAAAACATCATTCTTTCATTGATATTTAAGCTATAATGAGCTATGAATTGCAATATTGATCTGAGGTTGTAAAGCACAGTATAACCTGACTATTCTCTGGTTTCCCATTCTGAAGGTACTCGTCGATTTTTTTAATAGCAAACATTTCAAATACTTGAGCAGGCCCCACTTTTATTGCTGCAACATCAGCAACAAACTAGTCCATTAAAATTACCTCAAAGAAGACCTGGATGTCCGATAGAAATTTTCCAGGTTGAACACAAACTCCTCTCCCTCTCCTTTTGGCACAGGAAGCACCGCACTCGGGACTTGCCCGTGCAGGTGCCGTCTGTGCCATTGGCATAAAAACTGGCACACTTTGGGCCATGGCTGTGGCCCCTTCTTCCTCAAAGGCTTGCCCCGACTCCCTGCTCTCCCCCTCGCGGTCCCTGCTGCTCCGTAGCCCAGGGAGCTCATTAGGCCAGACTTCCTCTACATTTAATCCATTTTTCATAGCCTAAAAAACAGTCCCTGATCTTAAAAATCCTGGCTAATTTAAGCCTGGATGTTGGGGAACGAGTGAAAATATGAGGAAAAAAAGTCAAACCAGCTCCTGCTTTTTCATTTCCTCGTGTCTGAATTAAATGTTTTTTTCGAAGTATCTACGTGGCTGGTATAGGCTCATGCCGCGCTCATATCAACAGTGTTATCGCTGCATCCTTTTGCATTAACTTTCTCGCGCTGTTGTCTGCAGGTCTAGAGGGAGCCTGATGTGTTAACTTGGCCTAATGAAAACATTGGTAATAACACGCTCCCTCTCTGTGTAGCTTTAATTATGTATCTGCCTGATACCACAGGCCCCAGTAGGCCGGCAGCTCCACTTGTTGTGGAAGTGAAGTTTCATTTGCATCTCAGATCCAGCAGGGGAGGAAGAGTTCACAGAAACCAGCGCGTTTCACGCTCGTGTTCTCCCTATCATGTCTTCCCCTCCATCACAGCAACTTATTGATCCTAACTAACTTTACCGTATATCAAAACGTAGCTCTATATATAGACTATTACTGATTTCTTGGTTGCTATCTACTGTGAGGATTACTGAGATGGATATAGTGGACATAGTTCTCAAACATAGTTCACAGATCTGAGAAACAGAACTAGTAAAAGTTTTGATGAAGCTGCTAACTTTGCAGTTAGAGGATAGGACACAATACATTTCTAAAATTCATATATTATATACACTTTCCATCTAAATTATTACACACATTTGCCATTCAATCCTCAGGTTCAGGAATTAAGACCATTTATAATCCAAAAGCTAATCCTTACACACAGAGTGTGCTGCTTTTACCCTGTTATTGCCTCAGTCGGATGGATATCCTTGTCAAAGTTAACAAGCTCAAAAGTTGTCTAAGTCTTTGTCCTTTATCTCTCCGGAGGAGGACAAAGCTTCCCCTCCTCTTGGAGAAGTCATCACAGTATTAATATACCTCCCAGGTATAAAGTGTTGATGAGCGCCTGTCTCCTCGGGCTGACACTCATTCTGCAGAGGTCTCTAGGCGGAGAGGCGTGTGCAGTGCGCAGTGGATGTGGTGGAATAGTTAAGCAGTCTGGGCTGCCCTCTCGTTAGCCTCTCAGACGCCCGGTGACAGAGGTGAGTGGGAGCGAGTGGGGCTGGGTTGAGAGGAGGCAGGTCGCTGCCCTGAAGGCTGCCGTGCCATGGCCATGCCAGTCCGGGCCCCAGTGCCACTGTCCTAGTGTAGCCTCTGTCAGGAACCCTCTGCCCTGGGCCAGTGCAGACGGGGCACTCAGGGGGCTGTCACGCGTCGCCCTCAATTACAATCAGGGAGTGAGCGTGCCGAAGCTGCCCGGCGACACCGCTCACATTGCAGTAGTAAAAGCAGCGTGTATCAGGTTTTATCTCCCGTGCAGATGAAGCCGTTACAGTCTGAGCAATCTGTGCCACATTCAAGCTGCCATTTATCACTGTGTCAGAAACTATGAAGCAATGAAAAAGTTTAGAACAATATTTAATAGGTCAAAAGTCAGACTAAGAAATCATACAGTATTATAGCAAAGTTTGGCTTCACTTCGATCACTGTGTCTGTGGTGCCAGTTGATTTAAGGTTTACCACTGGTGGTGGTGAACCACTTACAGTGTGACCAGTTCCTCTGCGACGTTGATTGATGCTGAGACTCTGTTGTGGCTGTAAGGAGAGAATTAGAGCTGCTAGTTATTTCTCCTGTGGGCTCTGGCTGTGTGGGCCTCATGCTGGTGTCCACAGTGCTATATGAGGATTCAGCACATTAGTCCTGCTTCCTCTCTATGGGCTGTTGTAGCAGTGGCTGCCTGTTCGTGTCAGTCATGACAGGGTCACATACCAGAGTCCCACCCTGACGAGAAGATGACGCCTGGCTAAAAGAACTGCTGTGTGTAAAGATATGTTGTCCCACCTCCTGTTGACCAACCTGTCCAAGCCCCTCCATGGTTAAGATTAGCTCTGCCAGATGGGATGCATTATTCATAATAAAAGTGTATCTTAAGCTTGTGTTAATAGAGACTTGATGACTCTATCTCTGTTCAATTCTTTTTTTCTCTTTACTGAGGCTGGCCCCATCTGCATACTATGAAACCACCAGGGAACTGAGCGCCAGCGTCCCCCTACCCTATTGTCACCTTGCATCGGCAAACTTCAAACGCACAAACGCAAATTATTTTGTTCAGCAGCCACTGTGACAACGTCTGTTGCTCAGTTATAGATTAAAACCGAAGGATTTTCTTGAAAAGGAAGGACTGTGAGACAAAAGCGAGCGGCAGGCAGGGGGAGGTTAGAGAAAAGGCCGGCTACTGAGTTGACAATTGAGTTCTAATATTGTGTCCTTTATGAATAATTAATTTGATGCTGAGGCCCTTTAGAAGGTTGATTAAATTAGTTCTGCCATGTCTTAAAACTTAGATATGCTTCATTAGTGGAGGGAGGTGGCAGACATCTTGGAATTCACTTAGGCCTGTTTTGGTTAATGATGAAGAACAGAGACCAGCCTGAGTTTCATCGCTGCATCATATTTTGTCACTATTGAAAATGTAGCCTCTGCTTTTGTTTTGAAACATTCGTGCTGTTTTTGCATATGTTTAAATCTATATCTTTTTAACTATATGTGCAGCGTGAACATTGCATATGAAGTATGTCTCCAGAACAATAGCACCAGCCGTGAACAATGCTCCGTGCACAGGGCTTTGACGTGCCCTCACATGTCGTGCCATGTCGTGTGGATTCACAGTGGCAGCTGACAATAATCTGCGTTCAACTCTGTCGTCCCACTCATTGTTAAATGAGCCGCATGATGTGACTCTTTGTAAAGCCCTTGTGAGCCTCATAGTCTCTCTATAATAGCTGTATTATTTTCCTTTACCAGCGCGGGGAAGTGCTGTGGTGTTACCCAAAGTAAAACACAACACTGTGTGGCAGGGAAACCACAATGACGCAGTGTTCTCATAACAGACTGCTGTGTGTCTGCGCTCGAGAAATGTTAGAGCACCTATGTTAAACTGAAGAGACACCACCATCTACGCATTTAGTTATACCTTTGCAAAATAGTTAAACGCTCTTTAAACATTTATAAAGTACAATTTAGTTAAACCCCCTGACCTTTTGTTGCCAATATAGGTGGTTTTATATTGATGAATAAACAATGCTAGAAAACATTTATTTCCCTTCAAAATTAAATATTGGAACTTTTTATCAGCTCACTCTGTGCTCCAGCACACTTCAGTGCTAATATTACTAGTACTATACATAGTTTGTCACCAAATAGTATTGAATTTGAGTTGTGAACTTTCTGAGCAGAATCTTGTTATGCCCCAAAATAGCAGAGCTGATCTGTTGTAGCCTGACTGTGTTAGTTTCCTGTCCTCCATCTTGTTTCTGATTGGTGAACACTTGCTCCGTTGCGAGCTCGCGCAGCCCTCTCCTCTCGCCGCTCTTTTCGGGGGTCCTCATCCTCGGCTCATGACTATTAATGAATTCAAAGTTTTGAGAGAAAATAATCTTTAAGTGTCTCCAACTGTCAGATCCTGTCAGCGCCGGCGCATCTAATGGCCTGCGTCTACCATTCGGGCGCATGTTTGAAGTCTCGCTTTTATGCCCCGCTTTCTCCCCCCCCCCCCCCGTCCCCCCCCGCCTCTCCCTCAGTCTCTAAATCGCTGCTGACAATCCTCCGTCCCCTTAGACTATTTGTTTGTTTTGCTTGTCTTTACATACCATCGACGTAACAAGGATGCATTTATGAGCAGTTAATAGGGGGAGCGCGAGGGGAGGAGCTTTCTTATATTCAAATAGGATCTGATCACGAGTCAAGTTGCAATCTGTTATATCGTCCAAATGTATCAGCGCTGCCAAATTGTTTCAAAAGTAGATTTTTTTCCCCCCCCCTTCTTCTTCACGTCCAAAGCCGTTTGACAAGGAACAGCTGGGCGGAAAGAGTCGCAGTCTCGTCAGCTTGAACGGAAGAGGTGATCCGGGCATTGATCAAGATTGTCTAGACAGCCCGTGTATGTTTACCAAGCGGATTTTGACTACAACAAAGCGGACTTCATTCGGTTTCGTCGCTATTATCAGTAGGTGTTGAAACGTGCTAAATACTCCAGAAGAAAACCGCGCGGAGGCTCCCAACAGGCCCTGTCAAAACATGCAAATGAGCTTGATGCCACCCTCGATACTTTTTGACAAACGTAATGAAGGTGTTCCTATTTGGGACGTGTTAATAACCACCTCCTCCAGGTTTTTTTTCGCTCGTCATAAACTCCTAATGCGTTGAGATGAGGGTGCCCCCCCCCCCTTTTCCTTTCTCTCCCTATAACGCGATATTTATTGGATAATGAACTGATGGCGCGTGTTAGATCTACTTTCGCAGTCTTTCCGGGCGAGTTGGAGGAGATAGGCAGGGAAGAGGTGCCCGAGGTGTGCTGTTGTAAAGATAATTAAAAGGCAAGAAATTTTGTGTCTGGCTCTTTGATCTGCCTGTCAACTTTCTGATGAGAGGCGTGAAAAGGGCTTTAATCAACAGTAATGCAATGATTAGCGCTCCTAAACTGCCGAAGACCCAACTCGATGAACGTCAAGTTTCGCCTTTCTTCTCTCGCTCCTCCGTCCATACGTCTCTCTACGAGTCCATCTCCCGCAAAACTGACAAACTTTTCCCTCCGCGGCGTCGGGAGGGGCTGGTGGATTTGATGTCGCTCTTGATTGGGCCTAATGATGGCGCAGTGGACTGAGCGAGTTTTAGTAAGGTGTGACAAAGGTGGTTGGCATATTCTTTAAAGTCTGCTTTTCTTATTATGTAGGTGGGATCGATATTGTTAGGGTTCTGCGATATATCGATAAATTATCATCAAAAGTTCAGTTTTACTTTTTTTTTTTCTTGTTTTCACACAATTGGATGATCTCAAACAAATTGCTTACGACCTTTGTTTGAATTTAATTGAACATACTCTCTTGAAATGGTTTGATGATGATATCGCAATATTCAAAACTTTGTGCTGTTTTCTTGTATTGTGTTGCCTAATGCCGAAGGTATAAGTATTAATTGGTTTTAAAACAAAACTTTGTCTGAAATATGAACATATGAGTGAATTTGTACCTTTTCATACTTTGTCACATCAGATAAGGAAATGTTACACTGCACAAAAATGTCAAAAGCAAAAAAACGCAAATCTGAGAACGTCTAATATCATGAAATTACATAAAGGTCACAAATGGTCCAAGGAAAAAAACACTTTTTGGAGATGTGTGCCGAAGATACTGGGGTAGTAATCCATTTCCATTTTTTTGTCTGCCTCTCTTTGGACGGTATTTAACTCCACTTTTGGAGGTACGTATTACAAAAGTAACAAAAATATAAACTTTTTTCAGTAACTAAGGAATATAATAATATTATACAAATATGGGAATATTTCTCATTACAATTCAAGTAACTCGAGTAACAAGTACATTTAAATGGTTTGTATATTGTATGAACGAAAACAAATAAAATGCAACACCAAATCAAGTTGGACACTGGTGTATAAGCTGCAGTTAATGTCATCACAACACCGGAGAATGCGGAGCAGGAAAACGAAATCTTGGTCCTCGGTGACATTATTACTATTTTCAGTTTATTTTTGCCAAAAGTAATCAGAAGTAACTCAAAGTAGTGTAACGCAGATACATTATTGAAACCGTACGTAATATGTAATACAAACATATTACATTTTTAAACTGTAACTACTTGTATAGAATATATTAACATTTTAAAGTAACTTCCCCAACACTGTTCAGCTTTAGAAGTGTTTTGAGTTAAAGTTTTATGTTCTTACTCCTGTTGACATGTTTCCTCTTTATTCCCAGCTTTTTACATTAGTGTTGTGCCATTTCTAAAAACTCATTTAAATGAGCTCCATCAGTTTGACGTACGAATGGATAATTAAATTATTTAAGTTTCTGGCTAAAGTACATTAAACTCCAGCGTGATTTGACCAGTGTTTTTTGTTTGTATAGTGTTATTTTTACGTTGTACAATGGGGCCTTTTCGTCAATAGTGAGTCACAAATGTCAGCGCGATGAATAATGCATTCACAAATTAGCTCATTCGGATATGACTTTTAATTCTAGACTTCATACATTTTTTACGATTTGACAAAGTTTAATCAACGCATAAAAAAAAAAAAAAAATCACTTTCCAAGGAGTGGAAATGGAATTAATAAGTCGGCCGTGTTAGAGCGTCACAATTGACCAATTGGCTACACTTAGAATAGGTGTATAGGCTGACCACTCGTCTGTAGAAATTCCCCATGTTTTTTTTTTTTTTTTTTTTTAATTGAAGACCTCTGAAAGAGCCGTTGCTGGCAATGTTGTGCACGGGGCCAATCAGAGCGAGCACCCGAGTCCATTAGTTTTCATTTGGATGCTTCAGTAAGACTGGCTGATTAAGTCCAAGCAATTTGCCAGTGCAACCCTCATTCTCCACTTCCCCCCCCCTCCACGGCCCTCTTCCCTCCACACGGGTTGCCGTTCAGGTTAATTTAATCTGGTTTGTTAGAAATATTAAACACAATAGCTTTATAAAATGTCGGCAGCGTGTTCTTTTTTTTGCGCAGAATTAGAAGTTTCTGGTTCTGTGGTGCTCGTGAAGTTTGAAAAGCTCACCATATGCCAGCGCTGTACGGCTATAGACCCACGCGATCTGCAGCTTAAGAACCTGCCAAAAATCAAAATAACAAGTCTGGATATAAGGCAAGGCTGATATAATGAAAAACACACATCATTTATTCTGTTTTTCACACTTGGTTGTATTCAAGTTAGCAATTAGCATAGTGTTAAGTGGTTACAGTGCACGGCTAACAAACTGACAGGGCAATTATGAAGGGCAGGATCTTTCACATGTTTTTCGATTCGCAGGCAGACGTAATTGTTTAGTTTTAGCATGTTAACAAGTGCGCACACGCTTCTATGGTTACATTTAGGAAAGAAAACAAACTCTTTCCAGCGTCATCAATTTTCATCCAGCGGCAAATGAGACCGCAAACTGTAGATGTGTCGACGTGGAGGATTTGACTTTGAGGTTAAGGTGAAGGGAAAAGAGGGGAGGGGGAGCTCAAACCCTGCTTTTCAGTTCTCTCCACCCGCTTTTTGGCTTTAAACAAATAGTTCTATTACCGTCTGCTCCCCAACACGCCCGGTCATTTATACCATTACACTGGCGTCTTATCACCCATAAGACGCTCTCAGGTCTCTCCGTCCTCCCAATTGTCTGTAATCAGCTATTTAAAACAGTGGCGGAAATTTCTTTTGCGCTCTGCTCCGGTCTGACGGACAGGCAAACGAGCCCGCGGGAGGAGGAGGCATATTTTGTGCGGGAATGATGAATAGGGCGAGTTTGAGTGGCTGAGTAACGGAGATCTGTCTTAATCAGAAGTGATTTGTCAGAACAGGAGCCGCGCGGGGTCAGGGCGCAGGCCATGAATAAAACAGAGGCTGGCGCGGTGAAGAAAGGCCCCAGAAATGTGGCCTGACTGCCCAGCGCTGCACATACGCCGTGCAGGACCGGGACTTGTACTACATCACATTCCCCTATAGCACTAAGCGGTCTGGTCTTGTGTTTTTAAACATCCAGCTACACTGTGATTTAAGTTGAGGAACTGTAGGCCAAAGTTTAGAGCTAACCTTTAAGAGGGCATACGCAAAATGTACTTTCTGTCGAGCTTTTGACTGCTGAAGCGCTCCAGTCTCTACTTCCTGGACTTTGTTGCATAATGGAATCTTTTTTATTTTTAAAAGCACATTAATCATCACTGTTCTGCGGTCGAAACGTGTTCATAGCGGTACCATTAATCAGTCACCTGCCGTCCACCACCTGTAAGTTGTGTTTTACTCACACAGATCTTACACATATTTTCAGAAACTACAAAGTCTTAGCTTTCAAATTAGGCATTCCACCGGAACAAAATAGTGACAAAAAAAAAGCAATGAAAACGTGACAAAATGGCGACGAAAAAGTGATAAAAAGCGACTGGAGAAATAGAAAACATGAACACTCCGGAAAAGCAACTTAAAAGCGACACAAATGTGACAAAAATGCGCTTAAAAGTTTAGATCAGGTTTGTAGGTCTTAGCTTTCAAGTGAAGATTGAGGAACTGGAGAAAATGTGCTCGTTTCAAGGTGGGGGTTAAGACGTTCAAATGTTTTCATCCCGTTGAAAGTTCAAACTTAAAGCTCCGGTACCTGATTTTTTCCTGTTCAAAAAATAAAATGTTTACTTTTGGCCCAAACTCATTTGTAGCTGTCTCAATCGATTCTACTTCTATCTTCCGTCGTTCAATGAAAATTTGGGTGAAGACAATGCAACAATATCTGTTTATATGTTGGGTTTACAACACAAAAATAAACTTATTCTACAACCACAAAAAGTTAGGGACCCCAGCTTTAACATGCCCTTCCCACTGCAGCCCACAGAGGCAAGTTCCAAGTCCTGACCAGCCCAGTTCCTCTCTCCCTCATGTCTTTTTCATAAATTCACATTATTTCAATTTATAAAATATAATATAAATGTTATTCAGTTATTTACTTAAACCGTGTGAAAATTGTTTATGTAAAGCTTCTATATCACTTTATTTTATTTTATTTCAGTTCTAAACTACACTCTTCTCCTTTGCAGCCATTGATTCCATTGCTAGTTGGAGGTGGCACTCGAGTTCACGTTATAATTGTATTCAGAAATCATACACGTGCTCCAATGTCAAAATGATTGACATCGTCGGTTCCTTTGTAATTTGTTTGGTATTCAAAAGTTTGGTATCAAAATTGAGGGATAAGCTTGAAATCGATCACAGTTAATCACAATTATCCCCAAATGGCCTATTGTTCCGCCAGATAATAAGGGGATAAGATTGTATGCTAATTGTGATCACTCGGTACAGTACTACGATCTTTTAATATTTATCACACATTGCGAGAAATGTCACTTTTTGGGATAATGCAACTCTTTTTGCCAAAACGTCAGTCTCTCCTCCCGTTCTGTCAGACTAACCCCGCTGATTAACATTCGACACAGTGGGCTGTTATCATAAGGAGGCTGTCATAACACTTGGCGGGCCCCCGGATGCCACACTCGGCCCCCTTGTGACCTAGCAGTTGGCACCTCTTTATTTCTGATGGAGAAGGAGCTAGCCTCATGGCCTGTGGGCTCAGCATTACAAATATGTCCCAGCGCGGGTACAACTTTGATGGAGGTGATGAAAGTGTGTCACTAGGCACTTGTAGACTCCTCCAGAAGTGTACAAAGCCTGGCAACTTTATTCACCTGAGAGTCGCTGGCATATGCTGCGTAGTGCGGATAGAGAAAGCTAATGTACAGAGTTACAGCTAAACTTCCCCATAGTTTTCCCCGGAGTTGCCGCTAGCCGTTTGTTCAAGATACAAGTGTGTGGTAACCTTCAAAAAGTGCTTAATGAAAAGGACGGAGGCTCAGAGCACACCACTGTCAGGTCTTGTACCCTTTCGGCTCCAGGGATGGACACAGTGAGGCCAAAAAAAAAGCACCATAAAGCAGACATAGGAGAAGAAGGGAAAAGGTCTCGGACGGTTTGTACCTGCCCTGACACTGCTCTTGTAAAATGCATGATGTGTCCAATTAAATGTAGAGAAAGTTGAAGGTTGTGGAGGTTTTGGTCTGAAAAAAGGAATTGTTTACTTCCAGGGCAGAGTTGTCCCTGGCCACAGTGGGCAGTATATGAAGTCTAAAGTTTCACTTAATTATGAATGACGACTTACTGTATGTGTATTGATCAGGCCCAGGGCGGACAATAACCATTGTGTCTACCACAGTGAGTCAGATCATAGTTCAATAATATGATGGTTATAATAATTGCTGTATTTATTGTTATATTCTGACACTTTTTTCACCTCATTTTATACAAGTTCCTGTTCATTATTCTTCATACTGGGATAGGGTTATGATTAAACATATTGCATTGAAATAAATTAAAAGTTGAGTGTCCAGTTTCTTTGTATTTACCTCAATTTCCGCGTTATTACACTCTGTTACTATGCTATTTCCAGGCAATTACCATCCGATTAATATGCTATAAAATAATGTATGAATGAGTCAGCTGATGTGAATTTAGATATGATTCTTTTTTAAACAACGTTGTAAGACAAGTCAGACAATATGAACTGTATCCATGCCAAGTACTGTAGTAGTAAACATACAGATTCCTTTCACACGATGAACTATATCCATTTAACTAGTTCTTTTCTCATGTGAATCCAGGTCCAGGAGCTGGATGGACTACTGTATTTTCAACATGGAACCACTATTACTTTGGTGATGTTGTTGGGCTTTAATTATGATTGCATTAATTATAATCAAGGTGCTAATGTCTGTTTCTTGACATGTTTTTACATTGGACGGCAGAGTTTAGCCAAGACTGTGGCGCTGGTGTGAGCCTAATGTAATGGAATAATGGGCTTGTTAAAAGGACCGTTGGGGATGGGATCTTTAACCAGTGAGTCAGACCGAGGCCTCGGGGCCAGCCTTATTTTAATTGTTAATATGCGTTTAAACTGGAGGGGAATATTTTACACCCTAACGAGCAACAAGTCAGGGCTTTAACAGTTAATTATTCCTGCCCCCGCGTCATCTTTATCAATGAGATTTTACCTTTTTAAGATGTAGCTAATGTTATAACCTCTTGCTAATTACAGGGTTGTAATCAGTAAATCAGTTTAATGCACTTGTTTGTGCTTTCAGGATGGCTGTCTCTCATCACTGTCTTTCTACTCGTGCTGCACAATTAATAGCAATCAAATCGAAATTGCAATTTGAAAGGTTGCAAATGGCCCCTCCTGGAACGCCCTTAACGTGATGGAGGGGTTTGAGCACCCGAATGATCCTGGAGTTCTGTTGTCGGGGGCTTCTTGCCCTGGTAGGGTCTCCCATGGCAAACAGGTCCTAGGTGACGGGTCAGACAAAGAGCGGTTAAGAAGCCCCTTATGAGAGACCAACAGGCCCAGTTAGAACCATGAGGCCGTCCTTCTGTGGACCCACCACCTGCAGGAGGAGCCATAAGGGCTGGTGCAATGTGACTTGGGCAGCTCCAACAGCTGCCCCCATGACCTGGCAACGGACAAGTGGAAGAAAATGGATGGATGGATGGATGGATGGAAGGTTGCAAATTGCAAATCTCAAAGACTACAACCATTTAGACAGTATTATATCCATTACAAATGCCAAAATATCCTGTCTCGAATGGCCTGCTAGCCCTGTGGTTTAAACCTCTGCAAACATGTGCACAATCACAATGCTAATCGCAGTTGCAATACTCATAAAGGAAAAACAAACAAAAAGCAACACAATTGGATAAAATTGCGCAGCCCTATTAGGCCTCAACAAGTTTTTTTTTTCCCCAGGAGCTAATAAACATTTCCACACCCCAGTGAACAGTGCAGCTAACCAAGATGAATGGAAATGTAGATATGTGCCAAACGCTGAGTAATGTCGGGGAGGATGCATAATAAAGACAATAAACGGCGCATGAGTCCCGGGGGAGTTGTGGCGCTGATGGTTCGGAGCGGGACGTGGGACGGAGGGGGGGGGGGGTTCAACACAAGACTTTGTTGAACACACATGAACCCTAATGACCGCACGACCAGGCAAAATGTTTATTATTAACAAGCCGTGACCAAAGTTTGGCTCCAAGAAACTATTTGTTCCCTCCACTTTTTGGGCGCCATTATAAAAACCTGTTTGTAAAACCGTTACTGCCGCGGTTAGTTTCCTGCTTTAATTGGTGATAGCTGCATTTTTAGGGTTGTTTTTGCGTATAGTGCAAATGACTCAATCGTGAACGTGTCGCGCGCTCAAATCCATCAGACCTTTAAGGTTTACTGTTTTCGCACTATTTCATGGTAAAATGGTAAATGGTCTCACTTTTCCACCTGCATTAGGCACTCAAAGCGCTTTACAGCAAGAATCCACTCACCCATTCATACACCAATGTACGCAGACACTGGAGGCAAGGAGGGTGAAGTGTCTTGCCCAAGGACACAACGACAGCGTGCACCTTCAGGAGGCGGGATTCGAACCCCTGACCTTCCGATCATGAGACGACCCGTTCTACCATCTGCGCCACCGTCGCCCCATATACTTTCATCTTTCGTATATTTTTAGTTTTATGTTTGAAGTCAACAGTCGATCCAGCATGTGGTTCACGCGGCTGTTTGTGCAAACAGAGATAGAAATGTATCATGAGGTTAAGTTATTATTAGGAATCTATAAAAGTTGTAATCTATAAAAGTTATATCAACAATGATTGATATAACTTTTTCTTAAATAGACTGTTTTGTGAAAAATGCTACTAATTTAAGAGCAGCATCACACCTACTGTATCTCCCGTATTTTCTGGAATATAAGTCACTCCGGTGTATAAGTCGCACAAGCCAAAAGTTGCACCATGAAGAAGGAAAAAAACATATATAAGTCGCTCTGGAGTATAAGTCGCACCAGCCTTGGCAACTACCTTGGCCTGGAGGCGTTACTGCACCGTTTACAAGCCTCTCCCGGCATCATTGTTCAAGCTCTCATTTGCGAACTCGTTCCTCTATGGCAGAGGTCACTAAACGGCGGACCTCGGTCCAGATCCGGACCCATGCGCCAGCTTGTCCGGACCCGAACCTTGGATCCGAATTTTGGACCCGACCGTGAATCCCCTCGAGTGAGTGGCTACGTGTGCACTCTCTCTCCCTCTCTCTCCCTCTCTGACAGCTGAGCGGTAAACTACAGGCCAGATGAAGAGAAAGTCCTACATCTTAGCTCCGTGACACTTGTTAAATTTTTAGAAACGGTTTCGGAATGACTGAAATATGGCTCGTTAAAAAAAAGAGCGGAGGACGCCCTAATTAAATATGCACGCGCGATCGTAATGCACAAATAGCACGGCTGCTTCCGCCCGGCAGCGAGCAGGTCAGACTTGGACTAAGCAGGGCTCAGTGTGTTGAACTGAGCTAAGAGCAGAAACACATCACTGTCAGATATTATGTGCACTTTGTGTATAATAGAGGCTACAGTAGCCTATGCATTCTGCTATTTAGGAGCCAATATTTATCTTTAGAGCAAAAACAATAACAGGATTCAATTAATTGCATTATTTTCTAATCACAGTAATGGATTTAATAACGGCTTAAAAATCCCCATATAACGTTGAATTAACCCTGTATGTTCCGGACCTTTGCTTGACAATTTTTTTCAATTCGGACCTTGGTGAAATTTAATTTGTGACCCCTGCTCTATGGCCACCTAGATTTTAGCCCGCAATCAGCTTTTTTTTTTTTCATTTTCTTCATTGCAGTAAGAGTAACCTCCGCTTTTCACCAGTCCCTCACAAGTTTCTTGCTTATTTTCTGCTGCTCGATTACCGGTTTTTAAATCTTCAGTGGTACAGGAGTAGCAGGTACTGGTACACAAGCCTAAAGCGCCCTCTAGCTGTCAGTGTGGATACAACAAATATGTGAAATTATATATTTTGATATATAAGTCGCACCTGAGTATAAGTCGCACCCCCAGCCAAACTGGAAAACAAAAGTGCGACTTATAGTGGAAAATATGGCACTGTATCTATTGGCTGCTCGCTTTAATTTGTCACATTGAGTTGAGCACAGTTTTTGTCAATATTGGGACAACTTCAGTTCAATTAGTGATGCTTTCTGTGTTAAAAAATGACTTGTCCCGTGCCTACGCTGCTCTCCAATCCATCAGCGTTGGGTCGAGGATATCACTATTTTCTCGCCCCCTCATCCGTCTTTGCACCTATTACAAACCCTTCCAATAATGCACTTGCCATCAAAACAGTGTGCTGCTCCGACGCTTGTCACAGTCATTTATTTCAAAGAAAGGCCCGCTCTGACAGAGACGGATAGACGCGTTTATTTGTCTGTTTAACACTAAGATGCCGCCGTTCTCCTTCCCCCTGTTGTGGTGCCACGGGGAGCTCCGGGGGGTTGTCCGACGCCTCTGTTCTTACGGTTATTAATACCTGCACTCAGTCTTTTAATCTGCCCTATTTGTCACATGTGACTGTCTGACTGCACTGTTTAATCTGGTTATCTTTCAATCTGTCCCAGGCACCGATAAGAAACTAATGACAGGAGGACGAGGGACACTGACGAAATGATTTTACAATGAAAAAAAATGTGGGTAACGCAGCTCCAAAACTATGGAGAGAGGCAGGAACAGGCAGGAATTAGCAACATTAATAGAAAGGTAATAATTGTCTCATTCCAATCAGGACGTTTTAATCTATTATAATTTTATCCTCTGCTTCAAATTGCAAAGCCAAAATATACATTTATTCACTTATTACTTGCTGTAAAGTGCAAGGATGATGTGAATATAATTGTATACTGGAAATCACTTCTCAGACTTTTTATCTACCACTCAAGTAATGTTGCATCCTATTTAACCCCTTAACCCGAGCGCATTTTCTCCAGTTTGGCATTACCCAAATCTTAAAGCAAAAGAGCGACAAAAAAACACGCCGGAAAAGCAACAGTAACACAACAAGAACGAACGACTAAAGAGTGATGGAAAATGCAACACAAAATCAACAAGAAAGCCACGAAAAAGGTGACAAAAATGCAATGGAAAAAGTGACCGAAACACGACAAAAAAACATGACAAACGCTTAAAAAATTCGACAAAAAAGCTCTAAAGGCAGGAAGCTTTTCGGCTTAGAGGTTAATACTGGAAATGCCTTGAAACTGTTTTGTTTTGCGAGATTCTGACCCACGTGTGCTTGTATTTACATTTCATATGGCCTAATATCTATCCCTACACTAGTTTATTTGACACTGCCTGTCTCTTTTGTACTTGTTCCTGATCCATTCCTGTCCCATCTCTCTCCTCTCTTGTTTAGCTGCCAGCTGTACCTCCCTCTCCCCCCCCCCACCCCCCCCACCCCCCCCCCCCGCCGCCCGAACAGCGGCTCAGCACGAGGGCCCTTTGGTGTGCGGCACCTGTGTAGTGTAATACAGTAGTCAGCCGGCGCGTTGTTTATTTCGGATTTGTTTGGTGCGCTTGAAAGCCCGTCTTTGATCCAGGCAAAGATTCTTCACTTTTTTCCCCCCTTTTTTTCTTTCTTTCTTTCTTTCTATTCACCAATTCGTCTTGCGCACCCCTCATTTTTAAAAGCTACACTGATGACTGTATTATTTTTTTTATGTAGCAGCAGTTCTGTTTTTTGTTTCGAACCCAAGGGACGGCAATTTTGACAGTGACCAGTGACGAGCCTGTCAGGTCCCCGAATGTTTCCTAATGTGTTTACGGCTCCGACTGACGAGTGCGTTTAAAAAAAGAGTGACTTGATGAATATTGCATCGGGCTGAAGGGACGCCACGGGAAGCCGGGGGCCAAAGGTGCCCCCTGTTCTCTGGCGATTTATTTCACGTTTTTTTAAGAGGCTTGAAGAAGCGGTTAACTCCAGTGTAGTGTAGTAGCGACTGTCACTTAGGCGTGTGTCAGCGGTGCAGTTTGTGAACAAAGCGTTGCCAAATGACTCCCTCAGAACACTTGAAGCTATAGGTAACTGAAACTGACATGAGAGAAGAGGGAAAACTTAACCACACTATGAGAAGAAAGAGAGTTAACCAGTTAAATGTAGCTCATCAACCAAAATCCTGAGCTTAGCCTGCGCTTCTCACAATATCCCAGTTCTGTTCTTATTTGCGGGGTCTTCTTTTTAACGCGTTTTCTCACAGCGCCTGTCTTGTGTCTTCCAGAGCAAGTGGGTCAGGAGATCCTTTCCAACCTGCACAGTGATCGCGAGAAGATCCAGAGAGCCAGAGAAAGGGTGAGTCCACACGAGAGCCACCTGTTCTTCCCCAAGTCCAGTTATTCAGCTCGCATGTGTCCGAGAGACCAGCGAGGTGATAAATGTGGTCGAAGCTCTGGCACTGCGCTCCGTCTAGAAGCAGCCAATGGGCGTCCTCACACCGGTGCACAAACAGACATGAGTCAGCAGATTGTTATTTATGCAGGTGTGTTATTATTTATAGTGAGTGATTCAGGAGGGAAATCATCCTACGCCTTTCACCACCACCTTCAAAATGTCTTTACCTGGATTCAACTTTACGGTTCTTCCTCCGGCTCCTAAGGCTTTTCCCATCCTCTCCAGTTTCCATTTTATCGTCAGGAGCTCCCCTTCGCCTTCTCCTCCCCAGATCCTGACCGCTGCCCCTCCTCACGTCCAGGACGGACAGACAGGTAGACAGAGACAGGCGTGCGCGCGCAGGCAGGGGCCAGAGCCCTGACGGACGCCTCCACGCAGAATGCTTAAAGATCACAACATGGCAGTGGGCCTCGCACGGGCGATTTCAAAGCAAATCAAACGTCTCCTTTCAAACGGTCCGCTGTGTGTCTGCCCAGACAAGCAGCTTTCTCTGTTGCTTTTCCTCCTCTTCCCTGGAGCCTTTTTGACTGGGCACACACATAAGCTTAGAGGGCATGGACGGCAATTTAATGGGCAAAAGACACATAAAACAAAGCCCTACAGTACATTAAAAAGGTTAGTGGCACACAGGTGAAGTCTGAAACACCAGTATCTTACTGTAGTGCACTCGTATACAAGCGTACGTCAGCACAGACACAAGTGTGGAGCTCAGCGGGAGGCTGGCCTGTTGTGATGCTTTTATGACACAGTTCGACAGAGTTTTTACAGGGTCAAAGCACTTTGCTCTTAACTTCTCTGTGAGCTGTACTATACACTATGAACCAAAGGCTCTTCTGTAGTGCATCTCCAAACACATCGTAACCACCAACGTCCTGTGCTCCTAACCCCAATCTTAAAGACAAACAAGTTAGGGCTTTTAGAGGGGTCAGGCTCCTCTCACTAATGCAGTTCCAGTGTGACTGTATGAAGGCACATGAAACAGGAATCTGCACTGAGCTTAACTGCTCCTCATGAGAGTAATTAACAATATTTAACTTAATTACAGTTTACCGTGTGTAAACATTACACAAAGCATGATATTAAGACATTTCTGAATCCACTGCATTTGGATAATTGACGTATGCATTCATATGATTTGTTTCTTTGCATATTTTCATGTAACATCAGGTTCATGGAACATACCTTTAAACCACACTGGATACCTCATATGGCATTACGTTGTACGCAAACCGAATCAGGTTCTAATCACTCAAATGCCTCCCATCCCAGTCACATCCTTTTTAGGTTAAGGAGGCAGTTGGAACGTGGAGGCAGTGGAGCGAAAATGAAAAGAAGGAATGATTCAGAGGGATGTATTTTGGGCGAAGCGTCTGGGGGACAGATCTGTGGGTAGAAGCAGACATCAGGCTTCCTCTGCAGGACTTGTTGTCTTTGCCAGAGGGCCCAAACCCCGGGACCCCCACCTCCTCGCCCCGGACCACATGGATCTTTGGCTCTCGCAACCTGCGGTACACCAGCTCCCACCGCCAGAGGGGAGGAAGCGCGGAGAGGTGCTACTGACGAGAAGAAAGTAGTGGAAGTGTGCTATATAGTGGAGTCCGACTATACAGTGTGAGACATGTTTCTACAGCTCTCATAAAGCTTACCACACTTACATTCTTTCACAAACAATATTCTACTTACCAGCCATAACCAAACAAAAGCCATTATTCAGTTTTAATATTGCCTCAAAACCAGCGATGACTGTGAGTAACTCCTTGCTGACTCCAGAGGGAAACTTTCTTCACCCAAACTCAAATCATTCCCCTAAAATGCGACTACAGGTAGACGTCAATTACACCTTACTCCATGCACCGTCAGCGTTTTCCTCCTCAGTCACAAAGGCGCAAGGCGTGCAGTGAGAGAGAGAGAGAGAGAATATTGGAAAAGAAAATACCCCAAGATCCAACATTAGCTTTGAATATGTGCGATCTTTATTTCAAGTGCTCCTTCAAGGATTCCCTGAGCCTGTGGTGGACGCCAGAGGGAAGGACCTTGGCACTAATATTTCTGAGGTTTGGCTTTGTGTAAAAAAATGTGCACATGATCAGGATGAATGGAAGCGGGCATTGGTTACTGACTACACCAAGAAACGGAAAGGAATATTAAAAGAGTGACTAGGAGAGGTGTGCTAAATGTTTGTGCACTTGCTCATTTTTCACAGCCTTGGAGGTAATGAGTTTAATTGTGTTTGGTTGAAAAGTAACCTTTGCTCCCTGCTCTTCTTGACTTCCTTGAAATTAATATTAAATGCTCTCCTCTCTTCCCTGCCGCAGCTGAGAGAAACAGACGCTAACCTGGGGAAGAGCTCTCGTATCCTGACCGGCATGCTCAGAAGGTAAGAGCCAGGTAGGGAGCCTCTTTCTGGACTTCTGTGTGTGTGGATCACTCCCTGCTCTGCATGTGTGCTTTATGTGAACTACAGCCTTTTCACCATCGTGGGTCACGCACGGTTTACTTTTAGTTGCACAGAAAGGAACCTTGGTCAGAAACTGCAAGAATCATCCCAGGTCAGTCCCAATCCCAAGTTCATGGAGCATTTAAAGCGAAACTACGTAACATTTCACCCAGTACATGGAGGTAAAGAAAAGCATTTATTTCATGACGGCTGTTTAAATTGGTAAAAAAAAAAGTAAAACTCAAAAAGAGCAAAAATGACATGAACATTATTATTTTAGTATTTTTAATGAAAACCTACTTTGTTTTGAAAGTGACGGGTAGATTGTTTTGTACGTTGTAATTTTCATCCTCAGATATGAGATAAAGCTGAGGACACTTATCCAATCAGACGACAGAATAAGCTCCACTCTTATTGTCGCCTGTTCTATGGCTGAAACCAGTTTGGAAATAAACATAAAAGGACTCTCTCTCTCTCTCTCACTCCCTGAATCTCAGCTCCTGTCCCATAAAGTCCTACTCAGTGCTAGTGCAACTTTTGGCTTATGTGGTAAAAAGTTTGGAATCAAATTTTCATGCGCCTTTCACAACCAAGCGATTAATCGTACAAATGATCTGCAGATTAAAGCAGAACTAAGTAACTAATGCCCCTAGAGGCCATAAGCGCCACTGCAGGTATCGTAGCATGTTGCGTTTTATTATTAATTGTCCGTGAGAGTAAATAATACGCTGACAGAAAAGACAAAGAGAGAGAGGGATATTGTGCATCCAATTACACAATGGAGATAATTTGGCTGTAAATACTACTAAAAAGTGGCGCAAACCCGCAGTTACTGTAGCTTTGCCTGTTAGCTTCTTTTTCGTGATTCCATTAGTGTGTATTGGTGACTCCGACCCGGAGGCAGGGAATTTGCAATTGTGGTTTTCTGGCCAGAGACACCGGGGGAGATGAAAGACCCCCCCAATCATTAACACTTGTATTACCCCCAGAGGGACTACGAAAAGGATTTATTAAGGTAAACAAGTTACATAGTACTGCTTTAATCAGGAACAAAAATAAGTTCCAGTTCTCTGGGAGTAGGACATTACCAGCTCATCATTCTCTGCTGACCATACTCTCCTCTTCCAAATACTTGATTTTGATAACTCACTACGATAGGGGCACGTTTCAGATCTTTGGACTTGTTTTGAGACAGTAGCAGCCATAACCTGGAATGTTCCGCAGTGTGGCTTTGACTTGAACTGTCTCTCATGCCTAAACATTAAACAAGTAATCAATGGCTGTTTTCTTTTCGACTGGCTCCTGATACAACAAAGCGGAAGAAAACCGACTTCAGTGTTATCGTTTACCTACAGAATTGTGAATGAAAACGTCTCGTTATATAGGTTTTACGGTACATTGTGCAGTACTCCACCATAATTACCCTGTGAGTTGACTTTAAACCAGTGGAATTTGTACAGACCGAAGCCGGAAAGGCACATTATTTGTCTCCATCTTCTCCTCGCTTTCTGTGCCTTTTTGTTTTGGAAGTTCACACACAAGAAAGTGGGCCCAGCGTTTCAGTAGCAGCAGTAGCAGCATTATGTTATCCAGCTGTCCTCTAACACACACCGCACTCTGTAATATCTTGTCACATCTCCATTTCATAAAGTCCTTGTGAGCCCGTCCCTGAACCGTGACGCCGCGCTTTCGTCTCCTCCTCCTTCTTCTTCTTCTTCTTCTCTCGTCTTTTATTATTATATTTCTTTCCTCTTCCTCCCTTGTCGCCCACTGCGGATTTTGATTAAGAGTAATATGTAAATGACACGGAGTAAATGTAAAAATTTGCGGGGGCCAGGAAGGGAAGTGCCAATTGAAATGGATGCTTGAGCGCGCGGAGACAATTTGCGGGTCGGACGGCGGTTACATGAGAAGGGGCCCGAGGAGGTGCCTTGTGACGCCGACTGTAACCAATATTTCTGCATATGTCTCCATTTTGTCAAGTCTGATTACGGGCCTGGCATGTCGTCCCGAGCTGTCCGGGACCCATTCATCACTGTCCCGCCCCCCCCCCCCCCCCCTTCGCCAGTAAATAACACACTCTTATTTCAATATTATCATATTAATGTTAAAGTTCAGCTGTCACCTAATGGGAAGACTTAATCAGACGTAGCATTTTAAAGAGGCGTGCCCTGCCACTCCCCTCCGACGCTCTCCGCACGCCGCACCTCTCTGGCTCAAATCAGGATTTATGAGGGGTTTCCGAAAGTGGGGAGGGGGGGTCCGGGCTTTCTGCTTGACAGGAGAAGCATAGTATAGCCTCACACACACACAAGCCCAAGACCTCATTTTTTATACTTGGTGCCGTTTGAATAAAAGAAAGTGTGTTTTGTTGTAAGGTCGTGGGCTGGAAATGTCAAATCGGAAGTCATTTAGCCGCAGAATAGAGAGGGGACTTCGTGTTCGCTGATATCTTACTCCGACCCCCTGTTTTTTAGGCCATTTTTCATCATTTTGGTCATTCGTTTCATTACATGCCCCCTCAGGTTTTTTTCCGCCTTTTGATTAATTGTGTGTGTTTTGAGTAATCGCGGCGGTATTACTCTGGTTTTATTGTGGGGAATTTGTGGGCGGAGGCTTTGTCATCTTCAATTTGTGTTTACATATTTATGGATCTTTGCGTGAGAAGCCGCCGCTATAGGGATACTACAAATGATAGATTTACCATCAAAACTGAGCCCATTTGCATTTGTCCCGCCATTGTCACGAGCCATACGTTTTCTCGACGCTTCATTCGTTTGTTCTAGTATCTTGTACCTCTTGTTTTTTTTTGTTTTTTTTTTTAGACATTGCTGACGTGTAAACAAGTAGCAACCTCCCACTCTCTTGGGTCAGCTGCGTTTTTTGCCTTTTTCTACGAACTGCATTTGTGATTTCCGCGCTCCACATTGTTTTACTGGATACTTTGTACTCTTTGCCATTTTTTTTAGTGCAAAGAGAAATGACAGATAAAGCACTTACTTACTTCCTTGTTCTCATCAGTTGTATGGACATAAAATCACTCATAAGTACCAGTATGTCGGTAAAAAATAGGATATTTTGTTGTCTTTACGATTACCTATTTGCAACCATTCGAATTGCGACTTTAATTTGATGGCTCCTTGGTGAAGACGGCCGACGTAATGAATAGCTGAGCGCTGTTACTGTCGGGTCGTTTCGCCGAGACCTTTCATTGAGTTGGATGTAGCATTAACTTATTGACATTTGGTATTCCTGGTCGAGTTTAGCTTTAACTCGCACCTCTTGCCTGGGTGTCATTCTGGTCTGGCGGACATGAGCCCAGCTGAGAAACAATTAGACACTCATTAGCTCGCTGTCATGGTTCAAGAAAAAGCCAATTAAAGCGGGCTGACTGTGCGGACGGCCCTCGCTGCTGCAGAAACGCACACCTGAAATAACTGCTGCTTTGTTTGAAAATGAGGCTTTTACGACTGTGTGACTGTGAAACTCATCAATGCCATCCAGGGCAATTAGTAAAAGAAAACTGTTTGGTTGCTGTGAACAGAAAATGGAGAGTGTTACTGTCAAGTACAGCTGCAGTATTCGTATCAGTCTGATGTGTCTGGTGTGGGACAGTGAGGTTGTCCAATGCTGGTTAATTTTTAATTCAATAGTCTGAAGATCCTCTGGGTTTTAATTATACGATGACAGCCACAGCAAACCCTCTGAGACACCAGGGCTGTCTTATGTGGTATTCATATGTATGATCTCATTTGAACCACTGTCATTTAGTTAAATTCCTATGATCAACTGTATGTAATGCAGCGCCACTTTCCTCTACTCTGCATTTTAGTCATCGACTGTGAAGAATCGTGACTTAACATGCACCAATAAGGCTCAAAATTATAACCTGACAAGAGTTAAGAAAGTATCTCGTCTTCCTTGCCCAAGTTTACCTGTGGCTTAGCCAGCTAAAAGGTTTTGTGCAACTTTAATAAGCAGTGGATAAAAACATCCATTTATCTTGATATGAATATCAATCTTAACAATCTAATTATCTTAATCACGCAGGTTTCAGTCAAAGTAAGGCGCCTCAACACAGTCAAGTCTAAACACAGACTGGCCCTTACTGCAGCGCTCTCCTTGCCTCTGCCCACTGAACATCTCAAGCATCTCGGCCTTTGCGGTCCAGCGGCTGGGAATAGGATGCAGCTCCAGACCCAGTTAGGACCACTGGGGCTCCGGGCAGCGTGTGGAGGGAGGGGGCAGAGTGAAGGGCAATGAAGCGCAGGACGAAGGGGGAGGATGTATATTTTGAAGCTGAGGGGTTGTCTGCGCGCTGGCAGCTGATCCCACATGCAGGTGGTCGACTCAGTCGCCAGGCAGATCAAAAAGTCAAGGCCCCGGGTGGACCTCTCTTTGAAATGGGAATGGGGCCTAGATATCAGACAGAAAACATAAGCAAGCTCCCAGCCACAGAACAGCTCCATATTCATGGCACTGGAGTGACGGGCAGCGGCAGAACGGCCCGTCTTCACAAGAGCAGGAGCACTCTGGACACTGATTAAGAGATCAGTGAGGAGCGACCAGAGACATGCAACACACTCATCAATACTAGCAATTTCCACATGAGGACTGACATTTGTATGATTTTATATATAACATTTAGTGTAAAAGGGCTGCACTACATGTTTTTGCTTTAGTGGTGTATTTAGGCTATAAAATGCATTTGAAGATGATGAGGAATCTCAAATACACCTGTATCCTGCCTATGTCTTCATCCTTGAAAATCATGGTGTTTGAGAAGACAAAATGTAAAACCGCAGTATATGAGAAGACAAAATTGCCCTCTTTTACATGCCGATTAATTTAGTTTTACAGCTGAACTCATCGCAGTAGCCCGTGCTCTGCTTATGTTCTTTGTCTCGAGAGGGGCAGATCACTCCCCGTGGGTCCAGCGCTCTCTGATCTCCATGTTGCTGCCTCTGTAACTCCATCCGCTACATTTAAACATATTCCCTTTGCTTTGCAATTTGTCCAGGCATCAACACCCCTCTCTCTCTCTCTCTCCTCTCTTCACCCTCACATCACCACCTCCCTCTGGGTCTGTCCTGTCTCTAGCCTGGGTCATCTTCTCCAGGGAAGCTTGTTTTGTGTGTATGAACTTTGTTCTCCGGCAAAAGAGTAAAGCAGGCATCACTTGTGCTTCACTGCTCTTCTGTGACTGAACTTTGCAGATTCAAGCTGTTACATTTGTTTTATCAACACCTATTGACATTGTAATACTGTTGGAGGGCTGGATACAGG
Source organism: Neogobius melanostomus (assembly GCA_007210695.1). Lineage (NCBI taxonomy): Eukaryota > Metazoa > Chordata > Actinopteri > Gobiiformes > Gobiidae > Neogobius > Neogobius melanostomus. The sequence continues at coordinate 2,962,297 of VHKM01000299.1, read as the reverse complement.
ATGAAGTGTGATGGCGATTCCATCTTGCGGACATCATCAGGTTCCCAAATTTTGCTATACTGGCATTTTAATATACTATGATTGTTGTATTTCTTTATAATAATAGTTACCTATTTCTTTTCACCTTCTAAAAACACACCATCATGCTCTCAGATACACCACTCCTTTAATCCTTTAATCCTTTAGTCATTGGTTTCTGATTAGGGAATTCTTTATTAATCTTAAACTTTGATTTCAGCATCTTTTTTGTTTCAGATGACACTTTTTTTTTACTCTGCACTTTCCCCTGTTGGGAGTTTTTTGTGTGTGTGTGTGTCTGGCTACAGGCTGCTTGCTGCCTCTGCTGGGACAATGACAGGGTGCGCCTCAGCCTCATTACTCACTGCTCCAGAGCCAAACAACCACCTCACTCTCCCTCCCGCTTCATCTCCGTGTGCCGCTCTCTTCCACCACCTCGCCCATTAGAGACTGCTGATCGGACCGTTTTTTTTCTTTCCTAAAAGAAAAGAAACAATCTCGCACACACACACGAGGCCCGGCTGTAGAGGATGGGGTTGTTGACAAGGGCAAAGACGTGTTGTTGTTTTATATAAGGGATGCATTTGTCTGTTGAGGATTGACTCGCTTAACTGGCTGCCAAAGCTCCCTTCTTCTACCCCTACATATCTGCCTGCCTCTGTTATCCGGCGCACAGGAAGCTTTTGTTTTGGATAGGTCAGGACATTGTTGAATCATAATTATTTCTGCTGTGGCGGTGCTGAAAACCCTCAGATTTCTCTTAACCCGCGTAAAATTGACACAGGATAGGTGCGCTGATAATCGCATATGAATGGAAACTTTTTGGGTATTGTAAAAAAAAAAAAAAGTCATTCTCGATAGTCCAGGGTCATCTTCTGACATTGGGGTGACGTTATGTTCAGCCTGCTTCATATCGTCTCAGGTGATGGTGCAGCGTTTCTCCCTCTTCCTTTAACTCTGACAGACTGGCGTTCTGACGAGATGACTGGAGATCAGTGGTGCTCTCGTTCCTTGAAGTGGCTGCAGGTGTCACTGAAGGGTACCCGCCATGTTTGATCTGCCGTCTCACGGCTGTCGGGGCCACGGCACCCTCTGATTCTGCCGTCACCGATGGAGTGGTGCGCCCCTGTCCAAAACTTCTGCTGCTACTTTTGATGGATGAGGGTATCATCATCAGCAACATGAAGATGGCCCCTAAATGTGGATTGTTAGGTTGCAAAATTCCATTCATCCGACATAGAATGATGTCGCAAAGAGGCCCAGCAGAGGATCATATAGAGGTCATCTTCTTTTGATAGAATCAGCTTCAGTCTAAACAATAGCAAAAGGAACAAAATAAACATCAGATGAAATCGTTTTCAATGATCCTGCTGAGAGCCTTGTCTCGAGAACAAAAGCCTTCATAGACATCTGAAGATTCTGTCCTAAGGAGGTCCCTGTCTTTATTGAGGAGTTGCACAAACAAAAGCGACAGATGAAACACAATGGAGGAATGAGGCTACAGTATATATGTCTTAAACAAACTCACACTGGCCTGCTTCCTTCCGTCCCTTTCATTTTACTACATCCGCTCAGTTTTTTCTCCCACCTGCTGTGAGCTTCTGTAGAAATTACAGGTGAGCTCTCAGTCTGTGGCAGGCCCTGCCTTTCGTCTAGTGGGAGCAGGAACGCTGCTGCTTCTGCCGGAGCTGGGGAGGAGATGGGGAGAAGGGAAAGAGATTCATGCGTTTGCATGGCTGCTGTTGTTTGTGGAGCACTCTCTTCTCTTTGTGTGTCTGGCGATAACTTATTCAGCACAGGGCCATTCATCCAGGGGTTGAGCGCGGGCGTCCGTCAAGACGGAAAATAATGAGGCGACAGCAGCGCAGAGGATCGCTTCTTCCTCTGCCTGGGTCGCCCCCTCCTCCTCCCCACAGCCCCCTCCTCTTCTCCTCCTGCCGCACATTATCAGCCCATTTAAATAGATAATAGGGGCCTTCTTCGGGACATTTTGAAGCAATTAGAACCTATCACATTGTCTCTTCCCTGACTGTTGTTCCCTCCCAGCAAGCCATTGTGCATACTTCTAGGGCACACTACGCAACAGCTGAGTGGAAGAATGCACTGTTGAATGCCTCTACATTAGTGCATGGCAGCATTTGTCAAGCAGAAAAACAGGGCTATTTTGTTTCCCATATCCGTAACTGTAATAGACGGTCTGCCTACTTGTGCGCGCCAGGCAGTCTTCCATCACTCTCCAAACACGGACACGGGATCCCTGCACCGCGATAAGTTGCTCTTGGGCTCTTCACTGTGCCAGGATAAAATGGCTACTGTTCAGACTCTTTGCACTCTACATACCTACTTGCACTTCCAGTCAGCTCTAATTTAAGTCTCCTCCCCACTATCTTCTCAGTGGGTTTCATACACTGCAGTTAAAAATGCTCCGCACATTTACTGTATTAGTCAAAACTGTGGAAACAATGTAAAGTAAATAAGAAGCAAATGTATTTAACGTGAAATAAAGAAAGTAGCATCATGTTGTTGGCATTGTTCAGTTTTTGTTAGATCTCTGTGACAAGGAGCAAAGAAATATTAACAAACACTGAATTTTGACTCTTTATTTTCTTGTATGCCAACCATCCTGGACGAGGACTGTCTGTATCTCGCTCTATTGTTCCCCTAGATGGTGCAATGAAAACAAAGGCCGTGCACTGATACCCTGTTGATGGCATAAAAGGTCCCCTTCATCACAATAACCCCAGCCTAAACGCCTGTAAGCTGAGGCATTTTGAGGCACGAGCTTCAAGAGAGTCTCTGTCAAAGTTATCGCAGCGGAATATTTGTCACAGCTTTTGGTGTTGTTTTTACTACAGAAGAAACATTTCATACACTTTTCTTCACTGTTGCGGACAGGACTCATCACTGAAGCCTGACTTTTCCTTTTCTGAAGTGCACTCCATGTTGTTTTTTGGCCTAGTTTGGACGAGAAAATACAGGGCAAACATACAATACATATAAAAATGTTTTTAGAATGGAATTTGTTTTTTTCCCCTTTTATTCTTAGCACACTGCTCCATGTAGTGTGGTAACCATAGAATATTATCAACTTTAGAGTGGATTTTATACTATATTTATTTTAATTTGTGTTTTTTATTCATATTTACTGATTATTCTCACTGCCATGAACCGCACCACAATCCAGTGAAATCGCTTGTGTGATGTTAAAACCTCCAGCCCAGTGTGTTGCAGCCAAAGTGACCATGTTGCACCGCAGAATCTGGAGCCGTTTGATCTGTGGAGAAACCCTCACAAAGTCCAATGTCCATGGAGTTCATTTTTAGTGTAAATACTATACTGAGTTCCCTGGATGTTGTGTAATTAGATGGTATATAGTTGATCTTAAGACTCTTTTTGGCAACACAACGTCCACTTTCCTGCATCTGGTCTGTATTGTTTTAGACTCTCTAAGAGTTTGTGTTATGGTGGTGTTGTTGGTTGTTAAAGACCTTAAATGTTAATATTACACATGTGTAAAAGCATGTGTAAAGTTGAATATATTTATGGTTTCTCATAAAGTGGGCTTTTCCAATAAAATAGTTTGGCTGAGAAATCTTGAGTCAAGTGCAGTCCACATTGGTGCCTTGGCGTGGTTTGAGGAGTGAACCAGCCATGCACTGCTGCTAATGACAGGTTCCATGTTGCCTTGTGGGCTCCTGGCCCAAAAGCCTGTTTGTTTGGAGAGTGGTGCTCGGCCGTGAAGTGCTGGCCCAGCTGGCAGCCTCTCTGTTGCCCCTTTGGCCCGGTGACTGGGGCTTGTTTGGCCTGTACCAGCCAGGCAGACTGGCATCCAGTGGTCTGTGGAGGACGGGGCCGTGGAGGGCTTTCTGACAGAGGAACCAAACTGTTGGCTAAGCACCCTGGTGCTAGACCAGGCCTGCTGCCAGCTGGAAGCAAGGTCCTCCCTCTGCTAACAGCAGCATCTCCTCCGTGTCTGTGTGGAGACAGCCATGTGAGCCTACAGCCATGTGAAGCTGCACCCCTGGGTCAACATCAGCCCGTCACAACGTCTCAGCTAAAACACATTCACACAGTGAGACTATTACTATTTTTTTAGTTAAGTTTAAATTAATATTGGTTAGCAGATATATGCCACAATGACTCATGTCTGTTTCTATAATGTTAGATTTGAGATATAAACAAAAATGTGATTATTTGAATATTTTGCTGCTCAGTTTAAAGCAGCAGTCCTCTGTCTTAGAGCAGAGAGGAGATCCACACAAACTGTTTAGAAGTATCAATTGAAATCTCTCCAAATATGGGACACCTTTTGTTTATTTTCCGACTGTTTGCTTGGGTCACTTGGTTACATCCTGTCCGCCATTGTGTAAACTTTAACCCCCGTCCCATACTCAGATGGCGCCAGGGCGAACACGGCTTTAGTGTTTAAGGGAAGTTGTGAGGACATTGAAGTCTTGGCCTAGCATCCTGGTGTCATTTTCCCAGCCTGTTTGTGTAGCCCGCCAATCCCTCATTTTCCTCATCTGACCTGAACGCATCACGGACTCGCACACATGTGAGAAGCCTAATCTATCCAACGGCAAATGTTTCCTTTCACTGCTGTTTAATCAGATCCGTCGCATTTGACCTCTCCGACCCCGAGCCACTGTCCTCTCACAAGTTTGGCTCAAATGCAGACATTCTCATCGACAAGGTTTCCCTGTGGTACAGCATTTCGGGGACATTTTTGACATAAACCATTTCTAAACACTGGTTTCCTTTCACCGATCTTTAATTACACTGTTGGTAAAGGCTGAGGGACAGTGGAAGGAAAGCGCCATCTGAGCAGAGCGTATAATAATGAGGGACACCACAGGCACCGAACACTGGACCAGCGGAGGAAACTATCATGCATAAAATATACAAAATGAATGCTTGTGTTTTGACTTGCCATGGCATGTCCAAACTATTTTTAAAGAACAGGAGTTTTATTCAACAATTATTATGTGATTTCTTTAAGCGTACACCAAAATTATATTAAGTTCTCATACAGTAAGAATCTTTATTGTGCCTGTGACTGAGTGAGAGTATAGACATATTTCCATCAGTGAGTGTTTATTTTAATCCTACAGTTACTTTTAAATTATCCTATGCCCTTGTTCAAGATGCAAATGAAGAAAGAAAAAATATTTGTATAAAGTGACTGACGATAGAAAGCCACAGTGTAAGCAACCCTGCAGTATGATGACCTCTAGATGCCCCTCATTAAATGGCACAGCATCCTCTGTTCACATCTAGTTATGTCATTGTTAATGATAGCTGATTGCTGATAAGCGGCTGTTTAAGCTAAACGTTACACTACAATGTCCCCCTAAGTCGCCAAGTCACGGTTACTCCATTAATTATAGGTAGACAAACAACTGCGATTGCATTCCTGTTGCGCAGCGTCTCAGTGTATTATGGTGTCATGAAGAGTGGCATTGTGAGGCCAAGCAATGGACAATCCTTTTCCCGCATCGGGCTCACAAAGACGGGCTGTGAGGTCGCGGCCAAGGCCGGGACTCTCTGAGCTATCAATCCCGGACACAGAGACACACCACATAACAAGCTCTGTCAAATAATGGTGTCAACGGTGCAATTGTTGGGCTTCATTTGTGCAAGGAATGTCCCCGGTCTTACGGTGACGTGTCGCTGGCTATTGACTTGCCATCGGGTCGAATTTTGCCCCAGCCGCCGTCTCTGTCTGGCTGGTAAAGTAGGGTATTGTTTGCAGGCTGTGTACAGTGTTTTAAAAATGTTTTCTTGTCCGCAAACTTTGAGGTGTCGCAGAGGTCAACTGTCAGGGATAGTTGGCCTAAAGACACACATGTGGGAGGAGTTGTGTAGCTCATGTTTCACTGGAGCCCTTTCACTCGGCTCGCCCCAGGACCAGCAGACACGGGGCTTATCAGCATGAATATCAAATGTTCTCCTTATTAAATGTTCATGATTCTCTTTTCTGATTGTTTGGGTATTTATTATGTTATGGAGGTGCAAGCACAGCATTGGATGGAGATGAAGTACTTGTGAGTTTGGATGAATCTGCACCTACTGCCTCTCTAACAACATCGCCCCTGCATCACTGCTACTTTACATTCCTCTATATTGATGTCAGCACTTCAAAATAATCATGATCAATACCTCCTGAGTCGAGGCAGAAGTTGCTGCTTTTAGTTTTGGATGTGTTAAATATTGTACAGTAAAGCTGGGTTTTGTTGTGGAAAAGAAAGGTCTTTGTAAAGGCGAGATGGTGCGTAAACAGTGAGGACGTCCGTTATTATTGAGCCCTCTGAGTCTTCAGCACATCCTTTACCTGACCGGCTTGATAAAATGATTTATTTTCTCCCTTCTTCTTGCTCTCCAAGTCAGAATATCGCTTCCCCCCACTGCCATACCTCATCCCAGGCCCCTTCGTCTTCTAACGGTAAATGTTAAGATCCAGGAGCGGATCAATGGCCGTTATCCTTTGATGTTTCAGGACGCATTACGGGCGCGGGCTTCTAATTGGAGCACGGAGTCCGGGGATCAATGTTGGCTGTAATTGCCTGACACAGAGAAGGGTGTGAGACTTTATTATCATTAATATTTAGACATGATGTGGGAGGACCCGGGCCAGGCTAAATGTACAACAGGCGGCGCGGGCCTTTGATCTCCGGAGATAAGCAGATCGATTGTGGGTTTGGTGTGGGTGGGGTGGGGGGGGCGGCCAAAGAGGGAAGGGGAAGAAGGAAAGGAGAGGTCGTGAAAGTGTGGCGCGAGCCAGACGCGAGAATTACCCGGGCCCCGCACCTTGGATGGTATTGGATTTCTCAAGAAAGTTTCTCTCCAGCCCTTCAAAAGGTCAAGCGAAAAAAAAGCACAACAGCCGAAATATCGCTCTGCCGCGTGAGGGAGCAGCAGGGCGAGGCGGAGTTTTAGTTTTGGACACTAATGGGAGGCAACCGTCACCTTTGCATAGTCGACATCATTACGCATTTATCAGTTCAACTGTTGCAGAGGCAGCATAAAGTAACTTCCGTGTCGAGCACCTTTGTGTCTTTGTAATTGTCCGAGCAGGAGACACGTTCTCAGGAGTAATGTGCACTTTATGAAACTTTCTAACGCGATATACTATATTGCCATTGAATGTACAGTGGCTTCAGGAAGTAGCTCTCAGTCTGTTCCCTACGATGTCCAATGTTCTATTTTTATAACTGCAAGGTAACGAATGTAGACTTTTTAACCAGTAGAAAAGTTTTTTGTGTTTTTTTTCATGTCACCATAGTAACGTAATGACTAAAAGAGCTCTGCATAATTATCTAAGGCCACTGGATGTCCTTGTTGAAAGTGAATTGCCTTACAGCATGATTTTTTTTAACTTTGAACTACCTTTCGCAGTAATGTGTACACAGCTCTTTTTTTTTTTCGTTAACCACTTTGGGAATGGGCTGAGAGATGCAGGTGTGAGAATAAGGAGGGATGCGGAGCGATTTAGCATTTGTCTTACCTGACAGTGCCCATTGTTGGTGAGACGTAACAGAATATGATGGAGGAGGAGGCCTTCGGGAGCTCACGGCAGCGTCCTCGGTGTCAGCAAACACAACACGCTGTTACCTAATCTCATCGCAGGAGGCGGGGCCAGCTACTCTGATGGATCACTCCCTGTCTCCTGGCGGGACTCCGGGGGGCCGGGACAGTCCCCTGCGTCCACGGAGCCAGAGGCCACGCTGAAACTATAAGGCTGAGTCCTCGCTCCCGTTGTGTCGCCCGCTTCCCCAAGGACTGATACCTTAATCATTGTACTTAGCGGGACAAAGATGTGTAACGGGTCGCACAATAACAGGTGTGTAAGTTTTCATATCGTTAACCTGCTGCCTGATATGGCACCTCCGTGAATCGAGGTCAGCCAACACCATGATCCGGAGAGGAGATTAGGGGGGCAGCGGGGGCAGAGTGACACAGACCTGACTTTGACTCACTAAACATGATCGCATTGTGAGGCTCCCTCCCAGACAACTTTTTGAAATGGGAGAGATCTGTTGTTTATGATCCAGATTCATGCTAGTGGACTTGCCACTACTTGTGAATTGTGATAACTTAGTCTCAGCTGTCTTTGGTTTTCCAGTGTTTTCATTATCATGTCGTCCAAACAGTGGCTAGTGCCTTTGTGGGAATCCTCACGAGCTTCCTGTAACAAGTGGTCCATTCATACAGAACATAACATTTTGTTTTGTTTTCGCTTTTGGGACTTTCGAAGTTGTTTTATATTCCATGTTTACCCACTCCACACTGCAGGGCGTCTTCAGTCATAACAGAAGTGCATCTTCTGTTGTGTGCATATTACGGAACTATATATGAATGTAATATTTCCACTAATATTAAAACCATTTTTGTTTGCATTTTGTAATGGTCCTTTCAGTAGTTAGAAAGTGTACTTCATTTATATGTTGTGTGGCTGTGTGTTGATGAAGGAGCAGGATAAGAGGAGATGAAGACCTGCTCAGAAGAGCTCACAGATTCAGAGGCGTCCCCATCTGTTCCACTGAGCCTAATTGTTCCTTGGTGTGATGACACTGAGGAAAAAATACACAAACGCAACTGTACTTGTGCCGCGTTCGAGAGATATTTCTGTAACATTAAAAGAGCCAGCAGAATGCTGCAGATTGTTGCCATGTAAATAATGGCTCTTGGCTCGATTCCCTGCTAATGAATGTCATTCACTTTTCCAAACGAGGATTAATTATCGACCGAGGACCCCTCTCTCCTCCCACAGGGAGCACGATGCAATTAGCTGCTAAAAGATGTCGGCTAATATTTGTTTTAAAATTCATTTATATGTATATATGTGTGGCCATATGTTTCTGTGGCACAGAAAATAACCTCCCAATTAAGGGTCTGTTCAAATTTGTGGTGAACCGCAGAAAAGTAAAGAGTAGGAGAGCAGCGGAGGCTGCCGTGACACTCCTGTGTCCCTGTTCCTGTGAAGACGGTACACTGGAGTTTGGGTTGTGGGACATTGTTTTTGTGAAGTGAGTGGAAAAGAGACTTGTGCCGCTGTGGAGCCAGCTCCCGGTTACAAAATAAGGCCAAGAAAACAAACAGAGGCCTCAAATTAGATTTCCCAAAACATAGCATTCCCTCTCATTTTACACACCACTGTGGCCTGGAGACCAGAATAGAAGAACCGTGAAATGCTCTGCAGCTCGAGCCCTGCACAGTGGAAGATTTGATGGACAAATGTCTTCTGGTCTGGACCAAGAAGAACTAGAAAGTGTGGCACTTAAGTCAGGACAGTACGCCTTCGTGTGGAGCTCCTTTGTACGTGGGCCGCCCCAGCACACGCACTTGACCCAAATGAAGGAGCAGACGGAGAGAAGGGTTATTCCTGACGGCAGTGGCAACGTTTGAGGTGTGGACCCCTCCTGAGAGCTACACCCTTTGATAACACTCTGGAGCCGAAAGGGTTACAGTGAAATAGAAATATGGAGAGATCTTCCCTGGCAGATTAAACCAATACTGTGTCTTTTTACGTCATTGTGTGTAACATCTGGTTTGTTTTTACCAGGATTTTTGATGTTTTTAGTTTGCCAAAAAGGCTATGCTTGTGTTTATTCAAGATTTGTATACATGCAGAAATCATCTTTTCTCATTGCATTAGTTTTTGTCATGAAGCCTATTTTACTATTTTGCAAGTGAATAAATTGTACAAATATTAAAAGCAAACCATCTGTTCCACATGACGATATTGTGCCACAAAGTTGCTGGGAATTACCGAGGGAGAGGAGACAAACGTTTGAATCGGTCGGGATCTGCAAAGTTCAACAATTCTTGGCTGTTTCGAGTTCACAAACTGACACGGTATTCTTAAACAGAGGCTTACTGTAAATACAGAAATCAATCAGCAGTGCTTATGCTGAATTACAGCGGCTTTTGCTCGTGTGTTTGCACCTGCTTCATTTACAGCCCCTGGACTAAGACCTCCCGTCTAACGTGGGCTTGTGTGTCAGACGTGCCCAGCAGAGCCAGGGCTTTTTGATAATGGATAACTGTGAGAACACTGATGTGGGAGGGGTGTGAAGGAGATGTGGACACTGTACCATGGGCTATAGTCATTCCCCCTGTGCAACCTCCCCAAACCCCTCCACCACTCGCTCTACTCCCTCCGTGTTTTATGGCTAGATTCTGTTACTGCTCCCTGGCTCACCTCTGGGTGTGAAATAAGTCTCGCCTATCCTCGTCAGCTCGCTCCGTCCTGCTCACAGACACACGACGCGCAGACAACGCCAAATCTGTCTGGGCTCTAAACATGGAAGACCATTTGAGTGCTTATGTACACAGTATATATCAATGCGTTGAGTGTAGACTTTACAGTGAGCTGAAGTAAACACAAAAGCCAAGGCATTAAATATTCCAGCATTTCTGTATTAGCCTGGAGTCCTCTTCCTCCCTCTTCCTGTACTTTCTTTGGCCTGTTCTTCTTGTGTGCCTCTCTAGGGGAGGGTGAGGGGCGCGCTCCAGGCTGCAGCAGGTTAAGCAGGTTCTGAGAAGTGCGAGAATAATTTTGGATGTGCACTGTTTCATCATGTGCTGCTGTCAGAAGTTAGTTTCAGAGGCAGCAGCCTAAACATTTGCTTCCTCGGCTGATGTCACAAGTGGCACTTTGTTGAGCAGATGTATTTGTCTCTGCAGGTTTTGTGTACTGCATCCAACAGCGAAGAGTGCAGTGCAGTGGGTGTGATCTTGGTTTAGTGTAAACTAGTCATAACTTGTACTCTTGTGTTTGTGTTCATTTGTGTTTGATTTCTCCTCGCTCTTGGGTATTGTTACTACTGAGTACTCTTATAACCCTACTCTAAAAATACAGCCAACATTCTCTCATTTTCATGGTGGTTATAATTAATATATTTTTTGGATTAAAGAAAAGTGCATGCAGTTCATTTCCAGTATTTTCAGGGAAGTTTCCTTCTATAGACAGTAAAAATAGACACGCGTTAGGCCTGCGTTTCTTCAGATGGGCTTCCATGGCACACAGTGAACCAAGCTGGTTCAAAGACAAGTGCTGTCAGAACCTGTGGCAATGGATTTGAAAGAGGAGTAAAGTTTTTGAAGGCATCCCTGTGCATGAGGTGTAAGTGAATAAACAGATAAATAAGTGTGGCCCTGGTAGGAGCGTCCCTCTGGCCAGGGGCCAAACAGGTAATTCCTCAGGCATAGTTTTGGAAGGACCTGAGTGAGCCAAGCTGCCTCAGCAGTCAGACTGTCTGCACATTTTGTGCCACTGATGGCATACCAGGGGCGCCATTTTCCTCTGTGAGAGACAAGCCGGAGGATCTGATTGGCCATCCGCCAAAGCGTGCTCACAAAGAATCCTTTGACTGCAGGTCAGTCGGTTAACCAAGCAGTGGGCAGGGTGAGAGAGAGATAAGCCGGGAAAAATAGACTTTTCACCTTTTGCCTTCATTATTAAAGGATCATCTATACTATTTGGATTTTAGCAACAGGTATGTATATAACAGCACATGTGCAAGTGGTGTATATGATCAAAACAGGTTTGTATGTAGTGCATGTCGGTCTGTGGCCACTGTATTGATCCTATAGCATTCCATTGGTATGCAAATCTTTAATTAGTGCTCTGAATATGTTTTATTCTTTAGCCGTCTAATTGTTGCAATTAGCTGCAGATATAAAAGATTGTAATTTTTATATTGTGTGTGTGTGTGTGTGTGTGTGTGTGTGTGTGTGTGTGTGTGTGTGTGTGTGTGTGTGTGTGTGTGTGTGTGTGTGTGTGTGTGGTGTGTGTGTGTGTGTGTGTGTGTGTGTGTGTGTGTGTGTGTGTGTGTGTGTGTGTGTGTGTGTGTGTGTGTGTGTGTACACACTATATAAATATGAAGGCCAGATTTGTGTAGAGTACAACTTATAGTTGTCCCATGTACAGATTCCCCCAGCTCAGCGGCAGTACGTCGCAGCTCCTCCAGAGTTATCTTGGGGCACTTGGTTACATTTCTGACCAGTGCTCTCCTTGTTCGGTCTGTTAGTTTAGGTGGACGGCCGTGTCTTGGTAAGTTCGCGGTGGTGCTATACTCTTTCCATTTCTGAATGATGGATTGAACAGTGCTCCGTGAGATGTTCAAATCTTGGGAAATCTTTGTATAACTTAACGCTGCTTTAAACTTCTCCACAGCTTTATCCCTGACCTCTCTGGTGTGCTCCTTGGCCTTCATGATGTTGTTTAGTGACCAATACACTCTGACCATAGCTCTGAGGCCCTCACAGAACAGCTGTAATTATACTGAGAGTAGATTACACACAGGTGGCCTCTATTTAATGGTTAGGGCAAGGTGTGAACTTTCTGCAGTCATTAGGAATGTTATAAAGGCAATTTAATGCACTCAGAAAAATGCTGTATGAATACTTATGCACGCTCCACTTTTCACTTTTCTATTTTTTGTAAAATAACAGAATCATGTATCAGTTTGCTTTCACTTCACAGTTACTTGTGTGTGAACTTTCAGTAAAACATTCAAAATAAAATCTTTGTTTAAGGTTGTAAACCTGACAAAATGTGTAAAAGTTCAAGGTGTATTAGTACTTTCGAGAGGCACTGTGTGTGTGTGTACATATATGTGTGTGTATATATATATATATATATATATATATATATTATATATATATATATATATATATATATATATATATATATATATATATATAATATACTGTATATATATATATATACACTGTATATATATACTGTATATAGGTTTGTTTCAGACATTAGAGAGGTCCAGGGCCAGGTGGCCTCATTTCTTATTCACTATAGATACTGTAACAACCATAATCTGGATTGTTGGCTGTAGATTGTTAGTGTTTCTAGTTTAAGTGAAGTAACACGGTCCACGCTGCATTTGGTGCTGTTGCTGTAGGCCCAGATCTCTTCATCCTAAAGCGTGTGCAGGAGCTGTTCTGGGCTCATTATCTCTCCGGTCCAGGCTCTACTCCTGAGCCTCCTCCTGCCGCCCGCTCCTCCCCTGTGTACCGGCCGCTTTGCATATGACTGATGTTTAAATGCTGCATTGTTAACTGACGTGGGGTAGCCCTTTGCTGACCCGGGAGGTATTTGCTCGTTTGATCACGGGGCAGCACTTTTAATGTATCGAAGCAGGGCCCGCTCGCTAAAGCCCCTGGTAGGAGCACAGGCAGCAGGACGAATGGATCCATACAGTTTGCTGGTCCCGGCAGCAAAGAAGCAGCAAGGTGATTATGAGAATATCTGTTGGTCAGCAAGGCCAGGGGCGACGCTGCTGACCCGGCACTTCACTTGTGCTGTGATGAAGGAGGTTGGCATTTCGGGGGGGTGCCAAAGACGGGAGAGCACACTGCCCTATTGACAAGCTGTTTAAGTTTGTCCATTTGAAAAACTATAAAAGAATGTTCGGGCAAATGTTTCTAGCCTTGTTCTGCACTATTCTTCTGCTTACTTTTGCACATTACTTTTTCTTCTGCCATTAGCCTCAAGGGTTTTTGCTTCACTAGAGGAAAGCATTAATTTTTATCTTATAAAATTAACATTTTTGTGCACGTCAATCTTTTTTGTTACTTTACAGTAGAAACTCAAAGCATTGGTCGCAGCCACAAGCTTTCACATGTGTTGCTGGACGCCTCATCCCACTTTGCCGACCGACAACACAACAGAACGGAGCTTTGAGAAAGTGTAGGAAAACAATGACACAAACACAAGTTTGTGTTTACTCTCTGGGAACTGTATCAAGACCATGGCTCTGCTGAATCTGACCAAGCTCAGGCCACTCAAAGGACGATATCGAACACCTATACCGCCCACCTCGCCTTCTCCTCTGGCCTCTGTGTGTCTACCTGCTCCCTTTGGTTCCCTTTGGAAGTCTCCTCCAGCAGCGGTGGCCACGGACGTCAGGGGGAAGGAAAGCGTCATAGAAAAAAAAACTGGATCGTTAATATTTGATGCACAGTTCCCTCATGATTTTCCCACCGGCTTCCACACTGGTCTAGTGATGTGAGGAATATATGGCTACCGATTGGGATTATTCGACTGCATTGATTTCCAGGACAATATTATCAGGTGGATTGACCACAACAAACTTCTAACACCTTTTTATGCAGCGATTTGTCCCAAAAAGGGGCATCCTCACTTTCAAATCATTACCCTCATGTGTCTTAAATGCTAACCATAAAGTCCCCCTGGATAATTATGTTAACATGCCTCAGATTAGTGCTTTCCTTCAGTACACATGTCAAGATCTGGGATGCCCCCTGAGGTCTCACAATTGCATTTTGCAAATATGGATTGGCTCTTGCATTTCAGAAAGTCCCAGAGCAGAGCGGATGCCCCTTGACTTTTGAACTGCAGTTCACCGCGAAAGTAGAGGTGAAGCAACAATCTGCATGTCTCCTGGCGCCTGCCGCCCACACCGCTGCTCAGAAAAGGAGAGAATACAGCATGAGTTTACCTCCAGCAGCAAAAGAAACACATGCATCATATGAATGAGAACTCTTGGTCAGTTAGCATCACTAGCCCCTTAAAGTTTGCCTCTGTAGGTGTCTCTTTTACCCTTCTTTATGTTCCCACATTAGGGTGGCCCTGTGGCTGCAGGCCCTGATTAGCAGAGCTTCAGAGCGCTCTATTCTATTGATCAAACTCACGGCCGCTAAGCAAATGTAGCAGCAGCAACAAGTCAATAACATAGTCAGCGCCATAATGCCTGTCACCCTGATGGCTATTTTCTACCAGTCCATATTTAACTTGAGCCGTACTTTAGGTGTGCCTCATTTTGTCAAACCATAAATTCTGTGCACTCTGTTCTTGTCTCTCAGCTCTTATAGGACTGGGGAATCTGGTCTGCAATTTTAATGTAAAAGCATGGATTATTCAGACTGACTAAAGCCTCCCTTGTAATGTCAAACTGTGGGTTGGTGGATGACATTATACCCCTACTCACCTTTTCCAGTCGCGCCCCTCACCAGCTGAACTCTCCTCAGTCTCCGTGCACTTGATTGTCCACATAATCTCTATCACGTCCATAACTTCACACGAGAACACCAGACGCGCTCCCGTCACTTTCACACTTTTCCACGGACGTATGCTTCAGGCTGGCGCATGCCTGTTAAACTAAACATCTCTTGTGCG
Source organism: Neogobius melanostomus (assembly GCA_007210695.1). Lineage (NCBI taxonomy): Eukaryota > Metazoa > Chordata > Actinopteri > Gobiiformes > Gobiidae > Neogobius > Neogobius melanostomus. The sequence continues at coordinate 2,947,122 of VHKM01000299.1, read as the reverse complement.
TTTGGAGCCTGACACTTTGAACTTTGGCTGACTTCCTCTTTCAGGGCCTGCAGGACAGAGCCTAAAGGTCACAGGCCAAGTTCAAGGAAAGGTCTGTCGTCGTAGGAACTTGACCTCGGCCAGTCTCACTTTAACACGACCTTCTGACCCTGCAAATAATGTATAGCGCGTTGGAAAATGGAGGTCCAGCAAGTTCGTTTATAATTAAAACAGGACTTTTGTATGTCCAACTGTAGCACTATAGAAACCTGGAAAACTTATGCTCTTGGACGTCATCTCTGGTTCTCCTACAAGTCATAAGGTCATCTCTTTAACTTACACACATTTACCATTACATTCATTTCACTTTCATTTCAGCACATCAGGTCAGGCAAAACATAAGCAAAAGATCAGAACTGGAAAAATTCTGATTTAGGATACACCGCCTTTAGTTCCACCGCAGTTTTAGCAAATATTGTGAAATTGTCTTTTCTCGCACACCCTCTTTGTATAGGAAAAGTGCGAAGGCGTCTGTGAACTTCCGCTGTGTGTGCGTGCGCGTTGTTGGAGCTCTCGCTGGTGGGCAACACTTGCAGCATTGGTGTGCGTCTGGAGACTCTCACAGGATGCAAAGCTTGAACCCACGCGGGATTTCAGAGCAAATATTTGGAGAGTCAGTTCGAATCTGCAAACAAACATCTCCCTTTACCAGTTAATAAAACCACTCAGACATAAACACTAATATCCCCGCCGCTTCCCCCGCCACTCTGGGCCAAAAACATGCTCCCCCCCCCTCTTCTCTAAAGTTTTGATCTTGTTCAAATTTGTGAAACATATATTCAGTATGTCTTGACAATGTTGCCGCTCTAACACTGGGCATCATTTGTGTCCCCTGCATTAGTGAGTAGTGTTTCAGCCTTGTCCCACCGGGGCTCGTAATCAGATCTGCAGCGAGCCCCCGAGGCCTTAGACGGAAAAATACGAGGGGATTTCATGGTTCCACAAACGCACAGAGGTGTTGTGTTTTTGTTTTCGTGGCAAGTGAAGGTTCACTGGTCAAAGGCGTTGAGGTGGTCTAGCCTTGTGTTTGTTTCATTACTTATGTAGTTTTAAGATTAATTTTTTTAGAGGGATGAAGATCGTGTTATTCATCATTCCTTTAGACGGAAAACAGAAAAGCTTTTGTGTTGAATTGTTGATGTGTCTGTATGTAGATTATGTATCAGATTGACTCGTATGGGTTTTTCCATAGTGAATACAAAGTGCAATAAGAACAAAAAGAATTGATATTTAATGTATGGCCTGAACACTCTATGCAATTGTATAATGTCTAAATTGTAAACAGACGGATTGTTTTTGGCACATTTAGCATTGGCATTACTTCATATGATACAAAGTCAGGCATCCCACCCTCTCCAGTTGTAAAGTATTTATGTAGCCATGCTGATATTCGACGGCTTGTCATTACAGTTTATTTTTGCCCGAGATAGATTAGCGTTCAGCCTGATGACAGACAAGACACTTCACTTGGTCTTGTTCCGTCATTAGAGCATAGGAAGCGGCCGGGACCGCGTCGGCACAGCCCCTGCAGCGAGAGTGTAAGGGCAGGCGGCTGTACCATACTTGATATAAGCGTTGGGGACAAGAGGGGAGGAGGATGGGGGAGCGCGGGATAAAGATGGAGATGAAGATGGCGGAGGGCGAGGGTTTGTGTGAGGGGGGAACGATCCATGTAGAGCTCTGAAAGCCCACCTGTACGTCACACTGGGACAAACGGGCACCGAGCTTACAGCTACCTCAAAACGCTAGCGGCGGAAAAAGTTCCTTAAAATTTCAGTCACACTGTATGCAATGTATTCACTTCACATCTCTCCCTCTCACTCTCTCTCTCCATATACTTCCTTTTCTCCGTAGTTTCATCTCTCTCCTCCTACGCTCGGTCCTCTCTTTCTTTCGCCATCTTGCTCTCACTGCTTCACTTTTCCTGCTGGTCCCAGTCTTACGCTGCTGCTTCTGGCCGGGGTTGTTAGCCTCCAAATAAAAAATGGATGAACCAGAGCCCGGTGCTGTTCTCCTGCACCGAGATGATACAGTAAAAGAGGGAGACAGAAGGAATCTGGCTGACATGAAATACACGGTGTCTTCCACATAGAAATCTGTCCCATGCTTTCGATTGAGGAAGCTAAATGGTTCAATATCTCAAGAAGAAAAAAGTATATATTGTTTTTGGTGGTGATTTCTTTTAAATAGACGGGTAAGGCAAATACACAGAAAGCAAAGCAATCCCGTTTTTTCCCCTTTAGGAAAAAAGAAGGCAGGTCTTTCTTGAACCTATGACAAAGAAATAAATGTTGTGAGTTTTTAACCATGTGATTAAAACCTACCAGGAGTAGGACTTCACTTCACTGATGCAGTTTTGAGGTATCCTGTTCACTGCTAATTTCTTCTACTGTTGAATAGCTGTCTGTGCTTCCTGGATTGTAGTGTCATAGATGAAACGCAGTGCTCTGCTTTCCCCCACATGAGTCTCGTATGTTTTCATTAACATGCACTGACTTAAACAAACTGTCCTCCACATTTTTAAAGTCCGTAATCCATCATTGGATCTGCTCTGAGCAGGTCTGTCCTCCGCGTGTTCATCACAGCGCCATAACTTTCCTTACAGAAAAGTCATTACAGAAGCCGGGTTTGTTTTCACATTGAGTGTCATTCTAATTGCTGCCTGCAGAGGGAGCACCAGGCAAATCCTTAGCAGCCCTGGCCCCATAGTCCCAGGCGTTACTGTCTCGTCTCATCCTTATATAAACATGTCAAATTGTGAAACAAAGATGTCCACTGAAGGGGCAGCTGCAAGCTTCAAATCCCAATAACATTAAAACTCATTATTTGTTTCTATACCGACCCTTGTGGTTTTACCTGGCCTTGCTGTGGTATAGAATACATCATTGGATGGTTCACCCTTTTGACTATGACGTTATTGATGCTGTTAACTAACTACCTAGTAAATATATTTTATTATAAGGATTTGTCCTCAAATTGTCCACTGGGGAATAACCCTAATGTTGGACACACTTCTCTGAATGATTTCAGTAAACAGCTTGTGATTAAAGGCGTACTCCAGCTCGCCCTTTGTGTGTATAAAAAATCATTTATGTTGAAGACCCCTTGGGGCCAATAGGCAGAACATACAGAGGATCAGATCTCTGTAACAAGCAGGTCAAGTCATTATCTGTGCGCAGCAACTTGAGCCCAGCGCGTTTGTTCAGGATTTCTTCTCATTTTCTTTCACTTGATTGTGTCGTCGCACGTTTCTCACCTTTCTTTTGGAGGATTGATCACAGACTCCACCTTTTGTCCCTTTATCTATGTGTATGTGCTCTATCTCCATGAAACATTTATTTGTATTAGTTTGCCATAACAAGTCGATGCATTAGTTATGTACCCCACCAGCGTTTCACCTCCATGTCCATCACTCAAACCATTTGTGAACACATTGATCCTCTGCTCGCCCCTCCCCTCCTCTGCCGGACTCCCCCGCGCCGGATATTCCCAGGGTTTGGAGGGAGGAGAGCCAGAATTGCTCAGACAGCCATTGATTTTTATTTTATTGGTCTGGTAGTGGAAAAAGGAGGGATCGGGGAAGGGCCAGAGAGATGCAACTCGGCTGCTAAGTTTGTCGGGTTTGTGCGGTCCATGTGGGATGGGTGTTTGTGTTTTGGCAGGGGTGTAAGGATGCGCCTGTCCGGTCGCCTGTGAGAGCCATGAGACAGCCCCGCTTTATGTCGTTTGCGTGTGGGACCCTGGCGCTGGAGACCGGGGCCTGACTTTTCGCTGAGGTGTGTGCCTGCGCTCATTAGAGCTGGTAATAAGGCTGTGCTGCTGCAGCAACAGAACAGGGAGAGACCAGGGAGGGAGGGAGGGGAGGAAAAGCACAAAAAAAACAAAAAACTGGGAGATTTTAAATTTTAATAACACTGGTACGATTTTGTAAATCTTTCCTGACAGAAAAGTCCTCATTATTTTCATGTGTCTCTGCGGAGTGTGTGCCTCCCCGGGACGGCTCTCCCTCCATCCTGCTCCTCAAACACACTCTTCCCCTTCTCTCCTCTGCAGCTCTGCCTCAGCACTTAATCCCTCTATCGCTCACGGTTTTATTGTCCATTTCCATCATTCAGCTCGTTGTGTTTACCTTACCGGTGCTCTCTCTCTCTCTGTTTTCATGTGATTTTCACATTTTCCAGTAGGGGGAGTTGTGGACACAAAGTACCTCAGAGACATTAGTAGAAGAAGTGTTTATTAGCACTATTACATTGCCCAAATGTTTATTATTTAGCCATGACATCCTATATTCAGTAAAAATGTGTAAAAAAAAAACATGCACCAAGAAGCAAGATAGACATGAATATGCTGAGGCTGAAGTAAAGTAATAGTGTGTTACCGTTACTCACAACTCCATCTAGTGGTGTAAGTGAAGAACATCATCAATATTTTATAGCATTTTTGCATTTATTCATTTAAGGATCCCCATGTGTTGAGCTATTTTTTTCTTGGGATCCATAATAAAATAGAACTGTCTCGGGTTTCTTCTTTTACATCGTCCTCTGTTAGATTACCAGCTTGTGTTCCTGTAACTCTTGATCTTATTGGCTGCCAACAGCGGACTCATTCCTGTAGCCAATGGCCTGTCCCCTGGTTGACGTTCACCGGTGGGAGAGCAGGGTCCAGACAGACAGTGGGGAATGGGGGATCACAGGGGAACAGGCTCAGTGCAGTGTCTATGTGGGTCAATCTCTCTCCCCTCTCCTCTCTCTGGATGTCAAATGTCAGAGCCCGCGGATGGATCCGGTTTGATAAGTTCTGTTCTGTCTGGCCACGTGTCAGGACCGGATCAACCATTCGGCGGAGGAAAACCGTGTTCTCTCCCTTTTACCACTGGCCAATTTTTGGATGGCTTCCTTTTTTAGGAGTGATGTTTTTGGATAGTCTGTCTTGCAATAGTTCTTTTGGGTTATTTTGGATTTGGCGCTGAAGTTAAATGTATGAAATATGTACATCCACATTCAGAGGCGCTTTTTGAACAGGTTACATTTTATATGGAAGTTTGAAAGCACGGAGATTGAACGCAAATTCTCCTTTTTTTTTTTTATCATAATGAATGGTAGTCCCAAATCTGACGACTTGTAAATCCAACCCTTTACTTTCTTTATTTCAACAGGCACCCCGCGTGAGTTATAGAAAAACCCGTCTGTCTCTCCTTTCTTTCTCTGTTCCTACACTTCCCACAATCCCCTGGTCTGACATGAAATATGGCGGCATTAGTCCTGGAGATTACAAACTCGGGTTACACTTTGACACAATGTCGCTCACAGCGGGTCACATTACACAGATGAGAGTTGTGGCTCCACGGGAAATGGCTTTAAAGGGGGGGGTATTATGTAAAATCGACTTTTTCAAGCTTTATATCATGTTATTATGTCATTCCCTCATTAAACACATGCCTGGAGTGTTGCCTTGGCTCATTCACATATTTTTGAGTAATCAGTAAAAACTTAGACGGCAGCCATTTTAGGTGTAGCTATGCCTCAGTCCTCCTAGGAACGCCCCCACCTCCTGGAGACGCCTCTGGACCTTTTCGTCACCAGCCAAGCCACCAACCACTGCTCCTCAGCTCAGCAGAGCCCCCTCCCCGCACAGTGTTGTTGTTTAGATGCCACAGCAGTGTGCTGAAGGGGGCGTGTCGGAAAGCTTCTTAAAGAGACAGAGGCCTATTTCAAGACGTTCAGTACAGCCATTTTGAGAGCGCAATTTTATTCAAGGCAGTTATTTTAATTTACTGCATATACAGACCAACAGAAGGTTACGTCATCATTGTAGTATGCTATAGACTGGTGCTATGTGATTGAAAAAAGCATAATACCCCCTCTTTAGTTTATTTGGTGGAAAAAGTCTTAAATGTTGTGGAGTTGCAAAGCTGTTACATTTTATCTTTGGTTGGTATAATGATAATAGCAGTTGTTCATTTTTGGGATGACAGTGGCTCAGGTGGTAGAGTTGATCGTCTTTAACTGGAAGGTCAGTAATTCGATCCCAGACACTTCTCCCTCCTTGTGTATGTGTGAATGTGATGAGTGAGACTTAATTCAAAACATAACTCGCAGCCAAAGTTGCGTATTCACAGCTCGGGTCATAAATGTTTTCAAGTGATCTATTTTGCGATAGACTTTGCTTTTTCTCCGCCAACGCGCCTCAAACTTCTTGTTCCTCTCCGCCCTGGAGCGTCGAGTGCCCCCAGCACCGCCACCATCCGTGTTCAAATCAGAGAAATTCCCAACACAAACCGAAGACATCCTCCCAGAGCCGCTGCCCCCCCCACTCTCTATGTACACACAGCATCAGAGCGCCGCCGCGTCTCCTCCGAGCGTTTAACTGGGATAAATAATCACGCTAAATAATGAATGGCAATTAATAGTAGGAGACGTGGCCGCACTAAATAACGTTTGATGAAGAGGTTTCTGTGGGATCCGCGCTACACTCGCGTTCAGCCAATCAAGCTTAGCCACAAATGAAATGCTCCTTTTCCCCTCGGGCCTCGCACCGGACCAGTTTGTTATGATCTTGTCTTGTTATGCGGCAGCCCTAACAACTGATGGCACAAATGTGGGAAACGTTTAACTGCAAACAGTGGGTAGGAAATGGAAGATGTTTGTATCAAGATAATTCAAAGATAATGGTCATATTTTTTTACTCTACAACAGGGTCACCAACGTGGTGCCCGCGGGCACCCAGGTGCCCTTTGGGGCATGCCCAGTAGCCCTTGAGACTTTTCTAAGGTGTAAAACACTTCATTTTCTTGAATCTGATTCTTAAAAATACAATTATTTCTGTTCTTGTGACTCAGTACGACTTTAAAATAAAGCTATTGATATAATATGGGGTCAATAACCTATAAGTAAGCAGTGTACGTTCAAGTCTTTAGGATTTGTTTTTAACTGGTAGCTCTCGAACAACTCAATGCTCTTGAAGTAGCCCTCGGCTGAAAAAGGTTGGTGACCCTGCTCTACAATAGAAAGTCAGTAATGCTGGAATATGTGAAAAGTTTGTTTAATATATTTGGCATAATTAAAGGAATAGGCCACCGTTTTTACATACTGAGATATGTTCTTACCTTAGCTTTGACGAGTTGATTTGTACCTGTCTGGTCTCCACGTGTGCCTTCTGTAATGTAAACACAGCACAGACGGCGTTAGCATTTAGCCTCTCTCTTCTCCTCTATAGCTCCAAACGAGGTGAAGATGGAAGCTACCAAACTCTTCCACATTTTCCCTATTTAAATATGGTTACGTTAAGTGTTACACTACAAAGTATAATTACACAAAATTAAACAATGTGGATTTTCTAAGCGGATAAAAAGGGGAACTATATTGTAAGGCGTAATAATACCAGGAGTAATTCGGCATCCGCGCAGTGATATCTTCACTTTACTGTGCGGATGCCTGTGCGGATGCCGAAAACATTATTTTGGAAAACACTGAGGATTGATTTATTACACCTTTAATCTGTTTTTGTTAAGAAATCCCAGTATAGAGTGAGAGACGCTGGTCAGGATTTCGAATTGGCTTTGGAGCGCCCTCTACAGGCAGAAGTGGGAATCACATATTATGAAATAGTGAAAACAATCTTTTCCTTTTAGCTACGTGCATTCATTGATGGCGTCACGATGAAGACACTTTGAGTGCAGAACGGGACCAGAGATGGATTGAGATGGAGATTATAGTGTCTATAAATACACTACCGGTCAAAAGTATGGAGACACTTTTTATGTATCTGCTTTTTTTTTTTATTTCCAACACTATTTACTTTGAGTGATTCTCATTGAAGACATTAAAATGAACACATGGGATTATGTAGGAAACAAAAAAGTGTGAAATAACTCGATGTGTTTTACATATTAAATTCTTCAAAATGGCCACCTTTGATTCTTTTCATTTTCTCAATGAGCTTCATATAATAAGGTCGTCACCTGAAATAGTTTAAGTCTGTGAAGTGAAAACCATTTCTGATAACGACATCGTGAAGCTCACTGAGACAAAGCAGTAATCGAAGCAAAAGGCGGCTGTTTGGAAGAATCTATTTCAACTTTCTTTTCATTTAAAGCGTAATACCATATGTGTTCATTCATAAATCAATGCCTTCAGTGAGAATCTACAGTGTAAATGGTGTTGAAATAAAGGAAAAAATGGTTTTGGTTTTAACACTTAAAATCATATATTTGTGAAACACTTGACTACAGCGGTTTCAAAGTTGTTAGTCCATTTAAGATTAATGTTGCATGTTGTGTCTGCCTTTCTTAAGAACATAAATTACAAGTGTTTAATTTCATCTCATATATTTTAAGCGTAACTGCCTTGAATGTCTCTGGGCCCCCTACTGTTTAGCCCCCCTCACAACCGCCCTGTCAGCAGAGCCTTTTATTTACGGCCCTGGCTCCGGACCAACAGGCCAGTTGTAACCTGCTGAGCTGAAGCTGCTGTTCGTCTGTTGGCTGGACGTCCCGTGAGCGTGACCGGGCTTTAGAGGGTACAGCCACTACCCCCCCTTCTCCTCCTCCTCCTCCTCCTCCTCTGCTCCGGTGATAAATGGCCACAACATAGGCTATTCATCTCCTGCTTAGAGGAGTGGACAGTGCGCGCCCTACACCCCTGCTGCTCGGGACACCCCCCTCTTCCCCTCCCCATGTCAGCAAATGTGATAATTCTCCCATTTGTCAGGGGGCAGTGGAGGGCTCGCCGATCCGTGCGAGCGTGTTTTGTGTGTGTTTTGGAAAGATGACACACTTCACCACCTTCACTTCTTTTTTTTCTTTTTTTTTCCCTCCCCTCCTTCTGAGTAAAGTGGAGTTTTTGCTCCGGTCACTGCGGGGAGAAAAAAGATTTAAATGCGTTAAGTTGTTTTATGGTAAATTCCATCTGTAATTCAACGATTTTATTAGCTCCAGGAAAGCAGTGAGCCACTTTTTCCACTTTATTGTGCAAATAAAGTTTTAGGGGCCGTCTGCTGTTTGTGTGGCGCTGATGTGTCATGGCTGCCGTGTGTTTGTACGGGCGAAGTCTGGCGGGTTTTTAGGCCGAAGTTTGTACCTTTGGTCAATCAATAGGATGGCTATAGGACGCATTACGGATGTGAGGTTTACAGTCAACCTTGCGATTTTTGTTTTTATTGCTGTTACTGTCCTTTTTTCAATAGCTATTTTTTTCACGATTGACTCACTCATTGTTTCACCACTTTTGTTTATAAAAAGTGGGGAAACAATGGGGTGAAGATCTGGACTCTGTGGTGGCCAATCCATGTGAAACCACTCCTTTACAACATGAGCCCGATGAATCCTGGTATTGTCATCTTGGAATATGCCTGTTTTTTTTATCAGGAAGTGAATATATACTGTAAATATAAACTATACAAGCTCTCACAGCGAAACATGGGGTTTGGGTTTCAATGCCACAACAAAACTCCACTAAATCTAACAACTGCACGTTTACTACACAGATGAAGTTCTAAAAGACTTTCCTAATTGTTCTGTTTTTCTGTGTCTCCCCTTCAGGATCATCCAGAACCGGGTCTTGGTCTTCGTCTTGGGCGCCATCATCCTCCTCGTCATCATCCTGGCAATTTATTTCAACCTGAGAGGCCACTGATCTCCCTCTTTCTCACACACACACTCCCTCCCTTCCCCCGTTTACACAAACACAACACATAAAATGATTAATAGCGACAAACGCGTTGTTCTGCCGTAATTAGGACAAATGTTCCCCATGAATCACTGTTTCCAAACGCTGACAGGGAGCCCCCTTTTTTTTTTTTTTTCTTCTTCCGATCCACGCTTTCCTTTTGCTCTTCCTTTTATTCTTTCTTCCAATTTCTCTCAACTTTTTTTCCCACTTTTTTTTTTTTGCTCTCTGTCAGACTCCCCGGGGACACGAGGCGTTTTTATGATACTAAATATTTCTCATGGTGTTGTCTTTAGCGTGCTTTGGTGTCCCTCGGCGCACTCGCAGCCGGATAAGGAGCGTTTCAAATGTATAGATTTTTTTTTGGGTCTTTTCCGTTGGGTTAGGACAGACAGAGAGAGAGAGAGGGTTTTGCACATGTATGAAGGCAGAAGGTCAGAATAAACACTGGGTTCAGCAAGTATTCACGATTTATTTCACTTATGTATTTTGTCTATTTTTGTGAATACTTCTGTCTTTTGGTTGAACGATCTACACTGATCACCCCACGTTATATCATGAGAAATAACTGAAAAGCTGAATTGCATATTGACTTTTTTAGACTCGATAGAGCAGTGGTAGGCAAGTTTGTGTCGTGGAGGGCCGATTTTCATCATCACCAAAACACCAAGGGCCACACCTCACCACTGTAGCCTAAAGTAAAGAACTTTTTCTGTAAATGCCAATGTTTTACATCAGTGGTTCTCAGGTGGTCTGGCTTCGGGAGCCAACATTATCTTAATGACAAACCGCGACCCAAATAAGACTGTAATTTGTCATATATCGTATAAATATTGTATTTTCCACACATGTTTTTGTTAAACAAGGAGTAGATTTTAAGACTGAAAATATGATCAAACAACCCAATAACATTAATTTTAACAGACTGTTAGTGTTTCCGTGCAGTTTCAGTTGGAAAATATTGAATAAACGTTCTCTATAGACTTGGGACCCACTTTGAGTCCCAACCCACTAGTTGAGAATCACTTTTTTACATTATATATGACCAAATGGGATGTTCTGCACGGACATTTTTAAATACTGACACTATTTCTCGCATGTTTAGAGTAGTTTAACAGGTATTTGACCTCTTATTTGCATAATAATATTTCTTAAAATCAAGTTGGGGGCCAGAGGTTCTGTGCTGGAGGGCCGGATTTGGCCTGACGTTGCCTACCCTGCTATAGAGGGTATGCAAGGGATGTCACAGCATGGGACCGTCCTTCATCTCCCTCTGCTGTTAGCTAGTGCTTCATAATGTCAAAACTAAGAAGTAAAGTAAATGGAAACCAAAAGTCATCACATGGTAATCCACGTGGTTTTGTTTACACTACAGTTAATCCATTCAGAAAAAAGCTCTTTTACCATTGAGTTTAACCTCAACCCAGCACATTTTCAGTTCCAGTTCAGCTTTACTCAACTCTAGAAGCTTCTCGACTGGAGCTTACAGCCTCATTTGAAAGCTAAGAGCGCCTAAAGTGATCTAAGCTTCTTCTTCATTATGATTGTCACGTTTTTGGTTGTGTTTTGGTCACGTTCTTGCGGCTTCATCACAGTTACATTACACAAAAATAGAGAGGCCAAAACGCTACAAACAAAGCAGTAAAAATGTGATAGCAAAAACAAGGTAGAAGCTTAGATGAGTTTTGTAGGTCTTGGCTTTCAAATGAGGCGTTACACTAACTCCAGTCGAGAAGCTTTTAGATTTGGGTAAAACTGTAGGAAATGTGCTTGGTTAAGGTGAGCGTTAAGGGGTTTTCACTCTCCCTTTCAGTTTAGAATGGAAAACAATGCTCTCAATCGTATTTCTACTGTTTTTAAAAGTTCACAAAAGGTTAGATTTGCGGTCGATTCCATTCATTGCCCTTGATGCACAAAAAGCAGCCTCCATACAAGTCTGACTGTAGATTTTTTTTTAAGGATAAAATGTGTATAGGTTGTGCGTTTACAACATGGTAATGCAAAAATCGAATATGAATACTTCTGAACCTACTGTACTTCTTTGTAGTGAACTCAGCTGATCCTTAGGGAATTCCCAACGCAGAGCAGGCGACCGTGCCTTTAGGTGAGACCAGAGAGTCACTGGACATCTGAAAACACAGGGAGGTAGTGAGCTTTTCAATCAAATATATTTTAGTTTTAAGCCTCGAATAAGACAAAGAGACTAAAAACATTAACTTTATTCTTGCAAAAGGAAAAAGCGCTGAGGTGTCAGTGATTCCGAGATGGGTTGCTCCTGCATGCAACATACACAACACCATTTACACAACACGGTAACACGGACTTTGTAAGATTTCTCTGACTGTACAGAAGTTGTAGCTTAACTGTATGTACTACATCATGTATAGCGTCTCATAGCAGTGATTCTGTTACTATTTATTTATGAATGCGTCAATGAATTTTCTCCAACTACTGTAGAACTGTATCAAATCTTTTACGGTCGCACTTTACTTTACACTTCACGCCGCCGCAATAGCACGGGAGGGGACGGGAAATAGCATGGCAACGAGGGAGAAGAAGGATAATGCTGCGCTGTTTCCATCATATCAAGAAACTACCGGCCCAAGTTTCCTGGTATTTTCAGTCTGTATACTGGGTCATGATTAGTCATTTGACCGTGAAATAAATCAGGTACCAGTGGAAAAGTCTCACGTGTTGACTGGGACTGTTGAGCCATATTTCCGAGCTAATGTCATGCTATTTTCGGAGTGTAAAGTAAAATGCTGCCTCTTAAAGCAGTACTAAGTAACTCTTGCCCCTAGAGACCATAAACGCAACAGCAGGTGTCTTGGCAAGTTACGATTTTTTAACTTATTAAATGTCTTGGAAAGTAAATACTACGCTGACAGAAAAGGTGAAGGGAGAGAGGGATGTTGTACATCCAATTATACAATGCGAATATTTTTTTTCACTCAAACGTCGCTGTATATACTGTTTAAAGTGGCGCTAGCCCGCAGTTAGCTTTGCCCGTTAGCCTGTTAGCTTCTTCTCCGTGATTATATTAGTGTGTATTGCTTGCTCCGCCCTGGTGGCAGTCAAGTTGCAAGCATGGTTTTCTGGCCAGAGACACCAAGGGAGATGAAAGACCCCCAATCATCCCATTAACACTTGTATTACCCCAGAGGAACTATGAAAAAGATTTATTAAGGTAAACACGTTACTTAGTACTGCTTTAAACTAATGTTTTTTAACCTGACCACACAAAGGACCAAATGCAAGTTTTGTTTTGTTTTATCGCTTCAACTTTACGTTCTCAAATCGAGCTTTTAAACTTGGACTTTTTTTGAGTTGTTGTGTGTACTTTTGCCGACTATGTGTTGAAGTTGCAGATGTTGAAAAGATAAACGACAAAAAAAAAAAAAAGAAGTCATGTTTTTGTGTTTGTAAAGTGCAAATAATCACACAGATTTTAGAGAACGTTATACTGACTGATTACTCGCTGTCGACCCCGAATCGTCGCACTATCGTAGAAGTGGCGTTGCCCCCACTGTTCCTCTCGCGCTTCCCATAGAGGCCATTTGTAATTCTGTTTCAGGGACCAAAGATGCTGGGGGTTTTTTTTTAGGCCACGCAGAGACGCCCCCCCCCCCCCCCTTCTCTCTCCCCCATTTCACAGGACCTCACCAGCCGCACTGAGTCGCATTAATAGCCAACAAAACACTGTGCCCCCCACGCCATGACCGAGACACCGACGATTAAAATGGAGAGGTAGGGAGGGCAAAACGAGGAAAAAACAATTCTAGATTGTATAGAAGCCAGATGCTATAGTTTTATTTATAAATACACATAAAGAGGGATTGTGTCAACTTTAAACTGTTACTAATGAGTTTGAACCACAGTTAACGTTCCTAACAGACGACGTGCATGAAAACACAAAACATGTATAATGTAGTACCAATAAATCAAGATGTAACATATTGAATAAGGAAGTGCAGGGGGTGAGGTCCTTACCACTTCCAAATCACTTTTCCACCCTGTGTGTGTGCTTGTGCCTACCTCTTCCCTCTTCCTCGCGCCACCATTCCCCCCCCTCCCTCCTCTCCACCCTCACCCCCCACCCCTCCCTCCCTCGCAAGCCTGTCAGATGCGCGGAGCGGTGGAAGGCAGCGTGGCGGCGGCTTCCTATTTGAAGTTGTAATGGTGTCAAAAAGTCAGGGCTGACTGACAGACGTCATTCCCACAGGGCCTCATTAAAAACACAGCCACTTGACAAGGAAATAATTGTGCGCCGGCGACAACTCGCAGAGCACCCTCCGCGTTTTTACATGTTTTTATTTTCCCTTTCATTATTAGCGCCAGGCTATTATGTTCATTAAGACACGGTATTAAGACGACGTTTCTTTTTTTTTTTTTTAAGCGTGGGACGGGGCGAGGGAGGTGCGTTTAACGATTTGTTTTGTCACGTGACGCATCAATTGTCATTCTTTTTTCTTTTCTTTTTTTTTTTTACCCCCCCTCTCTCCATTTTGTTAGGAGTATGAACTTGGATTATTCATCATTGCCCGCCCCCATCCCAATCCACGCCACCCCTCGTTCGCTGATTTGGTTTTTTCGACAAGCGTCTCGGCTCGGGATGAAAACTTGTCAAAAATAGGTTATATCTTATTCCGAAAGGCCAACAATAGCAGCAGGTACAGACACCTTTTAATATTTAATTTAGAGGGGTGTTAACCCTCCTTAAGTGAGCGCGGCTCCGTCTCCCATACAGACACGGGTTAGATGAAGAAAAAAAGAAAAAAAGCGGGTGAACAATTAATGATTTGAAGTCTGAGGGGGGCGCCTTGTTCCGTCTTTGGGTGTCCCGCCTCATTTGCACCCACCACAGCGTTGGCGCTTAGAATGAAACACTTTCGGCTCAAAGCAAATCTAAAGCATCTTATTTCATTCAATCTTACAATATAGAAAATTCTCCTAGATGTTTTTTCTGAAGTGCAAAAGAAAGGTTTCCGCTACATGATACTACAAAGCTGTACACTTGCCTTCCATTTAACAGTAGGGATGGCGGCGACAAACCCACACGAGCTCGCCCGTCTCCAAGGGGGTGTGGATAAGTGGGCGGTGCTTAGCAGGACGTGGCAGGAGGCTGGACTCCATCGACTCCGGGACCGTCCCATGTGTGTTCTTCTACCCCCCCCCCCCCTCCAGCGGTGCCACAATGGCCCTGTGTGTGGACGACAATAGCTCTTGTGCTGCATGTGAACGTATGGGGCAGTAAAAACGTGCGCAGGAAAAAGGGAGCCATGTTCTCTGTTTGTACACACCAGCAGCCCGGGCGAGAGAATAGGCGTCTTTCTCTGCTCGCTCCTTTATCTGTGGCCTCTCGCCCCCAGTCAGCGCCGCGTTTATTAGCATTTGTCCACACACCCGCTACAGTAAGGCCGTTATTACGTTGTGGACGTGCATTAAGTACATGCAGTGTCTAGTTTGAACCATTATATTATGTTATTGCACAGATCAAACAGATTTTCTCATGCTGTCTTCACATTTAGACACTTTTCAAATGTATACTGAGGTAACATGAGCAAGACTATCATTCGGTGGCTCGGTAAACAACACTTTGCCATGTTACTTAGACTTAGTGTTGTTGGCTGTAATGTCACCACACTTCAAACCACGCCAGACTAACAAATAAAAAGAGTTGTTCAAGTCAGGTGGTTTACAGCTGGTGTTGCTTCTGGTTGCACTTTCAAAAAATAACGTTTGACCTCGCTATAGTGAACGATAACAACAATTCTCTCAATTCAAGCATTGATCATAAAACTGACTATCGCAACTCTATCAAAACATGTTCATTTCTAGCAGAGGCCCACTGAAAATTCCCTGTGACCCATTTTTGGATCCTACTCCACCAGTTGAGAATGGGGCTGGGTACTGTAAAACGATATGGTATTGGGGAAAAAAAGAGTTTAGGTATGACTGGTACTGAAAAAATGAAAGTATCAAAAGCAGGTACTGAAAAGAAAAAAAAATGTATATCTTTCGATCCAAGTTTTGGGAGTTGTTGGTCCAAATTGTTTTCCCCATTTTTGGTTTCTTAATGTTTACCCCATTTTTTTCAATTTTATTATTTTTATTTTTTTTACAATTTTTGTTCTTTTTAAAATAATATTTTCCCCCATTTTTTCCAATTTTCACCCATTTTTCCCCTCAATTTATTCAAATATTTTCCGAATGGAAGGGCTACACGGGCCCCATTTGGCCCCCGGGCCTTAGTTGGTTCACTCCTGACTCATTAAACTAATCATTGTCCTGAGCTGGGCATTACCTAACTAACTATTTGCTACTACTTGTCTATTTTTCCCCCCCAGTTTTATTTTAAAGCTTATTTCCTGTGGACACATACAGAACAGAGCTGATCCCGGGCTAAAGCGCTCACACAGACCCCGTCTCCCCCTCCTTCTCCCCATCTCCATCGTCCTCCATCTCCCTCCCTGTAGAATACTGCCACAGCCTTTGAACTCAAATTAACACTTTACCACTACAAAGACATACAGTTGTTAGCAGCAATATCATTAGCATCATAATGAACGGCGGGTGCATTTTTGAATTTACTTTTTAATGTGCCTGCCCTTTTTAGTACACACAATTTTAACCTCATTTAAATGTGCTTCTCTAAGAACATTGTAGGTTATGCATGTGGTGTATGGAGACATATTACACGTATTACAAGAGAGATTTCAAAATAATTAGCCTGTTCATATTCAAGCAAAGACCTTTATCCCGTGGCCCTCGTCAAATAGTTTTTATTGAAGACAAAAGGAGATGCGATAGCTGGTCAGGTACCTCCGTGGCTCCAAGTGTCCTAGATGTTCATCGAAAGAGTTTTTAGGTCTCAGCCCTGTACCGTCATTTACTTATGCGTACGGGCGCCTTAGCAGACACGATTCTAAATTTCCAACTGGGAGGCATCAGTGGAGAAATCAGTGTCTTCAAACGGCGGCCTGCCAGTCACGCTCCTCCCGTAGTGGAAAGATCTGAGCCAACGGTGATCACCCGCGACATCTTTGTGAAAAAACCACGAGCCGATCAGCTTTGATGGAGCACATCCGCCATGACAGGCTACTGAAGAGCCCGCTAATGAACTGGGGAGGGGCGTGGAGGGGGGCATCGCTTAGCGTGGCAGCCCCGAGGAAGAGGGCTCGCACTGAAGGCTTGACGGACAGACGCGCGGGGAAGGTAAAGCACCGCCAACTCAAAAGTGTGAGCTTTGGGGGAGCTGGAGTCCAGGAGTGGTCAAATAGTAATGTTTTCAAATTAGGGGCCGCCACAAACAGAATCCTTATCGCCCCTCTGGTGATTCGCCCCATTCTCATCTTCTGATTGTTCGAGGCAATTAAAGATTCACGACGCATGCAGTCCCCCAAGCGCCGCCCTCGCTATCGACTCCTCTTGGGTCAGGAAGTGTTGAACTGTTCAAAAAGGAACTTACAAATCAGTGTTATTGTATCTATAGGACTTCTGAGACAGATGACCCAACACTCCGTCTGAATAAGGGCACATTTCTGGGAGAGGATACCCCACTGTTGAGTCTTTATCATGACCAAACCTTAATGAGTCCCCAACCTTACTAAAGATCAATTATTTTAGTATAATATCTATTTCGGGTTTCAAATCACAGCATCTTCTTGAACCTCCATATCTGTCTTGAACTGTCTGAAAGCTTAGTATATGTGAGATCCACATGGCTAGATTGGGAGCGTTTCGTTGTCCTTCCCAGCGTTACACTCTCTCACACACATCGTCTCCGCGGCGCACACTAAACCACACACTTATCTATCGAGACGTATGTGGACGCGGCAACAAAATGCACAACTTTTTGTTCATCTCAAGGACTTGCCAGGCCCCAGTGAACTGAGAGAGGCCTTATTGATTTCCCCTTGTTTCATGCTGCGACTCTGGGATTACCCATTTTCTCATTAATTGTTAAACACAACTTGTGAGATTCTTCCTTCCTTTTTCTGTTTTTTTTCCCCTTTCCTGTCCCCCCCCCCCCCCCATACTACCACCACCAGAGCCGCAGTTGTAGACTATAGTAACCCAGTCCCTCCTTGACCCTGGAAATTGTAATTCTGCCATAGATCACAGCTGCTGAATATTAGGGCTTACAAAAGCAGTTAAATAAAATATGTTGAAATGGTGGTGATCCCGGAGGCCGCAGTGGAAATTCTAATCAGGTGAGAGAAAAGGGGAAAGGAGTCGAGGGGATTAGTGTTGGAAGAGAATGGCCTGGATCCAGAGAGTGTAGGAGCTGACATCCAGGTACCACTGAGTCAGTCATAATGTGGTACAGAGACTAGAGTGTTGGTCTTTCCTTTTCTCAAGTAACATTAATAAAGGGTTTAGGGTTTGAAAGTTCTTTGTTTTGCAAGGTGCGATGTGATTTTGGGAACAAGCAGGTGGTGGGGGAGGGGTCCAAAACCTAGATTTCTCTGGTTTGACCGTTTTTTTGTGATGTTTTTCATATCCTTAGGCACAATATGTGACATTTGAAGAGGTAAACATGTCTATAACTGACCTGCCACGATGCTGTACCAAAGGGCCATCATCAGTCTCCATAGGTTCTCACAGTTTAGATTCTCTATGTTTATGTTCTTAACTTTAGAACATAAAATTAGCAACTTTTTCCCAAAATTTAAAGGTGCATTATGCAACTTTTTATGCAGAAAATAAAGTTGATATTTTTTTGTTTGTATTTGACCTTGTAGTGACCTAGCGGCTGTATGAGTGGTCAGCATGGCGCCTTTACTTTCCATCACAGTGGTCTCTAGGACGCTCCAGGATCAATTGTCTGGAAGGTTTCCACTGCTGACCGACCCCGTCACCAGAAAACCTACGAAACAATTGCTCCTGGAGCGTTGTAGAGGTCACCTTGATCAACAGTAAAGACGCCATGCTGACCACTCAGCCGCTGGGTCACTACAAGGTCAAATACGCACAAATATCAACGTTTTTGTCTGCATAAAAGTTGCTTAATGCAGCTTTAACTGGTGTAAACCTATGAATAATTACCAGATCCATTATTTCATCAAAAGAAGAAATAATTAGAAAAACATTAAAACCTGTCATGATCACGCACAATTGGGCACCCATATAACCGGATGATTGGAGGCTCGATCTCAGCTCCAGCCAGTACACTGTTGTGCCCTTGGGCAAAACACTTCCCCCACCTCACCCATGTATCAGGTGTGATGTGTGAAAGAGTGGTTGGAGAGGTTTTTGGCACAGATTGGCAGCCGTGTTTATGTTTGTCAGCCTCTTTGTTATGCCGTAAAAGGGTTAACACTAAAAGACACCCTTTCTCAATCTGAGAGAATGAATGGTGTGGTAGAGGAGTCATTATGCACAGCCTCTCTATTCTCCAAAAAGACGGGGTGGAAGTTTCTGGGAAGAGAGATGAACCCAAGTTCAAGCGTGGCAAATGTGCACAAAGGCTAAGTGGCACCAACCTTCTGCTCATATTGGTTATTGCAGTAACATTTGCATACTTTACATTTTCAAAATCAATTTTGAGATTTCTTGTTTCTAAACAAAAGTGATTCACAAGTAAATCTATCTTTATTGTGTTAAAATACCCATGTCAGTGAAGGCATATAACAGTGTCTATTTGAATAAAGAGCTATTTAACCTTATTTTATCCGTAGCCATGTAACAGAACCTTAAAGTTGTACACCCAACACCACATCCATTTAGTTTGATATCCTCACACATCAATAATAAGGTTATGATTCAAGTATATAATTTACAGTAACCCAAGACCTTCTGTTATCCAGTGCCTCTGGCTAAAGGTCTTCAAATTAAGCAACCTACATTATGTCGACAAAACTATTTGCAAAACAATTGACTCTCCTGGTATTAATAGGGATGATTTTATGCTAAATATTCCAAGAAAACATTTAGCCTATAGGCCCTCTATTGACCAGCGTGGGAGGGGGTCAAAAGATATTAATTATTCTGTTGGCAGGCTGGTTAAAGAGAGGTTTTCCCAAATGTGGATCGGGACAGGACTGCTTTTTGCTTGAGATATACAGGGCTAAGAGTAAGTGCTTTAAAATGGGCTGTCAAACTTGATAAAAGCTAAAATATATATGAAAGAATTGGTTATTGTGAAGGTAGACCTGAACCCAAAATAAATCTTTCTTTAAATGCGGTTATTGTTTGGTGTAGGGGTGGAGCGGGTCCAGGCGCACTCGCATGTAAAATGGCTGGACGGTCCAGAGAGGTGATTGATCACGCCTCTATCCCTCAGCTCACACGGGACGCTTGAATACTTCTCAAGATCACACTGTGGAATTAACCCAAGACCTTTGGCACAACAAAAACAAGTCAAGTTTGAGTGCTCAATTTAAAGCCACACTGCGATATAAATATAAAAATACAAGCATTCATTTAATTTCTATGAGGTGAACTTTGCAAGAAGCAGGACACATAGAAATCACAGAAATGCCTTTAGCAATCTGAGCCTAGCCCTACAAATGCGTACATTTTGTTTGTCAAATGGCTCCCGGACCCGGTTAAATTGAATGCTCTATCCCCATATGAATCAATAGGGAAGCCAAGAAGAGATATTATACAATGATGCTTAGTGGCCATTGGACGTGTATCCGACCCCTCAAAAAGCAGAACTTGACTAAATATGATTTAGCATTTAGCTTAGAGCACTGGTTCCCAAAGTGGGGGTCGCGAGGCATTGGATGGGGGTCCCCAGATGATTTTAGGATGAAATAAAAAAGAAAAAGGCAACTGTTTTTGATATATTTTCGAGTGTAAAACAGCATATCATTTGTGAAATCCATTCATATAGTTACAATAAACAGTTTAAATACATGTTAACTTGATTTTAAAATGTGTTTTCTTCCCTAAAGTAGCGTAAGAGGCAATCACTTTATACAATGGGGGTCCCGAGTTGTTTACGTGTCAATTTTTGGGGTCCCAGCCAAAAAAGTTTGGGAACCCCTGGCTTAGAGGACACTTCTTTAGATACAAGGCAGTTTGTATCTAAAGTAAAATCTCAATAGGCCTGTTCATCCATTAATGATTTCTAGGGTTTGACCTCAGTTGACAGCAACTAAAAACATCTGGATCGTTCATAATTTGTGGTGTTTGTTGGCTAACGCTAACGGCTATCGGAAAAATACATTGAGCAGGCGACGAATCAGGATTCAGATGATAAACCTTTAAGCTTGAAAACTTTATGTTTGATGCACACGTGGCCTATATGGGTCTTATGAACTGCACTTAGTCTGACCTGTCATATGGACGTACAACAATCAAGGACCGTGACGTCGCTCGGTATGGCGCAGCCGGGGCCCCACCCTGGAGCCAGGCCTGGGGTTGGGGCTCGAATGCGAGCGTCTGGTGGTCGGGTCTTTGCCCACGGGGCCCGGCCGGGCACAGCCCGAAGGGACGACGTGGGCCCGCCCTCCTGTGGACCCACCACCCACAGAGGGATCCGTAGGGGTCGGGTGCAGAGAGGACTAGATGGCAGTCGAAGGCAGGTGCTTCGACGACCTGGTCCGCATGCGCAGCTTCTGGCGTTCGGGACATGGAACGTCACCTCAATCAAAGGAGCCAGCTGAGGTGGCTAGGCAAGGCAAGGCAAGGCAACTTTATTTATACCGCGCATTTCGTACACAAGGCAACTCAATGCGCCTAGGGTTAGGGCATATGTTTCGGATGCCTCCTGGTTGCCTCCCTCGGGAGATGTTCCAGACATGTCCTATTGGGAGGAGGCCTCGTGGAAGGCCCAGGACATGCTGGTGGGACTATGTCTCCGAGCTGGCCTGGTGTTGCCTCGGGGTCCCACCAAAACAGCTGGAGGAGATGTGCGTGGATCAGGAAGTCTGGGCATCTCTGCTTAGACTGCTGCCCCCGCGACCCGGCCCCGGATAAAGCGGAAGAAAATGGATGGATGGATGGCACACTGGTCCACAATCCATAAGTTTCTATTTAAAAAAAGTTACTTTACAAATCAATGGTTTTGCTGAAATCTACAGGGACATGGGACAGAGGGCTCAAATATGGGGCTATCTCGGGTAAACTGTGGCATCTGGTCAACCTAATGGCAGGACATCACCAGCTTGTCTCCACAGAGATGTTCCAAACAATAGGTTTAATACATTAGGTCCCATTTCAAATTCTTTATTTTGATAACCCCATTGCAAAAAAGAAAAGAAAAAGTGAAGCACTGTTGGTGTCTAGCTGAGTTTTGCGTATTCCTCCTCCTCAAACAAAGTATTACTTGTGTTGGAGTTTCTAAGATGAAGTACAGATAGTTTATATATTATTGTATTGCTTGTGTATTAAACGGTTATGTTCATTTTGATGAATAATATCAAAGGGAACAGCCCAAACAAATCCCCTGAATGGACCAATCTTTTTACTCTCAATGATCTTCATGTGTTCCCCATGTCCTTTCATGAAAATCGTATACGCAAAGTGGGATGGCTTTGACAAGTAGTAGGAGTAGGAGTCCTTTTTCATTCATTTCAGATGAGAGAAATAGAATAGAAGACTATATGAAGTACTGGATGCTATTACTACTCCTGCTGCTCAAAGGAGGAAAGAGGCCAGAATCCAGTGTATGTAACTGTAATTGTGCTGTGGCCTTGGGATCTTATTGTTAGATAGTAAAAAGCCTCAACAATAACCTCCTTTATGTGGTGCGCACAGTCAGGTTGTCCCCCATTTACACATGGGCGTTTGTTATCTGCCGAGATCCACAAGAAAAGGCTGTGACAAGATCTGTGTCACTTTTGGTTTGACAAAACTGCTACTCTCAAAGAAGTCATTTTTTTGTGTTTGCCTTTAAAAATGCAATGTTTTCTACTGAAATACTAACTTGACATACATCAAGTCGATACAAGAGTCTATTTTTCAATGACCCGTTGCTTTGTTTTCCGTACTAGTTTTTTTGTAAAGGTTGCCCCCAAACCAGAACATTGCATAACATTGGACTTTTAAGAAGCGAAATACAAAGAGTGATGGATTTCCAGTTGTGTTCGTCCACAAAGTCACCAGAGCCCAGGATTACTTCAGCTGTCAGACAGTCTGCTTTGGTTCTGTCAAGAGTTTTGGCTTGACGTGTTGAACTCTCTAAAACTGAGAGATGGCTATCCACCTGAGAAAGTCTGCAGTCCACACCTCTCCAGACAGCGCCAAGACCAGCTGAACAAGGAGGCCATGGTCCAGAGGCTTCATACTGAACAGAACAGACACCAGAAAGTTAAAGCAATAAATGCCAATATCATTTCTAAGGCTTTGGAGTCTATTTATGTGCAGGTTTTAGAAGCACAGAAGAAGAAGACGAAAGAAGACGAAGAAGAAGGCGAAGGAAGAAGACAAGATGAAGGAAGAAGAATACGAAAGGAGGAGACGAAGGAAAGGGAATACGAAAGAAGAAGAAGAGGACGAAACGAAACGAAACAAGAAGACGACGAGACGAAGGAAGAAGAATACGAAAGAAGAAACAAGAAGACGAAACAAGAAGACGAAGAAAGGAAGAAGAGAGGAGGAGAGGAAGAAGAAGAGGAGGAAGAAGATGTATTAAACTTCAAAGGTCCACATATTGACCCTTGGGGAACTCCATTGTAAATTAGGTTTTTAAAAAGCCAATGAAGCCATTACATTGGGTTCAATCAAACCTCAAATCTCAGGTATCACTCCTCCGCAAAGTCAGCTTTATTACCTGCAGAAAACCAAAGTGAATCATTCGCTCATGGCCAGAGATAAAATAGTTGTTTTACATGTAACACAGCCAGACAGGTTGGTTGGTAACACCACGTCTCCTTAAAAAACACACACAGAAAACCAAAAAGAAAAAGAAATCCCTCGGCGCATCTCCACTGCTTGCTATAGGGAGCGGGGGTCAGCGGATCACGCGCGCTGATGGATGGCACTCAGGAGCGAACGCGCGCCCAATCCACCGCTGTAGCCCTAACCGCCGAGAAAGGGCCCCTTCGCTGGCGAGAAATAAATAAATAAACAGGAACATCAAAGGCATGTTCAAAAGAAAAACAAAGCTGGCTCACGTTCGTTTGCTAACACACACATAAGCGCGCACACACCGGCGCACACTGGCGAGCGAGAGAGAGAGAAATACAAAGGACTCCAGCATACACATACTTTACTCTCCAATGACACGCGGTTTGAAGAAAATCTAGACAAAACAAGGCAGATTGGTGAAAATTGGAGCGTTTGATGGTTTGGTTTTTGCACCAAACTGACTTGGAAGAAAACAAAGACCCCGGCCAAATCCATATACACTCTAAGGTTTTCATACAACACCCAAACGATCTTTAGAGTGAGTTTAGCTGTGACTTGTTTGAAGAAAGAGCTTTCACATTCATCCACTCTGCACACAGCCGTGGTTAATGAAGTTGTCTTTGTCTGAAGCACGCTGCTTGTCCGGTCAACTTACTTAGATGAATTTCTCACTGCAACAAAGTAGCTCAGGGTCTGCTTTTGTCCATCTTCGTGTCAACATTCACAGAAGAAAGCAAGGAATTTGAAGAGTATCTTACTTAGACTGTATAGTGTAAAGTCAAACTATTATATTAAATTATACAATAGCAATTCTCTACTGTATTTGCATCGTCTGTTGCGATGCTGACCATAATCGACTTGGAGACGAAAAGAAGTACAGTTTTTTGAGAGCCATGGTAGTTGCAAGCTACTATAGTATCCAAAGCTTTCCCGGGGTAGACTGACGGAAGTGAGGCTGTCAATCCGCGCCATCAGTCTCACTGACCATCACTAAGGTATTCACTCACTCCGACACTACGGCCCTTTCCAAAACCGCTTTTTCCTTCGTTTTCCTAGTCACTTCCATCCATTCCTTTGTGACGGCCCATTCAGAAAGTCCTTCAGTGGAGCACTTGGAGCTGTGGCTTTCAGACGGACTTTCACAGCCCCGCCCCGCCCACTAATGTTACTACTTTTAACTGAAAATGTATTTTCCTTTAGAGTTAACTAAGTAATCAGATTCAGATTTGTCATATTTATGTAATATATTTTAGCTTCTTCAAACTCGCAAGTTCAAGCTTTGACTCTTCTAAATAAATGTGGAACTGAAGTTGTTTGGTGCGTGTTGCACGTGGGGCTGCTCTCCGGTGCACGTGACTTCCGAGTGGCTCCTCAGTCGGCGCTTGCTCATCCTGTCTCCGTTATTTCCCTATGAGGTCTGGTCTAAAAAAGATAAATAGCTCAGCACTACATGGCAGGCAGTGAGTTACTGGTGGACAGTCACTAGCATCATGTTAAAAACATCACGTCAGGACTCAGGAGCAAAGAATTCACCGGATGAAACTAGCTCTTCACGGTAAGTGTTTTGTCATGAAGCTAACGGCTAATACTATTTAAAAATTAAAATAGCACCAAGATTCTGAACGAGCCTGCTCTAAAAAATAGTATAGTATAATAATACTTTTTAGTTTTTTGATACTAGCCATTAGCTCTGAGATATAAAGTCCTACCTAAAAAAAACACATGTTTCCTGCAGTCAAGAATTTACATCCAATGTAATATTTTTAACATAAGACATTGCTAATCCTTAATAGGAAAATAGTGAGAGAGGAAGGAGCGCGGCCACTGGGATCGCACTCAGAAGTCACGTGTCATTTGGGTGCATAGAGCCTATACTGACTTGCTGTGAAGGAGCTGATCAGCCACTTCTTCTTGCTGTCTGTTTCGGACAGTCCTTTCCTTCGCGGGAACACACATCGAGTGTTAGTGCTGAGGAAGAGGAAGGAGGTTACGGCTTCGGATAGGGCCGCCTACAACACATCACTAAAGGGGGTGAAGTGTTTGTGCGCTGTTGTGACTTTTACATTAGTGGTTTATATCATCCTCTAAATAAAATGTATTTGCATGGGGGAACAGAAACAGTAAAAGAGATGGGACTGCTGCTGAGATGAAAACTTTTGTCTGTCTGAGGATAAAGCGGGCACAGAGAGGAGGGTGAAAACCAGACAGCGATGCTAGATTTCAATGGGCAGTATATTGCAATCCACTTTTCAGGTTTTTAGGAGCACACTGGGGGCTGTGGAGTTTGTTTTGGTTTGGGGGGAGCTGACACAACATCCACGGCTCTCTCCGTCAGGCAATCCCCATCACTACCACCAACCCCCAATACACACACACACAGCAGCAGCAGCAGCCGATAGATACAGGCCCGCCCCAACCCTTCCAGCCTCCTCAATATTTGATGGGACGGGCCCACGCTGACTAACTCAAGGCCATGCAAGCCAGGCTCCCTCACCAACCAAAGCACTCGCTCCTGCCAATATTGTCGATCGAGGAAACAATAACATTTAGCCGCTTTTCCCGGGGAATCGGATAAATGAAACAAAGACAGCGAATTGGACGACCATGGAATGTAAATGACCACGGTTGCCTTCAGATGCCGCCTCAGAAGTCGTGAAGGTGCAAAGATGTTACTCGGACAATTTAGATGGTGCAATAAAGGGGGGAAACTTGTGAATTTTTTTTTTGAGGGTGCAACAATTACTAGCATCTTCCTGTGGGTCCAAAGAGTTATAAGTTCTTCAGCTCAAACTTCAGCATGTGCATGATTGCGTGGTGTTACCTCATACAGTGTTGTCCAACTTTTTATGAGTTCTCTATTTTGTTGGTGTTTTGTCTATCCGTGTTGGTCCCATTGAGGAGAACAGGAAAAACACCTAACCTTGATAGGCTCCTTTTTTTATTATTTCCAAATGTATGTTACAGTAGGTTTTGTCGATCACGCAAATGCACTGAATAGAGTTGCAATGCCCAAAGTTCAGAAAGTTGACATATTATGCATAATTTAGGCTTAAGAACATTCTTTTGGGTGCGTTTTATTTGAAATCATGGCAAGAAAAGACGGTAAGAAGTGAGAGTCTGGGCTGGTCAGAATTTTCCTTGAATTGTGGGAATTACAAGTTATGAAATAATGAAAACAAACTTTAACTTTGATAAAACGGCATGCTAGCAAATCCATGGCGCCATGAAGAATACCCTTTGAGTGCCGAACTGCTCAGAACGGTCCAGTGATGGATTGTGAGCTTTTAAAATGTGGAGGGAAGTTATATACTCAAAACTACAAGAATGAAGCAAAATACTGGTTCTGGTTCTGATGAGGGACAAACTTATAGCATGGTTAAAAGCACAAGAAAAGTTGATTTAGCAGGATATGTATCCCTTAAGATTTACTTCTTGTCCCTGCAGGGGAATTTGTTCTCTCTTTGTCCATAAATTACACTGAGGCTAACTATAGATTTTGAGCAAGATTCATGGACAGGACATAGTTGTGATTTGGGTCAAAGTACTCAGAAGAAACTCATCTAGACACAGAGAGAACATGCAAAACTCTGGAAACCGCTTAACCCCCATCTCCAGTTCGGCCGGGCTTATCCAAATTTAAAAGTTTCTTGACTGGAGCTAAAGCCCAGTAAGCTAAGCTAAGACCAACGAAACATTGCATTTTTGCCATTTTTTCCATTGCTTTTTTTTTTTAAATTATCAAATTTTTGGTGCTCTTTTGTGGCTTTTTTGTCACATTTTTGCCACTTTATGGACCCCTTTTTTTATTTTTATGTTCTGTTTTGTTGCACTTTCATCCTCGTTTTCGTCTCCTTTTTAGATTTGGGTAAAGCCAAAGAGGCTAACCACTCAACCACTGTGTAACTGCCACCAAATCAAAAACGATACGTATAGGGCCTCAGTTTAAAAGTATGGGAGTTAACATGGCAAGGCGTAAAAACAACAACGATAGGCATGCTGTCTTATTTAATGCCTTATTCCTTAATGTACAGTAAGTAGTAAAAGTATCAATCTACTTTCCTGCAGCCTACTCTCCACTGCCTCCTGCCAGTCTTTGTTTTTTCAGTCCGTCCTGTGTGTGCGCTGGTGTACAGTTGAAAGAACACATCACTTCGGTCCGTCTCTCTCTCAGGGCTGATAATACGGCCCTTCTCACCTGTTATAGAAACTAGTGAGCCGCTCCGCCTCCCTTTAAATGGACTTCAGAGGGGCGCGTCGGATTGACAGGAACACAGAGAGGCCTGCCCCGTCTGACTGGCCGTCCTGACAAGGCGTACCCCAGGGCGCTCCCCTCGGCCCGCACCTCCTTTCCACTAGGCTGGCTCTAAATGCTGCCGTAATGACCAAAACACGTCCGCGGCTATTGTGCGCCGCAAAGAAGGTTTTTTTAAAAGGTTCGTTTAACATCAGTGGAGAGACGCTCTAATAAGGTGGTACAGGTACAGGTATGAAGGCTGTTTGTATTCACTGGAAAACAATAGAACTTTGAGTCAATTTGCTGGGCATCAAATGTAAAGAATATAATGCATTCATTTATACAATAGATATTACAAAACACAAACATTCATTTAATTAATTTAGTGTTTAGTCTTTACTGCATGCTCGCCCCTGTACAGACCTGATATAAGTTTGCTTGGCGCTGGGCATCATCCTCTTGAGTTGTACAATAATTTAGTCGCTCTTGTTTCGGAGCATGGTTTTAATTCCCCTATATGGACACGTTGTCCTCCACATTTGACCCATGCATCTTCACTACCTGTTGTGATTTTAGGAAAACCTCCACCTCGCACCTAATGTTTATAACAATGCCTTTTATTATTAAGCACCGCAACTGTATTCCAGCCTCCTCAGTGCCCTGCCTTCATCCTAGTTTCAAACAATGCAAAAGCAAACACTAAGGCAGAGCTTGGTAAGTGTTTGAGAGACCATTAGGGGTCTGCCTGTGTTCCCCTGACAGACTGTGCATAGTAATAAAGGCTATGGGGAAGCCTCTGTTTCAGCACCTTAATAGCCCGTATGATGAGACTTTATCTATAGTTTGTGCATATAATCACCAAACCAGAGGGGCCGACCCCAGGGGCAGAGGTGCACCCGCTGACACTTGACATCTCTATAATTAACTGGGAAGGTCTAATCTGTGGCTTCAGTATGACGCGCGGCCACACACCATTTAATATGCTTATAAGCACTATGTATTATTCAAATATGCAGATGAGGCCTGCAGAGAAAACAGACTTTTTGACACAGGTTTTCCTCCAGCGCCGTGGCAGGGTAAAGGGGGCGCCTTCAGACGTGCGGGAATTTTTATTGTCAAAGTTTCCTTCTCCAGTCGTCTTTGATAACTAAAGCGCTTCAGATATCAGTTCCTTCATTATCGAAATGAAGATGATCAAGTCACAAAGCAGCTCATGCTTCAGTACATATTCACCAGAAAGATGTTTTACCTTTCGAGCACCTTTTCAAGACATTATTTTAAATCCAGCCTCTCTTTCCCATCCATAATCCATTGTCTCCTCAACCCCACCTCAGCAGCAGAACCATCGACCACCTCGACCTTGCGTCTTCATCGCAATCAAATGTCGCCAACAACGGCAGCAGTTGGTTTTATTCTATTCCTCACAGCTTCACTTTTGGATGAGTGGAGGCATGTTCTTTTCTTACCCATTGTCTGAATGATAAAACATGAAAATACCAAGGTGAAAGTGATCAAATGCTGCATAATCCAACATCGGGCCTTTATTACAGTGGTAGATGTTTGGAGAATAGTGGGCCATCTTTGGGGGCTTTTTATGGATGCGGCGCCGGAAGAAAGCCTCTCTTATGTTCACTTTTGGCTTGAGTTGCTTTGGAGAGGTGGGCAGTAGCCGGGTCAGAGGATGCACTGAGCCGGTAACACTACATGAAGCCCCCAGTCCTCAGAGGGCCTCGGCAGACCAACCTCGACCGCTTTCATTTTCGGAAAGAATTCGAGGAGTCAGAAGTGTAGCGCGCATTGTTCTCCGCTTGGCCCTTTGAAATCCATATTCATGATTTAGAGATTTGGCGGCGAATTAAAACAATCGATGCCTCACAGCAGTTAAATCTACACCGGGGTCATGCGGCGGGTCGCTTCATTTGGCAAATATCCATGCAACCTCGTAATCACCTTCCATTTAGTGAGTTTATTTCATGCCAAATAAGAAATCTATGTTAAATGTTTGTAATAATTGACTCCTGAGTTCTTACAGATAAAACGAATCGCGTCATCGTCTAATCTCGACTGGTTCGATTTACAATTCCTGGTCATTTCTGTGACCCACATTTATAATACCCCATTTATAATAGCTAAATATGGATCCATCTATTCTACTAATTTGTCAGATAACAATCCTGACTGGGCCATCTCACAGGGGAAAAAGACAATATTGTTTCATCGTGGCTTGACTCATGGCGGCAGCTAAATATTAAAGCTACGTTCACCACCTGTTCTCTGGAAACACCTGTAATGCTTCATTTATGTATCCCTGTTTTCATTGCGGTGCTGATAGCAATTTTCAATAATAGTTTGGTTCACTGTTCAGCACAAACCCAACGTCCGACATGTTCAACAATTTACTCACGTTTACTGATAAGTAACTAAACATTACTGACTAATCTGAATCTACTGGAGTGAAGGGCTCACACACTGACCTATAACACACTCTCATTCGGGAAAAATGCTTCACAAAAGCATTCATATATTTGTGTATTAAGGAAATTAACAGTTTTACAGTCCTGTCTCTTGTCTCAGTTGTGTAAATTCGAACCCAATACCATAGTCTGCTGTTTTCGCCCCCAGTTTCAGACGTATTCCCCCTTCACTGTATGTCTGTTATTGAACCATCACATGAGCGTTTTGTTCCTTAAAGCTGCTAAACATTTGTAAATGAGAGTTTGCATGTATTAGCTTCTCTCCCTGGTGTGTGCTGGAGTATTGAGTGTCTGCCTGCAGCTGCCCCCTACCCCAAACCACCCCACTGTATTACCCCCATCCCCAAAAACTCTACATCCGAATGCTCAGCCTGTCGATGTCCGTTTAGAGTGAAGGTCCATGTTGCTAAAGCCCGGTTTTCTGCACCTCAGGACGTAAGCTTTGTTTGAATGTATTTATTGGAGTATAGTTGGCATTTACTCCTGAACAACGTGATATGGTTTCTGTCATTTGCTGTTATAAGGGATGGACAATGCCATTGATGGTGGTCTTAACTTTCCTTTTTAGTAATCTGACAGGAACATTACCTTCCTCTGTGGCATGGGTTTGAGTCCTGGCTCTGGTAGTTTGCTGAATGACTTCCCATCCTCTTAAAATAAAAAAAATAAAAAGACAACACATATGCATTTAATTTTAAGGAACTTTCTGTAACGAGCAGTTAGTGAAGAGCGATATAACGTCCCGTAACACACAAAGTTTTAGCACGGGGCTAAATGGGGCCGTTCCAGCAGGCTCATTAGACGTCCAATTAAACAGCATGAGCCCGACATTTATGGTTTTTCATTGTCCTCACTACAACCTTCCTGTTGTGCTCTCAGATATCCCAGGACTGTGCTGAAGAAAGTAACTTTACTCTACTTTTTAATAATGACTTACATATATTATTAGGAGTTATACTTTTATGCTGGCCCATTGGCTATAGTGGATAGGACAGCACGAGGTGAAAGGGGGAAAGACAGTCAGCAAATTGTCAGAGCCCGATTGAGATTTTGCAGATTTGCAGCACATGATAAATCAGGAGCAGCATGCTATGAAATGACATGCTAAAGCTAATTTTAATGTAGCCCCAATTGCACAATTGTAGTACTAGCAGCTGAAAGACGTCAACACAAATCTGAAATAAGGACCTTTGTGATGCACACGAGACTCGCGAGTATATTGTTAACTTATCTCTCAATAAAGAAAGGCTTACAAAATATCAAATGTGAAAGCTTTTTTGGCAGCCATTTTGCTCTCAGATTTACCTAAATCCTAAAACCCACCTGTTGTAGAACCATGACGTACGATCTTGTAGAGGGAAGTGTATTGTGGGACTGTGCTTTATTTCTGACTATTATTTCTCCCTAATAGTGCCCCTCCCCCCACACACACACAAGCACAGGCCTACGTGCTCGCTTTTCTCCTTGTCCCTCCATCCCTCCGGCCGATCGCCACCAAATAAAGTGGGACCGAGCAGAAGTGGTGTTTTTACCGATTGAAGATCAAAGTGGCAAAGTCTCCTCCTGGAAGCCCGCCCCTTCTATTAGCCGCCCTTAAGAACAGAGGAAAACATCAATTTCTCCCACATCAATGGCGGCTTCATAATCAATTGCAAAAGACACTTGTATGGGGATGCAAATCTTATCTTTGTCTTATTAGGCCTTTTAGAAGATGCATGTCGGGATTTAATGTTATGATATGAAAGGGGGGCGCTTGTTTTAATCTAAAGATGCAGAGGCGTTAGTAATGGTCCGAATCAAAGCGCCGAGACTGCGGTAATTACTGGGGGAGTTTGCCTATCCTTATTAATATTGATCAAATATGACTGTGATCCCATCTGCGGGCCTCTGATGAATTTGGGAGGTGGCTAACGAGCACAAAGGACCGGCGCGGCTCTTGTTTCCGAGCTGAAATTATAACTTACTTAGTAGGATGTCAGGTGTTTTTGTGTTATGCCCAAATCTAGCAAAACAAGACAAGTTCAAGGTTGAGTTTCCGTTGTGTATGCTGACAGGTGAAGTCACATTTGGCATCAGGAGCGTTTCGGAACACGACCCCTGTCTTAGGTGTCGCCAATGTAAAAAGGTTTTAGTATTCTTTTCCCCATCACTTTGACTTCATGCTGCTCATGTCATGCCATATGAGTACCGTATTTTCCGGACTATATGCCACACTTTTTTTCGTAGTTTGTTTCATAGAGTGTGCGACTTATAGTCAGGTGCAACCTATATATCAAAAATATATACATTCAAACATTCACACACTGACAGCCGCTATAACTCTAAGCTTGTGTACTAGTATTTGCTATCTACTGTACGCCCCCCAAAAAAATACATTCTGCAGATTACAAGCTGCAAGGGGTGAAATATGCAGCAGAAAGAAAGTGCGGCGTGAGTGAGAAACCGTGAGGGACTGGCGAAAAGCGGAGGTGACTCTTACTGCAATGAAGAAAACCAAAAAAAAGCTAATCACGGGCTAAAAGCTAAATGAGGAGCGAGAGGAACGAGTTCGCAAATGGGTGCTTGAACAACGTGCTGCCGGGAGAGGCTTGTAAACGGTGCACTAGGGTGGCTGGTGCGATTTATACTCCGGAGTGATTTATACTCCCGAAAATACAGTGATAATAATCTGAGCACCCATTTTGCAAAGAGTCTGCCAGATTGGGGAATATTATTTTTCTCTATACCTGCTCTTACCAGTCCTGACTGCGGGTCTTATAAAGAGGTTGTAAATTTGCTGGACGCACACAATACTGACAAAGCGTCACTGATCACAGGCCGTTAAAACAAGTGTATTTTGAAGTGTAAATAAGGCCGTGGCTCCAAAGAGATGCCGCAGTGAGCACTATTCCTACACATTGTGTCCCGACACTTAGAGAGCCGTCCAATGTTAAGTGATACTTAAGTGGCGACCAAAGACATGCCTCAGAAAATACATCAAACATCACAAGGCGCTGCAAAAAAAAAAGGGAAAAAAAGGTGCAAAATGTATTAGTTTCATTGTGATTCAAAAAGCCAAATCCTGCAGCTATATAACAGCGGAGCGAGCCACCCAGGTGGAAAGCATTGATCGCTGCTCAGTGGAAGCCTCCAGGAGAGCGGCGGACACAAAACTTCAGGCCAATTGATTTTTCTGCATTAATTTCTCAATTAGGAGAGTGGAGGATGACCACGAGGGCCACGGCTACAGAAAAAAGGAGGAAAATCAGTCAGTCTCGGGGCCTTTACTGCGAGATGTAGCTACGCCGTGTCTGTGTCCTAAACCTCCCAAATGCAGAACTAGTGTTTTATGATTATAAATGATTTTAGGATCAATTTTTGAGAAAAGGAATACCTGAGAGGTAATCAATACGTGAGCCAACTGTGGCCTCCATCAGACTCCAACATTAAACAAAAATCTGCAGAACTGTTACTGTAGCTGAGAGCACATATCAACAACAAAGGCACTTTTAAACAAAGAGAATTCATTCACTGTCTAACTAAAAAATATTCACAGTTTAGTTTTCTAATTCTGTTGACAAATAAGATCATTTTATGAACTATAGAAACCATGTAACCATTCACGAAGAGCTACTGTAGACTGGTCGCTAACTGCTGGTGTCAAGCTCAGAGTGAAGTTGTTAAAGGGGGGGTATTATGTAAAATCGACTTTTTCAAGCTTTATATCATGTTATTATGTCATTCCCTCATTAAACACATGCCTGGAGTGTTGCCTTGGCTCATTCACATATTTTTGAGTAATCAGTAAAAACTTAGACGGCAGCCATTTTAGGTGTAGCTATGCCTCAGTCCTCCTAGGAACGCCCCACCTCCTGGAGACGCCTCTGGACCTTTTGTCACCAGCCAAGCCACCAACCACTGCTCCTCAGCTCAGCAGAGCCCCCTCCCCGCACAGTGTTGTTGTTTAGATGCCACAGCAGTGTGCTGAAGGGGGCGTGTCGGAAAGCTTCTTAAAGAGACAGAGGCCTATTTCAAGACGTTCAGTACAGCCATTTTGAGAGAGCAATTTTATTCAAGGCAGTTATTTGAATTACTGCATATACAGACCAACAGAAGGTTACGTCATCATTGTAGTATGCTATAGACTGGTGCTATGTGATTGAAAAAAGCATATACCCCCTCTTTAAAACAAACGTTCTTAAGCCAAACATCTGAACCTTTGTCTACGGCGGGAAAACTCTTGTATCCCGAAAAGCTTACATTATCTGTCAGCGGTAACCGACTTCTAGACAACAATACAACATCCATGTATAGTGTGTGTTGCAGATGCGCACTGGAAAGGAAACGTTCTACCATTTTTACCTTGTCAAGCCGCGAAAAAAAAAGTGACATATCAAAATCCATGCAGCAGTCACGATGATAAGGTCAAACAAATATGACGCATCTCCATGTTATTTTTCAACAAACAATCCATCAAGGTAAACTTCAACTTCTTTTTGTGTCCTGCTAAGGCTGTGTAATTCTCCTAGTCCAAGTATATGCTATTCCGTGTCACCATCGTCTCACTGATTAATAGACGTCTGTTTGCTATTCTCTGATGGGCTTTGTTAGCGCGCAACGGTGACAATATGTGACAGCCTTTGCATCAACTATAACCTGCTCTCAGCTTAACCTTGGACTCCGCTTTTCTCTGTGACTTCGCGCCGCACAAAGCCCATAGAGTGATGTCTCATTACCGGAGCTCGTTTGCCCATTCTTCTTAATGAAAAACATCGTCAAATGGACGCCACATTATTATTTATTTTTTCTCCTTTTCTTTTTCTTCTTCCTGATAAATTGTGCCACTGAAAGGCAACTCATTTGGCTCAAGGTCGCGTCTCGCCGGCGTTGCTTGTTAATAATAAGTGCGATTGTTTCTCGGGCGCCGCTTCCAAGAACTTACGGTAATCAAAGGAAAACAGTTGTGGCTTTATCGCAAATGAGCAATGGTGTCAAGTTTGAAATTTGAAGTCTACATAATAATATCTATTAATTTTCTGCAAGGTTGAGACTGTAATTCATGTAATCGCATAAAAACGCTATACAAGAACAGCAATAACAAGGGTCGGCTCGTTTTCCACGTCCTTTTTTTTTTTTTACCCATTGACTGTCAAACAAACGTGCAATCTTCTGCCCCGACTATTCAAAGGACATTACAACAGTGAGCGCAACTTTAGAGGATCTCACAGAGGCGCAACAAAGGCCACCTTCAACCTGCCCTTCGATTTTAATTACCGCGTCATTGTCCGAAATGGCTGAAGAAGACACTGGCCCTCATCCTCCTACGGCTTCCTGTTTGGTACAAAAATGCCTCCTCCTGCGAGATGCCACACAATTAGAAATAATGGCCGACGTGAAGCTCCATTCAAAGCGCTGGAGGGTCCGGCGCGAGCGCAGGAATGTGACAAAGCAGGGGTCAACAGGAAGGCCTTTCTGTGAGTCCATCTGCCCGGCTCAAAAACACTATTATTTGTCATGAGCGTTCGGACTGAGGTGCTTGGGAATTATGAATGGATTAAAATGAATGTACAGTATATCATCACTTAGCACCAGTAAAGTGTGTGAGTTTCATCAACTTACCGTGGTTAGTTTTAAAGTTATGTAAAGAAATGTACCATGAATTTAGCCAAACTTGGATCTTTTTCAAAAAACAGGAAGTTGAGAGCACGACCGGTCTCTGCTGATTGGTCAAAAGCCACAGTAGTGGGATCTGTGGTGTAGGGTGATCTCTTCTGATTGGCTGAGTGAGGACTACATGCTTCTTTACCTTACTGATGTGCAGTAGGGACGCCATATGTAAAGTGTGCGGAAATTTGCTTACATAGAAAAAGAGCACATATTGTAATAAGGAGCATATAAATTAAAATACATAATCATAACAAAATTCCTATAATGCTAAGTAGTCAGGATATTGAGATGATTGATTGCATCAGTCTAATACATAATTATGAAGAGCATAAGCATTTAGCATGTTACGCTGTATCCCGCTGGTGGAGGCAAGTTTATGGGGTAATATTTTGAGCAGTCAGCTTCATTGAGTCAGTTTGGTTACTGTACATTATTCTTTTTACCCGAGTGTGGAATTTAATGAATAGTCCGCTGCAAAAACTCCCTTTAGGCCAAAGCAGTCATGAATGAAAGCTGCAGCTATACAGTCTGCATCTGGCTGACCTTTAGGTAACATTTAGAGGAGAGATACAGGCCGAGCTCGTCTCTCAGGTGGACTCGGTGTTTAGCGTTTACGCCTGTCACTAAAAACGGCTCCTCTGTTTGTTTTGAAGGACTTTGACAGCTCCTGTTGTGTGGATTTCTGCAACGAGAGTGTGCAGTCCATGACATTACGAATAACTATTTATATAAAAAAGTGATGATTTCTACACGGGAGAAATTCTATTTGTCTTATAAATGATTAAATGATATACATTCAACTTACACATTTATTTTGATCGCACTCTTCTCCCTATAAAGTAACGTCTCTCAAAAATAGTATATTATTTTTTTCTCAGATACATGGACAATATTTTTCACTGTTTGTTCTATTAAAGGTTTTAAAGGCTTCTGTTTCATCATCAAACTAAGCCGAAACAAGACACTCAAAAAAGCTAGATCAAAACCAACACAAGCCAAAATGGAAGTAAATTGGAAAATCACAGCAAAATCTAAACCTTTAGTGTTTCTAAGTGTATTGTGATAATATGATGAAAACTTGTTATATTACAGTATATTACGCATACACAAATGATAATATTGTACAATTCGTGAGCAATGCATATAATAAATTCATACAAAAAAGTCTTTCTTTTGCTTCAAATGACCAATCAAAGGTTCAGTGATTGTATCTAACCTGCATGAGCCACTTGATGCCAGTACATTGCTTTAATCTCACTTTCACTCACTGTATTGTTCTGCACTGCTTCCATTGTAGACAATAAGTGATGTTTATGTGAGCTGACTGACTGCCTGTAGTCATGTACAAGTTCTTTGGTCAGTGCTCAGACTCCCCTCTTTATAAACATTTCTAAAGCACTCATAAACGCAACTCCAGCTTTGCATCTGCTCCATTGTGTCAAATGATTACAGCGCCGGGCCAAACAAACGACTTTTCTATAAGAGCAAGAAGAGAAAATCTCTTATTGCTCTTATAGAAAAGGAGTCAGGGAGAAAAGTAAAATGTAATTTCCTCTTCTCTCTGGCTCCTTTCTCCTCATTTGCGCTGTTGTTTTGATGTATAGAAATCCCGGGCCTGCGCTGACGGAGCCAGAGATTTGCACAGAGTAATTAGAATAATTGCAAAAGCTGAATATTGGGCCATAGAAAAGTGCGTACACGTAGATTTAACAAGCACCAGAAAGAGCAGCACCATTAACACACTATCCTCATACGTGTGTCCTCTTTGCCTTTTAAAAAAAAATATTGCTTTGCCAAAATGAGGCCATTATGTTACATGTAATTACGCCTAACCACTGTATTAGACTTGTGACAATAAATGGCATCCACAACAAAAGAGCGAGTTTGACAAAATGCGGCTAAAGCTAAATGTTAAGTTTCTCTTATTATGACGGGGACAAATCAAAACACCATTCACCATGAAACAGGCATAATTTTGCATGAAAATGTCCAGTCGCAGGGGTATGATAATCAGGAAGCTTTTAGCGGGAGAGATGCATGATGGGAATTTGCTAAATAATGTCACTGGATACTCAAAGATGGGGAGTAATGAGTTGTACTGGTACATGTTATTTGGTGACTTCTGAGTAGGGCTGCAAAATGAATCACAATCGGACTGAAATTGCAAATTTAATGGTCGCAATTCGCAAATAACAAAGGCTACTTTAATTTAGGCTTGACAACAACTATATATTCTATCACTATGGGATCTTATTATATTTAAAACTCCACGCTCTGTTGTCTAGAATACACACATACAGTCTTCTCTCAAGCGTTATATTGCAAATGTAATAAGAGTTATTGTTAAAGCCACACCGTGTGGAATTTTACCCAATAAATACAATTGAAATACAAGCATTTATTTTATGACAGATATTTTGATAATTGAAAAATACCTCATAAATGTACAAACAAACATGCGCTTTTACAGTGAGTGACTCACCTCTACATGACTGTAACTTTACCGGAAGTGGCTACGTTCCCAGCTCGTCTCCATGGAGATGTGGACTAAAGTCAGCAGAATTTGAGATTTAAACAGGTTACGGCTTCATCCAAATCCATTCTTTGATTACCTACTGTAGAAATCGCCTTTTCTGTGTGGAGCTAGTCATTAGGAGCATGTTTTGTACTAAAGGCAACATTATAGTCAAAAATGTTACGCAGTTTGCCTTTAAGAAATATATGTTTTTCCAAAAATGTAGCTTTACTTTTGAGAACAATAATGACCTGTTATTTTTTACAACTATAGTAGCACATTAGATAAAGACAATTGCGGGGATTAAGAAATTTTAAATACTCTTTAAATTTCACTTCATTACGTTGAATAATATCATTGTAAAGTCGCCACAAACTACTGTTATATGAAGGAACAAGCAGCATTGAAGAGCTACATGGACTCCATAATGCCCACTCTAAATAAATAAATCATATTTCTTTGTATTTCCCCTTTTTGACCTATAAATTAACATTATGAACGCTGGGATTCCAAGACCCTTCAGAGACGTCCCTAACAAACGCTGTTCATCCAAAGCCTTATTTACTTTGCCTACTCAAACAGCGGGTAATGACCAAGGCTCCACTACTAAATTATTCAAACGATCCATGTCCCTTGAATCGCCTAATAGCAAACAATGGCTACAGCTAAAATATCTTGTGTGTAAAGAGCTGATATTTCTCATGCAGGAAATGGTCTCGTGTGTATCAGGCGTCGGTGTGATACATACGTTTCAAGGTGAAGCTAATCTTTCACGTATAGTTTATTTGTCATGAACGCGCTGCTTATTGTGCCGTTTGCTCAAGGTACAAAGTGCTTTTGCGCATACAGATATATACAAATATATACATACTGTACATAGGAAACAGTCAATAGTTTATGACTCTTTGCCCTGTTTGCCCAAAGGCACGAAAGAGTGAAATGCAAACATGTCAAATTCAAAAAAGCTGGGACACTGTGTAAAATGTACATAAAAAGAATGAAAATCTTACGTGAAAGCAGTTACTGTTTACAAATCAAAACCCATATTTTGTTCACAATAGAACATTAAACACTATATACAGTATGCTGGGCTAAAAGTGTAATCTTTACTGTTATACCATGTCTTCTTAAAAAATAAAAGATGTTGGGCCTCAGGGGTAAAACAGGTGGGACAGGGCACCAAAAGGTCAAAAAAGCATATAGTGCTGACCAATCACATCACATATAAAGTAGCCATTCTCAGCGAAATATGGAGATTAATAACAAACCATGACAATTTAATGTTCCTACTGGCTCTACAGTGATAGTGAAATAGTTAATCTTGTATCAAAAGCATTTTCTATGTCATCATCTTCACATCACCTGTAGGAGCATCTATTGCCAATAAAAGTAGTCTTTATTTGCATCTGACACCATATCCCAACATTTGTTTTGCTTTGCTTTGCACACCGCGCCATTAAGCACTAACACTAAATGTAGGCCAGGTGTCTTTTCTTTTCTGGCTTACTTGATGCGAGCACAGAGACACCCCTCAGGTCTACACTGCTGAGCCGTTCCAGGGGAGGAGAGAGACAGAAAGGCTGACTTCTCCGAGCTGCTCTCTCTCGCCCGGCTTTGGTCTGGCCTGTGTGGAGGGTCCAGAGCAGCAGGATGCCTCTTCTCCCAAACGCTGACCGTCTAAAAAACACAAGGCACGCTGCATGAGGACAGGACAACACCGCCCACACCCCGCCAACCCCTCTCCTCTGTCGTCAGTAGATTAGCGTTTATTATTGGAATAAGAACACAACATGCTCGTGCAGCATATTGTTAGTTAGAACTATTATTAGGTGGCAGTAGTCGTAAAAAGGCACTGTTGCAATAACAGTGGCAGATAAGTAGGAATAGCATGGCGGTTTATTATCATCATTACAGGAATAGATTTAGATTACAATGCATTTATAAATAACTATTTATATCTATTTGGTGTTGTCCAATAAAATATCAAAACACATAGTGAGATCAGTATATTATACACAAGGAGTTACCAAAGAATGTACAGCGGCTGTTGTAGTACACAGTATGCACTGTTTTCTTGCATAGGAATAAGTCATTAATAAATATGTAATTAATGATCTGATAATTTTGCATTTATTTAAATTTGTGTTTTGCTCATGAATTAAACATTAATAATAAAATTGTGTTAATCAAGTGCTCAATAATAACGTAAACATGTATTGTTTTATTGAGATAATAATGATTTCCTAGTGAAGTAACAATACTACTTGTCTGAAAACACTTTTAATTCATACCCAGAGGAGAAAAAAAGCCTGTGTCCTTTTATTGCAAAAATCAATCCCCTATGTTATTCCCCCCCTCGCCCCCCCCTCCCTGCTCGCCTAATGGGTCAGTCCAGAGTCCAAACATGGTGATTTGTTTCCTATAGGAGACAAAACCACAGAACTAGAGCTGCTGCATAATAATTCCCCAATCGCTGCATTTTGACAAGCCTCCGAAGCGCATACAGAGAAATTACTGTCATAATATTTGTTTATAGCCTGGTAACACATGTCTAATAATAATCCGGCAATCGGTTTTGATCTTATGCAGATGTGCCTTTAAAAAAGAAAAGGGAAAAAAAAAAAGGAAAGGAAAGGGGGAGTCAAAATGTGTAAGTGTCAGCCTCGTGAACACAGGGAGACAGTTAGAATCTGCCGGCATAGTCAAAAAAATAAATAAATAATCCTTTCTTCAAAAAAAAAAAGGAAAAAAGTGCAATATGGGCAAGTGCATTTCCTGGGTTGTGGAGATAAGGTTACCCAATCAGCGAGCACAACTCCCTTTGTAAAAGCAGGTATTTTTCATTACAAAATCCTGCTTTATCTGTGCCTTTTAATGGCACTATTAAATCTGCTCATTATTATAGCGTACATATATGTGAAATACTACCATTACCATTCAATTATTCATACGGAAATGTTTTGCTGTATCTTATTACACGTAAATATAAAGGCTATATATATATTTAAAAAAATGTAAACATGGTTGTATAATTAGGCTACTAATGTATAGGATACAATACAATTTAAAACACTCCAATGCTGGTTTTGTGTTCATGTGTGGTTGCAGCAATGCTAAAATATGGAAAAATAAATAAATAAAAAATCCTAAATCCGGTGTGCAGCCAGTGAGGAATTCAGGTTGGTCCCACAGGACATCACACCTGTCAAGCCAGCGCTCCCAAAGCTATAACAAGCTCAATCCAAAAAATAGATCAGAGGAAGCATTATCTAATGTAATGAAAAATAGATCAGACGAGGGTGACAAAGCAGGTAAAAACAGGAAATAAGGATGGGAGGAGTCCTGCTTTGATAGGCCTTATAGTAAAAAAAAAAAAAAAAAAAAAAAAGACACTAAAATATCACCTGCATATGAGGCATTGGAGTCTAAAAAAAAAAAAAAATACGCAGCGTTATTGTGTGGAGCCCGAGGAAGTGGCCCCTTCTTTTTTTTCACCTTGAACCCGCCCATAGGCTGTGTGGTTTTGGTGCATTTCCCCATGATCACTGTCCTGCTCCAAACGGGCTCCTTCCTGCTCACTTTGCACCAGTGGCTCCACGCTACCTCTCTCTCTCTCTCTCCTCCCTCTTTCGCTCTCTCCCTCGCTCTCTCTCTCTCTACCCCCTCGTTTTTTCC
Organism: Neogobius melanostomus; assembly: GCA_007210695.1. Taxonomy (NCBI): domain Eukaryota; kingdom Metazoa; phylum Chordata; class Actinopteri; order Gobiiformes; family Gobiidae; genus Neogobius; species Neogobius melanostomus. Next base: position 2,905,074 of record VHKM01000299.1, on the reverse strand, counting down.
TCCTATTTATGAAAACGTCACTTCAAGTCCCTCCCTGTTTGAATCTCATTAGTTTCTTGTGTGTTTCTCCCTGTCAATAATCCCGAATCCAGACTCTCTCTATTTCCATCCCTCTCTATCTGTCAATCAGCGCCGCCTTTGAACTGAAAACCACTCCGACCAACTTCAACTCACTCAATCCGTGCGCCTCGCCTCCTTCTCCGGCTTCCCTTTTCTGCCAACATTCCCTTCTTTTTTGACTTTTCTAGCAAGCAAGCCAGAGCTTTGGAAAACGCCGATACAAGCGCCGAAACTTCAACCCGGACTTTCTACTGCATCGTCGCGGGTTGAAAACTTTGTGTTTCGCCCCCCGCAGAAGACGAAATAGCGCTCGGGCAAAATGCCGCAGCTCAACGGCGGTGGAGGGGACGACCTGGGTGCAAACGATGAAATGATTTCTTTCAAAGACGAAGGGGAGCAAGAGGAGAAAATTTCAGAGAACTCCTCGGCTGAAAGGGATTTAGCAGATGTCAAATCGTCTCTTGTGAACGAGTCGGAAACGAATCAAAACAGCTCGTCGGATTCAGAGGTAAGTTTTGGACGTTCACGACGCGCCGGGGATCACTGGCCTACATTTTGGGTACATTGTTAAAAAGTTAACCCGCACCCTCGCCCCTTGTCTTTTATTTTAACGCAATCCCTGTGTTTTCATTGCATTTCAAGGCGGAAAGACGGCCTCCGCCTAGATCTGAAACTTTCAGAGACAAAACAAGAGAAAGTTTAGAGGAGGGTGAGTGTTGCGCTATTTGATTTTCTTCTCCTTGTCAGTGTAATGTGCTTAAGCGGGGGGAAGCGTGGCGATCACCCCGCGCTGTTACTCAAATGCAACAATGAGTAATTCAACTTACACGGCCTGTTTATAAAAGTTTTTCTCCTTTTCCCCCCGCCATGTTAGCTGCGAAAAGGCAAGATGGAGGGCTGTTCAAGAGCCCACCGTACCCGGGCTATCCATTTATAATGATCCCCGATCTCACAAGCCCCTACCTTCCCAATGGATCACTTTCTCCGACAGCACGCACAGTAAGTTCATTTCTTTTCCTATATGTCTCCGCACAAACACTCGCAGACGCACACTCGCGCACACCGGGGCTAGGGAGACGCGGAGGAAGCCGGGCAACACGGGGCTGTCATCCGCGGAGAGCAGCCGGGAGGAGGGAAAAATGTAGGAGCTAAGTTTTGCCAACTCCCCGTGAAGTGTACAGTACGGCGGCATGCACGTCGGGGACAGCAGCTAGCATGCTAACGATGCTAACAAGTCACAGCTGCAAAATGTATTGGAAATATAGCAGCTAACATGTATCGATAAAAAAAAAGAAATTAAAAAAAAAAATATTATTATTATTAATGTATTTTATTATTATTATTATTGATGTATTGTTTATTATTATTATTATTATTATTATTATTATTATTACTACTCTAGTGTAATAACTATATTGTTGTACATTGGCTGCTATATTCCAGGTGCATGATTTTAAGCCACTGAATAATGCAAATGGCTTGTGTTTTCACAGCCTCATCAAAAATGCTCTTTTTTCTCACACAAGCTGCATGTATTCAGACCTTTACACCGGCTTCTAAGCCCTGTAAAGCAGTGTAAAAATGGCCACCCATATAAAGCCAATATGCTAATGAGCCTCAATTATTATTAGCATGTGTCACGTTGTGTTGAGACATTATTTGGAAATTACACGAGGGGATATCTAGTGCTTTTTGTCAAAACCGTAAGACACTATTTTGTTCTTTTCATGTATTCTTTGTAAGACCTCTATTATAACAATGCAATGGCAATGATTCTGCATGTGAGCACCACCTTTTCTATACCGTAGTCGCTGCTTGAAAGAAAAAAAAGTGCATGCGCCTTGATGATCATGTTTATAAATAAATTCATGTTATTTATTTAGCTACAATCAGCCATCCTATAATTATGCACACTTACTCATTTGCTCAGCACCTCGCCGGTCCCTCTGGGCAATGGCAAATCCTTAAGCGGCATAATTTTCTCAAACCACGGGGTGTTTTTTGCCCCCCTATTTTAAACGGTTGCAATTACAAGTCTGCACTTTAGGACCTGTCATCTCATTTTACAAGGTTAAGGCAAAGACCAAGCGTTAGGAAATGCGACCCCTCCGTGCCCCCACAACCTCACTAATGCCTAATAATGAAACTCATTTTGTTATCTACGTTTTATGAACAACTTGAAGAAGGAAAAAAAAATCACCTCTTGACACATAACGCTTTCTTTAGGTTTTGTTTCTTTTACGAGACATAATTCCAACTGCTTACACAATATCCTTATTTGATTTTATATGTGTTGTTTTATAGATTTGAACATTACAGGCATATGCCTATTCGAACATTTTGCCATTCTTTCCCTCTTAGTCAGCCAGGCTTGTTAACGTTACCGGCTGCTTAGTGGAATTAGTCACTCATTATTCCCATCAGTGCTGGCATAAACGCATGAGAGGTGAGCTCGAGAGTCGACTTCCTAGTTTCAGAGGCTGAGGCTGCGATTGTCTTTGTGGCTACTATCTCCGATTTTACAATGGACTCCTATGTTCTTTGTTATTAAGCTTTACCTACCAAAAAAAGCATAGGAACATAACGTATATATTGGATATTATTTTTGTATTTTATTGCATGTATTACCACAATATTTAAATTGGCTCATATTTATTTATAACATTTCTACATCAAAACAGATTATTTCCCAGTCCGTACAATTCTCTGCGGTTTATTATTCCTGAATCCTGAGCTACACCTGAAGTGTGTCATCTCACGGTGGTCTTCCTCAGCACATCTCGGCCCCCTCTGTCTGCAGCGCCCACTGTGTCCAGCCATTAGCTTTGAAGTCAGCCGTCCCTGTAATATAAATGTATTAGACTTAAAGCTGGCATAAATAATTCACCTGGACATTGATTAGCTGTCGTGCTCCCTAACATGCCGTGTGTAAGGCTCGGAATATGACTGTTCTTATAGCAACAAGACCGTTTCTCTTTTGTCACGGAAGCCTTTGATTCTCTGCTTCCTGCTTTTCCCTTCCTGCGGCTGCGCCACCTGCTTCATATTTTCAAATCAGAAGGCCTTTAAATCCTTTCATCAATTTACTATTATTTATTTATTTATTACATTTTGAATTGATAATTTCATGAATTGATAATATGTAGCCACATTTTGCAGGTAACAACAATTGTTATTGTTCATTATCGCAATTACCTCCACCATTTTTATTTTGTTTCCATTATTTTCCCTGCTTTATTGCTCGACTCAGGGGATTTAAAATTCCCCTATGCAGCGGTTAGCATAATTTCCCTGACCTCTGGGAGCTATAACCAGTAAGAATTTGTTTTTCCTACCACCTAAGTCCAAGGAGGATAACAATTTAGTATCATTTAGCAATTTGACATGACGCTGTGCCCGGGCTCCTTCACTCCCCCTCCCTAAACCTCACACAAAGGCCGCTGGATCTGTGGGTGCAGGTTGAATCAGTGGAAGTGGCCTGGCCAGTTCACCCCTGTTTGCTGTCTCTCTCACATGTTCTCTACCGTTTGTCTCCCGCCGATGCTCGCGTAGGGGCTTGTGCCAAAAGGCGGTGGGTTAACTCCGGCGCTGTGGGCCAACGGCACACCTCAGCAGGTCTGCAGAGGCTGCAGGAGGAGAGAGAGGAGGTGCCGGGCCGTAAATCCACGGGCTTTATTTACTGCCTCTCGGACTTATGAATGTTAAGATATTTGACGCCACCCCTGGCCCCATAATTCTCCAGGCCTCGAGACTTTTGGCGGAGGTTTTGAGTTTCGACGTATAATTACCAGCAGTTTAAAAAAGAACAAGTAAGTGGGAGAAGGAGGGGCTGGATGAAAATGCAACACGGAGCTCTCAGCGCTATGTTTGGAGTGAAAAAAGATGCTCCTAGAACCCGTGGCGATTCCACTACAAGGCTTTGTGCCTGAAACAATAGCTCTTCTCCCCTCTTCTCTCTTTGTTTGTGGAGTTGTCGTGATGCGCCGGGATCACCTTTTGGAAAAAATAAACCACCCTCGCACACACTTCTTTTTCTTCCTTTGTCATTATTATTACCTCAGGAAGAAATAATAGAGGATTTTCTGAGCAGATTATTGTAATAAACACACCTCCTTTGTGCTCACGTGCACGGCCTTATCTGCCTGGACTAGCCCTGTCTACTAAATGTGGCTACAGCATAAGCATAACAATGGTTTATCGTATGGATTATGTCTATTCCACTGCTGTAAACGGATTGTTGGCTGTGACAAGAGGAAAGATAGTGTAATGCGGATTTAAGGGACAGGGCCCACACCTTATCAAATTGGCTTTACATGTTAATGGGGCCTAATTGGTGTCCGTGGGGGTTTCATGGCACGACACGGCCAGATTCGGTGCCTCTAGCCGCAAAATGCACTCCGAATCCAGTCGGAGGGTTGCGCTCCTTTTGTCTTGCAAATCACTTTGTTTACAAAGTATGGCGGAAGCGGCTCCCGCTCACTCAATTTCCCTCCCACTACTCTTTTTGTGCAGCATCTCTTCCTCTCTCTCTCTCATAGCCAAGGAGAGGGGAGCGAAATGGTCCTTATTTTTTCTCTACTCAATAAACAGTCATAAAGAGTACAATCTGCTTTGGATTTGAGGAGTAAGTTGGAGCAAGGGGAAGGGAGGGGGCCGCAAGGCAAAGTTTGGCACCATTAAACTAAAATTGGGGCCTGCTAGACATTAGCGGCGCGCAGCACATTCTCCGAGCTTAATTAGTCCGAACTGTAATTGTTCATGGTCTGCCAATAGGAGTAATGCTCAGGAAAAGTGGAGTTGCTCTAAATCGGCCCTGGGTTTTTAAAACAATAAATCACTCGCATATTTGTGCAGTGATTCAGATGGAGGCTCGACCTCTCCCATCTCGACATGTGGTAAATTGTAAAGTCAATGAATCGCAGATGTAGGGGTGGTGGGGGAGACAGGAGAGGACGAGGGGAGAGAGAGTACAGTAAGGTTTTGTTGGTGCCTGGCGAATGAATGGGAAAGATTTGTGCCGTAATATTTACTGAAGAGATATATATTTTTTTCTTCTTCTTCTCTGCGAGCAAGGTTTAATTGTCTAATGCTGATGACGTTGGCAGGCTGAGCAGCGCCAGAGCATACAGCCCGTCTATCTGAGGGAAAAGAGTTTGGGGGTGTGTTTCTAATCAGATTTTTAACTAGTGCAAAGGGAATAGCGTTTCCCTGGTGGCGGAGGGAGCTGCGCAGGGTGTAGCGTCTGCAGTCAGCTCTGCTTTGGAGCTAAACCTTGTTTTAATTATCTCATCAGTGTTTAATTCAACAACGGCTAACGCGAGGGCTAATTCTGACAGAGCGTTTCTCACCGACTCTATTCCAATGCGTTCAGTTCCCGGCGTCTTGTCAGTGAGCGGCCACTCCGTGCTTTTCTCTCTCCTCGTGAAGAAAAGGGGAAAAGGCATTAGTTTAGCAGCTGTGCACTGGTGCCCCCCCGCCTCACCACTGCCGCGGCCCTCCAACCCCTTAGTGTAACCCCCCCCCTCAGCACCATCTCCCACCACCCGCCCTTCCCGCTCTCCTTCCTTTCTCCCATGCATTTCTATAGAGCTCGCACAAAGATAGCACTGTACATCTGGAATGCAACTTTTGTCATCTGTTAGATATAGGCCCGCTGTGCTGCAGGGGCCATGAGGAAGCTCGAACATGGAATGGGAATAAGTGCATGAAAAATGTTTAGAGTGGAAGGACAATCTCCACTCCTTTTGAATGTGACGTGTGTTTGTTTGTTTGTTTAATGCAAATATCACTGCGTTTAACATAATATGATAACGTGCTGAAGTGTTGGGTCTCTCCACCTCTTTGCGAAGACGAGGTTTAAAGGCTGATTAGTGAATTCAAAAACAAACATTTACTTTTAATAATTGCAAAATCATAGTCGTTTCGAAGCGTGTGCGCCTCCATGCAGAGTAGGAAACATTAATGGGCCCGCTGATGTATCGCCTGAAATACTTGTGGCATGTACACTTCCGCTCTCTCCCCTTGTGTGAACGTGCATATTTGTCTAAGTTCATTCATAATAAGAGCTGAGGGCTGCAGTAGCCGAATAAAGTTCAGCGGTAGCCGTGTGGGAGGGAGCTGGGCGACAGAGAGAGAGAGAGAGAGAGGGGAGAGAGAAAAGCGGGAAATGTGTGTGGAGTGGTAAGGGGGTGGGGGGGCCCCAGCGGAGAGAGGGGGCCGGGGGTCGCGCGCAACAAAAGCCATCTGAATAGAGCGCATAATTGCTGTTAATGCCAGGGCAATGAGAGCAGCGACAGTTCCTGGTTAGATGTCCAAACAATAGTGCCCCAAGGCTTCACATTTATCTTCCTGTAAGAAGGAAAAAATGGAGAGAACGTTTCTTTTGTGTGTGTGTGTTTTTTTTTTTCAGCCCACCTCCTCGCTCGACCCGTAAACTCTCGTCGCGTTCCCCTAGCCGTGCCCTCCCACCCGGGCCGCGGTCAGAAGTATGTGCCCTTAAATGCTCAGGGTGCGAGTGACGCGAGAGGAAGGAATCCCGTCTGTGTTTGGACTGTGGAGTTTGTTTGGGAAGGGTTAAAGATCACCGGCGCTGACATGCTTTTTGTTAAGACCCTCCTCCAAACAACTGCTATCGAGTGCCTGAGTATATATATATATTATTCTTTTCTATAGCAAGCCTCCACCGTAGCCCCTAATGATCATGTTGGGGAGATAATGACTAGCAATGCCAGTGTGCGGTGAACACCTGTGGTATGCCAGCTTTTTATGGTCGTGGTGGAGTCTTCTGGAAAAAGTCATACTTTACTCAATGCTACATAAATGCAAATTTTAGCTAACACAACACTTCAACACCGGCCATGATAATATAGCCAATCTTTATCATATAGCCAGCAGTTTCCATTGTTATTATACATGAATTGTATTACCGCCACCATGTCCGTTATATTATGCAGTTTTTGGCAGTCCTGTTTTCTTTCTTTCCCTATCTTAATGTAGTCAAGGGAGACACAGATAATCTGTGGAGAAACAGGCTCAAATGGGAACACTTTGTATGCGCTAAACACATAATGCCTGGAGTTTATGGCGATAAAACTCCAGTTGGCGTATTTTTGATCTACTAATTAAACTTTTAATTGTAGCCGGATAAGCCACGAGCCGCGCGCGTTGAGGAAGAGTTAGCGATAATGAGGTGATGGCCCGACCGGTCGTCTTAAAGGTGCTGGAATCATAACTGCCCGCCAAAGGTGAAAGGAGACAAACAAATTCATCTACTAATCTGCGGCTTATGCTTGGATTTAGAAAAAAAAAAAAAATGTCGGTGAGATTACTTTTAAAAATGCAGAGGGGCTAATAAAATGTAACCTTCTTCAGCCCTGCGTCAGATTTGAGTTTTTGTTTTGTTTTGTTGATGAACCAATTCCAGTGCAAAAACAGATTAAGTAAATTCCCATGTTAGCTCTTTAACCAGCTGTTAGAAACCTATTTACCCGCAGTCATAATGCGCTTCTTGTGAAGAGACAGCTGTCAGCTTGTGTACGGCGCTAGATAACATTTCATGTGGACAGATTGTGACATCCCCATATGGCCTGGCACTGCCGATCCAATTGTCCACCATTGTGCAGGTAGTGGTGAATAGACTGTTAATAATGACACGGTGTTAAAAAAAAAAAAAAAAAAAACGTTTTTCATTTCCCATTTGTACAGAGCTTTGGGTTCTAGCTCTACAAACATGCACGGCCATTGTTTGGCAGGTTCCTAACGGCGTCACCGGCCCCTCTCTCTCTCTCTCTCTCTGGTAAGGGGCTTTAGTGTCAGCCGTGTTCAGGGTCAATTCCAAAAGTGAACAAATTGACTTGCAGCGAATGAGTGAATTGTCAATTGGCTTTTCCTCCCCGAGGGGTCACAGCGGATGGAGTGTCTTGTTTGGACAACTGTCCTGAGGTGAGATGAGCGGCCTTCACCATCCAGGCCAGTGAGGGCGAGCAGACGGAGGGGAACAGGGACACACAGAGGATACAAATGAACTCCAGAGGACAGGCTGATTTCCTAGTGGGAAACGAAACAATCTCTTCTAGTCATTTCGAAGCGTTACTAAAGAAGTACCATTACAATATTACATTTGCGTATGCTGTCAAAACCTGCCTCAAAATCAATAATCCAGGCAGATTTGACAAGCCAGTGTCTTGGTTCCTGTCCCAAGCCTGGATAAATGGAAGGGGTTTCTAGAGTGAAAACCCGAGGCAAAGTTGACTGAAACGTGTCTAGTCATTGTGAAAGATGAGTGTGGTCATGTGATGCACGTCACTCTGCCCTTTAGAACCAGGACATGTTTAATCTCCCACTTTATTGCCCTTTGTATCTTTATGGCCCACCACACTTTGCATATTTCAAATGACAATAAAGATAAAAGCTCTGACAAGTCATTTCAGGTAGTGGAGGAGTGTTGAGATTGAAGGAAGAGGATTTAATTGTTTTTTCACCCTTTAAAAAGTCACATGTCTGAAGATGTTTATTTCAGTTTCACAATTAATGAAGCGTGACTATTTCAGTTTGACCAGTGTATGAACCTGCTGTGTCATAGGTTGAAGCGTAGTCACCCCGCTGTGGCGTGCGTATATGAAAGGTCCTTGTGAGCGGCTGATGACCCTGGCTCCTCGGGCCTGTCTGTGTCCTGCCCTTGTGGCCGGTGCTGGAGGCTGCAGCAGCTGGACACAGGAATGCTGTGTGTGCTGTTTAAACAGTGGCCCATCTCAGTGCAGGCCTGGAGGAGCACAGGGAAGGAAGCCTCCGAGTGTTTACATAGCTGAATTGTCCTTCGGGCCCCCCCCCCCCTTCCCCCAGCGTCTAATGCACTTCTGTTCAAACATTCACAAGTGTGGAGATGACCCCCACTGATGCCGGAGTTCACAGCCATGGCTTTCACCCCGACTTCTCCGTCTGAACAATACAAACTCATCGCTCCTACTGTGGCTGTTTGTTGCTTTAACCTGCAGGCCTTGGATGACAGATAAAAACTGTTAGCGCGCCGCGAGAGGTGTTAGACAGATGCCTCATTGGTCCGTCTGCCTGTCAGAGATCTTGAGCATCGGCGTACGAGCGTCAAGTTAATTGTTGTTTGAATTAGCTGTTATGATCCGTTGACAAATCTCTGCTGCTCCCGCCACCGGAGCGGAAAATGTATCCGGGGGATTGGCATGATCTTTGCGAGAGTGTAAACCTGGCTTCAACAAGATGGATAAATGCAATTATAGGACAGTCCTGGAGAGGGAGAAAATCCATTTAAAGCCCGTAAAGCTAAGCAGGGGCCGCGGTTAATTCATTTGACCAATTTGCGGGTGATGTACGAGTGTCAGGGCACATTAGTCAGGCGGCCGAGATGATGCGTGTTGTTTTTTTGTGTGTGTGTGTTTTTGGCTCGCCCGTGAAGGTGCACTTTGCTTGTAGAGCAGTTTGTCCAGACCTTGCCTCTCCCCCCCCCCCCCCGTCCCGTCCCGTCCCAGCGAGCAAAACAAATGGACCTTAGACATGGAAATGACAAAAAGATGCAGTGAGCCTGGGGGGAGCGGGATGGCTTTGCAAATGAGCTATGGAAACATGGCTGTGGTCTGCTGGGCGCCAGAGTGAGGAGCTCTGCACCGGCGCTGTCCCAAAAACCACTCAGGTTTGTCATCACCGCACTTCCCCAAGTTAAATAAAGACTCTTTTTTTGTCATAACTCGTTGCAGTTGCGGTTACAATAAAACACGTTATGGGGATGTGTTCATGTACAGAGCCTCACCAGGATCAGAATCTACGTTCAGCTCAACGACAAGGAAGTGAATATCGCCTATATATAAAACAGCAGCTAAGTGTTTAACGTGCTTAAAAATGGAATATAAAGTGTCAGTTTAGGATTGTTGACCTAAGCTGACTTTTTTACTCTGGCTGAACTCTGGGAACTTTTAGTGAAGTTAAAATTACATTGTGTGGATAGCGATGTTTACTTTGAGCATACAGGCTGCTCAGGACACTTGACAGTCTTCCTGGAGAAGTCTTAGCATTTGACACCCGGCGTGTTTGTCTCAGCAACTGGCAATTTCACCGTAGTTGTATTTTTTTTTTACCCCTTCTGTTGTCATAAAAAGCGCGGCTGTTGCTCAACGCCGCAAGTGCCGCCCTATGCGTGTCTTGTATTTGTGTTTATCAACTCTTTTGCCTTGACGTTGGATGGTTTGCCTCTTTGCTTAGTCTGTTACACCGCCTTTGTCTCGCTGGAGCAAAACCACTCAACGGTTACACAAGCGCGGCGGTATGCAAAAACAGTGGTTAGAGCGTGGTTGGGTGGGTGAGAGGGAAGCTCCAAGTCACAGCCTGAATCAGGGCAACTATGTATCTCTCACTCTCTCTTGCCTGCCTGTCTGTCTCGGTCTCTCTCTACAGTACGATGCAGCCTTGTTTAAGTGGCAGGGATCATACTTAAGAGCCTCTTGGTTGACTACATTTGGCCCGCTGGTTGGTGTGTGTGTGTGTGTGTGTGTGCACCAAGTGTGTGTTAGTATTTGTCACCTGACTGGCAGGCAGCAGGCCTCAGGAAACCAAAGTCGGTGTGAATGCCGAGGCTTGTCAGTGACAGGTGCCAGTGCTGTTGTAGCAGCAACTGGGGAGAGACTGTGGGACCCCTGGTCAAGTGTGGGCCTTTGGGAGACGGGCCCGGCTTAGATGCCCAGCTATTGATTAGTACTGCTGTCATACATAACATATAGGAATACTCAAAGTGCTCTTACACTCATGTTCTGTTTTTCTGATTTTATTGAACTAATTGTCATCAATCACTGTAACTGACTATATTGTATTTGTGGGATGGTAATACACAATAAACGGGCTACAAATGAATTGTCAATCCATGTGCGTGGTCTGCTAACATTCCCAGACAAGAGACAATATGGTCAAGCTAGAATAATCTGACATATCTAAAACTTTAGAGACTTATTTTTAATATGTGACTAACAGTACTGTATGTTCATGTCAGCCTGACTCTTACTCCCAGTGCTGAAGGACACAGTGCATCCGTACTCCCCAGTCGCATCAGCAAACCGCAGTGTAACAGGAAGCCTCCCCAGTTTGTCCGGATACATGCGCGATGCACTGGACACATTTCTGTGAGGCCTTTGGGTGAAGTTCTCGTTTGCCTTTGGGATGACTTTGAATAGTTCCAGGTTGAAAAACTCTCCAGCTCTGTAAATATGCAGATGCAGTCATCATCTCCCGATCTCCCGCTCACTTCTCCTCCTTCCCAGATGCAGCCTTCAGCCTCGTGGGAGAACAACTGCTGTCTATAGGCCAGTGGAATTCCTCTCTCTGACAGAAAGGGGAAAAAAAAGCCTGTGGAAGTTTTCTATACGCTCCCAGATCATTTTACACGAGTGGACGTGCCTCTCCACACAACTGTTCCCAGTTAGTGGAGATCTGCCAGTCTTATTACCTCCATCAGTGGGACAAATGTTGCTCACTACAACTGCCATGTACTTTATTAGGACGACGCTTGTTTGAACATCCTGTGTGTTGATCAGAGTCATGCGTTTAAAGTTATAGCTACAGTTTATAAACCGTCACAGAAGAAAAGAATAGAATTCACCTGATGAAATGTAGTACAAGCCAAACCATGATTTCTGTTCAAAAATATTATCCTCTGATTGTAACAGGAATAGACAGCAGTCGATTTAGTGTCATTTTGTCTCGCTTACATTTGATACACTGGAGCGGTGTAACCTGCCAGCAATGAGTAAGTCGCAGAAGTTGTGTTTGAGCATAAAGAGAATAGACACTCTTCGACATTTAGCTCGACTGTCAGAGTTTCTGGGCTGAGATTGAGATGCTGTGGTCTTGGACGCCGGGAAAGTTGACCTCTAATTGTTCACAGAAGCCATGGCAGGAAAAATGAGGCATCGGCGAGGGTGGATGCTGAGATGAGAACTTCCACTTGCCATTCAAGCAAAAGATGTCAGGCCCACTAGGATGCTACTCACTGACAAACCAGTCCCTTTAATGGCCGCAAACAACCAGGGAAGTCTTTCTTTGGGAGACAGACACTTTCTTCAGGTTTTTAAATTGGCCAAGTCATACAGTTTCCACGACGGGGCTGCCTGGGGCTGTTCTCACATGGACCCAATGTTCTGCACCAGTTTGGAGAAAAATGAGGATATTGTTTTTACTGGCACTGATCACTGCGGTATTAAACCTCCAGTCCAAATGGTAACGGACTAGTCATGCGCTTGAGTTCTTCACGCCCTTTTTGATTGGAACAGTTGCATGAGAGAAGCCTCAAAGTCCACGGCCTTTTAAAACTTGCCCTCAGCCCATTTTGAACACAAGTCCAGTGTTTGTGGTCAGTGATGGAGAATTATAGAGTTAATTCGGCCCTTATCATATCGTACCGCCAAATCGGTACATTTGGGCGCCGACCTTCTACATGACTTGTGGCCTAGTCAACGTGGCACATTGTCTGTGTGTAGACTGTCAGTGCCTACATGTAACCGTGACTATTTAACTCTCTTCATGTGGAAGTATCGCCAGACTCTGAATGATCAATGCCCTGAACACTGTGTTGACTGTTCAAATGTCTCCAGGCCTGTATTACGGTAATAAACTTCTTCTACTTAAGACATCCAGTGTCCCGTCTCTCCACTCACGTCTCTCCGGACTTCTTCAGTATTTCCCTAACAGTCAGACTTTAGCGAATAACATCAGTAATGATTCAATTGGGCATAAAGTAGATGAGAAGCGGCCTGCTAACCATCTGTCCGGTGAGATTACCACTTTCTGTGTAATTAAACGTGTGACCTTGTGGCCGTGGAGGGAGGTGCCAGTGGGCAGCCTTTGCCACAGCCAGCCTGTCTTATTTGAAGTTGGGGTAGTCTGGCGGAGCGACGGGAGGGGGGTGGCGGTGCGGTGTTAACTGTTTAGCCCAGCTGCTAAAGATAGCATAGTGAGCCAAGCTTAAGTGACACTCTCTTTTACATGGATGCCTCCCGTGTTTGTGTGCGTACAGTGACACATGAATAAAGTGTGAAAGCCGAATTGAGGAAGCCTTAGTCAATTTGGTGATGCGGAGGAGGCCGTAGTGATCCCTGTGAGCAGCCAGTGGAACAAAGGGTGTGTGTATTTGAGCTTAGGTCACAACAGGCTGAACAGACGCTGCTGTTTTAGCTCTGGTTTTATGTGTGGTTTTGTTTGGAAGCTCACGGTTTGCTTTTCCCTTGGACAGTATCCAGAGACTACAAGGCATGCATCTGCTCCACAGGTCCGACGTGAAGGGCCCTGCGCAGCCTGTGATTGGATTTGAGCCGCTGATCTGGTTGTTTTGGTTGTAAACAGCGCATTAAAGAGAAGGGAGATGATACTAATGAGTATGTGTATGCAGGAAGGGGTCTGTCCACTACCGTCTCAAACAGCAGCTAAGACTTCAGGCGCTACCTCGGCCGCCCTTTCGATTCAGTGCGGGCTCTCTTGCAATACTTCCTCCCTGCGCTCAGAAAAAATCCCTCTTGTTGGCCTAAACAAAAATAACCATTTTAATTACTATGCTGGAGACAGGGTGCAGCCACAACGCCGCTGGCAGGACAGGACTGAGGTGGCACTGGCCACTGGGGATGGGGACGAGGTCTGGACTGGCCCGCAGGGAAATTACAGGGTGGTGCGTGGGACAGGCACAGGGGGAGGAGGGGGGCACCAGGCTCTGCTGGCAACTTAAGGGAGTTATGGCATAGGCGCCGACGTCAGTGGTGGAAAGTTACGAAAGTTTTAATCATTCATAATAAATAACACTTCAGTATCTAAGAAAGTACATTTTCTGATTACGCTTAAACTCCGTGTTTTCTCTTTTCTCATCTTGCCATTAGTCAAAGTGGTTTGTTCATATTGCCGGTGGCCTTTGTCATCATTCGGACCTTTAGTGTACTATCAGGAAAATGCAGTGTGATGGGTCTATCTGTTCAGTATGCAGATTTTGTTTCTATCATTCCAAGTGGTCTCCTCTCCCCGCACGTACTCGCTGTTTCTCTCCAGGCCCCTTCAGCCATCCCTCCTCTCCCTGCTCCCTCACTATGCGCTCTGATTACCTCTCCAAACTGGCAATAAGTTGATTGCTTTACAGAGATGATGTAAGCCCCTGCCCTAGGGTACATCAGGTTGGATTTCTCCTGCTTTATCTTGTAAAGCCTAAATTAACAGCTGGTTTGGTTGGAGTTCTCCGGGATCTGACTAAAGGATTAGGCCTGGTTCTCATGCGAGTCAATCCGGTTTGATTTATCGCAGGTCTATCAAAAAAGATCAATGGGCGTTCTTTTGAAAGTAAATCCTTAATCGCGCTTTGCACTTACGTGTCATCATTGTGAGTTTTTTTCTTCCCCCCCTCTTCTCTTCAATCTGGTGCTCTCTCGCTTCTGAATTTCTCACTCCCTGATTCTTATTCTCTACCCAACACCTCTGCCCCGTGCTTTATACATTTTTTTTTTTTCCTTTATCATTCTTTTGCTCCCTGTTAGGGCTGCACACTTTTGTAAAAAAAAAGAAGCAATTTCTCTGACAAGCATTGCAGTTGTGAAAGGAAGGAAGATATGAACTGCTAAACGAAAACGAGAATCACAATAAAAAACAGCATTCAGATATTTTGCTGTTTGCTGAAGACATTATAGTAACTTCGTAATTGCCAGTGTTTCCTTTGCAATATCACGACCAATAGCGGGATAGACTTCAATCGCTTCTCATTAGTTTGCAGGGGGTAAGGCAAGCCCCCCCCCCAGCACGGCTTTAACCTCCTCTGGTCCTGATCACAGCCCAATCAGTCGGTGCCTTCTGCCCCTGTGTGCTGTGTGTGTTTTTAGTTTTTTTTTCTTTTTCTTGCACTCAAACCCAAACTTCATCTAAATCATTCGGCTCCATCTTTCCTCAACATTAGACTTGTCACTCACTCATGGCTCGAGGTAACAAGCTGGAATTTATGTTTCCCACTCTTGGCCTGGACCTTCCTGTCAGCGGTGGTAGGGAGGCAAAAATGTGCGCCGAAAGTGATTTGGGTTTGTTATTGTGCCCCGCTTGAAATGTTCTTGATAAAGGCCACGGTGGGACTTTCTGTTCGGTTTATTACACAATTATTTCTGAAAATGTTTTGTTATTTGGTCAGTTTACAAAGATGTCTGTGCTGTCTCTGTAATTGAGTGTAACTGTTAGCTGTTTTTGTCAACTTTGCAGGGCAGTGAGTTGCGAGTTGTGAGTGCTCATGGCAAGAAGGTTCAGGGTTCCAGTTCTGGACCGTGGTTGTCCTTTCTGTGTGGATGTTTGCATGTTCTCCTCGTGTCTGAGCGGGTTTCCCTCGTCAACCTATAACATTAATTCAACAGGTTAACCCTCCAGTTTGGTACGTAGTCCTGAGCCAACACAGAGATATCTCACTGCGTCCTCATGACTTTGGTTCCTGATTGTCCCTGCGGCAATGAAGGATGGGTCATGTCTCTATGGGGACAATAAATACCCATTGCTTTTGGAGTACCCTCCCTCCTCCATGATAAGGTGAAGATTTTAGCACACATTCCAATCCATGGTGAACCCAAAATGACTCTTTATTTATTCCTCATCACAGACGCCGGTTTTAGAATAGGGCGATGGTTATAGTTACCACCTCAACCATTGTCCCGGATCTGGACGGTGACACATTCTAGGCATGTGCTCGGACTATTCCCATATAATCTGTACTTTTAGACTTTGCGCATGTTGCAACGCCGACGCTTCTATTTCTGCACATACTTCCCTGTCGACAAAATGATATAACACTCAAACAACACCCGGCCGCATATTTTCTTGCAGACACTGGTAAAGTGACCTGGCAGCTGTTGGGGAGCGAGGGGTGGGGGGGGGGAGATGCGGTGATTGGGGGGGGGGTATGATCTTACAAAGGTCCAGAGACTTCTACACTTTCTCCTGGTCCTCCAGCCAACAGCCAACAACCATTATTGCGTGTAATCTCAGCCATTTTTTTTTTTTTTGCAGCATTGTCTCAGCTGACAGTGCCAGTGATACTACAATAATTCATACTGGAGGGGATGGTATCACAAGAAATGAAATGTATTACATAGTCTTCCAGTCCATTTACCCCATTTATCTTTTATTCGTGTGTTTGTTTTCGACTCGGTGCTAGCAGACCACCGCCGGTCAGCGTTCATTTTGGAAGCGCCTTCACCAATGGGAAAAAGCGAGCCGTGCTGATCCTAACAGACTGTTGGCCTTCGACTTGGCAGATGACAGAGAAGAATGCCCTCTGAAACAGCCATGTCGTAATGTCATACAAGAGGGGATTTTCACTGATAGCGTCGATCGATAGCATTAGCTGCTGTTAGCACAACATTAGCCACAGTTCAGTTGTTTCTTTCCTTTTGTCTTTGGCTTGAGCGCTTCTGAATAATTTCATGAACTCCACTAAAAGGCCAGTGTTCACCTCGCGGCCAACAGACTTTTGTGGCTTCATTTTAGCTGCCTTCCTTATTGTGTGTGTTGCAGTGGTGTGTATGTATTACGTTTCCTCCATAGGACCACCCAGAGAACAACAGTAATGGAAACCTTACAGAGTACAGAGTAGAGTGACACTGTGTACTGCGTCCAGAAACATGTAGCGTTCAACTGGTGGGGTATTGAAAAAAAAAAACTAGAAATGTTCGAAAACATTGACGTGCCAAGTGATTGTACAATACTAAGGGAATGTGGAAATCAAGTGACGGTTATTTCATTGTTTCACTTTGTTTTTGCTTCGTCAGTATTTGTACTGGCCATAACGCGCTGAATCCCTAACATTGACAACTTTGCAGCTCAGTGAAGCCGCTTCAGGCCAGCCGATGTCAAATGCAGGTGTGTCCTCTTGGCATACTCTGTGCCAGCTCCACTGGGCAGGCTGGCAGAGCAGTGCTGAGAGAGAGGTAGGAGGGGCGCGTGTGAACGGAGCGAGGGGGGGGCTGAGATCGACGGGATACGTGGGAAGGAAGAGCTTGCTGTCAGCCAGCTGGACCTCTTAATCCCACAGCCTTGGGGAAAGGGTGTGTGTGAGTGTGTGTTTGTCTCAGATATTTGTCAATTTTAGCACACCTCTGCTCCACACTTTGGCCCAGCTGAGCCCACGGCGTGTCTGAATGTCAACTGTTTGTTTTTGGGCGCCGGGCACAGAGAAGGACGACCAGGATTCCATGTGCTGCGCGTGTTTACCGTAGTGCTCGCTTTAACGACGCACTGTATATTTATGTGGAGACGACACAGACTCATAAGCCCTTGATGTTACTGAGGCGCTGGGCTGGTGTGAGGTGGAGGAGGGGACCTGTTATGGCAACAGAAACTGCTACCGTTCCACTATCTTCATCGGCAAGCCTACCCAAACTTACTACAAGAGCCTATTATTCAATATAGAATGGAGATATTGTTTTACTGCATGACCCTGGTAGCGTTTTCTTTATGGTCATTTATAAAACAATAACAAAGCACCAATGTTTACTGTACCAAAATATTGTTTGGCGTCAGTTTGACAAGGGTCAGCCATTTTTGTAGTCTTTTCACATAAACAGGGGATATATGTAAATGACTGAGGCCCACTGACACGTTGCGTCATCCACATGTCGTTCATTACGCACAAAGCTATTTAGACACATTCCATTCGAGTTTTCCTCTCTCTCTCCCTCTCTCTCTCTCTCGTGGTTTTTTGCCCGGCGCACTCCCTCACTTTTGGCGTAGACTTTTGCATATATCACGGGCTGGCAGGCTAAGAGCTTGGGACTTCCCCACGCCACACTCCAAGCCTTTGATCCGTTGCTTTGGAGGTAACATCAAAAGGAGAGGCATAGAAAGGCAGCTACTACTGTGAAGTTCAATGTTCAACTTGATGGCTTGGCTGAGGGCTTTTTTGCCTCCTCCCCCACACCACCCCTCACTCGCTCACCTCTCCCCTCCCTCCCCTCCACGGCGCTCCCTCGTTCCCTCCTCTGCATCCCTCAGCTGACAAAAACACACATTTGATGGTGGAGGTGTGTGCGCCCCTGACACGGACTCTACAATGTAGCGTAGCCCCACAACGGCCACCCCCTCCTCCCTTTGAGTCCGCGCCATACACGGGGGCGCCAGTTAGCTTTATATATTCCTGTTCGGTAAAAGTTGAGCCTCCCCCTCTTTTCTCATTCTCCCGTGGACGCGGCGTCTTGTATTGCAGCCGGTTGCGTCAATGCCGGGCCGACCCGCGGCGATGGCGGATAGGTGAGCGAGGAGGAGCAAAAGGGCAGGCGCGCCGTGTAGCTTCCTGCGTGCCCCTCTTTGCACGGATCCATCTTTAGTTTATCTTTTTCAAAATGCCGGGAAAAAAAGGCAGTCGATCAAGCTTTTTCTCTGCTGTGTTGTTGACACTGGGCGAGTGAAGCTTTTCGATCATGGAGGCATCTCGTAATGAACGCTCTATACGCCAAGTGTTGCATGCAAATAGAAGCTTTAAATGAAGGTATTATTAGATGAAACCGTGCGTCTCAGGTCAAAAGCCGGTCTCTCCTGCGATGTCGTCGGCCGCATTTAAATGACACAGGCTCGATAAGGCGATCCAGAAAGCTGAGGTGCTCCACTAAATGCTTTCTTGCCTTTTATGAGCTTCCATGTCTGACTGAGCCAATTAGCAAAAGGCATATACGGCCTGCTTTTCTTCTCCTCTTTTTACCCCGCTCCCAACTCCCTTTCTAGATAGACGGCGTCTCCGCGCACGCTCCTGCCCGCGCGCAGCCGTACACACCGCCAGCGCACGTTCTGGTGTATCATTAGCTTAGTGTGCGGGGAGGCGTGCGAGGCGCTCTCTCTCTCTCTCTCCTGCCTTATCTCCATGTCAATCACAGCGTGTGTGTGAACATCAGTTGTAATGATCTCCATCCAGCCTGTCGGTGCGTGTTAGCGCCTGGCTCCCCTCGCCCCCGGAGCAAGCAGTTCCCCAGCTAATAGATGCAAAATTAAGCTGATCAATAGATGGCCTCAGCTCATTATTGACATGTTATCACGGCGTGGGATTTTTGTCCGGGGTTTTATACACACACAAGCAAAGACATGTGAGGCAGGGGATGAGCGAAGGAATCCAATAACTCGTTTCCAAATGGCTCTGGACACTTTACCTAAATGCTGAGAATATTTGTTACACGCGCACCTGGAATATCCTTATTTACAGCTTCCCGTGTAGCATCTCGGATCCAGGTTTGTGAGGCGCACGCGTGGATAGGAGTAATCGCCCGCTCAGTTGTCGGAAATGAGATGGAGACTTTGTAAAACGGCATATTAAAGATTCATCAATAATTGGCATGTGTGCTGCTGTTTGTGTTGCGGGGAGAAGGAGGGGGGGGGGCCTCTCTTATGGACGGATCAGCACGTGATTGAGCTAAGTGGTAATTAAGCGTTTGTGCGTGTGCGCGGGTGAGGGAGCCTTTAAGGTGAGCGAGGGTCCATCAGTGACTGGGTTGATTTGGAGGTGAGGGCTAGAGGTACAGGAGATTGAGGAGGGGGGGGTCCACATTAGCCACCCACTCTGTACCGGGCCACACGGGCGCCTCCCCTGACCCTCCGCAGGTCTTATTGTCACGGAAGCATCTCCCCATTTTAATGAGCTCCTGTAACCAAGCCCTTATTACTTATTTATTCATTAAGCCGTCGTGGCAAAGCGGCAGTACCCCACTGTGTGAGTGCGCATGTAATTGCTTGTGTGGGAATTCTCACCCCTCCTTCACACACATTATCATAGCAAATAACATGTTTTGTAACAAGCATAGTCATTCTGGTTAAAGCTAATTAAACCCAAAATAGATAGCTAAAGGCAGGTGAATTAGCCTCCTCGGTCGGGTGATAACTCCATAACCTGCAACCAGTTTTGAGATTTGAATCAAGAGCCTTAAATTCGCGGCTTTAGCGATGCTCAGGGAGTCGGTCTCATGAATATGGAGGCTGCACTGCTTCTAGGTGTTGTGTGGAAGTCAAAAAGAGAAGCAGAGCAAGCTCAATGTTTGCGGCTCCTCTGAAGCTTTTGTGAAGATTAATTGCCTGTTGGTGTGTTTGTGATGCCTTCGACATAATGCTCTCTGATTGATGAGGATGTGTAGGTGGAACTGTGTGATAGTTAGTCGTGTTGGCGTCGAAACATCGGAAGTCTTTCTGAAGCCAAAGAGTACACATTCTCTCCCTCTGAGGCATATTTCGTAGTTTTCTTATATCCAGTCTACCATTTAACTAATTCATATGAACTCTCACAGAACAAAACCAGACACCCAACATCAAGGGCAGCAATCAGCTCTCCTCCAGCACAATAGCAAATACTGGGAGAAGAGCGCAGACGTGGGCGCAGCTCTCTCTTCTCTCCTCAGCAGAGCTCAGCAGCTACTTCGCCTTTTTAACTTTTCTCTCCACGCCCCTCACCCTGCTTCCTGTGCTGAAGGTGAGCGTGCAAAGCAGAAGCACACGCTGGTCCTCCTCTCAGCCCTCTCTGCCCTGGGCTCATGTAAGGGTTCAGGCACACGTTCACCTGCACCGGGATGCGCAGGTCAGAGTGCTCCAACCTGATCTTTACCCAGGAAGCGCACCAGTTTACTTGTGCTGGGCTGGAACTCTTCCACTCTGCTCCACAACTGCTGCTGTTGAAGTATAAGGGTTTTATTTTAGCTGAGGATATTAAAACCTTATCCTTGGTACAATATTACTCTTTCAGTTATCAAGCACAGCAAATACTGTACTACTATACTATAAGTTTGTATGAATTTTATTTCCAGTTCCCAGAAGCTTCAGTGTGGTAATGTGGCTCCCTCTCCTTCTGTACCCTCTGAATGTGGAGGCCTATGAGAGCTCATCACAGTCCAGGTTATATTTGTGTCAGAGTCAAAGAAACGCCAGCAAAGGAGGTGTCAGTGAGATGGAAGAGCCACAAACACACGTGTGTGAAGTGGCAGAAACCTGAAAGCAGAGGCATTCTGCCTCCGAGCCGGATGCTAAAGGTGCCAGAGCGCCTGTTCATTAGTGCACCTGATGGAAGACTAGCCAGCTCCTGCTGGCCTTCACCCTCCGCCACTATTTATAGAGCAGCCAAGATACACTCTAATGACACAGAGAAAGGGACAGTGAAGGGGGAGGTCTCACACAGAGCGGGCTCCCTGGAGAAGATTCACACACTGCACTCTTGCCACCTCCTTATTTCTTTTGAGAACAATGTCCATTTGTCCACCTTCACATACGTGATCTCCAAAGTTTTCTAATCTAGTTATCTAGTATCCATGAGTATACTGTTCCCGTGGTGTGCACTTTCTTAGCTACTTTCGGTTGTGCAATCCCTTAAAAACTTTCCGGTCAGTCAGCTGGTGTTTAAACAGCACTTTGTCCACACCTGCAAAGTAAACAGTGTCAGAGCCAGGTTATACTTATCCTGTAAACCTGTGTTTAAGGCAGCCCGGCTTACTTGCAGGACAGACCTGATAAAAGTCTGCAGAAATGCCCCACTTTTTTGCCCGTGCTGTAGTGTATTATATAGAGAACGTATATCAAGCATTACGGAAATTGAGTCTTTGTGAGTTGGTGGAAGGGATTGTTGTAGAAGGATTGTCAGTTGTAGTTTTACCATAGCGTTATACCTCGACCTGGTAAAGGCAGTAGGGGTGAGGAGGCGAGCTTTCAGAGCAAGTCCACAGCCCGTTGCTGAGGGGGCCAGTGGAAGCCCCAGCGGCCGTGGCTTAGGAGGAGATGTGCACCCAGTGGACCTTCCTGCCCCAGGGCACACAAACCTCAGGCCTTCCACATCCCACTTTTATTTTCCTGGTTGCACGGCGCCTCAGGCTATCTGAGCAGGTGGGGTGTTTTTTCTTTAATATTTACTCATAAAATGTGCAATAGGAGAACTAAAGCAGTCATGATGGCCCCTTATGTGAGGGCCCTGCTTTTCCCAAGCCTCAAGAAAATTTTAAACAGATTTTTGTTTTCCATTTACTACAAGAGTTCTTATTGGTTTAAGGTGTTGGTTCTGAAACCATTACAAGTGAAATGAGAACACAGACCAGGACAATATGTTTGGCTTTTGTTTTTAAAGCGATAAACTTGTTTGAGAGTGGATAGACTAATCTTTTAAGCCTGGTGCCGTTGACTCTCTTACCAGCCTTGATCATTTGAGCCTTAAATAAAGCTCTTTATACTAACAGTCTGATTGGTGTAATCTGCAAGCTGTCAATCCCATCTCTGTGCGCTGTCCCAGAGGAGCGCTAGGGCCTGTCAGCCAGAGAGCACGCTCAGAAATGGGTTGTTGTTCAGGTAAGCATGTTTGAAAGCGTGTCAGGGGTACCTCTGATGGTGTGTGTAAACGGCATTTGTGCGATATGAGCAAGCCACAGATGGGCCAAAGATGTGCTGGATTCGCTGGAGCTACACCCAGTCTCCATATGCTGACTCTAAACCCAAGCTGCTCTCTGCCTGTCTCCCTCTGCCTGTCTTTGTTGCGTGGCTGACATGTCCGCAGCGCTCCGCGGGCCGTCCGTAGTCCCCATCATCACCTGTCCCTTGTTGGAAAGTGGACCCGCACATCAGGGCCACATTGGCACACGAGACCCCCGCTCGTTTGATTGGTTCAAAGCCCTCGGCTCTAAATCCGAAACAAAACAGACAGGCTGGCGACTGCTGCAACCGCCGTGCCTCCTGTGATTTAAACACATCAGGTCCAGGGAGCTGGAGCTGGAGCTGGGCACGGACCAGAAACAAGCACAACAGTCCAGCTCTTTTCCTCCCCTGTCTGTCATCCACACGAAAAATGGATGAGGGCAACTTCACCTCTCGCTCACGTCAATAGCACGTATTGACGTTTGGTAAATGTTTGATAGGAAAAAAATGGTTTACTTCTGGAGAATTCTCGTCTTGCACCGCAACCAGAAAGGACTGTTTTGGGCTAAACTGCTTTGATGCTGCATTGTTAAATTAGTAACAACGACACTATTGAATGCGCACAGTGAGCTGAACATATCGACACCAGCTTACGGGAAGGAGCACTCTGGATGCCCTGCCGTTCCTCTCTCTCTCCTCTCTCTCTCTCTCTGCACAGGCTGTGACACAGAGAGCAGGGCCCCGGCTTGTTGTCATTGTGATGACAGTCAGTGCGGATCTGGGTTAACACACTCCAGCTCATAACATGCCAAACCCGAGAGCAGCAGCAGTCACTCACACACGGCTGACTGCTCCTGCAAGGCGGCGCCGTGCCTGAACTTTCGAAAGGTAGAGGAAGTAGAAATGGCTAAAAATAACTGATGAGAGGGCATGCTTTGTTTTATTTTAATCCTTTTGTACTTGAATCTCGCGGTAGTTTTGACGGAGCAATATCGCTCAGTATGTAAATCATGGCTACTCGCAGGGCTTAATAAACTACCACTGGCCCGGCAATAGAACAAGGGCAACAAGCGTAAGTTCATCACTCTGTAAGGATTAGGAGAACTGCCTTGTCTTTCACTTCATCAGAGACAATTGAGTCATTCAGCGCCCATTGTGGGCCCGGCCCGCTGAGCGTTGAGTTGGGGGGGGGGCAGGATAGGAGAGGGTGGGGGTCTGACGCTGAAAAAGGAGAAAGGGGAGTGAGCAGGAAGCCGTCTGCTGCACAGGCTGTGAGCATGAGCATACGTACTGCTGCGTGGCCCGTCCGGGTTAGGATCTGTCAAAGGGGCATGTTTAGTGTTTGTGTGTGTGTGTGTGGGTGGGGTGGGGGGGGAGTTATCCTGGAACTCTGCAGCAATTTGTCACATCGGAATGGCTCTTGAGTTACCCAGGGGGGCCCCCACATAGCAGCAGAGTTTTCAGACTGTGGAGTGGGGGGAAGAGGGGAGGGGGCCCCCGCACTGCACGGAGAGGTGAGGGGTCATGGCCTACTCAAGCCCAAGCGGCGTGCGTCCGTTAGCAGGGTGGGCAGCCTGTCCAGCCAGAGGGTGGGTGGGGTGGGGTGCTTGGGCAGAGTGGGGGGGTGGGTTGGTGAGTGGTGGGAGAGTGGTGGGAGAGAAAGGGGGCCAAGAAAGGGGCTGGTCGATAAGCAGGGCGCTTGCCAGGGCGCCGTTTTCCTTGGCATGCTTGTAAAAGTTGCTGCAGAGATTAGTGTGTGAGAACGCTTGCAATAGCCCAGCTGAAGTGGAGCCTCTTGTAAGGGCGTGCGCTCCGGCACTGTCCCCTTTAGTCCCACTCAGTGTCCCCCAGCCCCAAGCACCAACTGGGGTGTCACCTTCACGCTTCTTAACCGCCTACTCACAATGTCCACATCCTCGACCTCAGGAGCCAGCAGCAGCTGTGTTCAAATTTCTGTCATAAATAATGCCCTTATTAAATATTCCTGTGAACATTTCCTCAGCATAAAGTGCCGTAAGTCTTGTTGTCTAAAGTGAACTACGACTGTTCTCCCAAATCACTCTCTTAATGTTGCTTATGATATTAATTGGTCTTGGATGATCTTACTTATGACAGCCTTAGCACCACCCCAACCCGCTCCACCCTCCCACCTCCATGCCTCTCTTGGCAATTAATACCCAGCGTGGGGGGTCTGTAAAACCCACAGAACTCAATTCGTGACTTTTTACAACCTCTCCATTTTCCACTCTCAGGACATACAAACAAGCATAAACAAACCCAGTTTTTAGCAGTAAAAGCCAACTTGGGGTCATAAATGAGTGGTAGCGGTGGAGAAAGACCAGGCAGAAAGCTGTTTTTTTTTCCCTGGCAGGGGCTGTAACCGAGGACATGGAGTCAATAACTCCCTCCAGCGTCTCGCACTGGCAGGCACCCTGCGGTGAACTCTCCGCTAATTACCACTGATTTAGACACAGTCTCAGGAAGGGTCGCGACACACTCCCTCTCTGACCAGCGCGGACTAACACACACAAACACTCTGCAGACTTGCATACAAACCAGGGTTTCACCCTCGCTGCTCGGCAAGACAAAGACATGGAGTCTAATGTGCCCACATCACCACACTGCTGCCTGTGCCGAGGGTAACCAAGGTGCTCATGTGGCTTATAATGACATGACTGTCCTACGTGTTATACAAGTGAGTAATAGGTAAAGTTTCCCTCTGTGCTTACTCTCGCCAGGCAAAGCATTCATTCATATTTCACTTAGTCTTAAATGTATCCCAGCTACAATGGGCTTTAGGCGGGAAAACCCAATAGTCTGTTATTTGCAGGGCTGACAATGGCAAAACTAATTTTTTTAATTTAATTGTTCCCAGAAGATGAAGAAGGCATGCAAACTCCATCCGTAATGCTATCAACAAACAGGAATAAACGTTATACTTGAGGACATGGATTGTTAAGACCTTTTCTACCAAGCTCACACTTCGTTGTCCAAATTGTTGTTTTCAGATTTTGTTGTTCATTTACCTTTATTTACATTTCGGAGTACAATGACCTATTTCCCGCAGACAAGGTGCCTGTGACATTGATAAGCCACAGCGACCCTCAGTAGTATTGGGTCGCAATTCAAACTTGTAAACAAAACAAAAGCGACTCGTTCCAGCACTGTCTAAAACATTACAGTATGGGAATAGAATATTCAGGATTGCTCACGTCATCCAATGAAAAGGCCTCCACCCAGTTTATAACACACAGATGTTTCTCATGACCCCAGTTTGAGCTTATCTGCTGAGCGAAATGGCAGGGAGACACTGTGATAGGCCCTGGTCAATCATTGATGGGCGCTGTTCCCGGTGAGGAGCGTGTTGAGGCGCCATGCTCCAACTGTTTATGGTTTACAATAAAAAGGCCAACAAGACACTTTTATGACATCAGGTCACATCAGAGGCAGTATGCTCTGAACTGATCATACCTCAACCCCTGACCATCCTGCCGCTTCTGCTTTCATTTTGAATGAACGAGCGTCTAGAATTTCGCCACTTGATTTTGGGACACTTCAATCACAGCCTTTCATTATTAATCCATCAATGAATGTGGAAAAAAATAATTCTGTGTGAACTTTCGAACTTCTCTCACCTCTGCTCTGATTAACAGCATTTAGTGCTTCAGCAGTTGATTCTGCAGTTGTCATGTTTGTTGCCATATTGTTTTGATGCTTCTTTGAAAACTGAGAATTTAATCGAAGAAGAAAGTCA
Organism: Neogobius melanostomus; assembly: GCA_007210695.1. NCBI lineage: Eukaryota > Metazoa > Chordata > Actinopteri > Gobiiformes > Gobiidae > Neogobius > Neogobius melanostomus. The sequence continues at coordinate 2,878,886 of VHKM01000299.1, read as the reverse complement.
TATTTTGGAGATTGCAATTACTTTGTTCAATATTTTGATGTTCATATGACAGCTGCCATGAATTATGTTTAATCAACCATTCTTACCTCATTTTATTTAGTACTGTGGTGTATGAAGACGAACCTGACATTGGACAGACTGAACGAAACTAGGCTATATCTGTATATTTCTTTTAAATGTAAGACCATATGATTAGATTTGGAGATCAAAGATGCTGCTTAGGGATTTAGCAATATGTAAAAGAAAATAACAATATTTTGTGTGGCATTGTGTTTCGAGTGGGTCTTTAGTGATTATGGTAGCTGCCAGTTGGTTAGCAGTGCATGCCCGAGGCCATCTTCACTCCATCCACCGTCTGCTTTCAGATTTTGATTCACCTGTTCCATGTATTTCAGTTCACACGCTCATACAAACCTCACCTCGTGAGAAATGTCGTCAAATCCCCTGTTTTTTTTGTTGTTGTCTTTTTAATTTGATTTTTTGCTTTCTGCATTGTTAACATGTTTTGTTTTCTTTCTTTCCATTCTGTTTCCTTTCTGCCATTCAGTACCTACAGATGAAATGGCCCCTGCTAGATGTTCAACCAGGAGGTCTTCAAAGTAGACAAGCACTTAAAGATGCCAGGTCACCGTCACCGGCACACATCGTTGTAAGTAATCCCTCCGCTCCGCACCTTCTCCTCTACCCTGCTTTTCCTGGTGTGTGTTTTGGCAATTGATAGGTTGCGTTCACAGCGTCCTTGGATTTGATTTTAAAATTGCATGGCAGGGCTCTGTCTAAATCTATGTGCGATTCACTGTTTTTGAAAGAAATCTCCATATCCTATTAGGGATTGAGTGCAAAAACTGCTTACAGCTGATAACAATTGCGCTTGTGCGGTTTGAATAAGGTCAAGTGAACGCAACCTATTGTATGTTATTCCTTGGGGGTTCCAGAGATGGCGACAGCTTCGCTGTTTTGGTCATTGAGTTAAATCACAGGGAAATTATTTGTTGACCTGGTAAGAATCTGGACTGGTGTTGCCTAGTGTCTTCGTAGGGGAGTGTGGGCGTTCCTTGCACATTGATTAGCCTATCCGTGGAGTTGAAGGAGCGCTCTGGCTATGGAGTTTGCCTGGACAGCCATCGGGGGCATTGGCTGTACATACGAATTACAGAGCTCCCTCCTCGGGCATGTCAATATCTGAGGAGGATAGCAAGCACTAGATCGAGCACCAAGCACGAACCTAGCAGCTAGCCAAAGGCGTGAAGTTTTGAAGAGGTCAGCAAAAAGGTTGAACTTTGGGAGGTGTTTTGTGTGTGGTCACAGGGTTAGCCAGGAAAATCAATGAGAGTTGGGGATTGAGCAGAATTAGTGAGGTGACGAGAATGCCCTGAGCCAATATTGGCACAGTTGTTACTTTTGTTCCGGAGTTTTTCTACATATCTTATGAAAATGTGTAATGATTATTTGATATGCCAGGCCTCTGAGTTTGCAACTTATGAATATAGATCAGCACTTGTGAAAGTGGATTGTTAGAAGAAGTATTAAAAGGACTGATCTGTTGTGTTGTGGAAATAGGATTTCTCAACTTATATTAATAAAGCATTTCTGACAACTGAGCCATATTCTTGTTGTGTATTAAAGAATAACATATAAGAAAATATCTTATTAAAGGCACACTGTGTAACATTTTGGATTATACTGTTGCCGTTACAAAACATGCTTCTAATGACCAGCTAGACACAGAAAGAATGGATTTCAATGGATTATAAATCTCATATTGGGCCTTCAGTCAACATCTAGAGACGAGTTGGAGACATCCCGCTCCCAGTAAAGTTCAAGTCAGGACTTTGGGAAGCCTCATGGATTACTCTGTATGACGTATGTCGCAGTGTTGGCTGAGTGCGGAAAAGGGAGATGGACTAAATATGCAGGAATACTGAAGCAAAACGCCACTATGGGCCTGTTTTTCTATGTAAATGTGAGCATTATAACAAAACCTGAGAGTCAATTTTGCGTTGGCCCTTTAAATACCAGAGGATGAAAAGGCAAAAGAAAATCGTCATCAAAAATCAATGGTTGCGGCGGTAGTAGCTTGAACAGCAGGCCCTCCTTATATCTCCTAGTGATGCTAACGTTATTTTTATATCAGAAGAGTTCAAGGGTGCTCCTTTGCTCTTGTATTTTCGGAGAAGGCAGCTCTTGTGAAGTCATTAAACTGGTCGTGGGTTGCGAAAGCTGCAGGTAAATAGTTGAGGTTTGCGGCGCAGTGAGTCACGCCGCTGTAAATACTTCCCACTTTACATGCTGCAAAACCACCGCCGGAGCAACTCACTTAAATGGCAACTTGGTCAAAGCACAGAATATATTTTGAGTATGGAGTTGTAATTCTTTGTAGTGCAAATTAGTACCGGGGGGCAGTAATGCAGTAACAAAGTACACAACTTACTTGATGTGTGCTGGTCTTTTGGACACATTCGGGCATATTGACATTCCCTTTATTCAACATGGTTTATTGTAATAGCTTTGGATTTGTAGATTTTTTTTTTTTTATATGAATTGATTTAGTGATGATGATTTAGGAAGCCGAAACCGCAGAGATGTGTTGGAAAGTTATCGAGCGTCTGGTGCCTTTGATTTCTCCATTAGGGTGAAAGCTGTAGACCAAAGCTGGGACAGAACAGAGCAGCGGGAGTGCCTTAAATGAATATTGTTACAAGTGCTGACAGTGATCAATATGAAGGAATATATTGTAATATTTGTGGTCATATTGCCCTGCCCCAATGTGTTCCGTTTGATAGAGTACACAGGCTGCTAAGATCAGAGGCATCTCAGTGTTGCCGCGTAGACACACAACTAGCTGTTAGCACAAGTGATGAAATTGAATGTGAAATGCAGCTTGTATTGTTGGCGCTCCTTGCACCCTGCTCCAGCATCCACCTCTCAGCGAGCAGGAAGTGTGAGTGAATGTTTCCCTGGTTTGCATCATTCTGACTGTGGTACATATAGGGGAGTCAGATTAGTGTGGACAGCCGCGTGAATGCCAATGATAACCCCACGCGGACTCCCACCGGTGTCACTCACTCACTCGCTCACTCTCTCTCGCACTCCGTTATTAAATACAAGATGGCCTCCCCGTTCCAGTACGTGAGCTCCTTATCAATAAATTGCACTGTAAACGGTAGTTTCTGTTTGTTTACAAATGCGTAGAAACACTCAGCACCTTGACCTCTCCCTGCCTGCAGCGCTCGCAGGCTGCATTGTCAGTGATAAGGCGCCGTCGATGGGTCTGGCTGATAACAGCGATCTGAAAACTGTGACCCTTAGACAGTTGAAGCAACCGTAGAAAGTCAGTAATAGATGAAGCCGTGATAGAGCTGCGCGGCGCTCTGACGCAGGCGTGTTGGAGGAGATGGATGTGGCTCCTGGCTGAAGGCTGTGAGCGCTGAGTGAGAAAAGAGGAAGTGACCTCACGCAGCTGGTCGTTGGGAGGGCAGGCCATGTGCCCCTGTTTACCATGCCCTCAAAGGGGGCCACGCCGCTGCCTTTGAAGTGCCTGACCACCCCGCAGGCTGCCTCCAGACCTGCCGCTCCTGAACTTTTATGCCATTGGCTGAAAGTTATTCAATATTTATTCACCTATTGATGTGTATTTTTTGAGGGGTAGACTTCAAGAAACATTTTTCTGCCTCGCGCAGCTCCTGAGGGAAAGATCATAGACAGTCGCTGCTTGTCAACTCTCCTTTCATTGTGACGTTTTAATTTGGCATTATTCTCCTGGACGAACATATAAGGGCTGCCCATTTTCATAATTCTGTTGTTAATGCAGTGACAGTTGCAAATTAACCACACAACGGACAGCACAACACCAGCGAGTGTGGACATGCCTCATCAGAGCCTTGTAACGTGCACAACCACATATTAACCACTGAGAAACAGCAATCAAAGTCACTCCAATTGAATCATGTTTCTTAATTTGACTGGGAATTGGGGCAGAAACTCACATATGTTAAGAGCACACACACCAACTGCTTTCCTGACGCTCACGTGCGCGCGCACAGCACATGCACTCAGCCGCAGTCTAGAGCCGAGGCCCGGCCCAACAATGTCTCCATTGTTTTATGAGCTTTCACTGGCAGCAGGGGATGGCTGGAGTGTTAACCATTTCCCGGCTGCGTCTCTCATTGTGCGGTGTGTGTGAGGTAGTGAAGCATGCGATGAGGAGAGGGAGGGCACTTGCACTAAGTGTATGGTAATTACTGTGGAGGAAGTGATGGAATCTGGCCATTTTTACGGCAGCCCAGACCTCCCACCTGAGCCTTTCCAAAGTGAGCCTGCTTTCTGACTTCCATTGAGGTGCACTTGTTTCACTCAAGAAGAAAAAAAAACATTTCGAGATTTGAAAACAGACAAGAATGTGTTTAAAAACCAAGCGACACAATGCCTTAAATTCCTGCTTTAGGCCAGAGATATTCATGTGGAGCTGCTGCGGTGGGTCAGTCTTTGAGAGAGACAGATCAGGTTCAGCCTCTTTGACGTGTCCTTTGCGTTTTGAGGCGCTGGAATAAAGGGGGCTTCCTGTGGTCTGAAAGGGCCGTGCACCTGGACTAACACACAATGAAGCCGGACTCTGGGAGGGCTGGCCTTGTCCACGTTAATGAGCGACCCCATGGTCAGGACACACACTTTAATGGACTTTACCTACAGAGGCCAGTGCAGTACGGACTTGTACTGAGCTTAGACTGCTCTTTGCTTTTCAACAACTAACTCAAATGACCTTTCCCCTTTGTATTCACTCATAACTAAAGATGTGTTTACTATATTTGATATAAGTGAACTTTTTTTGACTAGATTGATTAAAATTAGGGCTGCACACAATATTGTGACATTTTACAAACCATTTCAACAGAGTATGTTCTACTATATTTACAACCAAAAATCATAAGCAGTTTTTGTACAATTTGTCAAAACAAGACATGAACAAAAATCAAGGCTACAATAGAACTAAAATTGGAAAATTCAGAATAAAACGACGGAAGACCTTCATAATTTTGAAATACGTTGTGGCCTTTTGTGATATAGATATTGTTACGACCCTGGCTCAAGGTCGCAGCAAAAAGAGAGGCGCAGGACGCAGCAAAAGAGTGAAACTCTAACATAGAGCATTTATTTACATACAAAACAACGTAGCATAATGTGCAAGCGAAGCCGTGGTGGAGAGGGCCAGAGGAGCAGCCCCGGAGCGGGAAAGGGGCGGTCCTTTTATGGGCGGCCTACCGGATGCACCGGGCCCTGGCACAGCCGGTGCGGGTCACCTCAGAATAAGACAAAACATTAATACAAAATCAGACGGCACCAAGCTAGGGGCCGTCACAATATTATGTCATCTATTATTGCATTATCAATAATTGTGCAGCCCGAATCAAAATTAACTTTTTGGTTGAAAACAAAAGACCAGTGATGCTTTTGTTAATTTTCAGCTTAGTTTAATTGAAGATGGCTTCGTTTCTAAGATCAAACTTTTGACTTTTACAAAATAAAAGTGTTTCCCGCACGCAGGAACAAATGTCCTCTCTGTGTCGCCCATATGAGAGAGGTCAAACTGACATTACCGTCCCGGGCCAAAATGCGGCGGGACGAGACGTGGCGTCAGTCGCGTCCGCTGAAACAATGAGAATGGGAGCACCCTGGTCATTGTATGTGTCCAGCGGCCGTCTGGGTGGCTTCTTGTTCGCACAGACAATCCGCCCAGTGTCGGCTTAGTCAGCAACAATGCCACAACAATGACTGAAGTGTCTCCATGCTCCTTCACTGCTGCCTTCACTGACCAGCCGCTACATTATGACACAACTGATTCGGTGAATATTTTACCCTCAAAGTTTAAATGATAGATGCGAAAAAGTGCCAGGTGACGAGTAATACGTTTCTGACTAGGGCCGCACCATGAATTACAACTGAATCGAAATCATTTCAGCCTGCAGTTATTTAGACAAATAACAAAATATCCTGTCTCCACGGAGCGTCTTGTAATGTATAAAATCAGCTCTCCCTGTAGTTAAAACATCTTGAAACATGTCTTTTCTGAGAGGGTAATGCTCCTGGACATGTTTATAAAAATGTGTATTCAGATATCGCCTACACTGGCCACAATAGGATACGATACGATACGATATACTTTATTAATCCCGAAGGAAATTCAGTTCATCAGCTGCACAAGCAAGTCACACATAAAACACATAAAACAATAAAAACACATACAAAAATAATAGACAATAACAGCAAAACGGCGAGTTTTGACACCACTGTATTGAATTGTGATCGATATGGAGTCCCCTGATTGTCATCGATGTGAATGGCTGTTATTGTCTTCTCCGTCCGGACGTTTAAAAGCATAATGCATATTTGTGTCTGCGGGTTTCCAACAAGAAGTGCTGTGTGTGTGTGCGGCTCTTATGAAAAGTTATCAGTCCGACCCCGGGGTCAAGTGCGGGCACAAATAGAAGGAGTTGTGTAGTAGCTTTTAGGAAAGGAGGCCTTTCGGTAAATAGAAACCTGTTGCTTTTGGCCGTGTGTGTCTAAAACGAACTCTTCCTATCTGCCTTTCGGAAATCGATATTTGTCTTTTCACAAAACACCTTACATTTTGTTTTTTTTTGATTGATGTTTTTATCGTCGAGGGTTTGCTATTTAGAGAAAGGTTGATACAGATCAGTTAATCTCCAGGGAGCTTCCTGCATAACAGTGCTACCGACAAAGATGATAGATCATAGATGTGATAAAAATGTCCGACATGGCAACACCACTTTAGCAACAATTCCACTCAAAATTGTGCAGGTTTGAAACACAGTACCCCATGGAAGCAGGATGTTTAACCCGGAGAGATTGTACTGCCAAAACTCAACCCTGGTTTGCCATTTAGGCCAACACTTGCATAGTTCCTTTTAATATTTTCTGATTGTCATGCTGCTAATCATACTGTAATCCCTCATTAAAATAGTCTTGTCAAATTCACGTTTTAACCCCTGCTTTCCCCCCCCGCTTCAGCCTATACCGCTCTGTAATGTGTTCAGCTCTTGTTAAACCCACTCTTAACATCTCGCCGGACAGCATTAACACCAATATAACCAGCGATAACCCAGTTTTATCCCATTCTCTCTGTGTAAGATTACCGATAATGGGGTTGAACAGGCAGCAGAGACACGCATGTCGCTTAAATAACTCATCAGCGGTGGGACGTACAGTATCATTTCCAAGGAGAACGATGCTCCTTCCCAATACTGAATATGCGCTTCCTGCATTGTGTGTGCGTGTGTGTGTGTAAAACTGTGGATAATTGTGTGACTTGGGATTTTTGCCTTTCAGGGTTCCTTCTGCTGGGAATACCCCGGACAGTCAGATCTGAGCCTATATCAATTTCATTTGGTGAGAGAACTCTGCCGGAAATGCTTCGCTGTGATGAATTCTGATTGATTTGATTTGATTTCTTTTGCCAATTCACAGCTGATTTCACAAATACAATCATGGTGATGCAAATTAGCGCAATAGCAAATCGTACGAGGGATCCAGGTGAAGGGTGTTGGTTGTTTTGATAGTAAATTTTACATGATCCAAGTGCTTGATTAAATTTTAAAATCGCACAAGGGAAGCCGCCTCCTCTTTGCTGTTGTTTCGGCTTTGCACTGTTTTTTTTTTTTTTTACATGTAAGGAGTACTTTCTTTCAGTGTCAAGTATCTGGGTCATCACGGGTGACAGTTTCTTTGATGGTCCTGAGAAACTACTTGTGTTTATTTGAAGTTATAAAAGTAAGAAAATAATGATGATGTGTGTTGGACTGGTTTGTCTCCATTCAGAGGAGCTGAATGTGAAATGAATCGTAATTTGTTGTTTCAAAAGTGATCACATTTTTTAAAATGTATTATTTTTTTATTTGGATTCGAAAGGAACCACTGTTGTGATCATTTGAAAGCACTAGCTTTTGGAAATTGATCAGGAAGGAGATTGAATTAAAAGATAGAAGATAGAATCGTAGCTTTTCACTTGGTTTTGTTTATTTTACTTCATATTTGAGGTTTTGGCAACAACATTTTGAGATGAATGATAATACCCTGTTTAGAAGAAAGTGCCTCGAAGAAACTAGTCGTGTCACTGAGAAATCCCTCTCTCACGTGGCCAGGTAATACATGTTGCTCTAAATCATACGCTAAAGGAAAATAAAGTCATGCTTAATATAATCTACTTGAACTGGAGAAAAACAACAACATTCCTGCGCCTGTGTTGTCATCTCGCAGGCCGCTCTCGGTGAGTCGCGCACACTTTGCTAGAACTTGTTTGACGAGGTCTGGCAGGATCGGAGCTTGGGTGTGCCTGTCTGTCTGTCCACATGTGTGTTAGAAACGCGCCTTTGTTTCCAGTCGGTGTAAGGTAGAGTAGTATATGTATCACATGACAGTGACAGAGGTGTGACCAACGGGAGGAGACACTAGGTCAACTTGGGATAAGACGATACAGAGAGATTTGGTTCTACTGTGCAATTGTATACACTGCTCGCTCCTTTCAATTGGTAGGAATAGCTGTGTTTGTTCTTTTTGATCATTTTAAAATGGCTCGAGTAAGTGGTTTACAATTTGGGGGTTGGGGGCTAGGGATTACAGAGAGGCCTTGAGCTTAGTCTGGTCAGAAAATATTATTTAAGCAAATTAAAGCAGTACTAAGTAACTTGTTCACCTTAATAAATCCTTTTCGTAGTCCTCTTGGGGTAATACAAGTGTTAATGGGATGATTGGGGGGTCTTTCATCTCCCCCGGTGTCTCTGGCCAGAAAACCACTATTGCAACTTTCCCTGCTCCGACCCGGAGACCCAATACACATAAATGGAATCACTAAGAAGAAGCTAACAGGCTAACGGGCAAAGCTAACTGCAGGCTAGCACCAAACAGTATTTACAGCCAAGTTTGAGTGAAAAAAAAATCATCTCCATTGTGTAATTGGATGTACAATATCCCTCTCTCCCTTTGTCTTTTCTGTCAGTGTAGTATTTACTCTCACGGACAAATAATGAGTAAAAAAACGCAACATGCTAATTAAATTGTAACGATTGAACCTATTGAATAACTTTTACTTATTAATTTTGGACTGTGGGGCCTGACTCTGATATGAACAAGGGGCTTTAGTAAAAAAGCTGGTTAACCACTGTGTCTGTAGCATATTTTGCGCTGTTAGCCATTTCTTAAACACAAAGTTCCTTTTTCAGTCCGCAATAGGAGAGTTTTGTATTGGACTGTGTCAACATATTGATCAAAATCAAACTTGAGGGGATGAATGGGCTAATATTTTACTCCTAACCTCTTCATCTACAAATTAGCTAAACATGCTAATACAGAAGCTAACTAGCATGGACAAAACACATTGCTCCACCATGGCAGTGCCCGCCCAGCGCCTGAATGACAACAGCCTCCCAGCACAACTGTACACTCTGCGAAGGCCCGATTCACTGGGAAACTTGTTGTGACAGAACTCCAGGTGTCTCATTGTTGGAGCTGGCATGGTTCAACAGATTTACCAATTAGCAGCGGGCCCAGGGCACAGGGAGAGGGAGGTAGGAAACAGGAGGAGGGAGGGAGGATGGATCACTTGGCTGTAGTTAAGGAATGAGGCTGTGCTGCTTTGGGGGGGTGCGAGTAAGTGGGACGGGCTTAGAGATTGTATGATGCAAGTTAGCTGTACTTGTAATGGCAGGTGAATACAGGACTTATAGCCCATGCAAATACGTATTATTTTTAGGTTTGGGTATGCACATTTATGACAGATGCTAACCCTTAGGTCAGTATTTATTTCAAAGATTATCAATATCAGCAGCAGGGTCAAAACACATATTGTGTGTGTTTGTGTGTGGGTTACATTGTTATTAGTACCACAGATGTTTATTCTCAAGCAAGCTATTATGTTTACTGAATTCTTTACCATTGTCACATAGAAGAGAGAACTGCAGCTCCATTTCACAAACTAAATAGAGTTTGAGTACAGCTTTGCGTATTATTTATTGTACACTACTTAGTTTTTTTGGTTGAATGTTATTCTTCAGTGTTATTGTTTTCTTTATCCGAGTAATTTGATATAAACAACATCCGTCTAAAAGTTCGCAATTGTTTTTTCTAACCTCTCTCGGCTTCTCACTCCTGTCCAAAGCAATACTGGGCGGATTAAACACAATGTTATTCATCTTCAGCTTTGTTATTGCTTCATGATTTCCAGGAAGTTTGGAAGTGAACTTTGGGGAACAAGGTGAAGTGATTAAGTGGAAGTCCCAGGAGTGGCTTTGGAGTTTGACTGACTTTTTTTTTTGGCAACTGATTGTTATTGCAGTAACACATGTCAACACACAGTAGCTTGTTTGGTTTGCTTTATAAATTCATAAACACAGAGAGGAACCAACAAACACCTGTGCGTGTGAAAGCTTTGGTCATGAAATCATGACTCAGAAATGACTAAATGTGACGGGCTCTGACTGTACGTACTGTGCAGAGATTCAGGTTAGGTGAAGGACTGGAATGTGGACCAATAAGATCGCTCGCAGACGTCATGTGATGCTTACAGCTTGTTTATTGTGGTATGTTTACTGTGGTATGACCTCCCAGATTGCTGAGGGCTGTTGACTTTAGAAATCTGGGTAGATCGAGTATTGTGATTGCATGCAAATGATTAAATGTCAATCCAGTATTCAATTCAAAGTAGTCAATCCAACCAAGCAAAATTGTACACTAATCATATTAAGGATGGAAATGACAACTGGGAAGTAGCAAGATCACGGATAATATGTATTTAATGTTCTTTTTAACACAAAACTAGTGGCTTTCGGGAATGTTGACTGTGTTTGGCAGTGATAACCATCTGTAACTAAGTAATGGCCTTTTGTCACTTGCTTTGTACCAGACATCGTACATGAAATAAGAGCGTTGTTGTAGTTGTAAAATGTACATAATAATATTCACTGAGTATAATATGTATATTAATGTGTCTTTTTTATCATAAAACTAGTGACTTTTGGTAATGCTAACAATGTTAGGCATGGTAACCATCTGAAAGAAATGTAATGATCGCCTTTTGTTACTTGCTTTGTACTAGACAAAACAGTACGTTGTGTGTATGTGTGCATGCTGTGTTCCTAGCCTCTTGTATCTTGTACTTTGTAATATGCTCCCTGTACTACTATGATATGATTTAATGTTTTTATTGCAATGATGTCGGGGATGGGCGCCTATAAGCTTTTGCTTCAGCCCACTCCTTTTGAGCAGAACTTTAACTGCTCAAATAAACTAATAAACTAAACTAAGTATTTCTGTCATAAGATTTGCATATGAACTGCAAAATATGAACAGCTAAACTCATACAAGAAACGTGCATTTGTTGCCAGAGAAAGGTCCAAACCACCATTACCCTAGGATGACAAGCCGTGCCCCAAATAAAAATTTTGCCATATATTGTATAAAATATTGTATTTTCCAAGTTTTTATTGAACAAGCAGTATATGGCTTTAAGACTGAAATTATGATCAAAACGACCCAATAACAATAATTTGATTAGACTGCGATAGTGTGGTAGTGTTTCCATGCAGTTTCAGATTCAAAATATTGAAAAAAATGTTCCCTGGAATAGGCTCAAGACACACTTTTTGGCCTTGACCCACCGGTTGAGAATCAGTGAATTACCTAAAAACAACTGCAGTCTTTGCTATTTACCAATTGCACCTATTCAATTAGCAAGTTCTATTTAAATTCTATTAGTTGTGCTGCTTTGATATTGACATAGTCTTCACTGAAACAAAACAAAAACATAAAGTAAGTGGAGCAACTTTGTAGAAAACATTTGTCCTAATTACTTTGTATTGTTTGTTGATGTGACAACCCATTACAACAATTGATTAAAGATCAATCACAAGGTAACATGTTTAATATGCACAGCTTTTGGTCAAACTATCATCATTTTTTTTTTAGATTTCTCACTTTAATGTGATAGCACGCTGCCATATTGTACATATAGCTGAAGACAGTACATTTCCGAGAGTATGCTGTTCAAGTATGAGCTGCTGTTTCACATCAGCGACCTGCCCTTAAGCACTTTGTTACATTGCGGCCAATGTTTTTTTGGAACCCATCTGACCTGGCTCCACGTTCTAGGACTTTATGTACTCCTAGTGTTGAAACCTAAAGCTCTTCAGGAAGCCCCACCAAAACCATTAGATTCGATGATCGCGATTTGAGATATCAATTTCAGAGTGTCACTTTTCGCCGAACGAAATCCAAAATGTAATCGTTGTTTGGGTGTAACTTCGGCCATCCGGTGAAAGGACTTTGGAGGGACTTCGAGCGCGGAAACTTGGGATGAGAATTTGAATCCATGCCAAATTCCCCAAAGAGCAATTTATAGCTATGGATGAGTACACTGCCACAGTCAAATTTCATCGCAGCCTGTAAAACGCGTGTGTTGGGACGCTCAGTGGGTTTGGTGAGCACTTAAGCTTCACTTTTCTGATTCCCGCCCCTGCTAACCGGCGTGGGGGCTTTTCTTTCAGGGGTAAACATCGTCTGCCTCGCTTTCCTCTGTCACCCCGCTCATATATTCCTTTCTAGGTTTGGACAGAACACGACTATACCCCCTCCTCCCCCTCCCTTACCAATTTATTCGGTTTTGTTCCTCCGCAGCCGTTCCAGCGAAAGACCTATCTGAACTTTTGTGGGATTTGTTTGGCTCCTGTTTTGATGTGCGCGTTGTTATATGCGTTTTCCCCCCCCTCTCCATCTTCTAAAGTCTGTGTAGTCGACGATGTCTGAGTTGCAGGCCTCGCTTTTGTCTCTGCATGAGGAGGGGAGAAAAAAACAAATTTGATGTGAGGCTCCTTTTCCTACCCAGCCGGTTGTTGTTGCTTTGTTTTGCTTTATACTCCTGGAAGTTTGGGACACTTTCTTTTTGAGGCAGGCGATGCGGAGAATTGACTTGCATACCTGCGCAGGTGTACAAATACTTTTTTTTTTTTATTCACCCTGCCCGGGCTTTCGCAAAACTGTACGTGAAAAGCCTGTTAAAATGTCGCCTATAGTATCAGTCATGCAGTAGCGGGAGGTAAGTTGGCTAAGTCTAGAGAACCTCATGCTTAGGAATGATCATTCAAGATGTCGTGGAATGGCCCAATACTGACGTTATCTGGGCAGCTAGTCTCAACTAATATGTCAATGCGCTTTTTTTCTTATCCCGGAGACGTGCTATTGGCCACACATCAACTTGGGAAAATTGCCGGGAGAAATGCATGCCGGGTAAAAGAATAAACAAGCCTGTCACTGAAGTTGGGGAAGAATCCTCAGTCGCAGCGTTACTGTCAGAAAGCATCCTCCATTTCATACATTATTAACACTACCTAAACGCATTATTTGTGTATTTATTCATTCATTTGTCTTGTTAACATCCTCCCGGAGTGAGATAAACAGCGGCGGCCAGACTGGCTGTGTGACAGTTTGTGCGTGAGATTTGAATAAAATAGTCCCCGGCAGCGTGATGGGAGCGAGACAGCGGCGGATTCGGCGGACACCGAGACTCCCTTCTCCAGGCTCATTAAGGGACAGTATGAGGCGATGATGTCGGATCGGCGCGCACTTTACCGCCGCGCCTCTTTCTTTGAACAGCGGCGCCCTCTTATCTGCGACATGCTCTGTTCCTCCATAACAAGGCGCTCCCCAAGTCTGTGCACGCGCCTCGTCTGTCTCCCCAATCCCCGCGCGCACTCGCCCCGATGCCACACACACACACACTCAGCGTTTAGTTTGTGGAAGCTCGTACGCCTCGTCCACAGAATTTTGGCAGCTTTTGTTGTATTTTTCTCCCTGCGTTATCGAAAAAGCCCCGCTACGTTGTCCCTCTTTCCCCCTGTTCGTTCTTACTGCACAGGCATCACAAATGGATATTTTAATTGGAACTTTTGGCACTGTCTCCATCTTGCGTTGGAACGGCAGACAAGTGAGTGCTTGGCGAGGCCGGGCCCAGGCTGATTGGTGTGTAGCGAGCCGTGCCTAAATCAACTGGCAGCATGAATAGCTCGCTTGATTCTCGATGGCATTCACTGGAATCCATGGCACTTTTTGAAACAAAAGTCTTTCTATAGAAAAAGTCTGGGATAACCAACAAGAAGAAGACAATACCTCCTGCCGCCTTGAAGCATGACTTCACTTTTGTTTGCTCAGGACAGATTACTTGCCTCTCGGGTTATGAGTGATTCAAGTGGTATTTTACTTGTAGATTAATGTAGTCAAACATATTTCAAATTGTCAACATTATTAAACCTTTAAAGAGGGGGTATTATGCTTTTTTCAATCACATAGCACCAGTCTATAGCATACTACAATGATGACGTAACCTTCTGTTGGTTGATATGCAGTAAATTAAAATAACTGCCTTGAATAAATTGCTCTCTCAAAATGGCTGTACTGAACGTCTTGAAATAGGCCTCTGTCTCTTTAAGAAGCTTTCCGACACGCCCCCTTCAGCACACTGCTGTGGCATTTAAACAACAACACTGTGTGGGGAGGGGGCTCTGCTGAGCTGAGGAGCAGTGGTTGGTGGCTTGGCTGGTGACAAAAGGTCCAGAGGCGTCTCCAGGAGGTGGGGGCGTTCCTAGGAGGACTGAGGCATAGCTACACCTAAAATGGCTGCCGTCTAAGTTTTTACTGATTACTCAAAAATATGTGAATGAGCCAAGGCAACACTCCAGGCATGTGTTTAATGAGGGAATGACATAATAACATGATATAAAGCTTGAAAAAGTCGATTTTACATAATACCCCCCTTTAATCATTCAATCTAAACTAATATTTCTCATTTTAAAAGTGATGCTGATGTTAGGACATTCCCAGATTCTAAGATTTTCCAAAAGAAAACGTTAGCAGTGCTACAAGAAAAAAAACAAGACTAGACTGACAAACACTGGATATACAACAACACTAGCTCTGTTGGGTTGACTCAATATCATGTGCAGTTGTATCATAACGACAGCTGTTATCTCATTAAACCACAAAATAACATTCAATATGTAACATTCAATAACATTCAAAATAACATCAGAAAGCAAAGTCAAAAGTGCAAGAGTATGTCTAAATAGTTTATCCACGCTTGTACCTTTTGGACATTTTTAAGAATGGAATTCTTCCTTTTCCTGTGCTGTGGGAATAAGAAGGAAATGACTCAGTGGACCCAGATGACATGTTAGTCCTGAACGCTGCTCCTGTGAGAGTCGCTTGGCTTTAGCTCAGCAGCGGCTAATGCAAAGCACATGCTGCTACGGAGCATCTGCATAAGTACACACCTGTTTAAACTGTGGACACTCGTCACCTCTAACAGTAAATTCAGGCACACTCACGCCAGCGGCAGAGTCTGGGCACGCTCAGGTCCGAGTCATTCTAATCCTCCTTGACATAATGTGCTCCTTGTGTTCAGATGAGGCCTGTGTGCAGGAGAATGGCTGTGTGCAGGTGGGGCCGTCTGATGTGTACTCAGCCCATGTAAATAAGTGTTATTGCTCTGGTGTGTGTGTGTGTGTGTGTGGTGGCCCCCCTTCCTGGGCCGGACTCAGTGCTGTGTAATTACCTGGCTGTCTGCCACAGTCCCACCAGAGCACAGACACAAGTGCAGCAGTGTCTAACACAATGTTAGTGTCCCAGCAGCCCCTCTGCACCGCTGGGCCTCTGCTGCAGCCTGAGGTTTGGACAGCAGGCCACAGCGCACACATCCAGACAGGGTCACGGGAGATTTAGCCAGATTGCCATTTCTATTGCAAAAGATCCATGTAATGCGTTTTGAGGTCCCTGACAATGGCTGGCTTTCTATCAACATATTTTATTGTCAAGTTGAAGCATCATATTAGCTCTGGATAAGCAAATAAGATAAGTTGTTCCTTGTATTCTTTTACCTTTGCTATCCATATTGGCCTTGCTTTTAGGGAATTCTGTGTTGTAATACATGTGCACGGCTTATATCAAGGGATCAACATGCCAAACAACCTGAAGTGCAATCGTTCCACATACTATAAAGCACAATTAAGAGCAGTGTAGGGAGACCAGTGGTATGTGGAGATGTTTTCTGTTGTGTAATGCCTAATAGACTTGTTTGTGAGTCGTTTGTGTTGAGTGACAGAGCAGGAAATGCTGCACAACCGCTAAAGGCTAGAACACTTTTAACAGACAGACGCAGACGGAAACATGGCCGGCCAATCAGAGGACAGGAGACGCTGCGAGACTGATTTACAGCATTGGCCTAAAGAACTCTTCTCAACTGTCATGTGTCTTCTTCAAGTTGCTTCATCAGCCACCGAGGTGCGCCCCCCTCTGCACTTACAACCTGCGGAGGGGCCCAAGTCCTGAGCGCGCACACGAGCGCCGTACTGCCGTGTCAGCCTGCCATTTTAATTGTTATATCTCCGTAGCCTTGATATGAGCAAAAAGGGAGGCCTTTGCAGAACCTGGCACATCAAAGGCTACTCCCCCTAGTCTTACAAGTTGCCTGTCTCTTTAGAGGATCCCTGCACCACAGAAGGGGATTGGCGAGGCAGCAGCAGTGGTAGACAGAAACTGCAATGAGTTTGATGGACTAATTGTAGCCCCCAGTGGACACAGGCGCACATCACAGTGGGCTGGCAGATAGTAGAGCACACAGTCGAGATGGGCTGTATCTAAAGACGGTAATAATGGCAATTAAGTTACCGTTTTAGATATAATTTCATCAATATTTTGCTTCAATTACAATTGGGGAATGAACAGTTAACAATAAAATCATTAAAATAAACAGTAAAATCACAATAAATTAAAATTGCTATTATAATAGTTGCAATGAACCACAATCATGTAGGTTAAATAACATCCTCTGCAAACAAGGGAAAAAAGGATTACATTTAAAGAAACATAATATAATATGTTTGATTCTTGAATTAGTTTGGCACTTCATATTTCCGTTTTCTGTCTCTCTTTAAATCAGGCAAGTCAACAACACTTGAATAGTCCGTTCAATGTTTGCTTCCATTTTGAACAAGAAACCTCAGGGCTAATACGCACACTTACACTTCTCCTGACAGCTTCCTAAGGCGCTGCTCACAGTGATGATGCAAGCCCTTCCACACGCCTTGATGAGGTGCATGTTGGTCACTGGATTTAATAGGCCTACCCTGACCATGCCAATGCGCAGCGCAATGCTCTACAAAGAAACATAATAGACAAAAGCACACACTATTCTTGTTGCTACCGAAAAACATTACCAACTGCCTTGAGTGGTGATCAAAAAGGCTCTCTGTAGCTTTGAACGGCGCGCTTTTTTCTTCGCTTGCATCAAAAAGAAATCAGTAGCCCAAACTTTTGAGCATGCATATAGTTTTCCCATCGCACCGCTCTCCCCACTGCCGGTTTGGCAGTTGCACATTAAGCCACAAGAGTAAAGCACAGTTAAAAGCAGAGAGGCACAAGGAGATGACACTGGCAAGGAAGCGCCTGGTGTTGGGAAGGGCCCTGGCTGGGAGAAAATCAATTGCAGGGAACACTTCCATACGCGGAAATGGCACAATGGGAGGGAGAGCAGGGAGCAAAGATTTTTTGTGTGAAAAATGATGCATTTGTTTTACCCAGGGAGACAAACAGCAAAGACGAGGAGAGAGAGAGAGAAAAAAGCACTCTTCTGAACATCTTTTGAAAAAGCTCTGTCTTTGGTGAGGTTGAGTTGTGTGGTTAAGGTTTGTTTTATCCAACTGTGCGGAAGCGTGTGTATCTGTCTTTCAGGTCTCTTTTTAGTCGAGGCGGAGAAAGACTACTCGTGGCATGTTCAAGGGCACTCAGTGGACACAGATGCCCTGCAGGAGGCGGAATTATGAATACAACATGAGTAAACAGACACCTACATACTATTAAAATAGTAAGCCTAGTGCTTGGCAAGAAACCATTTTAAGAAGTAATTTGAGCCGGTTCGTAGCAGTTCAACCTCCCTCTTCTGAGGTCACTGATAAAGACTTGTGTAAAATCGACTCTAATTTGCCTGATAGTGGAATGATTTGCACATTGGAATAATGTGTTCCTGTGTGCATTCCTCTAATACAGCCCTTTTAGTATTCAGTGATAAAGGATTTTTTTACACAGCAGCTGTGAACAAAGAATACAATAGCTCACAAACTCGAAACACAATTCCACGACTGAGCCTTGAATGGCATTCAGACGGCAGTGTGACGGAGCGCGCCCATTCAGAGCAGAGCGCAGCGGTTGGAGATGCTATCGAGTTGCCTGCAGATGGAGGTCAGTGTGACTGACACAGTTGGCACCTTGGCACTGGCAGCAGTGTGCAGCAGCACTTAGCTCTGCATTGACTGAAGGGGACCGGGGAGCAAAACGTTCTTCTCATTTCTCTCCTTTTTTGATTGTCTGCGCTTCCTGTTTTGAAAGCTATTAAGGAGCAAATTTCCTCACAGCGAGAGCGGAGATGAAAAGGCCCTGTCTTTTGAATCATGTCCAAGCACAAATGTGAAAAAGAGAGCTATCTGTAAACATCTCTGTTCAAGGGGTCGACGGAAAAGGAATTGTGAGGCAGAAAATGATACATTCATTTGCGTTCTTCTTTTTTGATTTGCTGATGAAAGCAATGCTGCAGTTTTTGTTCCATGCCAGCTGTATTGCTCTATTCACAGCCACATTAATGTATGAGGGCAGGCTCAGATAGCTGCTCTTCTACTCCTTAGCCCCCTTCCGAAAAGGCTTTGTGACATCTGCATCCACACATGTGTCATTGACTCCAGCCACAGAATATTTATAGATGACGAGCTTTTGTCATTCGTTGATGAGCACATGATCCTTGAACGCCACATTTCACTCAAGCAGCATTAGTAACATTAGAAAGACATGTATTTGACCTGGCCCTGGCTCACGACTCAGTCTGGTTCACATTTTGGCACTTGATATTTACACTAGCTTCTCTCAGCTGCCTCCTCACAGCAGCAGTAGCTCGGTGCTGGAGATTCTTCCTCCTCCCTCTTCTCTCTCTCCCTCCTCTACCCCTCACTGCCCCAAGCCTGGCCAGTCTGTGCCTCTTAATAAAACTGACAGGCTCTAATTGGGCTTAATTGCACCCTTCGGGCGTCGTCAAAAGGAGTGTTGCTAAACAAACTGCAGGGTCTGCAAGCAGGCCAGCCAGTCCGCTCAGCCCCAGCCTGCTGTGTGTGTACAGTCCAACATATTAACTAATATCTCTGTTTAACAGCACATTAGGAATGTGCGTGAGTAAGCGTCTCATTTAGCCATGCGTGTGTCTGTGTGCTGCGTCCAGGGGATGTTACAGGCCCGTTTATTCCTCACAATGAGCCAACAGAACAAGAGCTTACAAGTCGGAGAATCTTATGCATTCAAGCTGCAGCATCACCTGACTCTGAACCTCTCAGCGCTCGCACAGACGGTAAAACATAGTACGTCTGTGTCTTTGAGGAAGTGTCGACAACTCCAGGTGTCAGAAAAGCCTTTAAATCCCCACTATTATACAAGAAAGCAAGCAAACAAATCCCCGCCTGCTTTCTGGTGCTACAGGCAAAGGCTCAGTGCAGCGCTTTCCCAGCAGCACCACCTCCTGGCTGACAGACGGGGGCAAGGGGGTCCGGGCTTAGTCGGTCACACAGAAAGGCCAACATCACTCCTTTCTGGGTCACTGAGCGCGATCGATGATCTGATTGACTCATTGACAAAGGCTGCCTGAGTGTGTTTGCATGTGTGAGCCGTGCTCCGAGGTAGAGCTGATCCCTGACGCGCCAACCTGCGAGAAGACCGAGATAATCACACAGTGTTCCCCGCGCATCTTTTGAACCAACTCTCATTATATAGCCTTTCACCGCCTGCTTTTTCCCTGTAGAAAGTTTTTGGAGTTTGTTCCAAAAGCTTTTATCGAAGGAACGCCACGGACAGGATTGTTTCTGTTGTGCGGCGGGCAAGAGTGTGCGGTGCAAAGGGAAGGACACGGGGAATGTTTTTGTCCAGAGCTCAAAAGTGGCGTAATGATGCAGTGGCTGAGCTGGAGGCCCCATAAAGAGCGGGAGGACCTCATTTCAGTGGCCTACTGCTGCTTCGGTGTCTGCCTGGCCGCCTCTGTCACCCCTTCTTTTAGGATGGGAGGCAGAGCACATAATTAAGATATACAGCCCAGCGTGGCCTGAATATATAGCCTGAAAATATAGTGGAGCGCACCAGCCGGCCTCAATCGCAGCCTGCGGTTCAGTGTTTGGCTGCAAGCGGTGCCCGGGCTGCGCGAGTGTGTGTACGTGCGCGTCTGTCAGCATCTGAGCAGCGTGCTATAAAAGGCTGGTGAGTTGAGCCATCGCCTCTCTGTGTGCCGGGGTCACGCTGAGTCAAACGGAGCATGGCTTCCAACACGTACTCGCCACACTCTTGGAGATTCTGTCTTTGTGTGTCTGAAGTAGTGGTATTTATTGCAATATCAGCAAATATAGTGTTTGGCTGACGGATCTGTCTTATCTTCGAAAATAGTACGTTGTCATTAAAAACAAATCAAGATCTAGTTGTAATTCCCTATTGTGTTATTGTGATTATGATTTCAATTTGATTTGCGATTAATGCTTTTATAAAATAGGAACTGCTAAATTAGTTGAAGAATTGCATACAGTACATATCAAGACATGTTGCAAACGTCTAAACTGCAGGGTTTTCAAGTGTCCGACATGATAGAATCCAATGTGTTTCGGCATATTTGTTTTCAGAAGACGCATTAAAGCCACACCTTTAACATTTGACCCAATAAATACAATAAAATACAAGCATAGCATTGATTTAAATTGATTTAATATGCGTAAAATGTGAATCGATGTAAAAAATAAAAGAATCGATGTTAAAGCCACCCTCAGCTACTCCATTTTGCACGACTGGAATAGCTTTATTCTCACATTGCATTGTTAGAAATAGCGAGCTAACTTTTTCTCAAGACAAGCCCCGCCTCCCCCAAACACACACCACACCATGTCAACCATAGACATATTATTAATAGACCGTTAATACTCACTCCTCCCCGTTTACCACAATGACCACGTTCGAGGGGGAAATCATGGCGGATTTACAGACTCCTCCTCCCCAGCTCTGACGAAGCATGTTCCTAATAAGGGCATAAGTGCAGGATCTTCACTGTAGACTCGATTGTGTCTAACCCAGCATAATCACAGGAGGAATATCTAGCTGTAGACAGTTCCAAAAAATTAGGCACCGGGCATTAAAGTTGTTTTTAACGTGTCTAAAGTGCAATGCATTCCAATGGGGGCCTAGCGGCTATATGGTGGTACTACAGCAATGGCGGAGCAATGGCGGCCTCCAGTGTTGTCGTCGCAAAGCAGCCAGCGGCCATTGATGTCAACACATAACGTGTAGGCATCGAAGCAGCAGACGCAGCTAAAGTTAGCGGCCACAAGATTAGCATTAGCGGCTAACGCAGAGTTTAGCATTATGACAGAAGTTTACCAAAGATCATAAACTGACAAACATCTGACCAACCTGCTCTGATTCTGCTGAAATCCTCATCAAATGTCCGTTTGTCAAATAATCCAATATCTACAGGGAGCTGTCATGTCTTTTTCCTCCGTATGATTACAAAGGCTGCACCGGGAGGCAGTGAGGCGTTCGAGGGTTGCAAAGAAAAAAACTGCACTGTAAAATTAGTTCTAAATGGTAGTATTATTTTCAAACAGCAAAAAAAAGAAGAAAAAAAGTTGCTACATATCTTATTTATGCTGAAAATGTAAATTATAAGCACTCATGTCAAAATGATTATAGTTCATTTCATGTCTTGTAATATTTTGTAGTGTAAAGTTCTCTTACTGAGACAGTTGCAGTTTGTTACAAGGACAAAAATGCAGATGTTAAAACAAAAGAAACATTGGTATGAATGAGTATATTCCTTTTCTTAAAAGGTAAAAAAAAAAAAGAATCGGAAAAATATCGAAATCGGGAATGTAAAATCGGAAATCGAATTGAATCGGGGCTTGAGTGAATCGTTACATCCTATACAAGCATCATAGATAATTTGATTGTTGAAAAATACCTGACATGTGTTTGCTAAGAGTGAGAGCGGCTCATCTCTCCTCAGACCTGACTGTAACTTCACTGGGAGCAGGGACGTCTCCAACTCGACGCAATGGAGATGTTGACTAAAGGCAGCTTAATGTAACATTTTAATATATTAGGTCTTCATCCAAATCCATTCTTTGATTTGCCCCTCCAAAAATAGCATTTTCTGTGTCTAGCTGGTCATTCGGAGCATGTTTTGTAGAATCCAAAATGTTACTCACTGTGCCTTTAAAGGCCCTATACCTGATTTCATTTTAATTACAAACAATGGAAGAGGAAGCTATTCAGTTAGTGGTGATCCAAAGTCATGTCATTCCTAACTTTTTCAAACATTTGTAACATCCACTTTTCAGGGTCACTTTCACACAAATGCAAGAAAAATAGCCCCAGAGTTGATGCAAATGTTTTATAATTAGATGCACAGTGTTGGAGGACAAAACAAATGTGTTCCACTTGAAATAAAATCAGGTATCGTTCCTTTAAGTAACTGCTGGATTTTTGCGATTTGTCAATTGTGACCATAATATGATTTTATTTGATAACGATTAGCTGTGCATTGATGTTTGTTGCACAGTGGTTGTAGGATTTCCCTGATTATTGGTGTGATTTTTTTTCCTTAAAGCTTTTTGTACCCAACAGTTTAAACTTTAAAAACAAACTTATGGACTGGGTGTGATGTCATTTCTTATTTGCACCGTCCCAATGCAGCGTGAAGGCTCCTACCCAGCTTCCCTGACCCCAAACGTCTTGCACTTGTCCCGTCCCATGTCATATATAACCCGGGGCAATCGCGTGTATCTGCGAGGACACATCCTACTGCTCACACGGGCCTGTCCTCCCTCGCTCCCCACCCCTTCGTCCCGGCCCGGCCACTCTTTGTCACCCTGTAATGATAACTATCCATCAATAGCAGGGGCGGCGCTCGCTTTGGAAATGAAGATGGATGGAATTAGTGTTGAAGTGCGCCGGACGCTGCGTTGTGGCGATAACCCGTGATTACACTGACAGGACCACTGAACCAACCCCCCTCCCCATCTCCCCCACCGCACCCGCCTTTATACTTTACTTAACCGCCCCTCCATTGAGCAAGACACATTTGCGCCGGTGTTGATTACAAGGCCCGCGGTCTGGGTTGATTCACTTCATGTGGTTTCTAATGGCGAGCGAAAGGGCCGTGTTCTGCGGTAGATCAGTGTTATCGCCCCCTGTCTGTGTGTGTGTTGTGCGTGTGTGTGTGTGTGTGATCCAATCGATAGCGGTGATCAAGCCATTGTATTGCCTTATTGTTGCAGATGTGAAAACAATAGCGGAAGGATTATGAGCGTATTATTTGGTGTCATTGTCCCGACACAAAGCGAACCACGTGGCTCTGGCTCATGTAACACAGCGGGGGGGAGGAGGACAACAACAGCTACAAAATTTCATGGAATATTCTTCAATGCAATTTCCTGTATGGACGATTATAAATATTACTCAGACCGTGTAATAATGTGTAACAGAATTTTCAGATTCTTGTTCTCATTTACATCTCGTTTTGTCTCTTATTTTGAAGCGTTTTGGTCGTGTTTTCTTAGTTTTTTGTTGTGTTTTTGTTGCTTTTTCATCACTTTTTTATGTTGTTTTTTGAAACGTTTTTGTATTTTTTATTGTGTTTGTGAAGTTTTTCGTCGCCTGTTTTGTTGCATTTTTGTCGCTTTAATGATGTTATTGCTGCTTTCGTTTCTGTTTTGACACTTTTATTTCGTTTTTTGCTTTTAGTTTTGTGTAAAGCCAAACTGGAGAAATAATGTGCTCGTTTCGTGGGAGTTAAGAAGTTAAGCACATTCAGAACAAAGGACGCTGACTTTTCATGCTTTCGGGTTATCGTTTCAGTGACACGTAACGGTTTGCCATGTTAATGTTTTTATTTTAATGCTTCAGTATATCGAACTTCAAATCTTCAACCAGTAGTTATCTGCATCGCCTCTTGCTGTGGGAAATTGGTCTGAAGTGTTTTGTTATTAAATACGTTGCAGGGAAACTCCAGGAAATAGCCTTAATTTCGTATATGGGCACATGACTCAGGGGATGGGAGTCCAACCAATTAACCTCAGTCTCACTCATTAAAACTCCCCTTTCATGGCCAGAAGCAGCTCATCCGCTAACACGGGACATGAAAGCACAAATTTGTCCATCCAAAACTCTTAAAAGTAATTGGAAAGGTAGATATGAAGGGGCCAGTAATGGGGTGACACGCCGCGGCGGAGTAAAGAGAGAGTTGGTGATTGGGAGCGTGGCGTGGTGGACTGTATCTCTCTGAATGTACGAGCGGGAGAGAGGAAAGGGCAATAGTATGCACCAGATCTTCAGAATGACCCCTCAGGATTAGCAACATTTCACTCAAGGTCGCCATATGGTCCGTTTCGGGAGTGCGACCGCGGCGAGATAGAGCGACGTAAAGTCATTATTGTCAAACGCCAAATGCCACGAATAATGCGCAGTGTTGGGGAGGAGTAGAAAGTTCTCGAAAAGTACTCTTAATTTGTATTTATTTATTCATTCATTTCAATATGATTTATTTTGTTACACTTAAACTGAGCACTGTTCTCCTGTTCTATTGTCATGTCTTTGCTATTAAATGTTTCTCATTAGAAGTCCATTTATGCCCTGGAATGAGAAATAATATTAAAAATAAATCTGAATACAGCACTGTAATTAAACATGTTGCACCGCCCCTGACCTTTCAGTCTCTCGATTTAAAAAACATGCTTCCTGGTCTTTGCGGAGACAGTGTAATGGGTAAAAGCACTGAGAGGCTGGATTCATGCAACAGAGGTAAGTGTGTGTGCGCGCGCGTGAGTGAGTGTGCGCGCGCCGCCACATGCAACAAACCCAATCTGTCATCTGCATCAGAATAATTACTCAGGGATAAAGAGCGTTTGACCGTTTTCACAGGGATTCTAATCTGGAGCGCCGTGGAAACGCAGGGGAGACGGCCGGCTCTGTGTGACGCCGCTGATCACTGACGTGCTCTCGGGCCGTCACTTCAAATCCGTACATTTCGGTAAAAGTACAGTTGCCTCCCGGATACTGTTGCTAACATTTAAAAGTAGATGTGTCTTTGCTCTTACAACCACCGCGATGGTCCTTGTTTGACAACCATTCCATTACTATTACTGCTTTCTGAACACACATTCTCTTGGATTCAGCCACATTTTGAAATATCTGAATTTTTTTTAATTTTATTTTTTTAGCTTAGATGTTGTTGTGGAGGAGGACGGTCTGGGCCTGTTGTCTGGAGGTCAGAATGCCAGTGAACCGGGAGTGTATTGGTTACAGCCCAGTGCCGTACGTGTTTTTATCCCTTTTTTTCTTTTCGCTCGAAGGCGAACGGCATCCGAAATCTGATTAGCCCCCATTATAAAGAGTGATATTTTCATCCCGACGCTTCTCGGCACTGCGTCAGAGCATTTACTCGCCTTAATGCCGGGAAAAGGCCTGCTCCTTTGACAGATAGTAGATATTTGTAACATCCCTTGTTTGGACACTCCTGTCTTTCGTGACGTGGAATAAAAGACGGGCAAGAAATATAAAGCAACTAAATAATGTCAAAAGATCAGAAATCAATGGGCCGCGGTAATGCGATCCGCGCGGCTCCGTACGACCCCCCGCCCCCGACCCTTTCGCATTACGGGTGTCTTTCTGTGGCCACTGAAAGTTGCTTGTGTTCGCCCCCTCGAGATGTAACTCAAGCATGAGGAAGCCGACCGACAATGTTTGGACACGGAGCAAAAAATAGCCTTTTACTTAAAGGTTACGGGCCGGGGTCTATAGAGTTACACGCGTGCCACTGACAGCGGGCATAAGAGTTTGTTAATGCTGAGGTTTGAGTTTCATGTTTTGATGTAGCCGTGATGTGCGCGGGCAGGAAATGATCAATGAGAGGCTGGATAAAATGGGACTTTAAATGGAAGTTTGGGTCAGATGTAACTAAATGGATGGAGGAGACTGGGGGAATTGATTGGGACAAATGTTTGAGCTTGGCAAGCATGTTAGCATGAAGAGGTTTTAGTTTGCATATTTATTTGACAGTCTAAAAGCAATGTCAACGCCTTGAAAAATAATGATTTATATATGAAACAAAATACATATATAAATACGAGTGTACCAATATCAATTCCCTTTTGTGTGTGTGTGGTTTGTTCATTCACCAGTTACTTAAACAGTTAAAATATTTTTGCTAAATTGTAGGTCACCACTATGGGTGTCTTTTTAAGTTACGTTATACTCTTTAAAATGAATTGTAAGGGTTATTCTGGAGGTTACAGTATAGGGTTTCAGCTGCTTTGAGAGTTGTGATCTGTTCTAATGAGAAAAAGCCAAGGCAGCTCCACAATGCTTTGTGTCACCCGCTGAGGCTGAGAGATAGACACAGGATTAAAAAAAAGAAAGGGAAAAACAATTTCTGGACATTTCTAGGAGATAAATTTAATTTCTTTGCTATTTGGAGGTCTTCTTTGAAAATGCAATTGTAATGAACACATTCAAAACTGGAGAATAGATTTACTCTGGGCTTCAAATAAGCCGGCGTTATCGGACTCTGTCATTCGCTCCTACCCATTTTCGAGCTGCTAATTGATGTTTTTGATGTTGGCGAGAAAATTGAAGAAAATGTCATGTGTGAACCGGCACGGAAGTTAATAAGATTGACTTCGTCGACTGAATCCACAATGAGCGGCAGAGAGGCGTGTAATGGGACTGCTGCGAGTGGATGCGAGTCCATCTGCCCAAGATGAAATGGACCCTCGTGCGGAGTGGGCCGGTCCCGCCGATAGGAACTGGAACTGGTGGACGCCCTGAACCTTAAACATGGGACGCTCCCCTCAGCGCCGGCGGGTTTGGTGCCTCTGATTGGAGCATAAGCAGCTGTTTTTCCAAAGGCTTCTGGCCTAGCTTTTCTCTACAGACGGCTCTCAGGGCGGCCTCCTTCCTCGCTGCGAACAATGCTCGTTTTTAATGCTGTTTTGAGTCTGAAAAGCCACAGAGCATTAGAAAGGTTAGATTAAGATGTGGCTAAAGATGCACCCATATCAGTTAGGGTCATTGCATATGCTTGGCCAATGTGAAACAGAGCCTGAACATAAATCCGCTTAAATAAAGGAGCGAAGCACCAGCGGGTCGCTCAATCTGGAGCCGTTTATCGAGCGCTGGCTCAAAGCCAAACTGACTTTTTGCTTTGCTAACTTTATGTTAATAACTGACAAAATTAGAATTTTGTAATATTTCAAATATTCATCTGAATACACGAGCAGAGTCATGTTAATGTATGTAGTAATGGCGTCTGCATTTTTAATTAGTCGACGGCTGTGCTCATTTGGGTTCATTGATTCTGATTATTTTCTGGGCCTAAAGGGGCCTAGTGTGGCCGCTGCCCCTGAGCGCTGCGCTTTTGAAGACACCGAAGAAAGGTGGCCTCTGCTATCGCTCGGCCTCCAAGGATTGCGGATAAGGGACGCTATACTGCGAATAGGCAATTAATTCTGTTGGCAACGATCGGTTCGAATGTCTTCCCCCACCGCCCCTCCAAATGCCCTCCTCGCCACCCTCCACTCGCCATTTGAAATGCTAACACAATGAAATATTTTTCTATTGGTCGGTGTCCCTCGGCTAAGCCACCGCCGCGGGCGAAGAATTTCATCGACTGATGAGACCACAGGCGAGCCCGATAAAAAGGTTAACTGTACGTGACACACACTCCAAGTAGCCGTGCTACCTTGAACTCTCAAGTTCTGTAACTTTTATTTGACTTTATATTGTTCGCGAGGCTACTCTTGTTTAGCCGCTAAAGGCTAAGGGGAAATACGCAGCGGCCTGTAGGTGCCGCACTGAAGAGCGGATAATGGGTCGTGTTTATCTGAAAGCCCTGTTTGATTGTGCTTTCTATCTACGGCATTGTGCTGACGAGATTTTATTGTCTGCAGATTACTTGACAGCTTTTTCTTATAAAGAAAAGACGTGGAATCAAATGCGTTGTTTTTCAGATGATAATTTAGTGAAGGTTTCCACCGTGTAACGCGCCGGTTCATTCTGTGTGATTGAAGCTTTAATTTATTGTGTTTCTTTCAAAACAGTGAAATTGTTGAAAATAACCAAACAAAGCCCAGATTATATTTATACTGAACATTATTCTTCTGCCTCTTTCATTTCCCTTTACGTCGTACAGTCTGTTTCTATTGTGCTATATTTTACAATAGCCTAGCTTTGCCATGTGCGAGTGTATTTTTTTTCTTTCTTTTTTACCTTCAGGGATAGGCGAGGTAGACTGCCAGAGAGTGGGAGGAGGAAGCCAGGCTGTTTTCAAATTGTTAGTAAGAGATATATGGGCACAGAATAGGTATGGTCCCCCCAACCCCATCCTCCACAGCAGCAGAGCAGTGGGGCTGAGGCAGGTGGCTCCCCGTGGCTGCGGCTTCATGACAACATGCCATTAGAAATAGCAGGCCTGTTGATCAATCCTGCCGACATGACAGCTCCGCCGCCAGGCCCGGCTCTTTGAGTGCTCCCTCTGCCGTTCCTCCGCACTAATTGGTGAAGGTTTCTCTTATATATGCTCGTGGCACAGGGCTTTTTTCACTCCTCCTCCTGCTCTTCTTCTCTTCTCTCCTCTTCCCCCCATCCGCCCCCACCCCATCTCTGCCACCCATTTTATCTCTCCTCTTCCCATATTTATTTATATATCTATTTTTTGTTTTTCATTTTAACATTGTCACATTGGAAGCGATAACTTTGGGTGAAATATTGCAAGTGGGTTGAGTAAAGGGATGTGTACGCCGCGGGCACTGTTCGTTCTGTATTTTTCTCGGGACGACTACCGGAGCTGGGATTTGACATTGACTCTAGGCAATGTGCATCAGCAGCACATGCACAATGGGATCATCCAGAAAGAATGAAATCAGTGTCAGGTGAAATGAAGGAGAGATGAGCACTTTGTGAAAGCCTTTAATTTAGACTCAAATGTACAGCTCATTTATGTATTTATATGCATTTCACAAACGCTTTGGATGTATACATTCTGTAGTCTGTTGTCATGTGATCCTCATCAAACAGAATTGAGTTGCTAAATGTCAAAACAATAGTCAGGAAATGGCTGATGTCTTGTCACAGCACACAAGGGTGTGTGTGTTTGCATCATTCTTAAACCCACCCACTCGGAGTCTCTCCCAGCTAAATAAATGAGGGAGATAAGCGCACATTAAATGTTTAACTGTCTCCATTTGTCATCTGTTTTAGCCTCTTAATTAAAGCGCCGCAGCTTAGTCCCGGCTCCGCGCCGAGCGCACACACCAGCCTGCCCATGATTAATTTGGCTGTTAATATTTATTTTCCTCGGTGCTGCTAAGTTAGCGGCTTAGTGGAGGGTGAACCTGAGATTTCTGCATGATGCAAACAGGAAAAGATTTATTTTCTGATCCCATTAAAAGTGAGGAGCGGCCTTCAGTCTATTTAGGAGCTGAAAACATTAAGTACTACCTCCACCCAGTGGCACAAAGTGAAAAAAGGCAGGTGTGATTGGCAGCACACGGCATTAATGTAGTGGGAAGAGTTGCCTTAAGCGACGGGGGATGTATTCGCCACACAATGGTGCCGCTATCTGGCGCTCCGCATTGTCTCTCTCATCGCCGACCTTATTACATGCCGTATTTGGCATGAAGAATCCCCTTCTTATCCGCACTGAATTTTAATGCCAATGCGCTTAGATGGCCGGCGCATTCTAGTAGTTGTTTTGACATCATATTTTATATTCCGTGTATGTTGGTTTATTATTTCTTGTTGAATCAGAAAGGGGATCTGTCTGCAGTGCAGTACACTCAACTTGTTTGTAAAGATGGAGTGAGATTGAATATAGTTGAATGTTGTTGTGTGCCAGCGCCGCTCTGCTGCTTGTTTCAGGGCAGCGCTGCAGTGAGAACAGGGGCAAAGCGAGCGGGCGAGGGAGATTTGGGGTGTCTGTGAAGCGCCTCTCCAGATTGGAGCTGGGAGCGGCGATCAAAGCCGTG
This sequence comes from Neogobius melanostomus, assembly GCA_007210695.1. Taxonomy (NCBI): domain Eukaryota; kingdom Metazoa; phylum Chordata; class Actinopteri; order Gobiiformes; family Gobiidae; genus Neogobius; species Neogobius melanostomus. The sequence continues at coordinate 2,848,746 of VHKM01000299.1, read as the reverse complement.
TGTTTCATGAGTCTGCTGCGACACTTTGAAGTCCTCGAGTCACCTACAGCACTCTCTTCATCAAGTTCACTAGTGTCTTAATAGCAGATCAATAAGTTTCAAAGTCACTGCGTTAATTTGATCGCGGGGCTGATGTGATCACGCTGGGCCGCTGAGCTGCGCCTCTGTCTCCTCATCTCTGCTCTCACCGACACGGGACCGGTGTCAGCCTCTTAAGGTGAATTAGGCACCACTGGTGTTTGCTAACGCTGAGTGAACGCTGCTGTAAACACTGAACATCTCTGACCTTTATGCATCACTTCACAAATACAGTGTAATCGTCATACTTTGATTGCATTTGTTTGTATAAAATACATGTTTTATTTAACATTTTTAATGTTTAATTTTCTCATAAAATATAGCTTGACATTTTTAGAAAACATGTTCCATAAATTATGAATCATTTATCTTTATTTCAAAATGTATAATTTTACTTCCTAAAATTCCCTCAGTTTTAATTGAATTGGAAATTGTAATAATAAATAATTCTAATAAATAAATTATTAGAATATACGTGTATATTTTTTATTATTTTTTGTTGTTTAAGGTCTAGATTCTTTATTATATTTTCCCCCAAAATATTTTATTTATTTATATCTTTTTTATTCCCAAATATTCACCGTTCAGTTTTTGCCGGCGGCTTTTGCCGATTGAAAGAAAGCGTTTTTATTTTTAAAGGCCATCTGTGTGTGTCTGTGCAGCGGTGGTCGCGGCTCCGCGCTCGGCCCGGCGGCTTCTCAGGAACAAAAGCCCAATTTAAAGTGCTCATCTGAGGGGAGCTAATGGTATTAGGGCGCAGGCTGAGCTCGGAGGTGCGCCCGCAGCGTGACCTGCTCAGACCCATTCACACATCGCGCACAAACTCCACATCTGCCAGCTCGCGCAAATCCCCAGCACCTTTTATTTTGATTTACTCTGCTGTGAAATGCAAGGGAAAATGAGCTTTAAAGTGTCTGTGAAAGATTGTTTGTGCTTGATGTTTATGGCCATAAGCGCTGCTCGACAGTTGATCAGGAAACTGTAAAAAAGAATTGGACTTGTCTTAAATAATGAGTTGATAATGTTTTCAGTTGGAAATAGTGCACAAGACGCTGTGATGTTGAGGGAACGCAGAGAAAAGCGCGCGCGTGTCATCTGCTTAATTTTTAAAGACAGGTGCAGGTAGGGTTGTCTGGTTGTGGCAAATATTTTCTGTGTCAAACGCTGTGTATGCGGGCGCTGAGAGCTGTTTTGTTGCAGAGAATAAGTGAATGTGTGACAGATGAAGGCGATGGAGGATCGGGGCGTCTTGTGGCGCTCTTCCCCGGCGTCAGGCTGTGTGTGTGTGGGCTCAGTGTGGTCCTCCGCTCGGCGCTCCGCTGGGCTCCGCATGCTGCGCTGGAGGTCCAGGATTTTAATGAATGTTTCATGTTAAATTTCGTACCAGCGCCTCTCGCACGGCAGCGCGTCTACGTCTTAGTCTCTCTGCGCTGAGAAAAGGTGAAAATCCACATCCTTGTGCAAGAAGAATGAAGGAAGATTCGGTGTAATCTTTAAAGAAAGACGCTCTTTGAAACCGATTTTTCAACGGTTTCTGAATTAGTCACCGTTTATAATTTTGTCCTTTAAAAAACGGTTAAAAACTACAAGAAAATAATTGTAAATTCCTTTTTTTCTTGCGGTTCCCGCTGTTCGAGCGCTGAATCTTGCTTCATTAAAAGTGTATTAATCTTGTCTCGTCTCATGGGAGGTACCTTTAGATGATGTTGTGTCTTTTTCTTTAAATTGTTGGAAGAAAAAAAAAAATCTTGCAGATTTGGTCCCTGTCAGTCAGAAATAATTGTGTGCTTAATCTTGTCCCTGATGGATGACTCGGAGTTCAGCAATGGGCCAGCTCCAATGACAAATACTATATTAATATTCATTAACTGCTTTGACAATGCTAATTTTGATGCAGTAGTAAAGGGCCTTCCAAAGTTAGCGGCCAAAGCATCAGAGCTGAGCAAGGTGGCAAGATAATTTGTGCTGCTTTGCTGAGCTGAAGGCTTTTTAAGTCTTAAGCAGGGGGAAAAAAAGGCTAGGTACCACAAACAAAATAAAAGAGAAAGGGAAAAAGTTCAGACGCATTGGAAACCAGCACTGTGGAAGTAATACGATCAAGAGACGGCTACGAAAATTTGACACCGCCAATGCGGCATCTTTGAGCAAATTTCTTTTTTTCTTTTTTAAAACCAAAAAAAGAATTACAACAAAAAGGAGCACAACATGGTAAGTCAGCATTCTTGATTTTTTTTTTTGTTTAATCTTTTTGATCTTTTCAATTATCGCCATTTGAAGATCAATAGTCATTTTTTCTCTGCTGTGGTTAAAAGGCTCACAGCGGTGGTATAGTGGATGCTCGGATCACGGCTTTAAGAGTGGGCTTTCTCTCTTCTAGCCACCATTTGGCCGGTGTGAATTTTCTATTGCCAGCTCTCATGAAAACCTTACCGGGGCTTGTATCAGTTATTGGTATTTTTCCCCCGCTATTGTTTTTAACTTGGCTTGTTGTTGGCGTGTTGGCGTCTGGCATGTCGTTACTTTGGAGTCGCTTGTAGCCCCCTTTGCAGTTGAGAGAGTTGAGGCTTGAGAGTTGGATTTTTGGGAAAAGCTTTTGCTGCCGTGACAGGCTTCTTTTCTTTTTGGGTGATAAATATATATTTTTTTTTCTCCTTTTTTTTTGTCTTTTCCTGGATTTGGTTTTTCCGAGCATCAAAAAAATCCACCGTCGGGGCAGAGCCGAGGGGCTAAACCTTGCCCAGGACTGAAGCGCTTTTTCCTTTTTGCCCCGGTCGTTTTTTTTATTAATAGTATTAATTTCGCGTGACTCGCACTTGAATGAGCGAAGAAAAGTTTCGGGGGGATTAATGACACGACGAGATGACACCCCGCTGCTTGAGTTTTTTCTCTCGTCCAGCCAAGTTTAGGGGTGCGACTCCTATGGCGCCCGCACCTCCCCGCTATACCTTCATGATCCCGCCGAATGAAAGCCCCGCGCGCGCTCTCTCCCTACTCCCCTTCAACTTATCAAAAAGAAACGAAAACGAGATGGACACATAAAACGGGCTCGTTGTAAAAAAAAAAAAGGAGCTCAGAGGGGATAGTCTGGCGGAGCGGTGTCCCCGGTGTTGCATAGTCGGGAACGGAGCCGAGAGCGTTAGAGAGAGTTCTAAACGCCACCCCGGGGTTTTTTTTTCTCTCTGCCCGTCTCCGTCTCGGTGCCCGGTGCCGAGTGCGAGGAAGAAGTCTGGTGTGATGAGTCCCCCCTTGCCCAGTGGTTTCTCGGGGAAACGATCGCGCCTTATCGGCTGAGCCCATCGAGCGCTAATGCAGGCTGCCGTTAGAAGGAGGTGCTGCCCCCCAGTGGAATAGTTGCTGACATGGTGGTGGGAGTCTGCTTGAAGTCTGTGCACTACGGAGAGTGCCAGCATGCTTGTTTTAACCAGGAACCGAGAAGCATCCCAAATACAGCTCTTTTAAATGGTAAGGCTTTTTTATCCTTGTAATTTTGCTTGATTGTATTTTTCCCGCCCGTGTGCTTGTTTTACTGAAAATATTCTGGCATTTATTTGTGCACCTTTTTCTTTTTTTTTGCTGCTTGCTCCATTTGGCAATTTATAACACTTATGTGGCTAAGTGACACATTGACAATTTGGATAATGAAAGGCGCCGTTTGATTGTTTTGTCCTGACAAGCCTGACAGGGCTCCATTATCGAGAGGCATGGAGATAAACGCCGGCCAGAGTTTATTCCCCACTGAAAAAATCACTCACGTGCAATAAGTTGATTTGTAAATTTGATTTTTATTTAGAGGGAATTTTGAAAATGTGCATGTAAATGTGGCACTGAATGGGATTTCTCTCTTTTTGTTTTCCTTCTTTTAAACACGTGCTGTTCTTGTGTTTCCATTTGGTATAAATTATAATATATTTTACTATTTTTATTTAAATATTTTGAGTGAGTTTTTATTTTTCCTCACATTTTGAAATCCCATTTGAATATTATTATTGCTGTTTCTTCAATTTTTTTGTTCCATTTTTGGTCTTGGACTTTTGGCTTTTCCTGTATTTTTTTTCCATCTCTCTGTTTTTTTTTTTTTTTTTATTGCTTGTTGTTGATGCTATTGTCACGCCTGTGATTGGGAGCTGTCCATCACTCGCCGCGGGACGGGCAGTTTACTCGGCGAAGTGCTCCCGGGACAAAAGGAGGTGGCAGGAGCATGGCGGGACGGCTGAATAGAGGGTGGGCATCCAATTAGCCGCCGCCTTGTCGGGGACCCGCTGCCATTGTCCCAAACTGTGTAAAGGACATTCCCCGGGCTTTTGTTTTCCTCCGAGGGCCTCAGGATCCTGCTCACAGGCCGGGGGCCGCTGGACCCACTCGCGCTCGGGGGAAAAAAAGAACTCCTGGCTTTCTTCAAATAATCCATGCATTTCTTTTCCTCCACAAATATGTTTTACGCCTAATTACTTTTCATTATTTCCCGGCGCCGCTGTACCTAATCGGATTTTACATAAAACACGTGTTACCGGGGCCGAGGTGCGCGTAATTTATTCCATAAATATTTAATTTGTCATGGTCATTAGTCAGGTTTAGGTAGTTAGAGGTTATGAGAGATAATTTAAGGATGACAAGTCCAGTTAATTAGACGATATAAGAAATCCAAGTGACGAGCCACAGTGGAAAATGTTCAATCTGGTGTCAAGATTTTTATTGATCATGATTTCAAGTCATTTTTAATGAGACAAGAAAATGACATTAAATTAAATGTTAATATATTATTAATGAGGCATTCCTCCTTATTATTACAATCTCAAAATGTGAAATTGATATTGATTGGTGTTTATTTGGCTTGAATTTTCAGTATAAAATATCAGTAAGTATTAAAAAAAAAAGGAAATAGCTTCAGTGATGTGGTAAAAATATCTCTATACATTTATAACGACAAATTCCAATTCAAATGTGTATTTTCTCTGTGCTCGTGTGTGAACAAAGCTGCCTCTAAGAGTCACACCACAAGAGTCTGAAGGAATTCACCTCCGTCTTTTATAAAATCACGGCCAGGAGATCTCTCGAATTTGCTTTTTGTCTTTTATCTAAAAAAGGAAGCGTTGACCACGTGAATCTCAGCGTTTGACTTTCTGACAAAAGGCGAGACTTGAAGAGAGCTGGTCCTGAGAGGAGGGAGCTGCTCTAGGCCCTGTTCACATGAACCTTGAATGGAGCGGTGTGTGTAGGATTCTTCTGCGAGCTATTGTTTAGAAAGAGGAAAGAAAAAAAAACTCCAAAGGATGGCGACAAGAGGTGCCACGTCCGTGTCAGAGCGAGACTTTCTCTCCCCCCGGAACAAAAAGTCTATGAGGAGCGGACTGTCACACTGACTGTTGGCCACACTTTGCTGAGCCTGCCCTCCCTTTGTGGATGTTGTTGTGTCTTGTTCCTTTTTTCCCGTTTTCCTCCAGATCTCTCTCTCCCTCTCCATGCTGCTCTCTCCTCTTTGTCTCCTTTACCTTGTAGCCAAAGCTTTTCAAGCTGCCAGTTCTTCTCTGGGCATCCTGGAGGCACAGCCGAGCCCACACACATACACACTCTTAAGAAAGGCATACACAGCCCCGACGTACAGCTGGGATTTGGGTAATATTTCACCTTTTTTTTTTTTTTTTTTCCCTCCTCTGTCTGTTTGTGAGCATATATTTTTTTCCGCAGTATTGCTAGTGGGAAGCAGTACTGAGAAGGCGGCACACTGCAATAATTTTTCCTTCTGCCCGGCGCATCCTTCTTGTGTACGCCCTGTCACCGGCTTCACAACTTTTGACTATAGTGCAGGGAAAAAGCGGAGGATATATGGCCGCCCTCCGCCAAGTGGGATTTTTTTGAAGAATGGGTGGGAGGGAGCACAAGCGCCGCGGTAGTAGTGGCGGGCGACTGCGTGAGGATACTACTACTACGACTAGGCCTCAAAACCCAAGAGTTCAAGGGGACAACAATGGCGGCTCCAGCGGGCTGAGACGCAAGCGCCGGGAAGACACGAAGCACGGAGCGGCACACACCGAGGAGGGGTCATCATCGTCATGTATCCGCGGGACGGCGCCTCCTCCTCCTCGGCCGGGACGGAGGAGCAGGCGCTGCAGGGGAGGAGGAGGGAGTGGAGGAGGCGCTGGAGGAGAGCGAGGGGGCCAAAGCCGCGCTCGGGATGGGCCCCGGGCTGTCGCTGCTGCAGCAGGTGGGATGCTGGCACCTCAATCTGAGCAGCTGGGTGAGTAACGCAGCTAAAGTGAGCTGAAAGGGAAAAGGCCCCTTTGGTGGAGATGGGCAGGTCGGACTGAGGTGGAAACAGGAGGAGTGGTCAGTGTGAAAACATGCACCACAGGCTTTTAAATATCTACAGCGGATCCTTTAAAGGTGCCAGGCTACAGTTTTGGATGACTTTGGGTTCTCAATTCAAGTTTCATGCGTTATATTGATAAGTTTGTTTACGTCCTGTATTTGTGTACCTTTTCTGATATCACTCGCAGTTCTTTCATGCAATCCTCAGTAATGTGGCAATGGTTGCGGATAGGGAACATTATGATATTGTATTCACTGTTGTTATTTGTTGATGTATTTCCCTCACTTCTCAAACGCTGGTGAACTTGTGGCCTGGAGAAACCGTGTTAAGCCAGTGCTTATGGAGCAGCACCCTATAGAACTGGCATGCTTTTCCGTTTTCCCCCATTGAAAGCGCTTGTTTACTGTTTGCCGGATGACTTTGGCTTTGTTTTTGTAGTACATTTGAGCCGATGCCCTGAGCTGGATTTGCGCTGTTGTAAAGCATTACGTAAGTTGCTCCGCTCTCAAATCTAATTGGAATCTTTGAAATCTCCTCTAAAGGCGCCACTAAATTAAGTTGTGAAAGGGGCATTTTTCTCTCTCTCTCTCTCTCTCTCTCTCTCTCTCTCTCTCTCTCTCTCTCGTGATTCTGTCCCCCTTTTTTTTTTATTAAAACCTTATTTGATCGAAACTCATGCAAAACCATGACATGTAAAATAAGATTTTCAATAACCTCGCGCATTAACATATCCCTTTGTCAATGTTGCCACCCAATTCAAATTCTTAATTGCCTCGGCTTTCAACTCGAATTCTGAGGGGCTGATTGCATTTCAAAAGGCAGAATTCACGTGCGGCTCTTAACACAAGCGATACAATATCACCTCTTAGAGAAAGCCCCCTTTAACTCAGGTAGGAGCGCTCAAGAGCCTGTTTACACTGAAAAGAGCAAGGCGAGGGCGGGGTAAAAAAAAAAAGAAAAAAAAAGAAAGAGAAGAAGAAGAAGCCTTCAACAGCGACGTCGAAAACCGCACGAGCCGATTTACAGAATACAACAGCCCTCACCAAACACCACTTCATATTTAAGCTATTTGTGCGCACTTTTATTTACCCCTGACATGTCCTTTCTGCCATTCCATTTGATGTGCCGACTATCAAAGATGGGGAAGCTGGAAATAAGTGGTGACGGAGCGACTTGAGCGCAAGGGGGGGGGGAGGAGGAGGAAGGGGAGGCAAAGGCGCTGGCCCACATAATATTTTTGTTCGACGCTGTGATCAAGCAGTCGGCGTGTCACTGCAGCAAAGTGAATAGATTAACTTTTAAATATGGCGGGGTCTCAGGAGCCCCCACCAGTGCCCCCTCTGAGACGCATCCTCAGTGCGAGAGGAAAACTGATCAACACCTCCAACATCTGATTTCACCATCTTCACTTTTTAGTACGATTCCCAGGTTCTCCTATCCTGGAGCCATTTCTCTTCATTAACCAAGAAAAGTGTCATTAATCAGCGGGGTCAGATGAGGCTTTCATTTGTCGGATTGCGTTTTTTTTTAGTTCTCCCTAAGAGGGTCTGTTTGAGTCATGTTTTTCCTTCTTACTTGAACTTGATCTTTAGCCGGAAGGGGGCACTCCATGTCTAAACTCAGCACCTACGATTCAGTGAATAGCAGCACATTTTTTTTGTACTTTGTTTTGTTGTAATCAAATACAAAAAAAAAAAAAAAAAACACCCATCAGCAAGACAGTCTCTCCCGTTTGCTCCCGTCTATACGCAACTCCTTGGACTTTTGCCACTTGCACGTTCAGGGAGACTCTGGCAACGCTTTCTGCTTGCTTTGGAATTCAGAGGCCTGCGAGGAGCCCGATCCATCACTCCAGTGTCATGTGCGCGCTTCAGTGTGTGTGTGTGTGTGTGTGTGTGTGTGTGTGTGTGTGTGTGTGTGCTTCCTACCCCTGCCTCCTCCCCGTCCCATCCTCCTGCGCCCGGCCTCAGCGCAGCTCATTAGCGCCCCGCGAGCTGTTGTGACAACTCATCATATCATGACATAAAGCAGAAAGCCGGTCCGAACCCCCCTGGGCCTACGGGGTCAGCACCTTCACATTTAGGCCTCAAATTGGCCCTGCGAGGTGCCACCAGGCGGAAATGCAAGGCCAACAGCTTTTTCCTGTCCGGCCTCAGCCCACCCCCTTCCCCTGCTATACCACCACGTCGCCCCTCTCCCTCCTCCGCCTCCTAAGCCTGGCGTGGAGTCCCCCCGTCTATTCTTTGTGTGGCTCTGTCCCGCTGTCACTGTGTCCAAGCCCCTTTCCTCCTGAAAGGTCCAAATTGAGCTTATTCAGTTGTCCGAAAACTCTCAAGGCACCTTTTAGGGGGAGTGTGGACTGTACACTTTACTGGCTCAGTAAAGTGGTCACCAAATTGTTTCTCCAACTCCTACTCTAACGACAGTAACAAACCACTCCAGCGCCCCCATCTACTGACAAAAAGACATTTAGGGCTGCCACGAACTGACTGTGTTTACAGTAACATCAACTCTCAAAGCTGTGGCTGGGCTGCCTGATTTTGGGTCGAAAGAACTGCTGTTGTGATTTATGTTAGAAAGAGTCAGCCCAGGCCAGGGTGCATTATTTAAAACATGTCCTGGAGCATTAACATTTGAGACTTGATAAGACCACTTGGAGACAGGATATGTTGTTGCTTGCAAAGGATATTGGCTCCCTGTTGCCTCATTTGTGACCATTATAATCGGTGCAGAAAAGTGTAATATAAAAAACTGTATGGGTAGATTTAGCAAAGCTATGAACACGTCTTGATAATTGCTATTTCTGGCCATATTGTGTCACCGCTGTAAAAAGCCGCCGCATTCAGTGGCTTTGTTTTCCGGTTTTAGCTTGAACTGTAAGAACAAAAGTGCTGACAAATGAGCCGTGGCATTATCAATAAAAAGGCAATGTCCACAGAAAGCCCGCCCGCGTTTTATTCTTTGCCTTTCCACTTGACTTCACAACGCCGGCCTCAGCAGCAGCCTCCCTATGTGTCCTGTGTTCATTGAGGCCTCAACTCGAGTTTCTCTTTTTTCGCTCATCACAGCTTTAAAAAAAAAAAAACGCGCGGACTACAGAGGCCCGTTTGTTGTGTTTATTATCTACAGTAATGTAATGATTGAGGTGGTGGGAGAGATGCGAGCCAGCGGGAGTGTCCTGGGCAGGAAATGTGTGTGCTTTTTTTTCTTCTTTTTTTTTGTTCCCTGGCTTTTGTCATCAGTAAAAAGGGGGGGGCGCGTTAAAGCCACCCACGTCGCTCGCTTTTGTTTCTCCGTGGGCACTGTAGTGAGCTCGAGCGCCCAGCGGTCAGCCTGCACGCATCCTGTCTGCGTCTGCCCGTGGTCTCACTGTGGCCCATGCTGATGCTCCCTCATGGGCTTCAGTCACATGTTTCCCTGTTGTGGACGCCATTTTACCTTGGATATGTTTGTGCAGGCTCTCAGTCGTTCTGGAAGTTTCTATCATAGTAGAGATTTAAATATCAGCGACATCCTCAACACAGTCCAGTCCAAGATATTCCAATCTCCACATGATTCTTCTTTGGTCCACTGAAATAGATATGTTTTGATACGAATATTTAGTTTGAAGTGACTTTTTAAAGGCAAAAACTTGATGATAAACAAACAGGTTTACTTGGTCTAGTCCCAAGCTAGACAAAGAGTTCAGGAAAGTCTTCTTGTCTACCTTGATTTTAAATGATTGTACACTGTATTACGATAAATGTGTATCCCTTAATTTGAAATCAAAAGGTTTGTCATGGGCAACATGATCATTACCCAAGCATAGATCATATTTCTACATCTAAGTCACTGTTGGGTCTCTTCACTTGCCTAACCTTAGCTTGTCCCTCGCCTGTTGCCATTGGCCTCAGCCTGGCCCCTTGCACCGGTCGCCCAGAAGTGACTATGATGTAAATGCATTGGCTTCTGGCCCCCCCCTTCCCGTCCCGTCTCCCCGGCCCTTTATAACACTCTCCGTCTAAATGTGCACTCATTGGAAGGGCATTTTGAACTGCCTTCTCAATGGCCTGGATCAGCTGGACAAAAGCCCCTTATTTAAATGACCACTTTTCAGCGGGCCAAAGAGCGATGAAGAATTGACCACATTCTTTCACATCATTACCCCGGGGAGGAGCGGCGGAGGGAGGTGAAGATGGGACACTAGATAGGGTTATACAGAGTAAACTCATAGCCCACATTGTTGTTGTTGTTTTTTTTATATACAAATGCTTTATTATTTTTTCAACATCAGGAGAGAGGCATCTATTCGTTTCTTCTACCGAATCCTGCTCCAACCCCCCCCCCCCCCCCCACCTCTTTTGCCTCCACGCACACTCTCTCTTCTCCTCAGCCTTTTCAGCTCAGGGCTCTGAATGAGTCCCAAGAGTCCCAGTGCCTCCCTGGAGTTCTGCTGGGGTTCATTAATCTTTCATTGGGACCATGGCAATAGGGAATGCCCCCCCCCTCCTCCACACAACCCCCCTCACTCCGCTCCTCTCTGCTCCTTCTCCATCCTCACAGAACGTCGCCCCGCTTAAGCCAAAAGAGCAAGACGTCTTGAATGGCGGATTGGTGTGTTAGAATCTCACACGGGCCTTGTATTGAGTAAATCATTACGCCTCTAGTTCGGCCCCACGTTTGTCTTAAAAAAAGTCGCCCTTGGGTTTTTGCTAGTTTCCCTTTTTTTTTTTTTTTTTCTTCTTCACATTTGTATTGTCAATGAGCATCATGCAAACCAGGCCCCCGCTGCTCCCCTGCCAACATCTAGTGGTTATTAGCGTTTTTCAAAGTCTGGTGCCACCGAGGAGCTCTTCTTCTTCTTCTTCTTCTTCTCCTCCATATCTTTGCATGAGTTTAGAGTCGCTAATGAGGATGTGTGGCCTATGAGCCCGACGCGTACACGCGAGCCGGGGCTAGCTCCTGAAAGCGTCGCCCATGTTATGATAAGCCTGATTAGTGCTGCTTCTTTGACTGCTAAGGGCTAGGATAAGGAGCTTCTGCAGCCACTAGCCTAGCTCTAATCTGGTTATCTCGTGTTCGGGGAGGAGGGGGTTCAGTGTGTGTATTCTGTCCTGGGCTGTTTTCTTCTTGAGGGCCCCAAAGGCAAGCTCCCACTGTAATCTTTTTGGTAATTGAAAAAAAAAAAGAAGAAGAATAAGCGAGGGTCTGCGTGCGCCACTTAGCAGCACAAAAAGAAGATTACATAGCTAAAACTAATTTGGCAAAAAATGCAGAAATGGATTTTTTTTAGCTCCGCCTCCTACTCTCGCTAAACCTTTTTAATACAATGCACCCCTAACCCCATGAACCGAGGTGGCCCCCCCGGGAGGATAGGCGCGGGAGGGAAGGCGGGTCGAGTGAACTGGAGCTGCTAATGACTGCAGATTTACACGCGCTGGCTTGATTTTTTTTTCTCGTGGTTTACAGATGATCGATTACTTGCTGCAAAACCGCGGTTGAGAGCCGCTTCATCTCACTTCTGGGCCTCAAATGTGAACTGGCAAACGCCCTCAGAGCCTCTTAGATTGTATTACCGAATTCCACGGTGACACCACAAGTCGTGTTTTTAATTACAAACCGCGCTATTTTCACTGCGGCTTCATCGCGGTTTGGCGCCTCTCGGAGGAGCAAGGAATTTGATAGGCCCTTTTTCTCCTTCAGAGCCGGTTTATAAAACGCTCCTGGCTCCTGAACGCAAATATTGACACTCTGGTCTTGTTTTTTGTGTTTGTTTCAGTCGAATAAAGTTCCCGTGGTACAGCACCCTCACCATGTGCACCCGCTCACGCCTCTGATCACCTACAGCAATGAGCACTTCACACCAGGGAACCCCCCACCCCACCTACAGACAGACGTGGATCCCAAAACAGGTATGTAGCTCATGTTGTATCTGTGATTACCAATAGGAAATGTCCACCACTAAAAAGCCGATGGATGTGAAAAGGCCAAAAGGGTACGAATATCTTACTCAGGGGTTCTTTCTATTGAGGAACTCAGCCTGTCACGATAACAAATTTGAAGTTCGATGTATTGAGGCAGGAAAGTATCGCGATAAACGATATTATTGACTCTGACGATACTCGATACTGTCAATCTCATGCATAAAATGACCTTTGTTCTAAAAGTGCATCATAATATCCTAAAATACCACACACGCTGTAAAAACATGAAATATAATGTAACTTAATTTGCTTCAGTTAGAAATCAAAAGTTTTATGAAGTAAAATGGGGGTGGAATGCTCATGAATTTGCAGACGATAAATATCGCGGCCAAAAATGTATCGTTTATCTGTTATTTATTGAACGATAGGTCGATATAGTAGTTATCGTGACAGCCCTATGAGCAACAAAGTCCTTGTAATCTCATCATGGTCAATAAAGCCTTTATCGCGTGAAGTCACCATCTGAGCCTCTCACAATCCCACAGTACCACCAGATCTAAACGTGGACAGTGCTACACCAGGTCAAAACAAGAGCTGGACCAGTTCTAAAGAAGAGCTAAATCTGGCGTGAACCAAGACCTAAGTTGATAGATAGATCTAAGAATCATCACCAGTGCATGCAAAACAATACGATAAACACGAGCTGTACAGACGCACTTCGTGAGAGTGGTCTGCAGTGTAAGAGCTAGTCCAGATTCTTCACATTATTAATCTCATCATGCTGGTATTTGAGGTTTTCGCCAACAACAACCTGAACAGTCCCTTTTCAAACCCAACATGAAGCGTGGAATTCAGCGCGTAACCTCAGCGTCTCATGACCACGAGGTTTCCTGCCAAGATCTTATCAGACTGGATCTTCTTTCACTGTTAAATACCCGATGAACTCAAAAGCAAAAAACGTCTCATCATCCACATAATGACATTTGATGACTTTCCCATCGGCTTCTTAAAGGTTCTAAATATGCTTTCTTCAGACTTTTCAAACCTCTCTACGGCACCTTCATTTGCTTTAGTGGTTTCTTGTATATAATGTGGTGGCTCAAGAGACTGAATTTGTGCATCAGTTAAAACAGAACAGTAACTCCAGGTAGTATATAACAAGAGAACGACATTATAACACGATTTAAAAGCTGAGAATAAAAGCCCGTTTAGCCGAGTATGGGCCCGTTAACCCATTTAACCCATCGAGTCTGGTTAATGCATCGACAGTGGCCCGAGTAATTCCACGCTTTTCATTTGTCTCCGGTGGGTTTGACTGTGTTTTAGGTAATAATGTTCTCCTATTATGATGGCCCCGTACAAAGGGGGGAATAAAGTGGCAGCTGCTGTTTAATGTAGTGCCTAATGCGAGTGGCTTAATTGGGCTCAGTGTTTAATTAATTAATGAGCTATATTAGGTCTCGTGCGCTGGGTGGCGATGGGATAATGTTCTGCAGAGTTGGCTTTTAATACCCTTTTCCTTTTGTTCTCGCAACAAGTCACGTTTTCATTTTAGCCCAGAGCCCTTAGTTGTTGGATTACGTTGATGCAACAGGAGGAGAAACACATTCTTATCTTGAACCATCATCCAGCCCATGATTTATCGATTAACCTAGTACTGAGTGTGGAGTTGGCTTATTTTTACATACAAAAATTCTTACACTCCATCCACGTTGCCGCAAAAACAAACTATCAACATCTCACGCAGACAAGCCAGGCGTCGAAAGTCTCTCTCGTAGTACCTGGCTCTTTTAGACGCGCACACTTCCCCGCCGCGTTCCTTTTGCACATTTTGCTCGTCCCAAGTTTGTCACGGTGGAAGAAAAGTTCTTTTTTTTTTTTTTTTTTACACGTAGACCTTTTCGAGACATCTATCGGGAGCCGTCTCGCCGATTGCCGTTCCCGCGCCTGTCAGCTGCCACCGAAAAAAAAAAAAAAAAAAAGCAAAGGCAAACACGGTGGACGCTGTGATGGCTCGGCGGTGCCCTCGACTGGAGCTGTCCTCAAATTGGACGTCTCTGTCGCTGTTTACCTTGTGGGGGGAATTGGGCAACGCTAAGCCACTGCTGGGGTTTTCTGCTGAATCAGAGCAGCCAATGAGCTTATATTACATCTGTGTGTGTGTGTGTGTGTGTGTGTGTGTGTGCCCCATGCCACCTGCCGCACCTGGGCTGTCTCTAACTATGACAGGGTAGGCTATTGTTTGCAAATAATCGTGGCACGTGCAGTCAGTTAAGATTTGCCACTATAGACGGACTAAAATGACGGCACAGGCAATACAATTTTTGGAGCATATACATGTTACTCAAGGCCTTTTTTTCATCAGTCATTATTAGATGAGTTGAACGTTACCATAGAGATCCGCCATTTTTGGAGAAGCCACCATAACAAACATTGTCCATAGATTGACATAAGCTAAAACAATCTGAAAAAGTAGAGTAAAGCAACTGCTGGTCAATACATTTAACATAGTGTGTGTCCAAATGGCTTTATGTGAAAAATACAGGCTATCAAAGAATAAAAGTCTTAAAAGAAAGCGTACTCTTGCATGACGTTACTCATGAAAAGTTACATTAATTGTCTGTCTGTTCCCACACAGAGCCATTAGCTCCAATCTACAATCCCATTTAAGGCCCAGTGCTTTGTCGTTTCCGTTATTACCTTGATTCAGTTGAGACAAACATGACAGGGATTGCGTCGGCGTTTTTTCCCATTCACCTCCCGCTTCACATTGTCTGGTTCCCTTTGATCCGAACGTGTGATTTGTGTACACACACCAGCAGCGTAGGCCTTCCTCCCTCACCACCTCCTCCTCCTCCTGTGATGTCTGCCCCCGTTCCACATGTGAGAACTCTCTCCACAAAGGGCCGATCCCGGTGCTGACAAAGATTTGTTTTTCTCTTTTTCTCTCCCTCTGTCATCATCCTGTCTGTCCACCTCCACTCTGTCGCCGGTTTCACAGGGATCCCGAGGCCTCCGCATCCTCCAGATATATCTCCTTATTACCCGCTGTCGCCTGGCACCGTCGGCCAAATCCCCATCCGCTGGGCTGGTTAGTACCACAGTAAGCGAAACCTTTTATTACTCTCTTCTCATACGACCGGGAACGGTGTCATCATTGTATTATTGATTTGTGTTTACATTCTGTTGTCTTGGTGGGTTGGGATCTAAAAGTGGGCGGACAGTAACGTAACTAAAGGGTGAGTGTTATGAGGTGTACATTATGACAAAAATGTGATCATTGTGTGTTTTATGGCTGCAAAATAAGTTAGAATTCCATTATATTACAATCATAGTGCGTAGTAGTGACTATTTGCCTCTCAATATTTGGTCAAAAACAGATCTTAAGCTACAACCCATTCATGTCCAGGGTCCAGTTTTTCTGATATTTGGTTTAGTTGAAAGCAGCTCATCTTTTTAACTTTCCAAACACAAACTGAAAGAAAACCTTAAAGATTTGTAGCTATCGCAGCATGATGCCTAGTGTGTCATCTCCAGAGGGGTCATCCGCCTACTGCTGTGTCTAACTCAGTGTTTAACTCCCATCTCGGCCTCCGGACCCACGAAGCCAGACCTCCCTCGACCCTGCGCCAGCCGCAACTTCCCTACACTCCGTGGCGCAGACTTCTTTTGCATGTCTCTGTATAGACCAATTACATTAATGAACTGTGATTGGCCGTATTTTACCCACAATTCCACACGGGGGCTCTCCCTGGTAACTCATGTCAACACTTGTTAATATGACAAAAGGCTACAAATTAAGCTCTGTTAATTTAATGTTTTCTCACCGCGATCTAAATACCGAGAGAGGCCCCGAGCGCAGTCATGGCGCCCTTTGATTTGCTGCACTTTATTTTGGTATAAATTTACATTCATTATTGTTTGTCTTTGGATGTGTAGACCTCAATTAGCGTGATGGCTCCATTAAAGGAAACCGCGCTTCGTCTTTAATTATCACAACAAAACACCTAGTTCCAGCTCGGGGAGGAACAGGGCCCCACTCCGTCGACACAGAGCGAAGGGTTATGAAATTTAATTAGCCATCCCTATCAAGATTTGTGGCACTCAAATTGTTCGGAGTTTTCCCCCGGCTTTGATCCGCGCTCTGCAATCCCCTAGATTTTTGTCCTGATCAAATGAGAATAAAGAGGCCCACGTCCGGGGAGACACGCGGGGGCTTTAGCTCCTTGCACGTCCGTCAAGCAGCCCTTCTTTACCTTTTGCACCTTTCTTCTTCTCCTCCCTCTTCACAGGCAAGGTCAACCTGTTTATCCAATCACGACAGGGGGCTTCAGACACCCCTATCCAACTGCGCTCACTGTCAACGCATCCATGTCAAGGTGAGCTGAGGCCCGCTACTCTCTCATACACAAAAACGCACGCGCACTCACACGCTCCCTCATAGGTGCCACTGGGCTTGTGCTTTAGCTTCTCACTCCAAAAAAAAAATAAAAAAGACCCTTCACAAGAGCTCCCACTCCGCATCTCAGCGTTCAAAAGGGCCGATCCTCCAGCGTGGTGCTGCTCCGGCTCACATGCTCAAATATTAATTATATTTATCTTTTTCTAATGAGGCCCCAGAAGAACGTTTACCCCGCCGCACGTCAGCCCGAGCCCCGGCGCATGTCCTTGCCGCAATTTTCGAGCAACCAAGACAAGATAAACAAACACTTGCAAACACTTTGAAGGGGGACTAGTTGAGAGAAGACGAGGCCTTGACACTTTGGTTTTTTTTTTTTAGCCCATTAAGGGTCCCTTCTCGAGTGCAAAGGCGTTACACCGCACCCGCGAGGCCACGTCTTATGTGTTGCCATCTTGTATACATGCGTGCGTGCGTCTTTGTCGGGCGCCTGTTAAACAACTCATTGTTCCCATGAGAGGAGCGCGTCGTCTATATATCGTGTGGGAAGCGAGGGGAATTAATTTAGGGTGACTGAAAAAGCTTGTGATTTGTGGCGCTGGAGCAGCCAAAAAAGCAGCAGCAAAAAAAAACAAAACAAACAGCCTCCCACTCTCTGCTCCACCTCCTCCTGTCTCCTCCTCCCCTCCGCTTAGCGCTCCTTTGCAGCAGGGGGACTCTTGGACATAAGGGACGAATCCGAGCTTTGGTTTAATTACCGCCTGATTGGAACAGCAGCTCCTGAGGGCGGCTGGTTAGCCTCGGGTGACATTGATGGATCATATAGAAGCGGGGGGAAAAGCGGGAAGGGGAGGGGGGGAGCGGGGGTTCAGTTTTATTTACAGCCCTGAAATAAAGTTTGGCAGTTTGGCAGTGAGTCCAAAACCAATGAATGAATGTCTCCCCTTCATCGGACATTACTCCTAAATTCAATTGGATTTACTTCGTGTCAAATTTCCAGCTCGTTTCAGGTGCAAAGGGGCCTGTTCCAACATCGGGATCTGGCCCAAAAAAAAACGACTTTAAGTGACTGCTAATGTGCCCCCGTAATGGCAGCCTCTACATGGTGATCATCTTATTTCCAGTGTGGCTAATTGAATCCGCCGGCTGGCTTATGCAGAGGGGGGACTGGCCACGGGGAAAAGCTAATGCCCTGTGATGAGGCCCTTAATTGAATTAGGATAACTGAATAGATGGGGGCTTTGGGAGGGCTTTCTGCAAAATGGGAGGGTTTAGCACATCTCCGGAAAAAAAGAGGGAAGGAAAAAGAGAAAGTTGCGAGTGTACGGGACAGAAAAGGCTTCAATTTGTTGACAAATTTTCAAGCGAAGCAGAACCGTCAGATAGTTGGTTTTGTTCAAAGCCTTCCACCATTGTTATAGCTCAGAAGATTTGTAGGCAGGCGGCGGGGAAATAGCGAGCAAAAAGACAGCCTTGGCCTTGTATTCTTCTAGGGAGCCAGGTCTACTCCGTCCTGGATCAGTCCCCATTGCCGTCATGCGCCGAATTAGGATGCGTGGAGCGGACGTGCTACCTTGTAAGTCCCGCGTTGGGCACCTTACACCCAGGTCCTGTTAAAAAATACATTCTTTCAGGAACGTTGGGGAAAAAGTGGTGGTAGTAGTAGTAGTCAGCGGAGCAAATGAAAGACATTATTTTGATAATGGGGTTAGGCGTAGGGTCCCTTATATAATGTGCGACCGGTGTGACAGGTGGGAGGATATGAGAGACCCCTCTTTTGCCCCCTCTGCTTAAGCCTGCCCTTTGATATGCCCCCCCCCCCACACGCCCCGCCACCGCCGCTCCGTCTCTCTCTTTTTTCCCGGGGAACGGTGGAAGCGAAACCGACCTGATCATTATACATTAAACAGGCGCAGGGGCTACTGCCTAGCACCGGCAATTAAACGGCGCTGGCTGACACTGGGCTCGCCGCGTCGCTGACCCATCCGCCCCCCTCCCTCCCTCCGCCGTCCAGCCGCCCTCACCTTTCAGATTGAGACGTCGCAGCCCCGGGGTTGGCGGAGGGAGGGGGCGTTTTGCGTTTTTTCTTTTCCATTTCTTTTTTCCACCCTCTTCGTCTTTGCTGTGTCCGATAAATTGGTCCTTTGCCGCTGATGACGCTGATGTTCATGATGAGGATGATGCCTTCAAAGAGATGGCCGTCATGTTTAAACCATAACCTGTGCTACGCTCTGGGAGGAGGGAGGGAGGGAGGCGCGAGGTGGCGAGGGGACAGGGGAGGAGTAGAAGGAGAGAAAAAAAAAATAGATCTTGGAACAGAGGAAATTTTAACAAGAGAGAAAAGGAGGAAGAAGCAGGGAGCGCGGGAAATGCGGCAGCCCTAATGATGGGCGATATATACAGCCAGTGTGCTGCCTGAGCTCCCCATCAACGCATGACATGGCACAAACACCAATGTGTCAGTGATGAAGGGAGAAGAGGGGAAAAGGAGGGAAAGAGGGAGAGAGTTTGAGGGGGGAGCGCACTGGCACTCCCCTGAGATGGCCTCCAACAGAAACTAGTTGTTCCTGGCGAGTTTATCCTCATCATTATATTCTGGCTCCGAGCCATGCAGCCAGACACAGCCGGATAATGAGCTGTTTTCAAAAAAAAAAAAAAAAAAAAGAATATTCCATCTTTCTTTCTCTCCTTCATCCTCTTCTCTTAAATGTGTGTGCGGTTTGTAAACACACACACACACACACATGCAGATGCAGGTTGGAATAATCACAGGCGAATAATTAGTGTCGTACAAAGTGTAGCGTAACATTCGGGTTCAGCCTCGCCTTCGCGTCTGGTGGCTGTTCCCGAATCCATTTCACAAATAAAGGTTTCTGGCCTGAATGTGTGCAGCTGTGCAGATGATGAAATGATGATAGCAGAGCAGAGGGAGGCAGATAAAAATGTCAGAGCTGCTGACAGTGCTGAATTGGCAGAAAAAAAAGATGGGAGGAAGCAAATAGAGAGCCAATACCTGAAGTGATACTAGACTTGATAGAGCATTTTAATCTATTCTTCCATAGCAGATAATAGCTCAGGCTTTACCCTTCCAATTGCAGCATTTTCATATCAGGCACATTTTCTCAAATTCTGCCATAAATTATCATCAGTAAATTGGAAAGGTGACAAAATCAGACTTCGAAATCATTTGGTGGTAATTGTCAGGCACGCACAGATGTTTTCCAAATGCTCAGTGTCATCATAAAATCTACACTGCATCTTCAGTCACCAACTATTATGAGTTCAAGGTTTTCCCACATATAAACCGCATCGCTTTTTATGCAGTGCTTGGTTCACAGGGCACACATATCCCTGAACTTTGAACTAGTGATTAATAAGAATTGCTTTGTATGTACTGTAACTGTGCATGGTCTAATATCATCGTCTCTGTGAAATACTTGAAGAACCACTGCTCAGTAGAGGTTTTTTTTCTTCAATAGTGAATAGCGCCGTAGCCTTGAACACGCTCATGTGCATGTTTGTTTATGCGTGTTGTTGCATTCACGTCTTCAAGTAGAAGGCCAGCCCCAGTCCTGTAGAAGTAATTGAAAAAAGAAAGCGGGTCTGAGCATTAGTCATTGAAACATGTGCAGTAGTGTCTTTGTTGTTTGTTTATTTGTGCTTCATCTTCCCATTTCACCCCTGTCCATTCTGACGATTTACACAGTCTTCTGTCCACCAGGTTCCCCCACACATGTTGCCCCCCCACCACAGTTTGCACACGACGGGCATCCCACACCCCGCCATCGTCACCCCCAACGTCAAGCAGGAGTCCTCTCACAGCGACATCAGCTCCCTCAACAGCTCGTGAGTACTTTTTCAACTTACTTTCTACATTTACACTAGGTATGATAGAAAATACAAAACAAAAACACATGTCGGACAATGTCACTTTTGTAAGAGTTTGGGTTCCCAGATTTGCAACACTTATCTTAATCTTGGTTTCAAATCCTTTCAATTTATGATAGTTCAAACTCTTTTTATTAACCATAAACTATTTCAACGCAAGCTATACTATATGCTATACAACTGTTGATCATGAGTTGTTTCTCTTATTTGTGCGCACAGGAAGTCAGATGCGAAGAAGGAGGAGGAGAAGAAGAAGCAGGTGCACATAAAGAAACCTCTGAACGCCTTCATGCTCTACATGAAGGAGATGCGTGCCAAGGTGGTGGCCGAATGCACGCTGAAGGAGAGCGCTGCCATAAACCAGATACTGGGACGGAGGGTAAGAGATTCACCTGTTTTACTGTAAAGACTTCATTCACAGGCTCTGCACGAACTCCCCAATCCCTTTGATGAACATGCTACAATGGAATAAACTCTGTTAACAAAATGGGCAGAATAAAAAGTCACCGGCAACTTCACTAAACTTTGAGCTAAAAGGACCCCCCATAGTGGATATGAGTTTACTTACAGCTTGAAACGATTCAGATAATGCAACTTAGAACAGCATTGTTTGCAGATATCAATAATTTCCATTCTGTGCTCTTTAAGACAAGACCAAATCACCAAAATGAACTAGGGAGCAGAATGAATGAATGAATGGAAAGTGATCATAGAAATATACAAAGCAAAAAGATATGCTTCCATTTCTTCAATGTTGCAATGTAGCTTGGCTAGTGGACAAGCCTGTTCATGTAAACAAAAAAGATTTTAAAGAGTAATTCATTCATAGATCCCTTAAACTTTGATCCACATTCCCTTTTTGTGTTCAGTGAACCATTTTGATGAAAGGGTTATTGATAAAAAGTTGGCTTTAAATGTGCAGTCTTTATTTTGTTCCCAAGTGTACTTTTTATACCCGACAAAATTATAGTTCAGTGCGCTGTCTAGCAATATGGCTGACGTCCCAGACTCTAAGAATCTCTTGTGTTGTGTCCCCGGTGTTCCACAGTGGCATGCCCTATCGCGGGAGGAGCAGGCCAAGTATTATGAACTGGCCAGGAAAGAACGACAGCTTCACATGCAGCTGTACCCCGGCTGGTCGGCACGAGACAACTATGTAAGTTTTTATTTTTTCAAGTTATAATGAATCCTTTTTCTTTCCCCAACTAAAGCTAAAGGACTAAAGCTGTGCAATATACATAAACAATTGTCGTTACGGCGATATTAGGTGACGCAATGTCCATATCGTAGTATTCAAGACAGTTATCCAGTATTGCAAGTGCAGCCCTAATCAGATATAGAGCATTGTTGATAGTTTTTTTAACCGTGCGACTGTAGCGCCCTCTGAGCAGCGGCAACCTTTACAATGTTTCTCGCCGACTTGTGGCAAATCAACTTTTGTAAAAGCAAGACGTGCAATATGAAACAAAAGATTACAACAGAAGAAGATAAGGACCAGACAGTGAAGGGGAGGGAGGAAGTCTGGCCTGCAGTGGCTGTTTCAAAACTGCGGGGCAAAGACGAGAGAGAGGGAAAAAAAAAAAAAAAAAAAAGCGGAGCCCGAATGAATAAATAACGTAAAAAAGTCTAGAGCTATTGTCTGTTTTATGTTTTGGGCATTCTGCAATATAATAACTAAGGTTCCTGTCTGTGTCTTGTTTTGTTTTTCTTTCTATTTTTTTGGCGGCTAACCAACAGGGGAAAAGGAAGAAGAGAAAAAGGGAAAAGCAGCAAGCAGAGAGCAATGGTAAGTGAGCTGCAATTATCTCCCATATTAGAAGACCCCCATCATGTGTCAAGCAGATGTGACATGTTGCAAGATAAAAGTCAAGCCAGTTTTTTTTTTTCTTCTCCTTTTGCCTGTGTTGTTGTGCCTGCCTTTTTTTTTTGCCGTTGTATAGTTACGCTACTCAATGCAATGCAATATTTAAATAGTAGTGCTGCTTGTAACACCCCCCCCCCCCTTTCTTCCATTTCCCTGTAGCCTTCCCCTTGCTAATAATAACTGAATATGCATGACCCCCCCCCCCCCAAACCCACACACTCCCACCATGGACCCTCCCTTACCCTCTCTGCCCCTTAGCGTATTGTGATGATGTGTGTTTTGAGAACTTGAAGCCATTAACGCCTGTTTTAAGATGCCTGTGCCCTGCAGATACTACTATTACTACAGTACCATGTATATTATATTGAAGTGTATGCGTGACTGACTATGCATGTGCCCCCCCCCCATGCTTGCTTTCATGCATGCCTTTTGATCACTCACATCTCAAATTAAGGAGGTTTGCTAATGTGTATTTATATATCTATCCATTTCCCACCTTTCATACGCTTCCTATTCTGATCATATTGTTGATTTTGAAACCGGAGCGACTTTGTGTCTCATGTATTTTGCGCTCATTTTGGTGACGGATTTCTTCTTGAAGGCCTCTTTATCTGTTCTTTTTTTCAGAACACAGAGAATATTTTCCAAACCCTTGCCTTTCACTCCCTCCGATTACAGGTGCTAATGACATTTTGACTTTAATTTTTTAAAATATCTTTTTACTAACTTTATTTCTTCCTTTGATTTATATGAAATGTAAAAGTATTCTTTATGACTGTTCCATAAGGATACAATATGCTTAAGTGACCGCTTTCCTTTTAAACTACTGTTGTTATAGCGTTAGGTTGTAGCCTTTATGTCGCTAGTTAGCTTAGCATATTCAAAACCATATTGTTTGACAAAACGACAGTTAGATTATGTGTTAAAGATGTGGTGTCAGGGTAAACCTCCTTAATCAACTGCTTTAGTATCTGATCTATGCTTGCGCCTGTCCCATGGGCCAGCATGAGATAGGCCTGCACTTTTAGGCCTGGACTCAAACGCTGATTAGCCGTTAGCGATGTATGCTAGCCAGTAACTTGTTGTGGCTTATTTTCTGCCAATGCTACTGGATAAAGTCAAGTGTTTGATCCCAGGTCTAAGGCATAGGCCCCACTCTTGAGGCTCCAGCCTTTTTAATCTTTCCTTGGCTAAAGCTAACTCACAACCGAGCAATTTTAGCAACCCGCTAGCACTAGTCCCACTCACATTGCCTTTTTGAAATCCCAGATGACCTAATCTTTTCTGCAGCTTTAGATAACATGACCGCAAGCAGTTTTTTTTCCTTTTTTTTTTTTTTAGAATAATAATTGACCTAATTTGCATGCATTTTGTTACGACTAAAGTCTTAATAATGGCTGTGTGATGGTTTAACTGCTGGCCTTCATAGATTCACTGTGTTTGTTTTGTTTTTCTTCTCATTTCTTTTATTATTTTTGAAACATTGTTTGGGTTTCTATCCTTCCACTCTGCTGGCTTCCCCTCCTCTGTCGCCGCTACATCAGACCTGAGCGCTCCTAAGAAGTGTCGAGCGCGCTTTGGGCTCGACCAACAGAATAACTGGTGTGGCCCGTGCAGGTGTGTATGGTGTTTGCACTGGCCAGGACCAAGCTAAGGCTGGGCTCAATGCTCTCTCTAAAAAACAAACCAAAAAAAAAAAAATCAAAACTCTGGGATTTTCTCTTTGCTTTTCGCTGCTCTGTGCTTCCAGTTTCTCTCTTGCTCTTGTGGTTCTTAGCTTCCTGTGTGCACCAGGCCAAGCTATCGCCACCTCACAGCTTCCTCCAGCTACGCCCTGCCGGTCTCTCGCTGGGCTACAACTGTTCAGTTTGACCTCCTATTTGGGGAACAGGGTTTAACAGCTTCTCTTTGTATGGCTGTTGTGACTGTTAAATGAGTTTAGTCTTAGTTATTCTTAAGAGAAACCGGGCAGGTCAAAGCTATAGGCGCTTGTGAGCTGCCGTAGCTTGGTGTTCATAGAGGATATCCCAGTGTGACCAGCCAAAGCCTAAGTCCTGGCTACATGTTTTTGTCTGTGCAATGACGTGTCCATTTTTGTTTCCTTTTTCCTTTTTTTCTTTTTTGTCTGTGTTTGTGTGTACATGTCTACCTCTTTGGCTAACAGATGCAAATACCCCAAAGAAGTGTCGTGCCTTGTTCGGGCTTGACCAGCTGAGTTTATGGTGCAAACCCTGCAGGTATAACTGCTGTACCACTGGGAGGAGGACATCCACATCAGCAGATCCTTCCTCTTGATTATTTGTTCAGATCTCGCTCTAAAACATGTTTCCAGCCATGAACAGATGGCGATCTCTTTTTTCTCACTCAGAAATTTCCTGCTGTAAATTTCTACCAATTTTCACAATGAACTCGGTTCAAGCCCAGTGGCAGAAAATGGATTTCTTAGCAGCAGCTATAATCTAATAAGATGTTTTTGTCTTTTTGTATTCATTTAGACGACAATGTTTCATTGTGAATATTTGAAATCCATTTTCTTCCGGGACTGTGGATAGTCCTCCACATCTTCACTGTTATGTATGTCCTGAAATTGGCACCCTTGATAACTGTGATGCTGACAAATTTAGGCCTGTTTCCTTTGAGGGCCTTTTGAGTGACACTCTTTTCTGTGCCCTCTTCCTCCTCCTTTCCCACCTCTTCTTCCTCTTCAATAACCCTTACTTAGTCCCTACCTGTTGTCTTTCTGTTCTGACACAAGCAGTCTTTGAATTGGGAATATTTTCATGGTAGGTATTTGTTTCTGCTAAGTAATTCTCCCTTCTCTGTGTCTTGGCTTCAGTCACCATTTTATTTTCTCCGACACAACTGTCAACACCATTCATTGTACTGCTGTTCTACATTTACATACTTTTTGTTTTAATTTTTTTGCACCAAATTTTATATTTAAAAAAGAATCACAGGAAACATAGCGCTATTAAAGATCCAGTGAAAGATGAGTTATTATTAGTACTACTAGTAAGTTTAATTCTCTGCACCTCATCAATGCGCTGTCCTCTGATTGGCCCACGTATCCCTCTCACAAGCTGCGAACGAGCTTCATGAGAAATACATTACATCTGCACCTCCTGAGCTCTGGCGTTTCGCTGTAGGAGCCGAGAGGTTAAAAGTTCTCTCTGGGCTCCCATTTCCTAAAAGATTCATCTGCTGTAATTTCCCACGAGAGCCGGGGAATCAATAAAGATACACGGGCACATACGATGAGTCGATATGTCTGTTAAAAAATGGATATTAGCTCATTTGTAGCAGTTTGACGGACAGTTATCGGGAGCGGGACGTCTGTGGAGAGCCAAAACGGTAGCATTTTGCGCGGGTCGATGCGCAGTGCCACCCAGAAGTGACGCGATACCTGTAGATGGTCTTGACAAATGCCATAGTATATAGGATATGCAGAAAAAGACATAAAATGCAGAAAAAAATATGATATGATATGGATATGGATCCATCTGGACATTGTAAATTTGTGATATACAGTATGTGGCTTTAATATGAAAGATTTAGCTTCCAACTGTACTACATTTAATCAAAAAGTATTAATCTCCTGTTTCAGTAGCATCTTTAAAAAAAACACCAACCTACTTTATGTCGCTCTAAGTAAAAAAAAGAAAGGAAAAAAGGCTGTATCCTAGAGGCATCCCTGTGATAAATACATCGTAGAGAGAGAGGTCAGTGCCAGGGTCAGGCGAGAGATGAGGTGGGCAGAGAATCCCCCCTAAACCAAATGTGTAGCAGTCACTCCACATTCACTGGATACGGCCAAACCAGCTCCTTTATTCCACTTCCTCCCAAAGCCAGAGCACCGCTAGGGCCCCGGGACTCGGCAGCCGATGGGGGGGGAGGGAGGGAGGGAGGGAGGGGTTGCGACCTCGGGCGGGAGAGCAGACATGACGCCTTGACCCCTCACGCGCACTCACACTCGTGTCTTTGGGGCAGAGACAAGGGGTTAGCCGGGATCGTGTAGACTTTATACATAAAACTTGGACACCCTCAGGAGAGCTACTTGCGCGGGCCTTTTTTTTTTTTTTTCTGCAGACAGGCTGTAAACTCAAGAATGCTAAGTTAATGTACAGCCTCGCTCAAAGTGCAATTAGATAAAGGTGTAGTTTTGAGACGATTGCTAGAATTTGTCTCCGCCGTTTAAGATGATTTACTGTCACAGGAGAAATCATGAAGCTCTATCGTGTAAGGCTCATGTACATTTCAAAACTTTCATTATTAACTCGAAACGCATTTGGCCTAATAGTATTTAAAATGTATTGCTTAGCCAAAAACTCAACACAGCTAAAGATTAGGGAGAAATCAATGGATGTTCACTGTAGCGAAACACCACACACACCTAACATTTAATTCCCCTCCTTTGTCCCCCAATGGGCCAGACCCATTCAGCGAAAGAACAATCGTTACACAATTAGGATGCTCATCTTGATCTCTTGTCTCAGTCTTTTGCATCTTTTCTCCTTGGCTATTTTCTTTTCTGGTGCTAAATTTGTAATCTTCTCCATGTCTGTCCTGTCTGGTGATTTTGATTTTGGAATTATACTGTCATTTCTATCACCTTTCCTTGGCATGAGAATGCATCGTATTGTATCTGTCAGTGCCCAAATGCACCTGTTATTTGCTTGACCAAGTTCCCCCTGTTTGATAATGTGTGTTCAATTGAAACATTGTGGACCTATGTTTAATACATTTATGTTGAGTTATTGGATATGAAGTATAAATAAGAGCAAGAATCCAATTACTATGTAGTGCGTTGTGTACGATCAGAGGGGATCTTTTGTCAAGTGCAGATGCATTGAGGTCTTTGAAAAGCAAAGGAAATCTGTTGTGGCTAAACAACCATCTTTTTTTTTTCTTTGGCCTTGTCCCTCAGGAGAAAAAAAAAGTGCATTCGCTACATCCAAGGTGAAGGCAGCTGTGCCAGTCCTCCCTCTTCGGACGGAAGCTTACTCGACTCTCCCCCACCCTCCCCCTCCTCGCTCATCCTCTCCCCTTCGCCGAAAGAGTCCAAACCTCAGACTGAACAAATGCAACCTCTCTCACTGACTATGAAACCGGCCCACCAGCCACTCCACCTCCACCACCACCCCGCGCACCTTCTGACCGGCCCGCCATCTTTGGTTCAGCTAGACAACAACTCTTCCTCCTCGGCGGCCAGCAAAACGTCCGGCGCGTCGTCCCACAACGGGTCCCTGGAGCACGGCGAACTCCCGTCCTCGCGGGGTCAGCCGGGGTCTTCCTTGGGACGTCCTGCAGCTTTGCTATGTCATTCCCGCTCGCTGCTCCCCTCTGCGGCCTCTCAGCCTCTGTCGCTAGTGACCAAGTCTATAGAATAGTCCTTTTTTAGCTCTGCACCTTTGTAGACCTTTCCGCTTCATGTTCTTCTTTTTCTGTGCCATTGAGGCGTTGGAATTTTAGTTTTGTTTTATTAAAGTTCATTGGTCAATATTTGACCCATCATTATCAAAAAGTCTAATTATTATAAAGAAATACGATGAGCTGTAGTATAGCTTTGTGAATCTGCCAAAATTTTTATGAATTTTGTTTGATGTCTTTTTTGTAGTGTTAAAACCGTGCAAACAGAAAAGTTTATTTAGTTCCACTTCTAAATGGATATAAAAGGTCGGCTAGGATACTCAGCAAGCCCTACTCAGAAAAGTTGGTTCTCCTTCTTTATTTGTATTAAATACGAGCTTGCGAACCAATCATTGACATCGACAAACGTGATGAGGGCACAAGGCTGGCGTTGACACCTCACCGAGGAACAATATTGTGATGTTACTTGTTCATGTTTAAATGTACAGAATAAAGGGGCGGGAGTGTGTGGGGGAGGGTTACTGTTGTTAAATATGCATTCTTCCACTGCGTTGTCTTTTTCTTTGTTGTTTACCTTTTGGGGCGGAGTCAGGTGAGTGGGCGGGGCTTGGGGAGGGAATTGTAAGTTGGGGGGTTATTAAATTGTCACAACGCTAGGACCAGTAGTATTTATTGCTTTAGAGATTGCTTGTTGTACCTTGTACGTGTCTCTTTTTGATTTGTTTATTAATACATTGTACAAATATTTTTTCTTAAGGTTAAGCGACTTATATATATGAATGAACCATTTTTACAAGGATTTGAAAAACACTAAAAAAAGGTTTTGTTATTATGGATTACTTTTCCGCGCTGAAAACCTGGATTCCACTCAGTGTCCCGTGTATAGGTCTCACAAACAAAAAGTATGCACAAGCTCATTTCAACAGATGCGTCGATAAGCCATTTTACAAATAGAAGAAAAACTAACTTGAAGCAGACAGTGGGTACCGTGTCTTCAGTGGTTGGAAAAAAACACCCTTCTTTTTTATTGCACAGTCCGATCTCCCCGACTGTAGATTTGTGTACAGATTTTGCGTGCCAAATTTTTGTGATAATTTCCTCTGCCCCTCTAACCATGCTGTAGGGACATTTCTGTTCATTTTGTTGTCATTTTTTTAATTTAGACACCATTCTTTGCTGTGACGTTACATAGATTGCTATGTATGTAGTATAAATGTTGCTATAACAAATGTGTTTGGTAGCAAACTGTCAAATATTAAAATTTAAACTAATAAAAAGACGGACATCATACTGTATAAACCCACGCGGGCCAAATTATGTATATTAGGAGGTTCATAAAAAACTATTAAATACAAAAAAATACACAAACTGCCACTTTTAAGTACACTTCTACATATAGGTAGATAGAAAAAATAGGCATGTTGATGTTGCAAGAGGCTGTAAAAAAGCTACAAGAGAATCATCCACTCGGTGCCATTGTAGTTGACATGACGACTGTAAGCTGTCGATTTCTTCTCTGGTTTATTAAGATGCTAATGATAAATAGTTTGAATGTTTCCTTAACGGCTGTGATGTTCCTGTTCTATTTTATGCTCTTATCTTTTCCGTTTGTTTGTTTTTCCTGTTATTTTAAAATGGTTCACAAAACCATGTTTTTGTAATGAATAAATGTTTATGCTGTACAGTCTCTGTAGCATGCAGTTCTGTATTAATAAAAGCAACTTAGTATGTGCACACGTGTGGCTTTCACTTATTCACAACAGGCAGAGGAGTCAGTTCAGGAGATTTGCCGTTTGCAATGGGAAACTTACAAAGAGCTGAATTCTCAATATTTAAAATTAAAAAAATATATTTAAAAAAAAAACATTAACACAAGTTTAACTACATTGCAATTCACAATAAAAGTCCAAAAGCAGAAATTATATATGAATAGGCTGAGGGTAGTAATGTAACAAAGATGATTCACTGCCTGTCTGTGGAAAGTGTTGATCATTTCTACCAACATTATAATTTAACACTAATTGTTCAATTGTCCACAAACCTTGGTGCATCAGAAACCTTTACATTCTGTTCACAGACTGTAGTGAGGAGTAAACTATCCTCTCTTTATCAAAATAATGTGTACAGAAACTTTCTTTCTGATAGTCTCAAGTGTAAATTCAACTGCAAACATTCATAAATTACTTTTGAAAATTTGATGAGCGCAATTTCAGATAAGTCATGCCTCACTAGTCAGAAGACACGGCTCTATTATGAGCGGCACTGCATCATGACAGTTTCTTCTATTTCATTGTTTGAACTGCGCAGTACTTTAGATAGATGCCAATAGAAGAAAAGTTTGTTAATTCTCTCACTAAAAGTACAATGTATCACAAGCTATAAGTGTTTTTGCACAACAAAAATGTCTAAATCAAATTTAATGAAAGAAGAAAGAATCCATTGCCAATTTGGATTGCGCAGTGTAAAATCTGAGTATACAGGTATCGACATGTTTTCCTGTCAGTGATCTCCAGTCTCCTTCACAATGTGCAGAGCATGTTGTCATGATTTGGTTATAAAATACACATTTTAAGACAATGCTTTGTAGTTTAATTCGGCCATTTAGTCACAAAAAATAAGACCATTCAAATTCATACTTTTGAAATGTGTAGTTTAGATACTAGTTTTTTAGTATAAATTAGTATCCAAGTATTAATATGTCTGACAACTCTGTTAGTAAATATGCTTAAAAAAAGACTCCAATACATAATCAAGCCAGTGTAAAAAAAAGAAAAAAGAAAAAAAGTGCAACTGTATCAGCAACTACACCAAATCACATAATTTCATCTGTAACAACCTTTACAAACATTCCTCTTCTGTGGAGCTTCAAATGGGCATCAAAGCATTGAAACATATACATCATTTACCGTGATCCCAACACGGAATCAAAGTTAATATTTATTTGTTTACTTAAATAAACATATAAGAAAAGAAAGGTGCGAACAGTTGGGCTGTACTTGAGCGTGGCCGTGATCAGTGCTGTCCTCCATGAAAAAAAACCCAGAGTGGATTGTGATCACGCCAGCCCAGTCTCCGCCTTTGTTCCCCCTTTGAATGTATACACTAAGCTTATTCTTAATGCATTTGTGCGGTCTATACCCTTGAACTATAAACCATCACACGGGCGACATATAGGAACATGGGAGGCGCTCGTCACGGTTCCATTGCGTTTCAAGGAGGAGCGGGGGCCTTTGTGTATACCTGAGTAAAAGAAATGTTGTGTTTTTGATGTTAGACGACATGGAGCGAACAATGTAGAAGGCCGTCTTCCCAGGCGAAGCATATACAGCAAAACATTACCTAGGAAATGTCCCCTAGTTTGCGGCAAACAAGAATGAATTGTTTCGGATGGATTTGAAAAAGCAAAAAGCCGCCCATGACCCCGTTCACATTGTTACAAAAAACAGAGAAAAGCCTGCATAAACATCAACAGCTTTCCAAAACAGCTCTACATCTTCAATCGAGCCTCAATTAACATAAAGAACCGGTGCTATTTTCTGAATTCTCATTTTGTTGGAACGCGCATTCGCCAAGGTATAAATAGACATCGAAATCAACTCCCAACTCTGCGTGACCTTGGCCAAGCCCTTCATTCAGGCCTGGAATGCTTCTTGGTAAAGCGCAGCCAGTTTAATGTCTAGGTTTAAAAAGCACTCGAGACATTTTGTTTGGGACTGAAGAGCCCGGCTTGTGCAGATCTTGACCACAGCGCCGCCACATAGATATGAACGTCCGCTACAGTTGATTGAAAAGTGAAGGGACAGATAGCCTGGCTGGTTTGTGCAGTGATTCCCAACCTTTTTCATACCCCTTGGGCCTTTTTTATGCTCCGGCTACCCCCTGCCTCGAGAACACAGCTGTTTATTTAGAAAGGGATAAAGTTAACACCTTATTCAAAGAGTTAAGTACATCTATAAAGTACTCTCACACCCATACATTTTACTGCAGAATATCACAAAATAATATCCAAATAGTATTAAGTTGTTCTTTGTATTCTCCATCTGAAAGAGCACAGATACCCCTGGTTGGGAATCAAATTAGTAGCATGGCCAATAAATAAACAATTCAAAATGCAGGACCTAGAAATTATAGAAGCTTATGGGGGGGACATGTTGACAAATTTTAGACATCACAGACTTATTTATGAGGTGGTACTTGGTGTGAAAAGTTGTGAAAAGAGGTAAGTTAAGATACTATCTGTAACCCATTGTCCCAAAGTGTTGTTTGCTTCTCTAAGGATGACCTGCTCTGCTAGTTTAGTATATACAATGAGTGTTTTGAACACTTTCATTCAAGTTCAAAACAAGCAAAAAAAAAAAAAAAAAAATGTTATAGCCTAAAGTCCTAAAAACAAAAATATCTCTTAAATTAAAATGTAACAAATATGAGTGTTTACTGCAGCTCACATTCCTCAAACATCTTAAGCACTTAGAGTTTTAATAATCTCTCACAAATTAAACTGGGAAACGTGCACTTGCCGTCATCATTTTTAAAAAGTAACATTTCAAAGAATCATCCCACTCTTTATTCACTAACAATTGTCCTCTAACCTTGAAGAACAAACCGGCGCACATGAAAGGTGGCTATTTTTCAGATATTTCCTCTTTCTTAGGATATGAAAGGCGCTCTTTTATCTGGTAAATAAATAGGGGCGACCACACAAGGGGAGCCTGCTACAGCGGGTTTGTCTCGAGGACTATCCTGCAGCGAGCGAGCAACAGGGACGCTTTAATCAAACACATTTGGTCCAGTGTTACACTAAACACAGGGCCAATAACGGGGTGTGTGGACAACAAGAGGGCAGTTTTAATACACACTGGACAGTGGAACAGACAACTAGTTATACAGCTACACATTGAAGACATAAATACGACAGATATCTTCTTATATATACAGTATGTGTGCACTTTGTGGAACATTTATGTATATGATTAAGTCTTCATTACATAGGGCCTGATTTACGTAGCAGTTTATAAATGATAAAAGACCACAGCGCATGTTAATCTATAATTCATATCTACTCCACTAATAATACAAACAGGCTTAGTAAATCAGGCCTTTAGAGTGAACTATGAAGTGTGCACTACTTAGTCTGTTCTATCAGCTCGGAGTGTGCCGCTTTGTTTATACTGTGTGCAGCCCACGTGAGCAATACTTAGTGTGTACTACCAAGTGTGGATTAGTGTGTACTATGCATAAAAAGAATTGCACATATCAAGTTTAAAGTACAACATACAGTATTTGGTGTTGTAACATTTTAAATCTAAATCATGTTTGGTTTTCAAACCATACACTATGGTCCTACTCCCTCTTGCACATTTAAAATGTATGAAAGTTGAGTTGTAGCGGTGCACATTTGAAATTCTGCTTACTGACAGTGTGATCATTGTTTAGTCTTGGGTTTGACAACCACCTAATGCAATGCCCAGAAGAAACCGCGCAGGCATTGTGGTCACAGCAGATAAGACACAAGTTGAGAGGAAAGCAGCAGACCTCTGTACAGGTGTGCCGTGTGTGTGTGTGGCTGTCGGCTGTGTGTCACCGGTGCCCTAGTCCCTAATGATGGCGGTGTGCAGCGAGCTAACTACCCTCACAGTGGAGCCAACCCTCAGGCTAGTGCCACATCCCTCCATCAAGGCCTGCCTTCATCCCAGCTTTACACTATAGGCCCAAAGACACACGCGCACATACACACCCGCACACGGCCAATGACAAATAATTCATAATATGGCCCTGCCTGAAAGTTTGCCACACTAGCTCATTACGCAGCCCATTGTAAGCGCCTGACATTCTCTGAGCATAATAACGCTCCTTGGCCGGGCGCGTGTTTGAAGTGACATCTCACTAGAGGGAAAAAGCGAAATAAATAAAGAAACCAAAAACACCCAGTTGTGCTTTGTGTTGTTTTTCACCTTGGCAACTCTCAAGGTGATGCAACTTTAGCTGCCAGATATCAATAATGGATCCCTGTTGTTTCTTGATGTGGTACAAGGTCCAGCAATGACATATCAAATGAAGACTGAGAAGTGGTTACTCGTGTCATTCACAGAAGAAGAAAAACACTTTTCTGTTTAAATAAATTACAGGTAACAAGAAGATGATGTGAGAAGGATGGCAATGAAACTCTTACACATCATCTGTATAACTAAATATTATTTGTTTGTGAGGCTTTAAGTGTGGCTACTGCCGTCGGTGCTTCTACTAACCCAATCAACTACTTTTCCTAAGCAATACTAGTGATGAATGCCTGGTTAATTCTTTATGTGAAATATATGAATGGATACAATTAGTTTAAATTAATTGTAGTGAACAGCAGGGACACAATGAAAGGACGACATTGAAAACTAGAAGCAATCTGAACAGACTGACAGTGTGAATGATCAAGGTTGAGCAAGGCTCTATAGACGGACCAATTATATCATGTCTAAAATGGCATTTAGCAGCAAAACAAATGAGAATGTTGACTTACCTGTGAACTGCATGTAATATACGAATGAATAAACAGTATATTCTTGGATTACAATGTTGTACTGTATTCATATGCGCATACACAGAAAATATGAGCGTGGCACTGTAGAATGTATTCATGTAAAATCATAATGAGCCTTACAATTGAGATGGAGCATTATGACAGAATTCTATGGCAGAGTCGTCTTTGAGAGAAACGTAATTTTGACGATTTCTAAATGCGCTTTACATGTGGTGGAATTGACAATAGATTTAACTGAACTGGACTGAATATCTTCCCTACTTAATGATACATTTTCCCCCACATTAAACAAAGTGAGATCATACATTTATTACAGAAGAGTGACTGTCAGTTCAAAGGACTGTAAGCCACAAGATTAAGATGGTAAAGTTATAGAATTGTGTAAAATGGTGATATACGATTGTAAAACATGGAGACCACAGCCTGTTGTTAATCCAAACTACTGATTGAGTTTATCCAGAGACGGGCAGTACTGAGTTACATTTACTCAAGTAGTTACTTTTTGAAGTAACTGTACTTCATGAAGTAGTTTTATCACACTGTATATTTTACTTCCTTTTGAGTAATATTATTTTAA
Source organism: Neogobius melanostomus (assembly GCA_007210695.1). Classification (NCBI taxonomy): domain Eukaryota; kingdom Metazoa; phylum Chordata; class Actinopteri; order Gobiiformes; family Gobiidae; genus Neogobius; species Neogobius melanostomus. The sequence goes on along the minus strand of VHKM01000299.1, from coordinate 2,813,834 downwards.
ACTTACTGGAGTAAAACATTTGGTTACTCTCCACCATGAGCAAATCTGTACAGGACAAAAGCTTCGTGGGTGGCGCAGTGGTTAGTGCTTGTGCCTCACAGCAAGAAGGTCTGGGATTTGATCCCGGCTGGACACGGCCTTTCTGTGTGGAGTTTGCATGTTCTCACCGTGCTGGCATAAGTTTATTATAAATTGTTGATAAAAATGTATAAAAGTTGAATTAATTTAAACTTCAGTAAATGTTCTTGCATCCTTCTGTTTCTATTTTTTTAATGATGAAATGTCAGATATTTTGCATTTTATCAGTCGGATTACAGCCACACTAAAACATACATCAATCATTTTTCGCTCAGTATTATAGTATTATAGTATTTAGTAATAAGTACTTTTTACTTTTACTTGAGTAATTATTTGGATCACAATATATTTAAAAGTAACATTACATACTTGAGTATATAATTTTGGCAACTCTACCCACATGTGGGTTTCTCTCCCACTTGGAGCTGCATTGATTTTGCCTGTTGGTCTCACAGTCCAGTGCTTCACTTCTGACACTAAACACTTTGACTTAATCTGCCAGACTGTACCGCGGCTGAAGCGGCTTGGTGAGAAACACGCTGCGGTCCCTGGCACATGACGAGGGTACAGAGGAGGCTTACACATACAAGTAAATGGCTGCATGGTAACATTGAAAAGAGATTTTTCCCCCCACTGTAATAATCAGGCAGTTCACAGGCAGTGAGCTCCTGGCGAGCCTATAGGCATGTGGCTAGGTGCTCCCTGTCCTGGGGCAAGACGGAGAGAGATGGCTCTGACTTTTCAGTGAGCACGGGTAACGGGAGAGGAAACTTTCTGTAAAACAGGGGTGAAAAAGAGGAGTGAGGGGAGATCTGTCCAGAATACTAGAGTCTGTGATAAAACGCATTTCAGGATTGGTATGTTGATTGTCCTGGGCCTGTTCATTTAGTTGGTTTCACATTTTGTGGAAAAATACTGTATGAACATACACAGATTTTATTTTTCACACATGAATGATAAAGAATTAAAACACGTTGCATCAAGATTGACAATAACTCCTGCAGAGGCAGAGCTTAGCTTTATGCTGAGCTCTGAGCAAAGAGTTGAATGATAGTGCAGTGTGATCCAGTCCTGATGAAATCCAGATGTATCAGCCCTGCTCCTCATCACCACGACCTCCTCAACGGGCCTTGTGCTTATATTTACAGAGGAGTCTAGAAAAACAGCCAAACCCATGGATTATAGTCCAGATCTCCCCACAAGCACATGTCTTCTCCTAATGCCAGAACTCTGTATCTGATGCCATCTTGTAGTTGAATTAATGAACAGCATTTATCTGCTTCCTGAAATACTGAATTACTCCTGGCCAGTGCAACAGCTGACAAGACCCTCGTGAGTAAGGGTACCGTGCTGTACATTGAGCTTTAAATGACAAGATACTATGAGGTCTGTAGTTTTCTCACTATAGGGCTGCTCAACTTTGGAAGTATTGTGATTGTGATTAGATGTGCAATGTAGGTTTTAAAGTCAACATTCATTTCGCTGTGCACATTTTAAACGTGTAAAAGAGAATAAAGTGGGTCCAGACTGCAGGGTGAACAGGTTGTAAGCATATTTAGACCCCATGGAGACCGGATACATTTACATAGTGCTTTAATTTGAACTACTTGTACACCCATAACCATAAAACCATGTTCCCGCAACTTTCCTCGTCTCTAATTGTGGAGTCTGTCGCTCCCTCCAATTAAGAGGCTTGGGGGAAATCTGATCGACCTCAGTCTAGCATAAAAATATTCTTGTTTCCGATTGTCGAGGACTGATTTTCTACATTAATAATTTGTTTATTAAACTTGTTGGAAAACCTGAACATGTCGCAAAGTCGCTGCGAAACTTTTAACTAAGAAACGTTGGCATCGAATAAAATATAAACAATGCACAAATACAACAACGCTGAAAGGGTGTGAACAAAACACAAGCCTAGTCATCGAGAAGAAAATGGCTGCAAACATTTTTCTCATCCTCCTAAAAAAATGTCCCTAAAGAAGAAACCCAAAGGCCTCTTACAAAACTCCCGTGAGGTGCGACAATATGTCCTGAAAAGACAATACAGTTGACTTGTTTGTATAAGCGTACACTTAACACTTTCATCCATCCATTCACAATCGAGTTTGTATTGTGTGATTTGTACTCTAGTATTACTTCCTATTAGCCCTTTTAGCTTTTGCAGGATTGGAAAGCAGCCAGACGCGTCAATACAGCCCAGAATAGCAGGTAGGAAACAATTTCCGTGACTTCTTTACTCCTCAGTCAAACGCAATGCATTGTAACTTCAGTGCCACGCTCAACCTCAAAGTGGCGCGGTGATTCTGTACGGAGTAGACACAATTATGGGGAAACATGGCGGTAAGCATCAGGCTGTAAGACAAGAGAGCCATTTTAAAAGGAGATTAGCGCTGACACTTCCCTGCGTCGCGGCGTGCAGTGATCACATACAGGCTGTGCGCGTGTGGGAGGCCCTTTGTGTCACTTGTACCATTCAAAGTGGGAGAAGACGACGCCTCCGACAGATCAAACCCAAACTAATAAGCCAGGATGCTCAAATTAACAATGAGGCCTTGTTTAACTCCTGACTTCCCTGCGCTCGAACAGCACAGCCGAATTTAAAGCCACGCGATGGAGAGATGCTCGGATATAATGACTGCACTCTGTGGCCTGCGAAACAGCAAAAAATAAATAAATGGGTAAATAAAGTATGTTTGTTGACGCATGCCTCGGCGCAGCTCGGAAATGAAAACAACGCTAACAAAGACGACATACTGTGGTGCTACTGAGAGCCTGGTTTCTGCCTCTACATAGACCTTGGAGTGAAGCATCCCCTCCCTTTCGCAGCAATAATCTGCCTCCATTGTTCCCCTGAAGAGGCTTGTTGAAAATTAATTTGGGCTGGTCAACAGTCAATAACATCCTCCCTGGAGACACGCAGTTTAACCCCAATAGAAGCGCAGCGCACAGACACACAAACACTCCAGTCCACATTCACAGAGCCCCTCAATAGCGGAGCATTATTGACCAATTTTGTGAGCTTAATGTACCTACAATTCACCCGCGGGCAATCGGCTCTCGCCTCCTCGTCGGCTTTCATCCTCTTGTCACGTTATCGTGTTGTCCTGTCTTTTTATTCAGGACGCACCTTTTTAGAGCGGAGGTTTTCAGGGGCAGCAGCTGACAGACACGTGGACCGGAGAGGGAGCTGCAACAACAAAGCTTTAATGGTAATGTAGTGAAAGACCGAGCTCTATTAGGTCATTACTAATTACTCTATACAACTGTCCGCAAACATAAAGCTCGCCAGATACTGCAGGAAATGTTGGATTTTGTTAATATCAGTGGAACTTTTACTTTATAGCACAGTCATAACATAGTAATAGGATGGAGCATTGTAACATAGAGAAAGCAAGCGGTAAAGAAGTTTGCAGCCATGTTTCCTGCATATAACCAAAAAAAGTACAAATCATTGTTAGTTGTAATTCAGTTTTTATATATAGTCATATCACCATGAACAAAAATTAGGTGTGTCCTGTGTTCATGTTAATACCAAAATGACACCATGTATAACACTTTTAATTACCATGCTATTTCTATTGTATACCATGAGTGCGTTTACATGCACTCGAGTATCCAGGTTATTAATGGGGATTTTAAGTTTCCTGGTTTTGTCTGGTTCATGTAAACACAGAGGACAGTTTCCTGGTTAAGCCAATATCCATATTATCAGAAACCAGGATATTCTCACTGGGATATTCCCACAGTTTCCAGGATACTGTACCATGTAAACAAAGTATCCTGGTCTTTCACCATTGCTGACATACTGAGCATGTGCAAACCTTTGAAACAAATACAGCAGGAGCAAAAACTTTCCGACAGTCATTTTATCTGGTACCTGGGCTTTAAAAAACGTTGTATCTTCAACAAAACATTGAAGTAACTTTAAAAAAATAATTTTTTTGCTCTGTGGTATCTCCAGTGGAAATCAGCGCTGCGCTCGGATCAAACCAATTTTATTTTATTTTTTTCAATACTCACATATTGGGGCGACGGTGGTGCAGAGAGTAGAGCGGGTCGTCTTGTGACCAGAGGGTCGGCGGTTCGAATCCCGCAGGTGCCCACTGTCGTTGTGTCCTTGGCAAGACACTTCACCACCTTGCCTCCAGTGTCTGCGTACACTGGTGTATGAATGAGAGAGTGAATGGGTGACTGGTTCCTTGATGTAAAGCGCTTTGAGTGCCTAAAGCAGGTAGAAAGGCGCTATATAAAAATGTGACCATTTACCATTCACATCTGTCGCTGACGCTGGGAAAGAACTCTACTGTTTTAAGTGCTTCTTTGGATAGTTCTTGTCCCTGTGCCAGAGAAATGTCAGAAAAAGCCATGCGTTAGCAACATTGCTAAAGTATTTAGCTTCTTAACATATTTATCATTAGCTCCGCCCCTCTCGGGAGCCTAAACATCCAGGATACTGTAGTTGCTCATGTAAACAGGGATATGAGTGTCCTGGTTTCCCGAACACATGTAAACATCTTATCCAGAATACTGTCATAACCAGGATATGCCTAATAACCAGGTTACTCGAGTGCATGTAAACACACTCCATGTTATTACCTTCATTGTAAAGCACAGTTGACATAATGTGATATTAACCCAGGCTGTTGTTGATATATAGTGTATCCATGTCCCACGAGATGACAGTTTTCAGAAAGCTCATCCACATATGTGCTCCCTCGTTTAATGCGATGCCATAAATATTTGTTGTTGTTCTGTAACGCTACAGTTTAATAGCTGAAATGCGTAATCATAAAATGTTGACGAGGTTGCACAAATGCACTGACAGTCAAATCCTGCATGTTCCTACTGGGAGGTGATTTATTGGAAGGGCTAAAGTCTGTTGTATGGTGTTCGGTATTTTTTTTTGCTGAAAGATCTCACCAGTGGAGACAAAGTGAGGCCAGTAAACAGCACACTGACCTGCAGCCCCTCAGACCGCAGTGTTGGTGCGGCTGTATTTTCATTTTAAATCAGACAAACAGAAACACCTGAGCGTGCTGTCGGCCTGTGCTCGGACACTCTGCAGCCCGCTCTTTCACAAACACAGCTCCTCGCATCAGAGCAGCACTCATCTTTAGAGGAGTCAGCTATTTTTCGTGTTCAGACACAGGCATGAGGCAACTCTGCAAAAGAGCAACACAATACTCGCTCTGTCCACCGAGTGCATTTATTTCTTCCCAAAAGTCAACTCCGAGATTCATCCCCGAGGGTCATCCAGTGAAAAGTATCAGTGTCTAGTGACAGACTGAGGCAACAGCTGTGGCGAGTGTTGCAACGGCCTTGAACAAATTAAAGACACTTACATCAGGAGCCAGTTTTGTACTCGGACCAAAACACTCTCACAATGACACGAGCACAAACTGTCTTCTGTCTTCCAGAAGTACAGCAGCCAAGCAAAACTGCAATTACTCTCTGACCGATCACAGTTTGATGAACAGCCATGAAAAATACTGACCACTTCCAATAATTTTGATATCACTGTGTGCTATGTGGTAACTGAAAGCTGGAAAACCATTTAGGGGATATTGGAGGATCGCCTATCATCCTCCACCTGATTTGAAGTTCATTACAAACTGTGCGCACTGTGGTTTAGTGATCTTGCCATTTGTGGAGTTTATGGGGGTTTTCTCCATGCACTCCGGAATTCCACATCAACCTAAAACATACACAAGAGGCTAAAACCTCCAGCTGGATGGTCCTGACTAGGGCTCGCGGTACCGTCAAATGATACCACTCTGGTAGGTGGTACTACTGGTATCAAAAATATTCAGTTATCGAAAGAGGGTACCAAAAGAAATATAACCCTTTATATTCCGTTTGGTTACTGTTGGTCATCAAACATCAAAAAAAGAAAAGAATAAGTGAAAGACAAGTTGAAAAAACAAAAACAAGTGGAACATTTTGAGAATACATGATAAAAGATGGAAAACATTTGGGAAAAAAAAAAGGGAAAAGAAAGTTGGGGAAAGAAAACACCAAAAGAAAATTTGGGAAAAAAAGTTAGAAAAATATGGAACATTAGGCTTTTTCCGCCCTTTTGTTGTTAAAGGGGAACGGTTTCTTGGTTTGTTTTCACCTCAAACAAATGATACAAATGCAAAAAGAAATGAAACTGGAAGACCAGAATAATAAATCAAAACAATTATTAATCTGTTTGATGGGTGGGGTTTTTTCTATATGACCAATTGTTGGTATAGCAATTGAAAAACTATTGTTCAGGTATAGATATTGAAAAGCAAGTATCGTTAAAGTACTGGTATCGAAAATAACAGTACCCAGGCCTACTCCAGACCATGAACCTGGCTCAAGATCTGGAGATAGCTCCCAGACAGCGAGATTGAGATTTCAGTTCAACGCCTGTAATTTCACTTTTTGGTTGGCTTCAGTTTGAAATTTGGAGTAAAAAAAGAAAAGGAAAAACTGTTAGAAGATAAATAATAGAGAGGAGAGTGAATGAAGGCTGTGATCCTTGAGCGCTCGCACTGACAGAAATCAAAATATTGAATCACAGGGCAATCACGGGACTTTTTGATGTGTGCTTTTGCGGTGCTCCATCAAACCATATTTCAAAGCGGTGACTCTTTCTTCCACCTGTGCGTCCTGACACGGCGAGGGGGGGGGATAAAAAACGAAGCTATAACCAACTCCCACCTCCTCAGAGATTCATACTACAAGCCCCTCACATGTTTTTGGTGCTGCCGATGACTATAGAGGAGCCATTTTGTAAGAGCAAGTGGTCGGGATTTTTGGCAAGGAGCGCCTGTACCAAGGTTGCGCTTCGGTGAGACAGAATAGAAAGAATTGGGCGCAACCCCCCCACACTTCAAAGCCATCCCCTGCAGCGCTCTTTTCTGATATTTATTTATTGAGATGATTTTGCCAGAAACCCGATGGCCCCACTCTTTGATATGTTGCACGGGTGTCCTAGGAGAATGCCAGGGTCGCAGGGTCAGCCTGAGAGAGACCCCCCCCCCCCTCCCAGAGGACAAAATGCATGGCTCATCGAGTACAGCAACAAACAGTGCGCTGCATAGAATAAGTACAACAGATGATGCACCGGCAAGGAGAGGAGGGGTATAGAGCGCGCTATTGCTGAGGGGTCGGCATTGATTATCATTATAGGGCCAATAATTTGTTTCCTCTACTTTTTATCTGGAGTGACCCCCATCTAAATGAATGGCACATGAAGTCGTTAAACTGCTATCGAGGATGTTATGTTTGGTACAAGTGTAGAAATAGGCTGAAAAGTGTTGTTTCCAAAGGTTAAACAATAAAAGCTGCCTACGGTCCATTCCAATCATTATTAAGTACAATTTAATGAGATATCAACACACATAAATGACTTACACACAAGGTTAGCTCGGTTCATTTACAATAGGCCAGCCAAGCGGTTCAATGAGGCAGTACCAAATCTCATGGGAATGTCGGTATAACCACCAACACTTGTTTACGTTAGAGACACCTTTCCTCACTAATGTCAGGAATAATCAGAGACAGCCATAAAGAAAACAATCCAACAAAAAAGTTTACCATGTGCATCTATTCATTGCAAGATAGTACCTGTGGTAACTTTAAACGCACTAACAGACTGACACCTGACAGGAACGGACTAGGGACCGTCTTCAGTTATTATTTCACATTCAGCAATTTTAAAGGAATTTTGAGTAAGACTTTAGTCATTTCTTGAACTCCTCTGTATTTCCTATATCGCATCATAGAGGGAACACAAAACTCCTCCACACTTTTAAAGCCCATTCTCCATCACTGACCAGTTCTGCGCCAAAAGTGTGTTCTTCACGGTGCCTTGGCCCTGCTAGCATGTCACTAGATAAAACTGAAAGCATACTTTAGCTCTGTTATTAAGCGCTTTGAGTGCCAAATGCGCTACATGAATTGAGACCAGTTACCAATTTCACTACATCAGTGGTTCCCAAAGAGGGGTCCGGGAACACCTGGGGGGCCTCAGAGGCACTGCAATAGCTTTATCTAGACCAGGGGCGTCGAACTCATTTGGGTTGTGGGCCGAAATCCAGCTCCCACGGCGGGCCGCATGTAATGTAAACAGGAAAATACTATTGAGAAAACATTTTCTCAAAAATAATAATGAGCTGTGATTTTAAAATAGTGTTGATTTGGTCAAAAGCCCGACAGGACTGTAATAAATAATAACGGCTTACACTTGTATTGGTGGTAAGCTACTATAGTAGCCACAGCCGCCTTGGGGCAGACTGACCATTTACCATGTGGCTATAATGTGTTGTTTAGATTATTATTTCCTTTAAAAAAAAATTCTAGTTGCCCCCTAGTGGCAAAATTCATAACTCCACACAGGAATGGGCTAGAGACATACTCAGGAATATATGCTCTACAAGTCAAGGGCCGGATTAAATCATCCCGTGGGCCACCGCGGCCGGATGATTCATCCGGCCCTGACTTGTAGAGCACAAATTCCTGAGTATGTAAAAAAAAACAAGTCTCTAGCCCATTCCTGTGGGAAGTTATGATTTTTTAAAGGAAATAACCAGTGTGCTCATTCTAGCCACTGGGGGGAACTGAAATTTAAAAAAAGGAAAGTGTCCAGTAGAGGGCACGGACATAATAAGAGATCAGGGTAACACATTATAGCCACGTAGTAAATGGTCAGTCTGCCCCAAGGCAGCTGTGGCTACAATAGTAGCTTACCACCACAGAGTGTGGAGTGAATCAATACTGACTACAGTATAGTGTACTTTGAGAAACTTGTGAAGTGTAAAGTGTAAGCCGTTATTATTATTTATTACAGTCCTGTCGGGCTTTTGACCAAATCAGCACTCTTTTAAAATCACAGCTAATCATTATTAATTTATTGGAAAAATGTTTTCTCAATAGTATTGTCCTGTTTACACTATATGCGGCCCGTGACCCGCTGAGGAAGCTCGATTTCGGCCCACGACCCAAATGAGTTCAACACCCCTGGTTTAAAGGGTGAACAATATCAATATTTTCACTGACATGAAGAAGGATACGACATAACTGCTACAATTTGTTGCACTTTTGTCATGTGTCATCACAGTCAAATTGAGAGTTGTACTTGTTTGAAATGCTCCAAACTGGTCCGACCCTCCTGGCGAGTTCGAAAACCCAATGTGGCCCTTGCATCAAAAAGTTTGCCCATACCTGACCTAAACGCTATTTCAAAATAAATAAATACTGAGGTCCCCCCCCCAAATATTTTAAGCCTCACTTTTGCTTCACATATTCTCAGAGCGACAAACTCATATTGTGGCAGCTTTACTCTTCGCATCAGGTTTAGTAAAGACAAAAACGTATCAATCACTGTCATTCCCTGTGCGACTACCCCTGGCATCAGTCAAATCCATGCATATTGCCGTTACATGTCATTTATCCTGTAAGTGTGAATAAGCTGAAGGGACCTCACGGCACATTTGTCCGGCGCGCGTTTGCGGATGGCTCTGCACTCCTCACCGCACCGCAGGTTGTAATTCGAGCCACTGGGGAGGGCAGCCTCATCTTTTCTGCGTGACACATCTCCAACATAATGCATTGTCAAATAATTCTTAATACGCTAGGTGTGACAAGACCATTCTCAATATTCAGATTCGCCGTGGTTCATAAACTCGGGCGTCCACCGTGTGCCACCGGCCCATCAATCAAGACCTGCAGCCCAAAACCGGCTCCCCTCCTTCTGCACCTGTCAGGCTATTTGAATACGAGGTGGCGCTTGGATGGCTCTCACAAAAAAAAAGAAAAAGAAAAATGCACCTTTGGGAGAACACAGTTTGGCTATACGGCTTACATGTGTACAAATTTGGATTGAGGAATATGCATGGTTACCCCAGTGCCAGCAGTTTTGACAGCGCCTCTCACTGCTGGTTAAATATCACAAAGCGTATAGCGTTATTTACACGGGAAAATCGTATAATCTTGACCATGTCTGTATTGACTTGTATTGTTTGAACAGGGAAGCGCTGATTCCTTGGCAAACACAGTGGCTCTTAATGAAAGACTTGACAAGTTGGTTTGATGGTGAGAACAAATAGTGAGTGAAAAAAAAATCAAGCTCTGACAATCATAGCATATATCCAGGGGGCCTTACTTCATGATAGTGTGTAAAAAAAAAGAAAAAAAAGCACTCAACAAATATGGGGTTAACCTGCGCGTAAATTTGAGACGAATGCCCTTAACACAACCAACCATGATACTTCTTATTGTTCAAGAATGATAAACTTATCAAATATTGTTGACAGCACTTATGTGAGTTGAGGGTGTTCTCTCCTCAGAGGCTTCTTCTCAACACTCTGAACTCCACCAACTCGCCTACTTGACAATGTTTGAGAAACCGTGACGGACAAATCCGTTTAAATATACTCAAATGTAGAGGTTCAAAAAGTGGTGCTTGTTGTACATTTTAACCTCTTAACCCCCGCCTTAACCGAGTGTGTTTTCTCCAGTTCGGCTTTACCCAAATCTAAAAACTTCTTGACTGGAGCTTAGCCATTACACCATAGCCCAAAGTAATGCCTGATTTGAACGCTGAGACGTGCAAAACTCATCAAAGTTTTTTCTCGTGTTGTTTTTTCCATAGACCGTTAAAAAGAATAGACAACTCCTCCTCACTCCTCCCCGTTTACCATAATAACCACGTTCGAGGGGAATTCATGGTGGATTTACAGACTCCTCCTCCCCAGGTCTGACCAAGCATGTTCCTAAAAAGGGCATAAGGGCGGGATTTTCACTGTAGACTCGGCCCTTGTGTGATGTGTAGCTCGCGCAGCTCCAATGCTAACAGTCCGACCTCCGTTAAGTAGGAGATTAAAAAAAAAATATTTCGAAAACCAGCCTGGTTTCTTTTTGTGACTAACCCAGCGTTATCTCAGGAGGAATATGTAGCCGTAGAAAGTGTTAAAAAATTGAAACAAGGCGTTGAAGTTGTTTTTAACGTGTCTAAAGTCTAATGCTTTTCAATGGGGCCTAGTGGCGATATGGAGGTACTACAGCAATGGAGGAGCAATGGCTGCCTCCAGTGTTGCGGTCATAAAGCAGAGCAGCTAGCGGCCATTGCTTTTTTCGTTGCTTTTTTGTCACAATTTTGTTATGTTTTGGTCCCTTTTTTCTCGCCTTTTTGTGACTTTTTTTTTGCTTTTTTGTCACATTTTTGTCGCGCTTTCATCCTTGTTTAATTCTCATTTTTTCAAAAGCTTTTAGATTTGGGTTATGCCGAATGGGAGAAAATGTGCTCAGTTCAAGTAGGGGTTAAGGCACCTTAAAGGAACAGGCCACCATTTTTCCATACTGAGATATGTTCTTACCTAAGCTTAGACGAGTTTATACGCACCTGTCTGGTCTTTGTGCGTGCCCGTGGAAGAGCGTGGTAGCTTCCAACTTCACCCCCGTTTGGAGCTATAGGAATATGCTGGGAGAGGCCAAATGCTCTTGGTCGTATCTCAGTACGGAAAAACGGTGGCCTGTTCATTTAAGAGGTTAACATGCCTCAATTTAAACATACAATTTTGTTCCATTACATGCCTGGCGCTTATATCAAATGTTTAGTCTTGACCCAAATGTGCTTTATAGAAATTGGCTCCTGGTCAGTCTGCAGCTTTCATATCATGCGTGGGGTTTAAAAGCCAGAAGGTTCTCAAAGTTCAAAACAGCAGCTCTTGTGTTGAAGTTACTGATGTAGAAGAGGTCACAACAGAATCTTTAGCAGTCCGCCTCTTACTCACGGTTTAAATGAGGTTATGACGGAGTACTTTTACAGAAATGTTTCGCAGCAAATGTATTTAATGTTCAATGGATTCGACTGACCCTTTTCCCAACTGAGCTTTTTCGGAGTCTTAACGTTTTTAATTTATTCTTTTCATTCCTTACTCTAGCAAAAACCTTTCACTAAAGACACAGCGCAAAAAATTAAATGTATTGACAGAAAACTCATAACTTTTGGATGAGGTTAGGAACATGGGGCTTACTATTTTTGGACATGCTGAATCAAATCTGCGCACTACTAGACGGCAATTCCTCTCTGTCTCCGCCAGGCACACATACATAAACAAACGCATACCCAACTCCTTGTTAGAGCGCTCAAGTTTGATTGATGAGGAAGTAGCTGGCAAATTGCGGTGTCCGTCCTGATGGATGACATGCTTTGGCCCGATGTGCTGATCACGAAATGTCCATACCGATCCTCCTCACTCTTCTCCCCTCCTTCTGCATTTCTCCATAACCCTCTTTTATTCCCCCCCTCCCTCGCAATTGATCAGCGCAACTTTTGCCTTTGAGTTTAATACATGAGCCCGGAGAGTGGTTGACAGCGGTCCCTAAGCCCCTCCCCCGCCCTTCTTTGGACTTCCTCATCCATCTTTATCCGGCGTGGCGTGAGGCGTGACAGATCCGATGGCACTGTGTTTGTTTAGGCCTTGTACCAAGACAGTCGTGCTAAATAGGCCCCGTGCTTTGGATGGATTATTGTTTACCCCCGCGCAATTAGCGTCACTGTCTGAAAGGACTACTGCGCGTGAGATGACGGCCACTGAAACAGCATTTTCAATTAAGCGGTTTGATCAAGGACAGAAATATACGTATCTCTCGTGTCAATGTTTATCATAGGTAGAAATAGAAAAGGCTTAGGTTTCATTTTGCGTGCAGAAGTTAAAGAGCTTCTGATATTCAGATTATTCAAGGTAGATGGATTATTACTACAAGTATGAAAAGTGGGTACAGCCCCTTTAAAGGGATATTTCAGGATTTTTGACATAGGGCCTCATTTCCTAGTTATCCAGAGTGTTGTTGATGTCTGGAGATATTTTATTCTTAAATTCATGCAGTTCTTATATTTGAAGTCTAGTGTCTAGTGACGCTAGGCTAGGGCATGGCTAAAGCATTTCTATGGTATCAGTTAGCCTGCATTAAAAACAGTCTGACCTTCTCCACAGTGCACCTGAGGTAAATCACTTATAACACCAGACTAACCATATAAATGTCTGTGTTAATAGAATATTTTTTTAATGTAACTGACCTTGTATCACATGAATTACCGCATTTTGAGGGACTATTTTCTCGCAGATCACTCCGCCGCTGCGTTAGCTTACAGCCACGAAGCTGATGCTGCTCAGATATAAGTTATTTTAAATGCAAAATGGTTAAAACTATTCTATTAACACATTTATATGGTTAGTCTGGTGTTATAAGTGATTTACCTCAGGTGCACTGTGGAGTGGGTCAGACTGTTTTTAATACAGGCTAGCTGTTACCATAGAAATGCTTTAGCCTTGCCTTAGCCTAGCGCCACTAGACTCTTCAAATATAAGAACTGCATGAATTTAAGAAAGAAATCTCCAGACATCAACAACACTCTGGATAACTAGGAAATGAGGCCTGTGTCAAAAATCCTGAAATATCCCTTTAAGTTACCAGTTTGCCTAACTGGCAAGGTGATTTGAAATGTTGCGGTGTATTTGAGTGATATTGAAATATGTTTTTCCTGTGGAGCACCTTAGGCCATTATGCAGAATAAACTTTTTTTTTTTCATAAAGGACCATTAGAAAGCTTACCTTTTGCCTTGCTCATGTAAACATACTGAATAAAGTCTTCCTGATTTATCCTTTTGAGTTGAAGCTCTTTGTGGTTGTTTTTTTATAACCTGCCTGTGCAAATTGTTGGCATTAGGTTGGGCATAATGTAAATAAATATATAACCTACTGTATAAACTGCAAACGTAAAGGCAACTTCAGAGGAGAACTCGGGAAGAAACAGTGTCTTAATAGTTGGTAACAATAGTTAAAACAACAACAACAATTGTGGCAGCATTTCAACAATTAGCGCATGAATAATAAATGTTTGGGATTAGACAACATCTGGTGTATCAGGTAAGAGGCACGGTGCAGTCTGGTATTAACAGCCCTTTGTGTCTGGGCCTTCAGCTTTGCAACGCTGCGTTTGAGGAGGTTATGACCTTTCTTCCACAAAAAGCGTCTCCTCTCTGAGATCACCTTTGCCCGATGGCTCCGTGTCTAACTATAGCCCGAGCGCACTAGTCATAACACAAATACGCCTCTGGGAATCCCACGTGTCAACACAAGAGGTTAGCTTAGGTGCGGAGCTTGAAACAGTAACTCCAATACATGCTCATATATATACACACACTTTTGACTATATGGCAATCAGTGTTAGTCCAGTTGCCATTTTCTTATCACTGCGGAGATAATAGCCTAATCTTTCCTCGGGGGAGAGAAGGATTCGGTCTTCTGGGTCTGGAGTAGATCAAGTTCACCTCATTATTAACCTCTGCAACCCCCCACCGACGACCCCCGACGACCCCGCGGCACCCACCCACCAGGCAGCAACATGTGCATCTCATTGTGGGACGATCCCGCGCTGATTTATAGACCCTGCCGATTGGCCCCGAGTGAATCGGGCCATTTGCAAAACATTTGACACATGAGTAAGAGCTGGCAGAGTTTAGTGCGGCGGATAAATCTTTCGTGTCACAGAGAGGACTCGCCAGAATAGACAAGCACGGGATGATTTTTAAAGATGCGAAATGGAGCAGGAGTAGACTGTGTTTCCTATACCTCTAGTCACTTGTCTATTGCTAACAGTCTGCTACTGTATATTAATAACTGCCAATAGGTTGTGTTCACATGACATCACTCTAAAGAGACTATAGGCTACTTTAAAACTGAGGCAACTCAATATATTGAGGCAGGAAACTATTGCGATACACTATATAACTAAAGGTACTTAATCTTAAAATATCCCACAGTGAACATGAAATACACAACTTACTTTGGGTAAAAATAAAGTATTACATTAGAAAAGTGAAGGGGATGCCAATAGATGCACTAATGATAAATACTGAGCCAAAATGTTTGATATAAAGTAGTAATTATTTGGAGAAGCTACATGAAACAAAAACTGTCTCAAAGCGTATAGTGTGTAAGGTCGAATTATTTTCTCTGAAAGGTGGTGTCAGTGGCAAGGACTACCTGCTATAAAAATAATACGACGTGTTTGGGAATCCAATCCCAACCAAAATACTGATGAGGTACAATATTTTTCAACTTACTTTCTTACAAAACTGCCTTTCTATCATAGCGTTGTATTGGCCCCTGCCCTCCACCTGAGATTATGACATCATCACACTGTAGAACGTGAACGCAGCCTATCACATCCCAAACCACACACTCTGTATAAATGCACTCCTCTTCCTCTTCGGCAATGCACTGCAACCCTACATCTTCCCCGCAGCAGCAGAACCAGCAGCCTCCTTTTCCATGGTCAGTATCTTTATTGCATTTGGGTCCAAGCACCAAAGTTTCTCTTCATTGTACTGCACAGCACACAGGGATAAAGCACACATTTTGTCCGTAGTCGTAGTAACTAAACACATAAATGCTAATTGGATTGCGGAATATATCATCCCCGTGGGGATGATATATTCATCTGGCGCTCAATCAGTGCCTCAGGGCAAGTTGTCAGGAGCAGGAATAGACCCATCTCCACTTCTTTACCCAGCATCTTACACAATTCTTGAGGATAAGCCTGTTCATGCTTTCAAATGAAGCGCAGCTGCGAGGTGATCATAATGTTTTGGCTGCTCAGTACATTGTAAGATTGTATAATTGGACATTATCTGAAATGCTTTTGCCGATAGTAAACAAAACATGGGCTATAGCTCCGGGATCGTTTTAATTACATTGCCTGCCTCATGACGGCCTCCCTTGAAGTTCCTAATCAGTATTCTCTAATAATGTCCCGCATTTTAATTCCCTTCAAAGTCAATATATAACTTGTATAAAAATGACGCAAATTTGGCCCTGGTTTCACATGCACATTTCTCCATATACTTCCACCGCTGATTTAACCTATGGGGACTCGATCACGACGCTCAGAGGAAGTTAGCGGCCTCCATTCTCCAGAGGCCATCGCTGCCTCTTGATTTCTCCTGTTCTAAAAAGCAAGGTAGAGGAAAAAAAAAAAAAGATAAAATAAAAAAATCCACCCCTGCTATGTGCCGCGTGTGTGGGCTTCATACGACTGTAAAAAAAAAGAAAAAAAAAGAAAAACTGCGTCATCAGCACAAAAGATGAATCTCAAAGTGTGTGTTTTTTTTTTTTTTTTTTGAGTGTATTTTTGGGCGAGGTGCCTGCCCTGGAGCGAGATAATGCGAGCAGAAACAGATGGGGGGGAAACTTAAACGCGCTCCCACTAGGGTATAGAGCCGAGCTGGCACAAAGTTAGAAGAAGAGGTCTTTCAGAAGAACTCCCAGCCCGATCGGATGCCAGCGCTGCTCTCGCCGGCGTCGAGAGAGGATGACAAAGAGGCAGAAACAGCGAAAGGAACAGGAGGCAGTGCCTGAGTGTGTGCGTCAGTGTGTGTGTGTGTGTGTGTGTGTGTGTGTGTGTGGCTTAGTACTGTACCTGCTACTTTCTACTTGTTCTTTTTTGCATATTTATCCTTCCACGAATCCCTCCGTCTGTTTCCTCCACAGTCCCAGCTCCGGGCCTTAAACGCAGCGTAATGCAGTCCACTTGAAAGGGGCTATTTTTGATATCGCACCGTTGTTCAAAACAGCGATCGGACTCAAATAGAACAAATAGATCCACTTTTAGACAAGACAGGAACCAAACAGGGCGACACAGAGGTATTAATTACTGATTGGCACACAGTGAAAGCAATACATGAAGGGAATTCTATTATGTAGTAAAAGTGCCTAGCAAGGTCTACATTTCACATACACCACAGCACAGAGGAATTGCAAATGGTTATAGCCACCTTTGTAGTCCCTATAGAGATATTAATGTGCATTTTTAAAGTTAGCTTCACGTGTTTTAAGCATCAAAGAGCTTCTTGCCCTGCTAACCACTTTGTCCTTATTCATAATCCGATCTCAAACTGAGGACAATACTTTGATAATAGCGCAGAGTTTGTTTTATTTCCCTTGATAGAAGTTGGCTGCACTTTATTCATATGCAAAAAAGGAGGTAGCCACAGTAGTAATGTTTTGGCCAGATCAAGGAAAGGCTATGTTTAAACCATGCTACAAATAAGCTTGGTTGATCAATAAGAACTTTGCGAGGAAAGAAAAATATATACCTAAGTTCATTTAAGGAAAGAAAATGTGTTTGCTCAGTGGTGTTGAAGCCCCCGGCCCGTCACCAACAGATCATGGCCGCAGCCCGCCTGTGGAGAGTAAGTTAACCTCATGCGACGGTGGACTGCTTACAACACAAAGACAACTGTGTTTTTTTATGGACCCTAAAGACACGGGGCCTGCTCCGGTTTCACTTTCTCTGCTATGACAGGTGCCATAAAGGGCGGATTGAGCTGTCAGTGTCAGGAGTCAAAGGCCAAACTCATCCTCTCGGAAGCGGACTGTTGCCGGGCAGCGGGGAGGGGTCACAGAGGGCGGGACTTGTTGATTGTCCGACGCGGAGGGTTTGGTGGGGGGTTGAGGGGATCACTTGAAGGAAATGAGTGGAGACGTGAGGTGACTTTGGGGACCGGGCTATACTCTGTTACAGACCTCACACCAACGCTGGAGGAGGCAGCGGGACAAGGAGAGTTTTAAACGTGGGGCGGTGTTTAGAGAACAGAGAGGGAAACGTCTGAGCTGAGTAGAAGCAAGTGCATTTGTTGTTGTTGAGCATAATTCGTAGCCTGGGTTATTATAAGTCACAGCTACATACAATTACAAGGAGGCAGATAAAACCATATATAAATTAATTACATAAAATACTTTCAGTTGTTACATCTTCAACTAAAAACTGTTTTCAGCCTGGTTTTGAACATTGAAACGCAGCCTCATCGTGTTTAGTCCTTTCTCTGAGAACCAGCAGGAGACCCTTCCCTGAGGTTCTCAGACTCCGAGATGGTTCATATGGCCATGTCTGAGATGTACTTTGGTGCTTGGCCATAAAAGACACAACCAGAGTTGCTTTAAAGTCTATTCTCTGAGCGACAGGAAGCCAATATAAAAGGCCTGAGCACTGGACTAATATTTCCTGGTGCTAGTCATGACTCCAAAATGGATTAATGACTCAACTTGTAAAGTGCAAAGAGGAGCCTCCTGCTAACAAATCTTCTAATATTGCTAGACAGGCAGATACTACCTACATCTCCTCACAACTAACACTATTACAAGAATGTATTCATTTACTGGAGTCCTGTCTCTGATGCATTTTTTCTTACAGCCCACCATCCAATATTTTGAATGTGTATGTATCATCCAATTGCAGCATTCCCACTTCTACAAATACCACCGCAATATATTATGTAACCAAATCAAATTCATGTAATGCCCCGGGCCTCCTTAACTAATGCTCCGTGTGCCTCGATCTTTTGTGCACCTCAGGGTCAGAGCGGGCCTTGTACACCGACAGAAACGCTTACTTTTCCTGTAAGACATCAGGACCACGAACGCCGCACAATCAAACACACCATTATCCCTCATTCATCACACTCTTGTATATATTTGTCTACCTCTTTTCTCGCCTTTATGTTTTAGCCTTTACTTATTCATACGTGTGTTTTTGTCCATTCTTTCTCCCTCTTGATATCTGCTAAGTTTGACCTTAGCGGGATCCCGTCTTCCCTATGAAGTGGCGCGCCTTTCTCCAGCCTTGAAAACGCGGCGGCTAAATTAATCGAAACACACCGCTTGTTGTATAATGCATTCCTGGACCCCCTCTGTGCCGCCATGTTACCGTCTAGATTAGGAGTTCCTTTTGTTGCCGCCTGTTTGTTGTAAGGCACGGCGTGGATCCTGCAAGACCGTGTAAATTACCTCTTTAAACATTCATTTGGAGGGGTACGATGAATAAGTTAATAAAAAGATTTCTTCCCTCTCCTGTGCTTTTTTTTTGTGTGTTCTTAAACTTGAAATCTTGCAAAGGAACACGAGAGAAAGACCGAGAATGTGTTCATACAACAACAAGGGGGGGGGGGAAGAAGCGGATTGCAGGGAATGGGATGAGTTCTTTGGAATACCGCGCACCAGTGTAGTCCCTCGCTTCCCGAAATACCTGGTGCTCGGAACGTTAGGGAGGAAGAAGCGGGCTCGGCGGCGACGGACGCAATTCCCGGGAGACGCCAGGCTGGTATCATTAGCGGGAAAGGCTCAAGCAGTGCTACAAACTTCAGCAAAACGTCAAGCCGCTAGAAATGTGCAAGCTTTCTTCCTCACTTCTCGTGCTACCTCCCTTTTCTTTTTCTTTTTTTTTCTTCCCGTCTTTGTGTTGTACCCCAGATCCGACGCTCTCCGCTCCTCTACCAAATTAATATTGCTGAAAATAAAAGCCAGGACAACTTTAAACTAGCGGGAGAGAGGTTGGAGTTTGAAGTTTTCTTTTCTTTTTTTCCCTTTTTTTGGGGGTGGAGAGGGGGGGCTGTTGCGGTTTCTGTCGCGCAGTCTGTTCTGATGAGCTTGTCACAATGCGGCTTATGAATGGCAAATGAGGGACACCAGTGAGTTCTAGAGGAATAGGGCATTTACATACGGTTTGTGTCATAAGCAGAAATCCCGGGCGACCTGGACCAAATACTGTCACTGTGTTCTGACATTTCTCCAAATCTGAAAGTTAAAAAGGGAAAAAATACACCTGTTTGTTTGCAATGCTTACTTTTCAGTTTCCTACTATCCCCCCCGAAAAAACAAGTCTGTAAAAAAATAAGATGGTAAAAATAATCACAAAAACAAGGTGACTCACTGAAATGGACAAAATGGTTAAAGCTTTATTGGCCATAGCTGACCTGCAACAACCTTAAGCTTGAAATGATGCATGTTTCGTCTATATACGCATAAATTACAGTGTTTTCAAGGCGCCGTAATTACTTCCTTGGTAGCTTGAGAGTGCATTGAGAACTGTTTCGTTTTTGATTGTAAATGCCACTTCGGGGTGACACTAGTGTAATTTTTATAGACGTTCTTTGCTCATTGACTGATGGGAAAAGTGAGATCTCTCCATGTGGTGCAGCCTGCTGTAATAACAAGTGGGTTGCACACAGACAAACAGCTATAAGAGCAGCACGCGAGTCCGTCTTCTCCAGTCTACGCAGAATGCGTTATAGTCAAAGACACAGCAGTCAAACCTGTTATCATACAAGACCTCGCATGCACTGCAAACTTTGCCAAATGACAGCGAGGCATAAACGTATACGGCCCATACATACTGACTCAGAGCATGTTATTTTAGCTGCTAGGTGGATAACAGCAGCATTCCTTCTGACAAACTCTTGAGGAAACCAGCAATTAGCCTTTTATTTTAATTGAAGCATTTGAAAGTGGATCATGTGGTTAACCAAAGCTAGATTTGGAAGTGCCGGTCAAACGCCATGACTTTGAGATCATCATTGGACAAAATAAAAGAAAGAGACAAATAAATTATGATTGTTTACAGTTAGATCAGGGGTGCCCAAACTTTTTGTCTCTGAGGGGCAAAATGAAAAAGTGCCTGTGGGTCTTGTTTTAGTAGAACAAAATTGCAATTGCAGCCATATAGTGCTAAATGTAAACAACAACAACACCTGTATTTACAGTACCTACAGTATAGCTCATTCATTTGTTAACTCAAATAAAATGTCACATTAGATCATTTTTAAAGTGTCAGTTCAGCATAACGTCTTAAGTCAATTTTTAACACACACCTTTGTTGATGTCAACAACCTTTGCAATAAAAGATGGAAAACTGGAAAAGTTGATGCTACAACGCTGGTGGCTAAAAAGTGTACTGCATCCATATTTACCATTGAGAATGAATAGGAGAGAGTTAGTATTAATCATACCGGCGCATTGGCGGGCCAATGGGATTGTTCCGGCGGGCCAAATTTGGCCCGCGGGCCCCACTTTGGGCACCCCTGTGTTAGATGATTGCTGTAAATTTTTATGAACTCATACCTAAAATCTATATAATTATTCCAGTAAAAGAGATATAGGTTTATAATAATTGTTATGAAGAAGTGTAGCACAGGGATGTATTGAATCAATCTTTAGCTGCACTTCCAGGCCAACACTCCATTATGTTTCCACAATGGCTCTTAGGCAATATATTATATTGTTTAGAATAAAATTGTATGTGTATGATTGATCTTAAGAAGATTTTACGAATCGGGTTTACAAAGGCCTATAGAAGAGACTGACATTGAACCCTAAAATACAACTGTTGACCACCTTTGTGATATGCCGCCCCATCCCCATTTTGTTTGATAAAATAAAAGATATAAAGTCATCAGACAATGTGTTGTTTTGTGACCCAATACATTGATTCTGGCTTGGGGACCCTCATGCTTGTGGATTGTGAAGTGGATTTTTGGCCAAGAGACAAAAGAGGAGATGCTATCAAAATTGTTTGCAGGTTCCTGTCTTCACTGTAAGTCACAGGAGTTGGTATTCTGAGTTTAAAGGTTCCTCCTGTTTTAAAATAGTGCTAAATTTCCCCACTGAATCATTATGCATTGATAAGCGGCTGTGGAGCGCCTAATGTGTAGATAACACGTTACATTTGAAGGTTTCGTGGCTTTGAAATGGCGCCGGGACGAGGTGCGGGAATCCAATCCATTAGATAAAGCCTGCAGTAATGGGGATCCCATATCAAACACAGAGTTGAAACTGCGGGGGCTTTGGATGCGCTCATTGCTGTTTATTGTTTTAAGTGGAGCTTTATGCACATAGGGCTTGATATCAACACACCAACAAAAAGGCCTTTCAACGCTATTAGGATTCAGGTAGCGATGAATGTGACTGTGAGGCTAAAGTGAATCATTTTCATTGCATGCATCTATTACAGTAGACACATAGGCATTAGGGCAGGGCAATATGGCCTAAAATCTATATCACAATATAAAAAGAAATATCACGATAACGATATATTCTATGATATATTTGACGATATATTTGACAATGGAGAAATTACTTCAAAATCCCAGCTTATTTCCTTGCAAATGATCTACTCAAGCAGTTTATATCCTTCATTTCATTTGACTTTTTAAGCACCTGCCCCCATGTTCGACAGTCAGTGTTTATGTTGCTCTGATGGAGCTGAGCGTAACATGATATGCGATACTATATGGCCCAACCCTAATAGGCATTTCAAAGATCTTTGTAGAACCTGTAAGTGGGAAGGATTTTCCCCTTAGATTATATATTATGCTTCTATTCAGACTGTTAAAAAATAAATAGATTTCTGGCCCAAGTTTCTGAACATAAAAAACATCTGGACACTTAGCTGGTTAGAAAATGTTATACTGATCTAAAACAACATGTTCAAATTGTCCCTTAGGTATTCTTCCCGGTTTAACAAGACAATGTCTAATGGTGTGACGATGCCACGGTGCAAACATCTGACAATACGCATCGTACTAAAGTGCATATTGTCACAGGTTTTAGTCTATTTTTCTTTCATATTTACACTCCATTGTGCATGTCATACGTATGTGTATTTTTGCAAACAAACAGAGCGCATGTGCGTCAACACCATCACTTACCGCTAAACTGAAGGCTGTGTAGACTATCCAGACCTACAAAGTTACGTCCACCAATAACACATGAAATCTGCGTGGCTTTGAAAAGGTTTCTCCGAGTCCTGCTGATGACCAGGCTGCGGTAAATGAAAGATCCAGTGCGTAATGCGAATCTTGGTCATAATCCGCCTCGAAAAGCTTTGTTTCCAAATGCGGTGCTGTGAGTGTTTTAGCCGCATCTGTGGAAAGCGAAACTGAAACGTAAGACTACATAGCCAACACTGCGTTTTTTGTTTTTAGCCTACTTTAGATTAAAACAATCTAAAGCATCTTACAAAAATCAGTATTCTGAGATTATAAATACTGCCTAATTTTATTTCAAAACCAACTTATTTTTTTTATCTTGAACTTGCACCGTCAACCGAACCTTGAGAGAACTGAACCGTTACACCCAAATGTCCCTAAGCCCCTCCCCTTCACAGCACACCACCATATACTGTCAGGACCATAGACTGGACATGTCTTTCCCTGTCAGTGCTCTGTGATGGAGAGGGATAAGTGTTACCAGAGATCGTAAGTTAAGAAAAGCGCTTCCTGGTCACATCGGGTCGAGGGAAGAGCTCGGGGTAAACAGGAGGCGCATTGTACAAGCTGCTGCAAAGATTACTCAAACATCCGCAAGTGGCTCGAAACACAAACAAGTAGCCTACGTTTTTGTAACATGCTTCAAAACCACCCCGTTACATCAATCACTTTTAACAGGATTACTCAAACATGTAGTCCTGGGCATGGCCTTAAGTGGGAAAGTGGTGCCAGAAATCCCCATGGCATCGTCTGGCAGAGGATTGATGTGCCTAGAGAGTAGACATATCACGTACAACTCCTAAAGGGAACAAAATTGACGCAATGAACATGATGACAATACCCAAGTTTGTGACAAGGGATACTTGGATGGCTATGATTATGGGCCCCTTTTTAGGACCCATAATCAGTTAAGCCGAGTCCTACAAAGTCCCACAATTTGGAGAAAAATGAATTGTGGGACTTTGTTTGATGAGGACCGAATTGTGAGTTTCTTCAAGACTACAGCTCATATGAAGGTCTACAATAATCGGTTCTCAACATGGTTCTTAACATGACCCCACAACATACTGCATACGCTTCATGGGAGTTGAGAAACATTGCGGTGAAAATCGGTCTCAAACTTGTACACCTCATGGATCGGATCGTATTTTACAGTATACTGTATATCTTATACATTGCAGACTTTTCTTTATAATTTGGGAACCCTAAGAGATAAAGACTTGGCTAAAATCCCCCAAAATCGGCATCGGTCTTAGAAAACCTCATATTGATCGACCTGTAATGGTGAAGGGCCAAAAGGTGATGCATGAGAGAAAAGGTTGTCCTCTTCCAACAGATGGTTAATGCTTACTCAGAAGTTGTTTGGGGTGCATGGAGTTGACGATCTTAATGGTGATTATCTTGCGTTATTGGCACATTTTATTTTGACAATAAACTATACCCGATTATATTTTAACTGTCTTTAGAAGCAGTTTTCAAAGCGGCTTCTTGTTTCCAACCCATTCCCAAAACCCTTTTCCGGAAAAACAATATTATAAATAAGTATGTCTGCACTTCAGAAGGGCGTCAGTGGCCTAAACCGTTCTATCGACAGCTCACCTGCTTCTGAAACCCAAAGGCATTGTGAAAAAAAACAACAACTAACAACGTCCCCAAAATCAAAGTCTCAATCAAGTCTGGCTTCCTCTCCCAAACGCTAATAACTCCTCTCTCCTCCTCCTCTTTCTTCTCCGGTGTACACAACATTGCGTTGCCTTTGATTGGGCTGTTTAAATGATTAGCGGAGCACCTGAGCAGAGACGACTGGCAGCGGAGAGCGGGACAGAGGGGAACACTGGCCCCCGCTGGGCCCCCACCCTTCAGTTGGACCCCCCTGTCACATCACAGGAACAAGAGCTTGCAATGGACACGCTTTGTCTCGCTTTACCTGCGTGATTTCACCAAGGCGACAGTCCCGGGAGGCTTGTTCAGCGAAGAGGAGGCAGTTGACAAGACCAGGCAGGATAGATTCTGTTTTGGTGTAAACTGTTGTATGGACGACTCGAGGTGTTTAACATGTTCAGGAATGTGACTAAGAAAACTATGGGCCAGTGGTTCTCAACTGGTATGGCGTCGGGACCCACAATCACCCTGGGATGATAAGCCGCGAACCTAATACAAATATATTGCAAAATATTGTCTTTTGCTCAAAAATGCTTTTTTTTTAAATCTGAAATTATCATGAAAACAACCCGATAAGTCATGATTCTTTTTTATTTTGTATTTATTTATTTTTTATTCCATTATTTCTGTACATGAATATTAAAAGAAAAGTTTTCTGGGCAAAGCTCGCGACCCACTGAAAACGGTTCCATGCCCCACTTTTGGGTCCCAACCCACCAGTTGAGAACCACTGTTCCACTGAAAAGTTACTTACTTAATGCTTCAACATTTTGGCAAAAATGTGTTGTTTCAGAGAAAAAGCAGTGGTTGCTGCCCGTTTTTGTTGGGTCATTACACTCATGTTATTAACATTGCTTGTGTGCAAAAATAGTGAATAACCTTTTGACAAATATTTCAATCAAACTTTGTAACTATAAATCAATTCTCTTGCCATTTAATTTTACAAAATGTAAAACTTATTGCAGATAAAGATTATTTGATTTCTGTACCGCTAGGGCGGCAAAATACATAACAAAATTGCAGTATTCAATAACTTCAACAACTAATATTCAGCAGTCCCTAAAATTAGATACTGTATGTCTATTCAAGGAAGTCAGAAGGGTATATGATTTATATTTGTATATAGGCCTAATGCTTTTCACATGTCACCCAAAGCTCTGCATCGCTTAAGTAGATCAATCAAAATAATGTGTTGGCTACAAGTTTTAATGCTTTATTACTGTGGTGTGATTTGTTGTATGTTGTACTATGACTGGCTGAGGTGTTTTCGGTCCAAAGTAACTGGAATAGGTCCCAGTGACCTTGACCTTAGATAGAACATGAATGAATAATAACTTCAGTCCTATTGTCCTTGATAGATGTTGGCTTTTATTATAGGTGTTAAGGCTATAGCAACTCCACACTCGTTCCAGTAGTGTTTCTTTGTTTGCTCTGATTGCTCATCGCCGCCTGCAGCACTCGTGACTCAAGTCAAATTAACTGCAACAGCCGCCATCAAAGTCTCACTTTCTTCTCTTTTTAATGCAACACTGTGGGCACAAAGGCCACACTTCTGCCCTCAATGCAAGAACAAATCTCTGGATACACTACGTGCACTTTTGTGCAGCTTGCATGTATACTGGGGTGTGTTGTTGAGTTGTGCCTAGAGGAACCAGGGGTCAGGCCAGCGCAGACAGCAGAGCGCTTCACCTCTCTGAGATGGTTTTCTCCAGCGGGCTGGGATCAAGGCCGAAGCTCCCCGCACAAAAGACTGACTTCACCGATGTGTGCCGTTTGTCAAGGAGGCTTTAGTCAACACTTGTATCAGATCACTGGATACACACAAATAGAATACGTGATGGCTGGAGAGGGTATGGAAACTGGCACATTGGGTTTATTTAAGTCCAGGAAATAATTACTGAGATATACACTATAAGTATTTAGTAAATACACTGCAAAATATAATCCAGAAAGGAGTACAATTTTCAAGAAATAAATGTTTCTTTGATTTGAGCAACTAATTCTTTCCATGGGCCTAGTCTTTTACACTGAAATTAAGAAAATTATCAACAACAATCTTATTTCAATGTTTTTTTTTTAACTTTAATTTTGATTGCAATGAGATATTATTTCCTTTTTCTACATTATTTTTTGCAGTGTACTCATAACATACAGGCAGAGGTGGAAAACACATTTAGTAGATCTTTTTTGATTAAATGTTAATAGCTCGGAATTAGTTGTTTCTGACTTTTTGTTTAAGTTCTCACCACTAAATCAGTCTCACTTAACTATAAAACAATTATAAAATTATTATTAAAATATGATATTATTATAGCGATCACAGTACAAACTGAAATGGCATTTCACAGTGATGCTGAGCATTTGTTTAATTAGGCTAATTTACGTTAGATTGTTTTTTCTATGTGGGATATGAGCATGATGCCTCTCTTATAGTCAGTCGTCACATCGCTGGGCAGCTCATGTTCTGCGTTTTGTAGTTTATTTGCACTGAGGCATCTGAACACTCCGCTCCAACCTCTCCACCCAGTCAAGCTGCTCATTTCAAAGCCCTCTGTTTTCCTTGTGCTCTTGTGCCACCCGGTGGACACCTGGGATATCGCGCCGCACTGACTTCACATCTCCCTGCCTTGGAGAGAGGTTCACTACCAGCCCTCATCCCGGCATCAAAAATATCCTGATTGCATCTTAGGAGATTCTTTGCCATCACGCTGGAAGGCAAAAATAAATCTCTGTTAACTCCGTCTTCCTCACATCCCTATGCGTTTCATGTCTTTGTCAGTGGCGTGACAAGTTGATACCTTTTTAATGACTAAGACAATTAACTTTCTGGTGGGTGCAAAATAAGGAAAAGGGGGATTTGCGGAGGAGGGGTTGGGATGAGGGACTTTTAAAGCAGTGCCTATTTACCCACGTCATCATTAAAGTGATGGACCAACGCTGTATAGCCCCATTGCCTAATCTGCATAAGTTAAGAGTTGGCTGCAAGCGCATGGACTCCAGAGACTTGGATTTCTTCTCTATACAATTGTCATTATTAGGACCTCCATAGCCTGGTGCATAACAAAGATTTTTGCTCATTACCGATAAAAATATCTTTGCAAATGTCCCTGGTTCACTTCTAATCTCACTTGGCACAAAAACGTCTCCAATTTTAGCGCGCGAGAATAAAGCAAGGCGGGAGCTGACATGGCCATAGTGTGTACAGCAATGCCAAAAGTAATAAAAAAAAGGGTTCAAAAACGCTTTCTTCCTGCGAACATCTGTCGAAAGGCGAAGCTATGTGGCACCAGTGTGTAATAGCGGAATACAAAGGGACGTCATATCCAAGTTGTGTACAAGCCAAGTGCAAGTGTGCGTTCGAGGCCCTTTATCGAAATGCGATGAATGTATGCAATCATTTTATACATCCAAAGACGCATCATTTCCTGGACATTTTTTGATTTAGCGTATACGTCTGTGCGCAAGCCAAGTTTTTTTCTTCTTTTCCCCCCTCGAATCTAAAGCTTCCTTGTATTTGTGTGCAATGGCAGCTGTAGCCTCTTCACCCCGACGCCCTCATCTGCACTTGAAGCGAAGGGAAAACGTATATGGCTCAATAGACAGAGAAATATTAGAGTGGAGCACTGCGATGCTAAGTGGCACTGCAGCTAACAGTAGCGCGCTAATGTTCAAATGAACTCATAAGGAGGAGGTTTAAGGTTTGCGATGCGACTAAATATCCACTTTAGAGAAGGAGTAAATGCTTAATTTCTACCTCTGGTGTTGAGTGCGTC
Organism: Neogobius melanostomus; assembly: GCA_007210695.1. Taxonomy (NCBI): domain Eukaryota; kingdom Metazoa; phylum Chordata; class Actinopteri; order Gobiiformes; family Gobiidae; genus Neogobius; species Neogobius melanostomus. The sequence continues at coordinate 2,785,738 of VHKM01000299.1, read as the reverse complement.
TGGGAATGGGCGTCAAAGGGGATTTTCTGAAAGGTGAACAAACTTAAGAAAGTTTCAAAGACGTCTAAAATGGCGCACCCAAATACTTACTTTGGTTTGACTCGAAATCTCTTAAACGTCATGGCGGCCTATAATATAAGTGTGCAAATTATGGGGAAAAGTAAGACAGTTTTGTGTAGCGAATTAAGTTCTTGAAGGAGTCTGCAGGAGTGATGATAAAATATATGGATTTTGAAGGCATTTCAGATCTCGTCAATGGCTGCCACTTGTATCCTAAAGTTTTAAGAGATTGCAGCGGTCAAGGTCACGGTACTTTTAAGATTAGAAGTGCGGTGTTAGCGCCGGTGCATACGTGTTCTTCCTTGTAAATTAAGCCATTGAACAAGGCTCATGGTCGATAAGAAATTTGACTGACACTCAGTGAGTATTGATCGGCGGAATCGATTGGGCCGAATCAGCAAATCAGCAAAAGCATGAAAAGTATTAAAATGAAGATAAAGCAAAGTCGCCTTTTACAAGCTGCCTTCAAAATGTGAACTCTGAGCCGTGTTTTTTAAACTCTGACCCCACATCTGCGGCAAAAGGCCTGGGATCCATGAGAAACGGTTGACCAAAAAGACGTGTGACCGGTGCAGAGAAACCCAGCCGTCTGACTGGTGGGTGAGATAGGATCTTTGTATTTGGCCAGCAGCATGCAGCCTCTCTATCAGTGGTACCTCTGGAGGGGGTTTATCTGGACCGCTGATAACAGTATCCCCCCCTCCCTCCCTCTGCCTGGTGCTAAACGGGAGTCATGTTGGTCCGCTGCCACTCGCTGTAAACAAGATGTAGCACTTGTGTTTTGTGTTTGAGACGAGAAGAGACAGTGGCTGAGAGGAAGGAAGACGTGGTTTTCATAATTAACGTGGTGGATATGGAATTTGTAGAAGCGCAGAAATGCTATGAGCTAAACTCAGTCAAGGACTTTTAATCTTAGAGATAATGATTTTTAGATGACATAGATCACATTAGTATAAGCTCAGTACAAGTTTCATGCTATACGTTTTCATATTCAAAGACTGACACAGAAACATTGTACTCAATTTTAACAAATTCAATTGAAATAAACATAAAAATAAGAAATTACAAAATCAAGCAATTGCTCTAAATTTCAAGTTTATCAATTGAAATCTTTAGAATAAGGATAGGACTTTCTTTTTGGAAGGGCACTCATGCATAAAACACAAAGGTTGGCACAAACCCAGCTTTCAGACGCTTGCCTGAAATCAAAATAATTGTTGTAATTGACTTGTTTTACGTCAAGTATGAAGTATTTTTATTTTTTTCAAATCTACTTTTTGTTTGATATATGATATATATATATATATTAATATTTCGCAAATTAAGATTAAATTCTTATAGCCAGACCTATGTGTTTTGTTTCATACCTTCACATGTTTGCAGCCAAAACAAAGGTCTGGCTATAAGAAATTAATCATAAATAAAGTAATCTAAACTACACTGCTATCAAAGGACCAAATGAACCTAAGCAGACTCATATTCCTCAGATATACTCTTTAAAATGAGTTAACCATTCTTTGCCACAGCTAGTGAATATGCCATTATATCCCTTTTGACCAACCTCCTCAGTATAATCTTCTATTATATGATATATTGTAATCTATAATCAAACCTTTGCTATACAACTTTCATTACTCCTCCATAGGTCAAAAGAGCAAAACCCAATGACATAGATAATTCTTTTAGCTTGATAATACATGTTTTACCATTCACATCACGACAGAAGTCTATACAACTCTCACATTCTCCAGCACAGTAAACCACGTGCCTAAAAGGAAAACATTAACCGACAGAATACAATTCATTCCAGCCCCCAATGTCAGCACATGTTATTGTTTTCCTAAAATGGCTGTGCTAATCTACTACATCCACACAAGCCTTTCCCCCCCTTTAAAAAAAAAACACAATTCACTCTGGCTGTTTTTACGTAAACCCTTTTCATACTCTTCCATCTCTCCCTCCTGTTTACAAGCATGAGCAGTCTATTAATCGTTGCCAAAGCAATGTATAGGGACCCGACCTTGGATTTCAAGCGAATATAATGTTCAGAAAATAACATAAAAACAAGACTAATCTATCAAATCCTTGTATTCTGTTCCTCCAATGCTGTGCAAGTGTCTTCTTTAATGCATACAATAGACAACAGCCTCTATAGTGGACTTTGTAAAGCTATCTTTAAGTCCAGCCAGTACAAGCCAGCATCACTGTGCTCCTTTCAGTATAGTTAGAACTTACTTTTAAGTTTCTTTGACAGTCCAAGACTTGTCAGGCGCCAGTAGACCAGTTATTTTTTTCCATAAACTTGTGATTGTGTTTTTAATCTTTCAAAGTTTTACACAAGGGAGTTCTCCACTGAGAAATGCTGTTGCAATGAATTAGAAGAAAAATGCCCACAACGGGGACTTGTCTACTGGCCTTGAGCATCTTGTGTGTTGCAAAGCTTGTCGCTGAAGTATAACGTCAGAGTGAGACGATATGAAGTGATTAGAGACATGGGTGCAATATGGCTTTGTAAATTGGTCAGTGCAAATGATGTGAACAAGAATCCAGACAGCAGTACAAAGAGAAGCATAGAAAATGGAGGTTCATTTATAAATTGTTGGACTGAAAGAATCATAAACAGAACGTAAAAGAAGAAAAGAACCTACAGAAGAGTGAAATTCCCACAGATAATAGTACTGTAAAATATCTAAATACCGCAACAGTAGCTTTTCTTTTTAACATTATTGGGTTGACAGTAAGCCTGAGAAGCTATGTGACTTACTCCATATATTACATACAGAGTAAGACAGTCTAGTACTGCACCACAGAGATTAGGGTCCAAATACAGCAGCCAAGGGAGAGTGTACCTGTTCATTTCCTTTGTAATGAAGGAAATGAACAGGCACACGCTCACATTTCATCTCATTCACTTTACTCCTGTTAGTCCCATCTTGAAATCAAATCTAACCAGGCTTGGTAACAGTGGCTCAGCAGTTAGAGCATTTGACCACAAATCCAAAGATCAGCGGTTTGAGTCCCAACTGATTTCTCTGACTAGGGCATTGTGTCCTTTGGCAAACACTTCAGCCATTTTGCCTGTTAATAAATGTGGTGTGTGAGAGGGTGATTGGTGTGATGGTTGGAGGGGCTGCTGACATTGTCCACAAGTATGTGGAAAAGCACTATAGATGCATTTTATGATTATATGATCATTTTTATAAAAAATGTCCTACTCAATGTTATCCACAACTCTTTGTGTGCAGTGTTTACTAATAATGTCAGCCACTAGCCTTTTTTGACATTGCCCAAAATTACACCTGAAATCTAAAAAGCAGAAGTAATACAGGTATTTTTGAACATGTATATATTTAGTTGTGAAAGCCACTCTCTCTGTGAACAAGAAATGTGCAATGGTAGGAGAATCACAGTCACAGACTTAAGACAGCCGCTCTTCCAGAAACATTATGGTTTTAAAATAAATGTGGATAGCATATACAGACACTAAACTTCTACTTGTCTTGTGTTTGAACATGTTTCTCCAGATGACAGCTTTCTTAGCGGAGCCAGGAGCACCTTGACAGTGCAGGTGGCAGTCGGAAGGCCCCTTCATGAATAAATAATCATAACACACATTATCATTTGCATCCATGTAAAAGTGACGCATCAGCGCTTTTGTCTGCTCGGGTTTTATTTCATGCAAAACATCTTTCATTAACATCTGCAGAGCCAAAGGTGTCGTCAGCAGTGCACCGACATGTCAGGCCTGCATCAGAAAGAAGACGATAACACTTCCAACTTGTTTTTTCTTCTAATTAGGTATACGCTATAACAAACGCCCAAGCCGGTTTGTCCTTGCCTAATCCGGGGGAACTAATTTTTTAAGGTTATTATGCAAATCGATACTGTTTACAAACATGAAAGCCCCAGTCCCATTTTTGATCTGCCACATCGGTTTTCGATAGCTTAAAGCCCGACTCGGCAGGTGTCATGTCAATAACAAGCAGCCATCGACCGAGCCGGTCTAGGGGGAACGGGACAGGGGGGCCAAAGCACCGCCTCAAGCACCAAACGCGCATCGGACACTAAACTTTAAAGTCACACAAGTACAAGGGAATACAATGGAAATGAGGAGGACAATGGGGGTAATTCATTTTAAAGTAAGATCACTAGTTATTGTTTACATTGGTACAGATACAGCACTGCCATGAAAGAAGGATAAGGTGCAAAGCCATCTGTGTTTTGATGTAACGATTCTGATTTATTATGACATTTTAAAATTCATGATTGACAGCGGCGGCCATATACAGCGCTATAAGTAAACAATAAGGCATGTCAATTATAAAAGGAATATGAAATCAAGTAGATTTAGTTGGCACGCCATTTACTTGAATAAGTCCCTAACAATGGCTGAAGAAGTGGATCCCTATTATATTCTCGGTGTCAGAATTCCAAGCTTGGAACTGGCAAGAATACAGTGGGTGGTGGATAACGAACAAGTTGTCACTGGCACTAAATATACCAGTGCCCATAAATGAATTTAGTAAAGACAAATGAAATAATCAAGACAAGATGGATTGAAGAACAACAAAAACTAAGACTGTTTCTGAGTTTGTAGCCTTCTTTCTTGTTATAAAGTACTTCATTTGTGATAGTGTTTTATTTATTGGGAGACTGATCTCTGCCCAGGTTTTGTAAGTATGCTTAATTCTCCACTTTTTTTGTAGTGTGTTGTCAAATGGTGTGCTGTGTCTTTTTTGAGCTGTGAAGTGAAGTTTTGTTTCCTTGATTTTTCTTCGTCTTTTTTTGTCTTTTACATTCATTTGAATTCAACAGGCCAGCAGTTTCAGGATCTTCAACTCTCACCTTCTGATTTAAAATAACTTTAATCCTCAGAGTCTTTCTTCCTCCTCTGAAATTGAAATAATCTAAACTGTATTTTTCACAAGTCTTTCTTAGAGAAGTGGTCGGTCAAATTCAAATCGGTGTACACTTCTCCCTCTCTTGTGCTTTCAGTGCAGTTATCAAGGAATTTATTCATACATTTATTTGAAGCATCGCTCGATAGCAAATCTGACCCCCTTGCCCCGTTATTCCGACTCTGGCATTCCCGGGACGGAGAGCGAGCGTTCCCAGAAGATCCCACGGAGAACGTAGGTCAGAGGCGGATTTTGCACCTCTGTAATGGGAGGGGGGCAAGTGCAACAGTAACGCAGCAGGGCTCTCGCTGATGCCGGGGTCACGCATCTTTATGAATGTTAAGGAGGCCGATCAAAAAGTGCCTGGGAAATTAGCCCCCATTTCAAACATTTGACCTTTGTTGTGCGCCGCAACATGCTATGATCATTAGCATTACAAGGAACAACATGCTAATAACAAGGATCAGAAAGTGCGGTTGGGTAAGTAAGTTTTCAAACTAAAGACGCATAAAAAGTATATATAGGTTTGAAAGAGGGAAAAAGCTAAATGTAAAAAAGGAAACAATACAGTACTTTTTGAACGTCAATTGCTTTTAACAAACGACCTTTGTGGTTCTATGAAAAAATATGCTAATAAGTATCATGAAGCACGTATACGTAAAGAGTCCATTGACGAAAAACAATTATGACAAAAAAGCCACAAAGCCATATACAAAATTAACTGCAAAAGTCTGTGTTGTTTTGCTCACTTTTCAAAAAAAAGTTTTCAAAAAAAGTGTCAGACTTTTTACTTGACAGAAAACGGACCAAACACCATTAATTCGACCACAATGTTTTGCCATATTCTGCGCGTCAGGAAACCGTGGGTGAGATTTTAGCAGTTTTTCTTAAACTGGTGAAGTTACACATGCAACAAAACATTTAACAAAAGTTTCAGCTTTTTTGTTAAGACGAGAAAAACATGCAAACAAATAAGAACAGAAGTTAAAAAAACAAAACATGAAATAGTTACTAAAGTTTATAGACATAAAAGAAAATAGACTAGATAACATCACCGTGTCATTGTGGCCATATATTAGTTTATTTGGTGCATCTTGATTCAGACAAGGTGATTATTATTATTCAGTACTTTATTCTGAGTAAAAAACACATGTACTGGTTAACAAGTGAACATCAAAGTTGGGTGATCATTAGTTTAAAAAATGCATGGAAAACACATGTATCATATAATGTAGTTGCGTGTGTAAGTGTGATCCTTGCAAAGTTTTCAAACAATATTCCCAAACTTAAAATTAAAATATATTCCAGGAGCTGAACCCACGCATTGGCTGTCAACGCTGGTGTTTACCTAAGTCACTAAAAGATCCAAAGTTTGACACGTTGGAATCAATGGTGAAGTGATGTTACCAATTAAACCCGGAGTCTCTTTCAAGGCAAAGATGAAAAAAGGTATTCGACTTTAAATTAAAATACAAAAAAGCTTCCCAGATCTATTTTTATTGTTACGCTTCAAGTGATATGAAACTGGGGCTTAGTAAGTTTGCGTACACACAATACTTTGGCACCAATGAGAAACTTCCGCGAGCGCACATGCAACAGAAGTGCAGCTCTTTATCACAGAGCGGGATAATTGTTGAAACAGGTGTAACTGTCGAAGTGTCACAGCGTGCCTTTGTTCTGGTCCCTGAACCTACCTCCGCCTATGACTCCGGCTCCTCAAGTCTTTCAGACAACCTTGGTGTGATTCCTCGACAAAAGAACGCTTGCTCTCAAGGTGCACTCGAACGCCACGTTAAAAAGGGGACAAAGACAAGAGCCCCGGAGAAGATAGCGAAGAAGAAATGGCTTCCTTCCTCTAATTATGCGAGGAGACGGAGACTTTGTGAAGATAAAGTTGGGTGACACAAGGGCACATTGAGGGACACATTTCACTTTAGGAAGATTTTTCAAAGTGAAAATGAAAATCTTGTTATGTGCTATAAGCTATGGCTGCTAATTGGTACAAACTTAATGAATGCGGGGTGCTGCCGAGACAGATGCTTTGTGCAATGTGGCAGATTTTTAGTAGCTCGGCGTCTCTTTCTCCGGCGCTGGAACATCAAGAAGAGGCGAACATTTGGCAGGTCACGAATTTATGCGAGGAAAGGGGAAAGCCCGAGAAAAGAAAAAAATGTAAACAGTTGTTTGTTTATTTTTTCGTTAATTTATGGGTGGCGGAGTGGATGTGTGCGGAGAGAGCAGAGCGCTTGGTTCTTCAGCGCTTGTCTGTTTGTTTGAGCCATCGCTTTTGTTTGGGCTTTCTTGCCTCGCCAGCTCTGCGACTCTCAATTAGCGCACAAGCCTCTGGGACCTAATTAACCGCTTCAATTAATAAATGAATTTCTTTAAAAAAAATCCACATACGAGACGCTGTGACATTTGTCAGCCACTCAGGAGCTGTTATGTGTGCTGAGAGAGAATCGAGAGAAAAAGAGCTAAAGAATGATTAGCTTGTTTGCAGTGCTGCGCTTTCCCCCAGATGGCTCAAAGAGAGGACACTATAGACCCTTATTTAGGTACTGGACCATGATCTTTTACTGCATGTTCATGTTACAAAAGGTAGATTTTTTGTGGTCATCATTTTTCTTTTCCTCAAAAAAGTTTAAACTATGGCAATTATACGCCAATGTCCAATGATGACGGTGGAAGCCTTTTCTAGTGACACAAAAACTGGTATTTCCTTATCAACTTCCTGTTTCTGTAAAAGCCAAATATTCAACTAAATGGTGGGAGGTTTGAAATTTGTTGAAAGTAAGAAAATCTTGGCTGGTGGACCACAAGGAAGCGCTTTAGGCCCACTTTTGTTTCAGAAAACTGGAGATTAAAATTAAGTTGTAGAAGATTTTAACTTGATCTTAAATTTCACACCTGAATACTTTTCCTTCCAAATGTCATGTTTTCACCAGTGTTTGCACCAGCAAAAGGAAAGCATCCTTGTAATTTCCAGATTAAAACTACTTTTATAAATTCAATACCCCCACCGAGATGTTTGTTACAGATTAGTGACAGAAAATGATGGGGCAGGAGGAAAAGTCTGATAATAATTAGCTTGTTTGCTAGTGGTGCTTATCCCCCAGGTGGCTAAATGAGAGGACACTGTACCCGCTGCAGAGGAGCGCCCCCGTCACCTCTTGACCTTTTATCGAGTGTCCAATCGATAATGTGCGAGCGCCCGTGTCTTTGAGCTGGGCCTTCTGAAGAACTGTGGCCCGCAGCAAAGCATGATGGGAACAGGCCACACAGTGGGGCTATAGGAGAGTCCTTAGGGGGCGTCTCATGTCATTTACTCATAATGATGTCTTCTTTTAGTTCAGTGGGGGGCTGCTGATATTTCATGACAAGCAGCCTTCCTTGGTCGCTGTGGTAAATCTGATTAAGCACTGGAGCAAACCCTGGCTGGGGCCACATTTACAGCTATCACAGTAAACCAATATTAATGCTAATCAAACCTATTACTACTGTGTATGTCAGTATTCATGGTAAACGCAGGTATGTAAATCTAAATTGCATACACTGACTTTTGTGATCCTGTATTATGTTTTACAAAAGCTGAGTCACAAGCCCATTTTATGCCTATCACGCACACAGAAGTCTTACTGTGGCAGCCCTATAACAGATTTTTTTGGTCAAAACTATCTCTACAAGAACGGGCATCTTTTTTCCCCTATATGGTTTTACAGTGAAGCATATATTTCCCTGCGGGCCCAGCAGGACAGGATGTGTTTGCTTAATTTGTTGCATTAGCTCCAAACATGGACGTTACAGATCCGTTTGTCAGCGCCAAACCGCCGCACTGATGGATCTGACTGGTACGAGTGTTCATTAAATACGCTATAAACAGGCTTCAAACCCGCTCCATTAGAGACTGCCTCCAGAACAAGAGGCAGTTTTTGACCATGAAATGCTCTTTAAGCACATGAGCGCCACATGAAAGTGGAACAAGATATGAAGTTTTCCTTTTCTCCAGGAAAATGCCAGTGAAGAGTCAATCACTGGATATCAAAGAGGAAGAGAATATACAGTAGAACATACAAGCTGTGGCCATCAACAATATCAGAATCAGCAAACAGGACGTAGGCTTTTAAAGGTATTGAGCTTTAAACAAATGACAAACACTGACAAACACTTATATGCTGGAGAACTCTGAATTCAAACAAATTCGGACCCGCACAATCATGAGGGTGGAGAATTCAAACCATTTCTCCTGTTAAAAGTGAATGTAACAGGTGGAAATAGTATGTTCCTTCCAAGATAGGCCATACTGCAAAACTCTTTAAGGTACATTTTGGGGTTGATTTACGAGATGAAAAAAACAAAAACAGGAACTTGCCTTTGTGACCCCGTGTGACCTGCTTAGACACAATCAATATATGGATTTCAAGAGCCTAATGACCTCCCTCTATGGCTTTTCATCTTCTATATATTGACTGTTTTCTCACAGTAGACACTAGTGACACGCAAACACACTACTTAGACACATGAGCTCCCGTCTTCGCTTTGTTTTGAGACTTCCAGACACTGAGACTGACCCGAACTGCCAACTTCAGTCGTCCTTGGTCTGGCTTATATTGTAGAGTTTTATTTCAATGCAATCCTACCGAGAATACCCACACAAAATGAAACATCTTTGACGAAGCAGGAAATATGTTCTGGCAGGCAGATGAGAGAACAGAGTGTTAAATATACCGACGGGGAAGTTACTATCCGAGTCATATTAAAGCGCTAGTCACTGCGCATCAAAAGTAAGAGATTTCCAGTCAATCGATTGGTGAAAGTTAAGTCAAAAGGGAGAATTGAAGGTGGACCAACACTTGCAGGACCTCAAGATGGCGGGGTTTGATTTCTTCTTTGCCGACGCTTTGACCGAGGCATTACGGGCTTTAAAAGGTGACTGTTGCACGGTTCGGCGCCCCCTAGCACTTCCCCTTGAGAACGCTCGACTCCGCGCTTTTTGATGCACCAAAGCGAAAGACGGGGGGGGTTATTGTGTAAATATTTTGCTTGTGAATTTCAGCGTCTTAATCTTCCATAAGGTGATCTTTGAGTGTGCAGTCGAGGGGTGCCGACGTTCAGAAGAACATCCCTAGTTGTTGGGAGGAAAAAAGTAGAAAAGGTCTTGTGTGCTTGCTTGGAGTGCTCGGAGCTAGAGTTCACTACGGGGGCGTTAAGTGTGTCAAGAAGAGCGCTATGTTCGCCCCATCCGCACGCCCCGGGCCCTATCCGCGCGAAAACATTAAAAAGCATAAACAGTCAATACTGAATGTAACTCAGAGTAAGAGGAGAAGAAGAAGAAGGGAGGAAAAAAAAAAAAAAGGCAACGAGAAACGCAAGGGTTTTTCAAGCATTACACAACATAGATCACAGAAAGGCAGGCTTGTTTCACAGGGAGGATGGGGAGAGGAGAGAGTGAATGATTCATTGCGGGCGGCAGGGGTGTAAATATGAAGGGGAGGGTCCAAGGAGAGAGGCATCAAGGAACACCTGGTGCAACGCAGGGGTCAGATTGGCCCCACACTAAAGGAACGAGGAAGGGAAGAAAAGAGAGTGAGATGTTCGCCGCCGCTGCGTTTAGACTCGCGCTACAGCGTTACAGAGAGGAGTGTACAAAAGGTAGAAGGTACATTTTTGTGGCGGTGAGGCTGGGGTGAGAAACCAGGCTTTTCCGCGGTCAAAAGGAGACCGTTTTAAAATATGATCCGCAATTGCAACTTCTGGCACTGGGATCGCTGGGCAAAACTGAGGCCAAATCCAAATCTGTCGTAAATTTGGGAAACTTTAAAATAGATTTGGAATTTTGGATAGTTTGGCTGACTAAAGAGTAGACAGTAGTAGATAGATAGTTATGGCTTTGTAGGCAGCAAGATATTTGGTAAATTAAAGGCCCATTTTAAATATGTCCAGGGGGCTTAAAACTTGAGAGAAGACAGAAATGAACTAAATAAACATAAAAATGGCACGCATTGAAGAAATGTGTAGAGTCTGAACTATATGGTGTTTGCAGGTTTTATACAGAAGAACACCCCATGGAGAATGTATATTTTATTGTTTGCAAAGAATGCTGTAAATAACGGCAGTCTCAGTGATCTGCCTTCTGCGGCCATTAAAATTGCGATTTCGATTTGACAGCGTTTCATGGTGTCTGGAAACACTGTTTGACCCATTTTAATTTAAAAGGAAATTAGCTCAAGATTTTATTGAACATTTTAATTTGCTTGTGACAATTACTGCACCGAATGTTAACTGTTGCTATAGCTGTACAGATTGTGGAGTGGTGCATAGGAAATGGTGCGGCTGTGAAGAAAAAGAAGAAGAAGAAAAAAAAACACAGACTTTTCGTGCCCATATGAGAGAGGGGCTTGTCTTATTCCGCTTTTAAATGTTTCAAACACTTTCCCACTTCCACTACGAGATGTGAGGGCTTGTTTATCTGTTGTTCTTGCTCATAAAACGCTCAAGAGTCTCAATCAGTCACTCCCTCTATGTGCCGCTCACTGTGTTTTTAATGTTTCCTTTTTTTCAAACACTCGACACCTGGCTGCCTGACTTCACAGCTGAAATCATGGGAGAAGTCGACTCGTGCGTCTGTGAGTGTTTGGGCTGTCGACTTTGTTTTAATCATTCATTCAGTCGCATCTTTGCATTGGGAGAGTAACAGTATATAGACGCATCTTAAAGAGGCGGTACGAGGGGAGCAGGTGTGCATAGGTTTGCGCGGGCAGGTGGCAAGACGAGTAAAAAAATACAAGAAAAGTGTGATTTGTTTCATGTTTAAGTCTTTTGTTCTAAAATTCAGCCACTTAAATGTATGTGCAAGGTTTTGCCTCTACATTTCAATAAGCCATTTCAATTTGTTTTTTTTTTACATCTTAAAATGCATGGGTGACACTGTGTAGAAAAACATCATTGTAATTTAAATTGAAATATGGATGATGAATTTGCCGACCTCACAATGATGAAATGGTAATACAGTAATCTGAAAAATGTATATATATATTCTATTATTTAATTGTAACAGAAACATTTTGTAAACATTTTGTAAACTGAATATATCTTATCCCTGGTTAGTCACAGAGCTGCACTATTAACAGTATTACTTCAAGGACCTATAGTCTGAGTCTCGTCATGCACAAACAATCCAGCCATTTTTCAGGTAGAATTTTTGTGTGAAACATATACACTTCACTGTACATTTTCCCCAAGGTCCTGCTGTAATTCAGTCCCATTCTCTGCCATAACAATGCCATCTCATGCCAAGGCCTGTCTACTGCCCTCTTGCATCTCCCAGTTTTTAAGGCCAAACAGAAGTTGAGCAAAGTAGTGCAGTCGGAGCCACTTCTTCTTTTGCCTGCTCCATCTTTGTTGAAACATTGGTGGGGAACAATATCCGCGGAAAAATGTTATTCCTACCCCGTGGACTAGGCCGTTTCCTTGTGTTGTCAAACAGAATGACTAAACACGCTCATTCACACGCTCCCATGGCACGGTGTTATTAATTTATTACTTCAGATTTTTCCGCGGCGCGCACACACGCGAGGGCAGAGCAGTGATTGACAATGTGATAAATTGTATTTGAATATGGCTGACATGAATTATGTAACCGCAGAGACTGGTGGTGGCTTTGTTGCGTCCCGCTCGCGCGCTTCCACTCCAACATAACATACACTGCTGGTAATTTACAGTAGGAGACACGGTGAAGGGAGAAAGCAGGGATGTAGCAACCAGGCCTTAGAGTGAAACGGCAATGTAAAAAGTACTGTCATTTAAAAAAAAAAAAGTGGCTCGGCTGGAAGAGAAATTGTCTTAAAACTGGCAGGTAGGCCATTTAATTCGAACTCCTATAGTTTATGCCTCGCCTGTGTCAATGTAGGGTGTGAGCGAGTGAGTCGGATTGGCAGCCACATTTACCGTCCGCTCTAGGCCAGTCTGGGGAGAGAAATCAATTATGACCAACTGTAGGGCTTTGAGAAACTTCTTAAGCTTATAGGGTGCAATGTAAAAGCAATTGCAATATCATTAAGTGCAACTACACACTCACTGCAACTGGTCCCAGCCACCTGTACGCAGTACAGTCCAAGCAGACCTTGTCCACAGTGTCTGTAGAACCCTAGCATGAATGTGTTCAATAGTGTATCAAATGGATTAACTATGATGTACAGGAGGGGTTTGCGATCTGTTTACTCCATGAGCTGCTTTTACAAAATAAAAACGGCAGAGAAATACATATGCCTTGAGGCTACTTGAATGGGATTTAAGTAAACAGTTAGTAGCCAAAATAATATTTCAACCTTTTAGTACTTTATTAAATGTTTGCAAATTTCAGTGTTCATAGTTCATATTCAGTGTGTTCATAACAAGAAAACAAGAAGGCCTTTTGTAACTGCTAACTACAGGTTGACGATCCCTTACGTACAAACATGTAATCTTTGAGTAAATTGCATGACTACTACATGGGGATTAGAAAATCTAGCTTTGCAAACACAAAGAAGTGAGAGAATCAGAGAAGAAGAGGTGCTTTTGGCGTTACCCGGTCATATGGCTGCTGACATTTTGACTGAAAAGCATTGAGGTCTCAGCAGAGTGGTTTAGGTCTGAAAGAGCACAAATAACCGCAAGAAGAGAAAAGAGGGCAGAGGAGAGCCGTATCTGATGTTGATAGCTGTGGTGAAAACTCCACCTTTGAAAAGCCGGAGGAAAAGTGACAAATGCATGTTTTTCCACCTACTCCTCGAGACGGCTAACATCGAAACTGTGATTGGCCTGAACGGACTGTCAAATGTCAAGCAGTTATCAAACTACTGACATGTTTGCTTTAAAAAGATCTTGGCAAAAAAAGCAAAAGCATAACCTTTAGGTGGGACTGGAAGTCACTCATTCCATCTCCGCAAACTCCTTACTTCCAATCGATCGACACAAGCCGAAATAATAGCATCTGTAAAAAATAATCCAACTGAATGATTGACTCACAACATTTAAGAAACACTCAAGAGTCTCCGACATTTCCCACAGCTCATGGTCACTCTCAAATGGAGGCCACTGCTCCTCTTTCTGTGGAGTCTTTACATCTCCATGTGGATCTTTCATGTCAAATCCACAGGCTGACAGAACAGCGTGCTTAACAACCCTTTAACATCTGTATATTTGAGAATTTATGAAGCCGAACACACGCAGGATATTCAAGGGGATGCGGGGTGACAAGATGCTGGGGAGATGTCGGGAGTGTCCTGATTTTAGATAACGCAGTAACGCTGAGGACTGGGATTGAAATTACTTCGAAATAACTGTCAGTATCCGTGGAAGGCCTACTGCTAATCTTGTGTGCGCTTTCATTTTTGTAATGAACGTTTGCATGGACGTATTTGTACACAGAGAAAAATTAGAATTGCCATTGAAGGATTTTACATTGAAGCAGAGTATTTGGGCTAGTTTCTATATGCAACACTGCAATTGATATGCTATTGTTTAATCATTGAACGCAAGCTTTATATAAATTTAGAGATTTGGAGTATAGGGAGACACACTGAGCAAATTGTCAGAGCTGGAAGTCAAATTCACGACGCTGAGGCAATGTAAAAGTGTTGGTGCCTTATCCATTCTATAATTCCTTACACTTTTGCAATAGAGAAAACATGTTTCAGTTTTAACTCTCTTGCTGGGCAGCCTCAGGCTTTTAAAAACCCCATAAAATTTCACCTCTTGTCAATCTTTAAGAACTTAATATGCCTGATTTTAACTCGTCACAACACTGGCTCAGCAGACCGCATCTATATTCAAATGGAGGAAGGTGGGTCCAGGACAAAAGTGTGAGCCATGGTGTTTCTCTGCATTGAAAGCAGGAGATAACGAACATTAATATGTACAGCCGCCTCTCGCTGTGCTGCCTTTGGTGTCCTGGTGAGAGGGTGTCTGAGCCCTGCACCATCAATGACAGCGAACAAAGCCGAGGGGGGGGGGGGAAATAAAATATCAAAATATCCACGTCGCTGCTTTGGCTTTACTGTAAGATTAATCTAATTTGGCCTTTATTGGGAAAGCGGAGTTTTGTTTTATTTATGTACGTTTTTTTTTTTTTTTCCTTCCTCCCTCCCCAGTTCCCCCATCCATCGCCTTTGTAGCTTCTCCTCGGCTGCCTCTGACAAAAGAAAAAAAAAAAAAAAAACAGCCCAGCCTGCCAAACCCCTCCGCCGCCGCTGCTCTGGGACGGACCTGTCAATCACTCGTGACATCGCCGTGACAACGTGTACGTTAAAATTTCAAACGGGACTCAAAGAAGCCGCGTGACAGCCGTGCCTTTGAACGTGGCTGTAGCTTTGCTTCAGCGACAGGCAGAGGAGAGGAGCGCGCGGGGCTGCACAAAACAAACTAGAAAACAACAAGAGAGAGTGAGGGAGTTGGCGGGGGGACAGGGAGGTTTGGTTGGTTGGTGGTGGTGGTGGTGGTGGAGAAAAAAGTTAAAAGCGTGGAAGAATGTGGGTCTTGATGATGCGAATTGGCATTAAGATTCTCCCTTGGTGGATCATTGTTTTTTAATTTGGTTGAAAGTCCCGTGAGTGGAGCGCTAGGTCTTCCAGGGACTGTGTGGGATTGCGAAGCGTATACGCGTCAGCCTGTGGACCACCGGAGCTCCTCGGAGATCTAGAAAAAGAAAGTCAAGCCGCAGCCGCTTCCCTCAACAACAACTCTTAATAAGATTTTCCGATCCTATCTACCTTTTTGTGCGATTAATTCCCAATGGAAATGGGAACCAGCGGCTCGCCATAAGATAAGCCACATAAATCAAACATGCGATAGGCCTATACTGACCCGTACGCAGACAACTCAATTTGCAACAAACATAATGAGAGAATTCAAGCATTGGAAATGACATTGCGATGAAATATACCGCAGTCTCATTTAGGCGTTGGTGAACTTTGTAAAAGCCTAGCACGTCTTGGTAAAGCAAACTTTGAATCTTTTATTATAACCATCTGCAAGTTCCTCTACAAATATGTGATGACACAACTATCGGCCTAATGGGTTTGAGAAATCTAATTAGGCTATTTAAAGCAACTACTTAGCCTATTCAAAATGTCTTAGTTAAAGCAGCACTTCTGAGGCCACCATGACTCTAGATCCTATGAGAAATACCATCTCTGTAGTTGAGTTTTGAGAGAGTAGTGTGTTGGTGGCTAGTACTACAAAGCCAACATCTCATTGTCTGACTTTGCTCGGGCCATGCTATTTGCGTATTATGGACGTCGCCTGTTAACGCGTAGTGGCACGTAGTACGTCTCCTCCCCCCGCGGTGGAAATATGCATGAGTGTGATAGGCTTCGGTACAGACGGATTCTGAAATGGCAAGGACTTAAAACAAATTCAATACATTTCATGCCATTATGAGTCTACATATGTATGCACTGGGAGCTGGACGCGGCGCGGAGTGGAAACGCTGAAGGCAATGCTTTGGCCTCTAGTGCCCTCTAGTGCCTATCAACAAGGAGTGAAACAGAGAGATAGTGGAATAAACATCAAATCATATAGCTGAACTTGACCCACAAACTTTAAAGAATATTAATTGCCATTTTTTCCACTAATGCAACTTTATCCTTAACCATGGTTTAACAAAAATATGTAGGCTTAATTATGTGGTTACGTTTTTTTTTTTGCTTTTGGTCTTGTTTGTTTGTTTGCTTTTTGTTCTGCTGTATATTTACAATTTAATAATCGCAATCTCTACTTTGGTCAATCTCAATAATCGTCATGGGACTTTATAATTGTCAGGTTTACAGCCATTTCTTTGGCAGAAACAGCATCTAGTTTTGGAGTTTGTATGAGACAATGGAAGATCTTTGTGTGTTAAATGATACTGGAGGAGAGCATTTGTTTTTGTTGAGCTGAGGTTCGAATAAAAGGTGTGTCTAATCAAGATGAAAAAAAAAAAGTCTGATGCATTTTTTTTTTTTCCGTATCAATCAATTTTTGCCATTTTTCAAAGCTTATTGCAATATGATTAGCATTTTATATACACGCTTTTGTTCCCGGTGCGCATTTTAAAAACATCGAGGAGCATTAACACTGGAGAGAGGACTGACACATTCACTTGTAAACTAATACAAGAATCACATGCATTGCAGAACATGTTTGTATTTGAAAGAAAAAGATCACACTGTCTAATATCACACATTACAACTGTACATTTTACATTATAAAGGGCTCTAAAATAAATGTATAACTACTGAAATGTAAAATTGTACTGCACATTTTAGGGAATGCAGGTTAACGTCGACTAAACGTGTGAAAAATCTCTATTCTAAACAGCTCTTACTCAATAGCAGACTGGGGCTTATTCCATATTACATTACCAGCATGTCTTATCTGCAGACTCGCATCAAATTGCTTTCTAATGGGATCAATCAGCCTCATTTACATAAAAACATAGCTTTTATTTTACATTCAGAGGCACCACAAAGAACTGCTGCAGCGAGACCCAATCAAGATCCAGCTCTGAGATCAACGCGCCCCTAATTGTGTTGTATCGGGACGGCGCACGACTTTAACTGCCATAAGACAAACAGCGGTTTAATTAACATACACAGGCCCAGTGCATTGTGGGATTGGGGTAGATGGCAGGCAAATCTGATAAAAAATGAATTTGGTGGGGGGGAAAAAAAAAAAATTCAATAAATGTGTTTCAAACTGCTTAGACAGCATTGAGTTTGTGATCCAAATGAAAGAAAGTCAGAGCACTGCCATGAAAGTTGTTTCACATAAATTTTGGCTTGCTTTTAAATGCATTTAAATTGAGTTATTACAACCAGAAAATGTTGCGTAAAATGTACAGAGAGAGTGATCAATGGCTCACTAATCACGTTTAAGAAATACAAATCACATGAGAGGTAGGACATGGCAATGGGATTATCACTGGCAGAGTGGGAAAAGGATTTTATGTTTAGTATTTATAGGCCAAAATATAGTTTGTAATAATATAACAAACATAAATTAGGGGGTAAAAAAGCAACACAAACATTAGATGCTGAACAAATTCAGATTCCCATGCACCAAACACAACAGAACTAAGTAAAGCCTATTAAAAGTATTTCTGTGGAAATGCTTAAACGCTTGCTTTTAAGATATTGTTTCTTTACTGCCACTAGTAGAGAACATTAGTAGAGAATAAAGCGTGTGTCCATTTTGAAAGCTATAAAAAGCATCACAAAGCCATTGAGGTCATTGCCTTTTGTGGCGCGTCTATCATCCTAATTTAATACAATCAGGACGGGCTTTTTGTAAATCATATGCGTGTTTTGTTGCCAGGGGGGAGCGGGAGGTGGGGGCTTTGAGACGCACCTCAAAGCTTGTGATTATCCTGAGTGTCCCGCGCCTGATACAGTTACCTGCTGGGACGGTGCGGCGGCTGCTCTAAATAAATTGCCACTGGCCTTGGGCAATAAGAGGAACTGCGGCTTTGATCTGCGCTGACTAACTGACAACCAACGAAATGTGCGCGCAGTCAATCAAGCCCTTCACGTGACAATGGGAGACGGCCGGGCCTGTATTATTTATTTTTTAAAGTGATGTATTTCATTATCACAAGGTGTACCAGTGCAAGGGGTAGCCGGGGCCCAGAGAAAGGGGTGTGTGATGTATGTGTGTGTGTGTGTGTGTGTGTGGGGGGGTGATCTATAATTTATATGGCTGATTTGCAGAGGAGCTTGTCACTAGTTGTTGTCAGACCCCATTTGCTTTGATGAGAGATTTGAAGGTGTCTACAACAGCATCGCGTCTGATTACAGATTTAGCGAAAGGTGAAAGAGGGGCGCACTTTTTGTCATGTGCCTGTTAACAGTGGTTCTTCTACTTGATCTGTACTACAGCATCGCTTTTGTTTATACACTGCAAAAGGTCATCTAGATATAAGTGAGATTTCTTGACACTTTCTTGGAAGTAAACTTGCTCCCGAGTTGAGACACTAATTTCAAGAAATCTGATCAAGGGGCAATTTCTTTTATTATTATTTTTACACTTAAATTAAGAAAAACATCAACTATATTATTTTATCTGATATTGAGTGAGACGAGATCTATTTTCTTAATGTAATGTCTTAATGTCTTAATCTTAAAATTAGTTACTAAAATACAGGACAAATTGATTTACTTATTTCTAGATCCTATACTAGAGTTATTACTTTGCACTTCAGCAGGTACTCTTCATGAGTGGGGTACTTTTATTACTTCACAATGAAGCGAAGCCTAAACTAAGATTACCTTTACTCTAATTTTAGTCATTCAAAGCCACACTGCAGAACATTCCGTGTCGTATGTAAAGCAAGATCCTAATGATCGACTTGCTATTGCTACAATGCTATTTTTGCCGAGGGAAGCATTTGAGGGGGACCTAATGCATCTACAGTAAACCTTATATCTGTAGTGAAAGCAAAGGACTGACACGGATGTCCTGCACTTAGCCAAGTTATGAGTCAACTCTAAGGAAAGGCAGCCTGTTCACAGCAGAGATGTGTTTAGGTTTTTTTCACCATTAAAAGCTCTCATAATGCATTCTATTATATTAATCGGATTAATATTTCGCAGTATGACTTTAAGTAACAATATCATGTACCAATTAGTTTTCACTGTTGATATAGAGAGCAAATTTAGCTCTGGATCGAAAGTCTCCCCTGCTGCACAAGTTGTCGGCGTTTGCTTTGAGGATAAATTTGAAGATGCCAATCACAGCTGACTACGAATTTAGCAAAAGGTGAAACAAGTGGTCCCTCCGTTTTCTTGTTTGTCGCCGGCGCTCCGAGCCGTGAGGTACAGTCTGGTAAAACACAGATGAGAGGCAGAACGGCTGAACTTTTGTCATGTGTCATAAACAATGCGTTAAAAGGCACCCGCATTTATTAAGAGGCGGAGGGGGAAGTCAGTCTTGAAAAGCAGAGAAGCGTCGGGAGCAGGGGAGACATGCCACGTCAAAACAGTGAGGGGGATCAACCTGAAACCATCATTCACAGAGCCGGAGAGAGAGTCAGAAGAAACGGGGAGCGGACCTGCTGTCACTCCAGGTCATGTGTGGTGCAGAATCTCAAATAGTCTTAGGCAAACTGAGAATAAGTGCCAAGGCAAGAGAGCGATAAAGAGAGGAAAATGCAATGAGGACAAAAATGACAATGCATCACAAAAGAGCTAAAAGATCATTAGTATTTTTGCTATACTAAATATTGTATGGATTTAGGAGTGCAAAAAGGCAGAGGTTGAGGAGAGACGTTTGCCATATTCTCAAGAGACAGGGTTTTGAGGTGGACAAGCAGTGACTGAAAGGTAGGATGTTCAAGATTGTATGTAAATATTTCATAAACACGACCATTATCTGTCCCAAGATGTGACTTCAGCATGTGCAAATCCAATAATTGTTCTTAGCAATTGTAATATTGATTTATTTAGGGCCTTTATTCGATCAGAAAGCAGAATGAGGGTTGCCAAGTCCTATGGCTAAGATACAGTAAAAGCACTCTGTCCACAATGTCAGCGCCTGTGATGCAAGCAAGTCCTACTTAGTGATATCTCAGACTGAACTCTGAAAGTTCTTCCAAATGAGGAATGGCATGTTCACCTTTAGTGAAACTTGTGCTTGTGAAGGCAACCCGAGTGATATCTTGTTTTAAACCACTCACAGCGCATCCTACAGTCATCACCTTTAACCACTACAGCAGTGAGCAGAGCGTGGATGGCTTTGAACTTCACCACGATCTATACAGTGTGTAGCCACGTGTTCTGGGGCAAACTGATGAGTAGAGTAGGAATAAAGCTACTGGTCAACTGCTCTACCTTTTGATCCACAAGTTGCTATTGTTTTATAATAAGGCCTATATGGAAAACCTAACTTTTTTAGCTTTTAACCATGTTTTTCTTTATCGTTATGTCAAAACACACCTGGAGTGGTTTGTTTCATTCACGCATGTTTTCGCAATCTGTCTGTCTCCCTCTTCTTTGCACTCAAAATGCCAGCCCACACTCCGTTAGACGTCACATGGATGTTTCCTGTCTGGACACTTTCTCCAAACTTCTTCTTCTGTCCGTAGTTAAACTCTATTCGCTGCACTGGCGAGTTATTTTGAACAAAATCACTAGAGAAATTTAGAGATACAACTGTGCAATTGCTTGTTTTACTTTTTCCGTCGGAAGTAAAATCCCAGTTTGACCTTAAACCCACATCAGAAAGTACAGAAACGCCAGACACTGTGCGTCGCTAAGAGCCATCCTTCGTTAGTCTATAAGTGTTTTTAATTACATACATTGCATTACACATACGGACTTAGGCTTTTGCAACAAACTTTCAACTAAATCCTGATGGCGACGGTCAGGGACAGACGAACATGAACATCAACGCTACCACAGAACACATAAACAAGTCCACATAATTGACAGCCACATCCATTTGCACAGTCCAAGCTACCCCCCCATTACTCCTCCTCCTACCACTACTATGTTCTTCCAATACCATTTCCTCTTTTAATTATCCTTCGGCAAAGAAAGATGGAGCACATCAGAGGCATGGCGGTAAATCCCGGGCCTGGCAGTGGCTCATAGCGGCTGCATGCGTCTGGCGGTCCCGATAGAGGCGAGCGTGCGAGAACTGGCAGAGACTAGACACGCGACAACGCCAGGAGATTTTCTGACAGAGAATGGAGAGGATGATCGCTCAGCATAAAGACTGCTCCTCATTCCCATTCCCATTTTTCTTGTTGTTTTGGCGTTTTTTTTTCTTTCTTTCTTTCTTTCCGATTATGCCATGTTTTCAGCACCAGATTAGCCGGTTCTCAGGAGCAGAGACATCACCTCCCAAACAGTGTCTTGTTGTAATGGTTGTTGAGTGAAAGGAGCATATTCCAGATGCTTCACTATCTCTGCGCACAATGTTGCTTGGCGGAGAAAAAAAAAAAGGCCTAACAATGTAGAATTAAGGGCAGAAGGACATAAGAAAATCTGTACTTAAGACTACTTCAAAATAATAAGTTGTACGTACTTAAGAAATGGAGTATGCATTATGAGTATAGACCGAAGTTTATGTAAACACAACATATTTTACTGGAGTTATAACTATAGGAGATTATTAATACTTTAAGAGTCAATTGTAAAAAAAAAGAAAAGAAAAAAAGTCAGTTTGTACGTATTGTTTAACAGACTTATTCTAATATATCTAATTAAAATAAACTTTTTTGAGTGTGCAACAAAAAGTGCCACTATACTGTTTCTGCCAATACAGTTACATACTTTCACTTCTGGTCGTACTGCCAGTAACAGCCACATCCATACCTTTTACTGTCACGTCTTCTTCCGAGAGATCTCATTTTTAGTCTAAGTTGAACTATGTTTCAGTTGACCCATAATGTATGATCTAGTACCAACAATTTAAGTCGAGTTCACCTCCTGCTGCACACAGAACACTGCTCTTTCACCCTAAACAGTCCTTTCTATTAAAGCCTACAGGCCCAAAAAATGCCTGACTGATCTGTCTGAGTTCCTCTCTTTCTCTCTATGGGGCACACCCACTAAGGTCATCTCTCAACAGTTAAACATGGGCATGTGGTCGTCATGTCCCGCACGATTATCCCAGCTGCACCGCCGCATTCTCGGACACAATGGAGGGATGCCACCCCCCCTGACAGTGCTCCTCTTTCTCCCATCAGTGCGAGATAGAGTTGGGGATGCTCCACAGCGGGTAGCTTTCTTCTCTGGGGGGAACCCAGGATGAAGGCGAGGGGTTGTGTGATGTTTCGTTCCCTTCAGGGTGAGGAGGAGCCATACTGTATGTGGTGGAGAAAAGCTACAGATGAAGCTGGAGTAATGTACAGGCAAAGCCACAGACATTTTGAGGTAAAAACAATCACAATCCAGGGTAGTGTTGTGGTAATAATGCAATTAGCAGTCAAAGGTCAAACAGAATATACAGTATTTTGTTTGTATAATAAGCTCATATAAAAAGAGGTTATAGAAATGCAGAATACCAGAACAAAGGTTTAAAACCTATCCCCTCTTTGCCCCTCTTAAACTTAATAGGCAAGTTGGAAAAAAGGGAAACTGGAGTACCATCCCCAACCCCAAAAGTTATTGTTCAGAACCAAATTCAATCCAAAATCAAATTTAAATCAGGAATTAGAACAGAATCTCCAAATTAATTTTGGGTAACCCCAAGTGGGACCAGATAGTTCCTCCTGTTGTATTCCAGAATGAAATAATGAGCAGCCTTTAGGCTTACTGACAGATGGCCCACACCGACCACTGCTGCTTCCGGAGTACTACAGTAGATCACCTATATGGCAAATCACAATTACTTTGTCAAAGTTACCCCTTGCACCAAACGTGCTAGAAACATCATAGATGAAAAACAACATGAAAGAAGCGATTAATCTATGAAAGAACATCTGAGCAAAACCTAAACAGTTGTTCCTTATATGTTCTGATTCAAATTAAAACCCGTCTTGGAGTGTAAATATTTGCGCTAGAAAGTGGCAAAACAACAAAACATCCTAGCTGATCTGAATCTTCCACAATTAGCAGACGTTGCGTGATGAAAGGCTATCAATGATCTACTTATGTCATGGAAAAAGATTGTGACTTCAAACACCTATTCAAGTTTCAAGTCAATGAATGATCAAAGAAACCAAAGCTTATCAACGCTTTTCCTTAATGCCAAAACACAGCCGCATATGGCCGCGGCTACACTGGTACCATTATGTTTTGACAATGAAATAAAGTGCTATTGTGCTTCTTGTGAAAACATGTAGCAGGAGGTGAAGCAAAAAGCAAACAACAGTGTTGAGGGGGCATCCCGATGAAAAGGCTAAAAAGATGACCTTTCTGGCATCAGCTGGGCTCCGGGAACAACAATGCATGGCCGCAACCTATTCTGGCCTTTTCCCCTACGTTTCTGCTCTGGGCTACGCTTCCCGAGTCCAAAGAGGTCCATGACTTTATACACAGACAAAACACATGCCCCAGATCCTCGCTTTTATACATCTATCAAATGCACAAACTGAAAGTGCAAACAAGCTGGCCCCGTCTGGCATCACAGCAACAACTGCGGGCTATGGAAGCTAAAAAAGAGACAAGCTATCAGCGTAGATTACATCAATGTCCACACTATCCAATCCAATTAGAAACATAGCATCTAGCGAATAAGCGAACTTTTTGGGCAAGTTTGAAAACATGAAATATTACGGTTTGACAGTTGTAAAAAATGAAATGTACACTTTAAAAAAAATAAAAAGCTTTGTTGACAAGGGAGGGGGGGCGCGTCTCTAAAGAGCTTTTGTGCCACGCTTGAAAAGGTGGCATCACAAGGTCACGGGTCATCCAAACACAAAATAGCACATGCATGGAGTTCATTTCATTTCTATAAAGCACACAGGAGATCAGGTAGCCCCTCTGAAAAGGTAAAAAGAGGCAGTTTGTGACGTGTTGCGGAGGCCTCGTGGTCAGGCGGACGGTATAAAAAGGGCAGCGAGGCCTTTTAAGAGCTATGGTGCCGCTAGATTCACAACTGCAACCATGGGAAAGGTATGAACGCACATTCGGATGAAGTTGGAAGAGGTGTTTTTGAATTGTGAGACAGTAGCTTAGAGGCAGGAGACGTACTTGAAGTGACAGATTAAAAGCTTGTTTTAGGTGACAATCCCCCAGCTATACGATTTAAAATGTCTATATACCATTTGGCACGGACAAGTATGACAGCAATTGTCTTAAATTTTGAAGGGCCACAACAACACAATGTTCTTTAAATTAAAAAATCCCTTCTCGCTTTTCAACTGTCAAGCACCCTAACACTACACAGCAAGGCAAAGTGAAGAGGCTGAGTGGTGTTTAAGTTTGAGTGCAGTGTCCCCTACTGGCTAACCAGAGGTACTGTAACTTGAATTGAGGGATTTTGTTTGTCTTTTATTTTTTTCTATTTAAGATTGTTTTCTACGAGGGCCGTAACTTCCAGGGCCGCCACTGGGAGTGCGGCAACGACTGCATGGACACTTTCAGGCACTTCAACTGCTGCAACTCCATCCGGGTGAGCGGCGGACACTGGGTGGCCTATGAGAAGCCCAACTACATGGGATACCAGTACATCATGGGGCCCGGAGAGTACCCCGACTACCACACCTGGATGGGTTTCAACAACTGCATCCGCTCCTGCCAGATGTTCCCCCCGTAAGTCGAGGAAATCTGGGTAGTAAGGAGTTTGTCAAAGCACTTTAAATAACAGAGGTGTTTGTAAGGCAAGCTGTAAAAGCCAATGGTGTTCATGAGAAGGTCAATTTTAGACAAAGGTTTTGGCAAGAAAATAGAAGTGTGCAGATCGCCTGGTTGTAAAAGATGCAGCACATATGGCGGGCACTGTGCCAGGCTTAGTGTTTCAAGATTGAATCCCAGCTATGACAGTTATTTCTATCTCTAGCTGCATATGGGCAAAGAATAAACAAGTCTTGGGGAAAAGGTCTGATTTGAGCGCTTTTATCTTCACTTCATTTGAGCTCATTAGCCTTGTGTAATAATGTCTCAAAATGCACTGCCGCCCTACAGTACAGAGGCTCCTACAGAATGAGAATCTACAACAGGCCCGAAATGATGGGACAGAGCATGGAGTTCATGGACGACTGCCCCAACGTGTACGACCGCTTCCGCTTCCGGGACATCTACTCCTGTAACATCATGGAGGGCTACTGGATCTTCTACGAGCACCCCAACTACAGGGGGCGGCAGTACTTCCTCAGGCCCGGAGAGTACAGGGCCTGCGGGGAGTGGGGCTGCCACAACCCCATGGTGGGCTCTTTCAGGAGGATGAGGACAATGTAAAATGTTACTGTAAAAATCTCTATTAAACTGCTTTTAAAATAACCCATGGCTCTGTTTCACGTTTCGTGTGTCCTTTTCATGGTTACATGCAAAAAGTGATAAAAGCATACTTATAACAGGTATTAACCCAGTAGAAAAATAATATTTAAGAGATACTGTATGTAAACTGATGTAATGAACAATATTTGGGGGGTATCAAACATACTTTTTCATTTTACCTACTTTTTAGAGACAGCTAAACAATCACATAAACAAACCCCAGTCTATATTTCTAGGCTTTGGCATTCAGCGCAGTAAGGGCACATGTGGCAACTCTTTTTGTCACCTGGTTCAGAAAGTGCAGCGGTACAGTTTTTCTATAGACAGACAAAGACAAAGCTTTGGACCTTCCTATACTGCCGGGGCCTCTATAGAGCGCAGTGTGCTGACTCCACAAAGCTTTGCAAAGGGCCCTGATCCCAGCAGGGTCTATAAAGGCACCAGGTTCAAACGGGACGGTTCTGGTCTGCGCCACACTGTTCAACTCTCACAATGGGCAAGGTAAGGGACCTGCTTTCACTTTAATGGCAACTCAGAGGTGTAGGGGCGTATGGAGTTATTAAAAAAAAAAATCTATATATATATATATTTATATATATATATACATTTTTACCTAGCAAGCAAAGTTTTTTGTTTAGATTTAAGAAATGCCACATAATAAGTTGCTAAATTAATAAATGCACTGTATATTCAAGATTTAGGATTCTTTATTGCCAATTTTCTCTGTATGTGTAGGCAAACAGGGAGACTGGAATACAGCTTCTGCTGTCGTAATCAGTGTCAAGTAATAACTACTCTGAATGAATGATTTAGCTAATTTCAGTCAAAAGGTTTAACAACTTTACGGAAAGATTTTTATTGATTTTATAGGTGATAACAAGTAACTTAAATTGTACATCTTTATTATCTTTTTTTCTTTATCATATCAGTGCCTCGTTCATAATTTTCTTTATGTGCTTTTGATATGTGAAATTGGACAAAACAGTCCTGCAATATTAACTTTCCAGTGACCACAGGCACTTTATCTAATTTTGTTCAGTGAATTAAATGATTACCTTAATAAAAATACAGATCATTACATGTCATGTGTATGGTATATTGTCTCCAGATTGTGTTTTACGAGGACAAGAACTTCCAGGGCCGTCACTTTGAGTGCACCAGTGACTGTCCAGAGATGCACAGCCACTTTAGTCGCTGTAACTCCATCCGAGTGGATAGTGGCTGCTGGGTGGCCTACGAGAAGCCCAACTACTCGGGATACCAGTACATGCTGCATAAGGGCGAGTACCCCGAGTACAATCGCTGGTCCGGCTTCAACGACTGCATCCGCTCCTGCCGCATGGTGCCACCAGTGAGTTTGCACTCAAATGGTGAAATGCTAATTTGTTATTCATGTTGAGAGGAATGAAGAACGTGGCAGGATATATTTGGAAGTAAAGGGGGAAAAATATGAAACAAATGATGCTTCAAATTACAAAGGGAAAGGCAAGGCTTTTGCAATTGTCATCCTGAAAACCATCATATTAGGGCAACTGTAACTATAGTTTGATCGCTCTAAGTTGATTTAGCCAGGCTACTGCTTTACATACTTATCCCACAAAGTATATTGTTCTCAATAACAACATGATGCTAACTTCCTAAGGTCTTCACTTTTTTCTGCCCTTCATTTATTTTCATTTCATTCATTTATTTATTTATTCCAGGCAGAGGGCAACAAAAGAAGAATATACAGCAGAAAACAAAAACAATCCACTTCCACCTGAAAGGGAGTGGAAAGAAGAAAACTTATTTAATCCCACCCCCAGTTCCCCACTCAGAGCTCAACAGACTCAGCTTCACTGTCACTCGTTTAAGAACTTTTCTACAAATTATATCATGGTGGCATTACCACATGCGACAACAATTATCACATCGCAACAAAAATGTATACCAACAATGTAAAGAAAATTAACAATACCAACAATGGTAACGGACAATATACCAATAATGGTAAAAGACAAATTAAACCAACGATGGCAAGGAAACATTGAGCACTTATTAACACTATGAGACAACAGCAATTTAAATTAAAGACCCTCATCTCTATATTTTGACCAGACCCAATGTTTATATAACAGTTTGAATCGATGGACAGTTTGGCATTGCTTGTGTTGTAAGTCCAGTTTGTTCCAGAGTGTCACT
The DNA here is from genome assembly GCA_007210695.1 of Neogobius melanostomus. Classification (NCBI taxonomy): domain Eukaryota; kingdom Metazoa; phylum Chordata; class Actinopteri; order Gobiiformes; family Gobiidae; genus Neogobius; species Neogobius melanostomus. The sequence goes on along the minus strand of VHKM01000299.1, from coordinate 2,757,705 downwards.
CCGCATACAGACACACAAAAAACGTTTACGAGTGTTTTGAGCTCTCGGCAATGAAAAATATCCAAAACCTCTCAAGTCATAAGCTCGCACTGGAGTTATAAAAAAACGTTGTAGGTTAGGCGGTAATAAATTGTTGAATGCTTTGTATAAGACTATTACTGTACTATATTTTACAAGGTCATCAAATTTTAACACGTGACTGCATAAACAGATTATGAGTATGGTCTAGGAAACCAAACTTGTGAATGATCCGCATTGCTCTTTTTTGTAATATGATCAGAGGATTAATTGTGTTCTGGTATTCTCCTACACTCCAACACAATACGTAAGGTATGGGAGTACCAAGGTGCAGTATAGAGTACGGAGTGCGTTTTCATCAAGGTATAATTTTGCTTTATTTATAATTGATAGGCTTTTTGAGATTTTTGTTTTAATGTGTCTGACATGGGGTTTCCATGACAATTTACTATCAATTATTATGCCCAAAAATTTAGTCTCACTTACGATTTCAACCTGGGTGCCATCAATACTTATTGTCCGTTCAGACATAGTATTGCGATTACCAAACATCATTATCTTAGTTTTGTTTATATTCAAGGATAATTTATTTGTCTCCATCCACTTTTTTATTATATTTAGTTCCCTGTTTACCGTATTTACAAGGTCATTATAATCATCACTACAGTAGAATATATTAGTATCGTCTGCAAATAGTATGCGTTTCAGATCTTTGGACGTATTAAAAATATAATTTATATACACATTAAACAGTTTTGGCCCCAACACTGACCCCTGGGGCACACCACAAGCAACACCAAGAGTATCTGATGAATACTGACCCATTTTTACAAACTGCACTCTCTCTGTTAAATAACTTTTTAACCAATCCCCAGCCAGCCCCTAATTCCATATCTTTCCATCTTATTTAGTAGGATTGAGTGATTAATCGTATCGAAGGCTTTTTTTTAGATCAATAAAAACACCAACTGCATACTTTTTTTTGCTCCGGTGCATTAGTAATTTCTTCAATAGCTTCAGTTATTGCCATTGAGGTCGTTCTTTTAGACCTAAAACCATATTGACCTTTATTAGTTATATGATGTTTTTCAAGAAACTTTTCAAGTCGAGAATTGAAAAGCTTCTCTAAAATTTTTGCGAACTGAGGCAAAGAGAGATTGGTCTGTAGTTTGTAAAAGCGTGTTTGTTTTCATTTTTGAAGAGCGGAATTACTTTAGCGATTTTCATTTTACTTGGAAAGCAGCCAGTCAGGAATGACAAGTTACAGATATAAGTTAAAGGTTTTACAATATTCAGTATAACCTTTTTAACTAATCAGTAGTCAGTCAGTGGAGAACTTACTTTTACACATCCGCACAATGTTTGTTACTTCCTGCTCATTTGTAGGTGAGAGGAAGAATGACAAGGGATTCCGTTCAATAGCTGATTTTACAACTCCATTGTCAGGAATGTCAGCAGCCAACTCAGGGCCAACATTAACAAAGAAGTTGTTGAACTTATTTACTACATTATTCATATTATAATCTTCACCATTTTCATCAATAAAGTGATCGGGATATTTTACATTCAATTTATGTAAAAACAATTGGGACAGGAAACAGTCATGACCAAACAGGAAGTTAGTCATAGCATTTTGTGCGGGAAGCCTACCCACCAACATTGAAAAAGAAAAGAAAGACATTTTCTTCCAATAGTAGTAGAGATTTTCCAATATCGTCAACTGGACTGGGTTGTCTGAGGTGACGATATTGATCGATATGACATTTTAAAATCTCTACAACGTTGGATGATTCCAAGATGACCGAGAGCCTACATAAACATTTCTCCCAATGCTTTTATCTTTTTTCTAAATAGTACAACGGCAGCTATAGGATGAAGATCTTTGAGCGCTCCGACTTCGGTGGGCAGAACATGGAGCTGAGTGAGGACTGCCCCAACCTCCACGAGCGCTTCCACAGCCGCGACATCTCCTCCGCAAACGTCATGGAGGGATACTGGATGCTGCACGAGCATCCCAACTACAGGGGGCGCCAGTACTTCCTGCGCCCCGGCGAGTACAGGAGACACAGCGAATGGGGAAGCGCCTCTCCCACCATCGGATCTCTGAGAAGGGTCACTGAAGCCGTCTGAGGCCGATGGTTTCGCACAGAGCCACATTTTAACCATTTTGTTTACATGTGGTAGCGTCCAAATATGGATTTTTAGTGATTGGGTTTTATACACAGTTCCTACATCAACAAATTGCAGTATAGAGGAAAAGATTTACAACAGTGGTTAACACGCAGAGTGGAAAATGAAAAAGCTATATTTATTTTAGTTGTGATGACTAATAACGAACACCAGAGCGGTCGGTGGCTCGATTCCTGCCCTTGAGTTAGGCAAGACACTTACACGCATCATCGCTTAAATATCATTCATCTGGCACAAATTTGTAAACTGTGGAAACCCCTATTTCAAATAAAAATGGAAAATAATAACTATATTCTGTAAATATTTCATCCCAAATAAAATAAAAATATGCTTAACATATACGACTGTTTTTTTGATGGTGGAGTATGGGGCCAGTAGTTTCTCTAGAATTATTGGAGGCATTTTTTCCTTTCCACAAGCACAAGTCCCCAACGTCCTGCACAACTGAAATCTAAAACAGTCACCATCAAACAATCAGGAGGATAGGCTTTCGGAAAGTAGACAGCATTTTTCCTCCCATTCTAGTTCAGCCGACTGAACTTTTGCACCGCTAGAGTTGGGTATAGCGGCACAAAAGCGCACGGAGCGAGGCGAGAGTTTTCCGCGCACTTTATAGTCCACATACACAAAGGGAAATTATCAAGAACACTGGTATTCTTTGAAGTGCTGTATTAAAAGTGTGAAAGGGGGTATCTAAGGATGGCGTGTAGGAGTCTTTACGCCCATGTTAGATCCACATCACAGGGCTAGTGGCAACTCAAAGGGCCCAAGTCAAAGTGGTCTGGTACTCGCCCCGAGCATCAAACTCTCTCAGAACAAAAAAAAAAAAAGTCTGAATCCTCATCCCTGCTCATGCATAATTCATCCAACCCAAGATACCACAGCCCTTTCAGAAATAAATATCAATTATTGAAATTGTTAATTAGAGATCGCGTAATTGGCAAAGATCTACATGAATAAATAACCCGCTGATTATTAATTATTGATTGGGAAAATTTGAAGCCCAGTGGGGAGTACGATTGAGAGTCTCTTAAGATGAAAAGCACAGACAGATACGAGTTTTGGCCTTGAGTAATGTCCAATTAAAGGGCTGTCAGCACTGAGGTTTCCCTTGGCCTGGTGCCCTTAATATACAACAATACCTTGAAGACAACAACTGCCTGCAATAGTAGCATCATGGGATGGGAAAAGCTAAAGTGTGGGGGCAAGAAGTGTAAGGAAACATGCAACATGTAATCTAAGGTTACACTTTCTAACAATAGAAACAAACATACAGTGCATTTTGAAATTTCAAAACATCTTGCAGTCCAGTTGGAAATCTCTCTATTAGGACTAAAATAAAGTTTCAATCACTGACATACTGTATGTAGAGGTGGCTGGACTATAAATAAAGAAATAGTTCTCCAATAAGAGTGCCTAAAAAGAATCTTACGTAAGTAGTTTAATGCTTCAATTCAATTGCTGGTTCCAGGATTTCCCCCCACTAAATTAAAATTAAACTTTTGTAACATATTTTTAGCATCCTCATTCTTTCACAAGAACGAGTTTATAGGCTCATTTCACTACCTGCAGGGTCACCTTTCAGGGTCACTGTCACAGAAATGCAAGAAAACTGCCTGCACATTCATGAAATTGATACAAAATGTTTTATAATTAGATGTACGGTATTTTTCCCAGTTTACAATATACTAAAGGAGGACAAAACTAATTCAGTTCCTTAACTAGAAACAAAACTATCAGGTATAGTGCCGTTAATCTCACACACTTATAGAGTTGCTCATTGTCGGAAAGAAAACTAACATGTTAAGTAGGAGTTGGCCAACTGTTAATGTACTTACTGTTTATAATACTACACAAGTGCAACAAGTCAAACGTATAGTGTGATAAAAGTTACTTGTAAATTCAACAGTAAAGGCTAGAAACTCATACGCCAAATGAAAACAAATCTTGCACTTTATAACTACCGTGTTCCAACCTAAACTAACTACTGCACATCTTGAAACCAAGTCCACCGAGACGTGTATCAAACCAAATGCAGTTTGGTAGTAAAACAGTTGCACCTGAATCACTGCCTTATGATCCTGCCGTTTTAAACATCAAACATTCATGTCCCTGAAATGTTTCTTTTCTACCTCAAGCCATTTAACTTCCTCAACCATTCTCACATGAAAAGGACCAGGGAGTGTGATCTTGGTGTCTGAACCCCTTGGACCGCCTGATTGAAGGGTAAGTAGTGCGTTTTTTAGCATGCAGAGAATTGACTTTAGATGTTTCGAAGATGGAGGGAACAGAAACGGTGCAGCTACGCCAGCCTGTGATTCCATTATTAGTGCGACTTTTGAATTTCCCTTTCATTTGTGATGGCTGGATAATTAAACCTCAATAGTATTGTCTTCCATCTCGCATGCCCCACTTCCAGCGAACGCGAAATCCCCCATGGGCAACAATAAAAAGACCATTTTTAGACATCTGGCTTTCAGATCAGGACAACTTTTTCCGACTAATTTGTGTTTCTCTGTGAAAGTAGAAGGATTCAGGACAAAGCATGAGTTTAAGTGAGAAATAACTGAAAAATCAAAGTAAGTTTACATATATTGTATTTCAAACGTTTTTATTGAACAATGGTGGATTTAAAACAAGCTGAAACAAAGAGTGCGTCAGATGGATAGAATGGTACAGACTTCATTTAAAAGCAGTTGTGTTGTAGCCTCGAGCTCAAAGGAGGCAGCTTGTCAATTACACTCGCTCCTCTGACACAGGCTTTGGGCGCCACAAGGAACAAATGAGAAAAACAATAAATAAAGTGGGAGTAAAAAGCAGAAATGAGTTCAGATGAAGTATATTCTCAGATTAATACTTCAAACTTTTTATTTAAAGAATTAAATAAAATGAAACGCACATTTTATTCATAGAATATGGAAGATTGCATAAATGAAAAGGAGTTAAAATGTACTTATTATGTAAGAAGGGGGAATAATACAGCGACTATTAGATTTTACATTTAAAAAGGCAGTAACTCTGCTAAAAGTAAACAAAGATAGAGCAAAGAAAGCTCTGTATTTCATTAAAATTAAATCTTTTAATACTGTCTTTAGAGGCAAGACATTATTTAAAATGTGTAAGACAAAACAAATTGTCTCAAAGATCTACATTTTTGACACTATGTAATTTGGAAACATTTCCTCATTATCAAAATTATATACAGTGCCTTGCTAAAGTACTAATACACCTTGAACTTTTGCACATTTTGTCATGTTTACAACCCTAAACATAAAGATTTTATTTTGAATTTTTTACTGAAAGTTCACACACAAGTAACAGACAACTGTGAAGTGAAAGCAAAATGATACATGATTCTGTTATTTTACAAAAAATAACAGAAAAGTTGGGGCGTACACAAGTATTCATACAGCATTTTCGGTGCATTAAATTGCCTTTATAACATTCCTAATGACTGCAGAATGTTCACACCTTGCCCTAACCATTAAATAGAGTCTACCTGTGTGTAATCTACTCTCAGTATAATTCCAGCTGTTCTGTGAGGGCCTCGGAGCTATGGTCGGAGTGTATTGGTCACTAAGCAACATCATGAAGGCCAAGGAGCACACCAGAGAGGTCAGGGATAAAGCGGAGTGGAGAAGTTTAAAGCAGTGTTAAAGAGGGGGTGTTATGCTTTTTTCAATCACATAGCACCAGTCTATAGCATACTACAATGATGACGTAACCTTCTGTTGGTCTGTATATGCAGTAAATTAAAATAACTGCCTTGAATAAAATTGCTCTCTCAAAATGGCTGTACTGAACATTTTGAAATAGGCCTCTGTCTCTTTAAGAAGCTTTCCGACACGCCCCCTTCAGCACACTGCTGTGGCATCTAAACAACACTACTGTGCGGGGAGGGGCTCTGCTGAGCTGAGGAGCAGTGGTTGGTGGCTTGGCTGGTGACGAAAGGTCCAGAGGCGTCTCCAGGAGGTGGGGGCGTTCCTAGGAGGACTGAGGCATAGCTACACCTAAAATGGCTGCCGTCTAACTTTTTACTGATTACTCAAAAATATGTGAATGAGCCAAGGCAACACTCCAGGCATGTGTTTAATGAGGGAATGACATAATAACATGATATAAAGCTTGAAAAAGTCGATTTTACATAATACCCCCCCTTTAAGTTATACAAAGATTTCCCAAGATTTGAACATCTCACGGAGCACTGTTCAATCCATCATTCGGAAATGGAAAGAGTATAGCACCACTGTGAACTTACCAAGACACAGCCGTCCACCTAAACTAACAGACCGAACAAGGAGAGCACTGGTCAGAAATGCAACCAAGTGCCCCAAGATAAGGAGGAGCTGCGACGAACTGCCGCTGAGCTGGGGGAATCTGTACATGGGACAACTATAAGCCGTACTCTACACAAATCTGGCCTTCATGGACGAGTGGCAAGAAGAAAGCCATTATTGAAAGGAGGCCATAAGAAATCCCGTTTGAAGTTTGCTAGACGTCATATGGAGGACACAGCTACCATGTGGAAGAAGGTGCTTTGGTCAGATGAGACAAAAATTGAACTTTTTGGCCCAAATGCAAAATGTTATGTATGGAGCAAACCTAACACTGCTCATCGTCCTGAGTGCACCATCCCCAGTGTCAAATATAGTGGAGGGAGCATCATGCTATGGGGCTGCTTTTCCTCAGCGGGGACTGGGAAGATTGTAAGAATAGTTGGGAAGATGGATGGAGCCAAATACAGGGACATTTTGGAGGAAAACCTGCTGGAGTCAGCAAGAGAATTGAGGCTGGGGCGAGATTCACCTTCCAGCAGGACAATGACCCTAAACACAAAGCTAAATCTACAATGGAATGGTTTAAAAACAAACATATTAATGTGTTAGAATGGCCCAGTCAAAGTCCTGACCTAAATCCTATTGAAAATCTGTGGAAAGACCTGAAAACTGCTGTTCACAAACGCTCTCCTAATTTGACAGAGCTGGAGTTGTTTTGTAAAGAGGAATGGGCTAAAATGTCAGTCTCTAGATGTGCAATCCTTGTAGAGTCATACCCCAAAAGATTTGCTGCTGTTATTGCAGCAAAAGGGGGTTCCACCAAGTATTACAGTAAGTCATGCTGTATGAATACTTGTGCACGCCCCACTTTTCACGTTTCTATTTTTGGAAAAATAACAGAATCATGTATAATTTTGCTTTCACTTCACAGTTGTCTGTTACTAGTGTGTGAACTTTCAGTAAAAAAATCAAATAAAATCTTTACGTTTAGGGTTGTAAACATGACAAAATGTGCAAAGGTTCAAGGTGTATTAGTATTTTTGCAAGGCACTGTAAATTAACTCATAAATCCAGAGGTAGAATTGAACTCACTGTAAACGTAGAACATTATGACCATGTTTAATAATGGTCCACAGTGATGTGGTTCTGTGTTGTGCTTCACTCTGGTCTCCACAGTTCAACAAGCCTCAGATGAGCCTCTAGGTCCCGCTGGAGACACAAACCCCTGTCCCACTCGGAGCTTATGTTTAGTTGGAGTCTCTGGAACTGGCCATAGTCGGACCCACTGGCAAGTTTTCATGAAGGTACTTCATGGTGCCGTGTTCAGAGAAGTCTGCGGCCGTGTGGCCCTCTCCTCTCAGCACCCACTTAGTGGTGAGCAGCCCTTCCAGCCCCACGGGGCCTCGGGCGTGGATACGGGCTGTGCTGATGCCCACCTCCGCCCCTGTATCAATGCAGGAGACAGCTTTAAAACAATGTTTGAGGAGGCAACAATCTTAAAAGGAAAAATAAATAAACAAACCCAATCCAAAGCGGTAACCATCAGCAAATCTGGAGCTGGCGTTCCAGAAAACACAAGCACTGTCGACCTGCTCCAGAAACTGCTCTGCTGTGTCCTCTAAAAGAAACAAACACAAGTCTTGACCTTACAGCATAAAAGATGAATAAAACAACAATAAACTGTTGCCATGAAAGTCATTTAATCAAATTAATAGAGTAAAATTTTAAAAACTAATTCAGGATCAAAACTCTCAATAAAGACGACTAATGACATGAACACTATGATGTAACCAATCGATTTATCGCTATGACAATTTATGACTATCTATCATATCAAATATTAAGACCGTACTTTATTTATATACATTGAAGATATTCTTTACAATCACACTAAAAGTTTGGTCACTAAAGTCTCTGTCAGTCACAAACTAACGAACATTTCATAATCATGATGATACCTTGTGTGGTCACTAGATGGCAGCGGTATAATCTTCACTGCAGATCCAAAACAATCTTCAGAGTAAAATTTGAAACTTTTCCAGAGCTTGCCCTGAAATCTTATATTCTTCTGTGACACATAATCACACCACATCGCACTCACATGACGCAAAATCCCTCAAATAGCGACAGTGTGGTTTCAGCAAACACTACCTTTCCCTGTGCCGTTTTGAGTCACTCACCATTTTCTGTGACTATGACGTCCGTGTGGGAGCTGCCATATTTGTGGATGTGGTCCACCGCCTCTTGCATGCTGTCCACCACCTCCACGCAGCACTCCAGGTCTCCGTACTCTGTTCTCAGGGACTGGGCTTCAGACGGACTAAACGTCAGGTACGAGGCGAACCTTGGCCCTGCATGAATCTTCACCTGACAATCACATGCACAAAACATTAGGATGGAGATGTGACAATCATGCCATGGGAATTGTCTTACCCTTTCTGTGCGCAGTGTGTCAATAATCTGGTCAAAAACTGAGGTCCTGAGGAGATCTCTATGGATCAGCAACGTCTCCATCGCATTACAAGCAGCCGGGTAGTCACATTTTGAATCTCGCACTGAAAATGAATAAACCAATTCAGTAACACTCCACTATGTGCCCGAAAGTAATAGATACTGCTTCAGCGTCACGTAGATTATTATGCGGCTCATGTTGCTTACCAATTTTGAGGACTTTATCCGCACAGGCCTCGACATCCACATAGACGTGGCAGATTCCTTCGCTGTGACCGAGCACTGGAATTCCTTTGGCCGCGATCTGGATGTTCCGCACAAGCTGGGACGACCCACGCGGGATAATGAGGTCTATCATTTTGTCCAGTCGACAGAGGTCCTCTACTTCTTCACGAGTGCTAACCTAAAAACATGTGAACATTTTTTTTGAACTTTTATAAAAGCTGTTATCCGGTTGTTGTTTTTCAAGAGTGTTTATAAATGATTCATATACAGCATAAATAAATCCACAAAATACCAGCTGAACAGCCTCTGCGACCCCATGTGTGGACAGCGCTTCCTGTGTGAGCCGGTGCAGAACTCGATTGGTGTTCGCTGCTTCTTTTCCTCCCTTCAACAGGAGAGCGTTGCCACTGGCTATGGCCAACGCTGCCACCTGCACAGGTACAAATGCTAGCGTTATATCTGACACACTGACGCACAAGTCATCTGTGCAAACCTGTGGAAGGCAGTCGGGCCGGGCCTCAAAGATGACGAGCAGCACTCCGATAGGGACGGTGATCTGCTCCAGCTCTAGGTTATGGGCCACTCTGGTCCGACGCAGGACCCGACCCACACTGTCCTGGGCCGCCACTGCGATCTGACGCAGACCTATGGCCAGGCTGTTGAGCTTGGCTGGAGACAGGCTCAGGCGCTTCAGCATGGCAGGTGGCATGTGCTCTGGAAAAAACAATTGAAATTTACAAGTTCTGAAAAGCTGGGAGGTTTGGGTAATATTTTATTAATGCACAAAATCATTACACCTAGTAAAGTACACATTTCACATAAAATAAATCAAATACAGACAGTACTTCTGGAATACTCCTGTTAAGCTCAGATATTTTCCCCAACAGTCCATCTTGAGCAAGTTTTAGTAAAACATTTCTCGTCTTAGCCAATATGTCATAGTCAGACGTCCGTTAGTGAAATGTTCATGTTTGATTAAAATATGACTAAATAGCACTTCGAGATAGTTGTACTCTTCTCTTTCCAACCAAGGTTGCAGTGTAGGTCTAAATTGGGTAAAAAGTACTTTGCTGAAGTCCACTGGCACATTTGTGTGGACTTTACTCCTGGTTGGGTGCCACTCTATCTCTGCACACCTGTCAGACACAGTGAAAGTGGGACTGGCACCTGCAGTGACAGCCAGCTCCACGTCCATTTTGTTGACAGCCAGGATCTCGTCCTTCCTCTCTGTCAACAGCTCGGCTAACTGGCAGATGATCTCACTCCTCTGACAACACAGGCGCAAGTTAACAAGCCAGCAGTGTGCCTGCTCACCCACAAGAGGGCAGAGTTTGTCTTTGTACTCACACCGGCAATGCACACATATCATTACATTGTTTATCAGCAAATTTCAGCAAAATGGAGCTTCGGCCTACTTTTCCATAATTATTGGTTATGCTTTTAATCCCAATAGAGCACACGTTTTAATAGCTAGATATTAAAATATAAAATAAACACAGCTCTAATAACATCTTAAAAATAACCTGGTCTGGGTGCAAAGAGGCCAGAGTTCTTCCCGAGTTCCTTGCCATTTCCGTCTGCTGCTCCACGGTTGGACCTGTTTGAAAACACAGTCAAAAATGTTAAACTGAAACTGCCGCTTTTGTAACTACAGGAACTCACCGGCCGGCTTAATCTCTGAGAAAACGTGCCCACTTTCTTCCCCTCCACAATATCGGTGATAACATGCCCCGTGACTTTGGGATGGGTGCCGTTCGCGATGACCACTGAGGTGCCGCCTTGCAGAGCCCAGAGAGCAGCTTTTACCTATGAGAATGCACAGGTATGTTGTCGATAATGGGATGTTATACAGTATTATTAAATGTTTCTCACAACCTTAGCCTCCATGCCTCCTATTCCCACTCGTGACTTGGTGCCGTAGGTGATGGACTGCTGGTCTCCGGGGTAAAAGATGTCAATAAGCTTCGCGTCGTCAGTGCCAGGGGGGCTGTTGTACAGTCCTAAAACAAACACAATTAATTCATTTAATACATATCAAGACCCCGAAACAATGATCAGCGTATATAAATTATGATGATATAAAATAAAAATAAATGATGAGGGTTTATACAGGCAGAATCAAACAGAGGAAAGAGACAAAACGGGAAACGTCTGAGCAAAAAAACTGAAACTCATCTAAACGGATCTTTTGTGGCTTTTTTGTTGCGTTTTTATCTTAATTTTAGTCACAGTTTTCGCCGCTTTTTCAAGGTCATGTTTTGGTCACTTTTTCATTACTTTTTTGTCATTCTATTGTCTTTTTTTGCATTTTCATCCTTGTTTTCTTCACTATTCTGACGCTTTTTGTCAAGAAGCTTTTATTTGGGTAATGCCAAACAGGTGAAAATGTGCACGGATCAGGAGGGATTCAAGAGTTTAATGATATTTAAAGCCTTGATTTTGGCACAGTTAATTGAATGACTTTTAATGCCCCGCGGAAACCCTGACGATAAAACAAAACTCATGGAACGAGACTGAGAAAAACGTACACTGACCTTCACATGTTTTTTTTTACAATTTTGAAACTTTTGAAACAAAACGGATACAAATACCCCATGAGCCCAACGGATCTGGGTGATGCTAATGACCACCACATCAAACGAGGAGACTGGGGATTTTGTTTGCCTCTTTTGTGCGGATCCAAGTCAAACTTAAGAGGACTGTTTTGACACTGATGTTGTTGGGCAGATGGCAGTGTAACCTAAGAGACGCGTTTCTATAGTAACACACAAACCTTCCACATCAGAGAGCGCGATGAGCAGGTCAGCCTTCATCTCCACGGCCAGGCGGGCTGCCAGGCTGTCATTGTCCTTAATGCTGATCACCTACAGATTAAGTGAAGAAGGTCACGTTAAAAAAGCAAAGTACAAATCTAAAGTTAATGAAAAAAAAAAAATAATCCCATAATTGATTTCTACAGGCAACCAGAGAAATTGACCGAAAAGCGGTGGATTTTTGGATGGGGCCTGGTCTCTGTAAATAATTTCACATTGCAGTAACAGCAAAACCTGTTGTTTGGGGACCAGTGTTTGTGTCTCCTATTTATTTTAAGAGAACAAACTACAAATTGTTGTTTTTATATTCTGTTAGTTACTTTTAATTAATCGCATCCAAATCCGCATTAATTAATTTGGTAATTGATTTTAAATAGACATAAGATTGATGCCTGTCCTGATGCCTTAAGGCTTTCCTTTTATCCAGACTTAAGGGTTTGGTGATACCAAGAGTACACTGACCTGCGAAGGCAAAAAGAGAGAAAGACAGCACATAATTGTTATTAAGTGTTAAGTGTTGTTACTTATTTGTGCAGATCAGTTTTCTCTAGTGTTATGTGTGAAGTCAATAATGTAAATTTGCAGATGATACAGTTTTACATACATCAGCGCCTTTTCGCAGAACTTGCGATTTCAAAACTACAAACTGGTTTTAATCAATTACAGGATGATTTTTATTATCTAAAATTAGTTTTAAATGCAGACAAGACAAAATACATGTTATTTTCAGAAAATCAGCCTCCCACTTACCTTCCATCATTTCAAATGAGGGACATCAAATCCAACTAGTAACTGAATACAAATATCTTGGAATTTAATTAATGATTGCTTATTATAACTCACTTTTTACTTCCGAATTAAGTCGTGCTTATCATTTGAAGGCCGAAAGAAACTTGTGACTGCTACTTTTATGCCTGTTGGACTATTGTGATGTATCATGGAGTATTGTGCTGTATTACAAATATGAGGCAGCAGCTACAGCCTGCACTCTCAGGACCTTCTCCTGCTCTCTGTGCCCGGAGTGCCGACAGAATTGGGTAAAAAGGCCTTTAGGTTTACTGCACCGTGCTCTTGGAATGGACTACAGAAGAAGTTTCAGTTGAAAAAAACTTGTGTCACTTCATACTTTCAAATTGCTATTGACAAATCTTGAAACAAAGTCTTTCAAATGTAGCTGTTTTTTTCTGAGTGTATTATCTTCCTAGATAAATAAAGGTCAAATAAAATAAAAAGTGTTGTTACCTCTGCAGACCACAATCTACCAGTGACTGCATGCACTCCCTCCTTTCATCCACATGCTTTAGCTACAGAGGGTCGGGCTGGTGTAACGAGACAGCATAGCAGCGGCGAAACCAAAGAGGATATTATAAATCATCTACAGTACTGTACAAAAGTTATAGTCACGGTTTGTTTTATGAACTATTACAAGTTGGTGCATCATTCATTCTACACAAAGTGACACTGTGGCTAATATTCATCCAGTCAAGTTTGCTAAAATATATTGCTCCATAGCAAAGACACTATACAGAGTCACTGCACAAATGCATTGTTATCAGTCTAGGATAAATATCTCCATATCAGCCTTAGTATTACTACACTGAACTACACTGAACTACAATGAACTAACATCACCCATCCACCATCTTAACTACGGCACAGTATTGTGCACCATCATCTCAACATTAGATTGTAATTGAGTTATGACATGCCCTGCTGCCTGTGCCGCCCCCAGCACCAGCGCCACCCTCCTGCTGTCTGTACCCCCATTTACCCCCTGCAGGTCACTGTTGGGCTCCGGAGGGGGCACCACCGCGTCATTTGTGTTTATGATGGGCACGATGTTCATGCGCAGAAGCTCCTGCAGAGTGCTGTTCAGATTCTGCCTCTTCTGGTCATCGTGGAAGTCCAGATTAGTGACAAGGACCTGCCAAGGACGGTGAAAGACAAACTTCATGGTACTACCAGAAATCAAATGAGGCCTTAGTTCACTAATTTACATGCAGTTCAGGAGACCACCAACAGACCACTATTCCCCATTATTATCAAAAGGGTTCAATGTTTTATGAGGGTCATGTGTAAAAATGTAAAATGAAAAGTATAATTGTAATAAGTGAGGTAGTTATATGACTGTACCTGAGCAGTGCAGGTGCTGTACTGAGTGAACATTGCCTCATACAGAGCCATCAGCCCGCTCTGTCCGGCTGCTGCACAGGCGCGGGCCTCCAGAACCGGAAGTGACTACAATCAAAAATAAGTACTGGTTAAGAGACGCCAAATCATCTGCTTCCGAAAATGCAGAATGTAACGCCGAATGTCCACAGGTTAAATTAGTGTGACTACATTAAAACAAAGGCAAGAATCATACAACGACCTGATGTGCATGTAAAGGTTGATGGTAGAAGCAAAGAAAAGCAGAAATAAGAACATTTCATAGAGGCATTTGTTCCCTGTGAGCTTTGGTTTGTTTACTGATAATGATTTGGACAAAGTTGTAGAATGTGTTTTGGTTTCATCTACAGAAAGCAGCAGCCCTGTAGAGTGTGCTGCCGATGCCAAAGCTTTTAGGCAGAAGGCACTTTTGATTCCCATGGACCTGGACTTTTGTTACCATCTCTTTGAGCTGGTTGTGTCCTGTGTGCAGCGCCTGGCGGACACTCTGGGATAGCAGGATTTCGTGCCTTAATCTTTGCTTTCCAAAGGCCACTGCTCCACTGGTGACGATCATCATCTCTCGGCCTTGATTCTGCAACATGGCAACCTGCAAAGCAATAAAGCAATAATGACTAATGTTACAGCAACAGGCCAGCAGACATCACCCGAGTGCCGAGTTTACAGACCGGTCCTTTTGACACTGAAGGAATTCTGAGAAACAAGTCAAACAAAATCCAAAACAATAACATTTACTCAACTACATCATTACTACTATTAAAACAAAGACTTAAAAGATACTTAAATTGCACTGCATTTGACTCTTTCCCTAATTCGTACAACGGTAATTATTTTTACCAATTGCACAATCGCAAATACTATACTTGTTCCACAATCGATGCCAGTCTTCCCAGAGCCAGACCACACTCATCGCCTCTGGTCACCACCGCGCTGCCCAGCTTCACAACGATCCTCTTGGCTTGGCGAAGTTCACTGCGGTGAGCAAAGGACGTACCGTGAGCCCGCCCTTAAACACATAACAATAACAAATGACCCTTATTGATATAAATGATGAAAATTCGGCTGCTCAAAATCATCATCAAATTATGATCAAAATAACTCAGGAAATTTCACTTTAAAAGACAGTTTTAGTACTTTCTCACAAATGTGCACTACCACTCAAAGGTTTGGGGTCCTTATTTTTGAAAGAAAAGTACTTGAGGACAATCAGGAATACAGTCTACACATTGTTAATGTTGTGAATGCCTCTTCTAGCTGGAAATGGGTGAACTTTAATGGAACACCTACATAAGTGTGCAGCGGCGCATTTCTAGCAACCATCGCTCCAGTGTTATAATGGTACATTGTGTTAGCTAATCGTGTTATAATTGATGATTAGAAAACCCTCGTGGATTTATGCTAGCACTGCTGAAAACTGTTGTGCTCATTAGAGAAGCTATAGAACTGGCAGTGTTTTGATTGATTGATTGATTGATTGTTTATTCCGAGTTCAGTGTACAATACATATAAACATGACTATTTTAACATGCATTCATGACATTTTAACATACTGTACATAAACTCGAAAAGGAGTGGGAGGAAGTATAACTTATAAATTTCCACCCCTGTTAATATAACTATTGCATGAAATGTTCCCTGGGACAGGCCCATTAAAACTGGTTCCAACCCACTTATGGGTCCCGAGCCACGAACTGAGAACCACTGATGTAGAATAAGTAAATTGAAGATATAATACAAAAACACAATGTACTACAGCTTGAAAAAAGAAAGAAAGTTGAATAACAATTGATGAGCTCCATAACAGCTAAATCTTGTAAATGAAAATAAATGGATCTTTGCATAATATGAAGAATAAGATGAAACCATGTTTTTCTGGGTTTTGGTTTCTTGATTACACAACTCAGAAAAACACCAGGATCCAGTGTACATCCATTTGTCACCTGGGAAACAGATAATCACAGCCTGTAAACTGCCACATCAGCAGGCCAAGCAGCAAAGCCCATGCTGACATTACACATCACTGTGGAGCAATGAGGCGCATGAGAGTACGGGACAGAAGAGGCCCACAAACACTCAAATGACCAAAGTGGGCAAACTGCTGGCACTATACTTTAGAGACAATGTTTGATCAGGTGGGAAATGATCGCACTATAAACAAAGTATATGGGGAAAAGTCAATTAGTTGTAACCCCTTAACAAGAATGCTATAACATATGAAGTGTTGAATACAATTAACACTCAAAAAAATATCCTAAACTCTACAAACCATAAAAATAAAAAATAAAAAAATGCATGCACATTTGTGTGAGGTAAGAAAGTAATGTACAAAAAAGGAAACTGCATCTTACCTTGCATCAGACTTCTGGTCAGGCAGTAGCTCACTTGCCTGATTGTTTGCTTTGGGATCTTTGTCAGCCCCGGGAGCAGCATGGCTAGCTCTAAAACTAATACAAGACACAATATCAGAAAGGTCACATGAGGATTAGAGATCTGACATTTGCACAAGTGTCAAGCTCAAATAGTGTCATCGGTTAGCTTAGCAAATAAAAGTCATACTCTCTGCCAGACAAATTGATTTATCGGTAATCCTGTTCTGGTTTTCAACTCCTTTAGACGACTTTCCTTGAAATTAGCAGATAGAAGTCAAGGGAGAAGAGGGATGTTGAAAAGCTCGACTCCTCCTCCTCAACACGCTGCTGCTGCTGATGAAACCAATACATCCATGGATGAAACTGACTGAGTGACGTCCCATGCTGCTGGCAACTTTACCATTTACACAGAAGGAAAAGGCGTGCAATATTAGGTAAAAGACAAAAACGGCATTTACTTACATCAAGATCGCTGATAGTCACCAAAATAAGGTTTATTTTAATCTTCTTAAATTGGTGCTGAAGTGGCAGGATGTGACGTAGAACCGGCCGGTGAAATCAGGAAAGGCAGCGGAAGTCTCTCTGATTCTGTATTTCAAAGTAAAATGCCACCTTGCATCATCAATACTTCCATCTATGATCATTTCAAAGAGAATGCAAGTTGCTACCAATAAAAGGTTGTAACGAATTAAGTATCTGTAATATAAATGTCGTAGAAAAAAATACTTATTTAGGATTAGTCATTTGTAAAGACCCAAAACTTCGAACTTCAACACATTTTTCCCCAATGATCAAAACAACTAAAAACTAAACAAAATAAACTGAATCAGTGGTTGCAAAGAGACCTAACTCTGAGAGAGTTTTACTTTCTAAAGCAGGTCTATCCATAGACTGTTAAAAAGAATAGACAACTTCTCCTGCATAAGACATCCTGACTGCTGCCTATTCTTCATCGATGCTCTCGAGCACCATTGTTATTTCTCTAACAGGAACAATAGCAATAAACGCCTTATCTTTGAGACAACTTCTATCTCCAGTGTATGCTTTGACTATTTACAAATCAAACCCCTCCACCACGTTAAGGTGGTGGAGGGGTTTGAGCGCGGTTTGAGCGGGCGGTTCCAGGAGGGGCCAAATTTTATATTCACAAATGTAAATACTCCAAGCAGAAACCCAACTTTACACATTTTTATAGTGCTACTCTCTCTAATATGAAGATTCTGGAAAAGTCTGATAACAAAAAGGCTTTGAAAACTATCAGTATTTGTTCAAAATACAATATATTTATAACTGTATAATTGTACAATTATATTATACCCCCGGTACACATTGTATACTTATTGCAATAAAAAGAAAATATTTTCAAAGAGAGACAGAGATTGCATGAAGTAAACATTTACAGGTCCTCTTGGACTATAGGCTTTTTACTTTTTATCTTCTCTCATGCTTTATAAGATAGAACTTTATTGATCTCACAATGGAGAAATTCACTTGATACATCAGCTCTCAAGAACATTCAGGGTGTGCAAATAGTCAGGAAAATGTGCAATCAAAGACGAACAGGATAACGCGCAGAGAGGTATTTTATGTACAATGTTAGGACCCGGCTCATTTGTATCACACGAGAAGAGATATTTGTAAAAAAAAAAAAATGTATTGGTTTATTTGGTCGGGACAGTGCATGTTAATGAACATACATGGGTCTCATGCATGTAAACAAGCCACACCGGATTGTAGCCTTGGGCTAATTTGCGTCCGTCGTCCCCCATGTGCACTCTCAACACACACTCTCATTCATCCTGGCCAAATAGCCAAAGCATACACTGGAGATAGAAGTTGTCTCAAAGATAAGGCGTTTATTGCTATTGTTCCTGTTAGAGAAATAACAATGGTGCTCGAGAGGATCGATGAAGAATAGGCAGCAGTCAGGATGTCTTATGCAGGAGAAGTTTATTTACCATCGTTACGGGACCGGAGACATGACTTGAGACATTGCGCTAGTCATACCATTCAAGTCTGTCTATGCTTCCACAGAAGAGGGATAAATACCGTCTAAGAGTGTCATACTGACAGGCAAGCAAAATATTCAGTGGCTGATAGTAGGCGCCTGAGCACCACAATCGGGGCTATGACAGCGATAGTACGACTGTACAGCTTGACCCAGTATGATAAATAGCGATTTAATGTTATCTTCTAACAGTTCCTAGTTACAAAGAAGTAAAAACAGCTGATGACTTCAGAGAAACAGAAGAAGTGAAGTCCAGACCTCTGTTAACTGTCCCCTTTTATCCTAGTGTTGCACTCCTCTGCACCGAGAGGGCTTAACTGCCTATCAGTGAATCAGTTGTTTGTGGCTATATGTGTTTTTATTTTATCTGTACTTCACGTTATGTTCAAAATGATTATGGTGTTGCCATTGTCTATCAGCTAATCTCATTGACATGGTCTTCATGTTCCGTAGCCTGTAAGCAAAGCATGAGTCAGAAGCTTGTTATAATTTCCTTACAACAATGAATGATACAAACTTGTCACCACAGAGTCCAAGGGTCAGCTCAGGACAGAGCTGAGGCCTCCTGACCAGTCTGTTCTTGTCCCGCTCTGTGCTGCCCGGGCCAGCATACAGCAGCGTAGTGGATAGCAGAGGCTACCACAGAGTTATACTGAGCAGAGGCCTACACACTCTGAAGGACCTCATCTCCTCAGAAGGTGGCCCTTCTTGTATAGGGCGTTGGTGTTGTGGGACCAGTCCCAGTTTTTTGTCGAGGTGAACAGCCAGGCAGGCCCGGATCTACAGAGGTGCAAAAGGGTGCATTGCAACCTAATTTTCAAAATTTTGCAACCTTATTTATAGTGGCATCACATTGTATCATAATAGCGAGAATCTCAATTTGCACCCTTTTGAAACTCTAATGCACCCTCATTCAGTTTGTTCTGGAGCCGGTGCTGCACCCAGGTACAGGTACTTTTAAGTTATACAACTAGGAACAGGAAAAAATCTGTTGCACACTGTCTTACTTGCAACACCAGTGTTCCTTTACTCAAGGAAGGAAGATTTCGGAAGGTTCAGTATAAAAGTAACTCATGCCACTGTGAGTATCTCTTTAGGTGACAAATCTTCATTTTGATATGAAAGAACGATGTATTTTGTGATTAATTACTTAATTCTTCAAGATGTTTTCTTTTTGTAGGTTTTTTCACACATCTCTTCTCCCTAGCTAGTACCTAGTTTAACTTCTTTATCCTCAAAAGTGTGGTTAATGGCTTTCAGATGGAGACAGAGCTTTATTATCATTGTACAAAATACAACAAAACACCGATGCACAAGAAGCTGAAGCTACATTGTGCTTGTGCACAGCACTTTAGGCAGCGATGGTTGTTGTAAATGTGCTTTATAAATACATTTGACCTTGACCATGACCTTATATGTAGATATAAAGAGTTGATAGAATGAAAAAATTAGGGATTCAAGCACTTGTATGTTTTAGCTACCAAAACAGTTAAAGCTAGCCTACAGCCTACAGCCTACAGGGATGAAAGTTACACATGCAAAGAAAATAAATGTGACAAGAATACACCAGATGCCACAAGTATCATGAATGTTTATTTACTGTTGTTGTACTCAGAATGTATATAGTATATACATTTTTACACATATTTTTTCAATACCTCATATTAATGGTTTAATTTCTTCAAGTTCAAGTTATTGACTTGTTTATTCTAATAATAATAATAATAATAATAATAATAATAATGGCTTACACTTGTAATGTGCTTTACAAGCATGTATTACCAAGTTTCTCAAAGCGCTACACTGTCGTCATTATTCATTCACACTCGGTAATGGTAAGCTACTGTTGTAGCCACAGCTGCCCTGGGGTAGACTGACGGAAGCGATTCTAACAGTAGTACATCAATTTCTTACCGTCAACTTTCTAATTCTTTTTGCTTTCACAAAAAACACCCGGTGACATCATCCACTCCTATCTTCATGTCACTGGGCAGAGTGTACACCTCCAACCTGATGAGGGTGAAGCCCTGCTCCTGCAGACTGCCACAGACTTGTGCCTCGTTTAAAGGGACCACTGGGATCTTTACCCCTGGACCCCCAAAGTAATAACTCTCCTGCAGTGCCCCAATGAGCAGCAGGTGGCCCCCGGGACGAAGCAGTTTGCTAATGTGTCCCAGGGCCTTGGTGAAAGTGTCCAGGTCAGGGCTGACACTCTCTAGGCAAAAGCAGGACACCAGGCAGTCAGCCCCTCTGACGGGAGGGTGTCTGGGGCCATTGGCTGAGCACGATGCACATCGATGGGGAGGACGTCAGAGACCACCTCACGGAGTCGAGCAGCCTTCTCTGTCCATTCAGAGGGGCTGATTAAAACAAAAAACAATTGTATCTCAGCCTTAAATCCATGGGATGCTATTTGTGCTTATATTCATGAATGTGTAGTGGACTATTACAGAACTTGCAGAATGCCTTGAATTAGTTTGTATAGTAAAGAATCCACTGTTATGCTAAGCTCTTATTATAACAGTTCATGTATGTACTTGGATTGAGTCAAATGTTCAACCGTACCTTCGTCCTTCAAGTTTGCACACATATTGGATGTACGGGGTCCAGTCGAGGCTGCTTCCTTCTCCCTGTAGCCATCTCTTCAACTCCTGTCTGTTGACCTCCAGAAAGTCAGTGAGGAGCACTTTGCTGAAGACCTCACAGCCACTGAGCACCTGGTACAGAGTAGGACCTGAGCCCACATCGATCAGAAGACCACCACTTATGTCCCCTGGGGGGGGAAAAGAGTAGCATTTACTACTCCTTTTGAAGGTATGTTTTTTATGCTGAATAGTGAGTAAAATCAAAAGGACTCAAAAGATACACGCTGAACTTTGCGGTAAGGTATTATTTAAACTCAACCACGAAATAGTTATTATCTAAAATGTTACATTCTTACCCTCCGTGAATGCTCGGTGCAGACAAGCCAGTTTCCATGGCACAATGCTGTCTTTTCGTTCAAAATCAGCTCTCGGTGGTACATAGTTGTACTGTAGATAAGCGGCTGGGTCAAATTTCTGGTAAGTCGTTGCCATTGCTGCTACTCCGCTCTCGCCCATGTTTTTGCCAGTAGTCTTCAGTAGTCTGCTGTCTGCGCTCTCTTATAGAAAATACCAAAACAATAGAACCAGTCAATCATGTTTAATTTTCTGTGTTTAAACTGTAGAATCAAAATGCTCACAAGAGCCCGAACAGACAGGACAGGTTGGAAATCCTGGTAGTTCCACCCTTAATCTCCGGATATTTAAACATCTTATATTTGATTAGAATTTGTGACAAAGTCTATTTAAATCTTTCTGACATTTTAGTAAGACAAACCTTCTCTGACCTTACCCTCAACTTAAATATACATCGGTCACATCTATCAAGTTTCAAATAGATTTACTAAACATTATTTTAAAATAGAGTTTAGCAATAATATGTAAATGTACTTACATGATGTCTCCAACTCCTCTGTTTCGCCCTTAACTGCACCCCTTCCCGTTCGTCCCATATATACCTGCGTGTGTATCCATGGACTCAATAAGTTTCAAATGTGCAGATTGTAATCTACTGCTTCTTAGCATTTGTTCAGCCCTTAGGCACTGATGCCATCAGAACAAGGGGTTTCCTCCTGCACTAATGGACCCTGCACATGGCTCTCAGGAGCCCTGTCCACCTGCCATAGGCCTATCAGTAAAATCAGTGGGAAATACTCTCTGCACCCCATTTGTTAGTTTTCATTTATTATTGGTTGATCTAAGGCTTCCCTGTCAAACAAAAAGAGTGGCTTATGCCGTTTGGTCATTGCAGATTCAGATTGGTTTGTTTATTTTGTATTACTGCAATTCATACTAGTCCAGTTTGAATAAAATGTGTGTGATTTGGATTAAAATGTTGCAGTTGATCATGATGTTATCCACCCATGACATTATCCAAGAACTGCACACTTCAATTTTGGAATAGCTGAATAAAAAGTAACAGTTTGACATGAAGTAAGATTACTGGCAAGCAGACGTGAGTGCTGAGTACCTTAAGCCCCTGATTGATAGATTTAAAAAAAAAAAAAAGCAAAGCGAAGGAGGCTATAGAAAGTAACATATAAAGAGAAAAACAAACAACATAGAAAAGAACAGAGCAGTTGTAATGAAATAATGCACATTTAAATGGAGCTTCTGGAGCCAATTTAGTTATCTCCTCTCCTAAGGGCAGTGGATGTCCACTCGTGTCCACTCACCTCTGCTTTAGGAGAGGCATAGCCTTGTATTTACAGGCTCATAAGCACAAACATATCTGAAACAGAGGACCACTCCGCATTTTCAGTTTTAAATAATTACAGAAAACCACAAGAAAGAAAAAAAAACTAATGAAGAGAGCGTGAGCCTTTTCAAACTTGGCATCCCATAGTCTGCTAAACTGTCTTTCTAAAAGTAAAAAGTAGTGGCCCAAATAATGACTCAAGTAAGAGCAGAGGCAGGTAGTACTCAGTTAAAGTTACTCAAGTACATGTACTTTACTTGAGTTACCTTTTAAAGAAAATGCACTTATATAGTTTTATCATACGGTACGTTTTACTTCAACTTGAGTAAAATTATGATGTATCTGTACTCTTTCTTGAGTAAAAATAATTTTTCCACTGTGAGTAAATATTTCAGCTGCAAATGCTTCATTTTGAAATATAAAATGGATGTAGATTGTCTCGTGCACCATGTTTTTTCCTGTATTTTAATGCTATTTTCTGGGAATTTTCTTTGAAAATATCACAAATTCTACATGATTTTGTTTTGTGTTGCACAAATTATTGTAATTGAAAATATATTAGACTTTTTCCCTCAAACAGTTACTCAGTACGCACAGTTCTTATGCAGCATTTTCTACAAGTACTTTTTTACTTTTACTTGAGTACTGTAATTGTGTGGGTTGTTACTTTTAACTTGAGTAAAATGATTTCAAAGTAACGTTACTCTTACTTGAGTAAACTTATTGGCTACCCACCTCTGAGTAAGAGTGAAAAAGTTATTGGATAAAATGTTTCTTGAGTAATGTGAAGTGTAACTGTTTGAGCGTAAAAGTTTGATTTATGTTTCAGTCGTGACATCAATGATGAGAAACAAACATTAGAGATGGTTTGAAAGGGGAGTTAAGGAGGCTATCTTTGTGAAACAACAGAAACAACAGTCCAGTAGACAATTTAGCCTCACTACTTCCTGGACGAATGAGAGCCTTCACAAACACAGCAAGAGATAAAGTACTGTATGTGTCAGTCACGTTCATATCTTGCTCACTTGGACTCAACATAATTATGCTAACTGTGGCATTATAATGCTGAGTTTGCATTAGTGCGCAAGGGCTGGACCAAACCAAGACCAGACCTGGAATCAAAGGCCAAAACAAATCCAGACCAGGAACCAAATTCCAAATTCTACCCAGTAACACTAAATTAACAAAGTAGGCAATTAGTGCATTTTGGTTACATTCCGGTGAGGTTTTACCACTACAGCATAATGCTAACTTTAGTGGCAAAACATTATGATAAAGTTTTATATATCCATAAAAATCCATATTTATGATATCCCTTATAAGTCAATTGGATTGGCCAGTACAATTTCAGAAAAAACAGAAATTCCAAAAGTCTCACAATAATATCAGAAATTCTCACAAATTAGTTTTAAGGAAGAAGATTGGAGAAAGTATTGGAACATGAAAATAATATAACAAATAAAGAATTGGAAAACTAATGGTAGTTTTACGCAGCCACTTAACACAAGTAACGCTCTAGCCCAGGGGTCTGCAATCTTCGACATCAGAAGAGCCATGTTGTCCCTTTTCAGACCAAATTAATTACTTTCCAATCAATAGGAATGTTGTTTCTTATCCACAAAATTGCAAAGAATGAATTAAAGAAATATAGTTATTACTTTCAGGAGCGTCGGACTGAGGGGGGTAAAAGGTACTGAGTACCCAGGGCCCAGAGCAGGGTGGGAGCCCTCAAAGGTGCTGCTCTAAAAGCGTTCTGTATTGCACTTTGTACATTTCTAAATTACATTGGTGTATGAATGAGAGAGTGAATAATGGGTGAGTGGATCTTTGCTGTAAAGAGCTTTGAATGCCTAATGTAAGTGGAGATATAAGTTGAGACCATTTACATCAACCCTTACTTCTCCCTCCAGGGGACATAAGTGGTGGTCTTCTGATCGATGTGGGCTCAGGTCCTACTCTGTACCAGGTGCTCAGTGGCTGTGAGGTCTTCAGCAAAGTGCTCCTCACTGACTTTCTGGAGGTCAACAGACAGGAGCTGAAGAGATGGCTACAGGGAGAAGGAGCAAACTTTGATTGGACCCCATTTATCAAATATGTTTGAGAACTTGAAGGGTGAAGGTACAGGCTTATGCAGTTACTCACTTGATCTGGGCTCAGTTTGGTCTTGTGAACTGAGTTCTTGACTACTAAAGATCACACATGACTTTGTGTTACCCGTTTTCCATCAGCCCCTCTGAATGGACAGAGAAGGCGGCTCGACTCCATGAGGTGGTCTCTGACGTCCTCCCCATCGATGTGCATCGTGCTCAGCCAATGGCCCCAGATGCCCTCCCGTCCTGCAAACGCAGAACATCAGGCAGAGAGTGGCAGTCCTGATCTAGACACTTTCACCAAGGCCCTGGGACACATTAGCAAACTGCTTCGTCCCGGGGGCCAACTGCTGCTCATTGGGGCACTGCAGGAGAGTTTTTATTTTGGGGGTCCAGTAATGATCCCAGTTGTCCCTTAGAGCGAGGCACAAGTATGTGCCAGTCTGCAGGAGCAGGGCTTCACCCTCATCAGACTGGAGGTGTACACTCTGCCCCGGTACATGTGGGGCACTGATGATACAAATAATGGAAGGTGGTGCTTTTTTGTGAAAGCAAAGGAGGATTGAAGAAATATTTAAATAACCTTTTTTTTAAGCAAATAAAGGATTTTAATAAACAGTGAGTGCTGGTCTTAATACGTTTATCTAAATTATTTTAATTGTATTTCAACTTCATACCTTTTTATTGATTTTAGAGTATACAGTTGTGTAGAAAGTGTTGTCAGCAGAATTACTATATATGTGAGATGACACTGCCCTCTACAGCTCAATAAAGATACATCTGGTTCCACTGTTGAGAATTACACTACAACCGTGTTTTGTCTAGCCTGGCCTTTGCCATCCGTAAACGCCGGTCAATTATCTTTTCCCTACATGTACGTCTGGGTCTGATCTCAGCGGCTGCGTTTCATCGGTTGAATTCCAACCTACCATTCAGCGAGCAGGGGAGGCGGGTGTTGTAGGTGACGTTACGCATTTGCTGGTTGTAGTTTGAAAACAGACCCAATCGTTTCAAAGGAGTTCATCCCTCCCACCTGAAAACGGAGCTCAATTGTGAAGTTCCAGACCCTCTGTACGAAATGAGTACGAGGGTATGGTAACACCAGGCTATGTTTTGTCAACTGTCCTAGTCTTCTCACATATTGGTATACTACGTACTACCGCCAGCAAACTGTTTCGCGACAAAGCTCTTTTGATTTCAATCAATCAATCAATCAATCAATCAATCAATCAATCATTATTTATAGAGCACTTTTCATACACAGGTGCATCGCAAAGTGCTTGACATTTAAAAAGACATTAAAACATTCTCGCCCGTCAAACCCTCCAATATATACAGTTATCACACGACTTATTAACTCGGGCCCCAAGTTAATATCTCGCGCCCCCGACATTTTTCATCTCATCCATGTCCCCTGGTGGGCTCCGTAGTAGGCTATACAGTAAAAATGATATACTTTTATATATAACTTTGGTTTAGGTAAGCAAATATATAAACCTTAATATAAGAAAAGTTGCACGCATTATCAAACAATGAACAACAAAACAACAAACCTTATTTTAGCTCAGAGCCAGCAAAATAGGCACAAAAGTAAATTATTCATGAAATAAACTCAACAGGACATATTTCAGACTTTCAATAGGAAAATCAATGTTTGGTGGCAAGTCCTGTATTAACAGTCTAGCTCATAACATGTTCTCTGTTGTGTTCATATATTGTAAAAGTACTAATCGGGGTCGCCGTCTCCAGTCACAATAATGCTCTGCTGCTTTCATGTGGTCTCGTAATTATGGTAAATACCACTTGCCGAGTAGAGAATTACCCACGAACGCCAGCTCAACTCTTATTTTCCACTGGGACACTTGGGAGATAATTTTGATGCCGAGTTCACGAGATGAGATAACCTTTCAACAACATTATGCATTTAGCGCTTTACGTAGATATTTAGCTACTCTATTTTAATATAGTCTCTTTTTACACACGTATCATCTTGTAAGAAAAAAGTCAATCTTTATATGTTTGTGTAGGCTCTCAGTTGTACAGGAGTTGTCCATCTTCAATGACGGTTTTGAGTCATCTTCTGTACTCTGTCGTTGAAGTGTCGAACGTTTCGCCTCTCACCCAAAAGGCTTCGTCAGCGCACTTAGAGGGGGGGTATTATGTGTATCAACTTTTTCAAGCTTTATATCATGTTATTATGTCATTCCCTCATTAAACACATGCCTGGAGTGTTGCCTTGGCTCATTCACATATTATTGAGTAATCAGTAAAAACTCTGATGGCAGCCATTTTAGGTGTAGCTATGCCTCAGTCCTCCTAGGAATGCCCCCACCTCCTGGAGACGCCTCTGGACCTTTCGTCACCAGCTAAGCCACCAACCATGGCTCCTCAGCTCAGCAGAGCCCCCTCCCCGCACAGTAGTGTTGTTTAGATGCCACAGCAGTGTGCTGAAGGGGGCGTGTCGGAAAGCTTCTTAAAGAGACAGAGGCCTATTTCAATACGTTCAGTACAGCCATTTTGAGAGAGCAATTTTATTCAAGGCAGTTATTTTAATTTACTGCATATACAGACCAACAGAAGGTTACGTCATCATTGTAGTATGCTATAGACTGGTGCTATGTGACTGAAAAAAGCATAATACCCCCCTTTAAGTTCAGTTCAGCCCAGATAAAGACCTTAGAGAGGAGTTAAGCTCGGTTCAGTCCCTATATCAACAGCTACTCTCACCTGTGGGTAAACATCTTTGTAGTTAAGATCATCTTGTACTGTAGTTCTTTAAATTTGAACAAAGAAAAACGCTGGTTTGAACGAGGAGTGAAAGAAGCTATTTTTGTGAAGAAGGAAACCCCTCCATGAACAGCTTAGATTTCATTTGTGCCTTGTGTGACACTTGAACGACAGAGTACAGAAGATGACTCAAGAACCTTCAGTCTTTATATCTTTTTTTTTTCTCTCGATCAAAGCAGATACAAAGTAACAGTTGTTCAACGGTTTGTAGACGACTTTCTCACGTGAATTTATTTGTTTATAGTGTATTGGTGTGTTTTCCTTTACTACGACACAAAAGCACTTGAACACAATGCACTCGTGCTTTCCACTTCACAACTGGAAAGGATCATTTTTTACCAGAGCACATGAAGGCAGCATGACAGTGCGCTGGTTGCGACAAGATGGGCATCATCTGGCATAAACATTTGGACTGGGTTACTGTGGCTACTCTGGGGAATATAAGGGAACAGCCAGATGACAAAAAACAAAACAAAAAATAAACACAAGAGCAAATGCTTGTGAGTGTGTGAGAGAAGCAGCCACATGTTGCAGCTGTGTTTCCCTCTGATAATCCAGGATGATCCAGGGGTGACCCACAGCTGTGTGTCTCCTAATCTCAATCACACACACACACACACACAATTTCCACTGTTTTTGGATAGTCCAAACAAACAGGAAGCACATGTCCACTGTCGCGAGAGAATTAACTCTACTGAATACTTATAATTACGTCATTAAGTTTTCAACTCAAAACAAACAAACCTTTGGGAGAGGGTGGCTGGTAGGTGACTAGTTTGGACTTCAAGACTCCATTGTCTGTCATCATCCACTGAGGAAAAAAAGAGGGGGAAAACGATTAAATCTCTCTACAAATTCACCAGATAACAATAAAGTTTCACACACATTTAGCTAATAAACACCAGGTAAGACGTTTTGTTTTTGTAATAGCTTTAATAGGAAGCCAAGAGAAATTGTGGTAGGAAAACATGGGAAGAGTAGAGGGAGAAATCACATATACAAGAGGCAAGAGAGATGCACCTGCTGTGGGTCTTCATCTGGTGAAGGCGGGTCTTAATCTGAAGAGAGTTGGCCTCCGGCATCGAATCTGAAGGATAAACAAACATATCAGTAAAATAACATTGTACACATATAAATACTTCATCATTGACCTGCCACAGCTTGCCACCTTTGCTTCCCAAACAATCACCTATACACCTCTATCATTCTACTGTTTTAGCCCAGGCAACAATACACCTTTCTCCCATCTCCACTGCAGCACAAGAACCATCAACCACCTCAACCTCTCCATTTCGTCCTCTTCACCTCTGGCAGTGTCTAAGCCTCTATGTCATTGTCTCTCTATGACTGATGTCTCTACCAGAGTCTAGTTGGAGATATTTGACGTTCTCCTACGCTGGATGTATAACACAGGAGAAGTTTATTTACCATCAGTACGAGCACCAAAATGTATTCTTTCAATTCAACCCGTTATGGACGCCATTTTGAGGACCGTTAAAAAGACAGTTGCTGAGCTGTCGAAGCCTTTGTGATGAAAGGAAAAAAGGCTCTCAATACAAAAACAACCTTGTACAAATGAGAGCTTTTTTTGTACTTTTAATCAGATGTGGGTACAGAACCCAAACTGTTTACTCAAGTAAGAGCAACGTTACTTTAAAATAATTCTACTCTAAGTACAAATACAAAAAATACAAAATAATTACTCAAATAAGAGCAGAGGCAGGTAGAACTCAGTTTTTGAAGAAATTGTGTCTTCTTAGAGTAGTTTTATCATACCGTACTTTTTACTTCTACTTGAATAAAATTATAACATAATATCTGTACTCTTACTTGAGTAAAAGTAATTGTTACTTTTACAGTGAATATTTAAGTAGCAAATGCTTCAATTTGAAATATAAAATGGATGTAGATTGTCTTGTGCACCTTGATCTTAAATTATTTTGTTTTGCTGTATTTTAATGCTGTTTTCTTGGAATTTTCTTTGAAAATATCACACATTCCACATGATTTTAAGTTTTGTTTCACACAAATTATTGTCTCATTGAAAATATATTAGACTTTTTCTCTCAGTTACCCAATACTTCAGTACTCAAGCAACATTTTCTACAAGTACTTTTTTTTTACTTTTACTTGAGTAATTGTTTGGGTTATTACATTTTATTTGTACTTGAGTAAAATTATTTAAAAGTGACGTTACTCTTATTAGATTGTTTATTGTTAAGGAACCCCATTAGCTACCACCGTAGTGGTTGCTAGTCTTCCTGGGGTCCAGAATTAAAAACATTTACGATAAAATAACACGCATTAAAACAAGCAAACAAGGCACATCAGAAATACTGTGTGCCTTGACAAAATATAATACATGACAAGATATAATTACTCATATAATACATGACAAGATATAATTACTCAAAACATACCAAGGATTTTAGTGTATTTTTGAAAACATTTAAATTGGATGAGTCCCTCAAATTCTTAGGCAGCTTATTCCACAATTGCGAGGATCTAAATTCAACAGTTCTTTGTAGCAGACTTGTTCTAGGTCGATTTATGACAACGTCGTCACTGCAAGCACGCCGCGTAGAATAGGAGTGTGTCTGCTTCACATATATGATGTTTTCAAATAGTGCAATCTGTTATATACGTGCATATATATAGTTAAATAAGAGGCGAGAGACCGGGGCTACTTCAAGCATGGTGTATTAGCTTCATGGCTCAACAACAGTGACAACAGGTATGGGCGTACCTCCCGTACGTAAGGGGTGGTACACAGGAGGGACAAACTTCAACATGTCAATAGGTAATACATAACATATCCCTCCCCCTTTACTTTTGATGTGCCCTTATCAAAAAGTATACATTACAATTTCTTAAGAGTTTTCTTAAACCTTTAAACTTCTTTTTTTTTTTTATCTTTATTTATTTATTATTTTTTGGGTTTGGCAGAATATTTTTAGCTCTTGATAACCCTTTTTTTATTTCTTTACTGTGTGGGTAGAACTTCTGCCTGAACTACGGAAAGAGGGTAGACTACCTCAGTCCGAACTGTACCCTGGGCTTTATTCTTACCCAATGGAACGGGTCAGTTACTGAACTACAGAGTTAATCTGTCCGGAGGTCGTCTGTTTCTTCGTGGGTGGAAACGACCGGTGGGTAACTCTGTAACCTTGTCTTTTGGTGTGGATGGTGGACATCTTGGGCTGGGAACAATGTCTGGAGCAGACACCTGTGTGGGCGTAGGTGTCCCGGGAACCCTGTCCACGTTCTCTGGTTGTTTTTGATGTTCCTCAAAAGATGGAGATTGATCCTGACCAACGCTTGGATCCGGAGCCGTGGACTCCTCAGATGATCCGGATGAGTGGAGAAGCTGATCGACGTGACGTTTCCAGATGAGATGTTCTCTAGTTTCCACAGTGTATGACACTGGACCCGTTTTTGCGACAACTGTTGCGGGTTTCCACTTTAAACCGTGCGTGTAGTTCCAAGCGAGGACTTTATCTCCAGTTTCGAAACTCCGGAACTTAGCTCTTGCGCGTCTTTCCATTTGAGCTTTTTGCTGTAAGCGCACAGTGTCTTTGGTGTGTTGGGGTCTCAGAAGGTCAAGTCGAGTACGGAGTTTTAAACATTGCAGAAGCTGGTGACACCTTGGTTGTTGCATGAGGTGTATTGCGATATGACAAAAGGAAAGCATTTAGTCGACGGTTGAGAGACTGGGAGCTTGGAGAGGATTTGAGAGCGTGCTTCATGGTCTGCACAAACCTTTCCGCAAGTCCATTTGTAGCCGGATGATAAGGTGCGGACTTGATATGTTGAATGCCGTTCTCTTCCATGAATGTTTCAAACTCCTCAGACACAAGTTGTGGGCCGTTATCACTGACAAGTTGTTTGGGCAGGCCATAATGGCTGAACATTGACCTGAGCTTCTCAATGGTTCTCTCAGAAGAAGTCTGTTTCATCACATCGACTTCAGGCCATTTGCTGTGAGCGTCCACTGCTACTAGGAACATGTGGTTCTCCAGTGGTCCAGCAAAGTCTATGTGGATTCTTTGCCATGGTTCTTCTGGCCAATCCCAGGGATGTAAGGGGGCAAGCTGTGGTTGGTTTCTCAGTTTCTGGCAGTCAGAGCAGGACTTAGCTTTTTCCTCAATAGCTGCATCCAAGCCCGGCCACCAGAAGTAGCTGCGTGCGATTTCTGTCATTCGCACCACTCCACAGTGTCCAGTATGGAGCTCAGTTAGCACTCTCTCTCTTAAAGGCGGTGGAATGATGACACGATAGCCCCACAATAAGCATCCAGCCTGTACTGAAAGTTCATTGCGTCTCACCATATAGGGCTGTAGTTTTGGTGTCATCTCTCCTCCCCTACCACGAGTGACAATGTCCAAAACCTCAGAAAGAACTGGGTCAGTGCGTGTGTGTTTCTTTACATGAGCAGAGGTTACTGGAGCAGCAGTCACGTCCTTGAAATAGAAAATCTCAGCCTGTGAGTGTTCACTGTGCTTGGCGGGCAATGGTAGTCTGGAGAGCCCGTCAGCGTTCTGGTGCTGATTTGCCTTTCTGTACTTGATCTCGTACCGATGAGCCGATAATAGTAGAGACCATCGTTGCATGCGGCTGGCTGCCATTGAGGGGATGCCAGTATGCGGACCAAATATGGAGGTTAGTGGCCTATGGTCAGTTAGCAATGTGAATTTCCTGCCAAAAATGGGAGACCGTTTGGTAACACCGGGAAGCCTAGCGAATGTAGTGAGTGAGTGAATGGTGGTGGTCGGAGGGGCCGATGGCGCAGACTGGTTGCCTCGCTTCCATCAGTCTACCCCAGGGCAGCTGTGGCTACAATAGTAGCTTACCACCACCAAGTATGGTGTGAATGAATAATGAGCTGTGAAGCGCTTTGGGTGTCTTGAAAAGCGCTATACAAATCCAAGAGATTATTATTATTATTATTATTATTAAAAAGGTACTGGTGGAATTTCTTCACTCCAAATACTATAGACAGAGCTTCACGTTCAATCTGTGCATAGTTACTTTCTGCTTTGCTTAACGTTCTTGACGCAAAGGCGACGGGTCTCTCTTCACCTGAAAGCATTATGTGAGACACAACTGCGCCAACCCCATAGGGCGAAGCATCACATGCCAGTTGGATCGGCAGTTTTGGGTCAAAATGAGCAAGCGCCCCAGATTTGGTGAGGGCAAGCTTCACATCTTTGAACGCCTTCCCACATTTCTCAGTCCATACCCATTTTGTTGATTTGTTTAACAGTTCGTGCAGCGGTTTCAGTCTGTTTGCAAGGTTGGGGACAAATTTTGCGTAATAAGTCAGCAATCCAAGAAACGATCTCAACTGACTCACATTGTCGTGATGGAGCCTCCACAATGGCCCTGACTTTTGATGGTGCCTTGTGGAGTCCTGTGCTGTCAATCACGTGTCCTAAATATTCAACGGATGGGCGGAAAAACTGACACTTGTCCTTCCGTACTTTCAAGCCGTAGTCCCCCAGTCGTTTGAGTGTCCCCTCCAGATTTCTCAGATGGGTCTGTTCATCAGGTCCTGTAATGAGCAGATCGTCCAGGTAGCACTGAACACCAGAGAGACCACTCAGAATCTGATCCATTGCTCTTTGAAACAGTGCGGGAGCTGACGTGATCCCGAAAGGGAGTCTCTTGTACCTGTACAGTCCTTTGTGTGTCACAATCGTTAAGAGCTCTTGTGACTTTGGTTCAACATGCATTTGGAGGTAAGCTTGGGACAAATCAATTTTGCTAAACTTTTTACCTCCAACAAGACCTGAGAAAAGGTCGTCAATGAGCGGTAAAGGATACTGCTCTGCAGTCAAGACTGGGTTGACTGTGACTTTAAAATCACCGCAGATCCTTGGGGTACCATCTTTCTTCATTACAGGGACAATTGGTGTAGCCCATTCACTTGTGCTTACCGGTTCAAGCACTCCACTTTTCACTAGCCTATCTAGCTCAGCCTCCACTTTTGGCTTGATTGCATATGGGACAGGTCTAGCTTTTAGGCACTTGGGTGTACAGTCTGGCTTGACTGTCAACTTCACAGTTATGTCTTTCATGCTGCCAAGTTCTCCATCAAAAACTTTAGGATACATTTTTAGGATCTCCTTGAGTCGACTTGTTTCTTTGTCTGCAAGCATGAAGACTTCACTCCAGTTCAGTTTCAACTTCTTAAGCCACTTACGCCCTAAGAGAGCTGGCCGATTTCCTGACGCAATGTGCAGCGGAAGAGTCTTTCCCTGTCCATTGTGTGCAACCTTGACATCTACCACACCCAACACTTGGACATGCCCACCAGTATAGGTTCTCAACTTCAGCTTTGTATCTTTGAGTGGGAGGTGTGGCAGTTTTTCCTTGTATAGCACTTCTGATACCAGTGATACGCGTGTACCTGTGTCAATTTGCATACACACTGGTTTGTTCTCCAGCAGTGGTGTGATCCAGTAGCCATCATCATCCTCGTCCATGATTGATAAGACATGCACTTCATCGGAGTCTGAATCACAGCTGCTTTCATACTGGTCATGTTCCATTTTGTTCACACGTTCTTTTTAGTCTTGTAAAAATCACTTTTCTTTTTGATTTTCTGTTGTTTGTTCATCTGAGTCTTTTTATTTCTGCATGCTCGTTCAATGTGGCCCTTTTTACCACAATTTCTACAGTCCAAGTCCTTACACCAGCACTCTTTTGCCTGGTGCCCAGGTTTTCACACCTGTAGCACAACTGACCAGATGCTGCCTCATAATAAATTATAGTGGAATTTATTTTGGAGCAAAGGCCAGTTTAAGGTAGAATGCATTTTCTGAACACTGGTGGAGTATGAACACCTGATCACTAGCGGCGCTCTGTTCTGAACGACCTGAAGCCTTGCTATGTCAGTTTTATTCGCAGCGGACCATATAACGGAGCAATATTCCAGATGTGATAACACAAAAGACTGAACTACTAGTTTTTTAATAGCTAGAGTTATGTAATATGAGCACCTTCTGACCACAGCCATAGCTTTACCCATTTTATTAATCACGTGATCCACGTGAGGTGACCACGAAAGATGGTGATCCACTGTGACTCCCAGAAGTTTCATCTGTAGCACTTGTTCCAACGTGGAGCTATCGGTTCTCAGTATTAGCTGAGTATTACTATGTAGTCTGTGTTTACTCCCGATAAGCATACATCTAGTTTTGGAGACATTTAGAATCATGTTGTTGTTTTTGACCCATTTGAGAACGGCTCCCAACTCCTTTTCCAGTACCTTTGATATTTCATTTACATTAGGATTAGAATAATACATAGTAGAGTCGTCAGCGTACATAACAACTGACAACTTATCCAATACATACGGTAAGTCATTTGTATAAACTGAGAAAAGGAGGGGGCCCAGGCAACTTCCCTGGGGCAGGCCACAGTGGATCCCGGAGCTTTTAGATAGAGAACCGTTATAGAAGACTTGCTGGCATCGGCCAGTTGAATAATCTTTTATGAGGAACAATGATCTTGTCGATAATCCATAACGCCGCAACTTGGCAATTAAAAGATTGTGATTAATTAGGTCAAAAGCCGCACTACTCTTATTAGATACTATTAGATACTAGATACTCTTATTAGATACTAAGTAAGGTAAAGTTAGTAAGTAAAGTTTATTTATGTTTCAGTAGTGACATAAATTATGAGTAACAAAACATGTGAGAGGGATTGAGAAGGGAGTTAAGGAGGCTATCTTTGTGAAACAATAGAAACAGTCCAGTCGACGATTTAGCCTCACTACTTCCTGGACGAGGGTTGCCAGGTCCGCGGTTAAACCGCAGAATTGGGCAGTTTTTTAAGCCATTCCGCATTCCGCGGGTGAAAAAAACTGTCCGCGGTTTTTTGCCTTGCTGTTTTCAATGTAAAATTGGCTATTTCTATCTTATTTTTTTATTTCAATAAGAGAGGGAGAAACGTGCGGTTTCTTATCATCATGGGAGCGGGTGTGGCTGCCCAGACCTGGCAACCCTGGGACGAATGGAAGCCTTCACAAACACAGCGAGAGATAAAAGTCACGTACTGTATGTGTCACTCACGTTCTTATCAGGTTTGCTCTCTGAGGAAAGCAGCTGCCTGTCCACAGGTTCAACTCAACTAGTGTAAACAGAATGGAGCAGAGTGAAGAAGGAGTCAAGGGAACGTCCCATGAAAGCTTTGTCCCTTCGACATTTCTACAAAATTTTTATTCTCCTCAAAGCGCTGGTTTTGAACAAAAGGAAGGCTTGGTGCCATGGAAACTGTCCTGTCTACACCGTGCATTCACGGATGGTAAGAAATTGAAAGTAAAAATGATTGAAATGACCGAAACCATTGCGAATCACTGTGTAAAGTAAAATCACACTTGGCAAAAAGATGGACCTGGTCATGTCTTTGGACCATGTCTGGTCTCGGCCTGAACTTGGTTTGGAATCTGTTCTTACTTGTCTGGAGTTGGTGTTTCACTTGGACTCAACATAATTATGCTAACTAGCTATCGTTATAATGCTGCTGAGTTTGCATAGTTATTGCGCAAGGGTTAGATCAGCCCTGGAATCAAAGGCTAAAACAAGTCCTGACCAGGAACCAAATTCCAAAGTGACCCTAAATTAACCAAGTAGGCTTGGGTATTTTGGTTTAATTCCGGTGAGTTTTTACCACTAAAGCATAATGCTAACCTTAGTGGTAAAACATTAACCATTGTTAAAGTTTCATAAAATCGATATAAGCATTACATCCCTCATAAGTCATTTGGATGGGCCAGTACAATATCAGAAAAAAACAGAAATTTCAAAAGTCTCAAACTAACAAGAGAAATTCTCACAAATTAGCTTTAAGCAAGAAGATTGGTGAAAGAGTTGGAACATAAAAACAATATAACAGATAAAGAATTGGAAACCAACGGTAACTGATTACAGTTTTACGCAGCCACACAAGTAAAGCTCTAGCCCAGGGGTCTGCAATCTTCAACATCAGAAGAGCCACTTTGTCCCTTTTCAGACCAAATTGATTACTTTCAATAGGAAAGTTGTTTCTTAGCCACAAAGTTACAAAGAATTAATTAAAAGGAATATAGTTATAGTTATTACTTTCAGGGGCGTCAAACTTTGGGGGGTAAAAGGTACTGAGTACCCAGGGCCCAGAGCAGGGTGGGAGCCCTCAAAAGTGCTGCTCTAAAAGCGTTCTGTATTGCACTTTGTAATTTCTACGTAAATTACATTGGTGTATGAATGAGAGAGTGAATAATGGGTGAGTGGATCTTTGCTGTAAAGAGCTTTGAATGCCTAATGTAAGTGGAAAAGCGTGATATAAGTTGAGACCATTTACATCAACCCTTACTTGTCCTCCAGGGGACATAAGTGGTGGTCTTCTGATCGATGTGGGCTCAGGTCCTACTCTGTACCAGGTGCTCAGTGGCTGTGAGGTCTTCAGCAAAGTGCTCCTCACTGACTTTCTGGAGGTCAACAGACAGGAGCTGAAGAGCTGGCTACAGGGAGAAGGAGCAAACTTTGATTGGACCCCATTTATCAAATACGTTTGCGAACTTGAAGGGCGAAGGTACAGGCTTATGCAGTTACTCACTTGATCTGGGTTCAGTTTGGTCTTGTGAACTGAGTTCTTGACTACTAAAGATCACACATGACTTTGTGTTACCTGTTTTCCATCAGCCCCTCTGAATGGACAGAGAAGGCGGCTCGACTCCGTGAGGTGGTCTCTGACGTCCTCCCCATCGATGTGCATCGTGCTCAGCCAATGGCCCCAGACGCCCTCCCGTCAGAGGGGGCTGACTGCCTGGTGTCCTGCTTTTGCCTAGAGAGTGCCAGTCCTGATCTAGACACTTTCACTAAGGCCCTTGGACACATTAGCAAACTGCTTCGTCCCGGGGGTCACCTGCTGCTCATTGGGGCACTGCAGGAGAGTTTTTACTTAGGGGGCCCAGTAAAGATCCCAGTGGTCCCTTGAGCGAGGCACAAGTCTGTGCCAGTCTGCAGGAGCAGGGCTTCACCCTCATCAGGTTGGAGGTGTACACTTCACCCCAGTACATCACGGACACTGATGATATAAGTGATGCAAGGGGGTGCTTTTTTGTGAAAGCAAAGAAGGACTGAAGAAAAGTATTTAAATAATTTTTTTTCTTAAAAGCAAACAAAGGACTTTTAACAATGAACTCTGGTCTTAATACATTTATTACAATTATCTAAATTATACGGTTATAATTGTATTTTTTTCTACTTCCTAATTATATTTGGACTGATAACAGAGTATACAGTTGTGTATAAAGTGTTGTCCGCAGAATTATATACAGTAGGAACCAGATGTTTACATACAAAAATGCATACACATATAAAAAAGACACATTTGCATTTTTTTCTCATTGTCTGACATGAGACCAAAATTAACTTCTTTTTTTTTTGATCAATTAAAATGTTCATAAATATTTCTATTTGCTAAATGTCAGACAACCCAGAGATATATATATTTTTAGAAATGTTTTTATTACTTTTTTTACAAAGTCAGAAGTTACATACACTAAGATTACTATATTTTTAAACTGTTTGGGAAAGCCCAGATGACAATGTTGTGTTCTTGGAAGCACAAGTCTGGTTCATCCTTAGGTGCTATTTCAAGACACTTGAAGGTGCCAGGTTCATTGGTTCAAACAATGATGGAAATGTCCAGGCATCATACAGATCAGAAAGAAGGCGGGTTCTGTGTCCCAAAGATGAACGTGCTGTGGTCTAAAATGTGAACAAGAACAAATTTAAACGACCTGGTGAAGATGCTGCTGAACCTGGTAAGAGTTTGTCATTAGTTTGTGAAACAAGTACTGTACTCTTACTCCAAAAGAAACATCAAAAAGCCAGTTTTGAGTTTGCAAGTAAAAAAAGGATAAAGACTTACATTTTTTTTAGATATTCTGTAGTCTGACAAAAAAAAGAGGGTTTTTTTGTCAAAAAAAGTTCAAATGGTCATTATGGCCAAAAAAAAAGTTTGGCCATAATGACCATTTGAAGGAAAAAGGGGGAATCTTGCAAGCCTGAGAACACCATCCCAATTGTGAAATACAGGGGTGGCAGCATCATGCTGTGGGGTTGTTTTGCTGCTGGAGGGACTGGTGCACTTCATATAATACATGGCATCTTGAAGAAAGAACACTGAGGAAATATTGGAGCAACATCTCAAGACATCAGCCAGGAAGTTAAAGCTTGAGCGCAGATGGGTCTTCCAAATGAACAATGACCTGAGCATATGGCCAATACAGTACTAGTTACAAAGTGGCCTAAGGATAACAAAGTCAATGTTTTGAAGTGGTCATCACAAAGTCCTGATCTCAGTCCAGTTGAAAATGTATGGGTAGAGCTGAAAAGGCATGTGCACACAAATTTGGCTCAGTTACACCAGTTCTGTTTGGAGGAATGTAAACGTTTGGCTTTGTAAAAAGTTATCTAAAACCATGTAGAAAATTCTTTTATTTCATTCTTCTGTCTTTTAGCAAATAGAAATAATTTTAAAATGATAATTGACCTAAAAAATGTTTTAAGTTCATTCTGGTTTCATGTCCGACAGTGAGGGAAAATATGCTATATGTGAGATGACACTGCCCTCCACAGCTCAATAAAGATACAGCTGGTTCCAGTGTTGAGAATTACACGACAACTGTGTTTTGTCCTAGACTGTCCCAGTCTTCCCAAAAATTGGTATAAAATATATACTGTTATATATAACATTGGTTTAAGTAGGCAAATATAAACCTTTATGTGAGAAAAGTTGCAAGCATTATCAAACAATGAAAACATGCTTTCATTAAACATCAAACCTTATTTTAGCCCAGAGCCAGCAAAATAGGCACAAAAGTAAATTATTCATGAAATAAACTCAACAGGGCCAATAGACTTTCAATAGGAATTTGGCCTGCAATCAAGGCTCTATCAAAAACAATGACATTATCAAGCACAGTAAGACAGTAAAGTACTAAATGTCCAATGGTCCAAAGAGCATGCTGCTAAGTAAATATCTATTCAAAGCAACTAATTACGTGTTTTCACAGAAAGTCTATTTGTTTGTGTTTTGATATAATTTCAGATGATATTTAGTGTAGAGTTTTGGTGTCTAATAATAATGATGTTTCATCTCACAAAATTGTCCCACAGCTATTTTTCATTTGTTTGCTGATGACTTTCTGCAGAGTTGTCAGAGAGAGTAGAGACGTCCTGGACTCCCCGTACACCAACCTGTCGTTCTAATAATAGAGATTATGTTTGGTAAATGAACAGTTTTTAATGATAATACAAGTGCTTGCAATAATTTAAAATACCGGCAGTCTTTTGGTGCATTTCACGATCTTTGTCAACCTCGTCATCAGAGTCGTCTTGGTCCATGGAAGGTAAACAGGCAAGGTGTGCCTGAGCCATCTTCTGCACAACTGCACAAGAAATACACTATTGATTAATATTTCCCAAATATTGTTGCTACGATTATAGTGAACATTTTCTCAGCTTTAGTTGCGCATCCAATGTTATTTGAATGGAAGGAGTGAGTGAGTGTTAAGGTTTATTTAAACAGTTTATCTGGTCTACACTCAACAACCATAAAAGCTGAATGAAAAGACTAAATACAATTTAAAAAATCATGATAGATTAATAACTGGTGGCATGTTCCTGTGTTGTATAAATAGTTTTTATTTCAATATTTCGAGCCGAGATTGCAGGAAACAGTGTAGCTCATAACATGTTCTCTGTTGTGTTCATATATTGTATATATACTCATCGCTCTGTCTCTGCCACTTTCCCACTCCAGTCACATCCATCTTCTACTTTTTCCGGGGCCCGGTCACGGAGGCAGCAGTCTGAGCATGAGATGCCTTGACTTCCAGATCCATGCGCAGCACACCTCCTTCCAGCGTATCCTTGGCCTCCCACAAGGCCTCCTACCAACAGGACATGCCTGGAACACCTCCCGAGGGAAGCGACCAGGAATCATCCGAAACAGATGCCGAGCTGGCTCTGTTTGACGTGAAGGAGCAGCGACTCTACTCAGAGCTCCTCCCGGGTAACTGAGCTCCTCACTCTATCTCAAAGGAAACTCATTTTGGCCGCCTGTATCTGTGACCTTGTCCTTTTGCAGTCATTACCCAAATCTCATGACCATAGCTGAGGGTAGAAACGTAGATCGATCGTTAAATCGAGAGCTTTGCCCCCGGACTCGACCCTCTTGTTCACTGGGGTGAACTCAAACACTGAGCTGGTGGCAATAAGCAAGCCCACCCCAGAACCCAAGGTGTGTGTGGATGTGAGCCGGTGCCTCCCGACCTCCGCACAAGCTCAGGCTCCATCCCCCCAACGAGGTGAAGTTCAACGTCCCAACAGCCAGAAGCTGTGTGCGCGAACCGGGTCGTTGAGGCACCTGCCTTCGCTGCCACCCAGTCCTCTCTGCACCCGACCCCTACGGTTCCCTCTGCGGGTGGTGGAGCCACAGGAGGGTGGGCCCAGCCGAGACCCATGGGCAAAGGCCCGACCACCAGTCGCTCACATACGAGCCCCAACCCCAGTCCTGGCTCCAGGGTGGGGCCCCGGCTGTGCCATACCAGGCGATGTCACGGCCCTTTTTGATATACTGTCCACAGGGGTTTTCTGAACTGCTCTTAGTCTGACCCGTCACCACAATAACCACAAGAGCAAATGCTTGTGAATATGTGAGAGAAGCAGCCACATGTTGCAGCTGTGTTTCCCTCTGATAATCCAGGATGATCCAGGGGTGACCCACAGCTGTGTATCTCCTAATCTCAATCACATACACAACTCCTACTGTTTTTGGATAGTCCAAACAAACAGGAAGCACATGTCCACTGTCGTGAGAGAATTAAGTCTAATAAGTTTTCAACTCAAAACAAACAAACCTTTGAGAGAGGGTGGCTGGTAGGCAACCAGTTTGGACTTCAAAACTCCATTGTCTGTCAGCATCCACTGATGGAAAAAAGAGGGAAAAACGAGATTAACAGAGAACAATTACATTTCACAGGCATTTAGCTAATAAATACCAGGTAAGACATTTTGTTTTTGTAATAGCTTTAATAGGAAGTCAAGACGAATTGTGGTAGGGAAGCATGGGAAGAGTAGAGGGAGATAGAAATCACAAAAACAAGAGTGCGAGAGAGATGCACCTGCTGTGGGTCTTCATCTGGTGAAGGCGGGTCTGTTAATCTGAAGAGGGTTGCAGGAGTTGGCCTCCGGCGTCGAATCTGAAGGACAAAAGGACATATCAGTAAAATAAAGTTGTACACAAACTTTTACCGTTCGATTCAATTTCAGCCTCATTACTTCATCCTGTTATGGACACTATTTTGAGGACCGTTAAAAAGACAGTTGTTGAGCTGACAAAACCTTTGTGGTAAAGGGGGGAAAAAATTAGATCTTTGGAACCATTTTCTACAATGGAAAACTCCTGTAAGACGGAGATCTTACCCAAACACATTCAAAAGATAGAATATTTTGCTTTCAATTGTTACTTGCTACGGGGATAAGCCGTCACGATAACAAATTTGAAGTTCAATATAGTGAGGCAGGAAAGTATCGCGATAAACGATATTATTGACTCTTAACGATACTCGATACTGTCAACTCTCAAGCATAAAAATGATAGTAAACCTTAGTTTCTAAAAGTGCATAATCATATCCTAAAATACCACACAAGCTGCAATAAACATGAAATATAATGTAACTTAATTTGCTTCAGTTAGAAATCAGTTATATATAAAGTTAGCGCTTTGTGACCATGTCTGTGAAAGGCGCTA
Organism: Neogobius melanostomus; assembly: GCA_007210695.1. Classification (NCBI taxonomy): domain Eukaryota; kingdom Metazoa; phylum Chordata; class Actinopteri; order Gobiiformes; family Gobiidae; genus Neogobius; species Neogobius melanostomus. Next base: position 2,715,218 of record VHKM01000299.1, on the reverse strand, counting down.
TATAAATAAAGATCTTCTTCCTTCAAAAAAAAAGGGGTGGAATGCTAATAAATTTACAGACGATAAATATCGCGCCCAAAAATGTTATTATTGAACGATATAGTAATTATTGTGACAGCCCTATATGGGGGCCACATTTTTTTCACTGGAGACCCATGGATTGACCGTTCATGACAGCCTGTCTGACATTGAAATACTGCAGAGTACAGCAACGTAGCTTATCTATCATATGTGTTTGCCGTAATCTCTGGAGGATTCCCTCGGGTCAGCCACGTATTATTGCATAACCTCGACAACAGTAGTGATTCGTGATTAGATTTGCTGTTGAAAGACGTGGATTACTTGACTGTGGTCACCTCACATCACACGGCCTGCTCCGATTCAAATGTTTATTTTTAATAAAGGCTTTGTCACTGGCACTGGTGCATGTTCAGATGTGGGAGAGTGCTCTTGGCTCCCTCCGTGCTGCAGAGGGTGGAGGTGGTGGATTGGATGGGTCCAGTGAAAATCTCCAGCCAAAAAATGTTAGTTTATTTATCCATGCATTTGTCATCTTTATATTTATTTCTGTGTGGATGAAAGTTGTGGGTGGTATAGTACATGCAACATTTTTTCTTGCCTTGTTGATACTCATTTTGTTGTAGATAAGGGATGGACAACGTAAGATATGTATATTATATGGTAGCCCTTGCAGACAACACAACAACAGCTAGGGGACATGTTTGGAGTAGGAACAATATTAGGTAGGAATACAAAGTTGTACACCAGCGCTAAACCTAGGCTAACCCTAGAAAATAAAACATTTCTGGACTTTTTAAGGCATTTATTGCACGTTTCACCACAACCTGTTTCCTGGTAGAAGTTGTTTCTTGGTGTAAAATGAGCTGAAAGTGCTCTTGTTACTATCTCTGTCCGCGGAGTGTTATGGTGATAAGATTCGTGTCGATAAGTGTCCGCGCGCTGAGCCAATCCCGGCAGAGCGTGGGCCTCTTCGTGTGGGCGGCTTCCACTGTGGAGTAACTCTTGTGCATCACGCCGCGGGCAGCTCATCCATATTCAGTGCACTCCCAACAAGGGCTGAGATTAAAATGTGAATTAAAAGACATTTAATTTGAGGTTAATGCTTCATCAGGGACACTGAATTAGGCCACAGGAGCGCACACGCGAACTCAGGCAAAGGGAAACTGGAGTGAAATAAACAAGGCGGATGTTGTTCAGAGCAGAGATGACCTTTACTTGCTATTGCGCTAAAACAGACGGGAGAGGGTCAAGCATCTCCGTAAGAGCGCTGTTTTCTGTAGTACCCACAAATGTACAGTATGTAAATGATCTATAATACAGTAAGTTGGGCTGAAATGAGAAAAAACCTGCTGTCTTGAAATTTGTGATTATATTTTTGCAATATTTTAAGAAACCATTTCAATTCAGTAGGTTCATTAAATGCATTTCAAGCAATTTGTCTCATCAAATCGTGTCAAAACAACACGATTGAGCTAAATTATGAAAATCATGGGGGGAAAAATGAAACTAAACAAGTGTAAGTCTCAGAGAGTTAGTCATTAGTGTTTTGGCCGTACACTGTGCCATAACAATACTTTTGTGCAGCCCTAACAATAAGGTTTAAAGGTTTGAAGAAGTTTAGCGAAGTGTCTGATTGTGATTGTTCTGATTTCTATTGTTTCAGAATCAGGATTCAGCTCACCACAATCATTAACAGAGGGAATAATATGGATTTCGGAACACGATTGAAAACGCCTAAACTACAGTCAACTCCTACATCAAGTTGTTCTATAAAAAGACCTGATGGAGACCGAATATTTTGTTGCATATGAGCTAAAGAAATTGCAATTTTGAGTGGATTGTGACTAATCTTTTAGCTCAATTATCTCTTGTTTTGCTGCTCATGATATGTGAGAATTGAGGTTACCCTTTCCCAACTCAGGCAAATTTTGAAATTTAAATGAAATTGGACATAGGCTATTTGTGCTCAATAGACACATAAAAAACAACACTCACACTTGTTTCCTTTAAAATGTTTGGTCTAAAATGTAGTCGTTGTTTTAGACAAATGATACGTCATCATACCCTGTAATGTAATTTCATCAACATGGATTAAAAATGAGGATAAAAGACCAATTCCAAAACACAAGTGTAAAGGAGGTGGACAGCTGGACTGAACCATGTGCCAAATGTTACGGGTTATGCAATTTAAGCTGTTGCACACAGACACAAAAAAAGTGCAGCCAAATTGCATTTTTAATGCAATATTTTCAACCAACACCAAAATATTCTGTCTCCATGGGGTAGTCTTACGTTAAAAGCCTGCTAACCCTGTAGTTTAGAACTCTCTACAAAGTTATGAAATGGATTCTTCTATCAGTTTTGAAGTTCATATTTCAGTATTGTAAACAAAAATTGTAAATCCAACCTTAAGCGCAAAACTTGCAACATATTTTTTTCGCCTCATAACTGTGCCACCCTATCACCATAAGTATTGTAATGTTTAAGAATTCTCCTCACCAATATTTCAAGCTAAATTTGGTCTTAATATAAAGGATAAGGTCATCTCTCATGTAGCATGTATTTGTTTCTGTTTTAGGATGAATTTCATGCTTACCTAATATTAAACTTGAGTTGCTGAGTGGATGAGTAGGACCACTGTCCTCAAGAGCCCTTACAACAGAAATAACCCATCCATGCAGCAAATGGGACTGGAAAGTGGAAATCCCTTTCGCAACAGACAACTATTCACCCTGAGTGTTCCATTTATTTGATGAGTAAATCCTTTGTAAGGCTGTCTTTGATCATGGCACGTCCAAGAAAATGAAGCTCACTCGACCGTTCCTTATCTAGAGGAGGGAACAAGGCTTGATAACAGAATATTCAATTAGATTCAGAAGACTGAAATTTAGTCTCTACAGAGATTAATAAAGTATAACTTAACTTAAAGTGCACTTCTCAGTTCCTAATAAACGAACAGAGGTGGGTAGAATAATGTAACAAAAAACTGTAGTCAAGAAAGAGTGCTTTTTTCTGTGGATTAATTTTGAAATAGAAGTAAAAGAGTAGTGAGTCCAAATAATTACTCAAGTAAAAGTAAGAAAGTATTCTGAGTTATGAGTAAGTAGACCAGACAAGCTGCACGGTCTACCTGTGGAGGCTTTTTGGACATCGAGCTGGATTATGCTCTTCAAAGTAATAAAGTATACATTAACCTAAAGTGGACTGTGTAAGACTGTGTTTTCGATCAACAACAATGTACTCGACAGGGTACATTAGACCGATTTTCTTGAGAGCGGAATGGACACTAAGTAAACTGAACATTTAGAAAGGTGCAATAAAACAGAATCTAATCATAGGCAAACTTGCCATATGTACGTACACACAGTGGGGATAAGATGAACTCAATTATTCATTCAAGTAAAGAGTACTGTATTTAATGTTACTCAGGCAAGCACAATTTCTTCAATGAGTTATTAATGGTAATGTTCACACTTCCCACCTCTGTACATACAATAATCACAGCTCGCCAGTGGATACATTATAATTTCCATCTCACTGTCAAAATAACAAGTGTGAATTGTTTGATGAATAAGCGGTGGGTAACTTTTGGACGGGATCGGGTGCAAATTTGTTCTTGGCATGAACTACTTCTACTGCAGCTCCAGTCCAGCCACAGCTAATCTCTTTGCATTTAATCAGTTGGCTCCTTGACTGATGAAGATTGTAGTCTTTTCCAGCAAGTTTCTCTTCCCATGCCTGTTCTAACAAAGCGCTAACCTGTCTCTGATGCTATGCCGAAACAAGCCGCTTCAATGCTAACGTTGTGGGTCTTGGAAACACTTATCCTGATACAGTAACTCTAGTCATCCCAAAGCATATACCCATGAGAAAGCGTACACATTCCAACCACTCAAAACGTGAAAAAAAAAAAAACATTTAAAAGATAAGATGAAATGAAAGGAACAAGCATTTATGAATCATAAATATTTGAAATTCATCTGTAATCTATATGACTCTTGGACCCTGGTCTTGCAGCCCTTTGGCTCGAGAGAAATGCAATGTGGTGAAGCCCAGGTTTAGTTTGGACATACATTAGTTATGGTCTGATCTGGAGTCAGTCCTTACTTGACCTAATTTAGCCCTGGTTTAGTCCTGATGGTTAATCCTCACATTGATAGTAAAGATGCTGATTAAAATTTGTTGTGGCTTGTTACAGATAAGAATATGTATTTTTTTTCTAATAATTTACTCTTTGGGTCAAAAAGGCTGCAGTCTCCTGTAGGGCTGCACAATATATCACAAAATAAATTGAGTGATGCAATATCCGTATCATAAGAAGCCACAATATACCGCAAAATCACTAAAGTCTTTCATTTAACTGAGATCGACACATTTTTTGCAAACTCAGCCTAAAAGAAAAAATGCATGGAATTTATAATTGTGCAAAAGTTTTAGTTAGAATCTTCCTAATCTAGTTCCATTTTAGCCCTGCTTTGGTGTTGATTTAGTGTTCCTCTGAAGTCTTGTTTTGACACAATTTACTGAATAACAAATGACACAATAGTATAAATTTAATAGAAGGTCCCGTGATGAAACGGTTTATCGCACTATTGCACAACCGTAGCACAAGTTTTACCAGTAACGTGCAGCTCTCCCATCCTAAACATATGTTGTGGGGTAATTCTCCACAACAAATGTTTTGCACACAGCATTGTGTGAGTGTTAAGAAACAGTGAACAAAGCCGCAATGCATTTTTGAGATGATATGCTTGACAGAAATAATCATTAAGGGCACAGTGGCACAGCGGTTAGCGCTTGTGCCATGTTTCCCTTCAGGACAGCACATGCTTTACAAGGCAAGTGAATTTATTTACTTTATCCACAGAAAGCTTTGCAGTAATCAGCTGATGAGCTGGTAAAACGCCAGTGTCTTATAGAGAAGGGAATCAGCTTATGGACTACTACAGAATGTATGAGTCTTTATATACTGCAAACATGTGGCAGTAATGACTCATTTACAGATATTAGTTATGACGTTATGGTGTGTAGGACCTGACAATTTGATATAATTAGACAAGGCGGTTTGGGAAGTCGGCCGGTTTAAGCTAAGATAAGCAAATGTGAACAGAAAATAAGGCGAGTAATTCCAGAGATGCTGTTTTTTTTTTTTTTTGGTAAACAACAGATGTGTACCAAAATATTTGAGTGGCTTGACGTTTATTGACTTATTTATTTTAACACAGAAATATGATCCCGGAGCAGATGCCCTGTGAAATTGAGCTAATGTGAAGGAAATGCAAACTACCTCGCTGCACCTGGCCTCCCCTGGGGCTTCCCAGGGAGCTATAAATTTAAGGCCATTTCCAAGATGAACTGTGGCCAGTGGTTATTTAAGCCTAATGAAGCTGCCAGGCTAAATGTGAGGGCGGTATTGTCTTGCGTTACAATGCATTCTTTCACTCAGACGTCACCAGGTCCGGAGTTGTCTGTTTTCTTGGGTGTTTAATCGGAGCAACACAAACTTGAGTTGAGTCTATTGTCTATACTTGAATACTGGAACTTAATAATAATAAAATAAAAGTTCTTGTTACATACAAAAGGTATGCAAATTACTAAAAAATGGAACTGAATATATACTCTAAGAAATGTCACTGACAGCTACAAGTACTGCTCCATGTGTTATGCAGGCGCAGGCTTTGGAGGTGAGCTGACAAAGCATTTTTAGACAGTACTTTAACACATATTTGATCACTGATGTGTGTAATAATGCAGACGTTGCCTATCCCTCTGCTATAACATAACAGCTATAACAGTGCTCCACTTATATGGACTAAAATCTTGACTGCAGGTTTAAAAAGAGACTCCTCGGAGGAAGTCCCCTGAAAGAGATTCTGAATCCCAGTAGTGCTATAAAGCAAAAGTCGAATACCGCTCATTTAATTGAAAAAATAGACATTGCTTAAAGGGACTATACGGAGTTTAAAAAGTTAATATTATGTATTTTCCTCCCCCTACTTGTTCCAGCAATGTCCTAATGTGTAGAATGAGCCCAGACCTATTCACCTCAACTGTGTCTAAAACCTGCACTGTCACTCAAAAAGTTGTTAATTCGGGTCCGAAGTGCCTTCATGCACAAGCTTAATATAGAAGCTGCAGTTACACGTTAGACCTGAGGTGGCAGTAGTGAGTATAAAAATGAACTTGCATCTAGTCCCTTTAAAGATGCATTCTGCAACTTTTTATGTGGCAAAAAAGGTTTTCAATGACCCAGCAGTGTATGAGTGGTAAGCCTGGCACCTTTATTTTCCATCACAGTGGCCTCTATGATGCTCCAGGATCAATTGTTTTTAGAGTTTTCACTTCTGACGCACCAAAAAACCTAAAAGACGATGACCCTAGAGAGTTGTAGAGGACACCGTGATGGAAAGTAAAGGCATCATGTTAACCACCCATGCCACTGCGTCACAAAAAGTCAATTATGCACATACAGGTATATCTTCTTTTTGTTTTTTGCATAATGCACCTTTAAATTATAGATTGATAATATTTAGGCTAAAATAATTCCAACTCATCTGAGAACTCTAAGAATGTACTATTATTGCACAGGACACACTCTGCCTGCAACAAGTGACTAACAAGCCCACAGTAGCCATATACTCATCTAGATACAAGATCCACACCAGCACTCTGACAGTAGGTGCTTCATCCCTTTTGAGAACAATTCAGGTCACTAGTGGGACTCCAGGCAGACGTTAATCCTGGTGCTCGAAAGCAAATACGCACGAGGTCTACGTACAAAGTCCTGCGAGACATTACTTGCATAACAATCTGTCAAACTCGTGCCCTCATGCGTGCTGTCCTAAATGGGCAACTCTCATTTGTGTGTAACCTACTTCAGCATCACACTAATAATAATAATAATAACAACAAAATAATAATAATAATAATAAAAAATAATAATAATAATAATAATAGGACTAAGTAGCGGCCCTTGTGAAAAAGTTCAAAATGATATATCAAAAATCTCCAGTCTCCACTCTCCATACTGTCCTCCCATTCCATATCTTTTCTACTTTCAGTCTTTAGCTGCTATAATCTTTTTATCGAGCAGAGTCATGACAACATTCACACATTTGCATCACTTGTTGATTAAGTTGCTCCAAAACTTTACCAATTACGCGTAAAAGCATTACGTAGCTTATATTATTTTGGAAGAGTTCATGGTTGAGACACATGATTGTTTTTCGCATATGATCAGAGCCAAGTTTAAAACGCATAATGTATTTGTCCACAGGCTGATAGACAAATAGCCCGTAACTGCAGTCTCACCATCTCCACCTGCCGCGGGTCCAGCTGTAGCGGCACTGTGGACGGGACCGAGAACTGGATCTTCTTCCTCTCGTCATCGATGTCCGACTCTGGGTCCGAGAGCTCCGCGTTTAAGGGCAGCAGAGGGTCCATTGTGGCATCCACGGGGCAAGACAGAGTTCTTAGAAACTGGATAATCCTGGCACGAAATTCAACAAGTGCCTATAGTCCTATATACACCGTTTTTGAAAGACGTCTAACCCGCGTCAATCTTAGGTATAACTTTTTTCTTTTTTTATGTTATAAGCAGGATTGCTCTTTCTATACCCTGCTTTCCCGTACCAGATGAAGAGTGAGTGAGTGATGTGGCTGGAATTGAGTGAAGGTGGGCAAGAGCACGCGCGCTGGAAGCTATGCGATGCTTTCAATGGCGCTAGGAATTATGGCACGCAGCTACATCTCTATCTCTCTCTTAGCTACTCTCTATTTGGCCCCGATAGTCTGTTAAACGTTCAAGCCAAAAGTTCAAATCGGTTTTTTTTAATAATAGAAACAAAAGGGCATTACTTAAGCCTGTATACGTTACTGGTGAGTTTATAGTTTCTATCAAAGCATGGCATTTTCCTGCTTTGTTATGGGTGCACTGAAATTTTGTTCAACCCTCTTGTAAATTGAGAAGTAGGCTACATTGCCATGGAAACGGGATCCCTCCACAACACTGGTATTGGCAAAGCAATAAATGTAATGGGCGTGTGATGTGGTCTGCGCGTAAAAGTGTGCGTCCACTTTTCATTACTATACCTCCCAAAGGAAATGTGACTCAAGGTATTATATTGATAAAAATAGTCAGGATTAGATGCACCCAGCAATTAATATAAGTGTTGGACAACGTTTATTTCTTTTCACCCACAGTACTTCATAAAGCCAAGAGGAGGCAGTACCCCAGCGTTTCTCTCTTGTGCCCTTGGACAAGACACGTTCTCTCCAACCTGTGTTTATGTGCGCCAAGTGTGCGTTAACATAACCCTCCCTTTTTAGTGAGTCTCCTGTCGGCTATTTTCATAAACAGGCACGTTTCAATACATTTGCGATAACGATAAACCTCCGCCAGATGTCGCTAGGCAGTAAGCGTTCTGTGCTTGGTGTCCAAACCTGATAATAAAACTAGTTTTATTTGCTGGATCAATTTGATACGACATTTAATCTATTACGCATGCATGCAGTACTTTTCTGGTTGCGTTAGTACCATGGCACCAACAAAAGCAATAGACCATTACATGTACACAAAACAAATGTTACACTGTGTACTGGCGTATTCTTGCCACTAGATGTCACTCATATCAAACTGGAAAGAGTGGGTGTCAAACTGATGAAAATGAATGAGGCTGTTCCAGGATTTTCCTACAACTACTAGGCTACGACCAACTACTACTACTACTACTACTACTAATAATAATAATATTACTACTACTACTACTACTACTACTACTACTACTACTACTACTACTACTACTACTACTAATAATAATACCCCTTCTTGAACCGCCACCTTAACCTTGGTGGAGGGGTTTGAGCACCTGAATGATCCTGGAGCTCTGTTGTCGGGGGGCTTCGTGTCCCTGGTAGGGTCTCCCATGGAAAACAGGTCCTAGGTGACGGGTCAGACAAAGAGCAGTTCAGAAACCCCTTATGAGAGACCAACATGCCCGGTTAGAACCATGAGGCCGTCCTTCTGTGGACCCACCACCTGCAGGAGAAGCCATAGGGGCTGGCCCGGCAACGGACAAGTGGAAGAAAATGGATGGATGGATAATAATAATGATAATAATAATAATAATAATATAATAATAATTGCAATGCTATAGCTACATTGATTTAATTAGCCTATTATAGAATCGTAACATAAAATGATAACACCACGAGTCTTGTGCAAGACCCCAACCATTGCATCTTCTCACATTCTCATTAGTGGGCATCTTCCTTATCATGTCCCATCTCTTGTGTGCCACCTCTGGCATCATCCCGCCCACCAGTCGCCGAGTGGCCCCGTGCCAACCCTGGCAGCCCGTCCAGACGCACTGCTTAGCCCTTTCAATTGACTCGTTTGGGCAGTTCTCCCTGAGCCTGATCTGTAGGTCGCGTGTTTTGTGGCTTGGCCGGACTTTATGTTATACAAGACAATTGCTGTTTATAAAAAAAGAACAATCTATAAGCTGAGATCTTTTCTAATTGATTCTTTTATGTATTTTTTTAATTACAGGCCTAATTGTACACATATTAATTATCCTGTCAACATGATAAGCAGTATAATACGCAAGTGACATCATTCGCTTGTGCAGTGGATTATCTCTCACAAACTTCCTATATGGATTAACCCTCTTTCCCTCAATAAAGCGTTTTGAATCCCGTGCGTTTGTGCGTGCGCCATTCACTCCTTATTCCATTTTCTCTTTCAGCACAGTGACAGATGGCGAGTCCTTCTCCCCCAGGGGAAGCCAGTCTCTGTGAATGCGGCCGCATGTCAATCACGGGGCTCTCATGTGATGGCTCTTGCCAATGACGTGCCAGCCATATGGGCCTGGCATCAAGAGCTGGTATGTAACCCACCCAGTCGTGTCTGTGAGGTGCCACACGGCTCCCTCCACGCGTCTAGGCTGGGGAGAGCAGCAGCAGCAGAAGCAGTCAGGCAGCAGTGCAGACACAGGCACAGACGCAGAGAGAAGAGGTGTTTAGAGGACAACATACAACGTTCCTGTCCTGTCGCAAGGCGCGCGGATGGTGATGCCCACCTGGAGAGACATGGTGTAAACACACCTGCTTTTACCCCGTCAACGAGTTCCATCGCCGCGGAGGTAGGTGCATACAATAACCGCTACTTTTACGCATTATGCCCAGCGGTTGTTTTGTCTTTGTTTTGGATGCTAACAGCTTTTAACGTTCTCATTGTTTTTTTGAAGACCGCATCAAATCTGTTTCGTCATTTTCTTTATTGTCGAACATATTTATCCAACCACGCCTGTCCTGGAGGGATTTTGTATGAGCGAAATCCACAATAATCCCCAAAAGTAGGATTAATGCAAGTGCCCAGATCGCTTTGTAAATCTGCTTTGTGAACTACAATTTTATCCTATTTAATATGAGAACCATGTAACACAATAGCACATGCATGTGCGCGCACGAGTGGGGGTTGAGTTCGCATCTGAGGACACTAATTGACAAGGTATTGGTTGGCATTAATTACATTGTGCTTACAAGATTATCAAGTGAAGCTATAGTCACTTTACGCACAGCTGAGCGCGGAACTCCAACGAACTGTGTGACAGATTGTGCTTTTTTATTGTCCCAAAATTACACTTAGGCTCAATAATGATGTTATTAGAGCCGATTGGTCACTGATGAAAGACCGCCACACACAGGCGAACAACAGATGAATAAAGTGCCCAATGTCATGTTGACCTTTCACACCTGAATCATTTCAACGGTGGAGTCAGTTTGCATGTCGGAAATTAAATAAATGTTAAACATTTTTGGAAAACGTTTTTGTTGTACCCAGAGGCTTTTTAGACCAATTAATTTAAATATTTATGCTGTATTGTTTATATTTTCCTCCCATCTTCAGTGTCTATAATTTTACAGTCTGCGACACAAATTAGTGCCCTGTGGACAGTGGCCTGGTTGGACCTATTTCCATGTCTAATTTATTGAGGACTGGGCCAGAACTGGACACGCGCATCTCAACATACCACTGTAATGTGTCCCAGGAGACTTGAAGGAGGCCAGGACTGTGCACCACGCCGCTGCAGGGGACAGACCGGGACACACACTGTTGCTCTGTGCCATTAAATAACCATAATCTATTTTTAGCTTGAAAGTAATTAATACCAAAATCCCATTAGCTCAACATTCAAATGAACGAGTTGCCTGTGTGTTTATTGGTTTGAAATTATTAAAATTTCTTCCGAATATTATGAAATTGACATAGGCCTATTTGCGATATGTAGCCTGTGACAATATGCGAAGGACAGGGCGAAAAGCACAGAGTTCAATGTTCTTCTGTCTGATGCAGGTCACTACAGGATGTTGAGCCGCCTGTTCAACGAGGTGTTACCGGACGTCCAGCGGCTCGCAGCGGACTGGGCCGAGGAGCACGAACACGAGAAGGCTAAAGAAGACGAGCACGATGCGTGTGCACTGGCTGATAACGACTTGGACGATGCGCAGGAGGGCTGCAGCAGGGCAGAGTCCGAGCTCGCAGGAGACGACGACGAGGAGGAGGAGGAGGAGGAGGAAGAGGCAGAGGAAGAGGACTGTGGAGACGAGGACGGTTTGGGAGGAAAGCCCAAGAAGCGGGGACCGAAAAAACGCAAAATGACCGCGGAGCGCGTGGAACGGTCAAAAGTACGGCGTATGAAGGCAAACTCACGGGAGCGCACGCGCATGCACGACTTGAATTCAGCCCTGGATAATCTGCGCAAAGTCGTCCCGTGTTATTCTAAAACTCAGAAACTGTCAAAGATAGAGACGCTACGTCTGGCCAAGAACTACATCCTCGCGCTGGGGAGATCCTGCGCAACGGCAAGCGACCTGACGTGGTGACGTACGTGCAAATGCTGTGCAAAGGTCTGTCTCAACCCACCACGAACCTGGTCGCAGGGTGCCTGCAGCTCAACACTCGGAATTTCCTAACGGAGCAGTGCACGGACAGTGCCCGTTTCACATGTCGGGAGCCCCGTTCTCAATGCCCTACTCGTATCGGTGCTCGCGGATGTCGAGTCCACACTACCAGGCTGGTGCAGGGCCGCTCAGCCTGCGCACCCATAGCTACAGCTCCGCGTACGAGGCCTCGGAGTATAGCAGCCCGGACTACGAGGCCGCGCACAGCCCTGTGTGCGCGACCCGACAGCACGAGCCCTCTGACTCAGAGAGGAATTATCATTACTCTATGCACTACACTGGACTTACCACGTCCCGAAGCAACGTATCCTTTGGGGCAACAGGAGCGCGCAACAGTGGTGCACACGCAGAAAACATACCACCTTTCCACGACGTGCACCTGCACCATGACCGCGCGGCACAGTACGAGGACCTCAATGCATTTTTCCACAACTGAGCCGTGACACGAGGCGCGGAGATCAGTGCTCTGTGTTAATCGTCTGAATGAAGCTGTGTGTCATCCCTGTACTGTACAGTCTGTCTACTATTTGTCTATAACAGTGCAATGTATCGGCTCCGAAACAAATAAAATGTTTTATAATGGTCTCCAATAAGATTTTTTGAAAGAAAAAGGACGTCCAGAATAATACGGCAATAATACAGTAAACAAGGGGCCGAGACTGACAATGTCGTAGCCTAAGTTTGATAAACACAATTAAACAACAAACTACAACAGGCACTAACTACAATCCATTACTATTAATTAAAATCATTTTATATAAATTACATTTTGAAATAAAAAGCCATCGGGTTATTTTTTTTCTCACATAAAAAATAAAATGTATTCACGGTGTGCATTTTTGTAAATGAATACATTTAGGTTAATTTAGGCTTTAGAAATCGAACCTGCAACATTGCAAATTGAGTGGCAAATCGAAGAATAGCATTGCAGACTTGCCACTCAATTTGCTGCTCTGCCGTGATGGAATGCTAACTGCTGTGGTGACATCACACGCATCACCTCTATGTTGGCCGAGCAGAACTGTTTACTCATCTAAAAAGTTAAATCATTGACATTTTCTGACGATACGTGTTCAAATTAAACACACACAGCCTTTTGTGGACTGCACGGAGTCTGCGCAACAGGGCCTTACTCTAAAAGTCACGGTGTCTACAGTCACCAAAAGGTATGGGCCACTTGAAGAAAAATCTAATTTCGGTTCTTTAAATAATAATAATAATATAAAAAGAAAAGAGGTATAATAATTATAATAATAAATAAACACTGGATTTACAGGGCTCACAGTTCCCGCGCGACTGGTCAGTCTTCCTCTGGTGAAGGCAGCACTGGGCTCAATAGTTCCTCTAAATAGCATATTCGCTAAACTTATGTGTGAGGACTTCAGATATAGAGTGAATTTTTATTTTATTTTATTTTGTTATTTATTTATTTTTTTGTGCTGATGGGACCAAGAGGGAGTTAAACCCCTGCCCCGGGGCCCATATGTTGCAGCGCACGTCCAGGGACAGCGCAGCGGTCATGCAACGTTCAGCACCTTCAGAAGCTTCAGTTAAAATGTGGACACATTCTGTTCTTAGAAAAATATACATTATACATGTTTTATGACTGTGGCACTGTATTTGCTTCCAACAAAAAAGAACAAATCAACAATTAACAGGTGTTATGTTGGTAGGCTATAGGCTACCTAAATAAATAAACAGGCTAAAGAAGGGAAGGAAGGAATGAAGAAATTATTGAATGATTAAAAATAATGATCATCAAAATAACTCATGTGCAGATTTAAAGTTTTAAACTTTGTGCGCAATAATGCGTAAAAAGTTCACCCAGCGATTGTTAAGGTGGCTTTAATGTAAATGGAATAGATAAAGGAAAGGAAACGTATTACGCACGCAACTGCCAATATTTATTTGTGATTAGTATTAAAACAAAACGTTTGTATTTGGGCTATTTGTGTAGGAGCCATAGTCAGACACATTTTGAGTCGCACACGTGTCAGTTTAAGGCGTATTAAAGTGAAGCAGATTTCTCTGTGAACCTCTCAGCATGCTTCGCGACAGAGGACACCATATAGGTGAAGGATGAGGTGCAGCCAACGTGGAAAGCCTACAGACTAAAGCCTATCCACATACCATAAAGTCGCAACCAGCCGCGCGAGCCCGGTGCCAGCTGCGGCACGTGGAACCAGGCGACCCTTGCCAAAGTGGCCCTTGTGGGAGGGACCCGGTATTTCTTTCCTAATTCACCCAGCATCTGTTCATTACAGCGCGCGGTTAGAAAGCTCAATGTCCAGCGACCGGTTACTAAAGATATCCATCTCGCACAAAATATTTCTTACGTTTTTTCCAAAACGTATATTATTATTATTATTATTATTATTATTATTATTATTATTATTATTATTATTATTATTATTATTATTATTATTTCCTTAAATATGCAGTTTGTACAGAGAATATAATAATGTACTTGTTCCACTAAACTGGGGAGTATTTAAAAAATCGGTGTTAATGAAAAAAAAAAACCGTGGGATTACAGCAATCAAATTAATTACAGTAATGAAATAATCCAGTATGGCCTCGATCCTCACTGCTGTACACAAATAATCAAATGATCCACTAAAGTTGCATGCACAACAAGTGCCATAGAGGCCCCGTGGAGCCGGGCCTAAATCTCTCACACCATCTGGACAGTTGTAATGTCTCTGATCAGAGAAAACATTTACTACAATAACATCATTTTAAAATAGTAGCATAGGCTTGGATACAAATGTAATTTTGCTGAAATATCTCTCTAGTGCAAATTGCTTTAGAACATGATTTTTGTTGTAAATATTCTTGACACAGGACCAGAGCATCTGACTGACAAATTTGAGAATTGTGTCACTTCAATCTTTGGAGAAATGTAGACAAAAGCAGCAGATATAAACTTAAAATAATTCCTCACATTATGCAAGCGCAAGTAACTGAATGCAGTTTACCTGATAATGAATAGACTGTCTTGTGCGTTTGAAAGCAAATGTTTTAGTCAGCACTGAAGCAAGGCTGTGTTTCATTTTCTCATTTTCCTATTATTCATTGTGTCCATTTTGGCTCGGCAGCAGCGTCAGCCTCCAAACCAAACTCAGATGTTACTTTCATTTTTATTTGGGATTTGCTCGTGATCATTAATAACAACACACCTACAAAAATATCAAAGCCTCGTTTTTTTGTGTGTGGTTGTTTTGTTGCTAAATTCGGGCCCACCTCCACTGCAGCAGCGTGTGGAGGATGCCAGTGCATTCCTGTGTGCCACTGCTGCTGCCTTCTCTGGCTGACGGTGCCAACTCCAAACACCACGCCCAAATCTGCACACACAAAAAAGAAGACATGGACCGAATTCCTCCGCATCTGCCGAACAATAGCCCTTGCACTATTTTCTGCTTTCCAAAACGCCCGACAATGAGGTCCTTTTTTTTTTTTCCAATTCTTTAAGTATCCACATTGGTCCCATCGCTGTGTGTTTTGCATGACAGAGTAAATAGGTTGCTGTCACTCTTGCACAGATGGTGGGAATTTTCATGAATACTTCTTTGCCAGCCTGATTTATTTCATTTCTAATATGTAATATGTAATAAAACAAACTAGCACAAACAGTAAACACATACGAGCAAATTGAAACCACAAGAGGATCAACCGTTACAAATTATTTGCACAAAAATGGGGCTCTTCCATTGTGGGTTATACTCTAAATATCATCTGTACTGAGTTTTTTTTCTCTCTCCCAATACAACAAACTAGTACATATGAAGACACCAACACCTTCCATAAATTGGGTTACATTAATGAGAAAGTGGATTTTTTCTAAAGGCAGTGTTGTTGATAGTTCTGACAGCCGTCCCCCTATATGCTGTATGTTAATGTCCCTCCAATTTTTGATGCATATTTCTTCTAAGGAGGGCTTTATAGAAAGGGTTGGGAGATGACAGAAGATAGAAGAGGTCCGGTGAAGTCGCCATGTCACGGTCGCGCGGGCAGCAGTAATTGGCGTCCATATTGAGGGGTTTTGCGGTGCTGCAGGGTGGGCACACTCCAGCTGGACCTGTCAGATGGTATTCAATCCAGCTCATTGCCCTCGCCTCCTTTCCTTCCTCTGGCACACTCACTGCTTTTTGTTCTCTCTCTTCACCTTTGGACCGGCTCTATATTGCCGTCCAAAGTGCGGCCCGGGGACCATTTGCGGTACATAATAAAAACTGAAAAGGGCCGTCATTTCAAGAGTCATAAAACGAGCTTTAATGGTGCTTTTCTTTTTGTCTCATTTCCATGTCTGACCTTTTTTCAGATAGGGAAGGGATAATGACCTATAGCTCAGATGGAATCCTGGCCCCGCAGGCGCAGACTGTTGTTGTGACACTTCACCCACTGGCTGTATGGATGTAGTGTATGAGTGGGTGATTGGTGGTCGGAGCTAAAGGGGAGAATGGCGCAGATTGGCAGCCTCACTTTGCCAGTCTGTCCCTGGGATGTCTACTATTGTAGCGGCTGTGGCCACAATAGTAGCTAACCAAAAGTGAATGAATAATGACGACACTGTAGTGTTTGAGAAACCTGTGACACAGGCCTGTAGTGCAATACAAGTGTAAGCATTGTTATTATTATAAACAAGTGGTTCTCAAATCTTTCATGAAATATTTAGGCCGAGATCAAGATCCAACCAGGGCTAAACCTGGTCTAAAATCGAACTGAATTATGTTTGGGTGGGAGCTTTGTCTAAACCATAAATCAAAACAATTTCTAATTATAATGAATACAGTTTGATGAGCTTTAACCAGGAACTTGTAATAAACCTGATATAATGGAGTAGCTCAGTTGGTGTGTGTTCACTCACAGATTCAAATATAGCAATTTAAAGGTGGTTTTGTTCTTGGAAAAGACAGTGCACTTTACCTCCAGAGTCTGCAGTGTGAACATATGAAGGCTGAGGTTGCTTATTATGCAGATCAACACAATAATGCCCAAAACTGAACAAAAAGATGGATGAAAGAATGTCGTAATGTTACTTTTAAATACTTATTCAAGAGAAACTTGTTTATGTCCATATGACAATATCGCAGCACCTTGTGATAATTTATTTGTGTAGCACAATTCATACTTCAAAGTAACAACAATGTATTAAAAACACATACAGCCACAATTCAGAGGCAATAAATCACATAAAAGATGAATAATCAAATTAAAAGAGTAGAGTGCCTGTCTCACATCTTGAGGAAGCTGTTCCATATTAGTAGCATAAAACAGAAATGTAGCCTCAAGTGAAGGCTTTATTGCCCATTTCACTTTTCAAAGACTCACAGATCGACACAGACAAGAGATAACATTTTATTTTGTATTTATTTAACCTTAATTTAACCAGGAAAGTCCCATTGGGATTATCAAGGGAGTTCTGGGAGTCAAAATGTCCAGGGATCTCAGCTGATGCAGGGACTGAAAAAGTCCCATAGCAGTTTGCACCAAAAAAACAACACCAATGTAGATGGTAGTGAACAAGGTTCTAACTATCAAATAACTCAGATACCTCAGTCCAAATAACAAGGCTGTCTGATCCAAGCCATTAACTCCATACAGTTAATCCAGCAACAATATAACTCCTGAACAGCAGTTTATTCCATTGTTCATTTCATGTGGACCAGTTGCTATAATATGCACAACGAGTCATGGAGTTCTCGCTGCGCCTGTCCCAAACATGGATAAACAAGAGAGTTATGTGAGTTACAATTTATGTATGATAAGCACTGGATTGTGATCTTTTCCCTGTGATGATTTGCTATTTGGCTGTCACTCACTCACTCCCTCATTGGTCACTCTCATCATGCTCTGAGTGAGTGACAGGTGGATTTAACCAGTCTCCATGACGTGTGTTATTTCAGAAGATTGCTTTTAAGGCATATCATCCCCACTTAATTTGAAGACAGTATTATTCCACTTTTCATTCATTCATTCATTCATTCATTCAACATGTTTATATTTGAATGGATTGTGGGTAGTTGCACCTTTAAAACAGTATACGTTCATTTCATAAAGAAAAGATTCAAACATTTTCACAAATAACTCATGCAGTTTCTCAAATCAATCCCTCCTTTAAAAAAGTTTTAGGCCTCTCTGATCTTCAGCATCTCCTCACACCTCCTATGTTCCTTGCGTTCTTCTTGCACAGTTTTTCACACTAAAACGGCGCACGGTCACTTGGCTGCAACACGTTTCGAGCTTCTAAAAGTACATCACACTCTCGACTAGATCTCCCATCGCCGGTCACCCACGTGCAAACCCGGAGCGCACTCCCATGTCCGCTCCGCACGTCAACACAAAGCCAAATCCCGGGAACATCTCCCCGCCTCAGCAAAGCGCCTTCGCTGCAGTCGCCACAGAGAGATGGGGTCAACGGTTCGGCGAGCGAGATGTATTTTTGGACGCTTGTATGAAACACAGGGTCGAGAGGTGTAGCTGCAAGCATATAGTGAAGCAGTTGAGAAGATGAAGAGGGACTAATAAAGTTGCTTCAAAATTCTTTCACTTTTCCTCAGTGATATCAACAAGGTCTCCAAATGAGTAAACTGCATGCTAGTACTGTAAGAAAATACAGTGTGGTTTTGGTGATTAAGAATTATTTTTGTCCCCTTCTGTTTAAGAGATAAATAAATTGATTGATTGGCAGAAACAAGCTCCCATGAAAGAGGACTTAACGGTAAGGGGGACCAACTTCACCTGTAGTTCAAATGCAGTCGGTTACAGGATGATCAAAAGGCATTAGTGACGTCATTGTTGAGTTTACTTCATGGCCCACAGGCTTTATCTGACAGGACAGCATTGTGTGAAATGAATGGGGAGCAATCAAGAGTAGCTCGTATACTCTGCTGCCAGAAAGCACTAGTGCTGCTGAGGAAGCTTCTTGAAGAAAGATGAAACACTTAAAGCAGAACTGAGTAACCTTTTTACCTTAATAAATCTTTTTCATAGTCCCTCTGGGGGTAATACAAGTGTTAATGGGACGATTGGGGGGGGTCTTTCATCTCCCCTGGTGTCTCTGGCCAGAAAACTACACTTGCAACTTTCCCTGCCTCTGACCCGGCAGCTCCAATACACACTAATGTAAAACATCTCCCTCGTTGCTCTCAGTTGTCTATCACTTTGGCTCGCATTTCTGAGGTTTATGACATGGTACAGGTAAGTCCTGATTGTATTCGTTTTACAGCTTTCGGTGTGATGATGAAAATTTAATGCTATTTGGAAGAAGCTAACAGGCTAACAGGCAAAGCTAACTGCAGGCTAGCGCCACTTTAGCAGTGTTCACAGCCAGGTTTGAGTGGAAAAAAATATCTCCATTGTGTAATTGGGTTGCGGCACAATCCCTTTGTCTTTTCTCAGCGTAGTATTTACTCTCATGGATGAGTAAAAGAAACGCATCATGCCACGACAGCTGCAGTGGCGCTTGTGGCCTCTAGGGGCAAAAGTTACTTAGTTCTCTTTTAACCTTTAAACCCCCGCTTTAACCAAGTTAATTTTCTCCAGTTCGGCTTTACTCAAATCTAAAGCTTCTTGAAAAAAGCGTCAAAATAGCGACAAACGTGCCAGAAAAGTAACAATAACACAATGAAAAAAGCGACAAAAACACACAAATGAAGAGTGATGAAAAATCCTGATAAAAGCCATAAAAGAGCGACAAAAAACATGACAAAATTGCAATAAAAAAGCCAAGAAAATGCAATTAAAAACTGAGACAAGACAAAAAAGCGTCAAAAAAGGAATTTTTAAAAAGCGATGAAAAAGCAACAAAAAACATGACAAGAGAACGACGAAAATACTACACAAAAAGAGATTTAAAAAAAGAGACAAAAACATGACAAAAATGCCAGGAAGCTTTTAGATTTGGGTAAAGCCAAACTGGACAAAATATTATCGGTTTAGGTGGGGGTTAAGAGGTTAAACTACATAGTACAGATGACGGCTCAAGAACCTCTGTTTACAGTACCCCTCGAAACATAGAGGCAAGTTTTCCCTCGGATAATAGAGCATTTCCCCCCAAAAACCCATGCCATTTATATAAACCACACTTGCATAATAAAATGAGTTTCAGTCACATGAGGTTTTCCTGTTATGGATGCCGTTTTGAGGACATTTCTCATCTGAAAACATAGAGCGTTTTATTTTCGTATTCTTACTTGCAATGGCTCCTCATTCGACATCGCCATGAATCCCATCGATATGAAATAGCATCCAGTTCTGAAAGGGACATCAGTTCTGGTCTAATCCTGGTTACACAGACACACATTGGGCCAGTCGCGTGCCAGGTGTGTGGGTTTTATTTAAGCGTCAGTGAGACGGAGCCGTGTGGTCACTGTCCATATGTCTCTATAAGAGCTGCTCAGACAACAGACAGACAGCCCCAGATGTACACGTGTTAAATACTGAAGATTACAGGCAGGAAGAGAAACTATACACATGACCTTTGCACGAGCATTTCAATTATTACTAATTAGCCTGTAATTAGAGCACAAGACATCATTCGCATCTTCAAATATTCATAGGGACGGCATGGAGACGTGACAGTAATGACTCAACTTACACGGCAAATGGGGGGGAAATAGTTTCATCTTCATCACATTCTCAAGATGAAGGTAAAAGCTTCAGCTACGGCTCAACGGAAGTGATAATGGTAGCCTACCTAGACAAGTCCCGGAAATCCCAAAGCAGTGCATTATTCTTTCACTCTCCACACCCAGTAATGAACAGAAATCTCCAACTATTCGCTTTGGACCTGCCAGTTTTACAGCCCTTTCCAAGGAGCTCCCAGAAGACGGTCTACATTTCTGCACACACTTGATGAGTCACACTTCTGATGCACTTTCTTTTCGTTGGCGTACAATCAGCAAACTATTAGGTAACGTATAAAGAGCAAACACAAGTCTTTTTCTTTACCCCAAAAGGCCCATAGTTACTCAAGTCTTTGAAGCAGAAATAGCTTTAGTGTGATAACTATCCTATATCCTATGGACGGTTCATGAGTCATAATTTGTACTCTGTATCCTATAAAGACACGACAATATGAAAGAGTATCAGAGTATCCAGATCTAGATTTAACCTCTTAAAGAGGGGTATTATGCTTTTTTCAATCACATAGCACCAGTCTATAGCATACTACAATGATGACGTAACCTTCTGTTGGTCTGTATATGCAGTAAATTCAAATAACTGCCTTGAATAAAATTGCTCTCTCAAAATGGCTGTACTGAACGACTTGAAATAGGCCTCTGTCTCTTTAAGAAGCTTTCCGACACGCCCCTTTCAGCACACTGCTGTGGCATCTAAACAACACTACTGTGCGGGAAGGGGGCTCTGCTGAGCTGAGGAGCAGTGGTTGGTGGCTTGGCTGGTGACGAAAGGTCCAGAGGCGTCTCCAGGAGGTGGGGGCGTTCCTAGGAGGACTGAGGCATAGCTACACCTAAAATGGCTGCCGTCTAAGTTTTTACTGATTACTCAAAAATATGTGAATGAGTCAAGGCAACACTCCAGGCATGTGTTTAATGAGGGAATGACATAATAACATGATATAAAGCTTGAAAAAGTCGATTTTACATAATACCCCCCTTTAACAGAGTGCATTTTTCTCCAGTTCAGCTTTACCCAAATCCATAAAGTCAAAGACTATAGGCCAGTTTCACGTCTCATTTGAAAGCTAGACTTTAACAGGTGGACTTCATATTCTCCTTCCTTGCTAAATCAAAAACCTAAAATACAAACCGAAGTAGCCTCAAATATTCACATAATGTCAGGTTTTGGCATGTGTCTGGTCATTTACCTTGCCTATTTCTGGTTTAACCTCTTAACCCCGCCTAAACTGAGCACATTTTCTCTAGTTCAGCTTTACCCAAATCCATAAGGTCAAAGCCTATAGCCCAGTTTAATGAAAGCTAAGACCTACAACATGAATCCAAATGGAACTTTTTCTCCACATTATTGCCGCGTTGTCGTAACTTTGTTGTGGATTTATTGTGACTTTTTCATCACTTTTCTGTTGTTCTGTTTTGGCTTTTTTGTTGCTTTTTTTGTCACACATTTTCATTACTTTTGTGTTGCTCTTTTTTCATCCTCGTTTTCGTCTCAATCTTGTTGCTATTTTGACGCTTCAAGAAGCTTTAAGATTTGGATTAAGCCAAACTGGAGAAAATGTGCTCAGTTTAGGCGCGGGTTAAGAGGTTAAACCAGAAGTAGGCAAGGTAAATGGCCAAAACCTGACATTATGTGACTATTTGAGGCTACTTCGGTTTGTATTTTAGGTTTTTGATTTAGCAAGGAAGGAGAAATGAAGTCCACCTGTTAAAGTCTTATTATGAATGTCTTTTTATGAATGGTGTATTTCTGCAAGACACAAATAAAACGGGTTGGCAAAGAATGAAATTGCCTATTTATGTGGATACAAATACTATATGAATCTAGCAAGAAAACTACAATTGAGAAAAGGATAGTAATCAAGGAGAGGGTGTTCAAAGGGCCAGTAGAACATTCAAGTCCATGCTCTATACACTGCAGATTTTTAGTTTAGTTTATTGTTATTCCCCCCAATATTCTCATCATAGAGGCTATATACGTTTTTTATCATTTCAAAACTATACGTGTGAAAACTCTACATCCATTGAGCGTTTCAGCATCAGCCTCCTCCTGCCGGTGTGTTTCCAGCGTGGAGCGGATCAGCAGTGTGGGGTTGTAATGGACTAATGAACAGCTGTCACTGAATTTAAACACTCAGTCGCACACAAACAGTGGAGCGCGCTGTCTCCGCTCGCCGCCTGCAGATGTATCCACACATACACACACACGCGCGCACACTCTCGCCAAAACGCACACCACATACTGATTAGTCTCTGGCCTTGACTCCGCCGCTACCTGCTGTGTTCGACTTTGTGCCGCGATGACCTGTACCTCGAGTGGGTGTCGGCGCCGGGGTGGAATAGTTTTTATTAAAAGGTCAGATGGTAAAGTTAAAAATGTCGGGTGTACGCGACAACGGGGAAATATTGTGGAAATAGTAGAACAAGACAAGTTAAGTGTCCTCAAAATACCAGGAAGGCAAAAAAAATCAAATTAAAAAACGCTTTGTGGCAGTACTAAGCACAGGTCATTTGTGTGAGCGTTGTCTAGGCAACTGGTTCTCAACTTATGGGTCAGGATCCTAAACGACGGTTCGTAAAATGTTAGTTGGTATTTCAATTCATGCTTTAACCGAGAGCATTTTTTCCACATTTTTTCCAGCTTCTCGACTTGCAGTGTAATGCCTCATTTGAAAGCTAAGGCCTACAAAACTGATCCTAACTTTTTTGTCGCGTTGTCACCGCTTTTCTGTCTCATTTTGTTGTGTGTTTGTTGCTTTTTCATCGTTTTGTCACTTTTTTGTCGAGCTTTTATTGCTTTTTGTCGATTGTTGTCTCTTATTTGCTTCGTCTGTGTCACTGTTTTGCGTTTGGTATTTTTTCCGTAGTGTTTTTTGTTTTTTCAGCGTTTTTTCCATTGCTTTTTTTGCTGTCTTTCCTTTTTGTCTCTCTTTTGTTGCTTTTTTTGGTCACATTTTTGTTGCGTTTTCATCCTTGTTTTCGTTGCTATATTGACGCCTTTTTCAAGAAGCTTTTAGATTTAGCTTTGAGACTCATTTTTAAGTAATTGATGTCTAACGTTACAGTTTTAGCATTGCAGTTCAAATAATATCAAATAAGTGTTGCCAGATAGAACTCTATTTCCAGCCCAAAGGCCACTGGACTCTGCTTGAAACATAGACAATGAATTGTTATGAGAGAAAAGCGTAAAATAAGTATAGATTTACTTTCCACAATGCAAGGAGATGCTTTTTTACCACTGAAGTCGTGTCACATTTACCAGTTTTGATCATCTGTAAAATGGCAAAAGTTGTACACGATTAAATATTGTTGAAGACGACTGGTAAAAGGTAAATGTTCCATATTTATATCACACTTTTCTACCACCAGTGGGCACGCAAATGGCTTTCAATATTTTCTTAAAAGTAACCAACAAAAATGCGATTCTTCCCGTTGCTTGGACATAAACACTGACTCACGGCTTAAACCTCACAAGAGTCATAACCTACAAAAGAAAAGGTTCGTGATAATGTGATGTGTCTTTGCTCCCTGTCGTCCGCAGGATCATTTCCATACATCTATTTTGCATCTCTCCTCTGCTGCGCTGCTGCTCCTCTCCTCTCTTGACCGCAGTGAAGAGCGACGGGGACGTAAACAAACCCAATCTGAGGAGCAGCAGGCACTGACACAGCAGCCCAGCGCCTCTGCCCCGCTCAGATTAAAGGAGATTACCATAAGAGGCAGGCACACGGGAGGTCCTACTCCCCATCTCCGCGTGGGACGGCCCTGAGTGCAGAGTTGGGGGGGGGGGGGGGGGGCAGCGCGGGGCTATCGATTGAATTAAAAGAGGGAACACAGGAAGCGTGCTGGTATTTAGCAGATGTTCATGCATATGGACACTTGAATGCGTGGATGTGCAAATAGTATCAGGCGACAGAGCGGGTATTGGAGCCTATGAGGAAGCAATTAGCTCTCATCCATTTAGAGCCGGAATATGGAGGATGTAATAAGAAGTGTGAGAGGTGGAAAGAAATATTGCACGAATGAGAATCATTTGAGATTTTGAAGGAAAAATTGGGGAAAAGGGATTGTCAAAGAAGCTTGGAACGTCTGGAGGCTAACCAGCTATGTGGTAACTAACACAGATATTCAGCAAGAAAGAAAATACCAAATACTAGAGAAAATATGGCAAAATGCTTTCATACATTTTTTGAGAAATCTTCAGTACAACTTGTGTGTTTTATGTCCATCAGCAACCAAAGTAGTTCAGTAAACTCAAAACTTTTAAGGAAATGTTATTGTGACATAAATTTTGAGTTAATGTTTTACATTTCTACGTTATATCCAACCTTTAATTAAGTTCAGTGGAGTCATCCAACATAGTTTTTTTTTTAAAGTTTAGTAGACTCACGTATTACTTTTTTAAACTTTTTTTAAACTTTAAATTTTACAGTTCAACACACTCATTACATCAACTTTTACCTGTCAATTTCAACCTAACATTTAAATGCTTTAGCAGACTCATTATATTAACTTTTGCATGCAGGCTATTTTACTATTGACCCTCTTAACCCCCGCCCTTACCCGAGTGCATTTCCTCCACTTGAGCATTACAGTGTAACGCCCCATTTGAAAGCTAAGACCTACAAAACTCCTCTAAGCTTCCTCCTCGTTATGACTGTCACGGTTTTGTCCTTTTGAATTGCGTTTTCGTTGCTTTTTTTTAACGTGGTTTGGTCACATTTGTGTGGCTTGATCACAGTTACACAAAAAAATTTAATGTGGCCAAAACGTGACCAAAAAAAAAGCAATGAAAATGTGATGAAAAAGGCAACAAAAACAACCATAAATGTGACAACAAAAACAAGGAAGAAGTTTAGATGAGTTTTGTTGAGGTCTTACTCTGGCCCATGTGCTGTGATAGGCTGTTTAGATTTGGGTAAAACTCAGTAGTTCAGTCATTTTTCTCCCATGTGTCATTTGTAGAAACTATGGGCCATGAGCAGGGTACATATATTCTGGGAGGGTCTTAAGTCTGGGGACGTCCGGGGACAAGTATCCATCTGCTGCTTGACTCTGGATTGTTGGGACATTTGATGTTTGATATCTGCCTCATTCTTAATTTCGAAAGTGTCCTTCTGTTTGTAAGTTAAAATAAAATGGGACAGCCCTGTGAGGCGACTGTCCTCATAATAATGGGCTGTACAACAATGTAATGATGGAGTGATTGAAAGAAAACGCATTCGCAGCCTACAGCGTGAGCTTAACTTTCATCCGGCTCTGGTGTTCTTATCAAATCAGATTATTAAACAGTTATTATAAAGGTCCAAATGGCTGGCCACGGGAGCCCCGGCAACATCAGAGCGAATGAGTGAGCGCATCAGTATCCACCAGGATGAATAAATCAACACAATCCCCTGAATTAATCTCTCTCAAGTTGAAATTTGATCACCGATGAGCTTGGACATCACCATGGTAACAGGAATTCCACCACCGGCGTTCCCACGAGAGTTTCCCGGGGACCAGCGTCTCTATGTTTCCGACAGCATGACAACGCTTCCCGCCATCGCCGCTGATCACTGTCATAGATGCACCTAATCGAGAGAAGCCCGTTTCCCACATTTTAAAGATCCTTTAATTTTTGGCTTTTTTTTTTTTTTTTTTTCCTTCAGTCTCAGCAATGACTGACACATGAGATTTTTTTTTTTTTTAGGGATTTTGCAGGTGAAAAACAAACAAACAAAAAAACATCCTCTCAGACACAAAAGACCCGGGACACTTTGGATCTTCCTTTTTTTCCCCTCCAGATTGGCGGTCAGGCGCGGCAGAGTTGGCACAGTCAGAGTGGTAGCGCCAGGGGGAATGCGCCGCCACATGGCACGTTGATGCCGAGGCCAGCTGGGGAATGTGGGGGATGGGGAGGGGCCAGATTGCGCAAAAAAAAAAAAAGGAGAAAAAAAAAAAAAAAGTCCATGCGCTGGTAGTTATGTGTACGTGCGGGGCTTTTTGCATCTTAAATTCCACAACATCTGTTCATATAGGCTGGTGGATGGCGTGCTTACAGGCAGTCGGTGTAATTGGGGGGGGGGGTGCATGTGTGCGCGCATGTGTGCCGTCTGCCCTCGCATAGGTGTAGGAGTGGAAGAAAAATGGTTGGGGGGGGAGGAGGGGGTGTAGCATGTAAGCAAGGTGGGGGGGGGGGGGGTGATGTGATGCAGGAGATTGCGGGCTAACTTTCAATTTTGCCACTCTTGGCTCAGCATCTTCTAGTGCATGAAATATGAAATACAGCAACGGTTTTGGGGGAGAAAAGACAAAAGGAAAAAGCTCAAATGGGGAGAGATTGAATTCCCTTCACATATGGCCGTTTTGCTCCAGGCTGATTTATGGCATCTGACGTGAGGATCATAATTTGTACTTCATCACAACAACTGGGGTGTAGGAGCGAATCCAGCGTCAACTCGTTTGGCAGAGCAGGGCGGCAGGTTGGTGGAAGTGGGGAGTCCTCAAGTTCTCCGTATAGATCTAAGTGAGGCCTTCAGCCTGAGACTGGGTGCCATTATTGTGAAGGGGAGTTGCCAGCGATAAAAAGAGAATGCTAAATGATTGAAGCGCATCACGTACAGCATTTGGAGCCCTCAATCAAAGGCACCACAAGCAAGCAATAGTGTCTAATATTTAGTTCCAAACCTAAAGAAAGGGCAACAGGCATAAATAAAAAAATAAAAAAAACTATGATCAAGCAAAAGCCCCATACCCAGAGAGTCAATGATTTTCTATGGGGCAGGGGAAAGTAGGCTATAGAGAGCAATGAAGATGTTTCTGTTAATTTTTCCTTTTTTGCACGCCATTTTGAATCCATAGCTTTTGCTTAAAGTAAAACATACATTTGACCAATACTATAAGCAAGAAATTGAAGAATACAATAATTTTGCACTAGATGAAAATATATTTTTAGAAAATGCCATATTGATCTAAAACAGCAAAAACAAAATATCCAGTAGTTTCACTTCCTGATTTTCATGCATTTTACCCATAAGCCCCTCCCATCCCCCGTTCTCTTACTCTCTCTGTTGAGCAGCTGTTTCAATAAGAGAAGAAAAACATAAACACTACGTGTGGCTCGGCTGTAGAGAAGCTACAGTATGATAAAAGGATGAAGCTTATTAAGAGATCGAAAGGTGAGTAAACCCTTTACTGATGAGACAACAACATTGTAACACATTAAAAGCTCTAAAAAGTTGATTTCACATAACCCTCTTTAATTGAATTAGTTGTTTTTTTTAAAGTGTCTTCTTTTAGACTCTCCACATCTTCCCTGCTGGCACTTTCAGGATCGTCAAGCAAGGGAAGGAAAAGTACCCCGCCCTCCCCACACGTATCTACCCCGTCTCCAGTGTTACCCCCTCCCTAACCCTGTACCATCCTATACCCGTGGCAGCCGACGGCCCTCGCAGCGTGGCGTACCATCTGTTGCCCCCCCACCCCACCCCATCCTCCTGCCTCCCCACAATCTGCCCCCCAACCCCCCAACAATAAGCACCATCAGCACTGCACACCTCCAATGTGCTCTGGCCATAAACCTGATAACTAGACATATTGTAACCCGCGCACATTAAATGTAAAGTTGTATGTGTTCTGACCATCTATTGGGCAAAGTTACATATTGGAGGATATCACAGGCTGATTGCGCTCATAAATGTTTAATCTGTGGGCCTCTAATAGGGATGTAAGTGTGTAAAAGCTCCTCCAGCACCTCCAGGCTAAAAGAGGGGCACTGCCAAAAGCCTAATTAAATGTTTTTAAACCTTTCCCCTTGGAGAGGACACAGAGTAGTCTACCCCCATAGAAGCAAGCGAGAGGTGGGTTAATGCATGCACTTGATTTGGCCGATCGCAAACCGACGCATATCGGACCAACTGGACCAAGCATAATTTGTCTTTACCTTTAATAACATTTAGCCTTTCAGAAATTGGATGTTTACTGTAGAAACTAAATTAATTAATAGCGTTCCAAAATGAAATTCAAGACGAAATATATAAAAAAATAAAATAAATTGGGTCCTTCACCATGACATGACCCGCACAATATGCCAACAAATAAAAAAAACTTGCTTGGAGAGATGTTGGCAACTGAAACTCAGGGTCATTCCACTTGGTTCAGCGGATTAAAGCAACAAATTTTAATTTACACGCCGCATTGGGCAAATTAAAAAGCGGACAGTCTTTTAATAGACAGGAGAGATGTGGGGAGATCAGAAATTTGCCTCACAATGTATAACGATCAGATGACAGGACGACTGAGAGCCTACGCAGACGATTAGACCAGACTTCAAAGGGAGGATGACGTTAGTTGAGGGATAAAGGCTTGACCATTGAGCAGTAGAGCCCAAATATGTCAGTTTTTCTTTAATACCTTGGATTAGTGGCTGTCCGTGTGCCTGTTCTACTCACGTGTCGATGTTTCCCCACCCACATTTCCTCCATCAACCCAATACATGCACAGAAGGCTGATCCTCCAGGTACACTTGGCCAAGATCCTAATTCATGATCTGGAAATGGGTATCCCGGTCTTCCACTTCTCTTGACAGTTTGCCCTGAACTGATTGACAAATGCAGAGACGGAAAAAAAATTATAATACAGAAATACAAATCTTGCAATTATGGACATGGATAGGCCTATTTAAAATTCCTACTAAAACTTCATCCCTTCTGTAAAACGACTGAGTGATTTTTGCCACTTGAAAATGGACAAGCCTTTGTTCAACTTTTAAAACAAATGAACAACTGCCAGTAAATTCTCACTGGAGGATTAAGAGATAAAGTGTTCCAGCAACAATACCAATGTTCAAAAATGTTGAACCGGTGCCACGTTTCTGGCGATAATAAACGTTCACATTAAAATGCACTTCATTCTGGCACAAAAGGATCTTGTTACTGGCACCTCTTTGGTTTTAAAATAATGATATCCGAAAGTAAAAGCTCGTCATGTGGGAGTGTGTTGGCGTGTGCGCGTGGGTGGGACAAAGCAGATTGTGGCTAAGCAGAGGAGAGATGGATCGACAGGGAGAGGGCCACCGCTGTTTGCCCATTCATCTCAGGTGTTCGCCCCAAAGAGCTCAACAGTGACAGCTCATCCATCAGGCACCGGGGGAAACAGCGAGTCCTGGATCCGGCCCAAAAAATCGGGGCCCTATCCATCACGGGCCCCTCTGTTCTCCCCAAAGCTTAGATCCGCTGGTTAAGATGAGAAGAGTGACAGCACGGTGGGCATGGAGTTGCACCACAAACGCATACAGTAAGGATGAGTCTATATCTAAGACACAACAAAAGAATATGCTGTAGTGTTGACATGCTACAGTAATAGGTTACATAGGCAGATTTTACAGCACGCCTCAGCTCACACTTTCTTTTTAGGTGTTAACACTATGCATATTTAATTATTTCCACATCAATACAATGCTATCCTTTACAAGCTAATATCTGTTGAAGAAGCATGAAGCGCACGGGACACTTAAAAGGCCCATATTATTAGCCTCCTGTCACTACCAACTCTCGCTTTGATTTCTTCTCAAATGAAATGAAAAAACAGGTCAAAGATTGTAATTGTTTATATGCTAAATAGCCGAGATGTCTGCTATCAAGGTTTCCCCACCAACAAAGATACAAGCTAACTGAGTGAGACAACCACACACGCATTATCTTAGTTACCACTTCTTGTGCGTTACATATAGAGAAAACTCGATTTTGTGATAGAGTAGTTGGACAGTTTGCGGTAACATGAAAGACGGGTTTGCATGGTGCACTGTATTGTTGCCAGTGAGCCTATACGGGAAAAAGGTGAGATCACATCTTTGGTGTGAAGGGCTCTGGCCAAAGCAGTGTGAAAATTATGTATGTATGTAATGCTATGGGGCTGAGAGCTGTGAAAACAAACTCCCTGTATCTCACATTGAATTCCCAGCAAAGATCTTTCCGTTCAGGGGTAAATAAGATATTACATAACATTTCGCCACAGAATCTTTTTAAAGCTACTGTTCACAATCATTCAATCACGTATAGCCAAAGCTGCCTGAGATAGAATAACAAAAGCATGGCTGCTGCAAAGACCAAAGACACAATACGGGTATGCAGTGATCCAGAGCTGTAGGAAGATATTTTAATTAAAGGGTGCTGATTTACCCCCAAAACGCTTTTTCTGTGCATATTTCCTATCCATCAATATTGCCTGCAGTTCGGAAACTATCCACCAGGGGGTGCTGCAGCTCCCTCAGCTCCCTGGATTCCCACGGCCTTGGCTGAGAGACAAGATAGCCCCCAAAAATGCTATTTCTGTGCTTATTTTCGATGTATTTCCTGTAAAGCGTAAATGCTCCACCAGGGGGTGCTGCAGCACCCTCAGCACCCTTGGTTCCCACGGCCTTGCAGAGATCAGAGATGAGATTCGAACCACTGATCTTTGAATCTGTCAAAGTTACCGTTAATTACCGTTCTACAACTACACACGTTTACAAAGTCAACTTATGATCACACACTGGAAACTACTACTGTCTAGACCCCACACTGACCGTTTGTAAACAATTTGATTCATCATTGAATTACTTTCACAGTAATATTGCTAATCTAATTGACCAACCAAAAGCAAGGCACGGTTACATTATAAATTATCATCGCTAATTTAAAAAGATCTGAGCTTGAGTTTGCATAATTAAGACTATTATTTAAAAGTTTTGATTTGGATAAAGTTAGTTTGGTGTAGTTTGCGGCCTAAGCCAATAAGCGTAATGAGGGAGGGAGAGGGCCCTAGGTGTAGAGCGACGCAGCAGCTGTCGACCTAATTCCTTCTTAACACGGCGCTTGTGCTCTGATTAAGAAAGTGATCCGGCCTTTAATTTCCTCCTGACACCGGCTAATGCTCTGTATCTCAATCGCCTTCCCCGCTCCTCAAGCAGTTTCCATCCCAAGGCCAATCAGCGACGAGGCAACCGGCTCAACAAAAGGCCGTCCGAAAGAAAATACCTGGATCGTTGTGTGGGAAGAAAAGAAAAAAAAATCTATCAAAAACAATGACACATAAAATGAAGAGCAAAATATTTTCACAGTTATCCCAGCAGATGACAAAACAGTGTCAGGGACGCAGCAGTGATTTTGGCATGACGGATGACAACATTAGGAACGGAGGTTGGTGGTAATTCTAAACCAGTAGCAGCAAAGATGAAAAATATCTTTACATACGCGGTCACTACTTCATGCTCATGGAGGAAATACTGACAGAGTAAATGGGGCAAATCATTTTTAAGGCAATATTGTAACACATTTGGGCTTAACTTACGCTATATGAATGGTGTATGTAAGTTACAAATAGGTCAAGCCCGTCTTCGTTCTACAAAATACTACTTTTAATACATGTGGGGTTGAGCCACTTGGTGCCCTTAGGTATTTTCCTATCTGAAATGACCAATGGTTCACTATATTTTAGCAATCTGGTGCCATATGGATGGAATAAGGCTGGTTCAGCAGGTAACGCAAAACTGGCAAATAAGTAATTTGCTTCACCTAAAAGCACAGACCTCACCAATGCAGTGCCCTTATGCTTTATGTTACTTTTTGATAGAGTGCCCAAACCCAAACTGGTGGTTTTTTCGAGCACTGCGCCTGAAAACTCTTAACTCACAGCTGAAGACAAATGCATTTCCTATTTTAATGCCTAAATACAATCATTTCAGAGCCACACATGCAACAAATGTACGCATTATTGGACACACATGGAAAATTTTAGTTAAAAATGTCAACTCATGTCATTATTTTCAAAGCAATTTTGATGCTTCTACTTCTGGTGACGTTAGCATCTTATGACCTACCCCCATTTTTACTAAATTCACCATGGAGACTAATAGTTGCTTAAAACTTAAAGGCCCAGTGCTAAACATTTTGGATTATACTGCAATACAAAGCATGCTCCGAATGACCAGCTAGACACAGAAAGTGCTATTTTTGCAGTGGGCAATCAAATAATGGATTTGAATGAGGACATAACCTATTAAAATGTTTCATTTGGCTGCCATTAGTCAACATCTCCATGGAGACAAGCAGGAGATGTCCTGCTCCAAGTGAAGTTACAAGTCACATCTTCGATGAGATGAGCACAACACACTGTTTGCTTTTTTACAACCATTTTTGACAATAAAATAAAATAAATGGTTGTATTTTAATCTATTTGTGTGAAGTGTTATGCGGTGCGGCTTTAAAGAACATGTAAATGCATCACTGAAAACCTCCACTTTAACTGAAATTAGCATGCAATGATTGCTACAGCCCCTATTAGCCTCTACTCTAGTCTGCGCCCATGTTCTTGACTTCAATCTTTAAAGTTAAACATCTAACTACTGGTTAAACGTGTGTTTTAGAAATCCAACTGTGGCCAATTAGAAGCACATTAATTTGTAATAAGTTGAATGAAGCTATAATTTGAACATGTCTCGTGAATAGATGATTAAGGCTGCTGGAAATGGCCTTGGGTAATAAAAACAGGATGAGAAGCATAATAATTGTCTGCCAAGTAATGTTTGGACTACTTCAAACAAAGGTGCACTCTTTGGAGACTGCAAACTCAGAACTCCTGTCAGCTAAATTTGACTTTGTTATTGAATTTTGAAAGTAAATACCCATTGGATTTTAAAGTTGATATGATGCTTGATTGGGATAAGTGGAGAGGACGCGAGTGTAAATATGAGATTTGTGCTTTCGAGAGACACATTCAGACCGTTCGCCAAGTGGAGTATGTGTGTGAGCGAGGTGGCGTTGCTAGGAGCACCAGGTTGTGCGCAGACAGAGAAAGAAAGCAAGCGATGGCAGCGGAGAAGAAAGAAGTGGAGCAATGCCAAGAAGATGTTCCCAAGAGAGGCAGGGATGCAGTGAGACAGGCAGTAAAGGATAGCAATGATGCAATGTTTACCACAGGAGCAGCCTGCTATTAGACTATATGGGGCACTGAGAGGGTCATTAAGGATCAGGATTTTAAAGGAGGTGATGGTGATGAGAGAACAGCGGGAGATGTTTGGGAGGCAAAAGCCAATCTGCCGCAAAGCGGGCCTATGCTCCTATGATGTGGCCGAGTCATCAGTCAGATAGGGCTGTTTGAAAGCACGTCATTCTCTCACCTCAGCCACTCCGTCCCCCACTTTTTTATCTCCATACTTGTCGCCCTATTCTGCTTTAAAAAAAAACAGGGATTCGTGTGAACACTCTATGCAAATGAGATGGTTATTACCCCACTGCTCATCAAGCCGCGCAGAGGAGACATTAATAGGCTGATGAATATGCATGTGAATTTGTTAATTAAGTTAATTATTCTACTGAAAATGCATTCGTCTTCCAAGGACATCTTCCCCAGGATTTCAACCTGCTCTGCTCATTAGTCATGCGATATTTCATACAGTGGGAGGGAGATTGAAGGGGAGCGGAGACAATGCTGCTTTTTAGGAAGTGGGAACAGTTGGGGTTGTAAAAGTACGGGGGTAAAAAATAATGTATTTTTTATGTCGCAATGGGATGCAGGGCTGTTATAGGGAGACCACATTACAGTTTTCAGGCACACTATTCCCCAAAAGCCGGAGTTACCCACTTTATTTTTCCCATTCAACCTCACTGGTTACATCTCCCTAATTGCTTATTAAAACCCCCTTAAATGAACTTTTTGTGCCAACTTTCCAACACATTAATTAATTGTTGTAGCCAATTAAGTGCCGTTGTGCAAATGAGCCTCATCCCAAATGGTCCTATAGGGCTCACCCCTCCTCTTCTCCACGCTTCCTCCGTCTTCCACCCGCAGCCGCCAGTCTTTCCCAGCTGCCCTTGCACTTCCAAGACGATCCGTGCCAAAGAAGCAGAAACTGTGTCCCAATAATGCTGCACTGTTCGCTGGAGCGCCTCCAACATCAATGGTCTCAAACTTGTAGAAAGCTGTAGGTACAAAGAAGAAGTCTATTCAAATCACATCCACCAATTCAGAACTAATTTGTTGTTTACTGTCTGAATAATTTGGCTGATAGCGATGCATTTTTCACCAAGAGGGAAGGCAGAAAGAGGAGGGTAGGTTACTTCAAAGCCTTGGGTGCAGTTGCCAAGCTGTTTATATGCCTCTTGTGTTTAAACTGTGGATGCGTGAATAAAATCAAACTCCATTTTACTTTTAGTACAAAAACAAAAATGTTGAGAAACTCTACAACCAATAGAAAGGAATGTTTGTAAGGGATGTATGGATACGTTGGAGTATTTACTTCTGTACTAGTAACTTAAGCTATAGGTCTCAAACATATGTTGTTAATGATAATAATGCAGTATTATCTTGCGTTTTGAACATAAAAAGGAAAAAAAAAAACCTTGACGAGATTACACACTGGGTTGATCAGTTTATCCGTGATTTTAGTCCTGCTGAGTTGCCTTGATTTCAGACCAATATTTACCTTGCTTTTGTCCTGATTGAAAGCCTCTTTCCAAACTGATGCCAATTCCGTTTCCCCACAATTTGGGAGAGAGTTCTCTCCTAACAAAGCAAACATTTTCTGTGGTTAGACCCTATTCACCTTCAGAACCACTTTAGGCAATTTAAAAAATGTCCAAAATGACATCTCTGCACTGTCACTCTGCATGAAACTGAGACAGGGCTCTGAACTTTTCTTTTCTTCTGCGTGTGTTCGGCTCTGCCCAATGTACAGACATGGCACTGACACACCCACCGGGAGGATTAGAGAGGGTTTAGTGCCAGCCTCACTCCCAGTGCCACCCCTTCCCTGGGCACAGAGGGTCCCTTTTGGCATGGCAAGGTGAACTAGCCTCTGATTGATGGGCACGGTTTCAACCCGCTACAGCGCTCCCTAAGGCCCAAGCTTCCCTTCGCCTTTCTCCTACTGATGTCTTGGCAGCGGTGCACACCTCCTCTTGATGCCAGGCAGCCAGCAAAAACTCCTAGTGGGCACATCAATTACATAGCGGCACCTCCCCTCTTTTCCCTGTGTCTATCTATGGGTCTGGACTGACTCATGATGCCAATCTGGTCCCACTCCATCCCCACTGCTGTGTGTGATGCGCATGCTCACTTACTGTATACCAGCATATGCACAAATGCAGGAATAAACGCACAAAGCCCTCTCTTGGGCAGGTCAAGCTTGGTGGGAAAATCCTCCCCAGAGAGCACTCACTTACAGCAGGCCAGCTGTACAGAAGGCTCAGGTGTGCGTACTAAGAACAAGAAGAGGACAGGAATATGATTATAACCTGATAATATAAAACATATTCTTTAGTCCTTTATGCATGAAGAATGAAGGCTGCATTTCCTAGAGAAACACTGTTCAGGTTATAATAATGCATTGTCGTTCATTTGAAGTCATTTTACACGATTATTCTAATTGTGCAGTGTGTTTTAGGCGCTTCATTGCTTTTGGCAAAACATGAATCATTTACTCGCGGCGATGCTACGCCATCTGGAGTATTTATTGGACCATTGTCTTTCCCACACTGCGTAAATAAAGGTAAGATTATAGACCTATACAATCATTTAGACATGCAAATTAGAAAAATATTGGTTTTGTTACATAGTAATATAGTTTGTCAAAGCAGCATGAAAAAAAACATACGCGTAGGAGCCATGGTGGTTTCAGTCCATAAATACGGGACGGAAAACTGTCTACCTTGATTTTAGATAAAAAAGAAAACTTTCAGTGTCACCCTCCAATATTTAATAAGCCGCTAAAAGTCCAAGCATGCATTAAAAACACCACTAATTTCTGATTTTTAACTGTGTTGTGAAGCACTTTGTGGCCTTTGTCTGTGAAAGGTGCTATACAAATAAAGATTACTTACTTACTTACCACAACTGAGCGCAGTCTATGGCACTACGGAAGCCTGGGAGGCGAGAAGGCGAAACGGGGACGGGGGACAATGGCGGCCGGGCCTGGAGTTACACTGCAAAGCAACAGCCCAGCGAGAGAACTAACTCTCTCTGTTTCACAAGGATGCAGTCAAACTCAATTAGATCGGATAAAGCCGAAGATGTTTCAGGTAAGTTCACGCACAAAAGTGGAGTTTTGTTTTTGTCATGATTCAGCCGCACTCTGTCAGGGCTTTAGCTTAGCTCGGGCTAATGGGCTAACAGTTAATAGTTTTCATAAATTTACACTGTGACGATCATTCTTAGTTATTACACAGTTATACTGGGGTTGTAGACTCTATAGAGGATATGTCTGTGTCTCTACACCAGCCATTATTGGCAGTATTAACTCTGGCCAAAAGCTTTCGGTTTTGGTCAAACAGCAGTATCCATGCGTATAGCATAACGCTATAATCAACAACAACAATAATAACTTTGTAGTAACATTGTTGCAAATGTCCTGTAGCCGACTTTTATGTATATTAATATTCTATAATGGACAAAAGAAACAGAAACACTCCCAAATCCCTACATTTCAGATTCTTGACACGCTTTCATTAGTAAAATAATGTCCCTAGACGTCATTATGAATAACTTGCCATAGTAGCATGTGTCATTGAAAAGCCATTACAATTGTAGACTGAAAGAGTTATCATAAAAAGTAATCATGTTGCGCTACTTATAATCTGTGTAGAGACAGAGAAGCAGAGCCGTGTCACTGCTTTGCTGGAGAGGCTTCATGCCAAACACAACGCCTCACGGCCATGGCAGGAGACCTCCAAGGTGGTCCGACAAGCAATGGTAGGTTATTACTTTTGTGATTAGTCTAATTTGTTTGACGTATTTATACCAAAGTACACCATGAACCTGCAAAATTATGGAGATTATTTATGTTTTACTTAACCCACTGCACCTTTTATGGTTTTACAGGAAAAGCGTGGGGTGATGAATGCAGCAGGTCACCAACTTTTGCTTACCTGTCTGGAGACTCTGCAAAAGGCTCTGAAGGGTGAGGCGGCCAAAATGAAAGCGACAAATTGAAACTTTTTGTTTCTTTTTAATGAATTTAATGATCTTTTTCTCTTTTCTCAGTGACATCTCTGTCTTCAATGACTGATCGTTTAGAATCAATTGCTCGACAGAACATGTGAGTTATCTTGGTTCTATGGGTCATTTTCATTTAATGATTTTTGAGGATTTTTTTATGGGAAAAGTATTATTTTTTTGTGCAGGTTGGGCTCCCATCTCAGTCCATCAGGGACAGAGTGTTACATTACGTCTGATATGTTTTATGTAGAAGTGCAGTTGGACCCTACAGGCCAGCTAGTGGACGTCAAGGTGGCTCATCAGGGGGAAAATCCCACGGTTAGTATAACAGTGGAGGACAGTAGGGTAATAACATCAGCAGTAACACAACTAATCATTTGTATGTTTTGGTGTTTTAGAGCTGTTCTGAGCTGATTAAACATCTAAGGTGAGCAAATGCCAATATTCAGAAGAAATTCATTTGTTGTTACTATTTTATAGTAAGTAATATTATGATTACCTAAATTTTAATTGTTTTGTTTTTGTTTTGCATTAGAGAGAAGAACTTTGAAGAATTTTCCAAACACCTAAAAGGACTAGTTGAATTATATAAGCTGCCTGGAGATAAGTAAGTTCAAAGATTTTAAGTAGTTTATGAACTTTAAGAATTTGATATTTCCTGGTCTTATTCTTACTTTTATTGTTTTCTCACAGCAAATTAAAAACAAAGATGTACATTGCCCTCCAGTCTTTGGAACTTGATCTCACGAAGATGATGCACATGTTCAGGTACTTTTTTTAAGCTAAACAGACTTTTTGGGATTCTAGTTAAACGGGACATAACCTGTTTTTGTTTTTAGATTGGCAACTAATGCTACTACAGTGGAGACTATTCTTCATGGCGGTGTTGGACTGCTAACAGCCAGAAGTGGAGGACACCTTGTTACGCTTCAGTGTTACGTGTCCCCTTATGACATATTCGAGGAAGGGGCGGGTTCCCAACTCAACTTCACAGACAACAATGGTGAAGAGGGTACAAAATAACACATGAAGCATACTGCGCTTCACAACAGACTTTTAATTGTGTGTGTGTTTGTGTGGTTTATTGCAGTTCCACAATCCCTAGGTGTTAGTGTGTCCGTGACAATTGAAGGAACATCCGCAATCTACAAACTTCCAATTGCTCCTCTCATTATTGGATCCCACCCAGTGGACAACAAGGGGTAAGATGTTGTTATATAGTAATACATTTTATAAAACAGTGATTTGAGTAATTAAGATACACCTAAGTTTTATATTGTATATTGTAGGACCCCATCCTTTTCAATGTATCCAACTCAAACAGTGTGGACTTGCCAGCTTGCTTTTTTCTCAAGATGAGCAGACCAATGCCTTTCTCCTTGTCCTTTATTCAAAATTGGGCAATGCTACATGTAAGTCAATCACCAATACACGTCACAAGGAAGAGAACACTGTTACTAGTTTCATTTTTATTATTGTTTTAGCTGTCCCTGTGTTTGAGAGCCCCCCAAGCCTTTCTCCTCTCTATCAGCTAATTGTCCAAAGCCAGCTTCAACTTCTGGAGGAAGAAAATGCTGCCTCATTGTTGAAACACAGCATGCATTTCTACTCCGTGAGTACATTTAAATTATATATTGTCAGCCTCTGAGCATATTTTTTGGAGTTGAGATTTTTGTTGTCTCAAAACACTGTGGCACTTAAGGTATTATTGTCTTGGTACAACTACAAAAGCATCTTCTGTCTAAGTGACTTTTATGAATGTACGGAGTAATGTTTTTTTCCATTTTCCACAAAACCTTCAAATATTACTCAAGCTATTATGTTAACAGTCTAACTATATCTTACTTCTAGAAAGGTTTGCAGTCACTTGATACAGAAATGATTAACACAGTTGTTTTCTGTAGATTTTGCCAGATCAGCAGCATTGCTATTTCCTAAATGGAGATGCCCCAGTGCAGGACGGTCATTGTCTCCAGGGGGCACTGGTGACTAAGATCCCCTTTCGCCATCCAGCTCAGGTGCCCCTCCTGCTGGACATCATCCGGCACCAAGCTGCCTACAATACGCTGATTGGAAGCTGTGTCAAACAGACGTCTCTCAAAGAGGGTG
Organism: Neogobius melanostomus; assembly: GCA_007210695.1. Lineage (NCBI taxonomy): Eukaryota > Metazoa > Chordata > Actinopteri > Gobiiformes > Gobiidae > Neogobius > Neogobius melanostomus. The sequence continues at coordinate 2,675,529 of VHKM01000299.1, read as the reverse complement.
AATACTTTAATGTTTGGTCAAAAAATAATGGTCCAAAAATAAATGGTCCAAAAAGGATAATCTGTTGTTGTTTTTTTCTTTCTGTGTTGTCCTCAGATACAGCAGGGCTTTTACAGTTTGAAGTTTGTCCTCTCACAGACTCTAGCTTTAGTGTCTCGTTCCAACATCCTGTCAATGAATCCTTAGTCTGTGGTAAGTCCAAAAACTTGCACTATTTTAAAATCTTAATAAAGTGTGTTGTTTTATCTTGCATCCTTTATTCCTGTTCACTTTTAGTTGTGATGGAGGTCATTGACTCTCGCCAAGTATCCTGCAAACTATATAAAGGCCTCTCAGATGCCCTTATATGCACTGACGAGTTCATTACAAAAGTCGTACAAAGGTAAGATAAACATGGCTATTCTCGGTTAAAAATCGGAGCATTTTGAAGCGCGTCAACAAACGTACTTTTCCTTCAGGTGTATGTCGATTCCTGTAACTATGAGAGCCATAAGACGGAAGGCCGAGACCATCCAGGCAGACACTCCAGCTCTTTCACTGATTGCACAGACAGTGGAAACTATGGTGAAGAATAACCTACCACCCTCAGGCAGCCCTACATACAACATGGCAGCCGGAGATCCTATGGGAATACCTGGACTCACAGGGGGGAACACACCTACTGTAGGCGGAACTGCTGGGGGCCCTAACTTTGCTGGTCCCATTACGTCTTTATTTGGGATGTCACGGTCGGAGAGACAGAGTCAAGGGGAGAGTGTATGGCACAAGGCGGGGCAACAGGACAGCAACAACAACAACAACAGGCAGGTCAAGGTGCTGCAGACGACTACAACAAAGTGAGTCAGAATCCCATCCTCACAAGCCTGCTACAGATAACCGGAAATGTAGGCTCCAGTCCCAGTTCTCAGAATGCACCACAGCCTCACCAAACCCCCCCTCCAACATCCTCCCCTGCCAGCAATACCAAGAATCATCCTATGCTCATGAATTTACTGAAGGACAACCCGACACAGGACTTTGCGGCGCTATATGGCTCAAGTCCATTGGAGCGTCAAAATTCATCTGGCTCACCACGTACCGAGGGAATGGGAACAAACTGCCCTGGAAACGTCCCAAAAGGGAAGAAGAAGCCGCGGCGGCCTACGGAAAAGGGTGGAGTGTTACCTGGTGCAGTTGCTGGGGGCATGAAGGGCCAACAGGGTCCTCTGCCCCCACATCACCATGTCACACATGAAGATGACTTTCACCGTGAGCTGCTCTCCATGGATGTGGATGCGTCTCAAAATTCAATATTTGATGTGAATCTTGCAGGTGATGGATTAGATACTCCCCACAGCATTACACCTGCACCCAGCCAGTGTGAGACCCCTCCCTCTGGCCCCAGCATACCCTATGCACAGTCCCATGTTCCATCTCAACAGCAGCCACCCCAGGTGCGGGGCCGCCGCGTATTGTGCGTCTCTCCAGCTCTGACAGTATTGGTCCTGATATCACTGAAATATTATCAGATTTACCTGATCAAACAGGTAAAAGCACTGGGGCGACTCAGCTTCCCATGGGCAGTGGAGAGGATGCTGGTCCCCTTGGTACTCCCATCCGAGATTCCTCTAGCTCTGGCCAAGGAAGTGCAGTTTTTGATTCTGACTTGTTCAACACCAATAGCAATGAAAATCCTTTCACTGATGCTGCAGACTTGATCGCTGAAGCAACTGCAACCGCGGCCACTCCCACCAGTGATTCATCCTCGACAAACTTCTTTCCAGACGCTGCTGACTTTAACCCTGACCTCTTGGCCTCTGGTCATGGTTTTAGTCAAAACTACTTTGACGATAGTTCACCAAGTGCTGATGGGGACATGGACTTGGTAAAAGGATTCGGTGGAAGTAGCCAGCAGAACACACCCTCAGGAACTCCTCAGAACCCTACCTCTCATGGTCAGAGCACGCCAGACCCTTCGCTCAAGGACCCGTTTGACATGGGAGGGATAGTTTTCGGTGGCAGTAGTGGGGGAGGGAAACCACCTTTGGAGCTCCAGATTTAGGAGACACTCACAGTGGTGGTTCCCAGAGCCCAATAATGATGGGACTTGGAGGTGCAAGCAATGACTTTAAAAGTGAATCTAAAGTGAAACAGCTGCAGTCTGGTGTGACCAGGCCAAAAGATGAGAATGGAGGAAGTGCAACCACTGGTTCAGTAATGGGGAGCAGCTCATCAGAGGGTAAACAGGTGAAGCGAAGCCGGACACCCTCGAGTGAGGGGAAATCTAAAGACAAACCTGTTAAGCGCAAAAAAGTTGACCCTGAGGGAAAGTCCCCTTCACACAGTTCAGGAGGAAGGCCCTATACCCCTCCTAGTGGAGGACCGGGCTCTGGAGGGAGTGGTGGGGGCTCAAAGTCGCCCGGTAGTTCAGGGCGCTCACAAACACCTCCACGAATTCCCATATTAACTATCCAGATTGGAAAAGGGACCATAACAGGCAGGAAAAGCTCATCTCACAGTGGGGATAGCTCCAGTAGTTCCACCACTAGCAGCAGTGGAGGAGGGGCAACTGGGAGCAGCAAAAGCCACCACTCACACTCCTCCTCCTCAGGAAAGATCAAGACTAAGGAAGGGTCATCACAGGGCAGCAGCTCCAAACCCGGAACTCAGGTTCAGGAGGGGCCAGTAGCTCATCCCAGTCCAAAAGCTCCTCTCAGGGAATGGGAGTAGGCAAGCCCGGCTCTTCTCCAATCACAAAACATGGGCTGTCCGGACCCGGGGGCAGCAGCAGTATGGGTAGTAGCAGTAAAATCAAATCACAGGGTGGAAAGCCTTCTGGGTCTCTTATGAATCCAGGCATGAAGCCCAATATCTCCCCGTCACACTCGCGCTCCAGTAGCTCAGGTGACAAAATGTCCTCCCCAATGAAGTCTCAAGTGCCAGGAACGCCCCCTCATCAAAGGCAAAGTCTCCTATAGGCTCAGGCAGCAGTGGGTCTGGTGGGTCAAAGTCCTCCAGTGGAATGGGCTCTCAAAAACCAATGGGTGGGAGCTCCTCAGGTGGGTCAGCATCGTCATCCTCCAGCTCTTCCTCTTCATCTAGTGGTGTTGGGTTCTCTGGAGGCTCACAGTCTCAGTATGGTGGCAGTGGAGGGGGTAGTGGAGGGGGCGGAAGCGGGGGCGGAGGTGGTAGCAGCAGCAGTGGCAGCAGCAGTGGTAGCTCTGGCAGTGGAGCAAACAATCAAAACAACGCAAACAACCCAAACGCCAAAGGGAAGTCCCCAAGTCGAAACAAAAAGCCCTCCCTTACAGCCGTTATCGACAAACTGAAGAGTGTTGGTGGAGCGGGAGAGGATGGCTGTGAGCTTGGGCCACAGGGAGGGGGCCCCGGCTCTGGGTCAACCCCTGGAAGCGGACCTGGAAGTGCCCCCACTGGTGGAGCCCCCAACATCGGCCCTTCAAAACACAGCTCCTCTTCACAGAGCGGAGAATACAAGCGTGAGAAATCGGACAAAGAAGCTAAGGCTAAGGTGTCCGTGTCAGGAGGAAGCAGTGGAGATAAAAAGATGGACTCTAAAAGCGGAGGAGTGGGGGGAACGGGTTTGGCGAAAATAATTATTAGCAAACCTGATGGCGGTTCCCTAGCATCAAAACAAAAGTATCCCTCCAGAAACCGGGCGACGGTTCTGGGGATTCAATGCGACCACAGATTTCAAGCCTCAAAGCGTCACCTTTGTTCAGCGGATCAACGCCCAAGCACGATCGTTCATCCCCGAGCCACAGCCGCTCCCCGGGGTACACCCCACTCAACCACGACAGTGAGAGTGAGTCCGGGAGCAGCTCCGTGGCTGAAAAGTCCCATCAAAACAGCCCGAGTTCGGATGACGACCAAACCATGAGGCCTCTTCCTCCCAGGATTACGTGAGCTCAATGAGTTCAGGGGAAAAGCACAAAAAGCACAAGAAGGAGAAGAAGAAGCAGAAAGAGAGGGAACGGGAGAGGGATAGAGACAGAGATCGGGACCGGGACAAGGAGAAAAAGAAGTCTTCTATGTCAATGGGCTCATCCTCTCACCCCATCAAAGCAGACAATTGGTCCCGCTCCCCCATCTCTGCTTCAGATTCAGGTCTGTCAATGATGGGCTCTGACCGGCCTTCCAGATCCAGCCCAATGTACATGAGAAATGAAGACGATGATCTCATGGACTTAGCTCTTACTAGTAATAACCTGTGATTTAATTGTTCAAAATCCCCTAGGTTTGTATATTGTTTCTGTTACCACTTTTATTTATTTAACTTTGGCCAATACCTGCTAATAGGATTGTGTAAGGAATCATTGAGCTTTGATTTTTACAATATTAGAATTATCTGAATATCATTGTATTACATCTTTGCATTTTTATGCAATTTAAAACCTCTCAACCACCTCAGTTTTAGCATAAAACTATTTTCAGACAGTATATTTTCTATTTCCTTGTGAAACCCCATAATGTGTTTCATTTTGGTCATTGCGATCACTACAGACCTCTCTGCTGTATGTTGTCTAAATTAGTGTATTTTTTAAAGTATTGTACAGCTAGAAGGACACAGTGTTCAGTTGCCTTGTTTTTCGGAAGCGCCATACAGGACTTTTATACTTTTAAATTGTAAATAACCTTAGATAAAACTGAAGAAGATGATGTAGGATTGTCAAAATGTAAAAATGATCTCGCTCGAAATAAATATTTCAATGCAAAACAAGTTTGTTTGGAACATTTACTATAGGCACATTATGGTTAGTTTCTCCTGTGCCACTAGATGGCAGCAGCATTACATCCCTCAGACTACTGTAAAGTAGAAGTTGGAGATTGTGTATATCAAGTAAACTTTTAGGAAACCGATGTTTTGTGCCTCAGTTGAAATATTGTACAATTGCCATTTTTACTTCAAAACAAACAAATATATTTGCCAGGATTGGATAATAGTTCCAACACAGAAAAAAATATTTTATTTTCCTCGTGTCTTTTTGTTACTCTGTCTCCAAGACATCAGCCGGGGCCGGGGGAGCTAATGGTTGAAAATTCCAGGCTGTGTATTCCGTATATTCAAACTAACATTGTAGTATAATTGGAAGGTTTTAAAGTAGTGAGGTTTAAAAGACTGAGTGATTCAACATGCGCCGAAAAGAAATCACATCAACAGTCAAAGGATTGTATTTCAACATGTTTTTCACATATGTATTTCTACCTGTTGACGGTTTCTATAACACTGTAACACTGCATAATGTAAAAGGCAAATTATTAATTCAAGATGGTACTTCTATTCAATGATTCATCCTATTGGGGGGTAGGCAGACACTTTTCATGATTCTGAACTGCTGTGATCAATACTGGCCTGTATCCTTTTACAGAAAACCTAGACAGTATACACCTGAGGCAGTTTCTGTCCCCAGTGAGAACATACAGTATTAGACCTTATATAAATGTCACTTGCCTTATTTAGCTCTCTCCAGTTCAGCTGACCATGCATTTCATTTTCCAAGAAGCCATCACCACACAGCTCAGGCTCAGCTGACAAACAAATCTCTGTAGGATACAGATTTCTCATCAGCTGTTTACACTTCTTTATCGGGTAACATCTGTCCACAGCTGCTGGTTGGCACAACATTTGGGTGGTGTCCAATTCTTGACAGTGTCCCTAAAAACATTGGCCTAACTTAAATACATTACTAAAACATACATGAAATTATCTGTAGTTAAAACAAAACAAAAAAGTCGGTCTGTAAATGACTTTATGCTAATGTTTGTTTGTCCACTTTAAGTCTAACAACTTACCTCAATGCCCACAGACCAGAAATATCTTATTGTACTCCCCAGTGTGTTATAATTGCAGTCTCGTTTTACATTCTTCTCCATCCAACCCACATTTAGAGATTGCCAAGCACTTCATTACAGTCAGTGTGCTCGCTCGTGCCAGGCCTTCCCAACCAATTTGTCAAATGCCAACAAAATAAAAGAAACCCTGAAAGTGCAAGTTCCTGCCTCCGCCGCGCGCTCTTCTCTCTGTCAACCTTTTCAAACTGCTGATCCGCTCTTTCTCACGAGCGCGGCTAATTTGTCCATTGTGGGTCCCCGCCACTCAAAACTTTCGGCTTGGCTCTGGAATCGCGAGAGCCTGGAGTAGATCCACGCAAGTCCCCCCCCCGTCTCATTGCTCACGCGCTTTCATCCGGTCCTCCTTTCATCGTTCTTCAACACAAGTCCACTTGCAGGTCTCTGTGAGCTGATCCGTCACTCTCCAATAAGCAACTGAGTGAAGATTCATAAAGCTGCTCTAAAGATTTGGCTTTGATTTTAATTATTATATATAGAGATTACTTTATTACCATTGTGAGGAAATGTGTCCCACTGCATTTCCCCTGAAGAGTGGTGACCGCAGTGCATTGCAAAGGGACCATCATGGCCAATAAGCCACTGGATTGTGCGTGTTGTTGATGGGGAACCTGGGGAGAAACAGAGCCAAGGTTCTGACATTTAAAGATGGAGCCAAACTTTCATATTAATGATGGTGAATTTATCTGTCAACTTTGTACCGTATCTCCCCGCTACAAAGCAGAGCTGTAGTTCAGGTGAACACTTGAAGAGATGGTTCAGTTTAGGTTTTTAGGGGATAAAGACATGAGGAGAGGATATACTGTATGGATGTAGTATTTTTTATTTATTTTTTTAAGGCGATAAAGTTCCTAAAGTTATGTACGTTTAACACAGAGGATTTGAAGTTGCAACCATAGAGGAAAGAGAACATTTATAACATACACTTACGGCACTCTATTGTGACACTCTCTTCTATAGGGACAAAGCACAGATCTCCTTCTCCATCCCTGGAATGTAAAATACAGAGGTTCTCATGAAATCATTTTGACAGTAGTTGGCAGTTGAATCCTTTTTTTCTTCTATCCCCCAGCCGGTTGTTAGTTTGGTTACTGTAAATCTATGGATTTGCAGCTGCTCAAAACAATCTTGGCGAAGTGATCATAATATCATAGATCATACAGTGCATCCCTAGTAGTCAATTATTATTTTTTTAATCTCCTCTGGTAAAGTCCAAGCTGCCAAATTCCCAGATTGATTAACAGTATGGACGCAAATCGCAAAAGTTCATTGAGTTCAGTGCACTGCGGTTGACACCTGGAGCAATAAGCCAGCGCTGCCGTCGCACCGCCATGACTTCTGATGAGCTGTGTAGTATGAAAATAACCTGCAGGCTTATCCAGCAGATACGGAGAGCCATTTGCCACATAGTTAAGCTTTATAGCCCTAATGCAGTCAGATTTCGGAGAGAGGGAGAGGGAGGTGATGGGAGAGAGACAATGAAATTATGGCCACTGTATATCTCACTTCTCTTTCCTTAACCAAAGCATTGTTATGATACTGTGATCCTACCACACACAACTTCTGCCTATTCTCACTTCGCAGAAACCGTGAGCCATGGTGTCAGTGTGCCACTAATTTATATGCGTGTCTGGTAAAGGAGATCAGAGCCAGTGCATAGTAATCACTGTCAAAAATAGCACAACACTGAATAGACTGCATTGTGACTGGGGTTGAATTTGAACTTTGTGCCAGTGAACCATGAAATGTAATCAAGCTTTCCCAGGAGAATAAAAAGCAAGCTTTTATTGAGACGTTTTACTTAATGGTTTTTGTGAGAATGATTTGTCGTGGTAACAGTATAAACCCATTAATCTCTTTAAAATGCTGTGCCAGAGTGACTTTTATCAGAGTTGCTGAGCTCACTGCAGTCAGTATAGCTGTAAAAACTGCTGCACAACATCAGCAGAAGTGAAGGGGGCTGAATGAAGATACAAACAGGCAACACGGTGGCGCATAGCACGAAGGTTTGATCCCAGACCAGGTGGGGCTATCCTGCAGGGTTTGCATGTTCTCCCCGTAACTGTGGACTGTAGGTATTCCCTACCACTACCCTAACCCATGTGCAACAGGGCCCCATCTAGAGCCAGAACTCCCCTCTAAAAGAGAATCTCAATGGGACTTTCATTGTTAAATGAAGGTCAAATGATATGTCTGTGGCTGAACTTACTGTAAGCATCTTCTCAGAGGAAACCAGAGAACCCAGAGGAAACCTACGCAGACACAGGGAGAACATGCAAACTCCACAGAGAAAGGGATCGAACATGAACCCGGGACCTTCTTGCAGTGCACCAGGTTTAAGCATCTTCTTATGGGATTCTAATTTATCCCATAAGAATGTATTTATATGTAAATAATAACATTCACATTGTTTCTTATATTGTGTGGTACTTTAGCAAGACTAGTTGCAGAGCTTATTATAAAGAAAAGCCCATTGTGCCTTGAATCCCGGTGGACCCTGGTGTGAGTCAGCGAATAGCAGCGTTGAACACAGACTCCAGTGTCATCTTGGCCCTTTGCCTGCACCTCTCTCTATCTGTCTGCCATCCTCCTCTTCTTCTTTCTCTCCTTCACAACCATCATCCATCTTCCTGTAATGTGTAATAATGTCACTGCATTACCACTGTGGAGATAGAAGAGTGTGGATTTACTCAATGTTCCTTTTTCTCCTTCAACGAAGGGACTAACTACAGCTATTTATGGCTGTATAATGTCTGGAATGAATGCAATTTCAGAGGAAAAGCTCCATAGCTTCATCCATTTCCTAATTAAGAGTGGCAACAGCATAAATAAAATGGCAAAAGTCTTACAACAATAATCCATTTTGCATAGAGAATTTGAACTAAAATGTGCAGTCAATTTAACAGTAAGAATACATTATTGTCTGCACTGATTGATATATGAAATATGAATCACTAAGTGCAGCGCTAACGGCTTTGATAGTAAAAATGTGGCACAGAGTGGATTAATCCAAGCAACGTTATACAGTATATATATATATATATATATATATATATATATACACACACACACACACACACATACTGTACATTGTCTTTTCTGTTGTTACGTTATACAGTACAGTATTCCATTGAATAAAACACAGAATATGGCCTGTCACTTTATTCTATCTAAAATGCTCATGTGAGCTAGCTGTACTAGTAACAAGTGCATACGAAAGTGGGGCATGTATTCCAGGCGGAGATGGGTGTACGCTGAAAAACTCTTCAAAGTGATAAATAAAAAACAAGGGCTGTTTCACACATGAGCTAACATTTGTGTGTTGCATCATGAAAGAGAGTGGTCTCCTATCAGAAATTATTAGTATATGACCCAGATACAGTCAGTGTTCTTCATATCAAACACTTATGTTCTGTAACATATTCTGCTTTTTGTTGGATAACATTTTACAACAAGGACGACTAACATGACTGTTATTTGAGGGAAGTCTGTATCCCCTGAAACCCTTTGGTCAGTCTAATCTTAATAAGCATGTTGTGCTTGACAGGTTTCTGAGCTGCAACATCCTGGACAGTTTTTCGCATCACTGAACATAATACAAAATTAAGCCTAGCAATGTTAACAGAGTCCAGTGAATGCTGCTGTTGATGTGTCTGTAATCAGATTTGATGACCATCCTCAGTGACCTTGTGTGAGCAATCAAACAAGAAACAAATCCCTATTGAACGAATGCCTTTATGTTATTGATTGTCTTTATGACACGAACGGCACTGGGTCTGACACCAGAAAACTGCAAAGTTGCGATATTGACAATACTTTTCGCTACAATAATGAGAAGCTCTTTCTCTCTCAGGAGACCAACTGTATGTTTGCACCATCAGCAGCACATGCTTTTAATGTAATAATGAATTCTACAAGACTTTCTATTATTAATGTGAACACACAAACGGTCTTGGGTTTAAATGTGACGGTAACCACAAATAAGATGTTTTCTATCAATGATGCAGTGCAATCATGAATAACATTTATCAAACTTTCTCTACACTGGCTGACTCAATGTTCATTATCAACACTACTTGTTATTGCTATTCTGGGACTCTGCTCTGGTGGGATTTTACCTTACCCCTCAGCTCCATATCTGCCATGCTCCAAGAAAGTCCTACTAGCGCGTTTCATAATGGCAAAAATCTCCAACCCCCTGCGCTGAAAAGTGCTGATGTCAGCTCCCGTGACATCACCCCCCTCTCACTGCGATACAGCTCAGTTTCCCCTGAAAACAGATGAGAAACAAAAGCGACATAGATGGTGCATGATAACAAGTAAACAAAAGAGGACTAGAGTTACTTTATACATTGAGGAGAAGAATGTGGGGAAAACAGGGCGAGGAATATGCTGATTTCAATGGATTTAAGATTAAATGTCATACCAGGTTGCTTGCATTGCAGAGACAGGAGCCAAATCCCTCTTTTGCTGATCTCCTCGCACAACGAACGATGTAGCATATATTTCAGCTGACAGTTCCGTGACACCTGCAAGCTGCAAAAGGAGGAAAAATACAAGAGCCAGGAGACATGACAGAAAAAGCATTTTAGAGTATGATTCCATGAGCACACTAGACAAAGAACTGTATGTCAATCAAAGTGCAAATCTGAATGAGATGGACTTCCAGGCCGAGCAAATGTCGTGTATAATAAGTGGAGCAGAAAAAGTTCCTTTATTCTGCAATCTGAATACGGACAGCAGCAGTATTATGACTTAACTATTGTTATTGGTTTATTGTATGAAATGAATTTAAAGATGACATCATGGCTGCAAAACGTGTAACCTGTAGGTCAACCATCAATTACATTTAGTACAAGCAGGTGCTGGTTGTAACTGTGTCATAAAATTTGCATGAGGTCAAATAATCACTTGTCCTGCAATTGTGTCTGTTACATTAGCGATTAAACTACAGAACAGTATCAGGTTCTCTACGCCGCCATGATCAAATAACAACAACAATATAATAGTTTTCCATCTTCTCCCATAACAGAACAGGGTAGAAGAAGCTGTGAGTCCACCTCCCAGCCATTCAAGGCTACCCATTAAGAGAACAGGAACACTTTGTACTCAACCTTGCCGAAATATGAATGGGAAATAAATTTGACTTAAACATCGATCTGTTTTAGAGTAATGGCCTATTTGCTCGGAATGTATGGGTCTGGCTTTGACGCAGCAATGACTGGCAGGTGGTTTGACGACTTCATTGTTCTCCGGCTATTCTTAGACCAGAACAGCGTAACACAATACATAGTACACGGGCCATTAAAGTAACATGAGCTGACCCGATAATGGGAATTCAGTTCAAGCCTCTGTGCTGAAAGTAAACCTAATGAGTATCAAGCCACATGGTTTTTCATTCAGCGATGCTAAAATAAATAATGAAATACAAGCAGAGAGATGCGCGGAGCTGTCCTTGGTGCTGAATCAGCCGCCCATGCTTTGGCTCTGGGCTCCTTTACAGTAACGGGACTGTAGTGTCTGCAAACTCCCCGGAAGCTCCCAGACAACTGTAAATGTTCATATTTAGACGAATAAATGGCTACATTTGGTGCCTGTAAAAGGTTACATAGGCCAATGAACCCTTTTAAATTGGGTTCTATGGAGTTTCTATGGAGTTTCTATGGAGCATCAAACACTAGCATTTTTTTTAAACGCCAAGCAACCAAAATAGTTGAAAAGCTAGGCCTATGTGTATAAGCTACACGAGTGCAGATGACCCATGTTAGAAAAGCATCGTTGCCCATTTGATCATTCCCACAGGATACAGTTTACAGTTTGAATTAGTAAGACTATGCTAATCTCGCAGCTTTCGCAAAACAACTACATTAGTTTAGCAAACCTGTCCGTCCATTACGCTACCTGAGCATTGTCCCGCCCCCCCTTACGTTTGTAATCTTATTTCAGCCAATCACGAAGCTCTCGCTGTTCTCTCCGGGACAGGCTTTGACCAATCAGAGCGAGCTGAGCACTTAGGTGAAATCAAAGTTACAGTAGGAGCGCGGAGGAATGAGCCGCGTGGAGTGAGCGAGGCAGCGGACAGGACACTGGAGGAATTGGGGAAAGAAGACAAGGATGCGTTTGGCCGCGAGTATGAAGTGTGCGCACCGGCTTGGACTGACTCTAGCATAAGAAACAAACTTGCTCCTTTCGGATCTTGAAGCGCAGTTTGCCGTATGCAGCCTGACTCCGTGTAAAAGATGCTGCTGTAGCGCATTTTGGACCCCTCGCTGTGCTGTGCGCAGTCGTTTCAGATCTCCACTGCTGCTGCGGACTGGTTTTTCCTCCCATTGTTGCCTTTGAAAAGACATTCTAAGCGAACATGACGGAAATTAGTGAAAAAGAGAATGAACCCTCGCAGAACCGGGACCTCCAGAGAGCGCATGCTACTGTCCCCAGTCAACCCGAGTCCAAGGTACAGAAAGCCGGTGTTTATGCGTTCACTTTTGGGGATTTGTTTTCAGTATCTCTGTCCTTTTCCAATACCCATATAAAGTGCTAGATATCGTTCATCTTCTAATCATTCCCTTACAGTATAGGACAGGTTGTGGCTCGCCTTGTAGTGGTTTCAGGACTTACATAACAGCTGTAATCCGCTTACTTCTTGTATTACACTGACCTAAAGTTAGAGGCCAAGCGATTAGGTGTGTTGTGGTTTTGAGATCGATACTGCTTATTGTGACTGTAGCTGTGTTGGAAACTGATTTTGGGAGACAGACACAAGGCACCGTCACTAAAGTCTCTCAATACAGTAATAGTCGTATGTTTAAAAGAGCACCTGTGAAAAAGCTCGTGGGATTAAGCTTACTGTATGTAAAAGACCCAAATTGACTTAGACAGTTCCTTGGCATCATGTTCTGCTAGTACTACAGCAGTAGTACTACACTTCAGTGTGTTAAAAGAGAATATTAGAGAATGTTGAAAGCTAAACTCATTGCAAAAGTCTTATTGCTCTATTATATTTTCAGTTTTTCTGTAAATTCAAATGATCAAAGCTAAAATCAGATGAGCCTGAGAAATAAATTGCCATCTTAGATCATACTAGGGCTGAAAGATACATCGTTATCGTATTGATATTGAGATATGAACATTCAAGATATTAATATCGAAAAAGAAAGATATATTGTTATGATATTTATATCGGGATATGAACATTCAAAATTAAAATAGAAAAAACAAGATATAAACAATATTTTCATCAATAAAACTGCACTCTTTTGTGGTTTTCACCTAACCCATAGTTATATCGTATCGATATCGATATATCTGGCATCAGTATCGAGATATGAAATTTTGTCCATATCGTTCAGCCCTAGATCATACCGCCTTTGCTCTGCCCAATCCCGTCAGACCTGGGAAGCTAAGCAGGGAAGGGCCTGGTCGTACTTGGATGGGAGACCGTTTGGGAACACCAGGAAGCCTAGCGAATGTGGTGAGTGAGTGGTTGGTGGTGGTCGGAGGGGCCGATGGCGCAGACTGGTTGCCTCGCCTCCATCAGTCTACCCCAGGGCAGCTGTGGCTACAATAGTAGCTCACTACCACCATGTATGGAGTGAATGAATACTACAATGTAAAGCGTCTTTGAGTGTCCAGAAAAGCGCTATATAAAACCGATGCATTATTATTATACCAAATCGCACTATTTGCTTGGTCATTATAGCGCAGGGCATCGGGGAGGGCATCTGGCATAAAAGTTTTACCTCATACAATAATCACTGCATGTTATGAAGCAGACTGAAACAGATAAAGCAGATTTAGTCTCCCAACTTTTTCATTTGCACATCTTTCATTTCTCGGAGGGCTTCTTCTGCAAAATAAACTTGTGTGAGCTTTCATAAAGACCCCAGATCTTAAGCATTGTTTACCTCATGCACATTCGGGGGGGTTCTATGCATTCAAAATGGTAAAACAGGTATTTCAAGGTATCCAAAAGCCTGAATGTAATATAAAAGACTTTGAAAACATTGCAGTATCTTTGCTTAAACCACTTTCACCATACGACTCCCACAGGCCTCCCATGGGTTGTAAAATTGCCGGACTTCACACTGCCGCTTATTTATCCCTCTTGATGACATTCTGGACGTCATTTTGCCAAAGCCCTGACCCAAATCCATTTCTCGGCCTGTGTCTAATTGAGCGCAGAGAACAGCCCTAATTGCAGCTGCAGCCTTCACCATAACAAATCCTCCCTCCCCATCGCCTTTGTCAGCCTCTGTGGCCATAGGGACCCGGGACAACGAGGCGAGCTGGACCGGTTTCTTGTTGTATCTATTTGAGAGCAGACAGCAGCGCACAATAGGGGCTTGGTGGATTTATGGAGCCAATCAGTTTCGCAGATGTTTGCTGTGTCTTGCCATGGGATGGGACATAATTCACGCAAATGGCCGTCTAAACAGCAATTCTTAGCTGTGTCATCATTTGCGCAGATCTGTGTGTGTGTGTGTTTGCCAGGTGTCTATGACAGACAACAGGGATTTTGAAGACAAAACGCAAATGAAATGGGCTGGGTGATGTCTTCTCTAGCCCCTGTCAGCATTTTTCCCCCCCTTACTTTTACTTACCTGTGCAGCTTCAAAGGTTTGGATACATAACGCCTTCTAATTCTAAAGCAGTAGCATTGGCTTTAATAATCTCCATACACCTATGGGCAAGGTGAAAGCGACACAGTTTGGGCTGCACACTATATATTGTTTGCAGAGCGTTTGCAAGGTTTAAATAAGTAGATCCCATGCGGACAAGAAATGTAGTTGTTTGCAAAAAGATAATACTGTATATGTTCTGCCTAAACAATTTCATTCTTTGCAGTATAGACATTTAGATTTGATGAATTGACTGATTGATTAAAGGAACAGGCCACCGTTTTTCCATACTGAGATATGTTCTTACCTGAGCTTAGACGAGTTGATGCGCTGTGCCCTCAGTCACGCGAAACGACCAGAGATGTTGTTAGCATTTAGCCTCTCCCAACATATTCCTATGGCTCCAAACGGGGGTGAAGTTTAAAGCTACCACGCTCTTCCACGGGCACGCACAAAGACCAGACAGTTCCGCATCAACTCGTCTAAGCTCAGGTAAGAACATATCTCAGTATGGAAAAACGGTGGCCTATTCCTTTAACTGTGTAGCTCTGATAAGTAGCACAACAACTAATTGAAGTTTACGTAATATGACAATACAAGATTTATTATCTATCGATTGATTACGTACAGTGGGCATTGCTGTGGCATTGTGGGATCATACTGCCATAAAACCTCCAGGTAAAGAAGTTTTTACGAGTCAATCATAGCATGCCTTCTCCTGCCCTTCACACTCGAGATTAAGACTGTACTTCTTTTTCCTTTGGCTGTCATCTCCCCCCGGTCACCACAGCAAGTCAACTGTTGTAGGTTGTATGCCAGATGCACTTCCTTCTGCAACCCTCTTCATTGTTCCTGGGCCGTGAGCGAAGAATACCGGCTTGTATCCCCGCTCACAGTAATCACTAATTGACTTATAGTAATGATTCAGTTTGTGCAAAGAAGTAATAATGACTTGGTCGATGTGTATAACTTTGTTTACAAACTGAACTCAATGGCGAGAGAAACCTGGACAGTGAGAGCTCAAATAGCATTAAATGTAATTAGTTTTCTATTAGTTTAAAATAATTAGTTTATAAAGGTGTATTGTATTCCTATCATCATAAACAATAGGGATTTTCAAATGTAAAACACTGAAGTTGGCATCCACACTAAGGCAGTCCGGTGCTGTAGTATGTGCTATAGTGATGACCCGGCAGCTGTATTTTCTTTCTATTTTATATTGGCATATGCAGTTCTACGGCTGATGCTACGTGCTGCCAAAAAAACACGGAGGATTTTGCCTGTTGCGTTTACATTTGTGGCATTTGAGTGTGATTTTGGCATTAGTCCTACCATTGCCCGGAGCAGAAGGCTTCCTGCAGCGGGTATAGGATAAATGAAGCAAAAGCATTTAGGGCACAAACGCCATAAATCACTGTTTCCCAAATACCGGGTCAGGAACCAAAAGTGGGTCACTGTGGCTGAATATAGTTTCACTGTTCAGCTTATTTCCAGACTAAAATATGAACCTTAGACAGACAATACATGTGGCGTAAAGGGGATGTTAAAACAGTCAAGAACAGGGCTGGACAATATACTATCACCAAATTATTGTGATTTTTAGATGATGCAATATCCTTATCGGTAAAAGCCACAATATATCGCAAAATCACAAAGGTTTTCTATTTACACAGTGTAAAACAAAAGCACAAAGAAATATAAATGCTTAATTTTTGTTTAAATTTGATTAAAAGTATGTATTTGTAGGTAAAATATCACAATAATTATAGTTATTGCAGTAGCAGTTATCGGATATTACAATTGTTTTCTTATCTTAGCCAAGACAAGATTAGCCAAATTTAAGAAAGCATTTTTCTATATTTGCCATTTCACTCAATATGTCTATGCTTAAAACTCGAGAGTAAAACTTCAGTGTCATGAAGCTGGCGAATTGTTCGTGTTCTTGTCGGGTTATTAGAGATGCAGATGCTGGGACAATAAGAAAGCAACAAGGAAGGAAGAGAGCGGACCAATTTTAGAAGCAGTGCTATAAAAAGTGGCAGGTGAACAAACTATTTTTACTCATCAAAGAATGACGCCATTTTAAAGTAATCCAGTACATTCGAGAAACTGGCCCACGTTACACCTGCTTCCTCACTTTTCCATTTTTCATAAGACCATAACAAATGTAGTGTTTTTTTTTTTAAATACCTAAAAGAAAAAATTGCAATTATCATCATTGCAGATTTCCCCCGTATATAGTGCAGCCCTACTTTCTGCCTACAGCTCGCATCGTTTTGGGAGGCATCCATCAATCACTGACTGATCAAACTTGGGACAGGCCATGATGTGTTGTCCCTTCGTGTTGTAGTGATGGACTGCCCCGCTGACCTTTGCTACAAGACACTGTGCACATAAATCTGATGAAATAAACTGCGTGATAAATGACACAGAGGGTACAAAGGTGCACAACGGGGAGAGAGGGTGACTATATGGAATCAGAAGAAATAACATGTTTTTTTACAGGGTCACTGCTTGGTTCAACCGTTGACCAAGCATTGTTCTGATGGATGATGAAGCCCCGTAATGACTGTCCTTGATTGAGTTGGAGGAGATTGCGCTGAAGTAACAGAGGGCAGTGCTGTGTCGAGGGAGAGTGCGGCCTTTTGAGAATAGCTTTTTTTTCTTTGTCCTGAAAATAATGTACAGACGCAGTAAAAGTCTTTGGCAAAAAAAGGCCATGGGCTCATAGAATAGACTTTTAAGCATGAGAGATGCTGTAGATTCTACAGCATCTCTCATGCTTAAAAGTCTAAGAAAAAAATAATGTTATGTCAGAACCATGTTCTACAGTGTAGAACATGGTTCTGACATAACATTATTTTTTTCTTTCAAGCTCTATAAAATTTTAAATGTGCAGAAAGAACAATCATGTGAATTGCAACAATAGATCGGAAATATGTCTTTGTGAAATCTTTGTCAAAGCATTAGTCCTGTGCTGACAGGTAAATAGAGTTTGGAGTTCGAAGGAGTAGTAGAAACATTGTCCATGGACTATTAGCTAAAAGCAATATATAAAATACAGAAAGAGCCATGGGACAACTCCAGTAGCTGCCGGGTTACTAGTAATTCTACACACTATAATGTTCAAATGCTTTTCTTTGACAGATTACTCCAGTATTTACATTTTAAAATCTCCATTGGTTTATTATTATGAAGTGCATCAGGATCTAAGAAAACTTGGCAGTTTTGACAACACAATTCTGTGCTCTCTACTGTGTTAATCAATAATATGGTTAAACCATGTGTAATTATTGATTTATTTTTTGCCCAAATTGTGAGGTTGTTAAAGGCTACGTAGCTTAGTAGTAGTAGTAGCTTATTTCTTTGGTCTTTATAAACATTTAGAACACATGTCATTATTTTCAATATTCTTGTACATACAAAAAGAATACATGTACTTTAAGTATTTTAAGTGCTAAATTATGCCTGCCCAAAAGGGTTTTGGCTGAAGTTGAGACTTATACTGTCAAACAGCTGTGACACTTTGACCAAAAATGGCACATAATACAGTTACCCTAATACCAACGATTGTAACACATAAACTCTAAACTTAAACGTCAAGAATCAAGAATTTCTGATGATCTTCATTCAAGTCTATACTTTTCCACAATTGGAGCCCTTACGTTGTTCATGTAAACCGTTTCATAGATCAACCCCTTTGACTGATAAACTCCTCTTTGTATTAGTCCTCGCCATGGGTTTGTGTAGCATATCAGTTCCTCTGAGGTTATCTCAGATTATCCATATACACAGACATCTCAGATTATCTTGTTCAAAACATCTCTTGTAAACAGTGAGGAAGCATGTGGTTGGCTGCCTTGTACATCATAACTGCTGTATAGTGTATATATGTATTGTATATGTATAGTTTTTGTTGCAATGTGACTTTCACCTCACCCTCTGTGGGCATAAGTACCGAGGTGTATTGGTACAAGTTCCTAAACCATTCATTACAGTATTGGTACTCTAACATCAATATCTATTCAACATCATCATTTAAAGATTAAATGAAAAAAAACTTAGCTTCACTTTTTAGTTAATCAATGGCAACCTCTTGGTTACTTTCTATTGCCTCGAAAGGTTTTTGATTTTTGTCAAATGTTGCAGTGAGTGACCTAGTTGCAGGGACTGTTCCTTATCAATAAGACCTGTATATTTTATCTATAGCTATGGGAGCTTTTTGGAGAGAAAAAATCTATCAAACGATAATCATGGCTAATTTTCTGATGAAGAAACTATTTGCAAGAATTATCTGAACCAAACAGGTTTTTTTTAGACACATTTACTGTTTAACCCATAATAACACAACCTTTTTCTTTGCCGAGCAGCCCTTCAGTGAATGACCTACATATATGCAGTCAGGACATGCTGTCCTCTAAAAGTAAAATTGTTAAACAGTATGTTTGTGTAAGCTCTCAGTCGCACAGATGTTTTCTCATCAGCAGTGGGTTGTTTATAGTGTTGAGGCCGTTTTGCCTGAAAGGCCCAACCTGGGACATGAGCTGCGAAATAGCATTAGCTAGAAGCCCTTTATGCATCACTTCAGCAACTAATATTGATATTTTAGTCGCAGGCTGATTATACAACTACCTGGTACCTTCCATGTGGTGTCTGTAACTCATTTTAGTGCCTTTGATGTTGGTGTGTTGGTGATATAGATTCAACTTGGGCCGGAGAGGGCTATTGTAAATAGAGGACAGGTTGAATCCAATGGCCCCATGATGACCATTCAATGAAGTTTGTTTTTCTCTCTTTCAATCCACCTCCTTGTCCTCAGTGTCATCAAAATCTGGTTGATGGTTTTAAGACGTAGATGCTGATTGTGGGCTGCCAGTACTTTCCTGTGGTGTTGGTACGTTCTCTTGTGAAGTGGCTGTTTGGGTTCTCCAATGCTCGTTGCTCCCTTCTATGCAATAAATGGAGTAAACCACATTGCTCCGTTTGTGGCTGGGAGCTTTGCATAAACACTATGCCTTATGTTGCTGGGATATCAGAAAGGCTCCAGAGGATCTTTAGGGAGCACAGAATCCCGGTACTTTGTTTTCTTCAAACCAGTTAACACTTTGAGATCCAAAAAGATAAACCACAACATCAAGAGCATTCTCATGCTAATGTGTCTGAGACACAGCCGGGTCTTGACAAAAGACTGAGAAGACATCAGGTCAGTGTAAACAGAGTTATTGATACTGATGCTCTCTACACAATAGAGCCTATTGAAAAGCTGAGAGAAAGATAATGGGTGGTACAGGTACATTCAGCCTGCGGATTAGATATCATTAGTTATCAACGAGGCTGAGGTGAGAGGGCGAAATGTCCTCAACACTAAGGCCATACCGCCTTTGCTATGCCCAATCCCGTCAGATCTTGGAAGCTAAGCAGGGAAGGGCCTGGTCAGTCCTTGGATGGGAGACCGTTTAGTAACACCAGGAAGCCTGGGTGAATGTAGTGAGTGAGTGGTTGGTGGTGGTCGGAGGGGCCGATGGCACAGACTGGTTGCCTCGCTTCTGTCAGTCTACCCCAGGGCAGCTGTGGCTACAACAGTAGCTTACCACCACGAGTCTGGAGTGAATGAATAATGACGACAGTGTAGCGCTTTGAGAAACTTGGCTTGTAAAGCGCAATACAAGTGTAAGGCATTATTATTATTATTAAAATAGGCCAATACAGATGACGGCTTAAGAACTTTTGTTTGCATTAACGTTCATTTCGTACATAAAAAGACACAGTTACCACATTGTAGCCACATTGTCCTCATTTGTCCACTGACTCTTTCCCACACATCACAGAGCCACGGTGAAGTCGCTTTCTTTGAGGTTCAGGCTAAGCACTTTAAATGGTTGGATTTGGAAAATGCAACCTTCTTTTTCCTCACTCTTACGTTTGACTACAAATGGAGAGACTCTGCTCTCACTCTGTGCTTTTGATGCAACCAAGAAACACAATTTAGGAAACAAAAACCATATAGTCCTTTGTTTTCTTCTAAATTGATACAATTTGATAACAAAAAAGGAATGTACTCTGTTGAGATGGTTTAGTAAAATATTTATTATGAATTTTAAGATAGTTATTGAATATTTTCTCATATCATTCTACTCTACTCTTATTTTGTTTATTGTAATACATTCAGTTGAAATAGGTTACCTAAGGTTTTACACATTGCACCTAATGACATTGCACTCTGGATTTATCCAAGCAATGGGCTGGCACAATAAATTCTAACTTGACGCTTTGTGGCTGAGTCAGCTTTATAGACCTCTCTTTTTGGACAAAAAAAAAACACCCTTCCCTTCGCTCACAGCTGGAACTTTGTGAAAGGACTTTCGGTCACTGAAAGTCACACCCGGCTTGATAATTTTCTTCTTTTTATGTTGTTCCTCGACACCAGGCTATTTTGAACTAAACTGCATCAGGAAGTGTGTCAGAAAATATCACAGTGGCACTGGGCACACAGCCAACCACCACTCCCTTCTCACTAATCATTAATTTATCCACTTCTTCACAATTGACTATTTATAGAAGCGTCTACACATCTGAGCTACTACTGGGCAAGATGCAAATTTCTCCTTCATTCGGAGCAATTTGGAAAGCTTTGTTGCATTTCGGGGTCATGCACAGTGTATATTGTTACTACTGTAACATATCTTTGGATAACATTGAGCTAATGGCAGTCAGTAGAAGTTCAGTGTGTGACAATAGTGCTAGAAACCATAAATACTTCAAAGCCTCAGAGAAGAGAAAAGAGAGAAAATGGCTGCTGTATATGTGGATGTATATTTATTAGGGCCGGGACTTTTTTCGATTAATTGCGATTAATTAATTACATGAGGTTTAGTGCGATTAAAAATATTAATCGAAATTAATCACACTTTGCTTTCCACACTTCAGTTTCCTTTTTTCCTGCAGACGCACAATTAATGGCAATATTGCACTGGTCTGTTGGACTTGGTTGAACAAAGTAAACAATATTTTCCAATCCAATCCAATCCACTTTATTTCTATAGCACATTTAAACAACAGAACAGTTCCAAAGTGCTGCACAAAAAAGAAAAGTACACAAAAACTCCATGTAGCTCAACCAGTCAATAAAATAGAATAAAAAATAGAAGTCATCACAAATGGAATAAATAATTAAAATAAGAAATAATAAATTTTGTTGCTTAAGCTTATGTATTCAGTCATTATTCAATGGTATACTAAAATCCTTATGAAAAAACTTACTTCTCACTGTTCTCAGGTCAAATATTTATATGCGATTAATTTCGATTAATTAATTACAAAGCCTCTAATTAATTTGATTAATTTTTTTAATCGAGTCCCGGCCCTAATATTTATGCATTTGTTTGAATAGGTGCCTGACGAAATCAGAGTGCTGGCTTGTTCTGTATTGTCCTTCTAACAACTTAAAAAATGCAGTCATTTTTCAATTATCTAATTATCAACATAACTTTGGGATCATGGTCTGTTTTTAATTATGAATACATTTTGAGAAATAATGTGAATAGTGCAATAGCAGAGCCTAATCCAACACAAACAACAATTAACTTGGTAATTGTTGTTTGACGAGTAACGCTCCATTTGTGAATTCAGTGAAGACATTGATCTTTACACTGTCTCAAGCCTGAATAAATGGAGTGCGTTGTAAGGCAAATGTAAAAGTAGCTTTACACTAATGACATGACTTTAATGAAATTAAAGCCAAGCCAATCTAGTTTCTAAGTTCCATTTAGTTTTAAGAGGCTTTAACTTGTTTGACGCCATTTCAGCTATTAATGGATGTCTTTTTCATCTTTATAACGTGCACCTGAAAGCAAGTCCTTTACACAGCACAACAAAGTTAAGAATCAGAATGCAGGAACATCCATTACTGAACGGGCCACCGCTTGAGTCAGTGAAGGCTATTAGGGAGAGCAGGCCTCAGCTCCCTGTAGAAAAGCCTTACATGTGCCGCCATCTAATGGGTCAGCGGAGACGACTCTTTTCATCACTCAGACTAATTGGTATCTGTGAATCTGAGGCTTAAAGGAGAAAGAAGCGGGAACCTGCTCAGTGCTATTGACTGAATTTACGTCTGAGGAGCAGTGCTCATGAGTGACTCCAGGGATCAAAGGGGCAGTAAGCAGGATGGCAGAGAGGCCGCCCTGAATATACTCGGCACCGTTCTTCTGAGGAGACACATGCCACACAACAATCACACCAACACCTCGACAAAACAGGGTTACAAACGTCTGAAAGTACGGGAGGTTAAGTGTCTTCTTGCCCCAGAACACAATTGCAACTGCATCTACGATTTTGTTTGTACAGTTGTTTGAACCAGAAGCCTAAAGACTACAACAATGTCTCAAAAATAATACGTCTCCCCACAAATACAAAGGCAAGGCTTACGTTCTAGACAAAACTAGCTTATCAAAACAATGCTTCTTCACAGACTGCTAACAAGCTCTTTGAAAATTGACTGTTGGTTCTTGGGAGCTGTTACAGTCTTGGCCTCATTCTTCAGGCCATTCTCTTGATGTACGAGCTTGCAGCTGTAATTATTCTCATATATCAGATCTGGCTTCACCTGCTAACTGTTTGTCATCATCAGTCCCAATTTACTGTGGCCAGGAGCTGCAGAGGAAGTGTAACACAAGCCATTAAAGCCAAGAGAAATACAGCAGCGTCACTGGCTGTACCAAATGCAAAGACGTGGTCGCTCAATAAAAGCAATCACACATGAATTTGAAGGGGTATTGAGCGGAGATGACAGAAGTTGTGATCCTATGGGAAAGAAGGATGGAGCAGGAAGCAGGGTAAGGGCAGCCAGAGGAGAAAGCTAACAGCTAATGTAATAAAATGACCACTTCACTGGTGTATGCATCACTCCATCCAACTCCTTCTCTTTCTTTCTCTTTGCAGTTGCAGAGGCTGAAGAGGTCCCTGTCCTTCAAGTCCGTCATGCGCAGCAAAAGCGTGGACAATTTCTTCCAGAGAAACGGCGACTCGCGGCCTCCCCCCGACCTCATAACCCCGGCTCGTCCCGCCTCTCCCCCTACCCCTCACGCCCCTCCTTGGACTCTCCTCTGGGTTACGAGCGCTCCCCTCACTCTCCCCCTCCGCCAGCCCTAACCCGTCTCTGTCATCGCACTCGCCCTCCGTAAGCCCCTCCATAGTGTCCCAGTTCAAACCGCAGCCCAAATCTCAGGTCCAGCCCGTCCAGCCCATGAAGCCCCACTGTTTCCAGGAGCACGTCTTCCGCAGAGCCACCAACTGTCACCGATGCAAACACGCCATTCAAGGTAAGGCCGGATATGGAGCTCAGGACCAATGATTTACATACAATAGTTATGAAATCAAAACTGCACATTTCAATGGGCCTATATAATCCTGCGCTTTAAAGCAGCTTCAAAGTTATGTAGAAACATACTTTGAAGTGCAGAACATACACTTCCTGGACAGAAAAAGGGTTTTGTCGGGCAGTGTACTTTGAGTTTGGTTTTTGTTTGATTCTCGCATCTTTCTCTAATTTTACATATTCAGTCCAGACTGTTGGTCTGTTTGATGAGCGCTGTAGACACAAGGGCATTTTAAATGACCTAATATAAAGGACTTTGCGTGTCTTCAAGGGTAGGAGCATTTAGTGTATCTTTTCGAGAATGTGGGCTATATTGTATACACGCATCTATACGCTTAGTTAAAAGAGTAAGACAACATTAAGTCATAAACTGTTGTGAATGTTAATGAATGTAGAACATAATGGACATGGTTCTAATTAGAATTGTCCGTCTGTGCAGGGAATTCGAAGCAGGGGCTGCGGTGTAAAGCCTGTAAGCTGGCAGCCCACCTCTGGTGCTCCTCCGAGCTCTCTCAGCAGCCTTGTACTGGGAAGGTAAGTTATTGTAGCATTTCAATGCGCTCCACCACGTACTTAAGAACTATACATTACAGCCCACACAGAGACAACCATATGGCAGCGGCTCTCAAGTGATTATCAGTTTATGCAGTTTATGGTGAGGGGGACAATATTATCCAGAGAGTCAAGTTGTTATTCAGAATTGTTTTGTAGTCTAGATATTAAAACTCAGAAAGCAAACAGATTAATAAAGAAAAATAAATATAAGAGCAGAGGCCTATAACAATATCTTGCAATGAATTGAAATGGGCTAGACGCAAACTCTGTCAATTCTGGGGTATATGCTATAGCTGTAGACAGTCTCTTAACAGTATCATACACTGAATAGGATATTTCCAAATCTATCTCAAAATTCTGACTACAGTATGAAAATAAATATGCATTGTCTGCAAATTTAAAGAGCATCTAGCCTGTGTAATTGCCTTCCAGTCCTCCAGCTGAAATTGTCTTTACTTTTGGGCTAAGCCTCAAAGCCCCCATTTTGCTCCAAGAGGATAAAGCTCCTTGGAGAGGGGCTGCAGACTGATGAAAGCTACTATACCGTGGAGCCAAAGTCGGTGTGAGATGTGTGAAAGGGCTAGCAGCGGGATCATACTGTCTCCCTGCTAAAAATACCATCAGATCTGGGAAGGGAGATTGACATTGATAAAGTTCATAGCCATGTCGCAGTGTTTTTTCCACTTTGGCTTTTCATCCCTATTCTGGCATGTGCTGCTCTTCTCACATCTCGCCCTCCCTCTGCTCTGGCCTGGTGCTACATTTCCTCTAAACTCAGTAGAAAAATCAATATCTGTCTGTAGCAGCTGGTTGGGTTAATTCACTGTGAAATTCACAGTGTTTGAGGAGC
Organism: Neogobius melanostomus; assembly: GCA_007210695.1. Lineage (NCBI taxonomy): Eukaryota > Metazoa > Chordata > Actinopteri > Gobiiformes > Gobiidae > Neogobius > Neogobius melanostomus. The sequence continues at coordinate 2,650,286 of VHKM01000299.1, read as the reverse complement.
ACACAATCCCCTGGAGGAGACGACACAGGAGCCTCTCCAAGCCCCCAGTGACGTTCCTCTCCCATCTCTGCGCTCATCAAAGCACCAATCAGGCACTGTACACAGAAAAGAGAGGATATTTGGGATCTCATCTTTAAAAAATATACCCGCTGAACTCTACGCCCCAAAGTCAATTTATTCATTAAAATATTTACTCCCCGTTCATTAAAGAACCAATTCATTTCTGTAACAACATTGAAACCTGTCCATTTAAAAGCCTTAAAGGTGCATTATGCAACTTTTTATGTGAAAATAAAAGGTTTTATTCGTGTGTATTTGTATTTGTAGTGATCCAGCGATTAGCTTGGCGCCTTTATTTTCCATCACAGTGGCCTCTATTATGCTCCAGGATCAATTGGTTTTAGAGTTTTCACTGCTGGCGGACCCTCTCACCAGAAAACCTACAATTTTTTTTTTTTAAAGTTAAAAGAAGTTAACCATGTTAACCACACATACAGCCATTGGGTCACTAAGAGGTACACTACGCACAAATATCAAGATTTGGTTTGGTTTTTCGCATAAAAAGTTGCGTAATGAGCCTTTAAAGCAGTACTAAGTAACTCATGCCCCTAGAGGCCATAAGCACCACTGCAGGTGTCGTAGCATGTTTCGGTTTTTTACTCATCAACTGTCCGTGAGAGTAAATACTACGCTGACAGAAAAGACAAAGGGAGAGAGGGATATTGTACATTGTGCCACAACTCAATGACACAATGGAGATCATTTTTTTCACTCAAACTTGGCTGTAAACACTGCTAAAGTGGCGCTAGCCCGCAGTTAGCTTTGTCCGTTAGCCTGTTAGCTACTTCTTCATGATTCTATTAATGTGTATTGCACCTCCAACCCAGAGGAAGGGAAGTTGCAAGGGTGGTTTTCTGGACAGAGACACTAGGGGGAGATGAAAGACCTCACAATCATCCCATTAACACTTGCATTACCCCCAGAGGGACTACGAAAGGATTTATTATGGTAAACAAGTTACTTAGTTCTTCTTTAAGGTCCCAAGATAATGAACAAAATGTGTAGATGTTAGAAGCGTGGACTCATGTTGACTTGAATTTATCGGAGCATGATATATACTCGACACAACAGACAGTATGGGGGGGGGGAATACAGAAAAAAATGTAAAAGTTTCCTATTTGACTTTTTTTGTTGTTATCTACCAATCTCCCAGGTCAAAGATAATAATACAGATTTTATCTTGTTGAGTTCATCCTGGCTTACATTCTGCCTATTTGCTGAGTGCACCTGTTTATGACCAATTCGTTTTAAATGCGCTCCAAATTAAAGTGCTCAGATTGCTTTGGCATCTTGACAAACATCTCTGGATCAATGTGATTAAAGTAGAGGTGCATCGCGGTTTGATTAAAGCAGCGGACAGCTGAGGTCTGCGCTCAATAATTGTCTTTGCAGGAAATTGTCCACACGTCGCCCTCACTGCGGGAGATCAGGCTGCGACTAATTTAGCTTCTTTCACCTTCAACTGGCTTTACTGTATCTTACAGAGTATTTTACTCAGTGCAAAAGCATAGCATGTATTAGAACAGCAGGAGTCTTGGGTTCTGTGATGCAGCGAGAAATGTCATGGAAGATGAAATGTACCACCAACACACAGCCACAGCATATATCCATCCATCCATATCCATCCATCCATCCATCTATTTTCTTCCACTTGTCCGTTGCCGGGTCGTGGGGGCAGCCGTTGGAGCTGCCCAGATCACATTGCACCAGCCCCTTATGGCTCCTCCTGCAGTGGTGGGTCCACAGAAGGACGGCCTCATGGTTCTAACCGGGCCTGTTGGTCTCTCATAAGGGGCTTCTGAACCGCTCTTTGTCTGACCCGTCACCTAGGACCTGTTTGCCATGGGGACCCTACCAGGGGCACGAAGCCCCGACAACAGAGCTCCCAGGTCATTCAGGTGCTCAAACCCCTCCACCACGTTATGGTGGCGGTTCCAGGAGGGGGCACAGCATATACCGTATAGCATATTGCTTTTTTAACTTTTGGATGTCTTCTGTAAATTGCGATAAATAAATGTAGTCAATGTTGTTGCTGTAGTCAGATTTGAGTTCTCATTTTGTTTCTTTCGATAACATTTTCCAAATAAAGAACAAATACAACTTTTAAAGAGGATTTGTTGTTTAAAGAGGATCAGTTGTTAAAATTAGAACTTTGAAATACATTGTCACTATATACACATCTAAAAATACAGCAGTATTTTAGTTTGAAATATCTGTGCCAACATGATTAAAGCAAGAATCATTTTGACACGGACACCTGCGTGCTTCTTCACATCTTGGCTTGGAAGCAGCATAGAAATATAAAGTTATGCACACTCAATGAGGTCAGGAGAAGTGGTGTTTAAGCTAATGTGAAAACTAATGGAGAGTGCGTTATTGGCAACACTATACGTTATGTAATACAGTTAGTGTTATAATGCAGAAATGATGTCTTTACTGGAAATGGCCTTTGTCTTGTAACTGTGTGGGACATTGCGACAAAGTACAGTATGCTATTACTACTCTTTGTTTTAATATGGTCAAGTTTCATGTCACAGTAAATGGTCAGGCCAACAGTATTTTCAAATAATTTAAAGGTATTTTTTAAGTTTTATTTATGGTTTGCGCTACAAATGTGTAAGTGAAAGTAATAGCCACGACAAGTGACGCTGCTATTGCTTTGCCTTTAAGTTGTTAAGGAAGTACTGTTATAATGTTCATATAATATGCAAGCTGGGGGTGGACGATATGACACAAAATATATTTAGCATGATAGGCGATGTGTGTGATTTTTCCTGATTGATGAACACTGTGCTTTCTTATCTCCTACATGCCTGCCCTATAAGTATTTAATGTGCAAACTCTTCTTCTGAGAGTTCGCACTTTGCTGAAATTCGTTAAATCGCCATGTCCCCATTATTACAATCTCTCCAAACAGGCCGATTATCACAGCTTTAGATTGAGAATCAAGATTCCGTGCTGCATTCATAATAATACAAAAATAGTTTCACATTGAGACAATAAGTCAGCTTTTGTAAACTCCTTTTTCTGCTCGGAGTGACGTTTCTCCTCTCTCCCTTGTCGTTTGATTCCTCCAGGGCGGAGCCTTTAAAAGAAACTTCAGCTCCCCCATGCTCAGCATTGATCCACTGAGCGCCGTTCGAGAGGCTCCCGCTGCCCAAGGTGAGCGATGGACCCACTGTCAGAGTCGTCACATTGTAAAAAATGTACAAATTAATGATTGAGTCCAGGGAAGAGTGATCACTGTGGCCTTCACTGAAAATAGTGTGAATAAGAGCAAGAGTAAGCGGTAAATACTGTGCTTATATAAATCAGCCTTAACATTGTGACATTATTCACATCTGGACCAAAACTGCAATTAGAATTAGTGAATTGCAAATGCTGCAATTATTTACAAAATATATTGTACTGACAACAACGGCAATCCAGATACACTGTCACTTTTGGAAAAGTGTGTATTGGCCAGGCTATAATCTCCTTTCTTTTACTATACTGTATACTGTATATATACAACTTGCTCTGTGCTCACCTCATTAACAAGAACAGTTGATATTTCTCTCAAATCTTAATACTCATGTACATTTGTCGTGGGAACTGACTAAAAAGAGGTAGAAAATCTAGCCTCAATTGCATTTACTGTAAATATTAGACAGAAAAGTAGTAGATTTGTCGATATTCTGACCATAATGACCGCTTGGTGCCTGTATATGCATTATTTACTTATGTATTTATTCAATATTCTCATGAAGAAGGGGAAACCTGCGTTTTGGACCCTGTTTATGAAGCTCTGCGCTACGGCACGTCTCTGGCACAAATGAGCAGATCGAGTTTCAGCAGCATCTCTGAGTCTCCATGTCATGAGGTAAAGATGCAAGTGGACACAAGAAGGCCGTCCGTTCCTTCCAGTGTCCATCTAAGAAGTTTTCTGTTTTGTTCCTCTAAGGAAAAACTACTGGAGAAACTCGAAAACCAACCGATCGCTGAAGAGGAGTCAATACCAGGAAGTGAGTTACGGAGGGTCAGAATTGATTGTGAGTGCAGCCTTGTGTGTGTTTGTGATGATGGTTTTGTTCCCTTTTATGTTAGTATAGAAATATGTGAAAAACCATTCAGGCCTTTTCTGGACAAAATAAGTAATGGGTGTAATGGTTTGGAGCACTTTCCACTGGCAATGAGGTGAATTAACCATAGTAAACATAAAATACAGACGACAGCATGCTAACAGATCGATGGTGGTCCAGTGATAGTTTGATAGTTTATGGGAACTGAAAATGTTCCTTTCAGTTTTGCTCTATTACACAACAAAATCCAGGAAACACAGTTAGTAGTGCTTTCTGTAGTTGAAGAAGAAAGCCCTTGCAGTGTTGGTTACTTAAAATTAAGACAATTAAAATAAATTGTAATATATTCTATATTAGTAATTACAGCTTTAAAAGTGTAATATGTTTGTATTACATACTACTGTTTCAAAATGTAGCTGAGACTTACACTTTGAGTTACTTATGAGTTAGTTTTGGAAAATATAACTTAACTTAATTGTTAATTGTTTAGTAAGACAATAAGAACTAAACCAGTGTTATTGTTGCAACCACATTATTTAATAAGTATATGAACAGGGGTGGGAGTCAATAAGCTTGTCTTCTTCCCACTCCTTTTCGAGCTAGAATGTTATTTCTTTTTTATATCTTTTCTGGCTTTTGTGCCTGTGTTGTATAGCTCGAAATAAAAAATCAATCAATCAATATACACTGAAAACAGTAATAATACCACTGAGCAAAAGTGCAGTCAGAGATTTCCTTTTCCTTCTCTTTCCCCCATTCTCTCATGTCTTGTTTTAACGACATTAATTACAGACTGCAGATCTTATACACCAACCTCCAACTTGATTTGTTATGCTGCATTATATTTGGGGGAGTTTGGCACTTTTTCGTTCATACGTTTAAATGTAATGACTAATACATTCCCGTATTTTGTTTAGTTAATATGTTATATTCCTTAGTAATATATTATTGTAACTCTTTACTTTTGTAATGTCTTCTTTTATCGTAAAGAATATAAAGACAATGAGTCACTTGAAGTAGGATGCAAGGCGATATACTTTAGCCCTCTTCTTGGCACTGATACCCCCATAAAAGATCAACCATCTTATTCATCAAACTAGGATCCATAAGCGTTATAATGTTTTTGTATGATTCAGCACAACCTTTAATCAATTACATCTAATCCCTATTTTTACAAACTGCACCATCAGCTACTACCGCAGGACTAATGTGTGCTCAGCCCTCTCTCCCGCCCCCCCCCGGAGATGGGACGATCCGTTTGTCCTGCTCCTCCACTGTACATGACCTTGTCCACACTGCCCCGCTTCACTTTTTGTCCTTTCTGTCACTTTCTGTCTTTTCCTCTCAGTTTCGTCCAATAATCCGCCTCTCCTTCCCGTCTTTCTCTCTCTCGCTCTCTGTTTATCCACCTAATGTTATTTATTTCCCCTCTGATGTTACAGTGCTCACGCCGCCTGAAAGTGAGAAGGCTGATTCAGAAGACAGGGTCAGCCTGAAGGTGTGTAGTCAGCATCTCTGTCTCCGCTTTTTGCTTTTCCTTGATTAAATGCACCCTCTCTCCTGCAAAAGGGAGAGAAAACTGTATTGTATAAGTTGACTTAGTGCTACATTTTTACCACTACTACTGCTACTACTACTACACTACTACTACCACTATCAAAGTTGATTTGTATAGCAGTTTACAATAACACAAAGAAAAACAAATTAACAATATTTCCTGGGTTTTAGAGTATTTTTAACATGTTTAGGTTGCTGTTGTGTTGGATCATATTCCTCAAAATCATCTGGAGGGACATAAATGGGATTAAATGCTCGGGCTACGCATTTACTACCTAAGTATAAAGGTAACTATTGCTTTGCTTGTGTTTTCAGACGCCGAAACGTGTTGAGGTCCACTCTGTGCACACCTACGTCGCCCTGTACAAGTTCCTGCCTCAAGAGAAGAACGACCTGGAGCTACAGTGAGTACACTACGAGCGCATTTTCTCCAGTTTAGCATCACCAACTCTAAAAGCTTACAACCTATAGACCATTGTGACTTCTCATTTTAAAGCTAAGACCTACAAAACTCATCTAAGCTAGTCTTTTTCCTTGTGTTGTTGCCACGTTGTCGTCACTTATTTTGACATTTCTTTTCATTGTTTTTTGTTTCTCTTTGTGCCATTTTTGCTCCTTTTCCGTCACAATTCTTTTTCACTTTTTTGTCACATTTTTGTCACTTTTTTATCAGCCTTTCGTCGCTTTTTCATCCTTGGAAGGTTTGGAATAAAGAAGGAAACTATAGACACTGCATCGGTTAGCTCTGATGCTACTAGCTTTTGGTTTGCGATAGCTTAATGGTAAAAGACCCGGTAATTAATGGCAATGTTCTTAACTAAAAATAACATTTGCCTCTAACCCCAAACAACCTCTTTGTTCTGTGAGCTTGTGCAAAGTGTTACCAATTGTCCTTACTGAAGCGGAAGATACCTGGGCACATTTTCACTGACATTCACACACCATCTGTTTCCCCAGTGGGACAGTGGTAGGGGGTGCAGTGTTCGGAACGGGAGGGGAGCGCCTGATAGGAGGCCCGGGAAGGACAAATGGCCATGCTGCGTTTGACCAAAAGACTCCATACTTGAATGTCTGTGGGAGGCGGCAGCGCGGCGGGACGTCCGGAGCTAATCAAGAGTGCAGCGATACAACATGTCTTTAGTCAACACAGATATGCAGAGAGCGCCTCAGAGAAGAGGAGCTAATGGGATTTAAATGAATGTTTGCATAGACCAGTTCAACCCACGCTGAGGGTTTAGCAAAAGGGAGCACTAGCTACATTTATGCAATAAAGTTTTCAGGAATGTTACCAAACTTAACCCCTCCTTAACTCCAGTTCGGCATTACCCAAATCTAAACGCTTCTCAACTGGAGCTTACTGCCTATAGGCTAGTGTAACGCCTTATTTGAAAGACCTTCAAAACCGGATCTTTTTCTTGCGTTGTTGCCATGTTGGCGCCGTGTTTTTTGTCTTATTTGTTTGTTTTTGTCATTTTTTTGTTACATTTTTGTCACTTTTTTGTTGCATTTTTGTCACGTTTTTTGTGTGTGCATTTTTGTCATTTTTTGTTTTGTTTTCATTCTCGTTTTTGTCTCATTTTTGTCGCTATTTTGACACTTTTTTCAAGAAGCTTTTATATTTGGGTCAAGCCAAACTGGAGAAAATGTGCTCGGTTCAGGTGGGGGTTAAGAGGTTAAAGAGCAGAGAAATACAATGATTTTTGGAGCTTTCAACTATGGTATGATGTTGCTACCTCATTAAAACATACCTTGCCTTTATTAATGCATGTTCGAGTAATTCTGCATATTCAGTCTGTCTCCCTCTCAAGGGATAAGAACACTTGACCTCCATCTGCTGATATCGTGGAGGTGCTCTGTATAATTAAATTCAGACAACTTTACCCGACTTGTTCTACATCAATCTATTTATGGCGCCTTAACAACAGCCAAAAGGTGTTGCCTTATCTCTGACATTTGAAATCAGTCAAAGTTCTAATCATCTCAGCGCTCAGATTGCCTCCACTACATATACAAAACTCCTACAATAGTTAAGTGTTTTGTATACTCAAAAATGTAAGCTGAATTTGCTGATCCGTGCACAGTTGTGAAACATAAATAACTACAGTATGTATGTTTTAATGAGAATTTTAGTAATTTCATTAGTTTTTGGACCTGGAATAACACATTAGTTATTGACTTTGAACTGAGACATAAAACTGTCTAATATGACGAGTGATTGTGTACAGAGTGTGGGACTTGGAAGGTTGGCAGTTCCGCAGTGTGTCCTTGGGCAAAACACTTAACTCGTCTCATCAAACTGACACAAATCCTACAATAAATGTGATTATATATCATCGTTGTGCCTTTTTGTTTCAGTCCTGGCGACAGAATACAAGTGACAGACGACGCCAATGAGGACTGGTGGAAGGTGGGTTTGCTTCTTTTGATCGTGTACTTCGAAAGCGCATTGAATCACTGCCCATTCATTGACTTCCCACTCACTGAGACCACCATTTTAATACATTGCACCGCTCTTGAGTAACAATATGACGAGTGTTGCTCTGAAGGACGGCCGTGTGGGTGGACTAGTTACCATAGAAAAGAGACAAGACACATTACAGACAGCACTTAATGAGATCTTTCGTCACCCTTTACCTGTTTTCTAACGGAAATGAGAATATACTACTATTAACAACAGAAATGTCACTATGAATGAACAGATTGGCATTTAAATGTTAACTGAAGGATTTGCAGACATCTATTTTACCTTGAGCTGCATATAATTTATGACTTCCTGTGAATCTGAAGTAAATGACATGGTGAGTTTATTCATCAAACCCAATTTGAACAAAGTAATTCAAAGTGCTTTGCAGAGCTAGAGGTTTGCATTAAAGAAGAAGTACTGTAAGACCAATAAAATGTATAGAGTGCCGATGAAATACTTTCAGTTGTCATATACTATAGCTAGATATAAGCAGAACCATTTCCAGCTTGGATTTTGACAGTGTCAGTGAAGAAGCCTGTCTCATATCTTCAAGACGGCTTACAGATGCATAAGTAAATTCCAGTGTATAAAACAACTACCATTATGAAATAGACCCTGGACCTATAGAAAAACACATTGGTTGTTGAGTTAATAACCAATGTGACATTAAAGCTCTTGGTTCATTGGTACAAGCGTCGCTCATGGGGAATTATAAAGTTAATTCGGCCCTCACATATTGCCTTTATCATATTGTAAATCAGTACATTTGGGCGCCGACCTTCTACATGACTTGTGGCCTAGTAAACGTGGCACATTGTCTGTGCGTAGACTGTTAGTGCCTACGTGTAACCGAGACTATTTAACTCTCTTCATGTGGAAGTATCGCCAGACTCTGAATGATCAATGCCCTGAACACTGTGTTGACTGTTCAAATGTCTCCAGGCCTGTATTACGGTAATAAACTTCTTCTACTTAAGACATCCAGACTTGGTTCCATCCTTCCACTCATGTCTCTCTGGACTTCTTTAGTATTTCCCTAACAGTCGCAAACATCTGTACGCAAACTACGCAGCTGATTGTCCCGTGGAAAACCCTTGGGTTTTGGTTTTCCTCTGTGCCATAGTCCCTAAAGACAATACAGAGGATTATAGCTCCACAAATACTTTCAAAAGGATTTATGGTGTAGGTTGGCAGAAATATGTGAGAGACACTTTTCTGATCTTTTGAGTCTTTTTTGCAAACGTTAACAATGAATGGTTAAAAATGGCAGTTACAGAGAAAATCTGACTGCGCTTTACTTTGCAGCACAGTAATAACATGGTAATAGGATGGAGAAAGCTCGAAACTGGGGATAAGGAGAGATATACTTTTGCAGCCCTGTTTCCATATTATTGGCAGAAAGTACAAACCTTTTTACATGTTACAAATCTGAGCAGTAGGTTGTCAGCGGCTCCACTCCGCAGACATGTTGTGTACAGTGCCTTTAAACATCTCATTAAGAATCAGCTCGTAAAAATTACACGCAAACTCTCAAGGACTAACGGGCCTGTTTTTCAACGTTGCGCCTTCATGTTTGTTTCTGTTGTATTTACCAGGGGAAAATCAGGGACAAGGTGGGCTTTTTCCCGGCCAACTTTGTGCAGCGAGTGCGTCCCGGCGAACGGGTGTGGAAGGTCACCGCCGGTTTCCACGGCAACCGAGAGAAAGGCCAAATGAGCGTCAAAGAGGCTCAGGTGAAATGTGCACACAACAACAAAAACATACACGATCCCCTCTTCCTCTCTCTGTCGCTCACCCCCTCCCTCCCTATGGCTTACATAAAGGGAGAGGATGGATGTAATGTGATGCAAATGGATGCAGTAAAATGCTGAAATTACAGAGGACAGAGAGGTGCAGGTTTCAGTACAGCGTTTAGCACCCGTCCAAATGGTGCAATTGAATTTACTGAAGGTCAGCACTGTATGTGCTGTGAAGAGGAGCAAAAGTCTAGTTTGTGCACAAAGTGAAAATTAGACAGTTTAAGTCAATAAGCTCTAAATACGTTTGCTTTGATTTACCTAGCCTGTTTTACTATATTGTTGTAGCATACACAAAAAATATGTAATACCGGCACTAGATGCAACATTTAAAAGCATACATAAACAGGGTTTCCGTGGGGCAGTAAAAGCATTAAAGTGCATATGACAGATTTTAATGCTCTTGAAAATATGACTTATTTAGATGGATTACATCAGTTGCAAGTTCATCAGTTGCATAGTTATCATTTTTTTCAGTGAAGCAGCAATTTTAATGAAGAAATGTTGGGCAGAAAAGTTATTTTTTTTAATTTTTAAGCTGCTAACAGGAAGTGACATAAAAGAAGGTAACATTCCATAGCAGTTTGACTCATTCATTTCCCATTGACTTAACATGGTTGCACGCAACAGTTTAAAATTGTTTACCTTCTTCGATGTCACTTCCTGTCGGTGTCCAATAAGGAAGTGAAAACATAAACATCACAAAAATGGTCAAACTAAAGAAAACTGGGTATAATCTTTAGCAAAATCTTAAATATAATCGGTCCTCCTAACCTGTGTTTTAGCAAAAATGTGTCTAATGTGTCATATGCACTTTAAAGCTCATTAAATGAATTTAGCCAAAATCAAGGCCTTGAATGTCTGAAATTATGACATTACTCATCAATTTTTACTGTTTAAGTTAATTGAAAATTCCAAAATGATGGTCTAAAACATATTCAGTTGCTGTTTTGGCTGAAATTGACCACTTTCTTTTTCTTTTGCTCAAAACTTTTTTCCAATTCCCTTTCCTCTGTTTCATGAAAGTTTGCAAATTTAAAAATGAATATGTATAGTTTTTTTTTCTGCGTCTGTGGCATTAAAATATAGTGTTTGGGCATTAAAAAGACATTAAAAAGCATTAAATGTGACTTTGAAATTGCTTCTGCCTGTACAAACCCTGATAAAAAAGTTGAACTTGTTTAAAAAAAAAAGCCAAAATAATAACTCTTAATCTCATCAATATTTTTTAGATTAAGTGATTCTTAACGCTGATTTTTTTTTTTTTTTTTTTTTTTTTTTTTTTTTTTTTTTTTTTTTTTTTGTATAGTTTGTGAAAATACAGCAATAGAAGTATATTTTCTCTGGAGTTTGAATGAAAAACAGCAGTTGTTCTACACCTTAAAAAGGTTTAGATCTATTGCGTCAGGCTGTGTCTGTGTATAAGAGCCTCGGAGTCTGGCGCAGGTGATCAATATCTCTGAAGTTATTTTTGAGCCTCCTTTTTTGTCACGCAGATCTGTGTGGGGAAGAATGAGGAGATCGAAGGCTTTTTGCGAATGAGCAGCGGAAAAAAGAGAGGCATGGTCCCAGTCAAGAACCTGATGGAAATATGAAGCTTTGGCAGCGCACACCTCTCCTTGACACTGGAAAAGGTCACTGAACTGTGATCCCCTCAGGAGCGTTTAGCCGAAAACCTCAATGAAGCCAGCTCTTTAAACATCATCAGCTTGAGTGGATAACCGCGTAGCTCCAACCACAAGTTTGCTCTTTCTGCCTGAAGACTTACAAGCGCAGTCGGCCAAGGGTTTTCTCTAAAATGTATTCAGGCTAGAGGCTGCTAATCTTGTAGCGCACTCACAACAGAGATGTAGCAAGTGAACAGTGGGAAAGTCTGGCTACCTCAATAGCCGTCTCCAGTGGCCTGCGTAAGACTTAAATGATGTCAATATTATTGTTACTAAAGACATGTGGGAACTTTCTGCATTTGACTGTATCTCATCACATGTATTTACGTATTATTTATTTTGGGAGAGTGGCTCACAAACTTAGATTTCGAGTTTAAAAAGCGATGAAGATTAACTATGTTGTGACTCATGAACATACAACACACAATGAGATTAATAGAAGTAGAATGTTTAACTGAGACTTTAAATCACTTTAAATTGACAATAATCATGCTATGATTTGTAGTTTTGGTTAGTTGTTGCCACATAGCTGATTGATCCCTTTAAATTCTCAATATTTTAAATTTTTTGAGGTTATGTCTATGGGTAAAATTAAAGCAGTACTAAGTAACTTGTTTACCTTAATAAATCCTTTTCGTAGTCCCTTTGGGGTAATACAAGTGTTAATGGGATGATTGGGGGGTCTTTCATCTCCCCCTGGTGTCAAGCCAGAAAACCACATTTGCAACTTGAGAGCCACCGGGTCGGAGTCACCAATACACACTAATGGAATCACGAAGAAGAAGCTAACAGGCTAACGGGCAAAGCTAACTGCAGGCTAGCGCCATTTTAAACAGTATTTACAGCCAAGTCAGCGTAGTATTTACTCTCACGGACAATTAATGAGTAAAAACGCAACTTGCTACGACACCTGCAGTTGCGCTTATGGCCTCTAGGGGCAAGAGTTACTTAGTACTGCTTTAAGAAGATTTGATTTTGGAACGAAGGGGGCGGGACTTTTGTGTTCTATAACTAAGGTACTAAATGAGAAATCTCAGACTAAACTGGAACCAAACCTATATTTAAGGCTGTAGACCAAGACTAAACGGTGCTCCATTTCAAATGTAAGTCTCAGCTACAGGCAGCCTGTCAATACCATGGGGTACTCGCTCCATAGTTTGAGAACTGGCGATGTACCACATGTACCTTATGTTTCTTATTGCTCCTGTTTGTTCTTGATGTACATACTGTTTCAGTTAACATACTTTGTATGCCTTTAAATCTATGGTCAAATGAAGGTCAACACAAATGTATCATTTAGTGTTTCTAAATCTCTGGTGATTATATCCTGCTCTTCACAACTCCAATGTGACGAAAGCCTGGGGACAGTGCGTTTTACCCTCACTGTGTCCTTCAGTCACACTCTGCAGTCAGACTTCACAGCCTCTCCTTCCGTACACATAACTTCCTGTCATTACAGCCCTACAGTATCTACCACAAAGTTTATCTTTATGTAATGTCCCGTAATCTTCCTGTCAGGTCTAATTGTGCAAAGCAGAGCTTGGATGGCTGTTGTCTTGAATCTTTGATGTGCTTGATTTAATTTCAGTGAACAGACAGCAGATGTTATTATCCCAAGAAGTTGTCACTACAGTTGTCAGACAGTCATACCAAACCTTGGTCTGATTTATTTGTTCTCTTTGTAGCTGAGGTTTCAGAAACACTGGTTGTTCCAGAGCTGTCCCATATTATTATGTCACACAGGAACTCCACACAAGTTCATAATACATAATAAAGTGGAGCTTTACATTTCCGTAAACAAACAATCCCATCCAAATACCCATCTACAATGCATCCTAGATGTACAGCATGTAATCAACAGTGCATCATTAAATCTTTTTCAACTTTAGCCTCAGATGTTTCTGAAATGTCACCGGAGAAGCACCTGCCATTAGTTTGTTTTAAGTTTAAAACATGGGGGTTGTGTCAGACTTAACCATGGCAATAAATGTAAATATGACTTTGTACATAGACTTCTAAAGACTGTATGCACTTGGCTCTCCATAACTCGCTCTAGAGCCAGATGAGGGCATTACTTTCACAAAGTCAAAAATAGGTCCCACACACGTAACATGTATGCATCGATTAACATCAGCACAAATTTCAAAATACTATGCACAAAAGCTCTTGTCACACTTTATTTTATATTCTCAATAAAGTCACACGATAAAGTCACACGTATCAGCATTTATCTCTATACATAAAACATATATTACATACTCATGAGCGACCCTCTTGGACCTGAGTCTGCATCTTACTACTATCATTGACTTGAATCGAGATTGGCTCAGGATCAATTCAATCCAGGTCTTTGCTCACTTCAGTGCACCCCTTCAGGCTAGTTCTCTGCATGGCTAGCTGCTCTGTGATGCTCACCTATCAATAAAGTTGCATCAAATATCTGTGTGTCCTGCATGATTTATTGAGTAAGAGATCACTTTTTGGAGTGGAACATTGTGAGTAAACAATGAGAGATTTTTTGTTTCTACAATACAGAATAGTCCATCCATCCATCTTCTTCCACTTGTCCGTTGCCGAGTCGTGGGGGCAGCCGTTGGAGCTGCCCAAATCACATTGCACCAGCCCCTTGGCTCCTCCTGCAGGTGGTGGGTCCACAGAAGGACGGCCTCATGGTCTAACCGGGCCTGTTGGTCTCTCATAAGGGGCTTCTGAACCGCTCTTTGTCTGACCCGTCACCTACAGTAGGACCTGTTTGCCATGGGTGCACGAAGCCCCGACAACAGAGCTCCCAGGATCATTCAGGTGCTCAAACCCCTCCACCACGTTAAGGTGGCGGTTCCAGGAGGGGATTTAAGAATAGTAAGTGTGGAAAAAATAAAGCCACCATTAGCAGATTGAAGTTCAGGCTCTGCACTATAACCTTATTATCGCTGTATCATTTCGCACTTAAATTTGTAATCTCCTTCCAAACTGATAAACGTTTTCCTGGAGCAGCCAAAACACTGACTTTGCAGAGAGCTATGCACGTTCCTAATGACCATAAATAATGAGATTAAGCATTCTTAAAATTAATTGGCTGCAGAGGAGCAGAGCTACTCCTGGCAGCCCATAAAATATACTGGTGCAGATTGGTTTGTGCCAGTGCTGTGGAGAGAGGAGCATTTCTGCCATGACCCAGTTCTGCTATCACATTAGATCAAATATGATTTTGGCCTCTGAAGAAATGAGGGCTGTGGATGTGGATTGAGCTTTCAGTTGAAAACGCTGACTTTGAAGCTCAAAACAAAATGGTCTAAGTAAATGCGTTATTAACCTCAAGAACCGCAATGTTTACCGGGTGCTTTTGAGGCAAGACACATAATCTTGGCTAATAGCTATCCAGGATGAACGCCGCCTATGGCACATATAGTTTCAAAGTGCTTCAAAAAGTAGCTCCATTTTTATGATATACAAAAAAAAAAAAGGATGAGAAGCTTAAATATATAAAACAAATCAAGTCAACATCTTCAAGTATACCTTCAAATGTACTGTGTCATGTGTATCATTCTCATTTCACTTTACTTTTTTCATTTGTGAAGCCAGCACTCCTCTGTCCTGATTCAGCTCCAAGCTCCAGTCTTAGAAATGCAGCGTCACTGAGCTGCTGTGAGGCTACTGCTGCTGGTTCTTTTAATTAACAAAAACACTCCTAATTCCACCGGGCTTTATGAATAATGAAACACAGGGATGTCGCCGTGCCGCCTCAGCGCTGCCTCAGGCCCCACACTGAACCTGGGCAAGATTTTAGAGGAGTTCGAGGCGTCTCATGTTGTCACTGTTTACATTTCTCAACAACAACCCGAGCCAACAGCACCACTGAATATGGAGAGAGTTTGATGCCGAGTCCCATATGCGTTGGCGAGGCTACAACTTTCTTTAATAGAGGAAATATCCTTCCCATGAATTGAACACATATTGGCTAAAGAAGGGAAATAGATACTGTATTTGTGGGAGGAGAGACCACGGTAAGCAAATCATTAAATATACTGAAACTTAGGAAAGCTTATAAACGCATCTCTGAGTGTGTTTACATGCACTCGAGTGTCCAGGTTATTAATGGGGATTTTAAGTTTCCTGGTTTTGTCTGGTTCATGTAAACACAGAATCCTGGTTTCAGTTTCCTGGATAAGCCAATACCCAGGTTATTGGAAACCAGGATATTCTCAATGGGATTATCCCACAGTTTCCAGGATACTGTATCATGTAAACTAGGTATTCTGGTTTTTCACCATTGCTGACGTACTAAGCATGTGCGAACTTTTGAAACAGATACAGCAGGAGCAAAAACTTTTCTACAGACATTTTATCTGCTTTTCAATTCTCTGTTGCTGAAGCTGGGAAAGAACTCTGCTGTTTAAGTGCTTACTTGGATAGTTCTTTTCCCTGTGCTATAGAGAAATGTCCGAAAAATCCACGCGTTAACAACATTGCTAAAGTATTGGCTCCTTACCATATTTGTTATTAACTCCGCCCCTCTCTGGAGCCTAAATATCCAGGATACTGTAGATGTAAACAGGGATAAGAGTGTCCTGGTTTCTTGGATGCATGTAAACATCATATCCAGAATACTGTCATAACAAGGACAATTACTTGCTCCCTCTTTCATTTTTTGTCATCTTTAACTTCAACTACACTTTATTTATAAAGCGCTTTTCATACCGAAGGCATCACAAAGTGCTTTACAGATTACAACATTTAAATCAATCTTTAAATTTATATCGCTATTGTTTCCTGTCACAGATGTTTCACTGAATTAAAATTCCACCTAAAGCCATGCCCTCTTCCCACAACACCTGCTCCCCTGATGCCTATTGTATGTGTTTTTGCCTCTCTTGCTACTTCAGCCCTAAGCTCTCCCGTCATTATGTTGCTTTCATATTGTTGTTGGCCCATTGGCTCCACTGCAGGGAGGTCAGGTCAAACAATTACTGTGTAGGACAAAGCTATGAGGACCTGCCTCTTAACTAAAGCGAGGAGCGTGTGAGAGGCACTTTGGGCATTCATTTGATCCAAAAAGTGGCTTAGATGGGGGTTGATGACGCAGCTTTAAAGCGGTCTTTAAGAATAGTGTGTAATCATGGAAAAACTGTCCATTAGGCTTGACAGTCCTGCTACTTTGAGTCTAGACAATGACAAGATGAAAGTTAAGAGTCCAGCCAAATTAATCTCTGCACAATGCGCTGGTACAAATACACTACGGATGAGAAATATCCAGGTGCATTAATATACGTGTTCATGAGCTATACTATTGTTTGTTTGTTTGTTTGTGTTCTTTCTGAAAATTATTGCTTTTTATTGATCATCATTATATCATGCTCTTTATACTGTAGGCTGAATATTGACATGATTTATCTTTACCACTACGCTAAAATAATGGAAAAGGCAACATATTTATGCACATTTAAACTGTATCACATGGACCTACAGTATAAACAAATATTCTGTGCATTGAGTTGTCTTGTGTATGAAACGTGCGGTATAAATTAATATGCCTTGCCATTTGAATGATGTTAAGATTTTCCCTTTAAAGTTTGGTTGATTTATATAATCTGCTTAAAACCACATCAGACAGTTGGATCAAAGCGACGCAGGCAGCAAAGACACAGATGAAAGAGTTTTGCAGCCCACACAACAACACGGATGAAGTGAACGTATCCATTTTTAATTGTGTTTATTTCCCTCTGTTCTTGCTACTTATGCATATAGGCTTGTTTGTACATTTAAGCTTTGTCATCTTTCAAATGTTGGCCAATTTCAATAAAATGACGCTGTCCAAAAATGTTTTCAGTATTGATGTCTTTGCGCCAGAGTAATTTCCGTTTTGGGAAAGATGCTTGGCTTACAGCTGACATTTTTGTCTTTCAGCAAAGTCAGTGACAACCCTGTTAGGACAAACTCAGATGAAGAAGCAGAAAATACTCAGGGTATCAGCAGGGTTTCAACGCAAGGTTTTACATTCTTGGAGCGAGAAAGAAGATGCTTAGACCCGATATGATACCGTTTTACTCCCAGAACATTTTGTTTTTAATCAGACCCGTGTGTTTTGTTCATACCATGACAGTGTAAATCAGCTGACAAGACTCGTCACAGCAACATCATGTGACTAACTCTGAGGACAATTCCAGAAAGTGGAAACTGTAAGGTGTGAAAAGACCACACTGGTCTGATTAAAAAAGAAAATGTTTTGTAAGTTAACCACCAAGACCAAATGCACTTTTTTAGATTGATATGATACTGGCAACTCTGTTTCTGCTGTTTGTTGTCTATTGTTTATGGCAGTGGTACCACCTTTAAAATATCTGATCCTTTAAGTAAGCCTACTGCCTCATGTATCATTTGACCTTCCAAAGTACCACATCAAGATCAAATCAGGACTAAACCAGGTCGAACAAGAACCAACTTGGACATACTGGGTGTCTAAACCGGAAAAAACAAACAAAAAGAAAATATCAAACTGAAATGCATGAGGCCTGCTACAGCACAAATGCAATTATCTGTAATTCAAATGAATAAAATCTAATAGCACATGACCCTGAGTGACACTGAAGAATCCCAAATACTACCAGTGGTACATATACCACAGTTTTAGAACCACTGGTCCATTGGTTTAGGGAAAGCAAGTGATGGTACAACATAGCAACATCACAGAAACAGAAATCTAATGAATGTCACCTCTACATGGTTAATAGTCCGGAATGCTGAGGGTGTGCATCTTTATTGGGCACTGAGTGTGTAGTGTCCAGTATATGTCCATGGAGAGGGAGTCTCTGCTTTTCTGCTGCAGTCATACCATACATAAGTATTTTCATTTTCTAATGATAACTGCTTGTTTTTTTCTTTTTCACTTTATAACACTCTAATCACAGCTGCCCACCAGTAGTGACAAAAGTGATGCTGACCATTTTCACCAGCAATTGCAACTCATTCACATTCAACACTCCAACCGCTAAGCCACTGTCACCCCTCTGTCATCTCTATATGCAACCTTTCAACATTAAGGTTAACTTGCCGTCAATGTTTATTAAATGAATGAATAGTAAATAAAGACTTCTCTACAAAATTTACTGCGGATGATCTTTATGCTTTTATTGACATTGATTGGCAAACGAAACAAGTCATCATCAAAGTGTTGTTGCACTCAAGTGACACTTAACTTGACCTTTCCTTCACCTTTCTCCTCTGCTTACTCCCAGGTCAGAGCTCGTGTTTTGATACTTCACCTTTACAACAGATCACGGCAGCGCCGTCCGTCATCTTCAGTCAAAATGTAAAGAAAAGAACCTCATCTTTTGCAGAGTGAAAATGCATCTCAGCTGTTAATTTGCTGTTGATGAATGGGGTCTCGCTGACTCATTTATTTTGAAATGAAGTGTTTAGTGTTGCTCAGTTTGCTGCTGTATTTGCTGTGGCCCATAATTGCATGGATTGATTTTGCTGGGCAGGCGTAAAATAGGGAGCGTGTTTTTATAAATCCAATCTGACAAGAGTAAATAAACTCAATTATGACGAGTATCCAGTATAAAAGAATGTAAACAAATGAAATAAAAAAAAAATGAATGTAATATTTTATGTAAAGTTCAGGTTTTACATTAAATATTCTTTATTTATTCTTACGGATTCTAGCTCCTATCCATTGGAGAAACAAAGGCTTAGTTAAATTACTATCATTCCCAACACCTGCTGGTTCCTCTCCCAACATGAGGGAGCAGTGACTCTACTCTGAGCTTCTCCAGGGTGACTTAGTCCCCCTTCTGTAAGGAAGGAAACATTTCAACCTCTTCTCCGGTATCTGCCTCGGGACTACAGATGTAAATGATCAGTTATGCTATAATCTGGCACATTTACATTTTGTGTACAACTCGTATATGCTTGTTCATTAATGTGCGTTGTCCCGATCAAATAAATAAATACATTAAAATAAATAAATCTGGTCAGAATAGACTGATCTATAAATCAAGTGTGTTACCTTCCAGTTCCTTCCACTTTGGCATTTAAATGATTACATTGTGCTGACATACTTGAATGCACACAGGACAAACTGAAGTGTAATGCACAGAGGCACATGCAGAACATCAGATGACCAAAGCTCTGAGTCTATAACCTTTTGTCCTGCTACAAGCTACAGGGTAATTGCACATTGTGTTCCTATAAGGCTGCATTAGGTCCACTATAAAGAACGCTGTAAATTATGGACAATGAGGAAAAATTCTAATAATTTGTTAAAAATAAACAGGTAAATACCCTACTTTCCTGCTCTGTAAAGTAATAGACTTTATACAGACATTCATACTGTATACCCCTGCCATTGTAGAGGCTTCCATCCACTTTGTGCACCACAATGTCAGAACACTAATCACAATAACATGGTGCTTTATGTGTTTACAAGGAAAAGGAAATTGATTCTTCTGGGACTGTTTTTCCAAGCCTGTCACTGAAAGACATTTTCTTTTTGGTCACAGTGAGAAACAGTAGCCTCCAAAAATAGCTACAAATCTGGGAAAAGGTATTTTATCTGATCTTAGATGTTAATAACTGTGATGAATTCTTCAATAAGCCATCCTCAATGAGATAAAGACACTGAGACATCTTTCATCCAACAGCTCAC
The DNA here is from genome assembly GCA_007210695.1 of Neogobius melanostomus. NCBI lineage: Eukaryota > Metazoa > Chordata > Actinopteri > Gobiiformes > Gobiidae > Neogobius > Neogobius melanostomus. The sequence continues at coordinate 2,630,037 of VHKM01000299.1, read as the reverse complement.
GTGTGCACTCGACCGATGGATCATTTCACACATAACTCAATAAGAGCTTGTTATAGTGAGGATGCACTTGACACAAAGTTTGCAAATATTCTCAAATTGTAATAGGTAATTACAAAAGTCTCATTGTCAGGAGTTGTTAATAAAGTGTAATTCTTACTTTTACAGTAAATGTTATGGATTTGAAATGATCTGAACTGCCATAGAAGATCTTGAACTTTGCAGTGCATTGCCTACTACATTTGTTTAGTCCCAGGTTGAAGTAGAGTTGTAATAAAGAGTGTAGCCCCTCTTTTCCGGCCCCTATCTGAAACCATTAAGGCTCACGCTTCAGGAAGTGTATGCCTCCCGGTAATTAAGAATTGCAACAGAGCTGTGAAATGGCCAGTTTTCTCCTTCACTGATGCCTCACCAATGGGTTCCCTGTGCTGTAGCCTTAGATTGGTTTTGTCTTCTGTATATAATCATTACGTTCAGTTGAATAGTTTTATGTGCCAAGTGCTGCATGAGAAGCAGAGTGCTGAAATCAATGCAGGATGTCAGGATAAAAAAAAAGGGCATTATTCAACATGAGCTGTCAGCGGAACTCCTCAAGGCCTTTAAAATACACATTTATGAGCAAAACTGAGGGCTATTAAGTTAAAAAGCTGCCTGGCTGCCAGTAAGAAATTAATAACCTATACCTTTAGGAGCTAATCTCCAATGGAAAACTCAATGACAAGCTATTTACTTGTCTGATCCAATTGACCCTTCTTCAGTATCCACACATCAGTATCTCAATCAAATGAAGTTTAATGTTTTGATTGCCTTTGACATTTGTGTTGCCCATTCCGTGAGTAAGTTCATAAACTAATAAGAGAGAGGCACAACTTGTACAATGTAAATGGATCGAGCTTACCTAAACTAAAGGGCAATCATGGTAAAGCAGTAATAAGACACTGCCCTCTGGCGGTAAATCAGCAGAATTACAAATACATAGCTAAGCCTCTTGAACTCTAAATGGCACCCCAAAAATGTACGCAACTAGAGAGAAAGAAGACGTATTATATTGGCAAAAATATATATGAACATTTACAAAACACGCTTCACAATAAAAGCGGAGGACAGACTCTTATTTTGGAGGTATCCTGGCAACGTGTACACATCCAAAGAAGCAACGTTATTTTAGCGCAGCAGATAAAAGTGTCGACCTGTACTGTACGGTAACTAGCCTTCGTTGTTTTTGATTGTGATTTTATTTTAGGGAAACAAAAGTAAAAGCTTTACAAAAAAATAAATGCCTGTTATGAGCAACATCAGCCATAAGACGGTAGTTGTGTCAGATAAAACGTGTCCCCGCACAGTCTGGCCAAACAGATGGGTGGAATACTATTTAAGCCTTTTTAATCATCTCAACAGCAAATAAGGGGCAAAAGACATTATGAGGGACCATTGTATGTTTTGTTAGTAGCATTAATTGAGGACTCTTGTTTACTTCTTTTACATTTTAGGCTCACATCATGTCTGGGGATGTGTTGTCTTCCATTCCTCAAAAACAGCAATTGAGGGAAACTTGCAAGCAGGTCCCAAAGAAAGCGGAGCTAAGGGAAGAACAAAGCCTTTCAACCCTGTTGGCTAGGTGCATGTGTCAAGTGGAAGAGGCATTGACTTTGCAGCCAGACTGTGTGTCAGACTCAGACAGCAAAGATGATTTACTGACTAGGTCACTTCAAACCCATCACCTGCTATGTGAGGTACTGGAGAGAGCAGAAGATACTCAAGGAGATGGTGATGCACAGCTTAAGAAAGAAGTCAAAAACTCATACAAAAATGTGATGAGATGCTCCAGAGACATCCCCGGTGCTTCTGCTAATATGAAACATAGCTGTGACAAAGACATGGGGAAAATAGAGCAGCTGTTCATTGACAACTTTAAAGCCGCCATTTGCAGTGTGCTTGAACGAGGAGAGCAAGAAGAGGCTTTTTTGAAGGTCACACCTTTCCAAGTTCCAAAAAGCGAGGCGACATTGGATGAAAGAATTGCAAGTGTAACCAAAAAGATAAGCAGCATTGATGCAAAGGTAAAAGCCTCAGGCAATCTTTACAAAGGCCAAGATTTTGTTTTTATACTATATATTCCAATTGTGTTTTAGATCTTGGATTGCAAAGCTAGAATCGAAGAATTAAAAACACCGATTGCGTTCGAGGAACCTCTCACAGATCAAGAATACCAGTCGTACTTGAACACACCGCAGCAGATCAGGCTTCAAAATGAACTTGATCATCTCACTGTCCAGCTCAATAAGTTGTTTCAGGAGAACAGAAAGAAAGAGAGAGACATCAGTGAGGTAATTTAAAGTGTAATAAAACATTTTTAAATGTTTGGTTGCAACACAATAGTAATACCCATTTTCTTGATAGGGAACTAATGTGGTGGAAGAAGAAATTGAATACATCACTGAGAGATTTGATGAAAAAATGGAAGTATCACAGGTAATATTTGAACTCATATTATCTACAGACAGGTGGGATACTGGTAGATTTAGATGTCTCAACTAATACACAGGGCTATCCAGAGTTCCTCAGGCATTTCACTATGTATGAAATCTGCTACCACTGTTGTGTCTTTCAGGCCAATTTGGAGGAGAAAGCAGCGGAGCTGAAAAGCTATGAGGACGACATCATGAGCCTGGAGGAACTGTTGGCTCCTCTAGAAGAAGAGTACAAGGAGATAGTGGCCAAGCGGGAGAGGGCTGATGAGAAGATGAGAAAGGAGCAGAAGATTCTGGAGGCCAAAACTAAAGCTGCCCTTATAGCCCAGTCCTGGTGGAGGGGACACTGTGTCCGCAAAGCAATGAAAACCAAGGATAAAAAGGGAAAGGGAAAAAGGGTAAGGGCAAGAGGAAATGAAGAGGTATTTTTTATTTTAGGAAGTAGCAAAATGCCTTCTTTATTTTTAAGTTTGAACTTATTTTAACGGCGTTTGAAAGACAAAGGTGACGTACAGCTTTGTCTGTGAGGTGGACCATCAAATGTCCACTTAATAGAATTTTGAGAGGCATTCAGACTGGAAAGTAATGTTACACATTGCCCAAATTTAATGATTAGGAAACAGTTGTTAGGACAACTGATTTCGGCATTAATATAAGTGGGCATTATTAAAAATGAAAATTAATTGACATGCAGATTGAAAACGCTCACTCAGAACTAGGAAACATACAATGTCAGCTTGCAAACCTATGTTAAGACCTCTACTGCCACCTTTAGAGACTTTATGGAATCTAATCTGGATTTTCTTAAGGTTGTCTTGAAATCAAATAATTCTTATAAAATTACGGCCAAGACATTTTTAAATCTTAATTTATTTAGCAAACGGAGATTCACAAGAATATACATAAATTTACTTCTTTGTGGTTTCCTCCTCCTTTAAGAAGTTCTTGAGCATTTCCTCTTTCTTGGCCCGGAGGCGTTCTTCTCTGCGTTTGCGGGCTTCTCTTGTCTTTGTACGACGAGCCTCTGCCTGGTCACTATTGAGAAAAAAAAAAAAAAAAGTATACATTTATAAATTAAATTTACCACCACAAACTACTAAGAGGAAAAGCAATGAGATCATTGAGTGACTTACGCAAGGAGCTTCTTGCGGGCTTTGTCTGCCTTCAGTTTGTGGATGTGTTCCATCAATATACGTTTGTTTTTGAAGACGTTACCTTTGGCTCTGAGGTACAGACTGTGGTACCTGCAGGTGTTGGAAGTTATTACTCAACATGTCTCTTTAATTGTTAACTGATTAGAAAACATTAAAATGTCTTTGTAGTTCATACATGTGTCTGTCAATTTTCTTCGCCTCCCTGTAACGACGGAGAAGGCGGCGAAGGATCCTCATGCGGCGCATCCAGGACAACTTCTCAGGCATACGTGCATTAGCAGTACCCTTTCTTTTGCCTGCAGAGGCAAAACTTTATTATACTCCTGATGTAATCCGATGTGCAGAAAAGTTATTTGTAACCGTTTAAAAGACAAACAAAAGACACCCACCATAGCCTGTGTGACGACCCTTGCGACGTGCCAGAGTGTTTTTGCGACAACGAGCACGTGAATGAACTGTCACAGGCTTTCTGATAATAAGACCATCTTTCACCAATTTGCGGATCTGCTGGCCTGATGACATACACATAATAGAAAATCAAACAGTCAGGAATGAATGAAACACAAATTCCACTCATAATCACTCACGGGAGTTTGCATTGGCAATCTCATTGGTCTCGTTTGGGTCCAACCAGACTTTCTTCTTGCCACAGCGAAGGACGCTGGACGCCAAACGCTTCTGGAGCCTGAGCATGCTGGGCACACAAGAAAACAATCAGATTAGCCGGTGGTCTCGTCTCGCTTCATTACATCTGGAGGAGGAGGTATCGTATATAATATAAAAATTGGGGGTAATGTTTGTGCTGACGATTATACATACAGCGTGCCAATTTTACACACACCTTTGCGCTAAACATAACTGACACAATGCCAACAATTTAGCTTTCCGACGGGATTATGTTCTGACATGTCTTACGTTTCACTCAGGGACAGGCCAGATTGCAGCTACGTGGGCTGCAATCTTCATAATTTCATTTTGCTTTATAGCTACGAAACACAATGACAGCAAAGTGTAACATTAAACGACACAGTTACGCTTTAAATGTCCTATATTTGACTCACCTCATGGCTGCCACTGCTAGCTTAACGAAAAGGGAGGAAGTAGAGCGAAATGGACGCGACCAGTTTATCTAAAATTGTAGGTGGACGCCATAGTGAACACAACAACCAGGTTCGTGTTTGCGACATTCAAATCTATAATAAATGATTATATTTTAGGCATATTTTACTTTTGCTTAAAATAGAATAGTGTAAGCGTGAATGTGGGCGTCAACGTTTAAAAAGACCCCATTTGGAAATACAGTAGTACGGTCCAGTCGGTCCTAAAAATGACCAGAAGGTGGCGCTCATTTTCCATAGTAGTAAAAGACAAATAAAACGATAGTATCAATGAGATAACACAATTAATAATAATGGCAATTTCCTCTCTCTTCAGGAACCATTTATTAACAATCAATTAATCAACCATCCGGAAACAAATCACGTTGTTTTTCTTCAACTTCCACAAGGTCTCAAGTAATAAATATAAAACTATGGTCTTAAGGCGTGAAATAAAATATAGCTATCATACTCAGACATTTTTATTTTACAGGGCAAACGGTTATTATAATAGATATATGGGGCATACTTTGACAAAAAATAAATAAATAAAAGACACGCACACACAAGAGAGAGATGATAAGACGATATTGTGTTCTTGTTCTAACCGTCTATGGTTTATGTTGGCTCTAGCGTCCTCTGCTGGTCGCCTGTGCTGCTGTCTTTCCACCGCGCCGTAACTGGCCGTAACTAAACATCAGCGGTCTGCCTCCTGTGGTCCTGTCACACTCCTCTGGTGCATGCAGGAGCTGTATCATTCAGTCCAGTCCACTCAACACAGCCCAGACCTGCGCCCGTGTATCTGTGCAACCGGGCCCGTGCTGCAGCGACACCAGATCATACGTGTGGACTTATTTTTGCGATATGAGTCAGCGTAACATAATATCAGAGGTAAGTAAAGTGATGTCGATGTCACGGGCAAGCCGCAAAGCTAATGCTAAATGCGACTTTAAGCTAAATAAACTAAATACACTGTTCTCTGAAAGTTTAACCACACGATGCTTGATGTGATTAATTACGTCGCTCTACGGAAATGCGCTGACATTGAAGTTTGACTGGACATCATCCACTGTTAAAGCACTAGCCCCCTGCGCATAAGGTCAAGCTAAATTGGGTTTCATTGGACGCGTGAGCGCTGCGTAAAAGCGCATTTGGATCACAAGTCAAAGATTTCCTCATGTGCTTTACCAGCGCAGTGCCACATCAGCGTGGTAAAAAACCGCATTTCACTCGTTCATTGCAGGTGTCATTGTGATAATGTAAGAGAGGAGGATCCCCGTAGGACACACAAAACACGGCAGGCTTGCTTGGTTAGTGTGCTATTGTTGTCTGCGCGGCCAGTTACCGACCATCTGTCACTCGGATCTCTTGTGTATGACCTGCTTACCACAGATAACCCTGGATTAACCTACTGCCCGTATTTTGGTAATAATATATATATCCACTCTCTCCTTTTGTTTTAGATTACAAATGAACGCCCTGTGCTTGCAGAGTCATGATCAATATGTATCAGTATTATGAGAAGAACAAGCCATCGCTTTATCAGCCCTGTCTTTCTGTCTAATAATAGAAAGTGCAAAGGTTTAAAATAGTCGACCCCCTCCCTTTCCTATAAGCTCCACCATGGTCACACCACCACCACAGAGGTACTTTCGGTCAATGATCCCTTGAACACCCAGCAGCCCTCATCAGTGTGCGTTTCACCTACTAGCATCCCTGCAACAGTGGAACAATGGCTCTTACTGCATTTCATTCATAAAGGCCACTTCTCTGACTGAGCCAGGTATATGTGTGTTTGTCCAAAAACATGAATGTCCCGCTGAAAAGCTGTTACACGCTGCCCTTTATTCCATTCAAAGTTGAGTGTGAGAGCTTTATTCGCAAAGTGACACCCTCAAATTCATTTGGGACTGGTGCTGTTTCCCTGTACCTTATGATGCTTAGATACTAGTCTTTACCCGAGAGAGTCTGAGCAGTTAGTTGAGGATGTGTCCCAAGCAAATGAAACGCTATAATGAAAACAATGCCTAATAAGTTACTTCATGGACGATCAGAAACAAAAGAATCGTCCTTCTTATGGGGAATTGCTCGATTGAAATGTTTAAGGAAGAGGAGTGCCAACAAACCGTCAGTCTTTGGGCGTGAGGCCAAATCATGGTCAAACAATGTAACCCTTTAACTCTTTACCTACTAATGGTCTTTTTTATTTGTCAAACTATTTATTTATTGGGATTGTAAAGAACTTTTTTTCCCCATGAGAATGTCATTGTTGTAAGTTATGAAAACAAGTGAGAGGGCGGATTGTTGTCTTCAGTTTGTAAAAAGTTGTAAGGTGATAATCTGGCATTAGAGAAGTTAAAGTGACATTAGGCACATAGTGTAAAAGTATTAATGAAAAGGATTTAAGTAAGTACATATTTCAAGTTGCAAATTGATCAATTATACCCTTTAATGTCATGCTAAAGTCAAACCTTGGCCATATGTGTGTGCGTGTGTGTGTGTATATATGAATGAATGATGCGGGGCGTATTGTTTTAAATGTTGTAATCTGTCTGTAAAGCACTTTGTGATACCTTTCGGTATGAAAAGCGCTTTATAAATAAAATTTGATTGATTTGATATGGCAAAAAAACCTCTCTAGCCTTACCATTGCTTCTGGTCAAAGGTGATTACTGATGGTCTTCACATCACAAGGGGAATGTGTAATTGCACACATTGATTATATTGAATTATGTTCTTGTTTTTAGCTGAGCAGTTAGTGGTGCTCTCAGAGGGAAGACCAGAGACACGATGGATCTGTCGGACGGCCTCCTGCTGCAGGTGAACAGCGGCGAGCAGTGGTGCAACCACTGGAAGCACCCCAATGAGGACTCGGTCAGTCTCGTAATTCAGGTTCACTCAGTCTACAGATTGTTTTATTTGTACATATTTGTTATGTTGTGTGTTTTATGTTTTTGTGCCTTTTCACATGACTTGCCTTACAGTATATCTCACATTTTGTTTGTGTCTTATTGTGTATAAAACACTGTAGCACTACTTTAGATCTGCAAACATGTTGTTATTATTATTATTATTATTAAATTATAAATTATGTCTGTCTTCTCCCAAATATGAACTCTTCTAATTATGTTAAAAGTAGACATTGAGCTGAATCTTGATTTTAAAGCATCAATCACAGATCTGAAGCTGATTCTGAACGGACTCAAATGTCCCCAAAGTGACATTAATAAAGTTCAGTCTGATGTTGTCCTCTGTTGATGTATTGCATGTCCTGACCTTATTTAACGCTGTCTGTGTGTAACAGGACCGCAGCACCAGCCCGTCCGTCCTGCGCTGCGTTACGAGCACGTGGAAGGAGGGTCTGCTCAACAGAAAGAGGCCTTTTGTGGGCCGCTGCTGCCACTCCTGTACACCGCAGAGCTGGGTAATGTTACACCAAAGCTAATTAACTCTAACAAGAGGATAAGGCAAGGGCCAGAAATGATATGGGAAACAATGTGGGCTATGGAATAAATGTAAAAGCTTTACTCTTTGTGTCGATCCCTTGTGCATAGTAAATAAATAGGCACAATGACCTTGATTTATTGGTTTTATTTGGTGCCTATAATAAATCTCAATATTTACTCAACTGTTGTAAGCAGTATTGAATATTGGCTGCATATATACTGTATGATGCCAGTTATTGCGTTCATTTCCATATTCTGAAGCTTGAGGGAATGTATTAAGCTGTTTGAATGAAGTGACATTTGTAAAATCCTCCACCCTCCAGCGATCTCTGCAAAGCTGATTAAATTTGTCCCGTGCGTGATATTTACAGAATCAATGCTAAAGCGGAACTTGATGGATCTTGATAGTCTTTTGTTTGTGCTTCAGGAGAGACTGTTCAACACCAGCATTCCTTCTCTGGGACTGCGCAATGTCATCTACATCAACGAGACACACACCAGGTAACCGTCACATGTACATCCCATAAACTCTCTTTAGCTTCGACAAAAAAGACACTTTATGAGTTTGAGTCAAGTTTGGGCTCCAGGTCTTCATCATCCAATCCAATAGGGCTGCACGATATTGTAATAACTTGCAATATTCGATACGGCTGTGCAATATCGCAATAACAATATTATTGCGATATTTCACTAAATCATTTCAATACAATATGTTCCATTCTAATTAAAATTGTAAGTAACTCGTTTTTCAGCAAATTGTGTCAAAACAAGACTTAAAAAAAAAAATACATCCGCACCACAGCAAGACTAACATTTTACTAAATTAGGAAATGTTTAACTAATACTTTAACTAGAACTTGCACACATTTATAAGTTCAATGCAATTATTTGTTTTTGGCTGAGTTTGCATAAAAAATTGTTTATCTCAGTCCGATTAAGACTTTAGTGATGTTGCGATAATATTGTGGCTTCTCGCGATAGGGATATTGCATCACTTAATGTCGCGATACAATATTTTTTGCGATATATTGTGCAGCCCTACAATCCAAACAGCATCTGGGCTAGCATTGTATTAGCACTTACCATTCAGTAAGAGAACCTAGTGACTGTACTACGGCGTTACCGCTTGAGGTTTTTAGCACTCACAAGTGTAACTTACTCGTTAAGTGGTAGTTACACTTAAAGTTTTGAAAATCTGTGTTAAAAGTTGTCCTGGTTCTGAACATTCACTAAAGGTTAGGTCTGTGGTAATTACCATTTAAGGCCCATAATACAATAAGTAAAATCTATGAAGACTTTACCTTTCGTAAAACGAGCAACAAGGAACTATGCCTACTATGCCTGAACTTTTCAAAGTTCTCCTTGTTGTCTTCCACTTGTCTTCCACACCACGGCTTCTGACAGCTGTTAAATTACACGGTCCAGTCAGTCTTCTAAGCGCCTGAAGGAAGAAGTCCACCCAACAACCTGTGTATAATAAATGGCTCTAAGACGAGCTCGGTTCTGTGGAAAGACGACTGAATTATTCAGATTGTTTGTCAGAAGACACCAGCAGGAGAACAAAAGAGTGCAAACTAAATAAGATGGCTTTAGCATTTATTTTTTTACTCTATCAAACCAGAAATATAATATAGACCATGGATTCCGAGACCTTCTTTAATTGCTTCTAATATTTACATACGTTTCTACTGGTAAAATGCTACACTGGTCACCCTGCAATAATGAAATAAAGATGGAAATTGAAAAAGGTTTAAAAATATATATTTATTGCCTGAGAGAATATATATGTGTGTAATCTTAACATGTTTAGTGTTGACATAGGAATAACTATAGAGAGATGTGCAGTACTTCTGAACCTGCTGTATTTCTTTGTGTGTAGGCAGAGGGGCTGGTTGGCACGCAGATTGAGCTATGTGCTTTTTGTCATGGAAAGGGACGTGAATAAGGACATGTTTCCTCGAAATGTGGTGGACAAAGTGCTCAACAACAGCAGGTATATGTCTGTGTAACCCAATACTGACACATGTGAGAGAGACATGGCTTACATGCTGCCAACATTACCAAAGATGTTTTAACAGGGATAATGGTCTCAGGGCATTTGGAGTCATTATACATGCAAATGAGATGCATAACTGCTGTGATGCTAATGAATGTCAGATAGTTGCTGGAAGAAATAGTTTAGAAACATAGCATACCAAAAAACATTTAAGCAATATTTTAAATAAAAGAATAAACAAAAATCAATGCATTGGAGGTTAAGCGCAAAATTTAAACACCGGCCATTATTATGCATCCTACAGTGGAGAATGTTATAGAGCAGAAAGTTTAGAAGATGGACGTTGCCAACTACAAGAAACTCTACAGGAAAAATAAATAAATGAAAGCAACCTTTTTAAAGTCTCTTTGTTATCTTGAACTTTGTCACATATATTGCATCATCACTGTACCCAAAAAGGATTATCAAACAAAAACGAAGCATGTGTCTCATCAGAAGCCCATGTTTTAACCACTGAGTAAATGTCTTTCTTAGATATTAATCAAGAAAATGTGTTGTTTGCTGCTTTCTAGAGTGGAGAACGCTATAGAGCAGGTCGCCTCAGAGACCGATGCAGCCAACTCTTCTGGAGGTGGCAAAGTGAAGCAGAAAGCCAGATCTCTCCTCCAGGAAATGGTGGCCAGTGTGTCACCAGCTTTTATTAGGTATTTCACACATTCATAAAACAAAACATTCCGTACATTAATATTATGGACTGCTTGCTTGTGTTCAGGCTGACGGGATGGGTCCTACTGAGACTCTTCAATGGTTTCTTCTGGAGCATTCAGATCCATAAGGGCCAGCTCGAAATGGTCAAGAAAGCAGCTTCAGAGGTCTCTTATCTGGTTTTAATTTCCTATTTTTTGTCAATTGGATTTTCATGAAAGTAATGATTATTTTGTCTCGACTCTGCAGCAGAACATGCCCATGGTCTTCCTCCCGGTGCACAAATCGCACATCGACTACCTGCTCATCACTCTGATCCTGTTCTGTCACAACATCAAGGCGCCGCACATCGCCGCCGGCAACAACCTGAGCATGCCCATCCTCAGGTATGACACAGGTTTCAGGTTTGATTTAAAATATGTTACCAACATGGTATTGAGTATTACCCGAGGTTTCAATCATGGTATAATGATACATGCGTGGTGTTTCGTGTCATCCTCCTCTTCTTCACTCACAACGTCGGCCCTAAACACCGATAAACGTCACGCAGAGATTTCCATGACGTGATTTTTGTGAGGGCCAGTGAAGACCCCTTTACTAAAGTTGTTCTACTACGATTGTATACTAGGATTTGCATTACTTTAAGTTGTACTACAAAGAATACCAAGGCTAAGGTGTGTAAAGTAGCCTGGATAGAGCATAGAATATGACTTTTAATAATGGAATGATTCAACGTTTATTACAACTTGGATACAATCATTTTCTAATAGTCCCAAGTCACATACTAAAGGCCTTGTACCTAATCATATGCCTGATTGTAATCTAGGTTTGATTCATTATTATCCATGAATTTGTTTTCAGCACCCTGATCCGTAAACTGGGAGGTTTTTTCATTCGGAGAAGAATGGAGGAGACGACTGATGGGAAGAAAGACGTCTTGTACAGATCTCTCTTACATGCAGTAAGTCTGGTCATTATTTTAACATAAAGTGGATTTTTGTTGTTCAATATCTAAAAAAAAAGTTTAACACTAATTACCAATTGTTAAACTTGAGCAAGTAGGATGTTGTCGCACCTGCCTTTAGCAAATAGTATCTTCAGAAAAAAGTCAAATCCAATGCAAAAACACTACAATGTAAACATCTATTTCAGGACATTGTTTCAGCAAAGAGCAGCTGTGTGTATTCTCTGAGCCACATGAAGCCGCCACGCAGCACGGCTCCTGGCGCGCGCCAGTTTTTTGCATATGAGGGTCACATAGTTCCTCTTTTTCAGAAATGGGCTGAATATTGTTTTAGGAAATACTGTTTTTCAGTATAAAATTGCAGGCTCTATCAAGTGTTGTAAATGTACAGTGGATTCTTAAGATTTCTTATAATTACATCACGTTCTACTGTATATCAGTCTGATACTCTTTATCATGAGCATCAATCAGTCTGTTATTATTGTACCTTTCATGAATAAATGTGGAGTATATTATGTATCATTCAAGCACTTTGATACAAAGTAATGCTATATGGGTTGTGATGATGATGGGGAATAACAGTAATACCAACATGATAATAAAATAGGTATAGGAAACAAAATTATACACTTGTTATAAAGTGTAACATACTGTGAATGTTGACTTAATGTAATGCATTTGTTGTAAATATGTAACCAACTTAAGTAAGACAATAAGCACTAAACATTGTTATTGTTGCAACCACATTATTATTTAAGTATATGAACGGGGGTGGGAGTCAATAAGCTTGTCTTCTTCCCACTCCTCTTCGAGCTAGATGTTATTTATTTTTATCTTTTATTTTTATTTTTTCTGACTTTTGTGCCTGTGTTGTGTAGCTCAAAATAAAAATATCAATCAATCAAAAAAAAATACTATAATTACAAGCAATTCTACACCAGTCACTTTAAAGTTATGGATTCAATATTGAAATATAAAAGGATTTGACTAAAATAATCCCACCGATATTGGTATACAGACCACACACGGCAACTACTGACTGATTACGTTGCTCTCAGTTGGTCTGTGGTAAATCTCATCAATCGCCCTTCATGCAGAAAGAAACGCAAAGCGTGATTGTAGATGTTCTTACGAAATAATAAAAGAGTGAGCATTTTCAGACAGTAACATAATTACATGGGGATAGATGAAGGAGAGGGATATGAATACTCCCCTGAAGCACTATCTTTTTCACATAAATGGCTTGTGTTCCCTGCAGTACACGGAGGAGTTATTGCGACAGCAGCAGTTTCTGGAGATCTTTCTGGAGGGCACGCGCTCCCGCAGCGGCAAAGTGTTCCCAGCGCGGGCCGGCATGTTGTCCATTGTGGTGGACACTCTTTATCAAGGGACCATACCAGACGTCTTGGTGGTGCCCGTGGGAATTTCCTACGACCGCATCATCGAAGGCAACTATAACAGTGAGCAGCTGGTAAGAGCTTTGATGCCGCTTAGTGTGTGTGAATATTCATATTAAAAAGTTGCATTTATGTGACGTCTAAAAGCCAATAGTATTGAGGTTCCCATATAAATAACGTAGTAATAAGGAAAACATCTGGGATATATCTTCCAAATGTTGAGCCACACCCACAGAGTATATGCCTTTCCGCCCTCATCTGAAATTTGGGATATCATCAAATTCAACAACGTGATCCCACCCAACCTGCTGCTGACACCTAAGCTACTGTGTAATGCAACTGTCTGTGCTTGATTTCTTCCAGGGCAAGCCCAAGAAGAACGAGAGCTTGTGGGGCATCGCGTGTGGAGTGTTCCGGATGCTGAGGAAAAACTACGGATGTGTCAGAGTGGATTTCATTCAACCATTCTCACTCAAGGTACTTCCTACTGGCTTAGCTGTGTTTTTACAAAGAAAGAATGGCCTTGCCTTAAATCTGGTGATTTTTCTTTTGGGATAATTTTAGGAATACCTGGAGAACTATAGGAGCCGGCACGTCCCTCCTCCCGTGTCCCTCGAACACACCTTGATGCCCAGTATCATTTCAGCCCAGTACGTCCACACTCTGCCTGTCTCTCTCAGATAGACTGTACCCGTCGCTAAAGCATAAACGGCCTCTTGTAATATGATAAAGCGCCATGTTCAAAGTCACCTTCAACACCTGTTAACACATCAGATAATGCTATAAATATCAGCAGGGATCTGCAACAACAGGGGTCAATCTGGTTTAGTGTCCTGATAGTAAAATTGCTACAGTCAAACAATACTGTCAAGTGTTGTGAGAGAATGGATAAAAAAAGTATGGATACCAATTCTACCTTCCTACCAGTTCTACATGCTAGACCTGAGGGAATTTGTGCATTTTTGCTTCTCAGCGATTGTCCAAATATGATAAGCTTACAAAATAACCGCTGGACTGGTCAAGCTGAGTCGCCGTTTTTCCCTTCCAGACCCGACGCAGTGCCGTTCGATGGAGAGGGGGACGAGCAGGAGAACCGAGAGCTGCCCGCCGACCTCTTCAGACGGCACCTTATCAATAATCTGGCCAAGCATGTCCTCTACAGTAAGATTAAAACACTCCCTTAATGCCATTGCACCACCGTGAGGCCAGACCGGCGTTTTTTCCTTTGCACTGTACATGAAACAGAGTAGACATAATGTGATCACCTGCCTATTGTGCTCATGTTTGTCATCTTTCTATCACACTCGGCACTCGCTGCTTTTCCCACTTATGGTAGCTAGTCAGTTGGGTTGGCCCTGACAGGTGCATTCACATTTTGACCATTCTTATTGCTATTTCAATTTTATTACGAATGCGATTAATGTTGTTGTAGCCCTACTGCCATTTATTCCAATTCCATCTGTGGTGTAGTAGCTTGTCATATGGACTGGACCAGACAGGAAAGTTTGCCAATTAAAGCCTTCTCCTTATGACAGATAGTTTGACGCTGCAGAAAAGAAACTATGAGAGCTGCTTTTTGTAGATGCTTTCACCAAGTAGTCAAGTATTATAACACAAAATCAACTTAACCTGTTATTTCTTAAAAATATATATATATTTATATATACACACACACAAAATGCTTTTAATGAAACCCTAACCCATTACTTTCCATTTATTGAAATTGAGCACAGCATCATCCTATTCCCCTCACATCCCTTTAATCTTCTGGGGCTCTCTTCTTCTTCTTTTTTTTTTTTTCCACAACACAAACCGGTTCTCCCCAGCTCCGTGAGCTGCATTCTCCTACTCTCTGATTTATTTATATATTTTTTACCTCGGGGCCAATCACAAAGCCTCCTGAAAGATGGCATGTTGTTTCCAGCCAATGGGAGGCAGGGGAGGAAGGAGAAGCAGGACAGGGGTGGAATGCAGCACCATCGCTGCTCACTAATGTAAAACACCCCAAACCTGCGCGACAATATGAGTGAACTCTAGTAACCCCGGCTCCAACAAGAAATACCAGACATAGTTTAGATTCATATCCGTTAATAAAGCATTCCACATCAAAAAGGAGTATTATAATAATGCAGACATTATTAAAAGGATAACTTAATACTAGATTTTTATTATTGGGTTAATGCTATATTATTTACTTTTCGCTTTTTTATTAACGTGAAATTATATGTACGATTTATTACATACAGTAACTGTTTTTAGTCATATTGCGTTGTGTCCAAAACCCAATTTATTAGGTCCATGTGGCACTGATGAACTAAATGACACTGGTTCTCAAACTGGTACATGTGCACATACATGATAAATGGATTCCGATCATTAGGCAAAACAAGTTTATAGTCATTAATTACAAGGGTTTCAAAGTGCAAGGCAAAGATTCTATCTGACATGTTTGTCGAAATTTAGTTATTCACTTATTTCTGTTCCTGGACCCATTTTGTACACTATATAATTATGTAAGTGAGTAGGTGCTTTTTCAATGTCATTGTACAACGAAACAGTGTTCAGGTGTGAGTCCTGAGCCGCTGTGACCCACCACTGTGGTGGGTCAACCTGACCAGCATGTTTTTGGAGGTCGGGGAAACCGTAGCATGCAAGTTTTTGTTGTTTTTTTAGCAGTATCTACTACCCATTTCCATTTCATTCTATGAGTTATAAAAACATAAAACCTAAATATCTCAGAGCACAGATAGAACCTTATAATTGTAAGGAGACGCTATAGAAAAATGCTAATTAAAATTAAAAGTAAAAAACAAATCTATAAAACACAATTTAAGAATAAGTGTAAAATAACTTTTTTTATTTAAAGCAAAACATGAAGATAAAATAACTAACTTAAATATGCCATTCAGTTTCTACCATAATCTATTCTAAATCTGTTTAGATTTTCATGAAGTTTTGTATTAACTTTCTACTTTGTTCCCTGGGCAGTTAAGTTTTGAGACATCTTAATCTGAAAGTCTGAACGATGCAATCCATCTGTGCTCTTACATCATGTCCTCTGGCTATTTTTCCCCACAGCGGCTAATAAATCATCAGCCATCATGTCCACGCACATCGTCGCCTGTCTGCTGCTCTACAGACACAGACAGGTAAGGCTGCATTGAAACGCACACATCTCCGTCCCAATGGCCCTCATGGAATAGAATAAACTAGAAATGTTTTTAACACGGCCATATGATACAGTTTAGCTGTTCAGTGGTTCAATAGCAACAATAAATCATCATCAAGGGGGGCGTCACTTAAAGACTTTACTCCCCAGGCACGCTGATAAGCCGCTTGAGTTTCTTCAGTGAAAACGTGCTGAATATCGCCAACAATCATCCCGCTTGGTGAAAGCGGACGTAAAGGGCCTGTCACAATTGGCGCATTGACCACAGCGACTTTGTCCCCCATTTGTTCTGCGCCAAAATTGAAATTGCCATCAGCCGCAAATATCGCAAAGTAGACTTTTAAGAAATCGCAGTCAGTCACAATAGAGTACGGGCTGCGACTGGATGCGGTTGATTTGGATAGTGTCCAAATGCGAGTGGCGCAAGGAAGTAAGCGAATGGTGAGCGGCTGGGGAGAGGCTGGTGAGTGAGTGTTTCACGGGCCACAGACATTGATTGCGGACAGTGGTGCGGACTAGAGTGCTGCAACCAGCTCGGACAAATATTTAGAACTAATTTTCGGTCTTGGGTTGGACTCGGACACATCAGTGTGTTACAACAAATCAAACTGATGTAAAATTAAAATGGGCCTGCATAGTTGACGTGACTTAGCATTCGTTTTTGTGGGGAAAAAATAAAAAATAAACTGGGCCCGCGGTGCACGATGTTGGCCGCCCACACATGGCTGGGGGCATTAGCGCACCACTGCTTTTATTCACCAAGATCAGCAAGACCCTGAGCTCAGGCCCTGCTCGCATAGTGCCCGTGCGCCAATTGTGACAGGCCCTTGTGCGCACCGGCGTCAGTGCAGCTGCAGCACGCACCTCAAAGTCGAGGGGATCCCCGGTAATTTAGGGGAAATAATGCACATTAATTCCACATTTAACTGTAAAGAGATCCCACAGTGCTTTTCTGCTACTCGTGTGGTCTAAATTGGTGTTTATTTGGTGAAGATTGGTCAAATACTCGCGTATGGTCATTAAATGGCACAGCGCAGGCAGGATCAACACTTCAGCATCCTTCCCGTTCAACTCGTTCTCCCGGACAGTGGGAGACTCAAAGCTAAACTTTCTCGGCAAACTGAGGCTGTTTAATGACAGTACACTTCGGGAACACTACTGAAGAAAGGCTCGAGCACAGCGGTGTGAAAGAGGCGCATGGCCGGACAGACACACAACACGTGTGGTAAGACCAAGACTCAAGAGCATACGTGTGGCCACGGGTAGGCCTGTTATCCGTGTCCCACCCTACGGTCCGCATCATTCAGTGTTCACTGCCTCTCCCAGGACGGAGGCAGCTGCAGGACCTAGCGCGCACACCTGGCTGTGCAGAGTGCTGCATCCTGCATGCGCTCTGCTCCAAACTGTGTCCCAGACCTGCACCTTATCCCACAGCGCTGTTTTTGCGGTACGGATGAGAATCAAGTTGGTGATCATTAATCAATAGTGGGAAACTTATTTTTAACCCCAAGACGCAGATGTATCGGTAGACACGCGTCCAGAGAACACTACAGGCTGCCCACAAATGTCCATGCAGGGCAGCGAGAGGGAAGTGTGCATTAAAGAAGGTGCAGGGGGTGGAGGGGATGGGCGGCAGCCGGTGTGTGTGTGTGTGCCTAAGGGGGGCACTGATATAAATTATTAGAAGTAAAGTGCATAAAGTAGACATTCACCTGCAACGTGGAGTCAATGTTAGTGAGCTACTGCCCCCTGCAGACGCAGTAATGGAAGTGAAGATTTTGAAATAGAACAGCAGTTGATACAGTTGTCTCTTATTTTTGTCTCCACTATTGTGTCTACTATAATTAATAACTTCAGTTGCCACTACAGCACAAAAAGAAAGTTTTATTTTGTGTTTTGATTATGAAATGCACTTGTTCCTCAGGGGGTGGCGCTGTCTAAACTGGTAGAGGACTTCTTTAACATGAAGGAGGAGATTCTGTCCCGGGACTTTGACCTGGGTTTTTCGGGGAACTCTGAGGATGTGGTAATGAGGGCGCTCCACCTGCTCGGCAACTGTGTCAATGTGACCAGCGGCTCAAACCGTAACGGGGAGTTCACCATCGCGCCCAACCAAACAGTCAACGCGCTTTTTGAGCTCAACTTCTACAGCAACGGCCTGTTTCATGTCTTCATTCCTGATGCAATCATTGGTAGGCACTTTAGTCTATATGGTAATAGATTATATTGTATTTCTTTGACTAAAATACTCTTCTTGTGAAGCCTGCAGTATTCTGGCATTACAGCGAGAGCTCCTGATGGAGTCAGAGTCAGAGTCTCAGCCCCAGGACCCATTCGACCTCCTCCTGAGTCAAGAGCGACTGATCCGAAAAGCTGCTGGACTGTCCCACTTCCTCGTCAATGAAGTCACTGTGGCACCTGTAAGTGCTATTTAATAGAGTTAAACACCGTCTGTGCAAAGACACATCTGTTGTTGCAACACCAAATGTAAATACAATTTGGGATGTGATAATCTATATAATAATAACCTCAACTGAACAACAAAATGAGGGGAAACCGTGTTTAAAGAAAGTGTAGTCATTTATTTTGTTAAATGGATTTGCGCTTAATCAGTGTAATATGTTAATTTAATAATATTTAATGTTTATTGTCCCACAGCCGTGTTTGACCGTTTACCAGGTTTTCCTCGATGCTGTGAATAGACTGATCCAGTATGGAGTTCTTTATGTGGCAGAGGTTAGTAAACACTGAACAACTCTGAGAGCTTCAAAATCCTTTGAGGTAAATGATTGTTTCCCTTTAGGAGGATCAGGAAGAACTGAGCCCAAGTCCTACTGAGGAACCGTGGCCCAAAAAGTTCCCTGAACCACTTTCATGGAGAAGTGATGAAGAAGATGAAGACAGTGACTTTGGTGAAGAGCAGAGAATACGTTATCTAAAGGTTTGTCTTGTTACACCTTCACCCTCAGCATATTCTTCAAAGATAATTTCACTCTCTTGTGTTTGAGCAGGTGAGCGTTTCCGCAGAGCACCAGGAGTTCTTCGTCTTCCTGCAGCGTCTGCTCAGCCCAGTGCTGGAGGCCTACGGTGGGGCGGCCATCTTTATCCACAGTCTGAGCCAGCCCATGGCTGAGTCCGAGTTCACGCTTCGGCTCTTCAAATACCTGCTCACACGCACAGAGAGAGGAGTGGCAGTTTATGGTGAGACAACAGAGACTTTATTGTACTGGAGATGTGATGTGAAGTATGGGACCCAGATTAAATAAGCGGATTCAGCATTTCACCAAGCGCAAAGCATGCTGGTCCAGGTTAAAGGTCAGGACTACCCAGCTCGTATCCCAAACTGTGTACATGACTGTGACACAGATCTTGATTATTTTGAGCGTTGAAAATCGATGTTTTAAAAGAATTTTGAAAGAAACGGGGACACAGTGTTACTGGGGAGAGAAAAAAGAACGTGTGGCCCTTGCTAAACCAATACAGTAAATAAATAAAAAAGAACAGTTTGTATTCTCGAAGACGGCGTGTACTCAGTCACTGATTACTATGACAACAGACAGCGCCATTTTAGCATGTTTCCCGTTGCCAGGCATCGCAATGGATAAATCAAGAATTACCCTACATTTGGCATGGAAAATAGTGATGTGAAGTTCGGTTCATTTTACTGACTCGAGTTAAAATGAATCACTCACCAAAGTGAATCGGGTGTTTTGAGTCGTTTGATTCAGTGAGTCAGTCTAATGTAAACCACCATTTAAACCAATTAAAATATTACAGTAGTTGGGAAAATATCATAGAGAACAAAAAACGTAACCTCCACACATAATTAAATCCATTAATAATTGTTGTTTAATAAAATAAATAAAAAATACATGGTGATTTGATTCTAATTTGGTGCCATTTTAGACTGTAAAACTGGATAAAGTTATATTTTATGTAATCCATGATGTTGGCATTCAATTATATTTATCTGTTTTTCCAATACTCCGCTTAATTTACACTTTAGCGCGAGGCTAGCTTAGCCGGGAGTTAGCAGTTGAGTCATTTGATTCATACGTATCAGTGCCTTTGTTTGACGTGAACCACCGAGTGATTCGTTCTCCCAGACCAGTTCAGTTCATACGAGTCACTCACTCACACAGAGCAGCATAGGACCTCTGAGTGCAATAACTCTAGTTTTGTACAGAAATATTCCACCTCATTTAACATCAATAATGTTGGAGGCGGGCACGTGTGGAGGGTTTTTTTTTTGTCAGAAGATACGACTTTCTTCAACCCAGTTAGCGGCTCCGTGGGAGAACGAGAGTTACGAGACAAGTCAGCATCATAGCGTGTGCTGAATGAGATGAACGATTCGTTCAGTGCTGAACGACTCGAAGGGGAGCGGGACGGGGCTGAACCAGAACCACAGTGAGTCGTTCACTGCTCGTACGGCTCGTAGATCGGGCGCGGGCAGGCAGGAAGGAGAACGTTAGGGGGAAATAGTTATTAGTTGTGAACAATAAGCTTTTGGTTTCTGTGCTCAAACGAGCTACACACACACGCATAATATTAGTGTGCCATTCATTGGGACTAAAAAACGCAGTCCAGGGATCGCAGTTTAGAAAGCAGTGGGCGGGCGAGTTAGTGAACGAGTTAATGGAGGCGGGGAATCACGACTCCTGAGTCAGTAAAGTGAATCGAATCTTTTGAACGATTCGTTCACGAATCGCACATCACTAATGGAAAACAACATGACAAATGGCCGAAATCAGGTTTGACATTGTGCAGTCTGACATAGCAACACGTAGCAACCAGTTAAGCGTGGTTTTGGCACAACAGAAAGCAACAGGCCGCAGTAACTTCATGTTTTGAGAGGAATTTCCATTTAAGCAGTGATTAAAACGAGAGAAATGACAGTATTACCTCCTGAGCGGCAGGGACAGATCAGATCCACATCATGACACGTTTTCTTTCAGCCACAAGCTAAACTTTTCTAAACACACTGCGCTCTGACAAAGCAAAAGCACTTCACATGTCAAAGATCTTTACACAGTACGAGCACTCAATATGTCACTAATAAATTACCGAAACTTTACCAAAAATGTCTAATACAGAGTGAGCACTCACTCTTCCACAAACAAATCTTTGATATCCTCCGGTGCAGCTGGAGTAACTTAATAACAACAGTACGTGAGCTCAGGCTCTGGGTCTGCCGCTAAAGGTAAATAGCCTATATCTTTCATGTTGTCACTGCTGTGTTGTGCTTTTCTCTTGGTCTAAAAGCTCTAGTTTCCTATTCAGTCATGGTTCAGTCCTGATTTGTAACCGGTGTAGTCTACGTCCCGGTTTAGTCCTCAGACCTGCCGCAGACCGCGGCTAAGTTTATCTAGTTATAGCTTTGCTTCGTTTAGTAGCTAAAATTGGCACCGCTTTCCCTGCCAGATGTAGGGTATTTCATGGCAACTGGAAACACGCTAAAATGGCGCTGTCCGTTGTCATAGTAATCAGTGACTGTGAGGTCTTCGAGAATTAAGTAAATAGACGTATTGGTCCTCTCCTAGAACCGCCACCTTAACGTGGTGGAAGGGTTTGAGCGCCTGAATGACCCTGGGAGCTCTGTTGTCGGGGGCTTTGTGCCCCTGGTAGGGTCTCCCATGGCAAACAGGTGCTAGGTGACGGGTCAGACAAAGAGCGGTTCAGAAGCCCCTTATGAGAGACCAACAGGCCCGGTTAGAACCATGAGGCCGTCCTTCTGTGGACCCACCACCTGCAGGAGGAGTCATAGGGGCTGGTGCAATGTGATTTGGGCAGCTCCAACGGCTGCCCCCATGACCCGTCAACGACAAAGTGGAAGAAAATGGATGGATGGATGGATGGCTGGACGTATTGGTTACAAATAGCATTACTAGTTAGCTATATGTCAAACTTACACATTTAATCCATTCGTCACGACGTTCTGGATCTTTTCTTTTAGTAGGAAATTTGATGAGTGCGTATGGCGGCTCGCATAAAACGCTGTGAGGTTCCTTTATTGCACTCGTGAATAGGGCAAAACTCTTCCATACACTGATTAAGCCCATGAGGACAGTTGCACTGCAATGGAGAATGAATGCGAACCTGGCATATCGCCGTAAAACCACTTTAAGTGCCATAATAGTCACTAAATAGCTGGTTGTTCCACTATGATGGTATGGTTTTAATGGGCTTTGTTGACACCGTGGGTAGTTGTGAACTTTGACCGGAACATTACCACGCATGCGTACTGATAATGCTGATTTGGCTTATTAAGATTTTATTTTTCTTTCTCAGGTGAGAGTGCAACTCATTATCTGGTGAAGAATACAGTGAATACGTTCAAAGAGCTCGGGGTATGTGGTACAAATATCTAAAATCTTACCTGACCTACATCTTGTTTAAGAATCTTTTAATGACATCATATGCACACACCTTATTGCCTGTTTACTGCAGCGCTGTCTATATTCTCCTCTATGTGTCTCCTAGGTCCTAAAAGATTGTAAAGAGAACAAGATTACGTCTTTGGAGCTGAGCAGCACCTTCCTACCTCAGGCCAACCGTAACAAACTCCTGCAGTACATCTTAGGATTCACTCTACTGTGAATGGGGCACGCTCTTCCGGTTCTCCCTCCAATCAAGGGCTTCTTCTGGTTAGTTCTGAAACAATCCCAGGTGCTACTCTGCGGAAAGCTTTACCAGGAAGTGCCTTTAAGCAAAAACACGCTAACACGTCTCCGCTGTTAGCAGAAAGACTTGAAGCCGTCTTCCTTTTTTTCCGTTTCAGTCCATGACATGCTGATGTAAAGCTGAAATACCGCGTAGTCATAAGATTGTAGTCTCACAAATGTACTTGAGGAGGTCTGTAAACTTTTCTAACCATGAACAAAGCAAGATGCCTTTGGTCTATTCAAGATAAATACTAAAACGCATACATGAAGACCACTGAGGAACAATGTATTTAGTAGTAGTAGAATATTTTATTTACTATAGTACTGTATAAAATTAGATGAACTGAACAATGTCCAACATGTATTTCGTATGTGTACAATTATAGGCATTATGTTAACTAATGTTTTGATACAAAATGTCAGTGCTGCATTGTCAATCCAATCTAACCTTCAACAATCAAGCTAAAAGTGCTTTGAAAATGTATCTAAGTGCACTAAATTTTTGTCATGTTTTCACACACGGTTTAAATGAATGTGCATCGCAGACCAGCCATCTTCTGCATCATCAACAACACGTAAAAACAGTTCTGTCATGCCTTTCAGGGGAAGCGTTTTCTCTTTGAACAATTTCAACAAAGGCCTTCACCACTGAGACTGACTAAGGCTGCAGCTGAAGTACATGTTTGCTTCGATTAATTTATGAACGGGAGGTCGCGTGAGATTGACAATGATGGAGCAAGTGGTACGATGTCTAGAAACTTGAAGAAAAAAAAAAGTAATGGTATGCCTTTCTCTTTTTTAGACGTTTACTTTTTGATACACTGCTGTAGATAGCGTTTAGGAGCATGTCTAACATGACACCGGTTCAAACTTTAGCGCAGGCTTGAATAAAAGTAAGGAATTTGATGGAGAAAAATGGCATATCTGCGCTGAAAAGGCATCTTCTATTGCGATTATGAAGTATCCCAGAAAACAACTTTTTTCTAATACAGAAACCTTGTCTTGGATTGTTGACGTGATGGCAAATGGTATGTCTATTTAATGTATTGTTTAAAAAAAAAAAAAAGGAAGTCTGATGAGTTAGACTTTTCCAGTATGTGATAAATACTTCTATATTTATCTAAAATAATTGTCAAAACACTGCTTTATGTAATATTCCCCCCACTTATTTATGAAGCAAGAGGATAAAAGACGAGCACGTTGATGAAATGATAAGTATGTTATTTAAATGCCACACAGTGGTGCGCAAAAGCTTTTTTTATGCTGAAGCAAAGAGAAAATGTAAAGAAATTGAACGCATTTCTGAGCCTATGTCCCTCTGGTGTTCCCTGAATTGACTGTACCGCTGAAGGAAAGCATGTTTTAGTATGGGCTGCCTGTGGGTAGCAGATTTTGTACCTCTGGCAATTGTATTTAAAGATTTAGCTGGGAGATAGATGGGAATGTTTTAGAAGTTGTCAATGTAATGTTGTTGAATACAGACGGTACAATTTGAACTAGATTTACAATGGGACCTCGTAATCTACTTTACTGAGTAACTACTGTCTAGGACTAATGCCTGTGTTTTGTGAAGCAGGTGCCTTTATAATGCACTGTAGTGATATTTTTGGTTGGTTTATATCATATTCTTTGCATGTCACAGTTAACCTTGTGTGGAAATTGCTGTAGCTTGTAAGTAAAAAAAAAAAAAAAAACACATAGACACGAAGATGGACTTGTAACATTGAAAAGAATCACCAGCTTCATACCTATGTTTTTGCTTTCTCGAAGCAAAGCACAACTGGCATTACGACATGTAGTTTTTAAATAAATGGTAGACTAACTAAAATGACGCGTCTGTGTTTAATTAATTTTTGTTTGGAAGAGAAAAGGGAGGCTTGTTCTTGCAGCTCGTAGGAGGGCACTAGCTGTATTAAAAGGGCTTAAATCCACCGTCACTGGCATAACATGATGAAGTCCACAGCGAAACTGCAAGTGTGTGTCCTTCTGCCCAATAAGCGGCGCCTGGACTGTACTGTCGGGGTGAGTAGATGACTATGGCAATACATGGCAATATTGTAACTTTTACAATCACACACTTATTTAGTTTAAGAGCTTTGACTTAAAACTGAATCATTTTTATTTAGCACTGACCATGGTACATTATGTTTTCACTATTTTTAATTTAATTACTTTTATTGTATTTATGACTTGTCTGTTTTAATTCATACAGATGCACAAAGCAATGTTCTCTTTTTCTTTATTTTTTAGAGTAGGTAATATTTTCTGTAAATATTTAATAAACATATCTATGTCAAAAGGTATGAGGTTGCAATTTTCAGAAAGCAGAATAACCCCCACACTCCGAGTTGCCAGATCCTATGGGTAAAAAGAATTTGGAAATGAACTTGAAGGGACTCTCTCGTACTTCCACAATCCCAGTCCCAGAGACAGTCATGTGTTAATCAGTGCTCCAGGCCTCCAGTAGTTGTAGCTTAGTAACTGAAGGTTCTTGGCTTATAAATGAGGATTGTGTAGCTTGCGTCCTCATATGCAGTGTAAGGAAACTGCATTATAAAAGACATCATTTGGCTCTCAATTAATAAATAACAATTGTTGTTTACGAAGAAAATAGTATTGAATTTGTTATTTAGTGAAATTTCTTCTTTGTGATTTGTCACTCAGTCTAAAAGTCGAGGACAGGACGTGCTGGATAAAGTGCTGGAGCAGCTGGACATCAGTGGGCTGTTGATCTTTGGTCTGGCTACTCTCAAGGGTAAGAGGGGAGTTCCAGCTTTAACAGTAAATATTTTCAATTAATCTACTGAGGAATCCGAGGAGGAAATGCTGATCAGGAAACAGTATAAAGTATGTGTGTGTTTTGTAGATAATGAATACCTGTTCATTGATTTGGAGCAAACGTTAGCCAAGTATTTAAGGAGAAGTTGGAGAAGAGGGTCTGAAAAGGTGAGTCCATTACAGATTGTTACCGAAGATTAAATGGTACATAATGTTGACACGTTTCTCTTCTTTGGTTCCAGAGCCTCTCCATCTTTTTTCTACGGGTCCAATACTATATACAAAGTGGCCGACTGATACAGTAAGGTTTTATTAAGTAGGCCTTAAACCTTTTGCCTTCTTCTCAGTATTGTGCCATTGTGAGTGAAGCTGTTGTGGAACTGGGTAACTGTGACTCAGTGGTTAGAGCATTAACTCTGACCTGTGCATAGCCTACTGTCATTGTTGGCTTTAATTACAGCACACATTCGCTGTGGCATTGTTTCAAAAAGCGTCTGCAATGTCAAAAGATCTAGCGTTGCATACATTTTATTTTTTCACCAAGATCTTGCATTGATAATGGGAGAGTATGACCACTGCCCAAAGCCTTCTGCAGCACATCCCAAAGATTAAGATCCCCCAGATCACAACGGTTAGTTTACCTCCTAACCCCCACCTTAACCAGGCACATTTTCTCCAGTTCAGTTCTACCCAAATCTAAAAGCTTCTCGACCGGAGCTCTCAGCCATAGTGTAACGGCTCATTTGAAAGCTAAGACCTACAAAATTAAGAAACAAATAAAAAAGATTTTTCTCCGCTCTGTCACTAACATGTTTTTGTTGCTTATTTTTTCACCAGTTTTATTGCTTTTTCATCACTTTTTATGTCACCTGTTTTGTTGCGTTTTTATCACATTTTTTGGTGCATTTTCATCTAGTTTTTGTCGCCATTTTGACGCTTTTTTCAAGAAGCTTTTAGATTTGGGTAAATGTGCTCGGTTCAGGCAGGGCGTTAAGAGGTTAAATCCAGGTAGCTGCCCTGGGGTGGACTGACGGAAGCGAGGCTGCCAATCTGCGTCATCAGCTCCAACCACTCACTCACACAAGGTTGGTGAAATTTCAAACAGTCCACCTGCAGAATCCAAAAAAGCAGTCTGCAGTTAGAGCAAACTACTTTTACAGCATTTTGTAGCTTACTTTACCGGCCCCTGGAAATCACACCATTTGAACAAACAAAAACAAAAAAACATTAGAACTCTTGCCTACACAACAATAATGAACTTTTGCTTTCTTGTACCAGAATATAATACAATATACTGCCATTAAGGTCCAAATGGAAATGCGCCTAAACCAATGTAATTATTTCAAAACAAACAGAGCTTTAGAGGCTGATTGATTTTCCTGTAATTTCAGAAGTCGCGGAGAGTTGCAGCTCTACTACGCGGCGCTGCGACAGAAGGTGCTGCGTTCGCTGAGCCGCCAACAGGAGGCCGTCTTCTTCCAGCTGGCAGCCCGCGCCCTGCAGGCTGAACGCGGGGATTTGGAGATCCAGGAGCCACAACACAAACATTACTTTCTTCCTGAGGATTATTTCCCCTCTTGGGTAAACACAAACACCGAAATACCGATCTGATCTAGATGATTGTATTAGTCAAATGTAATGTTATTCAGATGTATTGACAGTAGACTTTGATTGGTCTTCTTCAGCCACATGGTAGTCACCGAAAGTAGCTCATTATAACCACACAATAGAAAAATGATGAGGGGCTACAACAAAGCGTGAGATTTGGATACTGTATCATCCACATTTAGAGTGTTATGTCATGTTTGTGGTTGGTCAAAGCTCATAAAAAGAAGAGGAAGAGACTACCTGCTTAAGCATTGCCCAAAACTACACGAAGATCTGAGAGGGATGACACCGAGAGAAGCTGTGTTGGACTTTGTGAAGCTGTCCAACACTGTCGAAGATGTGCCAGTCACTGTCTACAGGATGAGACGGGTAAGGTTAGACATTTTGGCACCCTTTCATTTCATCGGGATAAATGATTGTTCTCTTCTTGCACAGGGAAAGAAAGAGCTGAACAACTCTATCCTTTTTGGTGTGGCGGTACACGGTGTCTGCCTTTACCAGGTGAGCCTTCAAATGAACAAGCACATGCCATGTTGTCTGCTAACTTTTAATCTATTTATCGTTCAGGACGTAGAAGGGAAGCGGTGTCTGTTGCACGAGTTGACGTGGAGTGATGTGGACCAGGTCACTTTTCAGGTGAGTCCTCATCCTCACACTGGCTCCTGTTTACCCGTCAGTCAAATCCATGCACCGGGGATGTCACAATGTCTAGTTTGAGTATTTCAATTGTCACTAGGGCTCTCCTTTATTCCCTTACCTAATTGCAGCTAAAAATTATTACATCATCATTGTTTAAAGGCCCTATACCTGATTTTAGTAGAGTAATACAATTTGTTTGGTTCCTTGTTTGGGGAAAAAAAGACCTTTGTGCACTGTACATCAAATTTTAAAGAATTTTTGATGATTGTGAACTAGTTTAGTTTATTTGAGCAGTTTTCCCCCCCTAAATTCACATTATACACGGCTTAAGCATAATTACAATGATACAACACAGTACAACATGAGGATTGTATACAGACTATTCAGAACAAAATATTCTATTAGAATAGAGTAGAAAAGTGTCAAAATGGCATCTATATCAAAGAAAATTACATGTTTGAAACACATTTATTCTCAGAACATTCCCCTAAGGAGTAATACTAATTGCAGAAGTAACAACATCACATATTCATACAGTCATACAGTTTGACATTAGATTGACTTTAGCTGCATTATTATCCCAGTTATAAACACTGTACAAATGTATACTTATTATTAACAACATAAGCTAAATATTGTGGTTTACAGCGTGACAGTATTTCCTTGAATAAATCATATCTTTTTGTTTTCTTTGCAGTCATTTCAATGCAATCTACTTAAATCTCAATTTCCATAATGCTGCATATGATACAGTTGCTAAAAAACAAACAATTAAACATTAATCTATTTAGCTCAGTCTTCATGAAATAATAATATAGTAAAAGTAAGAGTGCTACACTGAACGGCAGTAAAGAAAACACAAAAGCAATAACAAGTAAATAATTGCAAAGCCTTCCATCGCTGGGCACTAACATTGCTCCTTCCTCCTCGTCCCCAACAGGGCAGCAGGTTTGAGATCCGCGCCGTGGGCTCCCTGTGTCTGCCTAAGCTGGAGTTTTACTGCCCGTCTGCCCTCCACTCCGCGCTCGTCCTGAAGCACCTGCGAGACAGCCACCGTTTCATCATCTCCGTCAGAAACGCACTGAGCCACGTCCGACAGATGGAGGAGACACAGGGTCAGCAACGTCCCAACTTAAAAAGCTGTGGAATACGGGGTGAAAGATGAGGCGTATCCAGCAGGATAAGCCACAGCTTTACTATAATTACTGACAGCTTTGATGGAAGTGGTGGTGGAAAACTTATGTAGGATTAGTTTGCTTGTGTAATTTGACGATAATTCATGAAAAAGTGAATTATGGGCATTGGATGAAATTATCTGATTTCATTTCAGACGTATAAATGATAGCATGACGGGGGTACATCCGCATTGAACCTCTGGCCCCAAAGCCCCTGTATTAGGACGGACATAATAAACAACAGTGGGATTTGAAGAAAGTGGGGCTTTACTTTGGGCCACGATTGGGAGGTTTGGCCCCTGGAAAGAAAATCGTTCTGCCACAAAGCAAACTTACCTACTGCTACAAAGGGCAGGGCGATAGGGCCTAAAATCTATATCACGTCATGAAAAAGAAATATAACAATATATTTGACGATATAATTGACAACGGATAAAGTACTTCAAAATCCAGCCTTATGCCAAATTGAAAGATTAATTCAAAGAAATTTTTTTTTTTTTTAGCACCATGCTAATTTCCTCGCAAATATGATCTACTCAAGCAATTTACAGCCTCCATTTCATTTTACTTTTTAAGCACCTGCCCCTGAGTCCTACACAGTCAGTGTTTATGCTGCTCTGAGTGGAGCTGAGCGTAACATTCGCTGCAATCTCCCCCTGGTCAAAATCAGCCGGAGTGTGCATGCAAATTATAACGTGTCCACAACGATATAAAAATTATACCGGTATAAGAATATGCGATACGATATGGCCCACCCCTACCGCTACTCTATGCTTTTGTTCAGCACTGGATTTTTACCAGATTGTTTCTACTGACAGGGCCAAAGATGCCTACCTTTGTCAGGTTCTTTTCTTTTTTCCTTTAGTTGTGACAAACAGGGGCTTTGTGACTTGGTGGACTGAGCATTTACCACTGGACTTGAAAATCATCTACCATTTACCAATGCGAGATAGGGCCCAATATATCGACTCAACCACGATCAAGGGTCAAGAAAATAACACTTACTTTACTTTTTGAAGCTGATTTGATAGCATTTGCTTTTTTTAAATCCACATAATTGGATTTCTAATATGTGCATATTTCTTTATTTTTTTTCTGTTCAGCCGCCCGTTTGTACAGGGAGGTTTACATCTGTGACACGACACTTCTGAGGCGGAGACTTCAGCGTTTAACGTCTTCAATGACTGACAGCTCCAGTGAACCAGAGACGAGGGCGTTCTGGATGAACAGTGAGGAAGACGAGCAGAACCAGGCAGAAGGTTGGTGTTCCTCTGTCAGGGAAATAATGTAGCATTAAAAATGTCAAATCTAAGTGCTGCAGCTGCTACCTTTTCTTAAAGTGTTGATTGTTCTGAGAAAGTGATACACGTGTTCTGGGTACAAATTATTATTATGAATTACAACTAAATTTACAAATAAATATTACACATTTTAAGTAGCATATTTACTCAAATCCTTTTTATTGATGTGTAGACATAGACAAACATGCAGTGCCTTTGAGGGGCCCTGATGCCAGTTATCAACTTAATGACTGCTCTGTATTATTTATATTTCTGCAGAGGACTTACAGGAGTCCGAGGAGGTTTTTGTTGATAGTCCAGATGAAGTTCTGTGGCTGGCCGAGCTGCTCTTTGGCGTCTCTGTGGATGGACCTTTACTGTTACCTTCGTCTGACAGGACAGGTGATCAATAATACTGGGCTACGGCACAAGGCTATACTCTAACCCTCACCAGTTTTATTTTGTGTTGTAGCAGTCACTGTGGAGCTGAAACAGGTCGGTGCCCACATAAATGTTAAAATAAACAAGTGCTACATCTAAAGTCAAAAATTAAATGACCTAAAAACATTTTGTTCCCTTTGGTCTTGCAGGTTTTGGAGAGAAGAGCTGACACTGGAATTTCTGTGGACTGACATGCGCCCAAAAACGGACAAAAATAAATGTATTTTTATGATTGAAATATCTTGAGCATTTTTTGGTACATTTGGGTAATTGATAAAAATCTTATTCGTAAAAGTAGCTCTTTCTGTGATTAAAATGAAAGACACTTCAAATATGTATTATTACATTACACACATTAACAAAACCTTGGACATTGTTTTTCGTGCCTTCATTTTTAATAAAATAAATAAATAGAGATTTTAACCACATCCAAAACAAAAAACATTTGCATTTTTGTCCTGTCCTCCATCTTCATTAAACTATAATAATACAATCATATGAACACAACCACATACGATAGCTTCAGTTCAGCTTTGGTTTCTGTTTGTGTGAGTACTTTTCATGTGTTTGTAGAGATGAGAGCCCTGATAAAAGTCTTTATCACAAAGTGAACACCTGTATGGTTTTTCTCCTGTATGCTGTCTTGTATGTATATCAAGAGTATTCTTAAGGGCAAAGGTTTTCTCACAGAGCGAACACTTGTAAGGTTTCTCATTGGTATGGGTTCTCATGTGTGTTGTGAGATTACCTTTATGGGCAAATGTTTTCTCACAGATTAAACAACTGTAAGGTTTCTCGTTTGTGTGGGTTTTCATGTGTTCTTTGAGACCAGACCTACGGGCAATGTATTATTACAGACTGAACAGATGTGAGGTCTCTCACCGGTATGCACTGTGTATGTGCATCTAAATTACCCTTATAGGTAAATGTTTTCTGACAGATTGGACAGCTGTAAGGTCTCTCCCCTGTGTGAACCCTTAGATGTCTTTTTAAATTCATTTTACAATCGAATTCCTTTTGACAAAAAGGGCACTCATTTTTCTTCCTCTTAGCTCCTTGGTCTGTTTCTGACAATTCTGCATCATTTACAGTGGCTCTTGTTTTTGAGGCGGACTTGTATTTTAGGGGCAGACCTGAGTTTTCCGCAGCTGTGCTTCTGTCTTTGATCAGGAGTTCGATGTAATCTCCATCAGCTTCTTTCTCAATCTGTGCAGTTGAACAGCTGAATGGTTCCAAGTCGTCATCATTGTCACTGTGAGAAGCACATTCATGTACAGTGTTCCAGTTCCTCTCAGTCTTGGAAGGGAAATGTGACCCGGTGCTGATGTCCTCCTGTGATTCCTCGCTTTGCGCAGACACTGGCAGCTCCACTTCCTCCTGTTCGATGTTCTGTTCTTCTGGCTCTGCTTTAATTTGTGCAGTCTCCATACGGTCCCGGTTCAGACTCGGTAGAACTATCCGCGTTTGGTCTTCAGACATTTGTAGAAACTGTTTTTAGCTAAAGCTCTGTGCTTACCGCAGACAAAACGTAACGGTGGAATGTCCAGTGTTGATACAAAATCTTCTCCACCCGCCAGCCTACGTCACCCTTCCCTCAACCAATCAGTGAAGACGGATGTGAATCAACACGGAAGTTCCAAACATGATTGTTGCTTCTTCTCTCCTGTGCTTTTAATCATCAGACACAAAACACTATTAATCGTATGTGAATATATACTTGCCACCCACCTTTTGGACTTAGTTTAGCATGGCCTTGAGTTGGTTTCAAATCGTTCTGACGCTCTGCTGCGCTGTTTCATCTGTCATTATTGCCATAGTGGGGCAGGGTCAAGGTAAGTTACATAAAGTGTAGCAATGGTAGTCTACGTTATATTGAATACGCGTTTTCCCATTTACACTGGTTACGGAGATTTTCAGAGTTTTATAAGCCTGCAAAGTTGGTCAACAGCGCCCTCTTCTGTGTAACAAGCCTCATGTGCTCCTTGTGTAACTTCAGTCATGTCGCTGCCGCTGGCCGGGGCTCTGGCACTGAGCGCCGCAGCCGGAATGGCACTGATCTTCAAGGACATCAGCTCGAAATTGGGAGCCAAAAAGCGGCCCTTGGGCAGTTTGCTGAGTCAGTATCTGGCGGTGAAGGTCGTGGGCTGGCTGGGCAGGAGACAGAGGAGGAAACTGGACAAGGATACGTGCAATGTGAAGCAGGTTCAAGAAGAGACTCTACTGAAGCGCCTGCGTAAACACGGAGACACATGTTACGGAACAGAGTACGACTTCAGGTCAATTAAAGGTAAGAGTAAGCACAACGGTGCACTTAGGGCTGCACTGCACAATATACGTAATGCTAGAAAAATGGCAACAAATTAATAAAAATATTTATTTTTTTAAACACAGAAATTTGTAAATTACTGTCATAAAAAAATTAATTAGAACTTTTTTTCCATATGTATACTGCACCCTGCTGTCTGTCCCTAAATACAAGAATGGAAGATAAATATAGATTTATTCAATAATTAATAACATCCATTAAGCACAGCCTTTACCATATACAAATCGCAGTTATTTGTACTGTATAGGAGTGTTATAGAAAACAAAAACACTGCTGATACACTGTTTTTGTTTGGCTTGCTCACTGTGTATAATACTCCTGTGAATTTAAATTTGGCCTGCCAATAGCAAAACATTCTTACCCCTCCATAAATACAAATATACACTTGTATGTATGAAACATTTACGAATTAGACACGGCTCATAAAAAAGACGCTAGAAGACAAAGACTGTCACTTTTATGCTGTATGATTGTGCTGTAACTTTGCTTTACAGATTCAGCGGATTTCCGCGCTCGTCACCCTATTACCACATATGAGCACTATAGGAAGCTTATAGAGAGGATTGCAGCCGGAGAGGACAAACTCATCATCCCAGAGAAGCCCCTCATTTTGGCAATGACCTCTGGACGTCCGGGCACAGTGCCATGCTCCTCAGCACCAAGGACACCAACACTGAGTTCTTCCTACAAGTAATGATGTTTGAAAGAAATAACAAAAAAATCATAAACTTTTAGGGTTTATATTCATTTTGTCACATTTTAGGTCCTTTCAACTGACTATTGATTTGATTTGATTTATTTATTTCAGCTATTATTTACAGTGTGTTATTATTTACAATATTTACATCATTTCATTTACATTATCACAAAAAAACAAGAAAAAATAAATAATAACTCAAAAGGAGTAGGCAGAAGCAAGAAAGCTTATAAGTCCCTTCCCCAATTTCAAAATACAATGCAATACAAATAGAAAACTTTGTGATTTCTGAGTGTATTTACTTAGCTTTATAATTTTCTCTTATTTTCTTTTTATCATTGCTTATATTACCATTCTGGTCACCATTCTATTGATTTACTTATTGTTTAAATAGTCATAGTGTTTTAGAGATACATATAAATATACACACATACAGACATATGTATACATATATACAGTATACATACACATACATTACTAGCGCACATATTTATTATACATATTTTATCGTCACCATAATAACAATGACAATAATGGCATTCTCAAAAGTATTATTCTCAAAATATCATCTTCAAATTGATCATGTTTCTCATTTTTATCATACCTGCTTCAACTGTAATAATGTTCTGTCAGTGGTTTTTGATTGTTTTCCCTATTTATTAGTAAATAGTTAAAACAATCATTAACAATAATTAACTATATGTTAATTATTTCTGAGAGAGAAAGCATTTGACACATATGATGCAGTAATTACAGAAAAATGTTGTCATTTTGAAACTTTTGTCTTTCCCCAGGGAGTGACAGTCTGTTTAGATGCCATGCGAAAAGCCTTCCCAGGGACAGAAAGCCTCCAGCGCACCACAAAGTTTTTCTACACTCCAACCCTGCGCCAGTCAGAGGCTGGTATTCCTATTGGTCCAAACTCCTCGACACCCGCCTCCTCTCGACACATGCTCAACCTGTACACGACTCCAGCCCCTGCCTTTGAGGTTAGAGCAGAAAACAGCCCTTTATGTTTGTCTGTGTCACTATAGTTCAGGTCAAACTAGCAGAGCTGTGAACTTGAAAATCGTCACTTGAGACTTAACTTATAATATTGAATTATTTTATTGACCATTTATAATGAAGTTATAAACACCACTGACCTGGGACTTGACTTGGAATTGAGCCCTGTGACTTGTGAAGACCTGATGCCACTTAAAAATAAAAACTATTATATTGACTAATCAATTATGAATTATAATTACCAAGAGTCAAACTATTCAGCAGGTGGAAAAATGATTCCCGTCTGACTGCATTCAGTTGGACCTTAATTACTTGAAGTGGGAAATGGGACTTGACTTGTACTTGAGGCCATAATACTTAAGTGACTTACAAAACAAGGACGTCCCCTGACTTTTATATTACTATATTTGTCTTACAGTATAAAAAAGACTGAATGAGCTTTAGTTAGTTATCAGTGCTCCAGCATGAAGAAATAATGGTATTATAGGCTTGTCATCAACCTGTTAGTCCTAGTCCTTTGAAAGTGTATTACTGATTGATAATATTGTTCTGCGAGATTCAAATAAAGTGTCATATCTTCTCACAAGTTGTAAGAACTTACTGACAAAGACACACCTGTTTCTGTTGAAGGTTCCTAGTGAGAAAGACACGCTGTATCTTCATCTCCTCTTTGCGTTGAAGGACCCAGCTGTGGGAACTCTGGAGTCCAACTTTGCCTCTACAGTCTTTTATGCTTTTGCTGCTTTACAGGTAAACTAATTTTAATACCTTTTTTTGGAAGGATTGTACTTTTTACTAGTGGTGGGACTTGATTCAAATATTTAATTTGAATCATTTATTTACGGGTTGTAATTTTAGATGCTTCTTTGTATTTTCCTACATTTTGACTTATTTGAAGTGGAAATGTGAGGCCTGTGTGATCATTTCAAACACTTCAAAGACGAAAGTAGTTTGATTAATTTTGTTCTGCCCCAAGACACTGGAGAATGATCTTCTTAAATAAGTTTATGTTGGCTTAACTGTGTGAATAAACAAGGTTGACAGTAAAATAGTTTTTGGCCTTGCACGGTGTTCATCCCTAAGCAACGGCTTGAAGGAAAAAGGAAACAGAAGAAGTGTCTGTGCCGCTAAAGTAAAGTGTGATTCAATTTGATTACATTTTTATTCGCACTAAACCTGATGTATTTAATTAATCGTAAAAAGTCCCGGCCCTACTTTCTACATTTGAAGAGCAAGCTCTCAGTCATGCAGGATTTTGTTGCTGTTGTTTTAGGGTTGAGGATGTTTCGCCTTTGAGGCTTTGTCAGCAACTCATCATGTCTACTCTTGTACTGTTCTTGTAGTAATGAGGTTAAACTTGTCATGAGGTGAAATGTCCTCAAAACAACCCAAGTCAGATGACGACTTTATTCTATGATATTTTCTGTTAGTTTATAAATGCTCTGTCATCACATCTCATCGACTGTATCCTCTGATTCAAATGAACCAAAATCACCTCCAAAAACCCCCAAATCTGACTCTCATTGACACAAATAAACTTTAATTTCCCTGTTGGATTGTGGATTTGCAAACTAATGTGTCCTGGCTTCTGTGCAGGAGCTCTGGCAGGAGCTAGCGGAGGACATAGAGCGAGGGACTATCAGTAATGGTCTGGCTCTCGATCCCAAAGTGCGGTCCAGACTGGAGGCGCTGATGAGTCCAGACCCAAAGAGGGCTTCCCAAATCCGGGCGCACTTCCAGGACGGTTTCAGGGGCATCGCAAAGCGCCTGTGGCCCAACCTCAACCTGGTGCTGGCGGTGGACTCTGGCTCCAACCAGATTTATGGAGAGATGCTGAGAGAGAGCTACTGCCAAGGAGTGCCTTTCTACTCGCCTTTTTACGCTGCTACAGAAGGTATAAAAGTACTTTCAGATTACTTTTAGGTACATGTAGAGCTGTGAAGCTTCTCAGCAATATAAGAGTAGCAACCCAAAGAGTTTCCGTCATAACTGATAAAGTATTATAAACGCTGATGCTTTTAGTCAACTCCTAACCATTTTGAATTGCAAGCTCTTTTAAGATCTCTATTTGTTAATGCTCTTTCGTATTTGTGCTAAACCCTGGTGCAGGTCTTATTGGGGTGAACCTTTGGCCCGAGGAGCCGAGCAGGCGTTACCTGTTGTGCCCGCGCTCCATGTTTTGTGAGTTTCTCCCTGAGAGCAGCCTGGAGCAGGACGACCCACACACACTGCTGATGCAGGAAGTGAAGGAGGGGCACAACTACGAGCTGGTCATCACAAACGCTTCTGGACTCTACAGGTTGGTTAATAAGAATAAGAAATGGCCAATACTATGGAAATAAAGTGGATTGGACTGAATAATGTGTTTCAGAGGGGTACCAAGGTTAGAGTAGACAACATGTGTTACAAATAGGGTATCATAGGTGGATCAGTTGGTACTGTAATTGTGTTTATCCATGGATCAAAGGCCAGCAGTTCAGATCCAGGCTATGACTAGTGGAAACTATTGTTGTGTCCTTGGGCAAGACACTTCCCTGTGTGAGTGGGTGATGGTGGTTGGAATGGGCCGCCCCAAATCAGATCACAGCCGAGTGTTGAGAGAATGAATAATGAGTACTGTAGTGCTTTGGAAAAACTTGTAAAGCCACTGCTATTCAATCATCCACTTGTT
The DNA here is from genome assembly GCA_007210695.1 of Neogobius melanostomus. Lineage (NCBI taxonomy): Eukaryota > Metazoa > Chordata > Actinopteri > Gobiiformes > Gobiidae > Neogobius > Neogobius melanostomus. The sequence continues at coordinate 2,592,356 of VHKM01000299.1, read as the reverse complement.
TCTAATGTTTATACAATTTAAGTAATGGAGCATTGATCAATTGTGAATAGTTTTGTAAATAGTGTGTTAGAATGAAATGTTGATATCGTTAGTTGTCTGCAGCACTGTTACTTTACAAATACATGTTTTAAATTTGGGGTTCATTTTGTGTTTCTTTCTGTTGTTACAGATACCGCGTCGGTGACATTGTGAAGGTTGTTGGATTCCACAATCAGTGTCCTATTATTGAGTTTCAGTACAGGTATAAAATATAAATTCCTGTTGCGTATTGTAATTATGAATTTACCTCAAACTTGTTATATTATATCTGTTTTTGTGTGCCAGGCGGGGTCAGATGCTGAGCGTTCGAGGGGAGAAAGTGTCTGAGCATTTGTTCCTCGCGGCTTTAAAGAAGGCCGTCTCTCAGTGGCCCGGGGCTCAGCTCGTGGACTACTGCTGTGTGGAGAGTGGGATTATGGGTAAAAACATTTTTCAATAGAACATAACATATATTCATAGACAGAGCTTGAGAGAGAGTGGTACTTAAACATAAAGCAGGACAAAATGAGGACTTCACACTCATAACTTGAGACTGTTGCTTGGATTAATTCATTGAGACTCACTGAATTCTTCGCTAGTGCATGTGAGGGAGATATTTAAGTTGTTCTTACTTTTGATTTCAGAAACAAAGTGAAAAAGCAAGCTGAGATTTTTATGGTGGCAGTAGTATTTACTTCAGCCCAGTCCCGGCCGAAATGCCTTACATTTAGGGAGCCCCTAAATGGATCTATATTATTGATTTGCAGGAGACTCCAGCGGCGGCTCAGACCCTCATTATCAGGTGTTTTTGGAGCTCAAAGGAGTCAGGAATCTCAGGGAGGAGCAGCGCTACAAGGTAAAAACACTCCCAGGCCTGTCATGATAACAAAATCTAAAGTTCGATATATTGAGGCAGGAAACTATCGTGATATTATTGAAGACCTTATAATGCCAATGAAACTAACTCTCATGACAGTTAAGCTCTGTTCGAAAAGTACTTAAAATATTACAGCATTACATTAGAAAAATGGGGGGAAATTGCAAATAAATGCACTGACAATAAATATTGAGCCCAGAAATGTGTTGTTTATCTGTCATTTATTGAACGATAAGTCATTATAATAATTATTGTGACAGCCCTACACACACCAAACATAAGTGTGAAAGATTCAGATTAATTTCAACCTGAATTTATCAGCCTGTTTAACAAATTCTGGCTGAGAGAGAATAGACGGAGACAGGGCAAAGGAGGAGTGCTGATGTTGAAGTGGAAAGGCGGCATTTAAAGGTTCAAAGTGTGTGGGACTGTTGAGCTCTCTTTTCAGTCGACATGTTTATTGATGTTGATATAGCATCGTTTTGTCCTTTCTTCCCTCTAGCTGGACATGTGTCTGCAACAGGACTCAGCTGTTTATAAGTCTTTCCGGATCAAAGGAAGCATCGGACCAATGAGGGTGCACCTGGTGGCACCTGGAGCCTTTAGCGAACTCTCTAAGAAAATGATGTCCTTCTCCAACACTTCACCAAACACCTTCAAAATGCACCGAGTCATTAGAAGGAAAGAGTTTGCAGACTTTCTTTTGGGGAAAACGGTCTCCTAAAACTATTCTAGACGTGGAAACACAGACTTGATAAGGACTGTCTGAATATTTGTCGTGCCTTTTTATCATTATGGAATGTACAAATAAACATGCCCCATAATTATTGACAATTCATATTCACAATATTATTTAAATGCCTTTGAGGGAAACATTTCACGTGTGTTCCGGAAAAACTTCATACAACTTTTGTTATTCTTATGTATGTGTTGAATTTAACTAATTTTTTTCCCTTTTTTTTTTTTTTTTCGGTCTAGAAGAATCGGTTTATGAAGAGGCTTTATCTTTCTTTCTGAATGTAATTTGCTACAGAGCTATATATTATAAATATTCCAAAATGGAATCAATCATCCCATTGCCCCCTGTGAATTAGGGCAATGGGATTGTTCTACGGTTATTTATATTAGTGTCAATATAAAAAATTTGTTTTTCTTAATTTTTCCAAAACCTTTGTAGGGTGAACTGTGGGGCTGCATGATATGTGAAAAAACTGCAATATCCGATAACTGCCTTGAAAATTGCAATATTGTTGTGATATTTTACTAAACCATTTCAACATTAAATTTAAACATAAGTCATTGCAATATTCTTTTTTTTTTAATCGAATTATCTCAATACAAAACTTAAAGCCACACCGTGAAACATTTCACCCAATAATAGAATCAAATATAAGCATTTATTTGATTACAGATATTTTTATTAAAAATACCAAAACATTGAATGTGTTTTTGCTGTGAGCTGCTCACCTCTCCTAAGACCTGAGCGAGATGTTGATTAAAAGCAGCTGAAAATGACATTTAAACAGGTTAGGTCCTCACCCAAATCCATTCTTTGATTACCTTCTGCAAAGACAGCATTTTCTGTGTCGAGCTGGTCATGAGGAAAATCTTTTGCATTGTTGGCAACAGTATAGTCCATAATGTTACAGTGTGCCTTTAAAATCAATACTGAAATTAAACTAAATCAGGAAAATCATGTGTTAATGTGTGTGGCGTTATTTGCAACAAAAACAAATCTAAGTCACATACAGCTTATATTGTGATTTAGATGGAGTTTGAGGATCGATTGTTCAGCCCTCGTGATCAGTGAAGAATTTTTACTAACCGATTATAAATGTACATGATTTCAGATTAAAGTGCTACATATTGGAATAAGAGATGATAAAATAGCTTTGGAAACTACCTGTATATGAAAAAAATATCAGTTTAGCTTTACAGTATTTGTGCCTCCACTAATTGTTGACATCCATTGTTTATGTGGGACAGATGCTTGGCTTTGGCCCAAACTTGTTTCTAGCTCTCACAGTCCCTCCCTTGTATTCAAATTGTTCAAAGAATGTAATTACATGCACATTTCACACCCACATACAGCATTGAGTGGTGACAAGATAAATTCCACTCATTTAGATTAGACTTCTATCATCCATTGCTCAATAAAACTTTAGGTGAAGACAATACAACAAGGTCTGTGTTTTGCTGTGTTTACAATATACTCTGAAGCGGCAAAAATAAATGTATTCTACAACACCAAAAAATTAGGTACCCCAGCTTTAAATTGAATAGACCAGATCGAGTCACACAAGTCAGATAAGGGACATCTTTATTTAAAAATAACATTGCAATGAATTGACGATCATAAAGAAGTAACAGTAAGGAGACAGGAAAGAACAGCATTTGTTAGAAATTGTTACATAGAATTTCCATCTTGGAAACAAAACATAATATTTATGCTGTATTGATTGTTTCATTGTCTTAGATTTAAACTTATTGATAATTGTATGAAGCATATTTAATTAATTTAATAATATCTAAATAATTGTCCTTTTTCACAAAACTACTGATGTTTACGCCGCTACCCTATGTCTTTCTTCGCCTTCAATTCTAGCTTTTAATATTTAGTTCCTGTGGTTAAAAAGTGTTTACAGCTCATCATTATAACATACTCTAAGTGCCTTGTTTGTAAGTTTCTTTTTAAGGTTGTTTATAGATTTTTATTTCACCTGAGAACCAATTCTGACATTATATCCCTTCAGACAAACACGAATTCAGATATGGCATTGTAAGTGAAAAATGCAATTTAAAGAAGGTAGAAATATGCAGTTACTTGAAAAATAATACAAAATCAATAAAACTCCCTCTGACATTGACAGGGTGATGTTCTAATTTCTATAAAACCATATTCTTTAATAGACATGCTTGATTAATTTTCAGTTTTTAGACTAAATATTTACAAATCTATATTTAATTTTACTGTTTAATGTTGTCTGACATTTTACACACTACTACAAACACTTAAATATAATTAATATATTAGTTGAATAAAATAATTAGATCATTTGATTGATCAAAATCAACCAACGCATTACATAAAATTTAACTATTATTGTTAGTTGCAGCAGTCACATAATGTAAGTGCTGTATTTATACTTAGTATAAGTAAGTACCGTATGTTGCTCATCATGCACCATGTCTTGAAAAGATTCAGTAAATCTAAGGAATGCTACATCATGCAGAGAGATAAAAGTGAAGGGGAGATAAATCATCTCTGATCAAGAATGTCTCTCCTGGACAGACTTTCAAAGCTCAGATCATTTACTGCCTAGTCAGATACGTGTGTGTTTAAGAAAGGCAAATATCCTGAAGACTTTAAAGTTGGACTGGTAACAACACAGTTACCACAATAAACCATTGACTATAGACATACTAAGCTGCCGTTTAATAAGTGCTGGTTTGACTTAATGGTCAATTCTCTTTTCATAAATATAATATATTACTGTAGTGTTAAACATAATTTTCAGCTTACACCCCTTAATTGGGAGTAATGTAAACCCAGAGCACTGTCACAGTGTATGTTGTTTAAATGGATATTTAAAGCCGTCATTATCAACACGTCACTGATAATGACCAATACTTCACCAGAAAAGTGTCTAGTGCACTGGTGTTGGCCGGCTCATCCAGGCCAGGCAGGATGATTTGCATAGATCATTGATATTTATATAATTGATATCATTGATATCGTCTTTGGCGATGTGTTAAAGTACATCTTAGAGCACCACACACAGCCTGATTGTGTTTAGTTTTCCTGCAGTTCCTGGTCTAGTGTTTAGCGGCAGCACCCTTGGATGGAGACTTGAGGGGGGATCTGCAGGGGCTCTTGGAGCTGCTGTCATGGCACGGGGAGATTTTGACATGAATGAAGAGAGAGGCAGGAGTGAGACTGGAGCCATCCAGCTTCAGCAGACGCACATGCCGATAACCTGGATATGAAAACATGTTCAGCTATTTATTCATTTTTTTACAATCTTTCCGAACATGAGTCTGACACAAACCTGTACGGAGACTCTTGAAGGGCAGAGTGAACTGTCCTAAGAAGTCATTAGCTGAAGTGAAATCATGGTCCTCAACCATGAACCGAACCAAGGCCAAGTCAGGTGCATGTACTGTGAAGGTGAAAGCACTGTCCCAGCGAGGATTGAAACCTGGAAGAATGTTCACACATTTTACTTTGCAATAACGTCAGCCGATTGTTCCCTGTGAGGGTCAGAATTAATGTACTTTTGCAGCTACGGCTACTAATAGATTGAATGAATCTATTGTTTCATTTGGTAAACCTCAAGACTCTAGTTGTAGTTAAATATGTGAGTACAAGGTTAAGGTGGGCCTTCAGTACATACCGTTATTGTCGACATAATTTGTTTTCTTCTTATTGTTGTCAATTGGAAGGCCGTGTACTTCAACCCACACCTGGGGTCCACTATAGAACTAGGCTTATCCCATTCTGGTTTTGGCAGCTGCTGCGCTGAAATAACCTGGAATCAGTCAAAGAAAAACTTCAGTGACATAGTAGAGGTGATGTTGTTCCTTGATCCACTCTTCTTACCCGGACAGTTAGCATGAGGGGGTGGTGGCCTGGACCTCCGCCCACATTTTCAGGGTTGAAGGTGGTGTCTGAGCGGCACATGAACGACGGCTTCAGGACGTAGCCACACTGACCGTTCTGCAGAAACCTGCCCCTGTTTAAGTCCATCTGCTCACCAAGAGTCTGGAAGTTTAGAGCCACTGCACCACACACACAATAGTCTCACACACAAAAAGTTAATGATTCATAATACACTGCAGGTTTATAACTAACCCAGCTGACAGCCTCCGTTCCACATGTCCTGGGGGTTGTAGTTGGAGGACTGAAGGCGCTGGCCTGAAGGGTAAATTCTGCTGAGTTGGTGACTGTTGTGACGAACAAAGTGCATCCCTAAACAAGAACATTAAATGTGTTACATGAGTTTCCTTCAGGATCATAATCAAATGCCTCAGACCTGATTCTTTAATGAGCCTCAGGGCCTCGCTCTCAGAGAAAGACGACATGTGGCACTCTGTTTCTTTGGCGGCCTGTTCAAAGCCTTTAAAGTGAACACTTTGAGTGTACAGGACCAGGTCTGACAGCTCGGGACTCAGATTAGATGCTTCTGGCTGAAGTCACACACAAATACATTTTTACAATATTATTCTTTTTCACCCCTCAGCCTACACTGGCTTACCGTAGGACCATCTCTCTTTACTTTAGACCTGGCCTCCTTCTGACTTTCTTCATCGGAGGAGCTGAAGTCTGAGGCACTGAACTGCTCCTCTCCTGTTCCCGCCTTTTGCCTTTTATCAAGACTTTTTCTTTAAGATCCTGCAAAGCACAAGCAAACCTCTGCATTGTACTACTCCATATAAAACATGTCAACTCGGTATTTTTTAACCTACTTGGACTTTTCTAAGCATCTTTACGTGAGCAGAAATGTATAACCCTGCACACTTTTTGTTCATGTTGCACTTGTTTAAATCTGATATGTGAATCGGTTTGTGCCAAGGTTTTTAGCATTGTTAGACAAAAATCTCAACTGCACCTGCTTTTTGCACCACTTTAGCACATACTATCTATTTTGCGCAAACACAGCAATTCTGGCCCTTAGTACAGTATATACATAAGTATTATATTACATTATATACATTAGTAATTTATATACATAATAGGTCAAGGCTTTTACCACCAAAGGTTCCATCAGTATACACATCACTTCTGTATAAATATGGTGGCGTCCATGTGGACATGTTTACCTCAGGACAGGGCTGGTAGCGGGGGTCCCAGCCCCTTAAGGGTTTACTGAGCAGTTTGTCTCCCAGGATGCGGCGCAGGTGTCGGGCCATAACAGTCTGCTGCTCCACACTGCAGTGGTTCTCCAGTGACAGGATCAGAGGGTAAGGGGAGGCCTGTGCACATGGGGTACAGCTACAGTCGCATTTATAGTGTACGCCTTTGACTCAGAAGAGTATCATCTGTCACACTGCAATGAATAAAGGTTATGTCTGGTGACATACTCACTCTAAAAGCGTATTCCTTGATAGTTTCAATGACTTCAGCAAATGGCACTTTAGAGGTCAGCGTGTGTCCATGATAAATGACCGGCTCACCCCTCTCTCCATCCCAACAGTCCAGCTCCACACAGCGACAGCCTTGGTTCAAAGCTCTGTTGAAACATACATTATTTAAAATGACTTCAAACAGGACTATCAGAGAACTGCACAATAATGCCTGCTCCTGACCGGATGTAAGGCTCTGTGCTGCTGTCACCGGTGAGCTGGTCCTTGGTGAGGTAGGTGTTGTGTGAGGAGGAGATAAAGTAGTGGGACAGAGGCATCTTCATGTCCTGATAAACTCTTCCATGAGCCGGGTCAAACACACAGTTCTCTTTAGACAGCATATACATAGTGAAGCCATTGGGAGTCATGAAGTTGTTCCTCTGGGCTGCCACAGAAAAATATAAATATATTTTTTAAGTGCTATGAAGTAAAATTAAGTGCAAGTGAAACACTTTAATACATAATCATAAACATTAGTTGTTTTTTAAATCATCACAGTAAAGTTGTGAATGTCTAATAACGTAATAAAGTTGCTTGTGCAATGGTGAAAGGGTGCTCTCCTGTGGCAAAACTCAGGTTAAACCGTGTTAGTTGCAGTAAGATGTTAATTGATGTATCTTTTGTAAAAATAGAATCTACCAACTTTTTTAATTACCACTGGTTTCACGTCCTGCAGAATGTGTCCAAATGGCTGCATGCTAAAATGATGCATGCACTGTACATAATCTCATAGTCTATGAATAGCTTCTTGTTTCACAAATGTTGGGAAACAAAGTAGTTCATGCTAATGTGTTACTGAGGATGACTTACTATCTATTATTACTAATTATTGTGCCAATCTATCATGAGCTTATAGTGTCTGGTTGATATATACCCAGGGGTTGAGCTCATAGGTGAGAACGAGGCTCTGAGCGTGTGTGACGGAGGCGTCCTCGCCCTGATCCCGGAGGAACTCTCTCAAGTCCACAGTGGACAGCACACAGCCGTTTGCTGAGTACTGAATAAAAACAGCATCCAGCTCTGGCCTCCTGAGCAGCTCTCTGCAGAAGATTTCTATCTCCTCGTGATCCAAGCGCCCGTCTGCAGAGCGGTCACACTTCTGTGGGCATGAACATAGGCTTCTTCACATCTGAAAGTGCATCATGTGTATATTGCACCTCAAAGACCCCCCACAAAGAGCTCCAAGAGTCCCACTGAAGAGTCTCAGAGAGGCCCGCTTAAAGAGAGTGTGTGTGTGATCACCTGAAAGAGGCTGCGTGCATACTGGTCACTGACGTCAATGTTGATCATCTGCAGTAGTTTTTGCACTTCGTCATAGCTCATTTTATCATCGTGGTTCTGATCAGCGCGGTTCAGGTAAGCATGAATCCAGGTGAAAAAGAGGGTTAAGGAAAGATAATTCTGTCATAGGGAGAAGACAAATCCATATCTGTCTTTACTTATTACTACAAAATCACATTGTGGTAGAAAGGATATTGGTTCAGTTTCTCCTTCTGTGTCATGTTCTCCACTCGCTCCTGCAGAGTGTGAATGCCACGAACCCAGGACTGGGCCTGCTCTGGACTTTCACACAGCAGATCCAGACTTTTGCGCGGCCCTTTGAAAACCACGGTGAGGCACTGGCTTTCTGGAACAGAGCCCGCCATGCTACGTAGCACCTCAGACTGACAGCCTTCACGGATACACTCCACCTCCATGATTGAGACTGCAGGGCAAATTAGGAGCCCACGTAGAAATAAAAAATAAAAAAGCGTAATACATTTCATATTTAAAGAGAAACGTTAGTAATGATTGTCTACCAAACTTTGTTAATGGAACAAAGTCAAAAGAGCAATAACAGTATGGCTGCACAATGAGAAAAAGTCAAATACTTCTAATAATGATATAATTTCAAATACATTCCATTAATCTTCAGCAAAATCAAAGGCAACTGTTAAAATGAAGTTTTAAAATACCAACACAAGTCAACATTAGAGTATAAAAAGGTTTAATGGTGTTTGTGTATACTAATGTTTGAGACACACTTGTTTTTCTTTTGTTTTCTTGCATTTGATACGTTTTAGTAACACCTGAGTAGCAACTGTGAGTATGAGGAAAGAGGCCATGATGCTGCAGACGGTGAAGGGAACAGAACTCCTGGGGCCGGTACATCAGCCACATCACAGTCACATCTGCCCAATGCTGAAACCACAACCACAGGCCACTCCCAACATCATCTCCTGTAATCTAACTAAACCCAAGCATCACTCAGGACTCGCATACTGGAAATAGTCACTCTGTAATCAGGCCCAAGTCTGCCTGCTGAACTCGCTCAGAGAAGCAACTATTTCAGTTTTTCTTTCCACGCCCAGTCAAGCCTTTCAGTGCACTTTCTAAAAACAGAGAACTACTAATTCTATAGAAGGTTCTGTGGTGAGACCTCACACAGCCTGGTTCTGTGAGCTACTCACATGACTGCTGCTCTTTGGCTCGGCTCGACGTTTTATGAGACTGACACCAAACGGTGACCCCATCCTCCAGCAGCTTGAGACTCCTGTGCTTCTGCCATCGTGGCGAACGCACCTGATGCACACACACACACACACACACACATTTTACACCTCTCAACAAGGATTTCTTTATGCAGTATACAGCTGGATGCTTGAAAGCAGAAAGAACGTTATTATTTTACAGCACAGTAGTAGGATTGTTATAGTGTGGTAACTAGGGATAATGAGAAATTATGCCTTTTTTCAGCCCTGTTTCCATATTATTTTACTGACCATGTTTCCTGCCACTTTCAAGTCTTTATGCTGAGTTAGAATAATGGTTCAACTCAGTTACATTAACATGAAATAAATCACACGTGTGCCCTATTTCTTTCTAATTACCATGACTGACATGTTATTACACTTTCAGGTATCATGATATTACCCTGCTATTACAGTGCTGTAAGTAAAAGGGCAACCAATCGTTTTAGTTCTGGTACGAGAACAAACTGACTGAGGGAGCATTAGATTTTCAAATCAAAATCATTAACTCATTGAGATGCAACACAAACTTAGGGGCAAACATTTTACAATGAGGTTGTAAAATGCACCCCTGTGAAAAGAACTGTGCCAAAAATACCGATATTGACCTAGTTTGCTAGAAAGCATCCAGAGTGCAAAACAGTGTCTGCTGCGTGACTTGTACTGGATTTCAAGTGTTGTTATTGCGCTGTATGTCAGTAAAATGTGCCTGAAATTCACCTGTGAGTGACAACACCTCACCTTGACCATACTGGAGCCCTGCAGCATGAGCTTCACATCTTCATCTTCCTGGACTCCTGCACACAGAGACACAGAGAGGTGGGGTCAGAGGGTCCAATTAGCTGGACCATCTCCTATATTTGACAAGGAGCGGGTGGAGTTCTACCGTTGATGACAAGGTTTAGGGCCTGAAACAGATCAGGGTGTTCACAGGGACCGCAGGGAACCGTCTCATCAACTACATGCTTTCATTTAGAAGAACCCACAAGTGAGGAGGGGCACTGCAGTTGGAGTTATGTTTTAGATTTCCAAAATAAACAAGGGCTACTGCAATTAAATCATGCCTAAAGTTCCCATACTGTGAAAACCAAACTATAAATGAATTATTTTGCCTTTTTGTGACTATGTTTATAGAGAACGCCTTGCTTATGAATGAATGGATGATAAACAAAGACCTGAATGGAAAATAAAATGGATTATAATAGCCTTACACATTAAGCCAGCCCTAGACAATTGAAAATAAACCAATCTCCTCTCTATCCCATCACAGAATACTTATCAGAGCTGACAGAAGTAGCGCGAGGGGGCGGGGAGATAACGGGACTAAATACGCACAAAGCCTCGCTCCTGTTTCCCGTCCCTAGAAAGAACATATCCTTATGGCACAGACTCACCGAGGTTCCGTAGAGGGTCAATGGCCTTCTGGGACGTCCCGGTTCCATCTTTAAGAGCCGGCGCCGCTTTCTTTTTGTGTCCCAGCATTATTCCTGCGTGCGTGCTTGTTTTGGCCGGTGGAGCCTCGGAGGAGCAAATGCTCGCTGGGGTCCTGTAGAGCAGCACTAATGCATGAGGTCCCAGTCCCCGCGGAACCACGGCTCTCCTGTGGGGGCCCTGTGTGTTTTATGGGAGACGCCAAGCCTCCAGCTGATGTCAGAGATTAACGCGTGGCCACTAGATCAACCGCGGCACAGGCACAGCGTTTATCCCATAGACCGTCCGGGGCGGGCTTTCACAGTAATGTCTAAGGGAGATGCAAACTTGGGTTTTACAAAAATAGAAAATGCATGAAAATAAAGCTGAACAAAATAACAATAATAATAGGCTAATAGACAATTAAAGCTTTGGCTTTGAACACGTCATTTGATTGTGATTGTTCGCCTGTTTTTTACACAGAGAAGAGAAAAAGGTGCATGGCTGTAGTCAATATTTTAGGGCCTTATATCAAAAGAAAACGGGGCCCCATGAAAATAAACTGCACGGCAACATGACAAGAAATCTATCTAAAACCGTACGAATATCTGATACAAACAATAGTTCTCATTCGATGCGCCTGTAAGACATCATGGTTGTAAAGTGGCGATAAAAGGGGAGGTCTATGACAAAGCTGCTATAAATAAAACAAGTGCCGTCAAGCAATGGATGCTCTAGACTTTTATTTTGAAATGTTTCCGCCTTATGTGAGCCGCAAACGGATTAGTCTGGTGCAGAGTAGAGGTAAGGATTTTAAGGAGTTTAAGAATTAAGATTAAACTCAAAACATACCAAACAAACCGGCGCAATATTCCTCTCAAGGCTTATAAGCACAAGGCACAACAATTTATTTTTCCCTTTTTCCGTGCACATACATATTCAGTCGAAAATGAAGTAGTGGGAGTATTGATGGTCTGGTTAAATGAAGTACTTTATTTGGGTGTTTTTTGTTTTGTCTGATTTTTTTTCTTTCCACAAAACGGGATTTTTAGGCTCACGTGGTGTTGGCCACGTGGGTCAACACGGAAGTGCAGACCGTAGGTGGTAAAGGGGCATCTGAAGTTGAGAAGTGTTTTACAAAGTTTACCTTAAGCTTTCGAGTGTTTTATTGTGTTTTTATGTTTACAAGAGTTGGACGGTCAGGAAGAGCAATGACAGGGATCGAAACCTGGAGCTAGTGTGGTGAGCTAATGTGCTGTTACTAAGCTGTTACTACCTAATACAACAATGATGCATTTGTTTTAATGTTTTACCATTTAGTGTGCTGTGTTGGTCAGAAAAACTCTTTTCCCAACTCTTTCGTAAAGGAAGTAAAGGGTCCTGGTGGCACTGAATGGTCTGTTTGCTTAAGAGAGTTGAGTAGACTGGCCTAAATCGGAAGGATTGAAAAGGGATACGCTAGTAATAAACTTTTCTGACATTTTGAGGCTAATGGCATCCTCGTTTCTGCGTCTGACTGTTCTTACAAGGACCAAGATAGAAGTTTTATAGAATAGTAATTGTGTGTAGCTTAAGTTACAATAACGGTGTAATTACTTCAGTGATTTCATTTGTATTTTTTTATGGCTTTCTTTGCCCAAATTCGCCTCATTTAATTTGGCTGATCCTTGTCCTTTGCGGATGTTCTTTTTTTTTCTTTCTTTTTTGGGAAACAATTGTAAATCTAAAGTGTCATAATGTGTGACAATAATCTTGATGGTCTTTTTCAGGGCCAGATGAACTGCTCCACCCTGATTAAAGTGTGTCATGCCTGTGCCCACTATGGCTGAGCCTGCTCTCGACCACCACAGGCGCTTCCAGGCTGCTGTGGACGTCATCCATAACCTCCCCAAAAATGGTAAATGCCCGGAGTCCCGTTCTGTGAATGCAAATAACAACTGGAATTATGGTTCTGTGAATCCTGAATAACACGATCAGCCAGTACTTAGAGTTGCTGCGCAATCAGTAGGAATGAAATGCATGTAGGTCTATTGCACCTTACACGATTTGAACTAAATACATTTTCTTACTGTTATGTACATTATGTGATGAAGATGCATACTGTGTCTTGTTAAACAGGTAGCTACCGGCCATCATATGCGGTAATGCTGCGCTTTTATAGTCTGTACAAGCAAGCTATGTGCGGACCATGCAAAGTGCCTCGTCCTGGCTTTTGGGATCCTGTAGGTCGATACAAATGGTTGGTTTTATAAGACTCTTTCCTTGTGGTCCAGCCATAATATTAAAAAAAAAGCGTCTGACATGATGCTTGTGCAGGGATGCTTGGAAAAAACTGGGTGAGATGAATAGAGAGTGTGCCATGGCAGCATACGTGGATGAGATGAAAAGCGTTGCTCAGGAGGTACTTAATGTGATATAATGGTCGCATTTCAGTGCAAGAGACGAGTGTCAGCTCACTGTGAGTCGGCTGTTTCAGGTCATTGACACGATGCCTATGGATGATAACACTGCTTCTCTCTTCCACCACTTTGAGCCGCTCTACCATGTGATCCATGACATGCCTCGACCTCCAGAGGCTCTGTTTGTGTTGCAAGAAGGTCATAACCTTTAAGCACTACAGCATGGCATGTTACCTATTAGTTACATGCTGTGCAGTACATAAGGAATACACATGTGTTTTTCCCCCTTTTCCTTCAGGTCTGATTGAGAAGAATAGAGCCAAAGAAGAGAGTGAAACTGTGCCTCTCATCGACAGTGTGTGCCATGGTAATGTTACTCAGCACATCTTTTCATTGAGCTTAGGTTAGTTGTAATAAAACTTGAGGGAAGTTTTATTAATAACGTAACGTTTTATCATTAACATTAATTATTACATATCTGCCATTAAAAGCCATAAGCTGCATTTTTACACTTATCTGTGCTGCACACTCAGGTCTGTCTGAGACGTTGGTGCCGACCAGTGACTCTGAAAATGAGATTTTCTGTGACTCTGTCGACTCGGTAGAGCAGCTGGACATGACGGTAACAAATGTTGTCGAGGAAATCATCTACTGTAAATGTCACCAACTAAATGTCCCTCCACTCACAGGTCATTAACAGCCTCTGTGAGTGCCACTCACTGGGTCAGCTAGAGAAGCGAGCTGACGGCAGACAGGCAGGGGCTGGACAAGGAGGAGAGGGTGGCAAGGATGAAAGAGGACCGATGAGGAGCCGAGACAGTGGACGAGGAGCCTCCCACTGGAGGGAACGTAAGCTGGGACACTTCAGAGGGGTTTACTGTCTGTAGGGGAGCTTTCCTCATCTCACAGGTGTCAGAAGGGTCTGTGTGCAGAGAGGAAGGGGGCCATGTGTCTTGTAAATCAACATTTGCATCAGATTTTTTTTAATTGAAGTTTATTAAACCAAACCAGCAATAATAGAACAGTTATACAGTACATATAATAGGACATAACACACAATGCCTGCTAAAAACGTCCTCAACTCTAACACAAACCTGTTTTGTAGGTGGAGTTTATCAGGGCGGAGTGAGGCGTGCAGGACCTGACGGCAGCAGAGGCGCAGGCAATGGTGAAGGGAGAGGAGCAGGCAGGGGTGGAGGGGGAACAGAGGAGGGGCCTGGGGTGGTCATGAGGGCCAGCTCCAGCAGCAGATTGTTCTGGCCTTGCACAGGTTGAGGGAGGACATGAGGAGCGTGAGGCAGCGTCTGGAGGTCCTGGAGCAGCTGGCAGCCTCAAATGTAAGACACACATAATTCCTTCACTGTGATAATATTATCTACTTAAGTGTTGAACAACTGCATCTGTCTCAGGCGCTGGGATCAGAGGAGCCTCCGTACGTGCACTGTGCAGGCTGTATTTGTGAGGTAAGACAGGAAATATGCTTTATTGTTACAAATGTGACAAATGTTCATTTGTATATTTACAAATCATTATGTATATAGTTCCTATAATCCACATTATACAATAAATATGTAGCAAAATCGGACTCCCCAGAAATCCCTAAGTTAGAGCGACCATGTCGTATAAGAAAATGTTAATTTGAGGTACACTATTTAAACATTGAAACAGAAGAAAATACGAAAAAATAGCTCAGTTGTTTTAAACACTTCATATAGTATTTTATGACAAATTCAAACCCAGAGAAAAAGATACAGTACATTAAAACTGTTTCCGTTTTGAATAGCGTATTTATCTATGCTGAATTTTACGCTTGAATTTCAAGTGAATGAGCTCCACTGCTCTTCTGGTTGGACTAACAATTAAGCCTGTGAAAATTACAACTTATTGTTCAATGTATATAGAATCAACCATCATTTTTAGGGCATTTATGGAAAATGTATTGCAGCTCATGTATTTAAGATATTAATGCCTTTAGAAAACTATCCTCCTGAGTGTCACTATTATTAAATTGTCCTCTATAGTGTTAACATTTTCTGTGGCAAAATGTCACTTTTTTAAATGTATTTTTTTATTATATGTGTTTGTTGTGACCTGTTGAGATCTTGTTGTTTGTGTCAGGAGAAGTGGTGGCCTTTCGACGTGTCCGGCCCGACGTTGCTGATCTTCCTGGTGTGGCCCTTCATGGCTCAGGGCCTGCTGTACCTGTTCAGCAAAGTCAACCGCAGAAAGAAGATATCTTTGTAAAACGATGCTTATGGTGTGTCTACACTCGGACAATTTGCTCATCAGTAAAGGAATGATTGAAAGAGTACAGTTGGTTTTGGACATTTACATTACAGGACACTGAATTAAAATAATGGGTCATTGCAATAACCAGCTTGATATGCCTAATAAGTCGTCCGTGTCTGTGATTTGTCTCGAATCTATTTAAATGTGACGCTATAGGTTTGTTTGAGAGCCAGATGTAGCATGACATTATTAGAACTACTGCAGCATTTCAATACATTGTCCAGGTGCAATTATATAGTGTGTGTGTGTGTGTGTGTGATATTTTACTGTGATCTACTCTGTCAACTTAATTCAGCAAAATACAAGGTTACTTTATTTTTCTTTGCCTTGTCTTTTTGATGCTAATTCTGTGTCACACGCAGTCACAAATGCAGCAAACTTATGAAATAATTTTCCAACTCGATAATGATAATAATTTAATATTTATGTATAACATTTACATACATAGGTTAATTTCTCAAGGCTGTGTACAAAGGTTACAAAACAGGCCCATGCAAAGGGCACAAAATTCAGACGATGTACAGTTCAGCACGGACAGGAGAACGTCACTCACTGGGGCTTGCATTGGTGTTGCACAGAGATTGTAAAAAGGAAAGAAAACTCATTTGGCGTGACTTAACATAGCTGCCTTGCTGTCCTTACCGTCCCCCGTAAGACACAGTTCAAGAACTGGCCCCAAACCTTTGTGCAGAGTCCTTCAGCCGAAAGGTGAACTCCACTGGGATTTTGATTTTAGGGTTCAGAGCAGAGGAGGATACTGTAGGCTGCAACAACACACTGAGAAATGGATCTGAAGGAACTAGCAATGGATATTTTTGCTCAACTAAAGCTACTACTTCTGCCATTTCAGAAACGTTAAATCAATGAATTAAGATTGTATCGAAAACGTCTTGTACAATGTATAAATATAGAAGTAGGTCACATTTGTCTATACCTCACCTCCCAAATATTTCACATCATCGTGTGAAGCAGAGTGTGCCATTATGAACTTGAAGCTAGTCATACAGGTGGTATGTGACAAGCTCGAGCTAGACCAAGAGGAAGATCGTCTTCCATGCAGCCCATAAGCCTCTACTGAACACCATGAGAGGCTTGTGCTCGTGTTCATGAGTGGCTGGACTCCCCTCTTACCTAGGTGTTTCCCATCATAAGAGGTAGCAAGTGTTCACTCTTTTCATTTGGCTTTTTTAAATTATTTTTTTTAAGACAAGCATTCAGACCTGAAACTTAATGCATTTATAGTAGAATTCTGTGCACACCAAGTTTATGAATGTGATGTGCATTTCATCACTGGCTGTGTTGCTTAGTGTTTAAAGGTTAAGCATAGAGAAGTGTTGCATTTGTAAAACGGCTCAGATCATCACTGTGTGGCGGCGCCAGCCTCGGCTCTGCTCTCTTGGCTTTGGGAGTCTTCTAAGGACCACGGAAGACCTGGAGGAGTTGTGATCTGGCCAAGGACAGATCCCACCGTTTACTTGAGGGATCTGCTGAAAAGACATTGTTGCAATAGCAGATCCCTGTGGTACTCCGCTCTCATTAACCCGTATGACTTCCACCTTTTCGGTGCTCCACCCTCTGGCTCTGTCCTCTAGTTCTAGGGTCATGGACAAGGCCCTGCTTCGCACAGTGTGGGTTTTCTTTAAGCGGAGAGGAACAGCTGGAGCCCAGTTCCACGGCTGGGGCACATACAAACTGGAGGTGTAGTCAGGAGGAATCCCAGAGCGAGGCGACCAGGCCGGACCTCTCGCTCCTGCCTGGGACAGGTGCGTGTGCAGGGGAACAGCGTTGGGTGGAGGCTGCAGGAGATGGAAACTGTGAGGACGAAGCAGTCTGCGCTCTCTTCTCACATCCGTAACGTGCCTCAGCTGTCTGTGAGCCATCAGCTGCGCTCCATCTGTCAGTTCAAACCTAACTTTACTTTCTCTTTTAGCCTCCTTTTTGTTGGAATCTCCCCCTGAACGGTGTACTCACTACCCTCCTTTTGGACCTCACACTTAGATCCAGTGCTGTCTCTCTCTCCTTTGCGCTCTCTTCTCAAGTTGCTGGTTTTGACAGGCTCATGCTCCAAGTTTTCTTCCGAGCTGCTTCCGGGAGGATGGTCATCGAGGGATATCTTGCGTTTGCGGGTCACAGCGGAGAGGAACTCCTTGGCATTTAGGTCTTTCTTGGAGCTTAAGGAAACCTGTGAAGCACATGTTTGTATCACGCAAGTTTTCAACGGTTCTGTAGGATTACACCATGGGATTACCTTTAGTTTAAGTGAATCGATGGTGGAATCTAGAAAAGAACAACAAATGCAACATGTCAATTGAAAAACGGTTATATTCCATGTTGTGCCAGTAAATGTCACTTTCACAGTACAGAGTGTTATGGTAAACTATTGATACACACCACTTGTTATAAAGAGGAAATAGAACATCTACCAATTTGTTAGAAAATTAGGTGATTTAAATGTTTTAGTCTTAATTTTGACCAAAAGAACAACTGTACATAATATGGAGTTGATATTTCTTTGACTTCTTGCAGGGGCAGTTAATGTCTATCAATAGTATTACATCCTAATGGTACTGTGTCCATTTTTTGGGAGAAAATGGTCAAAGTTCTTCAGGATGGGACAACATTTAAACACAAAGTAAAAAAAACAACAACAACAAAAACAGTCAGATGGAGCACAGAATCACACAACACAGATGTCCTACCGCAGCGGTGTATCCACTTTTTCAGCTGCAGCGCACAGAAAAGGACAGAACCATTAAGAAAAACCACAGCTGTGCCGTTTCCTGCATACCACTGCGCCGTGATGTCACACAGTACACACAGGTCACAGTCTCATCTCACTGGGCAGAGGTGTAAGGGCATGGCCTCACCTGGGCAGTCTCCTGGGCTCCCCGTACGGCCGATATTGCACAGAAGATGGTCGATGTTGGGCACTGGCGGGGAGTCACGGTCCACCGCAGGAGCCTTCACAAAAAGAGAGAGAGAAGCTGTGACTTATTGTGGACAAAATGATCCTGAGGTTGTTATATGTCAAATGTACCTTCTTTTTGTCCAGTGGTCCATCTGAGAAGAACCAGTCACACTGAAACGCAAGCAACATGTTAGGCAGATGCTTTTTACATCAGTATTTTACAGTAAATTTTACAGTAAATTCTATTCGGTGCAACATTTTGTGTGAAAGATTAAGTCCACACACCATTAAATATCCCTGGCCCCTTAAAATAACATAACGTTAAGTGAACATTCAACTACATATGTGCATTACAAACATTCAGGTTGTTATGCTGTAGTGGTATAATAAGGTATAGGGGCAGCACAGTGGCCGAGTGGTTAGCGCTCTTGCCTCACAGCTAGAAGGACCCGGGTTTGAATCCCCGGGCTGGACAAGGGCCTTTTTGTGTGGAGTTTGCATGTTCTCCCCGTGTCCACTAAAAACATGCTGGTCAGAGGCGGCGCAGAGTCGCAGCGGCTCAAGACAACCCTCCATCTGATCAACGCAAGTTTGTTGTACAATCGTATAATGACAAAGCACTTTACCTTTACCTTTAAGTATTGCAATATTGAATTTTGATGTTGCATAATGCATGTTTTTTCTAGGGAAGCACACAGCTTCACCCTCTGAAGTTTGGTTTTTGCATTGAGGTTGTTTCTTACGTGCACGATCAGTGTTTCGATGATCTTGTAGCGGTCGGGCATGTGCGTCACCATGTCCATCATGTTGTCCTCGGATGTCCTGACCAGAGTTGGTCCAAATACCAGAGCCAGGTTCCGGGGCTCCATCTGAAAGTAGTTACACCTGCATTTAGTATGTCCACTGCAGTTAGGGTTCACAGAATGGTGTGGGAACACCACAGCACTAAATACTGTACGCCAAAGCTTTGACCTATCCAAGAATAACAATTCATTATCTCTTTTAGCAGAGAGGGGACACATGTATTCTCTTTTACCCCTGCATTCGTAAACATCCTTTACATAATCTCAATACATCTTATTACAGTTAAAGGGTCATTTACCAGGCATTTGGTCATGTGCAAATAAAGTAGCACATTAAATGTCATTTGCACATTTTATACTTATGCATTTACATATCAGACTTGTAACACATGCAATTTCAATTTGTAAATTAGGTGCAACATGTCCACATGTTGCACCTAATTTACATGTCCATTTAGCACCTTGTCTTGATAAATGACCCCTAAAGTTTAAGTTTACAAAGCAATGCATGTTGTTTGAAATCGTACCTTATTTTTCTCTGAATAATCAGCCACTTTTTTGAGGTGTTCCAATAAGAACTTAAGTGTGTGGTAGTAGTAATCCGGAAGGTCTTGGATCTAGAAAAAAGGGTGAAATTTAACTAACTCTGAGGTGGATATACAAAGAGCCTCAGCCGTGTGTGGTAGAAAGAGAGAAACTGACCAGTTTCTTCATGGTTTTGAGCCTGTCGTCTGCATCTTCTATCCGGTTGGCGTCAATCAAGGCACTGTACTTGTCTTTACATAGCGAGATAAATAAGAGACAGCATTCAGTGGACATCACTTACAACACATACACAAACAACAAAATGCGGATGTGATGCACGCTTGTGTTAAATCCACAAATCATGCCTTTATTTTTGTGCCCCGAGTAAGGATAGGGCGATTTTCATGTTGTGGTGAATGATTGTAATAAGTTTGGTGTTAATTTCTTTTTCACTTAACTTGGTATACTACTTAACATGGTGTTGGGCTGTATTAATGTGGCAGTAGTGCAGTGCCACTCATTTGATTAACGTCACACTACTCTCTCCATTTATGCTGAAGAAATACATTTTAAGCATCTACTTGACGTTGGCTCAACAGGTGAGACAGAGATTTGCATCTTGTGCTGTTCAAAGTGTATTTCTACAGTGGGTGTCAGTATGTCAATGCAAGTCATTTAACAACTACTGTACCATCAGTAAACAGTGGCTCGGGAAGTTTTCGGAAGAATGATTTTAGCAGACTGCTGATGACGTTCAGGTCCTGCCATCTCTGAAACAGAGTTCAGAAAAACAAGAAAAGGGCAGATTATGGATACAGATGTATTTACATTTTGACAGTATTATGTTTTATGTGTTACACCTCTACTACATTGTCGTGCATGTGTGTGTGTTTATGTGCACATTAGTGTGGACACTACACAATGTCAGTGTGAGACAAACTCTTTCACTTTATATTGTGTGTCTAATATGAAATGTAATTCTGCATTGTTTATCAGAAATGTGTGTAAAAAAGCCCACCTCGTCCCCAGTGTTGATGTCCAGCCCCTTATTGAGGTGCTCCTGCAGGCTGGAGACAAGAGCATTGTTCCCTGGGACTCTGTAGACGCCTGTGTACTCTAGACCCATGGTCTCCACCGCTGCACAGCACATCTCCACAATCAGTGGCACAAACTGCGGAACAGGAATAAGTGCTTGGAACTGTATTTTCTCTGTGTATTTGGACTCATCAGTAAACATGCCTGGACCTACAGTATTAACACTGCAGTATGTAAAAGGGAAATAACTTGCATTTGAGCCACATCTAGCATTTTTCATACAAATGCTAGATGTTATTGTAAATGATTATATCTTTGCTATGCTGAGGGCTGAAGGTTCACCTTATTGTTGATGGCGGGCTGGCAGTCCTCAAGCCGCACTCCAAAAGCCTTGGGACTACTGAGCTTCTTATTCTTCTTCATAAGGTTGATGCCCCACGGAGCCTTGTTGTCATCTGTACAGTGACACAGGAGCTCAGTACAATGCTGACAACCTGCTACAGGACACTTAGGCCTGGCCCGCCACACCCATGCGTGGTATAGAGGCCATGCCCACCTCACCTGATTTGGAGCCTCGGGTCACAGCGCTGTTGTCTGTCTTGGCCAGGAGCAAAGGTGGCACAATGCGATGACCTTTGGGGGAGGAGTCTTGCTTATGACCTGTCAGACTGCACACATACACACACGTGGTCAAACTCCTAACTCCACATTGTAACCAACAGCTGACTTCCAAACAGACTATAATGGAATCGTTCCTTCTTTAATTCCTATATTATAAATCAAAATTATGCAGAATTTATTATAATAAAGGTAAATAGTTTTACAATCATTCTAAAACTACAAGATATCACTGTTCATGTGTAAATGATGACAACTTATCTTCAAATCTAGAGATCTTTTGTCATTTTATTTTTATTGTGTTTCTTATAGTGATTATACAGTTTTATATTTAAAAGTTTGTTATTTGAAATAATGTATCATATAACAGTGTTATATGCCCACAGGTTAAACATAAAAAGAAAAATATGTATAAAGAAATACAAAGGTAAACAAAACTACAACAAAAAATAGGGAAAAAAAATAAGAAAAAACAGTAAGTGATTAAGTGATAAGTGCTCCCTTAGTGGCTGTTATTGGTTTTACATACTATTTTTTTTTGACTGCTTTATCAATTTTGTATTTAGTTTTTTAAATTAAGATACTTCTCCCATTTCTCCCACATTTCTAGACCAATTGTTTCCTGTCCTCTTATTTTGAAAGTTATTCGTTCCATTTCCTTAATTTTATCAATCAGTTTCCTCCATTTATCTATAGTTGGGCTTATTTTTTGTAGCCAGTTGTTAGTAATTAACTTGAGAGCACTTACCCTTAATATTCTAAGAAGATATTTACTAAACTCTCCCACTGATGTTAAGCCCAACATGATGATAGTTTTATCCATTTTCTTATCCATTTTCAGCACCCTCTGTATTTCGTTCAATATATTTTCCCAGTATACCTTCAAAAGTGGACATGACCAGAAGATATGGAAATAATTTGCTATTTTCTCTCCACAGTCTCTCCAACATTTTGATGTTATAGATTTTTGATATTTAGACTGTTGGATTGGTGTTATGAAATATCTAATTTGGAATTTCCATGCAAATTCTCTCCATATTTGGGAGGCAGTTGTTTTATGTATCGATTTATTAATGTTTTCCATTCTTCTTGTGAAAGGTCAATTTCCATATCTTCTTCCCACTTTATTTTTTCTTTAACCTCAACAATTCATTAGATTCGAAGATTTTGTATAACATTGCAATTTGGTGTTTTAAGCTTACGCTCTCATGGTTCTTAATCCACCACTGTATAAGAGGGTGAACTTGTGAGCTTTTGTTTTGTGAAAAAATGTTCTCTATATAACTTCTGGTCTGTAGATATCTGAAGAAATTTGAATGTGGAAGCCCAAATTTTCCCTGTATCGACTCAAAAGTCATCACCCCTCCCTTATCCAAGAATTGTGCGAATATTTTTAGACCCTTTTGGTACCACATTTTAAATGTGGCATCTGATTTATTTGGGTGAAAATCTGGATCTCCACTTATTTCTCTCAATAACGATATGACATTTCCCAATTTGCAAAATTTACTAATTTTCTTCCAAAATCTAGAGATCTACTTCAAATTACTTCTGACCTGTGTTTTCTGTAGTCATTAAGCTTCTTGTTGATCAGAGCTTGTCTGGAAAATCCAATCTCCTGAAACAGATACATACAGTAACCATGAAATGCATTGCTACGTGTTACCCCAATACTGAAATATTGTTGACTTAAAAATAACAATTGGAGAATAGGTAGTAGTGGTTATACCTGTATATTCTAACACAGCATTATATGTAACACTCTATAATGCAGCCTAAATAACAATTTTTTTCATCCATGAAATACCATTGTCGGCACAGTGCACAGAAGCTTGTTGAGAATCCACTATATCACTTTTCTACTGTGCTACTTTGAGAGTGCAGGGCCGAGGTCAGTATTGGCGGCGTCTCTGTGCACCAGTGTCTGTGGTACTGGTCTTTAAATGTGCGAGTGTAAATCATACTCAAAGGTGCATGAGCCTATAGTAGACCTGACTCGTGGAGCAAATGCGGATCTCTCTGCAGCCAGGCTCACCTCACTGTCGCTCTTGCTGTTGTCTCGGATGGCTTTGATCCAGCTGAGCATGTCCTCGCGGCTCTCTGCCTGCAGGAGGTACTCGCAGAAGTCCTGTGTGGTGAGGCGCAGCACATGTTTGCGTTTGGTCTCGCTGTAGGCAATGTCAACCAGGCAGCCGCGGACGCTGATAGGAGAATGTTCCTCTTGTCCTGGAACAGCCCCTGCCCCGTGAAGGACAGCTTCTCTCTTGTCTTTGTAGAGGAACAGCGAGTGTGAACGCAGCACAGAGAAAACACGCTTCCACGGTCGAATGCCACTCCCCAACTTCTGCAAACATGAAGAAGAAGAACACGTATAGTACCTGTATGTACATTTATAGTCCTTGAGTGAGTTATGTGAGATACAGTAGGTCGTACCTTGCCCTTCTCACTGAGGACCTGTTTGCAGTGCAGCCAGCCCTCTTTGCGGACGTTGCTGACTGCAGTGGTGCCCAGCTCGGAGGTGGAGTGGCGTTTGGCACGGGCTTCTTCCTGAGCTCGTAGGCTGTCCAAAGACTAGAAAAGCACAGTTTCAACCCACACATGCAAATACCCACACTAAAAAGTTAAGCACGCAGCATTCACTCACCCCATCCAGGAAAAAACTCTTGACTCTTTTAGGAAGCTTTCTATAAAATAAGCACAATCTAATTTGGTAAACTGTACATAATGTGACTACTTTAATAAATGAATAGTGAATAAGGGTCTTACGAGAAGACACGGCCTTCGTCCTTGAAGATGTTGAGGCCTTCATCGCAGGACTTTGATCTCTCAGTGGTGACTGCAAGGAGGTACGACGAGCGGCGATTTTTCATACTGGCTGAGCACCACAAACATAAGAATATGATGAGAATCCTCTTATGAGAGAATATTAATACACTGGGACACTGAAGGTCACGCAACACGAAGCAGCATGTTTTCATTAGCTGAAAGGTTATACAAACAGTCACACTGTCTTTGAGTGGATGATCAGGTGGGAAGCAGGGTCCTACCTATGAATGGGATGGAGGACAAAGAGTCCAAGGCTTGCTGTGCCAGGCTGCCGTTGGCCCTGGGTTTCTGTCTTAGGATCACTTCCTGCTTCAGTGGCATGGGTCGCTCCTCCTCTGCAGGGGTCAACATGGGGGAGGTTAGGGGCCTCTGAGATATTGAACCATCACTTTCTGAGGGACTCAAAAGGGTGCTTTTCCTTCTGGAGGGTGGGCTATAGCTACTGTAGCCCACTTCACCAGTTCTCCCTGGAGTCTGGGGCTCTGCTACTTGCTGATCCCCCAAGTGACCTGCAGGAGGAGCAGCAGTCTCTGAATCTTTGAGTTGAGGGTGTGGGGGTGATACCAATACTGTGGCTTGTTTTAGCGTTTCCACAGAGCGACCATAGTTTTGCTCATACTCTGCATAGGCTGCTAACAAATTTTGGGAACAGGCTCTACTTCTTGAATCTGGAACATCCCTGCCACCTCCCAACCAATAAGAGTCTTGAAAAGAGGCAGTCGCCATCTGATGATGGTGTTGTAAACTGTCTGAGTGGTGCAGCTCTGCAGAGCCAGGGAATACTCCCAGCGCAAGGCCCAGTCCGGCCAGCCGGTCTTGGGACACCCTGCGGCTGCGAGGGGACAAATGTTCGGCAGCCTGCGCCTGGCTATAGTACCAGTCTGACAGGGCCTGTTGGCACAGGGCCTCGGCTCGTGCAGAGGCAGGCAGGCTACTTTTTCGAGGAGGTGGAAGTGTGGCTGAGGCAATGGCTGCATTGTGGTTATTAAAGTGAAAGTCCAAAGCTCTGAGCGCTGAAGAAGAGCGGGCCCTGTTGATACTTGGCAAAGGGTCAGGACTGGAGTGAGAGTTGTCCAGGGCAGAGCAGTTGTCCAGTTTACTGAGGGGGCGGGGCCAGGAGCAGGAGTCACACGGAGGTGGAGGCCCTGGCAGGTTGCGCGCCTCTTTGCTGAGTGGATGATCTCTCCTGAGGTAGGCTTCCTGGGAACATGCCTGAAGAGGGACCGCACACAGTGTTATCCACTGAAGTTGATAAAATACATCAAGTAACAATCTACTGTATTGTGAGTGTGCATTGCACTACGAAAGAGAGAGAGTGGAAAAAATGATACTTACTAGCTGTAGCACGTCATGGTCTTTGGGGACAATGGACAGCTCCAGAACACTCTCACTGCAACAGAAACATATCGGTGACTTTTTCACTTCCAAAAACATAAATAAAAATGTTAAAAGGACCGTAAGGAAGGATTTCTAAATGGTAGACTTGTAGATAATAGTTTATTTTTAAATTCAGCATGTATACATATTTGTTTCTAATTGTATAAATCACAAACAATATAGTAAAGATATGGTTCAAAAGCCTGTATAGTTATTGTAAACAGTTGCCTTTTATAGCTTTTATTGTGATTCTATTTACCGTCATTTCCGGCCTATACGCCGCTACTTTTTCCCCACGCTTTGAACCCTGCAGCCACCAGGCACTAGAGGCGTCTCTAGCAGTAAAAGTGAGAATCTGCTCTTGGCTGAGGAACGGTAGATGAGTAACTTTTAAAACGATGAAGGCTCACTTTAGCCTAAATGTCGAAGGGCTTTGCTCACCCCAACGCACCGAAACGCCTTGACGCACGGCAAAAGAGCCGCCTCCTTTATTTTCTATGAGAGAACGCACACCGTGGTTGCAGTGATGCGCGGCGACGCTGGACCCCGCGTCACGATTCAGTTCTGCTGAATCCAGACGCGGCGCCGCGGAGGAAAACACAGGCTTTTAACCATCCTGCAGAGGCAGAGGCGGGTCTGCCCATGACAGACAGAGAGACCGCCGTGAACTTTGTTTGGAGGGACGAGAGAAGCCACGGAGACAGAGAAACCATCGTCAGGGCTCATGCATCAGGGGAAGCATGTTAAACTCGTGTCTGTCGCCAACTCGCTATTAACCTACAAAAAAGAGCCAGGTTTGCTCTCTCTCTTACAACACGGACATACGTGTCTTCTTTTATTTATGATAAATGTATAAATCACATGTTAAAGCCCTGCACGGTTTGAGAAAAGCCTCTGAAGTGCCGTGACGCGGCGCGCTGCATTCTGGTGTGCGTTGGCCGCGCCAGCAAATTTAGCTGGCGCGGCTTTTAGTAAGGTGCGCTTAATTTACGGTACTGAAAGAAAACCTGATGTGGTCAATAGATTTTAATTTCACCCACATTTCACTCTATTTTTAGTGGGTTTGTGGGATGAATACCTGTTCTGGATGAGTGCAATGACTTGGGAGTAGGTTTTGCCCAATATGCTCTCTCCATTGACTTTAACCAGACGGTCCCCTAAAAAGCACACAAATGTAAACGCTATGAATGAAACACCGAAGTTCAGAGTAGCATAATGTTAATCAGTCTTTATACCTGTGCACAGTCCAGCCACATGAGCTGGGCCATTTTCCCGAACGCTCTTCACAAAGATGGTGTCCACAGGATCCAGGCGCGAGTGTACACATGCTGCACGATAAAGTATTATTTATATCATTCATTCATCCTTCTTCATGCTGAATGTGCACAAATACTCACATTTCCCAGATGTGTTCCCGTTCTCTTTGTCCTGTTCAAACAGACAGTAAATTACATTTTTGTAAGTAGGACTATATTTCTTTACCTCTATTTAACCAGGAAACTCTTACTGAAATATACATCTAATTTTACAGGAACTCCTGGCATTCCAGTTTGGGACAGTGTGTACCTTGAGAGAGTGGAGGGATGAGTCTGGTGGGTAGACAATAAAATGGCGCAGCGTGAAGCCGAAGCCCTGAGAGTTTTTTTGGAGCACGACGTCCTGGGTCCCCGCCATGAAATCCCCTCAACTTCGCCTGATGACAAAGGACGCCGCTTATTCCTATTGGGCAACGTACAGCCATCCTTCTCCCCCTTAACCTGTGAGAGAACAAAAGTACAAGAAAAGGGAAATGGGTGTGGGCCCGATACAGGAATTCCACTTATTCCAGTCGTTTTTCCACATGTGCTTTTGATAAACTAAAGTCATCTGGAACAATTATTAGCAAAAGAACAATTAAGGAGTTAAAAATAGGATACTTATTCATAACAATGGAAAGAAAGGCTCATGGCCAGCATGTATGAGTGTGCACTGGTTTGAGTAGGAACACTTTAAAAGAATAAGCCAAAAAATATCTATGTTTGTTTGTTAATGCACAGCTCTTAAAGCAAAGGAAATATGTGCTTTGAGCTTTAAGCTAAACTGAGTGGTATAGTTCACAATGCAAACACAGACCTTTACATGCAGGCCCACAAAATAACAGGAAGTGTGTTCATGGAGACAGGAAGTGTAGGGCCCTGCCCATTATGGACAGCTCGAAGGGTAGTTCTAAAAGCTTCAGTTTCCTCTGCTCCTGGTCATGTGTGATGCACTCAGAAAAACAAACAGCTTATAGAAGTGCCACTATAAAAGGCACACACCAGCAAGTGCAGGGGCTTACAGCTCCTCCACTGCTAATATGTGGCTGTGGCACAGTCTTCTCTCAAGAACAAAAAGAGGGTTTATTAACTCCACACCCAGAGCTTTATACTCACACACCTCTCAGCCCCAGACATCTGTAAATCTGGATCACTGGAAGAGAATGCATATCTATCACAGATATGCTGAGAGTAACCCCATAAGAGAGTGCCCAATTAAAAAGGGAAGAAAATGTAAACGGTGCAATACATCAGCATAATACCAGACAGCTCCAGATGAAATGCAGTGTATTTATTTGCTTATTCATCTAGTTAATTCATTTACTTAAGTTGCGTGTTGTATGTCTCTATGTTGTGCTCAGTGAGTGAGATTGAAACAAACAGTAATGACATAGGACACAAACGCTGTGACAGACAAGAACTTAAGTATTGTTAGCCCTAACTCACCCCAGCCATGCGATGGCGCCGTAAGAGTCTGCGGGACCCGTGTAGTGGTGACATTATAGGGGCAGGCTCAGCCTGTGGTGAAGCTCTCAGAGCAGCCAGCCAAATGCAGCGAGGCTCAGCGGCACTGCAGTCTACTCCCACTGAGCACTGAAAACTCCACTGATGTCCCACAGGAGCCGGGGACACGTCACCCCCCAGCATGGCACCTGCTCGCTCACCGCAGCCTGGGCAGGTGCACCTACCTGTCCATGCGCATGTTTAAGTCGCCCTGTGCATGTGCTGCTTCCAAGGATGTACCATAATATAACAGTGCCATGGCTAACGCAATTCTTGAGTGTTTTTTTTAGCTCAAATCAGCCTCATGCTCGAATAATGATGAAGTCTGTTATGATTTGAAACTTAAACGTTTTCTCCTTATCCCCCGACAGCTCTGGAAGTTATCATCTCTTTCCGTCTAAAAGTTCTGTTGTGAAGACCAGACATTAACTTAAAATAAGAGAAAAGCTCTTCAGGTTTAAAGTTCTTCAGGCTACTCATTTCTAAAAACCTGTGAGGTTTTGCTCAGCGGACACACAGCGATGCGTTGTTAAAGTTCCTCCAAGTGATCCATGCTTCAGGAAGAGCCATGTTTTCTCCAGTCCAGCAATTGGTCAGTTCTTTGCGTCTTTGAGTCTTCACACACCTTTGGCACGAGTCAGTGACGCTGCTCCAATCTCAGACTGCTGCGTTTTGCTCTGGATTGGCAAAAAAGAAAAAAAAACATCCCGGTGCGGCTCTGGTAATGTAGCAGAGAAAGCTTTAGCGCTCTTGGATCTAGTTGCTGATATTTCCTTCTCTCCTCAGCTTCTTTCGTGGCTTCCATTCCTCACTCTGGTCTGTTGCACAAAGCAGCGCCTGTCACCTCCATTTACACTCAGCGAATTGGCATGGCTGAGAGAGCATCTACTCTCCTACCACACATCTATCAGCCCTTGGTACATCATTAGGCCCAAACACACACAAAAATATGAATCCCATAATAATCAAGTGAATGTTATTAATCTGTCCGTTCACGGCAAAGAAAACACCACTGCTCTACTCTGCGACTGCACGCGTTCTGACTGCATGTACCAGGGCATGGATGTTGTGTTGGGGTAAAAATAAGTGCAGTGACTCACATCTCTTCTGCCCTGATTCTTCCTTCTCTCAGTGCCTGCGCTCAGGGCCACCACATGTCCACTACGGTTTATAACAACCTGCATTTAGCATCAACGTGAACCTGCGTCTGGATTTACTGCAGCATCAAGCCTTTTCATAGAGACTCCAGGTATCAGCAAGAATTCCATGCAGCAAAGACTTATATGGTGGTATAACAGAAAATGGCATCTGCTGATGTTTCGCCGTGGTTTACGGTGAAATATGTATGGCATTGCTGGGCCTATCCACACAAAACAAAAACTGGCCCAAAGATCAATGTCCTTAGCAAACATGAGCTAAAGTCATTTCATAGTTTTGTTAAGACGTGATGATAATATTCAAAAGCATGCTCTTGATCATTTGAAATAGAATGAAAATAAAGATCAAGTAAACATCTTTTTTTTTAAATATATATAAATAGTCCAGTGAATCCCTGCCCTCTATCAAGTCATCAAATGGAGAACTCAAATTAATGACAACGATAAATGCCTCTATTACATCTCTGAGTCAAAAATATATAAAGCTTTTGCTGGTATTGTTTATGAGCAAGGACAAGACAGACCTTTTAAATAAACCACAGCTCAAACACAAAAATGAGCACTTTCCACGCCATATTATTACACAGTTATCGTCCATTGTTTCCTCCAAACTCCAAACAACACTGCCACAGAATGCGCTGTAGATTAGACGATTAAAAAGCTCCATATGCATAGCGTTGATTAACCAGAATTCATACTGCGATTGATTCACACTCCATATGGTGAATTTTCAGGTTTTACTGTGGGAAGAAACCGTATCAACCCGGAGTTCATGAATAGCTCAAGCCACTGAGCCCATAATCTGTGGAAGTCAAACATTCGTAAGCACATAGTAAGACATTAACCTTTCAGTCGTCAAATGTGACAGTTAAGCATATACTCAAGCTGAGAGAGACTGAGGACCTATTTTTAGTCAGCTGTGAAGATGGAGCTAAAAATATTGCGCAGCCTGAGTGCATTCTGCTATGCTCTGATGAACAGCAATGAACCAAATCTTCTCTCTTGGCAAAGATGAGTCTGAGCAAAAGCAGAGAAACTAAACAACTAACCGGCTCAAGGGCACGCTCCACTTCACGGAATTATCATACGTCACAATACAATATGTGCTCAAACAGCCGAGGAGGGACAGTCCACAGCCATTTCCCAGCCATGTTAGCTACTCTCACTTGTACAGGGTGCTACTCAGAACCAAGTGTGAAAATGTGGAACAAAGATATAAAATGATTACATGCCCACATTGACCCTGCACCCACGGATAAAATGCGTGGAAGGAGATGTGCAGAGGAGTTGTAGATCACTAAAATGCTTTTAAAACTCAGAGTCATAAGTCACTAGTCACAAGATTGACTGGTGACTTATGACAGTCAGCCCTGTGAGGCAACATTCGGCGATACAAAAACAGTTTATTTGACAAAAGCAGAGTGAGTACTTGGAGGTGGTCTGGTCTGTGTGACTGAGCAGAGTGGCAGCCACAGTCAGCTACAGAAATGAAAGAATAACATTGAGAAGGTGGCCAAGCCTGCAAGTGCAAAATAAATCCAGGCCTTTTATTGTTTTGGAACCTGACTTCACAACTCTCACTCAAAATACAACATTTTATAAAACATGCGCATACAATAATGCAACAATATCATATTTATACACTCTGGCATGCCACCAGCTACCTGTCAGGGCCATGGGAAAGATTAAGAGCACCAGACCTGACTCTCACAAGCCCACAGGTGACACTTGAGTGCTCTCCTCACTCCAGTGACACCTGTAAAACACAATGCTTTCATCAAACATGGAATGAGAGATGTGCAGAGCCACGCAGGGGACATTATAATGCCCACAATGGTCACTCTGTGAGGAGCGTGTGGGCTGCAGTTTGGAGGTCCGTGCATTCCAGTCTGGATTCTCATTGTGTGCGAGCCCAGTGCCCACTCAGCCGCGCCCCTCTGCCACCACAGAACACTGAGTCTGTGTGCCATGGCCCCAGAGCCTGAAGTCTTCCCCTGGTGAGAGGAATGTGTCCATCATTCTGTGGGCTGCTCCGGGGCACGCCTTTCCCACTGAACTATGTGAAACTATGTGACTTTGAGTTTAAGTGTGGATTAAATTAAGCAATATAAAATATTTTCAAAAAGGAACACTCAATCCAATGCCCCAAACACCAGTTCATAAACAAAAACACATCACGCACTTTATCATGCGCAGATAAACATAAGCATCCTGCAGCCCGCTCAATAGCATAAACCAGTCAAGGCAAAAGCGTATTCAACCGTGTACGCGCGCGCTTCGCTCGGACTTACTTCAGAGACAGGTGGAATCCCAACAAGACAAAAGACAACTCCATTCATTTGATTCGAAGCCGTAGAGCTCACACACAAGCCTTTCAAATGCACCGGAGCATCGTTCCCAAAGCTGGATGCCCTGACACCGCTGCAGAGGTTCGCACTGACCGCTTTGCGCCGCGACGTCCTCCGCTCGCAACGTGCCGCGTCAATGCGCGCGGTGCCGTCTTGACAGCGTCGTGACGATTGAAGTCAAGTGATGAAAAAGAAAAAAGAAAAAACACGTGCTCCAGACGGGTTCAGGATGCACGGAACTGATTTTGTAATATGATGAATTTGCACAGCGAGATCAAATTAATCCTTTAAATTCTGAAACTGAATCTGGCGAGTTCCCCAAGCACAGCCGTACACGCTCACCCGCAGATCATAAGTCACAATACTTTTGCACAATATTTCAGCTAACTTTAGGCTAGAAGATTATTGAATTATAGCCTTGGCAACTAAACATACAGAAATCCCTGCATGTGGGTTTTATTTGCATGTGGTATTTTATTTGATAGTACTCAGCTCAGCCTAGTAGTGTGAAAAGTGACTACAAGGTATCCAATTCTTAAATCCCACATTGACCCTGCCCCCGTGGAGATGTGCAGAGCAGTTGTAGATCACTAAAATACTGAAAAGAAAGTGCGAAAGTCGCTCAATCATTTATTTCAGCCCGCGTAAACGCTCACTCAGTGTTCACACAAAGGTATCAGCGACAGTGAGTGTACAGGCATTCCCTTCACAGTCCACCGCTCAGCACTTCACTGCCACAGCTCCAACAAAGTAGGCTAGTAGCCACGTGACCTGCATGTTTTTTGGGAGAGGACAAGTGTAACGACGACTAGACAATACAATATTCAGCCCCCACTCAGCCCTTTACTGCGCATAAATTAAATTAATCCGCTGTGATCCCACTGCAGGGGGCACCCATCACTCTCCCAATCTCCCATGCACCGAGTGACCTGCCATCAGAATCTCAGGAAGCTTTTTTATGGATGTGTCCTGACCGGATCTGTCTGAAGTCCTGGAAGCACGAGTAGAACCTGATCCTTTTTATGCTTGGTACTGTTGTGTTGTTTCGTGTTGTTGTTGTTTATTTTGTTTTTATGCGGAATGCGTCGATGATTGGTAGTGTATGCTGTGTGTGTAAAACCCACGGGCCTGAGCTGGGGTCTTGTCTGTGAGGATAAAATCTTTGATTTTTGGATTTAAAGTCTTAAACATCTGTCAGCTCCAGGGAGGGCCTTTGCTGAATGCCTGTGGGGGAGGCCATATTCACCCTTATGTCTATTTACGGCAGTACGAGATTTTCCTAATCCATGTAATCTGCTGTGGCCTGCAGAGACGCAATCGGACACCAGAGGGAGCTGCACAAACCAGTGTGTCTACTACATTAAATGCTTATCCTTATCCTTGATTATACTTTCTCTGCTGTCCGGAACATGTTGATGGGAACATGTTAGTGATCCGTTTTTATATCCAGATCTTGAGCAAGGATGGTCAGGAGGGATCCCACCGAGACATGGGGGAAACATGCAAACTGCACCCAGAAAGGCCCCATCTGCCCAGGAATCAAATCCAGGGCCGTACTGCTGTAAAGTGTGAGTGCTAACCACTCAGCCACCGTGCTGCCTTTTTAAGGTTTGAATGAGTACAAAGTCAGTGACAGAGGCAAGGCGTGGGTGCAGAGTGTAGCCCATACTCTCTCTCAGGACTATGCTGTTTGTCCTGTTCAGCCTCAGTGCTGTCCCCAGAGTGTTACACAACTGTCCACATGTGCACAGCACTACACTGAAGGAGCAATGTACTCACAACCTCACACCAAGTGAGACCAAGGCAACACTGTCCTATTTAAAGCTCCAACAAGCAGAGCAGAAAATGGCACATACATCTCTGTGGAGCT
Organism: Neogobius melanostomus; assembly: GCA_007210695.1. Classification (NCBI taxonomy): domain Eukaryota; kingdom Metazoa; phylum Chordata; class Actinopteri; order Gobiiformes; family Gobiidae; genus Neogobius; species Neogobius melanostomus. The sequence goes on along the minus strand of VHKM01000299.1, from coordinate 2,558,465 downwards.
GCACATGGGGCCTGTGACGATGACGTCACACACAAAACCCATAGTGATTGGCCAAGTACTTCTGAAAGCCAGAGGAGGTACATTCTACTATTTCCAGCAAAAGCCAGGGGAACCTGATCAGCGCAGAACCAAAAAGAAAGAGCCAACCAAGAAGGGCCATATCGCCTTTGCTCTGCCCGATCCCGTCAGACCTTGGAAGGGCCTGGTTGGTACTTAGATGGGAGCACCAGGAAGTCTTGGGTGAATGTAGTGAGTGACTGAGTGGTTGGTGGTGGTCGGAAGGGCCGATGGCTCAGACCGGTTGCCTTACTTCCGTCAGTCTACCTCATGGCAGCTGTGGCTACAATAGTAGCTTACCACCACCAAATATGGAGTGAATGAATAATGCAATGTAAAGTGTCTTTGAGTGTCCAGAAAAGCGCTATATAAAACCAATGCATTCTAATTATTATCATCATCATCATTATTATTAAGAATAGAAAGAGGATCTCTATCCTTTATTACACGCTCTTTGACAGACTCACTGAACACATAGTTCAGCTCGATAGCAGACAGATCCAGAGCTCTCATAGAGGGGCACAGTCAATGCTAAAGTTGTGACAAAAGAAGAACCAGCAGAGCCATGGCACTGCTCAACTGCAGCTGGGCTATAGACACACACCCTCCATGTTATTCAGGCCTTACATGTGGAGATAATGACAACAGCCGTCTTCCTTTGTACGAAATAGACAACAAATAAAGAGACTTCATGGACCTCTACTTTCAATGGGGCCGCCTGCTCTTCTTGTGACTTGGGATGAAAAAACCCTGGACCATCCAAATAATGTTACAAGCAACCAATATATGATCAATTGTTTTGTCTAAAATACATAGTATGTTCTATGTCCATCATTAGGAATATAGGGCTATGTAGTTTATCAATAATAGTGCAGTAACACTATCCTTTTGCAAACATTTTAATTCAAAATGTATACATATTTGTTTCTTTTGGAATCTAAAATAAAATTTGAAAAGCTAACATTTAGTCTAGTATTGATCCTGTTTATTTTGATAGAAATTATATTACTGCAAAGTTGATTCAAATTCTGCAAATGTATTGCTTTTGACCATATTAACATACTTACTAACTCAGTAGGCTCTTACATATTACTGAAGGTCGCTTATTTTGCGATTGAGAATAAACACTCACAAAGGTTCTGTACCCATTGTCTTCAACACACTTTGTTTCACTTCTGACCATTTTTTATTGTACAAGGTTCTCTCTGGAATGGTTTCGACATCAGTGTCTATTTGGATTACTATCGGCCCTAACAGGTGCTCGTAGGTCCCTGCCAAAAGTGAGCAGATGATTTCCCTCTTCAGTAAATAAACACTGACACACTGGAGTGTCAGTGCAGGGTAGAGGCGACAGATAGAGCAGAGGGGATCCAGCTGATGAATGGGGGTGAATAGACACAATGGGGGACAGGGAGAACGGGGAGGCAGAGAAACACATGGAAGAAATAAAAAAGCGGGGTACAATGAGGCAGAGCCAGTGTATATTAAACAGGGGTAAGTCTGTGTGTGCATAATGGTGTCTCTAAAGCCTAAACCCCCCCCCCCCTTCTTTCCATGTGTGGCAGGATATCCTCTCATTCTCCAGCTCCACCACAGCGGACCCCTTAGCCTCGCTTAGGCTATACAACACACTGCTGTGCTGATTCTCAACTACCGACCACAAAGTCTACTTTGGGTTCACCTACACAGCACAAGCTTTGTCCAGCAGGGCCCACACCTGACGTGTGTCCCCTCCTCTCAGCACTGTGGCCTCTGTGATGTGTGTGTAAGAGTCACCTGCTTCATGATGCTCAGGACCTCTGCATGGCTCCACAGCCCCAGCGCGGCCCGTGCTGTACTCCCTGCTCTCCTGTGTTGTTGGGCTCTTCTCGTTGTGATGCTGTGATCGTGTTGAGCTCATGCGCTGTCTGAATGTGAGCTTGCTCTAATCTCCTCTGCGGGCTGTACTCAGCATTAGAGCTGGAGTGGAGGGAGGATCAGAGCTGGTCATGTGACCTGCTGTAGTACAATCAGCAGCTGTCGTTTCCACACATTGAGCCCACAGCCTTCACAGCCTCCCACTTCCCCACCTCTCCAAACCTATAGCATTAGACTCTGACTTAGCTCCTGAAGTAGACATTGTGCTGTTGTGTGGAGGGGGCACACCAGCGCCCTGGATCAGGTGTTAAGTGTTATCCTTAAAAGTGAGCAGGGGTAAGCTATTCAAAGGCTTCACTCACATGATGCTTTCTTGTTGTAGATGCAATGTTTACAACGTTTGATCTATAAACATGGTTTATTTACTGTGAGTGGGCTCGCCTCTCCTCAGATCTGACTCGTAACTTTGCTAGGAGTGGGACATCACCAGCTCATCTCTATGGAGTTTTTTTCTTTAGCCAAACATGAGATTTAAATACATGAGGTCCTCTTCCGAATACTGTTGGTCTGGCTGATCATTAGGCGCACATTTGGTATTGTCACAACAATTATTTATGTTATCATGCAGTTGCTAAGTGTTATAAAAACACATATCCTGTAATGTTCTGCAGTGTTTTCCCTCACAGCTTTATTTTGTTGCTTCCAAATGGAAAAATAGTTTGATGGATCAAGTGCTAGTTGAATGGAATTTGGAACCATGTATGTCCAAATGTATAACATCATTGGGTCAGACCATCCATCTGCTGCACTGAGTGGCTTCCCCTGGGACTGTGAAAGTATGGTCTAAAGTATTTCATAGGCCTGTACAATGAGGGGCAGGGTCCCAGAGCTGGATGTGGGCAGAGTTAGTAGCTCTTCCTGTTGTTTTTGCTCCACAGGATGTCCTTTTCCTCATTCCTTCAGGATTAATTTCTCACCTCATGTACAGTTAAAACCATAAAAATAAATAATACATGCCACATCTAGACATATAATTCAGCACTGTGATTTCAAGGCAGTGTGACAGAGTTAGGTGTCAAAATTTGAATTGCGTGCATGAAAAAAAAAATCACATCTGACTTTAAACGGTTAGTGCAGTATTTTTCACCTTTACATGTTTTCGATGATTCTTTATACTGATTTTTTTATACATTGGAGTCACGCAAAATCTGCCTTATCAGCAAGAGCCTCCAACTACAACAGTATGTCTGTGTGTCAGTAAACAGCATTACTTGTTTAAATTGCAGTGTCTTTAGGTTAAAGATAGGTTAAAGAATCAGCAAATCTCCACTGGATTTATTTATTGAAATCACATTAAAAAAATCCTAACCAGATGCTTTAATAAACTCCTAAGTGGATGTACATATTTGTAACACATACCATTTGTAGCGGTGTTACAGTTACTATTAGTTAATATTGTCACAAGCATTGTGCTGCTGGTTGAATGTATTGTGGGGAACCAGGTCAGTGGAGATACCTTCCTCCAGCACTGTCATTGCATCCTGACTCCATAATACATCCACAGTCTCCTGCAAACCATAGTTTAGTTATACATTAGTACTGGCAATATAACCAGTGATAAATTCATAAAAAAGATACAGGTTTGTTGAAATTTGGAAGTCTGAGCCATTAACAGTGTTAATCCTACAGCCATTAACAGTGTTAAAAAAAAAAAAAAGCATTTTTTATCAGTTAATATCAGGGCGTATTCAGTGTTTTGATTACGAAATGAAATGCATGTCATAACTATGTGTGCATGTTGTGTTTTATGGAAAAAAGATACAAATCCTATTTCTTCAAAAAATATAAATGTTAAGCTGTTTCATATTGAATTACCATTTTTAACAATGTTTTACATCTTGTAACATGTTGTCAGATATGATTACCAGCCCTATGGAGATATTTGAGAGTGAGAGGGTCTGACCTGAGAACCCAGCAGCAGTTCGTCCTGCTTAGAGCCTAGTGCCCTGAACAGCTGGTACTTCTGAAACAGACTGTGTAGACATACAGTATGTTAACATGAGTATAATCTTCATGAAGTCCCATATCTATCCATAGAAAGGCCATGTTTAATGTGATTAAACCTATAAGATCAGTCTTCTTTTGACCGGGGTGTGGTACTGCACACATAAATCAGGTTGAACACATACTACTGTACTGTATAGAAGCTGATTCCCACCTTTCACTGATGAATCGGATCAGCTTCTCTGCATCCTCAGTATTCAACAGTGGAGACAAACTGTCGTTGGTCGGGGGCACTGCAGGGGGCATTGACAGGCTATTGCCAATGATTTGGCAAATTCTAGTACATTGTTGACGAAGTCCATGTTCTTGTCTGTTAAATATAACACAGCATTAGGTGTTGTTTTTCACTTCTGAGTTGACAACGCTGATAGACATGTTTCATATTTACACTTAGATCAAACAGTATTCAAGAGATGGTTTTATGTTCATAAAAATAAAAACATGCCTCTTAGTTTACCTAGACCATTGATGTTAGGGCTACACAGTCTCCGAGGCAGAGAGGAAGTCTGTCTGACCTGTGATGTTGTGGAGCAGTGTGTGCAGAACTGCCATCGTGAAAGAGGTCTGGAGAGGGCTGAGGTGAGCATCCCGGGACCAGAGCAGTCCTTGCAGGTAGTAGTGCAGCAGGGCAGCCTCCTCATGCACAAGAAGGGACTGGTCAGGCCAAGCTGCTCTGACAGCAGTCTGAGGAGAGACAGAACAAGCATCAGTTATGGCTTTTAATAGGAACCAAAAAACACAAATCAAATATTTCCATATAGTGTAACACAGAGAGAGAGAGAGAGACACCGACGGGAGACACTCACACTTGTATCTCCTCCTCGCTCTTTCCCAGCGCGCCTTCAAGCTGTTTGAGCGACATCACGTCCCACTGGAGAAACGAGACGACTTCCTCTTTCTAGATAAAAAAAAAAAAGTGTTAGAGAAAATAATAACATGGTTTGCCAAAAGCAGAGAAAATTAAACAGCTTACATGTAGTTCTTGTACGTCATTTAATTTCTCTTTTGTAGGACGCCTCCGTTCACCGGACATACTGAGGCTGCTGCTGCTGCCTTGTATACGGGTTGTCATGACAACAGGCTCCGGGTTGCTTTTCCCCACCTTCTTTTTTTTTTTTTTTTGCGGTCACATAGGGACCTCTTGTGGAAGTCAATGGTACAGACACGGTTGTGTACCGCGGCTATTGATTTCATAAACATGGATTTGCATTTAGGATGTTTGCATAATTTGTAGGCTACATTTCTTTTTCTTTTTACAATTTGTGCGCGTGTTGGTTTTACGTGTGTGGGACAAAATGGCTCATTGTATTAGGCCTAAGTCTTAAAGCACATTAGGCCAACACATTAAACAGCCACCGGTTTTTTTAACAGCTACAGTAATTTAAGCTAGATGAAGCTGCCCAGTGACGTCAAACTGACTCACGTGCCGTAGATTCCCTCCTATCACTACGTCATAAGATGCTGAGAGCGCGGCACAGCGGAGAAGCGTCATTTCTCTATCTCCGCTGGACAAGAGCAGTCCTGCCGCAGGTAAGCGCACGTTTCTTCCCCCTATTCCTTTGGCGAGTGCTTGGACAAATATTCTTGAGATAATGAGCGATGTTGATTTGTTTAAAGTGCTCCTCCAGTGAAGACAGGTCCTCTAAGTGAAATCGACAAAGTGCCCACATCCCGAAGATGTTAAAGTTCTGTGTGCAACCTACCGTTCAGATAGAGCTCACTAGATTTTCGTTTTGAAATGGAAAATAACTTTGTTGTTGTTTGTTTGTTTGTTTGTTTTTGTTTCCAACATTCACCTTCAGCGAGCAGCATCGCCTCCTCCTCCTCATGGCCACAAACAGTAACCTAAATAATATAGGATGCCCGCTGTAGGAATCACCTGCTTCAGCCTCAGATGGACCAAAGACACAGTTTGCCAGAGCTGAACTGACTCCAGTCTTACCAATGGTGAGCGTCCTCGTTTTTGGAACTAACCAAGAGCATGCATTTTTGAGTGAAAACATTCAGAACTGGTTCTGAAATTGACACAAGCCCAGAACCAACACCGGTTACCAATGTGAGATGTTACATGTAACTTTAGAGTGCAATGTGTATCTGGTTGTTGATACTCTGTCACTCCTCAGTAGGGTTAGAGTGGAGGAAATGGCTCTGTGGGCATTCTTGTAAAGGGCCCTCTCTGGGCTGTCAGAGTGGCAGATGCCCCAAGCCAACCGCCTAACTACCTTCTGCAGCTCCCGGAGCAGTGTTTGTACCAAGTGATGGGGTGGACAGACCCTGGATTCACAAGCCTGTTACCTGGGACTTCATAGTAACTTGCTTTCTCAGTTTGAATTTGTAAACAATGTAGTATGACATTTGCACACAATTGATTAAAAAAGAAAATAACATGTACCTGTCATATGACAACGTTCCTATTCACAAGAACTCATGTATACACACACACTGGCATTTGTGTATTATATATTTATGAGGAGGCTGAAATAGTGGGCTTTTTAGTACATGGAGGATCTGAGAGTTATTCAGCCATGCTGCCTCTAATAGATAGTGATTCAGTGGAGCGCGATGAGATGTGTGTTCTGTAGAGGCATCTCCACACAGAGCTCCGGAGCAGAGTTGGCTGTGGGCACTCGGAGCCTGTGAGTCAGTCTGCTGCCCCCACACACGGCCTGGCACGCGCTTAGTATGCCAACTGTATTCAGGTCAGCCTCATATGAAAGTCTCACATCACAAAGCTTCAACAGCGCTATGTCCTCAGCCTCTGGGTCTACTCCCTACCACTGTCTACACACATCACTCAGGGCTTATAGCTCTCACATGCACAGTCTCACGGTGGTATTTGAACATGCATTACATGGGTCTGACATGAGGCAGAACATCATAAAGTGGAGTGAGGCATTCAGCAAACTGGTCTAAAATCCATGGCACTGAGACCGAGTAGTTGCCCTGCATATGTACTTTCACTTTATCACTAAGCCACAGAGCAGTAGAGAAGTGTTGGTCAACTTCGTTGTTTTGACATTAGTATTTACTATAGTATAGTATACTAAGAGAAATAACAATGGTGTCCGAGAGGATAGATGAAAAATAGGCTGGAGTCTGGATGTCTTATGCGGGAGAAATGTATTTACCAGTGGTGCGGGACCTGGAGACATGAACTCGAGACTTTGCACTTGTCTTACCATTCAAGTCTGCCTATGCTTCCACAGAAGAGGGATAAATCCCCTCTGTCAAGCGTCATACTGATACGCAAGCAAACCATTTTGTGGGTAGGCGCCTGAGCACCACAGTCAAGGCTACAACAGAGATAGTGTACAGCTTGATCCACGGATTGTATGACTTTAAAGCATGACCCAGTATGATAAATAGCTATTTAATTTTATTCTCTACAATTTACTGCGATCGTTCTGTGGCAGAGGTCACCTAAATCTTGACCAAAATGGCAGAAAAAGTGTGTTCTATGTATACAAGCATTTCCTAATGCAAAAAATGTAGCTTGCTGTTGCCATTAATTAAAAGAAAACATGACCATGGCTGTGTTACCCCTAAGCACATGTCAATGTTAAATGATTCTCTCAATATTTCATGGCTTTGATCCCTGTGGCAACTTTCATCTCTCTAGAACTATAAATATCCTCTGACTGTAGCTGTGTAGGCACAGAGCTACACTGGGTGTATTTTCTGCTGTAAACTGTTCTGTGGCCTGACCTTTTTGTAAATGCAAGGCAATTTCAGCTCTAGAGGAGCCACTCGGGCTCTGGATGAAGATGGTGCTTGTGGCAGCCTTAGAGACCGTCAGTTCCTTATCTATGTTTAATGATGTGCACAAAGTTATTTTAAGACACTGATGTCAACACCACCACTACTGTGCGCAGCATCAGCTGTGGACCTGCACAGGCTGGTGGCCTCATTATGTCCTCTTCTATTTGTTCATATTTCAACATACATAAGAGTCTGTATGTTTCATGTTGAATGTTCAGATATGTTATGTGGAGTGTGAGTGGCTTTTGTGTGTAGCTTCATAAACATGCTCTTCATTCTACAGGATCTAAAGCGGGTGCTGTCCTTCCCGCCGTACCCCGGGGACTACCTGCATCCCGTGGTGTACGCCTGCACGGCCGTTATGCTCCTATGTCTGCTCGTCTCCATTCTCACCTACATGGTGCACCACAGGTAAAGCCCTGCCTCCAGGTTTCATGCCCCACTCGTCAGCCTAAAGCGTATGTCACTCGCTGTGAGTAGAGCCGCGACTGATATCATACTCCATATTGATAAAGTGGTTCAAATACTAAATCCTGGACAACTTGTTGTTTCTATGAAATATTAGCATATTAAATTTGACCTAACCATATCAACAGAGATGGCAGTCTCTCTGCTGACTCCTGCTCTCTCCCACAGAGTGATCCGCATCAACAGAAACGGCTGGCACGTGCTTCTTAACTTCCTCTTCCACACAGGACTCACGTTTGGAGTTTTCACTGGAGGCATCAACCAAATCAATTTGCCTTTCGTCTGTCAGATGGTGAGAACAACATAACACGACCTGTTGGCTGTGTATATGCCTCTAGTCTAGGAACCTCAAGCAAAAATGATAAGAACATTGTCATATGATGAGAGCTATCAGGATAATATTGCATAGCTTTCTGGTCTAATGTTTGTGTTTGGACTTGTAAGGTGGGCATCCTTCTGCACTATGCATCTCTGTCCACCATGTTGTGGCTGATGTTTGCAGCGCGAAACATTTATAAAGATGTTTCCAAAGACCCTCTGAAGGCACCAGACAGGAGTGGAATGGCCAAAACCCACTCCAAACCCACTATACTTAGGTAAGAAACATATTTTACACCATACATCATAACCACGTGCTGCTTGTTGGACCAGGAGATAAAAGCAGATAACTTGGTATGTTTCAGATTCTACATTGTGAGTGTTGGGGTGCCCTTGATAATTGTTGGAGTGACAGCAGCATTTGATCTGAAAAATTATGGGAGTAGAGACGGTGCTCTATAGTACGTGAGTTTCAATATAACGCCACAGACACTCAGATAATGTCCATATGTATCCTGAGTCTTTATGGCCTTTTTAGAGTTAGAATTTGAGGAATAGCATAACCAGAAGTTGGCCTTTCGTTCCCAGCTCTGTGCAGTGCATACCCCCGATGTGACTGGTCGGTGACTGAGGGGAGAATGAAAATGCAATGTAAAGCGTTTAGGAATCTTGAAAGGCACTACATAAGTCTATAAATCTAATCTGCTAAAATACTATTTTTTTGTAGAAGTTATCCTTTATTGACAGATATATAGTTATACTGGTAATCCTAATCTAATCCTAAAGTATGTGTTTACTTGTTGTTCCCAGTTGTTGGATGGCCTGGGAGCCCAGTTTGGGAGGGTTCTTTGCCCCATTGGCATTGGTGGTTCTGGTTATGTGCGTGTACTTCATGTGCACTTACATACAGCTCAAACGTCATCCCGAGAGGAAGTACGAGCTGTGTGTGCTCAGTGAAGAGCAGCAGCAGTTACCCTCAGACTCCAGAGGTGCCGCGGGGGAACCTCTGCCCTTTTCTCCAGGCATCTCGATGCTGGCCAATGAGCACTCTTTTAAGTCCCAGCTGCGGGCCGCAGCCTTCACGCTCTTCCTGTTCCTGTCCACGTGGGCCCTGGGGGCACTGGCTGTGTCCATGGAAGACTTTCTGGACATGGTCTTCAGCTGTCTTTATGGAGCCTTCTGTGTCACATTGGGTCTTTTCCTCCTCATTCAGCACTGTGCTAAACGTGATGATGTGTGGCACCGCTGGTGGGCCTGCTGCCCCTCTAAGAATAAGGACGACAATAAGAAATGCACTGTTTTGGGTCCAGCAGAGGAGCTACATCAGCCCATCTGCCAGATCAGCTCCTCCTGTCCAGCTCCACTCATACAGACCGTCTACTCCCCGCCAAGTCCTAAACCCACCCACTCCCCTCAGTGCTGCGGGACCATCCTCAGCCCAGACACACTTCAGGATGACCTCCCACGACCCCCACTGCCCTCCACAGCTGTCTCATAGACCGCTCCAAATCCCGCTCCTTTAACCGCCCCCGGCCTTGCCTGCAAGATTACCGCTCCCACTTTAACTCCACCAGCATGGACAACTCGCTTCTGAGCGCCCCTGACCCCAGTCTGCTGCTGCAGAGACAGGACTCCGTCACATCCTGCCATAGCCACGCCCATAACATGACTGACAGTGTCACATCGTGTGGCAGCCTCCTGTTGCCCTCTCAGGGGCCACATAATTTCCAGTGGCACTTGTATGGTCCTTCGGAACAATGCTCAGAGGACATGGACCCCTACAACAGCACATCACTAAACTCAGAAAAACAGAACCGCCTCTGCATTGAAGTGGAGCAAAAAGCTTTCCCTAGAAATACGCTTCCCCGACAACATGGCACCATGAGCCGGAGAGGACTCATTGAACGGAACCGCAGCCTCCAGGAAGATGGTCTTTTTGGCTCTGACTCCATAGGGAACATACGGACTGGGCCATGGAAGAACGAAACCACTGTGTAACTGAAGCATTTTTACAAATTATCCTCTGCCTCCCTGTGCTCACTTCTGACCCAGAAAAGCAACAGTTGCACTATTTCACTTATCAGACCATTGACCATATGATCATTGGTGCTTGCTTATACACGAGAAACACACTAAGGAAAAAGGCTGAACATTCCAAAGTCCAGCTGTCCAAGTAATGCAAGGAAAACTTTACAAAGGCAGTGTTTCCCCACGTGTAAGTTTATTTTTTCAGGTATGCATGATTTATTTTTATAATAATAATAATAATTATTATTTTTTTTGTGATGGGAGAAGCACCTGCTCAGTGGGTGCTCAAAGGTTTAAGGGAAATTTCCATTAGCTAAACATGTTCCGGAGGTGATCCCGAGGCAAAGTGAATGGAGTGTGTATGTGGCACGACTGGCCCATGACCACTTTATAAAACAGGTGAATATGGACTTGTCTCTGACTGCAGCAGTTTTTATGTCTGAAAATCTTTGTCAACAGTCAAACCTTTAAGTTTACTTTGTGGAAAAGGGCCTTCATTCTGCACATCTCCCTCAGTTCTGTTCACTTTCTTAAGAGATTTTCAAGAGCACCAAAAAAACAAGTTGCCTTCATTGACAACATAGCTCCTAGAATCATTTGTTCATCCAAGTTTTTCAACAAGGCCTCATTACATTATTGAGGATAGAGGGTTTTTAACAGTTCAAAGTGTTATATTTACTGTACATCTATCTTTTCCTATTTAATTCAACACAAGATAAAGGATGGATTGATCACTGATCCTGACTGTCAATGTCGCAAATGCATTTGTGCGTGTTTGAGTGCACTAGTCTGCAGCTTTTTTCTCTTTGCACTTAAACCAAAATAGAGTCAGCACTCTGCTGCTGAAAATAGTCTTAGCTTTATCCAAAGGTTCAAAGCGTTTTTTTCATCATATCTCACTTTGACAATCACATTTAAATATTTATGAGAAGTGCACAAACCACCTGTGAGAAGAGCCCTGGCAGTGGACAGATGCTCTGTACATGTGTTCTTTTGTCCATTCTGTGACACTGGAGTGTTTCATTTGTGTATTAAGACATGCACATGTGTTGATCAGAGCATGCGTCTGTGCTAACAAAGTCATGTGCTGTGCATTTTGTGGTATGCATATCTAATATTGATTCATGAACTATTTTATCGATTTATACTAGACTTGTTGGTGTCTTTTTTTACACATTCTTATGCTGCCAGTGAATTCCAGTGAATTCCCTTTGTCTGTTTTGTCACAAAACCTTGCCTTTAATGTACTGTGTGCACTGTGCTCTGAGCACCACCTGTGTCCTGTGCCAACGCGCTGTTTGTGACCTGACCATAGCCATGTACAATTCTTTAACTCAGGTTTACAACACAAGTGTGTGAAGGCCCCCCCCAGCAGCCATTTGGTTTGATAATGACAATGTATTTTTCTCAGTTTACTCTGACCACATTAAGAAGGCAGCACTGAGGGCTCAGCGGAGACCACACGCACCTATGCCTATGTGCTGTCCAGCACGTTTAGAAATGCAATACGTGCAACTATTTACTTTTCCAAAAAATAAAAGTTGTAATTTGATAAAAACACATTTGTCTTTCCCAAAAATGAGTCTGGTGACCAAATGTTTCATTTGAACCATAGATTCAGATTTATATTATTTTGTATTCAGCTTTGAAATATTAAATGTATAAATAAATAATTGTTTTAACACTCCCCTGGAGGTTCCTGACAGTTTGGGAATCACTGTTGTAAAGGAACCTCTAATGGCTCTCTGGTAATGGATGCTGCTATGCAAAAAAGTTGATATTGTTTTATCTGTATTTTGTTTATGATTCGTATATAAAGCGGAACACAGGCTGTTCCTTTTATAAAATAAATGCTCACTGTGACCACCTTCAGAGTATTTGTCCTTTTTGTACCGGTTTTCTTTATCTTAACTTGTTAATGCAGATGGACTGCCAGCCTTGCATAGAGTTGAATGCTTCATGCTCATGCCTTCTTTCAAACATCTGCGAAATATCAAATTATTTTTTTGTCCTCCTGTTTTCAGTATGCCTACACAAAATCAGTGGGCTGCTCCGCACAACACATTTATGAAAACATCCTATTGCATTTATTCCCACTTTCTAAATGCTATTTAATACTCCTCTTGGTTTGTTTATCATCCGTTTATATCTAAATGTTTGGTATTTCAGATTTTGATCTCCATAAGGAATGACATGCTCCCCTCCCCTTGGTAAGCATGTATGCAAACACACGTGGACAGTGCACTAGTCTAAACCCGTCCAGCAGCCAGTCAGAAAAATGAAGCCTGGGTCCCTGATATGACCTACTTAATGTCAGGCCTCCGCACACAGGGCCCGCTGCCTGCACCTGCCTCGGGCCTCCTCTGTGACTGTGACGTGACTTTGCAGAGTAACACCAGCTCATACCAATGTAGTAGGCTACCTCAGATTAGATTGATTTCTTAGATCATGCTCTGCCCTCTGGTGGCTTAATGAAAACACCCCATGACATCAGGAGAGCGTTTTTATCCTGGTTGAATTTGGGGAGAATTGAGTGAGCGTGTTACAATTGTATGGAGGTGCAAGTGGTTTAGGAGTTGGCCAGCCAGAAAGTCACTGATTCAAGCCGCATGTCACATATGATTAAAAAGCAGAAGTCTAACTGAGAGGCATAATAAACTTAAAATACTTAAATGAGACACAAAAGCAGAGAGGACTGTACATTTATTATAAAACAGGAGCACGAGGTCAATGTACAGTACACAAGTCGATCAGTCCAGGGACATCAGAGGCACTTGGTTAGGACAGAGGTACCTGCACATAACCGGGAAGGAAAAGCTAAGCCTAAATTTTAGTGAACACAAAGTGAGAAGACCCTCATTAGTCAGTCCGACCAACACCATTTTCAGAGCTCAGGCTTTGGGCCCATTGCGGAACCGAAGCCTGCTCCTCAAAGAACCTCTTCAATTTAAAAAAGAAGAAAAAAACATGTCTAGATGACTGCTTTTTCAAGCTTAATTCATTTTCCTGAATTACCAAGGGACATTATTTATTAAGTGATTTTCAGTTTTCTAATGGATGAGAGAAAGCAGAGAAAGATGAGAGAGCACAGACTGAACACATTTTACTTTACTTTACACAGATTTAAAATGAGGGCTGGTGTTAACTAGAATCACAATAACCCTGTATTCCACTGTTTTAATTAAAGGATTGGTTTTGAACAAAGGTAAACAAAATGTTGACGCACATACATTGATTTGACAACCCTGGACTAGACGCAGGATATGTATAGTTAATCCAGAATGTGTGGCTGGTCAGACTTTGTCAAATTATTTTGCACTTTCTCTGACCATAAGTGAATATTAAAGCTTTAAGGCTTTGATGTTTGGACAATTAAATGATTTAGCCTAGTGAAACAAAGGATAAAGTATTAGACTCCACAGTTTTATATCAAACGGTTAAAGCTAAAACAAAATGACCCTTGACTTCCCTGATGACACAGATAATGCTCATGAAAGGCCCGAGTGTGGAAGTGTGTGGTATAAGAGGCAGGATCACAAGGACACTGCTCTAAACCAAACCCGTTTCACGAGGGTTAGGTCTCAGTCAGTATATGCATGCTTGAAAAGTGGGCAGATCCCACACACACAAAAATCCACTCATGGTGGACATGGAAGAGGAATGATTATGGGGTCACCCCTTTTCTTTCCCTCACAGCCTGAATGAGAGAAGGGGTGGAAGAAAGCACCAGAGAAACTATTCAGGTAGCACACACAGCACACCAAGAAGTCTTGAAATATTCTGCATTATATTATAATATAGTTTACAAACAGCATTGTCTGTGTATGTGCAGTATACATGTTTCATGGAGGAAAAATGGACATGGATCCGCTAGCTCCCTCTGATCTCTTATCTTGTAAAACTGGTATAACAGTCCCTATGACACACATCGCTTGGACCACATCCCACTTTTCAAAAGTTGCCTTATCACTTACTCTGCTTTTAATTGTGTGCATGCAATAGCGAGACGGCTCAAAGTAGAACAAATGAGGAGTTAAGCCTTTGAGGCCGTAATGACTTTTTAAAGCCATGTTTTCTGTCGACCATTCTCCTCAATAACAGCTTTAGGGTAGTAAGCAGCAGGGCTTTAGATCTAGGATTTGATTCTTATCGAGTGGAGGCTACAACCTATCTCTATATTTGCTTTTGTTTCCCCTACAACCCAAATGGTGTTCGGTTAGTCATAATTGTACAGTATATGTTGGATGTATGACAAAGCACTTAACAGAGGCAAAAATGAGCAGAACGCAAACACATGTGAAGCCAGTACACTGAGGATATTTGCTGTGATATGCACACTTTCGCATATTAGGGAATGACACATTCATTTCCACAGCACCATTTTGATAACAATCATGAAATAATGAGAAGTATTAATCTGGTTCAAAGACAACTATTTCTCAAGTGGACCTTAAATGTAGAGAACAGTACAGGACATTACAGCAAGTAGATTGTACAGTAACTATAAATAATATGAAACAGAGAGAGTGAATAAATAAAACATTAGGAAATCTGAACCTGAAATCAGTGTGGGATCAGGATAAAAGGATCCAGTTGAAAAAGTGGGACCATTTTCAATATAGGAATGTATAAATGAAATAGGCCTAAAGAAGACCTAAACTTTGTAAAAAACAGGGTCATAGCAGAAAAACTGTACACTGGATTTTTACCTGAGTAGTGTTATGCATATCAACGGAGTTGTGTCCCTTTAGCTAATAGTGCTGCTAAAAATGTGTACCGTTCTGACGTTAAATTTGACCTGTGCATGCTCACAAGAAACCCCACGCTTTTCATTTGCATTATATTTTACTGGAGAATCTATCAAAAAGATAACATTTGGATAAAAATCAGTATTTACAATGACAATGAATATAACCATTTAAAAACAAAAGGTCCTTAAAAATGTTACTTCCTGTTTACACCAGAGTGTTCCAGTCTCTTGTAGCCTCCAACAGGTGCCGCTGGCCGTGGCCAATCCAGGCCTCCTGACTGTTAAAGAGGCGACCACAGAACCAACAGGTAAACTCGACTGGCTGTTGCAGGTTTGGGACAGTTCGCACAAGTCTATACTTCTTTTTGTTTTTTCTTTTCAACTTTAGTTTCAGAAGATATCTCTCGCGTACTAAACTCTGCACTGTGCGTGGGTGACAGCTGTCACTTTGAGATTTATCTTTGGTTGAGGAGTCAGTGATTGAAAGATTGAGAGCTTGGATTGTTTTTTGTGAGAGGCTCACTTTGGTGACTGCCCCTTGGTGTCTCTGGACAACCTTCATGATGCTCGCCACCTCAGGAATGTCCACATCAGGATGATTGAGCACCACCACAGGCTGGTATTTTCGAGGCCATTTAACCTGCTGATCAGAACTCTGTGGGGAGAGTCTTAGTGTCCTCTCTTTGTCTTTGGCTACAGGGCTCCACAGCAAATCCGGCTCTTTCTCTGGAAAGGTTTTATTCGAGAGCTTTCGAACTTTATTGTTAGTCACTGGCAGTTCATCAAACAACAGTTTCCGCCGTCTCTTCCTTTGACTTGGTGGTCGAATGGGCCGAGGCGCTAGCACACGTTTGTCAACATCACTCGACTTCATATTCACTGAAGAGTGTACAACTCTCGCCTCTGAAACAATGTTCTGTGAAGAGTTTTGAACAGCAAAAAATTTCTTTATACCAGTCGTAGGATTGTTTGAAGACAACAGAAAACATTGTGCTTGAGGCCTTGTGGCCAAAAGTACAGGATGATTCTGCGACACTGGTGAGGCATTAGAAAGGGTGGAATTAGGAGGGCTTACAATTTTAAAAATGAGTTTGTTTCCAGAACTGTCATTTGTTTGGGTACACGGTCCTGCAGGTTTTATGACCTTGGTTTCCTGGCTGGACACAGTTAGGCCGGATTTTGTAGGAGGAACATAACGAAGCAAGAATGTTTGTCGACCACTCTGCAGATTGCCAGGGCTTTCTGCAGAAGTTACTGGCACAGCCAGAAGTGGCCGTGGGTTTAGAGAAAGCTGTGTACCTGAAAGTTTAAGTCCAGGAGCAGGGGGTGACTGAACAACAGGTAATGATGACCTTTGGACCACGTAACAGGTCTTAGTTTTGTCAGAAGGTGTACCATTTAACACTCTGGGAAGGAGTAAAGGATGATTATAGTCTGAAGTTATAAGGTAGTGGTTTGAAGAACTTGTAATGCCTTGTTTGGACGAAGTTAGAAGTGCACCTTTCCCTGTTGGGACACCTACCACCTTACTGTTTGAACCAATCAAAACTCCAGAGTTGGACGTTTTTTCACCTGCTGATTTCATGTAGGAGACATTGATGTGAGGATTTGTTGAATTTGTGATGAGTTTAAAGCCAGGAGGAGCATTGACTTGCACTGGCACAGCAAAGCGGCTGTCTGCAGCAGTCCTCAGCAGTACAGGCTGCTTGCCCTCAGGTAACTGAAGGATTCTTACGGTTCTCTTGGTTTGTTTAGTAGCGTCCGTGTTTTCTGAACCTGCAGATTCAGTTGATTCTTTATTAGGTTGTTGGGTTATAAAAGTGTTACAGTGTTCATTAACAAATCCATTTGTAGCTGGACTGAGATGATTTGATGGTGGTTTAGTTATAGGAATGTTATCTTCTTCTATTTTTATAATATTGAAATCTTGCAGCACTGACTCTGGGTTTTCCTCCACTTCCACATCACTAACGCATCCATCGACTTCTACATTACTACTGCACTCACTGTTCCTTTGTCCACACATACTCTCATCTACTGCTGGCTGCCTTATAGCGTTACCTGGATCTGGTGATTCAGCCAATGTCAAGTTAAATTCTGGTGAGACCACTTCCCTTTCAGCTGAAAGCTCAAATGAACTGTGGCCAAAATCGGGAGAAGAGCTAGTGGTTTCCTTTGAATAATTGTGAAAAGTGAAAACTTCTTGCGTTGGAAGAGTTTTTGTGTAGTCGTCATCTGCTCTGCTAAAATTAGAAGACTCTACTGCAACATTATCTTGTCCATTTTTGTCACTTTTATTAGCAGAAGTGTCTGATGTTGTTTGTCCTGTTAGCGCATGTTTTTCTGGTGTTAATGTGTGTGACAAAACAATTGCATCTGCAACCTCACTATTATCAACATGAACAGTGTTTGCAGGCTGAGAAGACTCAATGAGGTTCATAGAAACACTAAACTGAGCGGTGTTTCTGTCTTTCACAGTTCTTTGACTGCATGCTATTTGCTGGTGAGGGCTGGAATTCTTATCACAGTTCTTTAACATTAGGTGTCCATCTGAAAAGGGACTCAAGTTTAGATCATTATTAAAAGCTGCACCTTTGGGGCTTGAATCTAAACTAGAAACTGTGGTTTCTTCCTCTTCCACCTTTACCTTTACAGTCATTATATCATCTGCTTGGAGACAGTCCAGTGTTGAATTTTTACCAGTGGAATACTCTCTAGGATCTGGCTGAGCACAATCATCTTGCTTAGAAGCTTGTATCACTTTAAGAACCAAGTGCTTTTTACCATCTACCATTTTGAAACCTATGACTTTGGTAGTGCAGTTTGGGGGAGAGAGAGTTTGTTTTTGACTCTGAGAATGGTCATCCCATTAGGACTGCTTTGACCCAAGTCAGAGCTCAGAGACTGCTCTGCCTCCTGTAAGAAGTCTACTGCTGATGGTTCTAGTTCATTGTTGCTCTTTTTACAGTTTCTACTGTCCCTTTTTGCCAATGTGTCTGGTACCTTGAGATGAGGTTCACTGATTATCTCATTTGACAGTACTATCCGGTCAATGGTGTTTGCTTTAACTCCAGGACCTATACTGACTTTAGCTATTTGATTATCTTCTTTAGATTCTCCAGATGGAGGCGAAGTCTTTTTAAGCAGAAGTTTGAGACTTGCAGGTGAATTTAGAGGAGCCCCATTGTCCTCTATAGCAGTCCAAACACTCTTTTTCTCTGATTTGTGAACAGCCGCCATGTGCTTCTTGAGGTAATCATTTCTTGCACATCCATAGCCGCACATCGGACAAGTGAAGGGAAACGTCCCAGTGTGGCTTTTCAAATGCTTTTGGTGCTGCTCTTCATTCAAGCTAATGTGAGAGCACTTTGCACACTCCCAGGTGGTCGCTTTGTGGTGATGGATGTGCTGGACGAATGTGCCTGCGTCCACAGTGGTGAACTGGCACCAGTGGCAGGTGAACTGTCCGTTGAGGCTGTGGCACATGTTGTAGTGTCTGGTGAGGAGGAGCAGAGAGTACTGCACCCCATCATGGCATAGCTCACAGGTCACCAGTGTGTCCCGGTGCTCAATGCGGTGACGCTGGAGCACGGCAAACTCGTTGGTGACAAAGCCACAGAGATCACAGGGGTAGGTGGGGAGGGTGCCGCAGTGAGCTGCTCTGAAGTGTTTGAGTAGGTCATTGGGGCTGTATGTAGAACTGTCTTTGCACTCTGAACATCCAAAACTGAGAATCTTTCCAGAGAACACTGCGCCCTGCTGAGCCCTACAGTGCCCTTTGTTTAGGACTGCTCTGTCGTTCATCAAATGCCTGTAGACAAAGTCCTTCACCTTTTCCCGCTCATCCTCCTTTGCAAGTCCACAGCTTTTCACAGAATCCTGAGTTATAATGTGATCCTCCATAGCGTTAGGTCCGGGATATCTAAAATGACAATATAAAAAAATTACTTTGAGGTAGATCAATTTGAGAATTTTATTTTTTTGTCATACAGCACTATTTAGGCGTACCACTTTATCCCCCAAAGCATATATAATTTGAAGATGAACTTTGTAAAAGGATATAGTCCTGCATTGTTATTTAACACTGCTATTCTCCCAAAGATACGAAAAGTATATTATAACAACTCAACTTCGTTCTATAGTACTGACGAGACGTTGATCCGATCGCACTGCAACCCATTACATTTTTGGGTGAAGGCACCAAAATTGATCTCAGTCTGGAGCCGTGTTTTGTTTTGTCAAAGAAAATTAACTCATAACTACCCACCTCCGCAGTTGTCTTGAATCTTATTCATTCTAAAAGAAGTCCATTTGTCATTGTATAGGGCTGCACAATGTTGATAACATACTCAATTGCAATTTTTGTTTCAAGTTTGGCAAATAATCTTTTAAAAACAAAGAATAAAATTATAGTGTGCACACTACGCACTGTGATTTGTTATTTTTTGTGGTATATTGTGCAGCCCTAATGCACCCACTCAATGTCAAATTTAAAAAATAAAAACATTTGTGAATAATAAAACAAAAATGGAGGTCTGGTCTGGTCCTGTCAAAATTCCCCTCAAAAGGGGCATTTCGACAGGACCAGTTCAGTTCACTTGAGACCAGTTTCATTTATGGAGGGGCAGCACCCGCAAGTTTGTGTTTCAAGTGTCTAAGGTAAAGTGGTTTGGGTCGTTATGTGAGTGGCCAATGCCTGAAATAACATGCATCAAAGGTGTTTGAATAACATCAAAACACCTAATACTTATGTAATTATTCTATATTATGCCCTTTATATTGAACAGGGATAGGAAAAATCATATTTAAATGCTTTCCTATACTCATTTATAACACAGACTTTAATATAGCCCAGCTCTCATCGGCCTTTCAGCTCAATCCATACAGATGTGAAGGTAAAAATCAGCTCTGCCATGTGCGTACCTGTACCTCGACATGGAAACACTTACAGCAAGAATTTGATCTATTTTCATATTATTCCTGCACCTTTTGGATGTGCGTCCTGATCATCTTTGGGCTATAAACTAACAATTAACGCATGTGGACTTTATTTGGATTAAGCCGTTTCTTCCACCAGTAAGTCTTTATTTTATTTCTTAATTTGAAAAGTTTGAGCGGTTTTCAAGCCCCAGGAAAACATTTGAGGAAAAAAAGAAATCACAATGCCTAAAACGAGTAGGCTTATTATTTTATGTTCGACAGTGAATCAAAAAATAAAAAATGGAGATACGAGGCCTTGCTCATATAGGTAATAAGAAATCATGTATGGGGAAACTAATGAGCAAATCAAACTTGAGCAGTAGATTGACATAAATATATAATTTTATTGAATGTTTTCACATCAAAATCAGGCATGTAGGCTTTGAGTAGGGGTGGCAAAAATTGATAAGAGCTAGGCCTGTCATGATAACAAATTTGAAGTTCAATATATTGAGGCAGGAAAGTATCGTGATAAACGATATTATTGACTAACGATACTAGATACTGTCAACTCTCAGGCATAAAAATGACTGTAAACCTTTGTTCTAAAAGTGCATCATCATATCCTAAAATACCACACAAGCTGCAATTAACATGAAATATAATGCAACTTAATTTGCTTTTGTTAAAATCTAAGTTTTTCAAAGAATGAATAAGGGGAATTGATAATAAATGTACAGACGATAAATATCGAGCCCAAAAATATATCGTCTGTTATTTATTTAACAATAAGTCGATGTATTTCGAAGTATTTATTGTGACAGCCCTAAGAAGGGCCTGGTTTAAATTTGTGAAGAGAAAGAGAACTTTGAATATGCAAGCCGACAACTGACTCTCAAAGGCCTGACCAATCAGAGTGCTGACATGCCCCCTCCCCTTTCCCCCAAACAGGTCTAGTCTGTAAATCGCTCCAGACCCCATGGCTGAAGTGGTCTGGGTCTGAAGCCGTTTGGACCCCCCTTTGGGAGCGGAGCGGTTCACTTTTGGCTGTGGAAACACCCGCAAACCGCTCCGGTCTGGTCCTGTCGAAATACGGCCATTAGTTAATGTGAAGTTTCAAGATGGTATATTTTCTAGTTTTCTAGTATTTCTAGTTTCTAGTATTTTGTTAAATCAAATGTCATTTTCACAGTTTGTTCTACACACTGTGGAGTATTGTAGGTAAGAAGAATAGAATTCAATGTTGTATAAATTTACATTTTAAGACAGCCAAATGAAAATATAACATAATATATTTAATCCATAGTAGTAGTCTGTAGGAGATTTTGTGCTCTCAGATTGATGAAAATGACTAAGTCAACATCTGATGCCCGATCTTTACCAGACCTATTAAGATATTCAATGTTTCTACATTTACTGCAGATGTTAAGCTTTTATTTTCCTGTGATATAGTAGTTTTCATAGTACACGATGTCATACCATGGCCATTTAAGTTTGAAAAAGCGGCTTGAGATCATCATATTTTTGCATTCTATGGCTGATAAGTAGAAATATACTTTTCTAATTAAGACTTAGTAATAAAGTACTCCTACAAAACTTATACAAATACATTAAAAAAATTTAATCAATATCAGTTTCAATATCAACTAAAATAATTATACAACACTGAATCCTTTAACGTGTAGAAAAACCCTGAAAATGTCATTCATATCAAACAGATAATTGAGGAGTTACAGCTGGTCAAACACTTTTTATAATTAAATACTTCACATACTCACTGTTTGGTCAAGAGAAAACAATCAGGCCAAGTTTGAAGCAAATCCGAGATATCAATAATAAACGGTTTATACTTGTATTACAGGCTTGTGTTATCAAGTTTCTCAAAGCGCTACTGTAGCCATTATTCATTCACACCATACTGAGTGGTGGTAACTATTGTAGCCACAGCCGCCCCAGGGGTAGACTGACGGAAGCAAGGCTGTCAATTTGTGCCATCTGGCCTGATGTACATGTTTTAGTGGTAGGGGAGAGCGGAGTACTCAGAGGAAACCTATGCAGACACGGGCAATCAACCACTAAAAGAGCTGCAAAGGGAATTAATTTAAATATCCTGCAAAATAAATAAAAAAACTTAATATGAGTAAGTCACCTGTATTTTCAGACAACAGATCTTGACCGTCTCTCTGACCCTGGCACCTGAACACCTGTAAAGAAGAGCAACCAGATCAAGAGTCAAAAAAGATGTGTGTAGATCATAACAGGTCAGAGTTACCTCCATCTACATCAGGTATGGGCAAAAAGACCAGTTGTGAATCGAGATGTTTCAAACAGGTACAATTCTCAAATAGACTTTAATCACCTAAACACATTCAAAAAGCAACCAAGTAGCAGCAGTTGTCTATTATCTTTCTTTATGTCAATGGATAACATTTGTGTTTTCCCCTTTTTGAAGCAATGCATATCAGGCTTGACCATGTTAGGCAGGCCATATTAGGTCCTCGGGCCTTAGTTTGCCCATCCCCAGATATACATTATCAGTCCGCCAATGTGTTAAAAGCATTTACTGTTCTAAACGTAGCTATGTGTAGTGTTACTTGTCGTACGTTGTTCTACAAATCTAGCAAAATAGTAAAAAAGTAATGGGAAAACGCGTATTTTCAACACTACATTCATTTTAACACAAAACCAACATTTCACAACAAGGCCCAGAAGCAAAAAGCTTAACAGTGTGTAAAATAAAACAGAGATTTAGTGTAGCAGGAGCAACATCTCTGACACCTCACAGTAATTAAACAACTATGTGTAAAAGGGACATGCTACTACAATGTTGATAGTATGTTCGGTCTTGTGAGGGAATCCCCCATCATTTCTTGTACCAGGAGTCAGGAGCAGGAAACTGTGTCGCATACGAGTCAAAGACGCACTGGGTACAGTTCAAAGCTTACGATACCGTGCTGAGTAGGGCTAATACTGATGAGTAGGGCTCGACCAAGCTCAGCCAGTCGAGAAATTAAAAGTATTGGCCAAAAGTTATACAATATGGCTGATATCACACCTAGACATGTCACACCTTGTTCGGAAGCTTAAATATATAATTCATTGGTTAAAATAGTTTAACCATCAGAATGTGCCATTATCCCGAGTAGGTTTCTACTTAAATCTTTACAATAATAATAATTAGTAATAATGTCAAAGACATCTTTATCACGGTCTTACACTTGGAAAATGCAATATTGATCAACAATAGCTGAAACAAACTATCCTGATCCTCAAAGCGAGCTAAAATGAGCCCCACCCACTCCCCCTTCCTCTCCTTCGCTGCATAGCTGTTTCAATAAGAGTAAAAATACAAGAAAAATTTAAAACTAACTGCAAGCAGAAAATTACTTATTATTACTTAAATAATTATATTAAAACACAATTTTAATTGAATGAATCCAGATAATGCATAATTATGTAATTACTATGTCACAATGTCTTGTGTTGTGTATTTTGCTGGAACATGGTTCACAACAAAGCCTACTAACAGAATCAAAACAGTTTATAATATGCAGGACTGTGATCTAGTCTAGGATGAGGACAAACTGTAAAGCTCCTGAATTACTTAAAAATCGATAGCTGTATAGTCTAGGCATTGCTACATGACATCTGCCTACAGTAAATGTGAAGCAGTAGACAGTAACAACCTCCTACATTCAGAAAAGGAGTTGGATTAGTCTCATGGCTGCTGCAGCTCTGTGGAACGGCAGCCATATTGGATGGGAAAAATGGCTGCCATGATTTTAGGTTTCAACCACTTCAAGCACCACACTCAACAAATTCAATGACACTGTTGCATGATATTCACATCTGTGCATATACAATACAAAATAATAATACTAAATGAATTGCATTAAAAATAATGAAATAATCATAGTTGATTAATTTTCCTGCACTCAGAAACTCATCAGTGTGAGTGAGCACACACAGGTAGGATTTACATGGGACAGCCCAGATGGGACAGGATGCTCCCCTCGGCCAAATCTAACTAAAGAGCTTCATGTTAGTAATTGTCAAGGTGAATCCCAGATGAGAACAAAAACTTAAAATCTCTAACAACACTTTCACGCTTCGTCTGAAGGCAATTTGATAGCACTTTCTGTACTGATAGTTGTATAGTTAAAGCCTAAGTTGAGTAAACGTGAGTGATAATTGATCAGAGTAGAAAACACAAATAGCACACACGGGCAAAACGAGGAAGTGTGCTTATCATTCACACACGGGCATTTATCACAGCGTTAGTTATTAGTTAGTTATTCTACACCTAACACTCCCCCCGCCCACACCAACATGTTTAAAGTTATAGAACAACAGCTTAGTCTTACGAAGAACTCGATGGAAGTCCAGGCGGTGTAGCGCTTTAGTCCTACATTGTAAAAACAATGTTGATCTCGGAAAAGTGCCCAGCTGAGACATTAGCCTCGCTCCTTTCCTCTCTGTGGAACCACAGCGACGGCGGCCATGACACTTCATCCGGGTACTCTTGTGCTCTGGATTCGAGCACCGGCGGAGGAATATGGGCTTGTTCTCCAATGCCAAACTAGTTCCATTCATAGAAACAAATTGTAATAACTACCTTATCTAAAAGGGTTTGGTTATACCGACACAATTCGCGTAAGGTATCTAACGCTTACACTCCTATGGACGTTAGAGATGAAAGTGACTCGGTTTGAGCGTAGGTGGAAGAGAAGCGTGAGCTGCCATGGCGGATGTACGCCATTTCCTCTCGACGATGTGGGGATGTTGGCTTGCTTTTGTTGTTGTACTAATCTGGTGAAAATCCACTACACAACTTCTAACAGTGATGAAAGGATTTATAATTTAACCAATGCGTGGTGCACAAGTTTGAGCACAAAACACTATCTCTATCTTACCTGCTTTGTGTAATGGAGAATGTGATGAACCTGCTTGCTTTTCAAAAACATAATTTAAATAGTGAAGCTGAGATGAATCAGGTGTATCCTATGGCAGCATTGGTTTAGTTTCTGTCTAATCACAGCCTATCTGGTAAAACACACGCATCTTGATATGTTAAACCATGTCCCATGTTTCTCCTATTTTGAACTTAAGAAATGCATCTAAATATATTTAGCCTATTAGGCTACAATATAGGCTATTAGATGCTCTTATTACACTACACATTTCAATTTCATTGGAAAAAGAATTTGATTAATACTAATGCAGAGGATATTCTGTAAACCGAATAATTCTTCAGAATCTTCAGAATAGATCAGCTCAACCATATAAACCGCAGATTGTTCAACAAACAAAACCAGTGCGTTGAATATTCGAGGACGTGCAAAGAAGAGATGCTCTCCATTAACGTGATGCAAAACTGTAAGGGCAAATGTTTTAAAATGTCGTTGCACCCTTTTGTGTCCCTGTAGAGCCGGCCTTGAACAAAAACAATGATCCTTGTCAACCAGATATCACAGGAACATTAAACAGATAATGATGGTATGAGACTGATCGACTGCTGCTCCTAAGATTTGTTCTACCTTCAGTAGAACACTCAGTGTTTTACATGCTAAAGTATTTGGTAGTGATAGTGTCCCAGAGGATGTTCTTGATCCACTACTGCAATATTTTTTGCTGTCATTGTCTTAATTTCTCCACTTACAACCTCAACATATCTCCTTCCAAAAAAAATAAAGCATTTGATGATGTGGCCAAAGCTGGGGTAAAACAAATACAACATAACTCCAAGACAAAGTATAGTACTAGACAAAGTTGTGCTCCTTGCTCATACTGTATTTAAAGTGCATGTGTGCACGTGTTACAAAAAGCTCACAGTTTCAAAGCTTGGTTCAGGGCCTATGCATGAGCACAGGTCTGTACAAAATAGACATTTTCACACCAAAACTTTAAAGGGAAAGTCCCTGGTGGGTAGAGTGACAGTGGTGCAGATGGTAGAGCGGGTTGTCTTATGATCGAAAGGGGGTTTGAATCCCGTCTCCTGAAGGTGAACGCTGTCATTATGTCCTTGAGGAAGACACTTCACCCACCTTGCTTACATGGTGTGTGAATGGGTGAGTGGATCCTTGCTGTAAAGCCCTTTGAGTGCCTAATGTAGGTGGAAAAGTGCTATGTAAGTTGAGACCATTTACCAATAATTACTCCATCCATCCATCCATCCATCCAACCATCCATCCATTTTCTTGTGGTTGTGGGGGCAGCTGTTGGAGCTGCCCAAATCACAATGCAACAGCCCTACGGCTCCTCCTGCAGGTGGTGGGTCCACAGAAGGACGGCCTCATGGTTCTAACCGGGCCTGTTGGTCTCTCATAAGGGGCTTCTGAACTGCTCTTTGTCTGACCCGTCACCTAGGACCTGTTTGCCATGGGAGACCCAACCAGGGGCACCAAGCCCCCGACAACAGAGCTCCAGGATCATTCAGGTGCTCAAACCCCTCCACCACGTTAAAGTAGCGGTCCGAGGAGGGGATAATTACTCAAGTGAGACTAAAAAGCACATGGAGAAAATGCTGTGAGTACTCAATAACTGTTAAGTAAAAGTTTGATTTATGTTTCAGTAAAGACATAAATGTAGAATAATAAATGAATATACAGTACTGACATTTCCAAAGAAAATGCCACAAAATATATGAAGAAATAATTTTGAAGAATAACGTTTTTATGTTAAAATGAAGCTTTTGCGACATTAAGGATTTACTCACAGTGAAACGAGTTATTTTTTTTTACTTAAGTAAGAGTACAGATACTTGACTATAATATTACTCAAGTAGAAGTAAAATGTACCGTAAGACAAAACGACTCCAAGAATACAGTTACTTCAAAAAGTTACTCAAGTAGATATACTTGAGTAAATGTAACTGTGTGCTACCCACCTCTGCTGCCCAAAGTTTCTGGATTGCATTTTTCACCATGGAAAATAAATTAGTAAAATACAGTGCACAATGAGCAGGCATTGGGAGCAGAGAAGACAACATTTCACAGAGTTCTGACTGGAAAGTAGGAGCTGAACTTATCCCCGCGCACCAGCCCGCAGGACGCTCAAAGAATAACAAAAAGTTCCTGTGGAGTGGAAATGTGTAATACTGAGAAGATTTTGATTCAAAGAGTTCCTCAGTTCTTTTGAAGAGATGTTAATCTATTAGTATTTAGGATATGTTGCTATATTTAGTTAATGTCATGTCCTTCCAACAACTGTTTTTCACTGGCATGAAAAGTAAAGACTTACAATCAAACTGCATCGTAGCAAAGTGGTTAGTCCTGTTATTCCAAGGCAAGGCAAGGCAAGGCAAGTTTATTTGTAGAGCACAATTCATACACAAGGCAATTCAAAGTGCTTCACAGTTGCAGAAAGAGAAATTACAAGAAAACAGATAAAATCAATCAATAAAACATCAACATAAAGTTAATCAATGACAGTAAAAGGCAAGAGTGCAGATAAAATACTTTCAGTTTTCATATGCACGGGTAAAAAGAGCTGTTTTCAGCCTGGATTTGAACATTGTCAGAGTTGAGGCCTGTCTCACATCCTCATGAAGACTGTTCCAGATTTTAGCTGCATGAAACTGAAACGCAGCCTCACCGTGTTTATTATTGACTCTGGGAACCACCAGGAGACCCCTCCCTGAAGTTCTCAGGCCCGAGATGGTTCATACGGCTCTAACATGTCAGAGATGTACTTTGGTGCTAAACCATGAAAAGACTTGTACACAAGCAGAGCTGTTTTAAATTCTATTCTCTGAGTGACAGGAAGCCAGTGCAGAGACCGGAGCACTGGACTAATGTGGTCGTATTTCCTTGTTCTTGTCAGGACTCGAGCAGCAGCGTTCTGGATGTTCTGCAGCTGTCTAACAGCTCGTTTAGAAAGGCCAGTGAGCAGGCCGTTACAGTAGTCTAACCTGCTGGAGACAAATGCATGGATGAGTCTCTCTAAGTCTGGTTTTGACACTATTCCTCTGATCTTAGCAATGTTTTTCAGATGGTAAAAAGCTGATGACGTTATTGCTTTGATGTGGCTGTTTAAGTTCAGGTCTGAGTCCATGATTACTCCTAGATTTCTAACCTGATTTTTTGGTTTCAGAGCGAGAGACTCAAGGTGACTGATAACACTTTGTCTTTGTGTCTGTGGGCCAAAGACAATGATCTCAGTTTTGTCTGAGTTTAGTTGGAGAAAGTTGTTTTGCATCCACAAACTGATCTGTTCGATGCAGTGACAGAGTGTATCTACAGGCCCATGTTCACCTGCTGTCAGTGACACGTAGATCTGAGTGTCATCTGCGTAGTTGTGGTACGACACATTGTTGCTGTTTATTAGCTGACCCAATGGAAGCATGTACAAGTTGAATAAGAGGGGTCCCAAGATTGACCCCTGGGGGACTCCACAGGTCATGGAAATTTTGTCTGAGACACAGTTGCCAATTTCGACAAAGTACGTCCTATCCTCGAGATAGGACTTGAACCAGTTTAGAGCAGTACCAGAGATTCCCACCCAGTTTTCTAACCTGTGAAGTAAGATCCTGTGGTCCACTGTGTCAAAGGCAGCGCTCAGGTCCAGCAGAACTAAAACTGAGACCTTACCTGCGTTTGTGTTCATACGAATATCATTTGTCACCTTGATCAGAGCTGTCTCAGTGCTGTGGTGGGGCCTAAATCCTGACTGGAAAGTATCAAACACATTGTTAGATAGGAGAAAGTAAGTGAGCTGTTGATATATTACTTTCTCTAGGACTTTTCCTAAGAACGGTAGGTTTGATATGGGCCGGTAGTTGTTCAGTACCTTGGGATCAAGGCTGCTCTTCTTTAGAAGAGGCTTAATGACTGCGGTTTTCAAGGCCTTTGGAAATGCTCCAGTCTCAAATGAGATGTTAACTAACTGAACAAGTTGTGGTAACAAGCTGGTCAGCACAGACTTCAGAAATCTAGTGGGTAATTCATCAAGGCAGCATGTACATGAACTCAGACCGGAGATAACCTCTTCGATTGTTTTGTCAGTAACAGGAGTGAAATGTGTCAGCTCAAGGTGTCTAGCTGGTGGCAGGGTTGCTATTTGTGTTGTGGAAATTATGGCATTTTTAATGCCTTGGACTTTGTCATGAAAAAATATTGCAAACTCATTGCACTTAGATGTAGAGATTAGTTCTAAGGGCAGTGAAACTGGAGGGTTTGTTAATCTGTTTACTGTGGAAAACAGAACACGAGGATTGTTTCTGCAGTTTGCGATGATTTTAGAGAAGTATTTCTCCCTTTCTCCACGCAAAATCTGGTTGAACTCACAAAGCACTTCTTTGTATATCTCAAAATGAACCTGGAGCTTTGACTTGCGCCATTTCCTTTCGGCTTTTCGGCACACCCTTTTCTGTGCCCTGACCGAATCTTCACTTCTCCAAGGTGCCTTTTGTCTATTGTTAACCATTTTAACCTTGACAGGAGCAATAGTATCCAAAACATTTAAGACGCTTGATGTATAAGAGTCCAACAGATTATCAACATTTGAACATGGAGGATTTTCAAATCTGATCATTTCCATAAACTGTGTCCCTGTTTTATCATTTATGTGTCTTCTCTGAATAACTCCAGGCCCAACCACTGGTTTGGGTGTAACAGACAAGTCAAAAAAGACACAAAAATGATCAGATAAAGCAGCATCAACAACATTCACATTTGATATATTAACACCTTTTGTAATAACTAGATCTAGAGTGTGACCTTTGTTGTGAGTCGCCTCACTCACGTGCTGAGTTAAACCAAACATTACATTCCACACCAAGAGAGTCACAGGTTCAATCCCCTGTGACTTTCTTGCTGTGGGGCAATAGAGTCCCACAGCACAAGGCTGGGCCTTACTGCATGGAGTTTGCATGCTCTCCCTGTGCCTGCGTAGGTATCCTCTGGGTGCTTCAGTTTCCCGTATCTGTTGATTGTAATAGGCCAAGAACAATGAGAGCGCGCTTCTGTGTGTCGACTGTGGAACAACGGATGGAAAGGACCCATGGCTACAATCGGGAGAGGCGTGTTTACATGAGTTTGTTCATTTACTATATGCACTGTTCTGACCAAATAAACATATCATATGGATTTATAATCCACAATTAGCTCTTTCAAAACGTAAGCAATTAATACCCACAAATGAGGTAACGGTAAAGCTGGCGGGACCAATTTCGTTTGGCTGAAATGGATTTCCACTTGGCTGAAGAGTTAAACTCACTAGAAAGAAAGTTTTCTGAAGTGCCTTTTTCTAAAACCTCATTTGCCTGACCTTTGTTCTATGTAAGAGGGACTGGACTCTGGACCAAACTTCTTGTGTCTTTATAGTACCTGTAGGAAGGTTAAAGCTGGGGTACCTGATTTTTCCTGTTCAAACAGTGCTCTCACAGTCCCTCCCTCGTATTGAAATTGTTCAAAGAATGTAATTATATGCACATTTCACACCCATATGCATATTGAGTGGTGACAAAGTGTAGCAGGGGCGGCCACCCCCAAGATAAATTCCACTCATTTAGATTAGACTTGTATCATCCATTGCTCAATACAACTTTAGGTGAAGACAATACAACAAGGTCTGTGTTTTGCTGTGTTTACAACATACTCTGAGGTGGCAAAAATAAATGTATTATACAACACCACAAATCAGGTACCCCAGCTTTAATGAAGTTTCATATTACTTCAGTTAGAGTGGAACCTCCTGGTTTTCCTAGTTTCCCTTTATTCAGAGAAAACCTAAGTCATCTGTGTGAGATTTCAAATTTCAAAACTGTTTTGACAATGTGCCAAATAAATCAGTTAGAGGTGCTACAATGTGACACATGTACACGTTTTTCTTTTCAAAATAGCAGCAGGCAGGTCATTACAAACTAACAAAGTGCAACTGCACACAATTGACCTGATGTTACTGCTTTGAACATGTTCTCTGTCATGGTTTTTAACTTGTGCTTTTAACTTGTTAAACCTCTCATTTATTGCATTTTTAGATTTGAATAATATTTGTTTTCTTTTTTTAAACAGGAGCAAATTCTGCTTTTATGTTTTATTCCAATGGCTTAAACTATGTTACAAACAAAAGTAAACCTCAGAGAAACACTTGTGCAGGGGGTGTGAGGGCAATGTCCAGTTTTGTATGTCAGTGTATGACCGAGAAATTGTGCTGTTTTACAACACATCTCCATCACAATCATGTAGTGTTCTTTTCAGGTTAAGTCTGGCAGCCATGAGAGCCACCCCCTGTTGTTGCCTACGCATTCAAGTTTGAGTAACCTCCACTTATAACATTTAGGTTAGCCTATTTTAACTGAACCTAAGCTTTTCTGGGTACTCAAAGACGCTTTACATTGCATTATTCATTCACGCCATACTTGGTTGCGGTAATCTACTATTGTTGCCACAACTGCCCTGGGGTAGACTGACGGAAGCAAGGCTACCAGTCTGCGCCATCGACCCCGCCGACCACCACCCAAGCACTCACTCACTACATTCTCTCAGGCTTCCTGGTGTTCCCAAACAGTCTCCCATCCTAGTACCGACCAGGCCCTACCCTGCTCAGCTTCCAAGGTCTGACGAGATCAGGCATAGCAAAGGCAGTATGGCACTTTGAGAATGGCCTTTCAAGTTACAATTACCGATATCCTAAATCTATGGAGAAACAGTGCAATAATTTAACATCTTATGTGAAAATTAATTGTTTCCAATTCATCTTCACTACTTTGGAGAGATTTTACTGCAACCTTTTCCTCATGTTGTTCAAATGTTGTTCAAAACTTGCCAAAATATATACAGTGGGAACCAGATGTTTACATACACTATATAAAAAGACGCATTTGCATTTTTTCGCTCTCTCTGTCTGACATAAAACCAGAATTAACTTAATTTAGGTCAATTAGAATTTTCAAAAATATTTCTATTTGCTAAATGCCAGAAGAACGAGTGATAGAATTTTTTTTAGAAATGTTTTTACAAAGTCAGAAGTTTACATACATGGCATGAACATGGCTGGTTCAACCCTGGGTGCAATTTCAAGATGCCTGAAGGTGCCACGTTCAGTAGTTTAAACAGTTCTGTAAATGACTAGTCATCATACGGATCACAAAGAAGGCGGGTTCTGTGTCCCAGAGATGAACGTGCTGTGGTCTATCAACCTAAGAACAAATGCAAAAGGCCTGGTGAAGATGCTGCTGAACCTGGTAAGAGTTTGTCATTATCTAGAGTGAAACAAGTACTGTACCGACATGGGCTAAGAGGGTACTCTGCCAGGAAGAAGCCCTTACTCCAAAAGAAACAAAAAAGCCAGATTGGATTTTGCAAATGCACACAAGGATAAAGACCTCAATTTGTGGAGCCATACCTTGTGGTTGGACGGGGAAAAAAATTAATGTTTTTGGCCATAATGACCATTGTCACGTTTGGAAGAAAAGGGGTGAATCTTGCAAGCCTGAGAACACCATCCCAACTGTGAAATACAGGGGTGGCAGCATCATGCTGTGGGGTTGTTTTGCTGCTGGAGGGACTGGTTCACTTCATAAAATACATGGCATCTTGAAGAAAGAACACTATGTGGAAATATTGGAGCAACATCTCAAGACATCAGCTAGGAAGTTAAAGCTTGGGCGCAGATGGGTCTTCCAAATGGACAATGACCCAAAGCATACTACCAAACTGGTTACAAAGAGGCCTAAGGATAACAAGACCATGTTTTGAAGTGGTCATCACAAAGTCCAGTTGAAAATGTATGGGCAGAGCTGAAAAGGCATGTGCACCAGTGATGTGCCGGTTGATCCGAAATGAGCAGGTGCCTGCGGTCACCCACGGATACCCGCAGTTACGAGTCATCCAAAAATATTTTAAATTATATTTTGGTCGCGGTCAGTCTGGTCGTTTGAAATAAAGATGCCAATTAGACCGTTGTAATTTAGTTTGTTTTATTGGTTTATTTGGTAGGGACAGTGCAAGTTAATTAACAAGCCACACCGGATTGTAGCCTTGGGCTAATTTCCATCCGTCGTCCCCCATGCGCACTCTCAAACACACTCACATTCATCCTGGCCTATTGTACATGTTTTTAGTGGTAGGGGAAACCGGAGTACCCGGAGGAAACCTACACAGACACGGGGAGAACATGCAAACTCCACACAGAAAGGCCCCAGCCTTGGTGGGAATCGAACCCCGGACCTTCTAGCTGTGAAGCACGAGCGCTAACCGCTGCGCTACCGTGCTGCCCGTACTAGTACTAGTCTAGTACTAAAAAATGCGGTCCAAGTTGTGGGCGAGTTAGTTGAAAACGTCGGTCGGGTGTGGGTTGTTTAAACACTGACCCGCGCACCACTGAATTTGGTTTAGTTTAACACCAGTTCTGTATGAAGGAATGGACCAAAAGTCCTGCCAACTATTGTGAGAAGCTTGTGGAAGAATATCCAAAACGTTTGATCCAAGTTATTCAGCTCAAAGGCAATGCTACCAAACATTAATGAAATGTACGTAAACCTTTGGCTTTGTAAAAAAGTAATATAAAACAGTGTAGAAAATTCTATCTCTCATTCTTCTGGCATTTAGCAAATATATATATATTTTTAATTCTAATTGACCTAAAAAGTAAAAGTTAATTCTGGGTTCATGTCAGACAGTGAGAAGAAAAATGCATATGTGTCTTTTCCTATAGTGTATAAGTAAACATCGGGTTTCCACTGTACATACTGTATATCATGATAGAATCATGTTCAAAGTTCAATAAAAGCAATGGTTTGCAACATTATGATTTTGATTAGTTTTTTTGTGAAGTGGTCGACATCAGAACGTGGACAGAGGAAAGCCCATTTGCTTTGAAAGATTTTATTTTACATTTATGAGTTTCCTATGTACAGTACATTTTCACATTCACTTATTTACACTCAAAACCCAGCTGTATTGAGCACCATTCCTTCATTTATCCCATGTGCCATACCTGGACACAACTAACCACATTTAAACAACCAATTCAGGACATTCATAAATGTGAGCAGAGGAGTTACTGATTATGGAGTTTCTGTTGGGTCTTTTCTGGTTTGAATTGTACACAGCAAACTTAATTTCGGATGTATTTTATGGCTCTGCAGGTGATGCTGGTGAACCACATTTTACTTTAAACATACTTATTTTTTGTGTCAAACTCAATTAAATAAAGATTTATTTTAAAGGTCCTATATTAAGGTTAAGGTTTAAAAGAGCAAAACCTTCACATACTCTGAGGATTTCCATGCTCATAGATGCATCAGTCAGTTGATGCAAGTAAGTCCTTGCACCAGTTGCAGGGAATTTTTTTGTATGCTCGGAAAGTAGAGCTGACCTTGGCTTTTACTTGTTCCCATACACAATCTTATCAAAAATGTGAAATACCAATGCTAGTTCAAAAAGCCAGAATAATATAATATAGGACCTTTAAAAGCTACAGTACTGTATGTGGTTATACTTTTTTGAATAATACATTAGTACAGTGTTGTTACAGGCACTAAAACAAACTTATGCAGTATTACATCCATTGAAAAAATCAAAAGTAAAGGCAATTCTGTGTTTTGGATCCACATGAACAGACATGTGTCCCAGCCACACCCAGACTGATACGACTGAAATTCCTGTGATGATGCCGTACTTCGTTTTCATCTTCTTTGTGTTTCCTCCAACACGCTCCTCTCGCCATTCCTTTATAAGCTTTTTGTGGTCATGTCAAGTCAGATTTTCATACCAAGCTTAGCTTTCTGCAAAATAAACAAAACATACATTAGTACTACTACTACAACTACAACTACTATAACAACTACTACAACAACAACAATAACTACTACTACTACTACTCCTACTACTACTACTACTACTACTCCTACTACTCCTACTACTACAACAACAACAACAACTACTACTACTACTACAACAACTACTACTACTACAACAATAACTACTACTACTACTACTACTCCTACTACTACTACTCCTACTACTCCTACTACTACAACAACAACAACAACAACAACAACTACTCCTACTACTACAACAACTACTACTACTACTACTACTACTACAACAACAACAACAACAACAACAACAACTACTACTACTACTACTACAACAACTACTACTACAACAACAACAACAACAACAACAACAACAACACAACAACAACAACACAACAACAACAACAACAACAACAACAACAACAACAACAACAACAACAACAACAACTACTACTACTACTACTATACTACTACTACTACTACTACTACTACTACTACTACTACTACTACTACCGCTACAACTACTACTACAACTACTACTACTACTACAACTACTAGTACAACTACTACAACTACTACTACTAATACTACTACTACTACTACTACTACAACTACTACTACTACTACTACTACTACTACTACTATTACTATTACTATTACTAATAATACTACTACTACTACTACTACTACTACTACTACTAATAATAATGTATTATTATTATTATATTTTTTGTATTACGGGGGAGCCATGCTGTTGTAGATGTATACGTACAATGCCAGATGCGTGCTTGGGTTTGACACTGTAGGATGCCTTCTCCTTCACTTGTCGAAAACGCTCCTCGGCTGCCTTCAGCCTGAAACGCACAACACAGCTTAGTGGATATCCTCTGTTCAGACAACTGTCTCACAGGAAGCTAAAGTGGCACCTCTCTTTGATTATGACCCTGTTCTCCCTCTTCCACTGGTCTTTGAGGTCAGAGGAGAACTCATGCCACACACTGAAGCAGGTGTGGGGAGATACCTCTTTTTCTCCACCTTTGGCCTTCACCGAGAAGAAGACGGTTAGCTCCAGGAAGCTGCAGATAACAGAGGTTACAGGCTTGAATTGACATGGATCATTCCGTATTAGCTAAGCACTTACAGAGTGTGCGTACTGCCAAGCTGAGAGTCAAGCGTTTCCAGTTCATTTTTGGCTGAAAAGGAAAAAACAGGTATTAACTTGTTCTTTCATGCTGAAGCACAGCAAAGCTTACCCTGTAAGAGGAAGTCCTCCATCTTCTCTTTGAACGGCTGTAGATGCTCCCCATCTGACATGCCACAAACCTTTTCCACCTCAGCTGTGCATGCTGAGCACAACACGGACACCACATTAGGCTTAAAGCACTGCTTTACAATGTAATTGACACTAAGATTGATTTTGTCATTTGCATGTTCATGTATCGCAGGTGGTATTGTGCTGAATGACACTTAAAAGCTTAAAAACTTAAATTTAACCGGAATCAGTCCTGACAAGCCCAGAGGGAGACTAAGCAATTAATATGACAAAGTTGAGTGTTGAGTGATGTTTTCAAAATCATCATTATGGAGTGGTTGACCTTCATGGTATCAGGTCTAATGGGTTTAGGTGGAGGAGGGAGCACCTGAGCTTCGGTACTGTGGAGGGCTGTTCCCAAAGCTCATAAATGTATGTGGTGGACTGAGACATAAAATAGAAAAAAAAGGACAAACAGTATGAAGTGAATGAGTGAGACAGTGTGCAGCAAATGCTGAGTTGATTTAAAAGGTACTCTACCTCTCAAGTCTTTTCGAAGTCGCAGTAGGTCTTTTTGGAAATCTTCAAACTTCATCTGTGAGGCCTGGAAGAGATCGTGAGGCTCTGGAAGAGGGAACACACAGGTCTCCCGGCCAGCGTCCTGCCCAAGCACAGAGTCACACTCAGAACAAAGTTCAACAATTCAATTAGTAACACATTTAGTCCCACTACATCCACTTTGTATTGGTGGAATAGGCTTAGACTACTTAAGTTTAAGTGTACACCAAATTTTGTAGAACAATATAAATAAATCACAGTTTGAAAAGCAAGGCAAGTTTATTTGCAGAGCTCATTGCGTACAGTTATTCACAGTGAGAGAGAAGTGCATTAAATTAAAAAGGCGAGACAAATCGTACACAGCAAATGTAACTCCTATTGTAGATTTGATGGATCCCTGTCCAGACTAAAAGTTTATAAAAAGTTGAGAAAAAGTTAAATTTTGTATAAATTATCGCAGAAAATTTGAATTTATTATTACAATTAGACATTTAAAAACTTGAAATAACCTAATTGACTAAATGATCCCTAATTTAATTTTCAAAAAGACTAGTGAGTAAAAACGTTTATGTCAAGCACAGCACATGAGTAGCCACACAATTGAACACACAAATAAGGGGGACTTGGCACAGACGTACCTCACTGAAATGTTGGAGGAAGTATCTGGCAATATAAGACAGCAGGCTCTTGGACCCGTCCTGGAATATAAAA
Organism: Neogobius melanostomus; assembly: GCA_007210695.1. Lineage (NCBI taxonomy): Eukaryota > Metazoa > Chordata > Actinopteri > Gobiiformes > Gobiidae > Neogobius > Neogobius melanostomus. Next base: position 2,520,962 of record VHKM01000299.1, on the reverse strand, counting down.
CACTCTTTATTATTTTGCATAGTTGGGGGCAACGGTGGCGCAGAGAGTAGAGTGGGTCGTCTTGTGATAGGCGGTTCGAATCCCGTAGGTGCACACTGTCATTGTGTACTTGGGTGTCTGCGTACACTGGTGTATAAATGAGAGTGTGAATGGATGAGTGGTTTCTTGATGTAAAGTGCTTTGAGTGCCTAAAGCGGGTAGAAAGGTGCTATATAAATGTGACCATTTATATGTGACCATTTATAGTTGGGCTTTTACTTTAATAAAAATATATTCATGAACATAATCTCTCCTCACTGTAAAAATGCAGGAAGTGTGTCATGGTACAAAAACAATGTTGTGATCCAGTTTAAAAGAAGATTATGTAATTTATGATTATCACTGGAATATTTGTTTAACTTTAGTAGAGACTTATGAAGTTGTCAACAGAAAAGGGTTGTTTCAGGACATCTTGCCTCATTTCTTAGTTGCAAATTCTCTTTAAAAACCATCTTGAAATTTGATCAGATAAGTGTGAAGAAGTCTCTGCTTACAACCAATGCAAGGTGTACTCACACTGCTCTTAACATCTTTTAGTTTGGGAAGGATTTCGAGGGTAAAGCCATCCGCCTGGCCCCTGGTTCGATTTCCACCATTCATGAAGTTCCCAAAGGCCAGAACCAGACCCAAGACCTGCTTCACAGTTTTGCCCTCCTTCAGCTCCTATAGCAAAGAGACTTTGTGGTTATGTAAATACTCAGTGGTCCAAGTATGTTACAGCAGGCTCTCACCGTGCACACTGTGCGCAACACATCCAACTTCCTCAATAAGGAACACATGCACTCGTTGAAACTGCTTTGGAACAGGATACAGAAGACTCGCCCGGAGAAGTGTGGAATGAGAGACAACTCATACAGAAACCTGCAAAAAGGGACACAAGAGCCTGTTGCTATGGACAGTTGCTTTACAGGCAGGGTGTGTCCGGCGGATGTGTTGCATACAGGAGTATTACTGGTAGGTGTTATACAGTCCGATACATTACAGATGTTACACATATTTTTTACAGGCCGGTAGCTTATGTGCAGTGGAGTTAGGGACAGTTGTACGGGTAGGTGTGTAATGGAAATGTATGTTACAAATACGTAGGTGTTACAGGTGTGATACATGTAGGTGTGTTAAGCTCAGATGTGTTACAGTTGGATATATAATAGGGGCGAAAGATTTCATGCTATTGTGTTACAGGCTGATGTGTTACAGTCACATATACAGTATAAAGGGCCGAATGATTTCAGGCTGGTGTGTTACAGCAGAATGTGTTACAGGCTGATGTGTTACAGTCACATACAGTATATAAAGGGCCGAATGATTTCAGGCTGATGTATTACATCCGAATGTGTTACAGGCTGATGTGTTACAGGGTTACAGGCTGATGTGTTACAGTCACATACAGTATAAAGGGCCAAATGATTTCAGGCTGATGTATTACATCCGAATGTGTTACAGGCTGATGTGTTACAGGGTTACAGGCTGATGTGTTACAGTCACATACAGTATAAAGGGCCAAATGATTTCAGGCTGGTGTGTTACAGCAGAATGTGTTACAGGCTGATGTGTTACAGTCACATACAGTATAAAGGGCCAAATGATTTCAGGCTGGTGTGTTACAGCAGAATGTGTTACAGGCTGATGTGTTACAGTCACATACAGTATATAAAGGGCCGAATGATTTCAGGCTGGTGTGTTACATCCGAATGTGTTACAGGCTGATGTGTTACAGTCACATACAGTATATAAAGGGCCGAATGATTCAGGCTGATGTGTTACAGTCACATACAGTATATAAAGGGCCGAATGATTTCAGGCTGGTGTGTTACATCCGAATGTGTTACAGGCTGATGTGTTACAGGGTTACAGGCTGATGTGTCACAGTCGCATACAGCATATAAAGGGCCGAATGTGTTACAGGCTGATGTGTTACACACTGGTGTGTTACAGTTACTGTATATATATAAATGGCAGGATGACTTCAGGCCACTCATGCAGGACAGAGGTGTGTGCCAACTGGCTTCATCAGTTTGAGCAACAGGTGCAGTACTCACTGTTCAGGTTTGTCCAGGGGCTTGCTGCTGTCTTTGTCTTTGGAGACTTTCACATGCTTTTGAATTTTATCCAACTCATCCTGCTGGGCTCTCTGTCACAACCAAAAAACAAAACATAAAAACACAGTTATAAAGAGCTTCTTAACACTTCTTACACTGCACTTTTACGTGTAAAATACCTTGAACATTCTCAAATACAGTTGGAGTAAAGCTAAATACATAATTGAAAATAGAATGTTATAAATCTCACATTCTCATACAGTGCCTGCAGGGTCTCCAGGTCCACCACAGTGTAGTCCAGGTTCAGCACAGCTACATAGAGTGGAGCACATACAGTAACACAAAGGGGATATGTAGTAGGGGAGGCATGTTATATTACAGTGATACACATGGCCCATCATGTTAGACTTTTTTTTTTCCAAGAACTGACCGTGTTGGATGTCCTTCATATCCAGGTGCAGAGATGACATGAGGATTCCCACAGCCTGAGAGCGCTTGTTGTTTAGAAGTTTTACAACCTAAAAATGGTGGGGGAAAACAAAACAGAGATCAACTACCAAGCTGCAATAATCAGTACAACATAAGTAGGTTTGTCGGTTGTCGGTTTCAAATTTGAATCCCACACCCTATCAGTCAGTTATGTACAGATAAATGGTACATTCTAACACCAATCAGATAGACATGAAAGAGCTTATGTGTTTAGATTTTTGTGCATTGGATACATTTACAAACATAGAAGTTTTTGCATGAAAAGCTAATACACTAAAAATGTAAACGTGCATAAACAATCGTATACACAAATCTTATATTACATGCAAATCTTTTTACATATAAAAAGATTCTGGGGAGCACTGACCTGCTTAGCCTTGGACTTGGTGATAGTATCAGAGAGTGGTTGCTTCTTTTCCTTCACTGCACTCTTAGAGAACAACTCCACAAACTCCTCAAAGTCAACCTCAGGCTCTTCGATGGCGTCCCACACTGATGACAATGAGACTTCCCTGACAAGGAGCAAGTGGTTTTAATCACACTTTTTGAACTTGTATGTTTTTGAGCTATAATTAAAAGTTGAAGAAGCTAAATTGTGCTCTGATTTCAGTGCATATAAAAGGTCCTAGTTTGTGTTAACAGTGAGAAACGTAAAGCGGCTTTAATGAGACTAACGTCAAAGTTGGTCCGTAGCTTGAATTTTTCATAGTCAAGCCAAACTGTGCGCTGAATCTACCTTACTGAAGTTGGATTACCTCAACGGACAACTTCCCAAACAAGGAAAAAAAAGATGGATTGCTGTAGTCAAAATAAATGGAGTTAATGTTTGTTGACTAAGTTCAGGAGCAGGACCACGCCTCAACCAATCAACCTCTACCAACCAATCCCGCATTCACCTCACCACGCCTCTAATTAACCACGAGCCTATATATACTCACCAGGCTAAGCTTCATTCCTGTCTGTTTGAAACTGTCGACCCCAGCCTCCCTCTCTCTACATCGGTTTAATTTTCAGCGCTGATTCTCCTGCTTCAAGGGGGGTCCTGAAGAGCTGAGCTCATTCGAGATGGAGCCCCCACCCACAGTATCGCCCAGTTCACTCTACACTTCTAAACATAATGAAATTCTTTAATTGCACTTTGTTGTTGTGGCGTGGTCCTTGCTAATGAAAATATAAATACAAGGGTAAACTTTATTTTACAGTACCTTGAAACATTGTACCTAACAAATGTATACAATGTAATGTGCTCTGTAACAATCTGTAATAACTTGTACCTATGGGTTACATACACGATAGAATAACTTGTATTAGTACTTTGTAGGTACATATTGTAATAGGACACGAGACCCTTAGGGTTACGGCTTAAGGTTAGAGTTATGTCTTATTACATTATGTACCTACAAACTACAAATACATATTATTCCATTGTGTATCTAACCCATAGGTATAAGTTATTACACACTGTTACAGAGCACATTACATTGTATTACATATAGTTAGGTACAATGTATCACGGGTAGTGTAAATAAAGTGTTACCAATACAAGTTACAAATAAAAGGAAAATTAAGTGATGGAAAACAAAAGAAAGTGTGTCCAGACTCCATAGTAATGTGTTCACTTTCTTTGGCTTGCTATTTATAATTCCTTTTTTATTTGAAGTCTAAGTATTTCTGGAGTGAGGTTTTCCATTGACACCAGCTGTACTGTACTGTACACCAGTAACCCAGAAGGAAGGGTGAGGCCAAGGTTTTGTCACAGACAACAATGTGTGTTGTCCTAAATATTTCAATAACATATGATATTTCAAATATTGCATACTTTTTGGTGTGCAGCTGAATCCTGGTCCAGTATAAGGGCTTCATTGGTCTGGGAGGCTCCACTAAAGCTTTTCGAGGTGGCTTTTCCTGGGCCAGACCCAGACTGTACAGTCCAAAGGGCAGAGGAGGGGGCAGAGAGCCGTGAAGCGCAGGAGGAGGAGGTACGCATGCTGCGCCTGGAGGACCACCACCAGGAAGAGGTGGAGGCGGTGGAGGTGCAGTTCCAGGGAGAGGCGGAGGAGGTGGAGGTGCTACCCCAGGGAGAGGGGGAGGTGGTGGAGGTGCTATCCCAGGGAGAGGGGGTGGTGGTGGAGGTGCAACTCCAGGAAGAGGGGAGGAGGAGGTGGGGGAGGAGCAGCTCCAGGGAGAGGTGGTGGTGGAGGGGGTGGAGGTGCAATTCCACAGAGCGGTGAAGAAATAGCATCAGGGAGTGGAGGAGGAGGTGGAGGAGGAGGTGGCGGAGCGAGGTCAATATTATGTAAAGGTGGAGAGGCAGATGCCTCTGGCAAAAGTCCTGGTAGAGGAGGTGGCTGTTTCTGACAGGAGCAATGAAAAATGTCTGGACCAGAGGGTCGGTGCAGGACCCCATTGACCCCGCGTGTGTCACTGGAAGGTAGTTTGAAGTTTTCATCTATTGGTGAGGTCTGCACTGATTTAACCTGAAGACAGCACGGGGAAGTTTGCAAGTGGGCATCACACAGCGGCCATAGTACTGGCTCACACGCCCCACACTCTCGCTCCACGGTTATGACTTTGGTGTCCACCAGGGGGGGCTGCTTCTCCAACTCTGCAATCTTAGTGCGGAGGTCCTCGATGGTTTGCTCCAGCTGCTGAATCACATTCACATGTTTCTCCTTCAGCTTTGCTGTCTTCAGGACATCTTCATCCTACAAGAAAGGTTTTGTGAAACTTCTGAGTGCTCAGCAAAGACAATACTCTTTGCAGGAGAATAAAGGACTTACCTGACATTCTTGAATTTCTTGTTGTTTCAAACAGGATGAGTTTTCTGTAAGACACAAGGTCCATAAGAGTTTTAAATGCACATTGGTCTGAAATGTGTTAATTTGAAGTAACTAGTGATATAGCTCACCCTGATTGTCTCCTGAGGGCAGACTGGACAAGGGCAACAAACACAATCACATATACACATTTCAATTTCACTTCACATACATTTTTATAATCTACACATCACAATCTGACATTGTGTTATTTTGTATTCAGTGTGTCGGGGATCTGCATACCAGCCTCTGGGGTGCTTGGTCGCCTGCTGTCAACTCCGGGTCTGACCGGGCTGGAGGCAGCTCTGAGCTGGCCCTTCAACTCCAAAGCCTCCAGAGAGAGTGGAGGCTGGCTCACGGCTGCCCAGGTGTACAGCTGGTCATGCTGTGCACACAGAAAGCCTTTAGCACAAGGACTGTAAGTAAACATACACGCATCAGAACAATATGTGAAAACAATTACTGGGCACTTCAAAGTCTTACAGTGCTTCTGGAAAAAGTTTGCAAATGAATGTTTCATTTGATTACTTGACACATTAATTACCACATACAAAGGTGTCAATCAATCAATCAAACCAAGCCAAAAAGGGACAGACTGTAATGTAGCACCTACAGTGAACTTGGTTGTTGTGGGGAGTTGTCCCGTACTGTCCACCAGAGGTTCTCTGAAGCATTCGGTGAAGGGCTGCAGTAGACCCATTGCCAGAATCTTGGAGCAGAGCTGCTCCGCCTCCTCTGACTCATCCTGCTGCTGCTGATGGAAGAGCTTCTCCAAAAGTGTACGCCCTGGACACAGATGCACGTACAGATACAAGTCATACACCACACACTTAGCTGCCTATAAGAGGAGTGAGAAGCACTGAGAGGAGAGTGCAGACCTGGAGCAGTCTGTGGTTAGACATGTACAGTCACTGTCATAAGTCTGGGCGTCTTTGGTAATATTCATCAGCCCTGCTGTTAAGAGTTTTACAAGTACTTCTACATATAAAAAGAACACTGCTACCTCAGTCCATCTGAATGTGCTGTGCAAGCTGACACGAGCCATTGCTTTGGGTAAACTCACCTGTGAATACATCCTGGTACGAGCAGGTGCTGCTCTGTCCACATGAAGATCGTCTGGTGGGGCAGAGAGGTTGACTGCCGCCCCGATGCGTCTCTAGAAAGTCTCGGTAAATTCCAGAAACATCCTCCTGCTCCCGGCAGACCCTCAGCTCCTCCGTCCAATCAGCAGAGCGACTTAGCGGCCTCCCAATACTCTGAGAGCGGTGCCTGTGGAGTCTGCGACTTTCTGCAAGAGTCCTGCATCCAATAAAGTTAGTGGGGACAGAGTTTGGAGGAGTGTATATGCATTTCATTCTTTTTCCTACAGATATCCTTTTGGCTCAGACACACACTGAGGCTTAACTCTGCAGAATACTAAATTTGTTTCCAGACTTGAGCACACAATTTACACATTACACATTTATTGGAGATTAAATTGCATATAAGCATATACCTGTGCAACGTATGGGTATCCCGGCGGGGGGACAGTGGGCTGTGTGAGGGGGAGTGTCCTGGAGAGCTGAGCTGTCTTGTAGTGGTCTTGATGTATGAGGGGAAAATGGGGGGATAAGGTTTGACCACAGGACTGGAGCAGACTGGACTGGGCCTGCGCCTCTTTTGGCTATGGAGGGGCTCTCTTGAGGAGGCAGAGGACTCCTCCGGCGCTGCTGAATGGAGATGGCTGTGCTGTCGGTGACTGAGAGGCTGTGTTCAGAGTCAGCACTGATACAATCCTCCAGAGACTCAGCACGGGTCCCTAACCCACCTGCCCTCCCACCCCTGAGCTGAGCCCCTCATCACCATTACATGGCGGTTCCACAGGGGCACTCCACTCTTCAACTTGCCCCACATACTCCTCCTGAGCTGCTTCGTCAGCACTGGCAAACATGAAGGCTGTGTTTGTCATGGTAACAGGGCTGCCAGTGCCCTCCCCATATGTTGCTATGGAAACCGCTGTTTGGGGGGACAGATTTGTGGCAGTACAAACAGGGCCTCAGTGTCCACTTGCTCTGCCTCGGTCTGTGCTGTGCCCTGCTGTAAAATCGGGGAGTGTTTCTCCTGACAGGGCTGGGGCTCTCCAGGCTCTTCAGGGGGGTGACCCGGTCCACTCTCCAGGAAGGACAATGCATCAGAGCCCAGCTCCAGCTCTGGGGTCAGGCCCAGGATCTCTGGGGGAGTGAGGTAGACACCTCCGTTGCTCTGCTTTCCATTGCCCACCCCCACGACCCGCTCTTGGTCGGTTGGAGTGTGGGCACTGCTCCGGGCTCCCCATGCTGCTGGTGCTGGAGACGAATGGTGAGCTGGATGTCAGCCAGCAGGTCATGGTGGTCTGCGGCCGAGTGGAAGCTGTAGATGTCAGTGTCTGAGCCTGAGCTGCCCCCCTTGTTACCTCCTTCCCCGGATGTTCATTGCCGCGGGTCTCAGGAGCAAGACACTCGTTGTCAGACTGTCCCAGCTCGTCAGCGGACAGGTCCGGAGTCTTACTGGGATCTGGGTCATGAATATGCTGTGGACTTGCCAGCACATCTTCTTTAGACCCACTTACAGACGAGCATCCTTTGCCTTTGAGCTGGCCTCTCTTCTTACGAATGGAAACACAGACTTGGACTCAGATTTATGTTTTCTCTTGTTTGTGGCTGTGCCATGCTGCCCCCTCCCCCCTGTTTACCATGGATCTTCTTTCCTCCTTTCCGCTCCCCTGAATCTTTGGATCCATCATCCAGAGAAGGGTAGCTTCCATTAGCTTTGCGTTGCCTTGCCTCCTGGTTACCCATGTTGACAGTGTGAGGCAAAGTGAGGCAGGGGCTCAGGCCATGGCTACCCCCTCCACCACAGTGGTGCCTGGTTCTGGAGGGACTGCAGCTGGTGTGTGATGCTAGGCTGCTGCTTACGTCTGCTGTGTTCCGGTGACGAGGCTGAGGCTGTGATGTTGTTACTGATGCAGGAGACTGCTGTCTTCAGCCCCTTTCCCGCACCCCCACCCCGCTACCTTCTGCTCAGGGAGTGGGCCGGGGGTCTCACTGGATGATATAGCCGCTATAAGGAGCACAAAGGCCCGGGATGCGAGGAGATGCTGTTAGAGGAAACAGTGGTCTGGGTGGGGGAGGCTCACAGGCACTGCAGTCACTCTCTACTACATTTCCCATCACACTCAGGCAGAAGCATACATTACCCAGAGTGCACTGAGAGTGCATGGATAAAGCTGCAGAACACATAGACAGACAGCCGACCAGAGAAATTACTCAGAGAAGGAGTGATCTAAGCTTGATTATGATTATGTTATTTTACGGCCCTGACTACAAATATGTGTTCACTTACACTTATTCATTGCACATATGATACCCCTATTTACTATTACGTGATTGCACATTTTCCTGTCTTTTTGCACCCCCTGGGTGTTCTTGAGAGGTGATGTAACAAGGGAATTTATCCATAAAATGATTTAACTTGTATCTCATGTCACTGAAGCAGAACAAAGAGAGCTATCCATGCTTCGCAGGTCGCAGTACCCTCATTTGACATGAGAGGGTACTGCTGCTCGACTGTAACATAATAAATAAGTACTGCTACCACCACTTAAAGATTATATATAATGACTCTCATCATTTTTCTGAATTTTTCCCACAAGGAAATATACTTTTCTGGATCTTGCCTCTCAATAAAGAGGGAAAATTGTGTCCACTTTTCAAAACTTTATTCAGTGCATGCATGCTAGATGTCTGTTTGTTGTCAGATATATACTGAGGAGGCAGTTATTCAAAAGTGAGTAGTAGTAGTAGTAGTAGTATAGTTTATTTGAGCGGTTAACATGTTCTCTTTCTCCAAAGTTTCACAGTCATACAGTTAATGGAAGTTCAAAGGGAGTAGACTGAAGCAAAAGCTTATAAGTGCCTACCCCTTGTTCATGTAAAATTACATTTGCAATTCATGATGTTACAGTTATACATTGCTTTAACATTTACATCAAACAAACAATAAACAATCCTTCCTGAGTATTCTGTATCAGTTTCAAAACTATATACCTGTACATGTTTGTACATGTGTTGTTAACTTTTATAATACTGTAGCTATACTTGTCAACATACAATCCAAGCAGCCTTAGTTTACAATTTGCAGCACTGGCAAACAAAGAGGTTTTAGCATTTCACATCATTTACTGTACACAGCATGCGAATAAATAATAATAATAATAATAATATAATTAATAGTTATTGTTATTGATCATAACAATTATCCTTCTTGCCATTATCAATGGATGAATATCCGATTTCATATTATATAGGCATAAGTTGCAATAATTGTTTAGAAAATATAACATTATAATGCAGTGGGGATCCTTTATTGTAGGTAACACAGAATATTGTGAAACAGGAGTTAGTATGACAGTATTATAACAGCTTTCATTATGTTTATTATACTGAAATAATAATTGCTTTATGTGACATAATAGACAGCAAATATAGCTTGTTTGTTTTATTATGTGATTTTAATAAAATAGAAAACTATGTTTTGGGGTGGCCCAAGAAAACATAGACCTGCAGGTGATCGGCAACTTTGTTTTTTCATTTGCAGTATTAGGCATGTATACACGGATTAATGCATTAGTTCATCATGAATCTATCATGGGTCCATAACAGCATTGTTGCATCATGACTTTGTGTGTGACTTCTATAAAGAGCATTTATCAGAGCACAGAGTATACTTCTTTACAATGGACCTTATCTGCGGAAGGCCACTGTGGGCTTTTTGCGCTTGCTCCACTGACACAACAGAATATCCCTAAAAGTGTCGCGGAAGGTCTTGTTGCACAGAGCGTAGCACATGGGGTTGACTGTGCTGTTGACGTAGCAGAGCCAGTAACCCAGAGCCCACAGGCTGTCAGGGATACAGTCCTGACAGAAAGTGTTCACCAGAACCATGATGTTGTATGGAAGCCATGTAGTGACAAATGCCAGTAGAATAGCGCTAAGTGTTCGAGCTGCCTTCTTCTCATTGGCTTTCTTCTCGTTCTTGCGCTTGTTGATTTCACTCTTTGCTTTGGATGCCAATCGTTTGGCTGTAGCTGCATCCTTTATACTGATGGAGGGAGTCTGCTCACTCTGAACTACTGAAGAGTGCTGTTTATCCTGGCTCCTAATTCTGTCTGAAAAAGATAACAAGCCACATACATCAGCATGTGATAAACCAAAAGGCAGAAAACGTCATGATTAACAATGTACAGTGGGGGAAAAAAGTATTTAGTCAACCAACAATTGTGCAAGTTCTCCCACTTAAAAAGATGAGAGAGGCCTGTAATTTTCATCATAGGTAAACCTCAACTATGAGAGACAAAATGAGAAAAAAAATCCAGAAAATCAAAAGAATGCTGAGTTGCATCCAAAGAACACCATACCTACTGTGAAGCATGGGGGTGGAAACATCAGGCTTTGGGGCTGTTTTTCTGCAAAGGGACCAGGACGACTGATCCGTGTAAAGGAAAGAATGAATGGGGCCATGTATCGTGAGATTTTGAGTGAAAACCTCCTTCCATCAGCAAGGGCATTGAAAATGAAACGTGGCTGGGTCTTTCAGCATGACAATGATCCCAAACACACCGCCCGGGCAACGAAGGAGTGGCTTCGTAAGAAGCATTTCAAGGTCCTGGAGTGGCCTAGCCAGTCTCCAGATCTCAACCCCATAGAAAATCTTTGGAGGGAGTTGAAAGTCTGTGTTGCCCAGCGCCTGCCCAAAACATCACTGCTCTAGAGGAGATCTGCATGGAGGAATGGACCAAAATACCAGCAACAGTGTGTGAAAACCTTGTGAAGACTTACAGAAAACGTTTGACCTCTGTCATTGCCAACAAAGGGCATATAACAAAGTATTGAGATTAACTTTTGTTATTGACCAAATACTTATTTTCCACCATAATTTGCAAATAAATTCATTAAAAATCAGACAATGTGATTTTCTGGATTTTTTTTCTCATTTTGTCTCTCATAGTTGAGGTTTACCTATGAAAATTACAGGCCTCTCTCATCTTTTTAAGTGGGAGAACTTGCGAAATTGTTGGTTGACTAAATACTTTTTTTCCCCACTGTAAGTAATCATACTGTATTTATGAAAAGATACAAAAGTGCCTATAGCTGAGGCAGTCTAGTACAGCTGAAAGAAGTCCTTTAGTGGGGCAGAAGAGTGTGTCTGACCTGCTGTAGGGGCTGGATGCTGGGGAGTGTCTCTCCCTGGGGAAGGTCTCTTGACGGAGTCACTACTGCCTGGCTCTATGGCTCCCTCTGCTCGGCTGGACATGTTGGGAGGACACGGGCAGCAGAAGCCCCGTGGACAGGGGACTCTTCCCAGGGTTGTCTCTGTCTGGACACTTCCTGGGTGTTATTGAGCTCCACACTGCTGCAGCTCTGGGAGCTCATCTGTCGCACCATAGCCCCATCTGACTGTGAGGGCCTGGGGGCAGAGCCAGAGCCTTTGAGACTCTGCATATCTTTAGCCCTCTTCTCTGTCTCCTGGTAAATCCTCCAGAAGAGAACGCTCATAATGGACACAGGGAGGTAAAAGGCAGCGATAGCTGTGCAGAAGGTGATGATGGGCTCTGACAGGAACTGGATGTAGCACTCAGTGGGTTGCACTGTCCGCTCTCCCACAATGTACTGCCAGAACAAGATAGCTGGAGCCCAGAGCACAAAGGAGATAGACCAGGCAAGGCAAATCATCACCATGGCTCGCTTTGTGGTGCGCTTAGCCATGTAGGTCAAAGGCCGCATCACAGAAAAGTATCTGAACACACAAACAAACAAATATCAGTGCTCATCTCTGAGAGTTTCCCCATGGCTGTGTTGAGTCTCCCTGGTATGGTCTATCGGTCACATATATGTTTGTTTCCCTCAGTGAAAGAGTTGTTGGCTCTTCAGTTCTATATTCATCTATCCTTAATATTTACTGGAGTGTCTACAGTGACTTGTTACTCTCATCACAGACAAATTTAAGAACACGGAGGAGGATCTTGTGCATGTCTCACCTGTCAAAGCTGATGACCAGCAGGTTCATGACAGAAGCGTTGCTGGCCACATAGTCAATGGCCAGCCACACGTCACACACGAGCGGCCCGAGCGCCCACTGGTCCATGATGATGTAGGTGGTGTAAAGGTTCATGGAGAGGGTTCCGATGGTCAGGTCTGCAAAGGCCAGGCTTAGGAGGTAGTAGTTGTTTACAGTTTTCAGGGCTTTGTTGATTTTGAATGAGACCAGGACCAGAATGTTCCCCACCACAGTGACAAGGGACAGCGAGCCAGTCAGGAAGACGATTATAACAACCTGTTAGCACATTCAAGGGAAATGTGGGGTCACCTCTCTATCACTCTACACATTTAGGACCAAAGGCAGTACAAAAACCCTGTTAAAGTTACTGTGGCTCAGGGGGTAGAGCGGTTGCTCTCAAGTTCAACACATGCATACTGTCATGTCCATACCGTTGTTGTGTCCTCCTTGTCTGTCTGATTGTAGTGTGCGAGTGAGTGAAGTATGCACTATCGATTGGAGTGGGGAGTTTGTAATTTATTATGACAAAAAGGAGCTGCAACAGCTGATGATACCTGTTAACTCAAATCATATGCCATTATCCATCTCGGATGGAAACAGTTTTCATTACATTAATTCGTTCTCTCAGTTAAGTTCAAATGAGTTAAAAACTCTTTCCATCAGAGTATTGACAAAACAGGCATAGAATATATGTTGTCTGGTCAATTATTGAAGCTCCCGGAGTCTAATTCAAATTAATTAAAAACTCTGCCCATCAGAGATAGTTAAAAAGAGTGCACTGACCATGCATCACTTTATGACGGGCACGGAGTGAGACTGTGTTGGCTGGTGCCGTACCTGCCAGACAGTGTGCCCACCCAGCGGGTCGAATGCTGGAGGATCTGCAGCTGAACTCTCATTTAGATGGCTCAAGTTTCCTAGTTGATTGGACTGATTTGGATGGCTCCATCCTCCCACAGCAGACAGTATTTCCAGCAACTGGGGTCCTACAGGCAGGAGCAGAGGTTGGTTATTATTGCCGATGAACTTCATAGTAAGTGAGATGGATTCTCACCTGGGAGACTGGGGCTGGGCTGTGGCACCAGAGTAGAGCTGCTGGCCATGTTTCAGGCAACAATGGACATCTACAAATAGAGCATCCAGTCTGGTTTAGCAGAAAGTCTCCATCCACGATTAAAACTCCAATAACAATAGTATAATATAGGATACTATTTATGAAAAGGGCACCAAAAGATACCTTCCTCTTAATGGGCACATCTGCCTTTAGCTTCTCAATCTCCGCAAAAGCTTTTTCCTCCCTATCCTCCTGACATCTACAGATTCCCCCACTCACCAGAATAGATGTTGTGGTCGTATTTTCAGAGTCGATGTTTCGCTGGTTCTGGCATAGATTAGCATAGCCTGTAAAGAAGTGCACACAAGACTAATACAGGCTGTACTAATTAAAGCCACAACCATCCGCTCTCATCTTCTGTGACCATTCAGGAGGCAAGTCCCATTCCAGTCAGCTCAGGTTGAAAGAAGTTCACAAGGTTCAAGTATTGTCACAATTTCAGATAAAAGACGGGACCTATGAATCTGGGTAATTCATAGTTTTTGAAATAAATAACTCAAACAGGAATTGTGTTAGGAATTGGGTCCACACATTTTCTACATTATTCTTTTAAGTCGTTTAAAGTTCCCCACTAAAATGCCCGTTTTTTATTCTATTGTTAAAACTATAAAAACAATATTTGATTGATGTTGACAGAGAAGATGTCACGCAATAGGTCATAGAAGTCTGGCCTTTCCTCCATCTCAATATTTAACTATAGTTCAAGTCAATTGTTTATATTGAAACCAACCTATTTAGTAAAGTAGTTGATTCTAAATTAAGCTAAGACTAGAAATGCAGACAAACCTGAGTAAGCGTAGTATATTAATTCATGAAAAGAGGGTGAATAAATAAAGCACATACAACACATAAAAATAAATACAATCCAGGCTGTGGTGAAATTGGCTAGTAATTGGCTGGTAACATTTTAAACACGCTAGAGCAGTGAGGAGGCAAGCCAACATCAAGTCCAATTTGTGTGAGAGTTTATGCCAAAGAGTGAAGTCTACTCACCTGAGCTGGACAGTGCAGCTCTCAATCTGAGCTCACAGTGGACTGATGTGCAGAGCTCCGCACTGCTGAGGGCTCCTCCTCCCCCTGCCCGGCCACAAAATTGAAACCTCCTCTGTCAAGGTCAAATACTCATTTCTTACTTTTATGTGTAGAAAGTTTGGCTGATGAGTGTGTATTATGTCATCCAATGATCGACTTTGATTCTTGTGCTTAGCTCTCAAGGGGTTACTAATTGTGTACTCGAGTGGGAAGATGAGCTCTTGCCAGTCAAGGGTTGATACACTTTCACATACAGTAAGACACTATTTACAGACTCCCTTGTGTGTGCCTTCATTTCACTTACAGTATATGCCCTTATGGATTAACTGTTGCTTTCTCTTAGGCCAACATACAGAGAGTGATGGTTAGGAGCAAGTGTCAAAAAAGGTTTCCTCTGCGGAGCGGCTGGACACCCCCTTAGATGGGTGAGGAGCACCGTCACCCAAGGGAAGCGCGGAATAGAGCCGCTGCTCCTCCATGTTAAAAGGAACCAACTGCGGTGGCTTGGGCATCTGTTTCCTGGACGCCTTACTGGAGAGGTGTTTCCATTGGGAGGAGGCCCCATGGAAGACCTAATACACACAGGAGGGACTGTCTACAGCTGGCCAGAGAATGCCTTGGGAATCCCGTGGAAGAGCTAGACGGGGATTGCATGGTTAGTTTGGGAATCTCAGGTGAGACAGCGGCCTCTGAAGCCTGGCCCTGGATAAAGCAGAGCTAAATGGATAAACAGCATTGTAATGTGAAGGCATTATTTCTAATTCTAGTAAAAGCACCATATTGAACTGGGGGGTAAATAATAAATGTGCCAATCACTATTTATGATAGTGGGTCTTGCTGCAGTAAGTATATTATGTTTTAGCTTGCATATCAGCACAACAGAGCTAATTTGTCCCTCTTCATGTAGAAACATAGCCAGGCTTGAATGGTCAGACTAGCGTAATGTCTTGAGTTCGGTAAATAAACTTCTCCTGCATAACACATCCAGACTCACCTATCCTCTCGGACACCATTGTTTTGTTTTGTTTTTCTTTTGAAATCAAAACAACACATTGCACATTTTGAAGGTTTTACATTTTTATTAATTGAATAAATACATGAATAAAAATATCATAAAGAATATTAAATGCATATTTAAATGTCTGCTCTGATAAGCAAGCTCGATTAGATTACAATGGCCATTCCTTGCATACACTCATCATTTCTGGAGTAACCACAGAAAAAGGATGCACTTATAACATTGTCAATTACAGCAAAACCTGCAGATTTCAAGGTTACAAACATTTATCCGAAATATACAATCACCATCCAATGAATCTGTGCATGGCATACTTTCTCACAAAAATGGTTTGCTTATTTTGGTTGATTTGACAGGACAGCAAAGAAAGCAACAGTAAGGTTTTGAGGAGAGCAGGGCTGTAGCCTGTAAATGTGCTCTATATGTGCCACATGCTCTGTCAACTGAATACGGTATACAAAAGGGTCATATTTGAACATTATCAGAAACCTGTAGTAAACATGCAAAGTATTACTAGGCCATTTTATATAAAATCAAATTAAACTGAGAACAGAATTTTAAATGTAGCATTCCTCAAAATGTTAAAAAATACATCTGAACGCATGCCCAAGGTCCTGTAAACCACTCTGGGCTCATCTTAGACACAGGACTGCTGTCATGGTCAACATCAGAAATGGTGAAAACTATGCAGAGCAATGTTCATGTATGTGGATCTGTGAGGTGTTCAGCAGTGAGGAGTGACTGATAGTGTCAGTTCCTTTAGTGTATCTGCACAGATGTCATCATTTACTCTTTCACTTTGCTCGCAACTAAAGCCCTCTCTGACAGCAGCAGGTAATGAGACCCTAAACATTTAGTGAGCACAGGGAAACATGACAGACTGGTGCTGCTGTGGTGAGGACATGCTCCTCATACAGACCACTTTTACTGTAGGGTTCTCACACCCACGTCTACTGGAAGACTTCTGTCGTGAACAGGGTGTGAAGGCAAATATTTCACTGCACAACTAAGTGTCCCTGCCAAAGGGAGAGTTTAGAGTGGTCACAGAGAAGTGGAGATGTCCGTCTGCACCGCGGGCCTCTGGCTTAAGGCACTGTTTCCTGTCTGCTCTTTGAGCACTCAGCCTGATCCCATTTTCCAAACTTTATCACATAGTAACTTTGGTATTGCTTTCCATCAAATATATTTTATCATAATCCTATATCTTCATCATTATCTTTCAGCACCTGGAGAATGCATGCTTCCACCAGAATAGGCTCATGGCTCTTCACTATTACAACAGTGTGTCAGGTCCTTCCATAGCAGTGACCTCATTTAAAGTGCATAAATATGATATGAAGGATGCTAGAAAGTGAAAATGAGACTCTTTCTGGCATTGTGTTGAGGCTGTGACTTTCTGCCATACTCTGAATGTGGCAATATGGTTTTATATGAATATATACTAAATATTGTATTCAATCAACAGTCAAAAGGTCAGACATAATGGTCTAGTATAGATCACTTCGTAGTGGTCCTGAATGTATGTAAGCACTTTGTAGAAACACAATATACTGTTGATGCAAATATTATTTTCAACTTTTGAACTTTGATTTGAATTTTCCTTGTAGAAGTTGTGACGGCTTCTCTCCTGCTCTTTCATAAGCTCAGGAGCACTACAGCTAGCCAGTCCAAGCATGGACACAGGAGCAGAGATGTCCTGGGGAGGGGGGCGTGCTGGTTCTGGGGGCTGCGGGTCAGCCTGAGGTGATGGATGAGTTATTGCGAAATGCTTCATTGGAGCTTCACATGTGCTCACATGCAACGTGCATTAAACAGAGGAGTCAACCAGAGCCACGCTCACAGGCCAGCAGCCAGTTGGTCCAGCTGTAAGAGTCAAGAGCTTTCACTGTGTCTGTGCTGTTCAGAGGAGCATGTATCAGTGTATCATACAAACTTTCTTGTAACAACAAGAACACAAGCATTGTCTGAGTGTGCTGGAGGCGCCTGAAACCAGGGGCTTCACTTGGAGGAAACAAGAACATTTTTGTGTTTAATGAAGAATCAATTGAGCTGATCCTCATATTGTTTACGGAAACAGTCTCCAGCGGGGAAAAACTCCCAGCAGCGTTCCTGGTACATCTTCCACACATACGACTCCTGTGGACAACCAGAGCACAACCTGGGTTATGACCTTCTGCAAATGGGTGCCTGTTTCATGATGAAACTAAGGTGTGTTTCTCCAGCAGCTCTTTGGCAGATCTGCTCCTGCAGCCCGTGGCACACTAACTACTACATGTACAGTATTATCCAATACAATAGTTGATATCCCCATTTAGTTTGTGGAATTATCAGGTAAAACAAACTCTGTGTAAAGTGGGATCACAGCACAAGGATAGTAGGGATTACCTGGCCAGTGTGCTCTGTCTCAGCTTTGTTGATCAAATACATCACAAAGAATCTGAAACAAATTCAAAGAGAGAAATACACATTAAAACTGTATCAAAGTCCAAGAAAGAGAAGGATCAAGTCAGTGGAGCTTTTTACTCCTTGATTTCTTTGACAAACTATATTGATACTATTGTCATAAATCGAGGTTTATAAAAAGAAGTACTCACAGGTAGTTTGCCAAGTTGTGCTCCTGAAGTGTGTGGGTTTCAAAGCCATGTGGCACTGTGTCAAAATAATCGTTTCCGATTCCACAGATGAAGCATTTGGTCTGAAAAGAACACACCAGTGTGAAGTTATATTTGAAAAAGATGGGCTGAAAAAACATGCCTCTCAGAATTTAACTTAAACCTTATTGTAGAGATCAAACTTTAATGTCTCCTTATAATAATGTTGATCTACTAATACGTATAATGTGTATATGGCTCACCTCCATGTCTTCCTTCACTTGTTCCTGCTGGTCTCGCAGTTCTCCAAAGGCATCAATGATGAGACCTGCAGACAGAGAGACAGTGTGAGCCAGAGACTGGACCAGTCTGTATCAAAGCTCACTGACAGCAGGGAAACCAGGTACCACAGAGGGATGATCAGTGATAACTGACCAATACAATAATATTGAACAATATAATAACCTATATTGTGTAATAAAGGGACGGCTGGTGGTCTTTGAAACAGGGGACGCTCATGATATTTTCTATTCTTTTTCACGGACCTGCATAAACCTGTACTAACATTGAACACTACATTTCTACACATAGCCGTTTGAGATTTATTTAGACTTTTGACTCACTATTAAAATCAAACTCAACAATTAAATTAGGCCTAATATTTAGAGGGAAAGAAGGCTATTCCTAAACCAGCAACTAAACCAAGTCCAAAACAGGTTTAAACTGGAACAACACAAAACATGGATAAAGATAAATAAATCTGGAACTAAACCAGGTCCACTTTAGGGTTTACTCTGAGCTGTTGTGCTTGTGTCATGATACCCATAGCCTATAATAGCCCCAAAGTGAGAGTCTATTATAATGAATACTTTTTCTTGGCGGCCTATTGTGCACTTTGTGGTACAAGCTCCAAATTTGACATGGATGTAGCTTACTGTAGGGCCCCTCTTTCAGAAAAGCACGTTAGCCACCGGAAAAATTCAAGATGGCACTCATTATTCAAGATGGCCAACATACACTCACTAATACTGAAACACATTAGCAATTAAATTGATTATATAAAGGGGCGGGGTGTACCCTGGATGATGGCCAGCAGGATGACGATGACAAAGAAGAAGAAGGTGATGTCGAAGATGATTCTGTAGATCTCGTATTCGTCTCCGGCCGGGTCCTCGATCTGGTCCCCAATGCCTCCACCCGCACGCACACCCACATACATGTGAAACATGTAGCACTGCAACACACAACAAGCACAATGACTACTAGTGCAGAGTGCACAGTATTGAGTACATGGTACATTTGACTTGAGTTCAGTTCGCAGGGAACAGAGGGAAATGAAAGTGAAGTGGGCCCTCACGTTGTGCCAACGGTTATTGTAAGAGATTTCTGTAGCCACAGTCTGGTGTTGCCCACACACATAACAACTATCACCAGCCCCTTAGAAGGACATGAGCTCAGGAAATGTTACGGGTGACTGGCTGAGAGGATTACTGAGTGTCCTGGGCTTTCCGGGTGACTCCTTCCCCCGCTCACCCCTGCGCCACAGCCTTATATAGAGCTTCTATAGTCTACTACGAAGGAAGCAGCTGCTCCCACTGCTCTCTCTGGTCAGACACATCAGTCTGCTCTGACTCTGATGCTGAGTGATGGGCTTTTGCTACTCACAGTCAAGACAATGGGAAAACGCTTGGCTTTTATCTTTATTTATCAAATCCTTCCAAATGCTTTATAATTTTGTTTAGCAAATGCATTTTACTAAATAACAGAAGATTCAACTTTTCAACACAACTACCTCTGAAATGGGTAATTGGAACTTGCACTCTCATCTCTCATGTTTTGAAGAACGTCATGTTATTTCTACATTTTGTATTTTGGTGGCCTGAGCGCTGAGGCCAGACTCTGGGCCCAAAGAAGGAGCCGCTCACCGTGAGCATGTCGTCACACTTCATGTCGGGCAGCTCCCCGTCCTCGCTCTTGTTGTAGAACTTTCTGAAGAAGTTGAAGGCAACCACAGTGTAGAGATAGACCACCACAGCCAGGAGACCCACTGTTAACACCAGCTGCACAGAACAAACACAACACAGGAGGATAGAGTTAGGAACCTTTCACTTTATTCATGGGTTTCAGTCATATGACCCTTGAAGGCGATTGCATAGGCACATACCATAAGAAAATATGCAGCAAAATTATTGCAATCGTTGTTTCTACGCAACAGTCCTCAGGATTGTGTCCATCACTTGAAACCCATGAATAGGTGGCTTTCAGAACATACTAAAGTGCCCCTTTAGATTAAGACGGATGAGGAAAACAGCTAAGATTTGGATGATTAAGCTGTTCATTTTGATCTGGTTTATTGTTATAGCTCTATAATTACTGTGCTTGTTGACTCTAAACCTAAGTTCGCCAACACCTGAACTTAAGTGAAATAATTTTTTCACAATTGTCAGAACTATGGTTTACTTGGGATTTCTGTGTTACAGGATTATATATATTGTATAGGTATGGGATTACTTATATGCTTTAAAGTGTCAAACACAACTCCAGGTATAATTCCGATGAACAAAGCAACATTCTAAGAGTTGCAGGTTTCCTTTGACGATGTAGATGTCTGCCTCGTTTACCTGCTTCCCATTGTGAGTTACGGACGACAGGATGGTCCGCAGAGTTTTGAAACCCATTGCGATGTCCAGCAGATGAGCCGCAAAGAAGAAGTTGTTGTAGTGTCCGAGGATAGACATGGTCATGTACCAGGCCAGGTACAGGAATGACTAAAGGGAAGACCATACAAAGCACATTTTCTCACATTTTCTAAAAACCTTTCCTGAAGTTCAGCGCACATAGTTAATAATGTGTATATTGCGCCAGTGTGCACTTACATTGTCAGTGAAAACAACCCCCAGCTTCCATATCTGGTACTTGACGTCAATGGAGTTGAGTCTATAAAAAGTGAAGTCAGTGTAAAAATGTGAAGTCAGTGTATATTTGATATTAGCGGGCCCCTAGTGGTCAAGTACTCACACAGCGGCCAGTGAGCTATCTCTGCGCGGCTTCCTCTTCTTCTGAGAGTCACTGAAGTCCAGAGCTGCCTTGTCCATCCCCAGGAGTTCACTGATACGGTCATGACCATAGAACTCTCCATACTTATCCATCACCTGACAGTAAACAGGCAGATAAGAACTCATTATCTATTCAAAAATGCTCAATTATACAAAGTACACATTTGAACCAAAACATACCTTCCTTTTCACAAACTTGTCCCAGTAATTGTTTGGAAACGATCTACATGATACAACACATGACATGTTCAAATGACAAGTTTTCAAAATAAGATGAGCAATGAGGAGAAGCCACTCACTGTGTGTTGATGACCAGTCGGTCCCACTGTCCTTTAATGTCGTCCTCGGAGGGTTGTTCTGTTATGTATAATCCATCAAATTCAAGCTTTCGGGCCACCTCCTTTTCCCTCTTGAAGATGACCAAAGGGACCTGCCACACATCCGATAGAGAGAAAAGAGAAACCAGGAAGAGAGAAGTACAGTGTAATTACATAGAGGCACAGAACCTTTTATATCTGAAGACACATTTTTAACTATTTGTGACTATCTCAAGATTTTATTTGTAGAGAAGTGTTATTATGTTTCGGTGGGACGTGCCTTGAGACAGTAGTATCCAATGATGCAGAAGAAGGAGATGACAGTGTGCAGAATAGCCAGGATCCTGAGCGTGGGTTCCATGTAGCCGCTGCTCTCCTCCAGAACAAAGCGCACAGTGGCTGGCTTGTGGGACAGCCCAGGGTCAGTGAGCGTCTCAGCCTGATCCTCGCCCAGGACCTGTCCCTCTGAAGAGTCCGCCTCAACACGGCTGTCAGGGGGGCTGAAGGGCACTCTGTCCTCCACCCCTGAGGCGGAGGCTGTAGACACCTGTAACCACCATTATGTTAGCACTACAATTGGCACGGAAACAGAAGGATTGAGGCAACATTTATTTTTTATTAGTAAATAGATAAGAGAGGATGAAGTTGGTCTCACCTTATAGAAAAGGAGGATGAAGTTGATGGCAAAGGCCACAAGGAGAGCGAGCATCCTCATGTTGTAGAAGTTCCTGGCAAAGTAGTTCTGTGGTGAGCAGAGACGGGACACAGTGAAGGATGTGCGTATGCCATGGACTAATCAGAACTACAGCACTTACCAGCATCTTCCTCTGATAGGCCAAGATCTTCTTCCAGAACGCAGACTCCTGTTGGTCCCCTTCATCCGATCTGGAAACACGCTGCCATCTCACTTTGGGCTTCTCATTAACGTTCTTCACAATCTGTGGTTTGTCTTTTTCCACATGTTCTGTCCGACTGCCAAAACAAGTGAAAGGAAATTTAAGGATGATGAAACATTCGCTGCATGGTCA
Organism: Neogobius melanostomus; assembly: GCA_007210695.1. Lineage (NCBI taxonomy): Eukaryota > Metazoa > Chordata > Actinopteri > Gobiiformes > Gobiidae > Neogobius > Neogobius melanostomus. Next base: position 2,498,349 of record VHKM01000299.1, on the reverse strand, counting down.
ACTCCAAATGAGAGAAGATCATGAAAATATTTAGCCAACAATCAAAATAAAAAGGAAGCATACGCAGATTTGTTGTCTGTGTCACTTGTGGTGTCAGGACTTGGCTCCTTTCCTTCGAGTGAAGAGCTCTTGGACTGAGACAAGAACAGAAAGAGAGATTTAGGGTGCTTTGTTTGTTGTTACAAAAACAGACCACACATAACTCAACCACACACCAGATGTCCTGGGGTCTCATAGGACTTAAGAGTTAAATTAAAACACTTTGGAAATTAAGTTTTTTAACCAAGTTCCTGGGACTTGGTGAACAGTGTGTGACCTAGGCTCACCGAGTGACGCTGTCTGGGTTCTGTGGGGGGGTTGCGGGGTGCGGGGGTGTTGAGCAGTTGGGTGAGGTTGGCATTGGGGTTGTGGGGGGTGATCTTGTACTGGCCCCCTCCCGTCGTAGGTCCAGGCCAAAGATGTCTGACAGCAGCTCGGTCTCATTGGTGTTAACCGCCAGGTCGGCCAGGTCCTCTTTGGCTGAGCTCCTCTCACTCCTCCTGTCCCGCTCCCCCTCCCCGCGCACCTCATCCTGCGTTGGGTCAGGCATGTTGGCTAACAGTTCAGACACCTACGGGAACATTATCAGTCCTTAAGCCAGGAGTATGTCCCAAATACTTCATAAAAGTACAGAAAAGGGAGCAAAGGTACATGCATCACACGATCATTTCTACTGGACAAAATGAACATCCATGATTATAAATTCAGAAGTTTGAAAAATAATAAATCCATAAAATGAAATATAGTTGAATTAAATGAAATTAATTAAGTGAAAAATTAAATTAAATTAAATTAATCTAAATTTGCATATTGTAGGAATTGGAGCTTTCTAGTGCACTCACCTTTATGGTCTTAGCACCCTCCACCAGGTTTCTGCCCATGAATGTGTTGTAGAAGATTCGGCAGAAGCCTCTGGCCACACTAAAGGCCACATGCAGCAGACCCAGGAGGATGGCACAGTAACAGGACAACAGGGTTCCCACCAGCTCTTTCAGAGTCATGTTCTTCATCTTCTTCATCTGCTTCCTAAGGCTCTTCACTGACAGCACCTGTCCACATGAAAACATCCTGTAATCTCTCCACCAGCTCTAGAACAGACTAAAAACCATCGATGCGGGTGACTCTATAAATGTGCGTTGTGATGGTTCACCTTGAAGAGCAGAAGTACGTTGTAGCGCAGAGTCACCAGAGCCATGCAGACTGTGTTGAGAGTGAAGAAGCCTAAGTCAGAGGTGTCGTCGTCTGGCCTCTCTCTCTCACTCTCTTCTTTGACCATGGAGCGCTCCCCAGCATCAGACATCTGAGCGGCCAGCTGCATTTCAAAGATGGTGTCCTCACAGAAGTTCACAAACAGCTCCATCTTCTCCTTCTCTCCGCCTTCATTCACCACATCAAAGATGAACTGACGCTTGGACTCTTTCACCTGGTCAGAGACCACACTCAGTGGTAATGCCAAAAGAAGTGCACAATTGTGCAGAGTCTCAAAAGGAAATACTAGCAGATAATAAGTATGAAGTTGTAGTACTGATTAGGAGTACAATGTCAGAATCTGAATCTGAGTCTGGAAAACCGTATCTATAGTAAAACCCTTGCAGCACTAGGCAGAGCTCAAAGTTGTATTATGGAATACCTGTGGTTTCTCCCACTGTGTGCGACTGGACTCGCTGATCTCAAAGTAAACCCTCTCGATGCGTTTGGCGCTACCCATGATTTCAATCCTGCCCAAAAACGGCTGGAAGTAGTGGAGCACGCTGTCTGCCAGCTCCAGGAAGGTCTGCAGGCGACAGTCGTGGGGCATATGCTCGGACAGGTTGGTCAGCAGGACGGCCACATTGAAGCCTATATCCTTTATAATCAAACAACATTAGCACTAATTTAGTCAGGGTCAACACAGACATTATACTATAATTAAGAATGCAGTAATAATCTGATGAGTGAGAAACACTGATAATGAGAACTGTGAACCTTTGCCGGCTCATGGAAGCGCTGCACAAACTCCATATAGTCGAGCAGCTCATTTTCATCGGTCTCAGCGCAGGACAGCAGGAAGTCCGTTTCTGATGGAGTGTAGTGCTTATGGCTCTCCATGGCTTTGTGGAAGTCCCTTTTTGAGATCACTCCTGTAATTCAGAGCAGTTCCAAGTCTGCACTGGCATTTGCGATTACAATCAATCAAGTATACACACCTTTTCCGTCCTGGTCATACTCCTTAAAGGCATCTGATGAGGTAAGGTCTTTCAGCTTGAGAAACATGTCGAAGAATTTGAGAATCATCTCCACATTGTTGGAGGACTCCACCAGCATGTCCACCATCTGCTTCCCAATGGTACCGTTCACCACATTACCTGAAAAAGAAAATCAGGCATCAGCCAGGTGTGTGGTTATACACCTTTAATATATGTTTATGCTCTGCCAGTGCATATGCTGTAGGTGCTCATCCCGTACAGTATATTGAAAGAAGGCAAAAAGACAAGATGTAATAGGCCCACAATCATTTATATTGCGGCATCAATGTTCCTTGCTGCTGGATGATGTCCAGAGGTTTCTGTCACTGTTAACCGCATAAAAACATACTGTATATATTTATTACTTAATGATGTACCTTCCAGCATAGACAGCAGCATGACAACCATGTCCTTTTGAAGATCCATCAGTTCCTTCAAAAGGTCAATCTGACTGGAGTCCTGCAAAAACAAAATCACAGGCTCACTTTTATTTGGAAGATTTATTATCCAGTCTCCGAAACAAGAGGATGAGGTACTGACCTGGGACAGCTTCATCTGCATGTGTGCAAAGACATGGAGGAATCCCACCACCGCATCCCACAGACGACTGTGAGCCAGGCTCTGCTGGTTCCCTGTGCATGGCCCCTACAGACCACATGGGATGCACAACAACAAAAACAATACGCTTGACAAACATATTTTTAAATATTTTTAGGAGTTGACAGAAACATTATCCATCCTCTCAAAGAGATGATGTACCTGGATATATTCCGTGAGGGTGTTGAAGACTTGTTTGGCAACATTTATGGCTTTAGAGAAGTTTCTCTGACCCTGCTCATCAATGACATCTTTGCCAGAATAATACCAGTAGAAGTCACTGATGGACTCCTGCAGAGATATTAAAGACTCTCATGAGAATGACAGCAGTAACACGAAGCAGATTCACCAGAGCTGAGCGCTCAGACCTGGACCCGCAGAAGGTAGTCCACTGTAGAAATGATGATGTTGACTGTCGTATTATTCCCCGTTTGTGTCCTTAAATAGTTCTGGAAATCTAAAACACATGACTCAATGGGACACAGTGAAATACTGAGATTGTGCAGATTGAGATGGCAACAGACTGATTGGATAAAAATGCCTAACAATAAAAAGGTTAAGATTAGTCCTGTATGGCCTCAGTCAATTCCTCTGTTCAGTGTTTGGTCAGAAATAGGTCAAACCACTATCTGACTTCAACGTAATGAGTTTGAAGCAGGGCCTGGGAGCTTTTGGATAGAGTATAGATTCTTTGACAAACCTGAATTGTGTCCTTCGCAGAGCAGCTGCAGGAAGCGGAACAGGTCACACGTGAACTGATCATCCTGCATGACCTTCTCGCCTGGAGGAAAAAAACAGCCCAACAGGCAGACAGAGCCCATGCACAAGCAGGACAGCCGGGGAGGGGGGGGTACAGGAAGATGAGAGTGAACAAGGATCAGAAGAGATGGTCCCAGACCAAGCAAACCACAGCACTCTGAGAACTCAATGTGCAGCAGTAAAGCCACGCTTCCACTAAGCTGTACAGCATATCTCTGATCTGTGTTTTTGCTTGGGCCACATGTTTAACCAGATTCAACTGTTCTTCACGGACAGAGAGAGTATTCACTGTAAAATGGAACTGTCAAAGCCCATTATGCCCACCCACATGACACATTTCAGTGGAAGCATGACTTAAAGCTGACTCTTTCTGTGGAAAGAAACTATGATCTGCTGATAGATTTGTGGAGTTCACTAATATGTGGCTGTGAACCAGAAAATGATGAAACACAATGAAAAGGAGGTAAGACACCAAAGGACAGTTAAAAGTGTAAGTACAGTTAACACAGAGAGTTTACATAGACATACAGTATATGCACACAGGACAGCAAACTGCACTGAGCTGAGGGAGAAGAATCTCAGTGATACTTTGCCTGTTCGCTGCTCTGTCCACTGGGCAAAGGTGAGAATGTACCGTGTGTATGTGTGGAGTATATTTACTAGTGGGCTGGCTGAACTCACTATCAGCACAGTACACTGATGGTCGATGGTCCTGACCAACAGCCAATGGTTTAATAAGCTTTGATAGATAAACAAATGACACACAAACTGAGAATGTACTTCAACAGACAAACACCAACACGTGACCAGATCCAGACATAAGAGCTGTGACGGAGCGGAGGAGGGACAGAGGGAGCACTGGATTAGTATTTACCCCGTACCAGACGTGCTTTGCATCCTGAGTTGAGTTTGACATGACAGGATGAAAGAAAGGAAAAGCCTTAACCCCCAAAGACCTTAGATAAGTAAATACTGTATTTCTTTGATATTACAGCAAAGCTGATAATTAAGCTCAGTTGTAGCACATGAAAAGCAGTATATTTGTTATTTATGTATGCATATATTTATACTTGATAGATTTACTGCAGTATCTGATATTACTTTGTTGCAGGATAGTTACAGTGAAAGGCAGACTGGAGGTAATATAGAATATGGATCAATCTGAACTTGAGAGATATTTGCAATCGCTTGCCTTCAAACGTCCAATAATTACAAGCAGAACCAGAGAAAAGCAGAATAAGGTTTAACAATGATGTTGGAGTATTATAACTCAGGCATTTGGGGGTTAGATAAAATCCACTTGTTTTTGAACAATGGAAGTCTGTGGCAAAGTAATTCTTAGGTCAGGTTAAGTTCAGCTTAATTTCTTGGTACTATTTTGTTTTCCAATTTCATCATTCAGATCAAATAAATTGTCTTATCAATATCTTGTATTTCCTTGAGCACTTTTGTTCTATTTAGCGCATATACTGTATTTAATATATTGAAATCAGTCTATGTTCCTTTGTGATTCAGTAGAATTAGAGTTTCTCATGTTGTAGATTATGCCACTTCCTGTTCCTTGGTTGAGACAGTCCTCCTGCGAGGCTGCATCCTGTTGACTATTCGGTTTAAGGTTTAAGAACTCTTCATAACCAGCTTGAAGCAATATCAGAGCTCCTCCATGTGGATTTGTAAGTTGCTTTTTTCTATAGCATGTGTGACTTTAAGTGTGTCTAGTCAACAGGCCACATTTTTGAATAGACAATAATAAATCTTTGGACATGGTGGAAAGTGGACAAATTCAAATCATTTGGAAACAATGTGGGGTGTAGCATGTCAACCTGTTCTAGAGCCGTATTTACTGCCATGAAACCATCTTAATACTCAGGACTTCAGCACAACTGACATAAACCAGAGAAGAGGAAGAAAGAGACCAACCAATCAACACACAGCGAAATGGCAGAGGCATAATTACCACGCTCATGACTGGTGACTGAGGAAAGTGCCCAAAACAAACATGAGAAAAAAAGACAACAGAGGAAAGAAAGAGTATAAGAAACAAAGAGTAAAGTCATAACCAGGACCAGAGCTGGAGGCCCAGCCCTGATCAAAGCTGATAATCTGAGTGTTCACTGCTAATAGAGGTCCAAGAATCTTATTTAAATTTGTGCCTGTCCCTGACTAAACATGTCCACTTAAAAGCCCAAAGAGCCCTGTGTACGTAGGCCTACACCTTTTCCTTTTGTATATCCCACCTGGAGTAGATGGTCTCTTCATGCCTAGATTCAATCAAAAGACAATGTAAAGTGACTTATGAATGAGATCTGCATAAACACCAGACACCAATGAATAAACTTTACTGAGACATTACACACAGCCTATGCTCATGGACCAAAAATATAAAGAGTAAAAAGTGTCACTTCATTTATTAATATATCTGTGATACACAAAGGCGTCGTGCTCTTATAGGTACTTTACTAATTGTAATATCACTTGTAGTAAGATTACCTTTAAGAAATTGCACAGATTAACACTAAGGACAAGCAATATACAGAACATACTACAACATTTGAATAACTCTAGAGAAATGATGAATGTGGACAACACAGAACAAATGGGGAGTGTGAGAGTGGGTGCATGTCAGCTAATGTTTATAAGGATATGGTCTTGGTGTAATGTTGTGTTACAGCAGTTATAAATAGTTACTGTACCTGATCCTTCCTCGGTCACCATTCCCAGACCCTCGGCTTTGTTCTGACGTTCAAAGCGTTTAGGTCCAAAACACTGTGACAGAAGGAGAAAAGTTATGTCTCCACTTACATGAACATGCACCTTTCATTTAATACTTTTTTTTTTATAGTGACATGATCTGACTATTTGTGACCATGGTCCTATTGTCGACCGAGTAGATGATGTACCTGCACGACTGCATGAGCCTCGCCAGACTCTGGAAGAAGCCCACATCCTTTTTGTCTTTCAGGTAATCCAGCATTTTCTGTGAGAGGAATAAAAAGGAGACTTAGTATCTATTTGGGGTGGACTGTGGCTCAGAGGGTAGAGCGTCTGTGGCTACATAGCTCACCACCGAACATGGAATGAATGAATGAATAATGACTACAGTGTAGCGCTTTGAGAAGCTAGTCAACCGAATGAAGTGCAAGTAAGCCATTATTAGTATCATTATTACTGAACCAGGACCTCGGAGGGAGTACCTGCTGCACTGTGGAGTTCCCTCCGTTCAGAATGGCTATGCCCAGCTTCAGAGTGGAGGCCACCATCAGGCCCATCTCACCTGTGGGACAGACAAAAGATACTTTTCTCATTTCTATTTTACAGTATGTCAGTCATTCTACAACTATAGTCTCAACCTGTGCTTACAGTATTACTTCCTCGTGACTTCTGCCCTATTACCTACATCAACAAAAATATCCTGAAATCCCCATTATCATGAATAATGATCACTGATTAAGGTTAAGGTATACTTTATTGTCCCCTTAGGGAAATTTGTCCATCCTTCAATGCCGCTATGGCAACCCGTAAGGAGCAGTGGGCGACCACAGTGCAGTGCCCGGGGACCCATCTGCAGATGTCACCTGCCTGGAGGATCACCTATTATACATATTTTTAGTGGTAGGGGAAAACGCAGTACCTGGATGAAACCTATGCAAACACAGGAAGAACATGCAAAATCAACACAGAAAGGCCCCGTCTAGGTGGGAATCAAACCTGGGACCTTCTTGCTGTGAAGCACAAGTGCTAATCGCTATAAAACTTAGTGGGTGATCTGTACCTTTGCTGGCGCTGAGGGTTTGGAGCACCATCTCCGCAGCTCCACGGTCGTGCAGCCGAGCCTGCTGGTACAGCAGCTTCTGCTTCTCCATCTCCTTTTCCTGTTACACATAGACAACCCAGTGACTGCTCTGCTACACAGACAGGCTCTGCCGCTAATGCAATGTCCAGACCAGCAGAGGGCATACCTCAAACGTCTTCACCTCTTCACCATCTTCATCCTCTTCATCATGGCAGCTCTGAAGAGAATGAACACACAATCAGACTGTACAGACACTTTGTCAACACTCATGGTCATGCAAAGGAATTATACAGTAATAATATGAGATATTGCTCAATAAAGAATAAAAAAAATCCAACCAAGATGTTTCTAGCAAGAAGCTCATACCTTTGCCATAATGTCTGCGTAAGCCATGTAGAGCAAGTCCTCGTCCAGTTTACTGCAGCCGACACAGAGAGAGAGAAAGTTAGGATTTAAATTTGTTTTTGCCAATGATAGTTTGGGACTCCATTGTTTGTCCATTGTATGAGAGTACTTTCAGTCTTTTTCACAACTGTTGAAAAGAAGAGCACATTTAGAAAACACGTGTAGAGTAGGCACCATTTCTCAGTGAGGGCAGTTCTGCTGAAGAGTTGGATGATCTGATGCAAAGGATCAATTAGCTTTACTCCTTCTTCATCATCTAATGATTCCTGTTCCCCAGGTTTCTGTCAAAAGAAACAAAACAAAAAAATATTTAAAAACAGAATTTCTTTATGATGAACCCAAAGCACTAGGTTGTACTGAGATCTTACAGCCAGATCTTCTATGAGTTTATCTTCAAAGTAATGCTCTTCTGCTTCTATCCAGGACTTCTCATAGCCCTGCAGGAACAGGTTTACCGCCCGGTGCCTGCTTGGACAGCACAGTCAATACAAACTATCTTAACTGCAAGACACAACATTTGGGTCTGTGGACACTACCGTGGCAAGTTGTAGAGGGTGCCATTCGGAAACATGCCACCACTGCCCTCTTCCTCTGTTTGGAGAGAAGCTTGTGCCACACAGCTTTCTTACTGCGCTGAGGATGCTCCACCTGAAGAGAGAGAGACTGAAGAGTAAGATCTAGCCACAGTCACTATGTGGAAACTGCATTTCGTGGGACACACCTGGTCCAAATGGAACAGCACATGTGCGATGTCCAGGACTCTGTGCACAGTCTTGTTTGGGTCTGAGAAGGCTTCACAGTGACTAGGAAGGTCTCGGTACAAAGCCCTCTGCCAGCGGATGGCCGGGTCTTCCAGCTGCGGGACACAGAGAGAGAGCTTTGGCCATGTCTCTGTCAGTGTGCTGTTAAGTTCATGAGCATGCACTCACCTTGCCCTGCAGGTGGAGGTTGTTCCTAATGGTCTCTCTGACCTCCTCCTCTGTGTCTTTCTGAATTAGAAGAGAGAGTGTGGCTGTTAAAGCTATACTGTGAGCTGGAGCTGTGTGTGTGTTATATACCTGAGTGAAGCGGCTCTTGGCCAGTGCGATCAGCTCCTGCTCCCCTGGTGCACACATATTGAGCCCCACTGGCAGCAGCCTCTTCAGGGTGGCCACAATCAGACTGGTCTGCATAGAGTAACGGTCTCCTTTCCTCTTCATCTTCTTCCTCTCTTGGTCCGACACTATGCCCTAAAACAAAGGGAAGCATGGTCATTAACCCAAGTTCATGTTTTGTTAATTAACTAAGTTAAAGAGCTGCCATAGGCCTTTTACCTTGGACATCTTACACTTGGTGTCAGAGATGAGGAACGACATGTTGTTGATTTCATTCTGAACTACAAAGTTCTGCTCCTCTCTCTTAAAGTTCTGCAGAATAAAGACCAGACCATGATGATGTAGCTGTAATTGACTGTAGTTTCTGTTTGAATCAAAAAGGTTGTAGATGAATTGGAAATGTGTCTTACATGAGATTTGGCCCAGAATATGAACACTTCAGCCACCATGCGAAACAGCTCCTCAGCTTCTCGACTGGACTCCTTCAGCCATCGTGCCCTGTCAACACAGTCCACTGTCAACTTTAAAACAAAGTCATAGAAGTTGGATATATGCCCCGTCCCTCCCAGCGTGGGCTGTACCTATTGTAGTCCACAAACCGGATGAGGAGGGGGTAGAAGGCGTACAGGTCCCGCACCAGGATAGTAAACTGATCCATGATGAGCAGCTCTGTCTCGGACATCTCCCCTCTGCCCTCTGCCTTACTGTGCTCCTCATCCAGAAGCACCACCGAGGCTTTCTAAGAACAATATATGGTCGCAATGGCACTACTGCACACACTTATCATATTCACCAACTCATATTGTAAAGGTACCAATATAGATTTCAAACTGAAGACAATGCTGACTCTTACTTTCTTGAGCTTGTCCATCAGAGGCAGGAAATGGGTCTTAAGTAGTTCTGGTTGAGCCTTGCTTATGATTGGCTGAGAGAAAACTTAAGGACAGTGGAAGGGGCATGAGAATAAGTCCTTAACCAATCAGAACAAAAAGGCATGAGTGAGATCTACCTGCCAGCCTCTTCATCCAGGCTCCTTCATCGATGCCCAGGTTGTTGTAGATTATCTTGAGGATGTTGCCGAGCAGGGCGTTCATGTGCTGCGAGGTGACCGCCGTACAGAAGCCATCCGCCCGCTCCGCTGTGCTCTCCGGGCCGTGCTCCCACCAGTGGGACATGTAGTTACACAGCATAGGTAACACCACCTGAACAAAAGCAGAGAGGTGACCACTGCAGCTTTTGTTCATGGCATGTGAGGATAGAACGCTCCTACCTCCATGATATGGGGCATCTGTGTGTACCTCATGCCAGACTGTGCCAGCTCAGTTATCTCCTGTAGGCATGTGTCGAGGCTGGGAAGGAGTGGACATACTTGGCCCACCTGTCCCTGGAGGCCAAGGGCTATATCAAAAACACAGAGTGGATATAAATGAACAAAAGAAAAATAAATAATTATATATCAGACTAATTTGGGACTTGTCGACACAGAGATCACTTGAGATTTACTTGTAATCTGTTTTTAAGTCAACTGTTTGATGAAATTAAGTTTTTGATAAACATATAGTTTTCTTTTAGCTTGTATGGTACACAAGTTAAACGTATGTCAATATAAGAACATACAAAAGAACAAAAGTGTTGGGCAGACCAAACAGCCCCTCTATCTGTGTACAGTTACCTGAGCGCTCTTTAGTGGCTCTGCTGTTGTAGATGGAAAAAGGGTTGAACTTGTTCAGGTGGGGCTCCAAGAAAGCGACAGGAAATGCAGCGGAGAATGCTGCAAGACACTTTCCTAAAGCGGGTCGCTGTCTGAACACAGAGACATCAGACGTTAAATGGCAGAAAACTGTATTTTATTACAATCTACTGAAAGACAGGCACACACCTCTCCACATAGATACTCGTGTTGGTGCCCAGCAGGTACAGACTGTTGAGGATTCTGTAGCAGGAAACCTGAACATCGTCCACTGGAAAGAGAAGCACAGAGGCACTGTTAGGATCCACCTCAGATTGTAGGACGGGCTGAGTGTGAGGAGCGTACAGATCAAATCCTCCCCGAAGGCGTTCTGCCCGATGTGCTCATACAGGGATGACAGCACGGGCAGCAGAGCCACAGTGGTGTAGTTGATGATCTGCGTGACTCCTCGCGGCTGCTCTCGACTGTGGCTGAACTGACCCAACTGCAGGTTCTCCTGGGTCTTCTCCAGGTCTTCAGCTGCATTCACAAAGTAGCACCTAAGGGCCGCTTTGACTGACTCCAGACCAGTCTTCATCACAGTCCTGAAATTTGCACAAAACATTATTATGTCCATCCTCTTATTTGCAGAGTGTGTGTGGGTGTCTCTTACCTGGCATCCAGGCTCTGGCCCAGGATCTGCAGACAGTTCACTATGGAGCTTGCATTGTTTCCTATAAAAGAGAGGCGTCATAAACCTCACAGCAGAAATGGTGCCAACAATATAAAATACAAGTAAAGTATGAGCAAAGTGAGAATCTCAGATAGCTGACACCAAGTTTACAGGCAGATTTGATAAGTCCAAATAACATAACACAGCAAACACATTTATTTTTAAAACTTCTCTGTCTCAGGTTTGGATCTTGAACACTAAAATGTCAAGCATTTGATTAAGAGTGCCTGTGAGTCTTGTCAACATCAGCAGCTCTGTCCCAGAAGCTCCTTTATCTCACCCACTGAGGCGGTGCCATGAGTCAGTTTCACACATTTAGACCACAGCGGGACAAAAGCTTTTGCAGAAAACCTCAAAGACATGCAGGACCACACACAAGTGTCCTTACCAAACAGGGATATCCTGTGTCTGACCAGAACGCCCAGTTTGCAGAAAAGGCTTGAGAGTTTCAAGAGGAGCATGTGGAGAATGAGAGGAGAAGAATAGAGAGAGGGACATCAGAGGTGAGGTCTGTTGAAGAGCACCTCCCAGACCTGCTCCTCATCATCCTACATCCTTTATAAATGTGCACTCAACTGTTGATGACCTTTCAACACAGAGCATGCAGTCAAGTCGCTTTAGATACCGACCTGGTCACCATCTCCTTCTCCTTGTTGGAGGCGTGGCCACCGCTGCTGATTGGGTGAATGGCTGTAGACAAGAAGTAGAGCCGGTGGTTTTTGAAGTACTGGTCCAATAAAGGCAGCACAACCTGAAGGTCAAAAACACGTCCAGTGATCAGAAAGCAGAGAAACAGCACAGCAATAACGCACAGATATATAGTCCGCATTTCCAGACCTTCCCGAAGAATTTGATCTGTTGTTCATGTGGAATCTTCTTTCCTTTTTGTCTCATCCCCAAATCTGTGTAGAGGGAGGAAACACAAGTCACAGTTTGACAAAGTTAAAGTCAGTGGTTCTCGAACGGCGGCACGGGTTCCACTGGTGTTGTGCAGCCTGCTTCCAGTGGTACTCGCCCTCTACAGTTCTCGTAGAAAATATCCAATAAGCCTGTGTTTTGACTTTAAATGCAGGTCTCACCAAAGTCCATCATGTGCTGGTGCGCCTGCTCCACATAGGTGATGAGCTGCTGCAGGAAGGTGTAGGCGAAGCGCTTTTCTATGGAGGGGGTGTCCAGCTCTGGAGACTTCACACCCCTGAGAACACACATCAAGAGGAGGCGTTTTTTATTATTATATTTGGGTCTAATTGAAACCATCAAGATTCAGCTCAGATGGAGCACTAACATGTTTAAGCTGCAAAACTAACACATTAATAATGATCTATTTCATACACAATATAACCTCATGGAGACATACTGTATCTCTAATTACCCACAAAGAATCAGAATACTAGCTCAGGTCATATTTCAATGCATAAAGACATTGTGGACCATTTGGAAAATACTGTACCACATAAATGATAAAGATGGTAATAAATACCCCAAGCCTGTTGTTCATTTTACCTGGACGCCGTGTATCCATTGATCTGCAGGAACTTGAGGATATCCTGTGCCTTTTCTCTGTCTTTGGCCTTTTCCTTGGCGGTCAGCGTGTCATAAGGGACCAAGAGCGGGTGGTTGCCTCCTCCTGAGTGCAATAGCAACAGTCAGCTACAAAAACCTAAAGATTATAAATGGAAGAGTCTCTGGACAATGTACCTTTGGCTTCCAGTTCTAGTTTCTTTTTCCTGGCCCAGATATTGTGGTAATTCTCTGCAAGCAACTCTGCCATGGACTGTAGACAGGGAGAAAGTGTCAGCATCAGTAAGCGATCGTTACAGTATATATTACGAGTGTGTGAGTGTAGCATGTGTACCTGCATATCTCGGGACAGTGTTACGTTGCTCATATCAATAGGCCTTGGGATGAATGTTGCACCTCCTTCAAATGATAGCTGAGAGAGGCAAACATACAACTAAAAAAATCCTAATAGTACTAGTCATGGTGAAGTATTAGTAAATATAATAGCAACAAATAATAGTAATAGTAATAGTATCCTCCTGTGTTAAAGGGACACTGCTCTGACCTGGCTGGCCAGAGAGATCCTCCTGGACTTGTTGCTGAGACTGGCTGGGTCCGGTTCCTTGATGCGCTCTATGCTCCAGCCCCAGGAGAGCATGGTCTTCAGAGACTCAGTGACGGGCCAGCGGTACGCCTCCCTGTCCTGCACATAAACACCAGAGCGTCAGAGATACAGGGCAAGCACAGCCATGAAGCAACAAAAGTACCTTCTCAGGAAGACTTTTGTAAGGCTTCAGTAAAGTGTGTGTCTTTGAGATTTCGCACATCTGATCTCCGTGGGACCAGCCACATGAAAGCTAGATAAAGCATATAGAGCAATCACATTTTATTGTAATTTTAGCACTTTTTTTAGTAATTAAGTTATTATTAGACCCAGTCAGAGTGTCCTCACCTTTTCTGTGCACCACTTCTCGTGGTTGTGTTCTGCATATCGTGTGACGAAACAGTCCAGTTTCTCAGGGACAGTCACACTGAGGACAAATTACATAGTTCAATAAAGTAAACTTCATACTGTACTAAATAATCTCTTTTAATGCTGTTTACTTGGTGATGTCTGCAGGCTGAGGTGTGAAGTTCCCTTCTGAATCCATGGAAGACTGTTTCTCCATCAGAGTCATGTAGTTGGACTCCATGTAGTCTGGGGGAGAGCGCCTGCCACAGCGCTGAGGCAGGGCAGAGCCAGCTTAAACAGCTCCTGCTCATAGGCCTGTGCACAAACATCATGCTTTACACCATAGTGTCCGCATCTATTCAACTGTAGCAGGAAGACCTGCTGACCTTACGTGACAGAGCATCAAAGATTCCCCAGAAGAGTTTCCTTGAGAGGTGCAGCTCCTCGTCTGAAGCTGCCCCGAAGCTGCCCCAGCCCCCGGACAGGCAGTAGTATTTCCAGCAGCGCTCGTAGTGGTTGGTCAGTAGCTGAAAACAATGGTCTCTCAGATGGTTATGACTTGTCTTGATATTTGTATTGTTAAAGGCAGAGGTATGGATATAGCATTTGTTACTTTACCTTTAAAGGCATCTTGGTGTGTTCATTGAGCAGAGGAACATCAAACACCAGCCTCCTCAGCAGATGCTGCATCATAGTAGGCCTCAGCTTTCTGAACAAGAGGGTTTGGGTTACACGCTGCTTAGTTCTCAGAGTGATGCATGACACTCTTGGGATGAGCTTACCCGCACACAGTGAGCAGGCACTCCTCAATGGCATCACGTTGGGCCTTGGTCAGACAGCAGCCTCTGGACAGGCGGTACACAGTGTGCAGCAGGGAGTCGATCAAAGACGCAAACGGCTCAGTGCCCGCAAACAAAGGAGCACATTTAGTCAGCAATGGCAGCACGGCAGTGCACAGGTACCTGTTCAGGGCCAGTGCCATGTCTGTGGCACTGAGAGCCGCCTGGCACAAAAAGCAAGGACAAAATGCAGTGTTTAAACTCATTTGTAGTTTGACATTTGTAGTCGTAGATTTGCAATAATATGATCCTACAGTGTCCAGAGAGGCAGCTGCCCTCAGGTCAGGTAAAAAGCCAATCTCCAGTAAGTGCAGGAGGAAGTTCTGGTCTTCTATCCCGTAGACCCGGTCCAGGAACAGCACCATGGCCGCTTTGTGGTCCGGACAGAAGCCGGCCGACATGTCTGGCTCCAGAACCACACCATCTGCCATCAGTGGAGCATACTTATGGTTACATTGTATCCAGTCACACGCAGGTTATCAATACGCATTGATCCACACAGCTAACCTTTGGTGAGGCTGGGCATGGAGAAGGGGATGCTGATGACCCCCACCAGGTCCTCTATGGGAATAAGAGAGCGGAGGATGGCTCTGATCCGAATGGCCTCCCCTTTGCCCGCGTGGATCAGCTGAAGGCAGAAGATGACAGGTCATGGTACATGTTGAGAATGTAGAATACTGTCGATGTTTGCAGCTTCTCACATGCATCTCAGGGGCGCAGCGGCCAAGAAGGTCAATCAGTGCTGAGTAGAAGGTCATGATGGCGTTTCCCATGTGGATGGTGTCATCCTCCTCATCCTCCATCAGGTCACTGTAGTATACACAGAAGAAACAGCTTGTTTTATCATTATTCTGCCTGCACCAGATTAAGGAAACAGATGAGGCAACAGAATTATTTAAGGTGACATAACAGAAGGATTCTTTTAGCTTAATATATTATTATTGTTTTACATATTCAAGTGTGGTTGTAATGGGTTTAATTCTAGATAAATAAAAATGTATGAATAAACAGTCTTACAAGCTCCGATTACTCTCAGTTGTGGGTGAGGGGCCGTCACGGGAGGGATCCTGAGATGTCTTTATGGCTTCTTCCATGGCTGACAAAAGGCCATCACCTCCTTCTCCACGAAGAGCGGGACCAAAGCACTCTGGTCTGCGGATCAGCAGTCTCACCACCACATTGGCGTTTTCTTCCACACTTTCCCCTGTACAGAATCATGTGATCACCTATGTGTTCAACAATACACGGCTCACATAATGCCTATTAATTTTACCATTGCAAAACACAGCAAAACGCAGGAAGTCCAAGTAGCGCTCTCCCTCTACAGGGTTCCAGCCGATGTCGGGGTAACCATTCCGAACTAGCATCGCACAGCTCTGCAGGCCACAGCCGGCCAGGTAGCGCACCACCTGCAATGCCAGGACACTCATGTGCACATGGTCTATGTTCATAAACTGGGGTAATGTTCATGTACTGTGGTTATGTTAAGAGTGAACCCTGCACGGGCCAATTACCTTCTCCAGGTCTGGTTCTCTCAAAGCCAAGGCTAGCTCATTGTTGTCCATTACAGATGCCGCAGCCACATCCAGAGGAGTTGAACCACGCATTGAGGGTGATGCTGACAGGAAAATATATAGAATATGAGCAAACATTAAACTTTTTGAATTGTAGGAAATGGATAACATTGTATATCCTTCAAATTTAGAAGGTCAAGCTCCCACCTAAACCCACGCTGCTGTTCTCCAGGAGGTAACTGAGGTGGTCAAACATGGCCTTCTGGTTCTGACGGCTGATCCGGCAAAAGTAACAGAGAAATCGACAACAGTTGGCCACCATCTTTGGAAAGGTGATTTCCTGTAACACATTTACAGAGGTAGTATGAACAAAGCGCAGACATGGCAGAGCAGGAGGAGAGCTGATACCTTAGAGTCCCCTCCACTCAGGACGTTGACCATCACCTCCATGACCGTCTCGTGCATGCCCAGTGCTCTCATTAGGTTAGGGTGCTGGTAGAACACCTTGTTGTTCATGATATCACTGCACAGACAGTACATGTCATATGAATTTACATGAAACAAATGTATATTATTGATGCTTGATCGCATAGCAGAGGTGAATGAGGCTTAACATGAGGTATAAGCACTTCTGAGCTGAAGTTTGCTTTCAGCTTCACACCAGGACAGAGGCCTTTTAAACTTATGAGGGATAGCAGAAGAAATAATGGCCTCACCCCAGTCCTCGAATCATAAGTTTCTCCTCCTCTCGCCCCATGCGAACACTCAGCAGGGAGCGGATCTGACCCAGAGCGGCCAAGAGGGTTATAGTGTCCTCTATTGACACAGAGTTTATGGTGTAGGCTTTGGGAAGAGCACGAACCTGGAAACATCACATAAGTAGGTGAGTAAGTACCATTAATGAAGTGGCAAATACACAATAAATCTGGCGTGTAAATTGATTGTAATAGGTTTAGACACTAAGGTTCCAGTGATCAGTCCAGCCGTACTACTCACCAGTCCTCCAATGCCGTCGTACTGGCGGTGGAGCAGGACGAACATGGCCCGGACCAGCTCTGGATCCTCAATGACGGCCTCCTGAGCCCAGCGCACCATAGTGTCTGAGATGAGCTGCTGCAGAGTACCTGTGAGGGGAAAGACAGCATGCTTTACTTTAGGCCACAGAGAGGAAAACATGACAGGAGGGTGAAAGGATAGAGAAGAGGACAACAGGGAAGAATAGGACAAAGACAGAAGGGGGAGGACAATAGAACAATTGCTGCTTTTAAAGGGACAATACATAGAGAGAGAGAGACATAGTAACAGACAGAGAGAGGGGATGGTAAACTTTATCATCTACTCACTCGGCTTCCGGCCCCGTGTCTCCAGAGGAAGAAGTGCCATCTTTTTCTTCAGATACGACACTTTCTCCACTAATGACATGAGGCGGCCCCTGATGGTCACATCAGCGCCCCGGTCTATGGATCTATTTTCATCCAGTTCTGTACCAGACACAATACAAGCAATAAATCATCAAAACGACAAAACTAACACTACATGTATCTCTAATAATAAAGAGGTGTTTACCACAGTGTCGCATGAGGTCGTCATGGAAGTCCAGTAGCTGCTCCCTGATGTCTGCGGGACAGGGACATTCCTGCTTCTCATCTTTAAAATTTAACAGCATGTTGATCTGAAGGACAACATTTACAAGTTGATAAAATAAATAAATAAATAATCAAAATAATAAATTCCAAACTAGTGGAATTGTCATGTAAACAATGCTAGAGAACTGTAAAACGGTAAGTTAAAAATGTTTTTCACTGAATTTCTCATTGTAAGCATGTAGACTCTACCTGTTCCTGGGGAGGGGAGCGAAACTCTTTGGTCTTTTTGGCTGTGAGGGCAGCGGACATGTTGAGAGCCAGCATTACTTCATTGTATCGAAAACGCTGATTGTCCTGAAGACAAGCCACAAAGTCATCGGAGAAGGCCACCACAGCCTCAATGCGGTGGCGAAGCTGGCAGTCACACAGGAAGCACAGCACGTTGCACATCTGCCAACATGGAAGTAAACAACACACAAAACATTGAGAAAGAGCAGCTTTATTCCAGTCACTGCTGCATTTTAATTTTATTGTTAATGTTGTAAATTATCATAGATAATGTGGAACAGGAAAAGTCAAATCAATGGGTGGGAAAAAGATAATATTAACAAAATATTTATGTTGAGGAAAAGTACTAAAGTAAAGTAAACAATTGTAAAGAAGTGTAAACATAAAATCAATTGTTGCTGCTGATTCTTTGGGCTGCCAAACTAAACAGGGTGAAGGGGAGAGAGTCACCTGTAGTTTGACTGATTCTGGGAGCTTCATCTGCAGCAGACCCTCTTTATTGACGGAACCCAGCTCGTCAAGACCCACCTCGGAAAACACATTTGGTTCTATCAGACGGAGGATTCTCTTCAGGTCTCCGTTCTGGAACAGTCCCATGATGAGCATGGTGTACACCAGTTTGATGACAGGCACAAAGAGGAACTCTGTGCTTCCTCCAATGGGGTCCCGGACGTGCATGTTCCCCTCCTGCACTGCTTCAGTCAGCATCTCAATGGTCTTCTCCTTCAGGACGTCCAGAGGAAACTCAGGGCTGTACTGAAAGCAGTCTCCAGACACTGTGCCGTCACTGCTGTGGTTGTAGTTTGCGGAGCGGCTACAGACGAAGTTGGGGAGGAGAAGTGCATCCGTGGTTGGAGCGAGGTGCTGAGGCCGATCCCCGGGAGGCCCTGTTCATTGGTGTCTTCTGGAAACAGAGTGATGCTCTTGGTCTCCTCTGTCATTGGCACAATATATTCATTGTTCATCATGAGGCGAGCAGTGGAGTAGCTGCTCAGGTGGATGTCAATGAGGAGTTCGTAGTAGCCCACTCGCAGCAGCCCTGCACAGTAACACAACACAGGGTAATGAGTTTCGGATCTTCTAACATAATGAAATATTTCTGCATAAATGGAAAGGAAAGTTGCAGCAGAGCGAGCTGTAGTGTATGCGACACAAATGTGTCAGTACCGGGCATGTACTTGTCCTGAATGGCCTGCAGCAACTGGGCTTCGTCCACGTGAGAGCAGAGGGCGTGGGCCACGCGGCGGTTTCCAAGGGCACAGATGGCAGAGTACAGTCTGAGGGTGTGGTAGTGGAACCGCAGCAGCTCATTCCTCTCCGACAGCTCCAGGACATCCACCGACCTGTGGCACAAAGGCAGTCAAGTACGAAAGCATGACTGCACAAACACAAGATCTGTCTCAATCAGAAAGCTGTGACATGTCTTCTTCTGATTAGTACTGATTGGTACTGAGGCACTAAAAAGGAATGAGCTCTCCACAGGACAACACCTACCTGTTCTCCTCTGGGATGTGCAGAGACATGAACTGGAGAGCCTCGGAGCACTGCACCACCCATCCATGTCGGTCATTAACTCTGGATATACCCACCTACGGCACAGAGCATATAACCAGTGTGTTACAGGTCAAGTCAATAACAACACTACAGATTGGCCACATGTGAGGAGTACTTGCTGTATACAGACAACTGACACTACTTACTACATGTCATTGGTATAATGCCCATTACCTTGAGAAAGTGGTTGGGTACTCTGCTCCATAAAACTGGAGTGAGGAACTGCACATGGAGGCGCGGAGGGCACTGGGGAGAGAAGTTCTTCCGCTCGCTTCGGAAAAGCGCCGCAGACAGAGGCATAATGTTCTGACAATAAAAAACAGCAACAGTAGAACAGCATGAGTCAGGGTCATTTTTGTAATGATCATATATTATATATCAAATAGGTCTTGTACCTTGATGCGACCCAACTCAAACTGGAAAACATTTGGACTTGTGGCTTTGGCAAACACCGCTGGGAACAGTTTGGTGCTGGGCTCCACCTGGAGGAATATCACACGTGGATATTATTGAAAAAATATTTTAGGATAAATGTAGTGCAACCAGGGAGAGAGAGTGAGATTAAAACCTGGTAGTAGGTGTTGAGTTCTTTGCCGTTTGCAGTAAAGGACAACAAGCCTGTGGTTGTGTCCAACAAACAGCCGATCTCTAGACCATTGTTGTTCCTGCCCTGACCCGGACTGCTGCTCTCTCCGGCCCACACCATGTAGCAGTTACTGCGCTTTATACTGAGGCAGAAATCAATCAGCAAAGGGAAAACAATAAATGGAAATCATAGACAAAAGAGAGAGTGCAATATCCAAACAGCATCACTCATTCTAGTTACGGTCTCACCTCTCGTGCACTTTGCCTTTCTCGTCGCCCAGGGTTACGGTAACTGTGCGCACTTTCTGCAGGTCAAAGCCAGGGTCATACTGGTGGAAGTCTGAGGTGACCCAGCCCACCCACACACTACTGGGTTCCTGCCCCGGGAAGATTCGCACCGAGTAGTAGTACTGCACACAACCGAGCACAGAAAGAGTGTCCTTAAAAAAGTCTCTGCATCATTTACAACAAGGACAACACATTATATAATAAATGTAACTCTGGTTCCATGAATCCCAGACGACTGCCATGTGGTACTACAAGCACTGAATCTCTGGCAAGCAGCAGGGACGAAATAGAACTAAAAATCAGAAAGGAACTGTAGTTTGATTTGTAGCTTTCATTCTATTTCATCCCTACCGACTGCCAGAGATGCAGGATATACCACTTTATTTTTTTTCCTTTCATGTAATAAAAAGGCAGCAATGTTCTCAACGACCATGGACTAATTGTACACTTGTCAACATAATTACAACGTAAGTCCTTTAAATCTTACTGTGGAGGCGTGCATTTCATACTCCTTATCATCCCTCTCATCCGCAATCTCTTCTTCGGGCTGAGGGGTCACTGTGGGGCAGCTGTTGTCCGGCTTGTTCCTCTTCAGCATAAATCTGTGAGACAGAGTGGGAAAGAGGAAACAAAAGGCATAAGACATAAGGTTCTGTCAGCTAGAGTGAGGCTGCATCTACAAAGTGGCAAGATAGTTCCTTTCTCCTTTTCCTTAACCTTTGAGGCGACGTCATGAGGTCGACCTTGAGGAATCTTTTGCAATTCGGAACATGAGCTTCAGCTGCTCCTCTGTCCATCGGGAAAATCTGACCCTTCCTAACCCAGCGGAGGGAACAACCGGGAAGTTACATCATACAATACACGCTACATATCCTCCCGAGTTTCCTCTGCTGAAGGAGGTATATCTCCTTTCCTCCTAACTGCACTGACACTTCTAGATGCTCCTTGTCATGGCTGACGATGAGGCACGTCCGGGTCAACGATAAGGAGCTTCCAAAGCTTATTTACAGTATTTTAGATGGCTAATCTCACCTCTGTTTGAGCTTGGACGGCTTTTCCTGGGTGTAATCTTTGTGGTTGTTGAACTCGTCCCTCTCTGGACCGTTGGGGCCACTGTAGCTGTGTGACGTCTTCATCAGAACTTCAAAATCTGACACTGTTTCAAAGTCCTCCAGCTCCTGCAAATTCAACAGTGGTCCCATGAAAACAGGGCCAATGAATAAAGTAAAGTATCATTCAAATGTATGCCATGGAGAAGCTTTCGACAATACCCTTTTGGGGGAGAAAAAGCTGCTGGTTCTGGAGAATGACTCAGCGCACTCTACTGGCATGCTCAACCTGTAAAACATGATGTCAGGGTTGTTGTTTTGGGAGCCAAAGGACTTCTGGGTGACCTTCAGGCAGGGGCAGGACTCTACATTTCCATTAATGCGTGTCACCTAAAAACATACATTAAAAGAAGGAAAGTAATTAAGTCATCGGTGCATATTTCCGTATAGACTTTTGTCAATGAATTTCAAAAATATTCACCCCCTCTAGTTTTCCTTGTTACAATGTTGAAGTCTGAGACTGATGTGCTATACTTTAAATACCTCAACGCGGGTTTAAAACTTTAATAACCGTGAAGCATTTGGCCTTGTGCTCTACAAATGAACTCGCCTTAACTATGTACAGACTGCACTTTCTGTGTTTTAGGCAGTAAACAGAATTTACCACAGACTTAAACGTCGTGTTCTCGGAAAATGATGTGTGTGTGTGTGGGCGGGGACTTGCCTCTATGTGCTGGTGGTGCAGGGGCACAGGGACAAACTGGGGCAGCCTCTTGCTCAGCCACATAGTGACGTCCCGGTTCATGTTGACGGCAAATGGCTCGTAACCCTCTTGCAGCCCACAGATGGTGAAGTATTTCAGACTGCTCACATCTTTGCCAAAGTTCATCCGGCCCACCTGACACACTCCGAGGCTGCACACCGGGATGAAACCTGGAGGAACGTGCAAAGGTGAACAATTGACTTTAACACTAGATGTGTATGTTTTATAACTTGAAATAATATATGCATTTTGAAACTGCTGACAGTCTTTCAACTCTGTTTTTTTTTTAACATAAAAAATCTTGTTGGCACAACGGGGAGTAAACAACATGACATCAGCAGGTGGGGTTCATTAACCTCTCAACCCCCAGCTTAACCGAGCACATTTTCTCCAGTTCAGCTTTCACCAAATCTAAAAGCTTCTTGAAAAGCCGAGAAGCTTTTACATTTGGGTAAAGCCGAACTGGAGAAAATGTGCTCGGTTAAGGCGGGGGTTAAGAGGTTAAGTAGTGCTGGATTTGTAAATCAGTTGTTAGTGGAGCACATCCGACTCGGAATGTGTTATCGGAATGCATAAATGAAACACTATTGTACTGTATAGTCTCAGATATTTGCCACTCAGATCCTCCAAAATATTTCTTGGGGCCAAGCATTTTGAGCTTTTGAGATTAGGATACAATTTTATAACATGACAAAAATCTCATGGGTGAATGAGAGTGTGTTTGTGTGTGTGAGATTACATGCATGCGTGTTCATTAATATGCACTTCCCCGAACAAAAAACAAACAAACATGGTTGTCAGCTCAAAAAAACAAACAGTGGCAGTATAATCTGAAAGCTTTCAATTGCATTGGAAACATGTCACACAAAAACCAACCGTCTCCGACTTCAAAGTCCTTAAAGGCCAGCTCTGAGCCCGAGTCGTCCAGCATGACTTCTCCATTGAGGGTGAACATCATGGTGTGTTCGTTGAGGTCCACCATACAGCCCACCACATCTCCACTCTGCCAGGCCCGGCCAAAGTGCTCATTGCCCTGGTGCCAGCGCTGAACCTGAGAATATCATATCACACGTTAGACCTGCAATATTTTGTCAGTAATAATGTGTAAACGGGTTTCAAAATGCTCTTGCAACCATATTATAATTGATGCGACTTATTGCGACCACGTAATCATTAGTTACATTGGGAAGTTGCAATAAAGATGTACCTTGTAGCCATCAAATACAAAGGCCTGGTCATCGGAGCCCAGTTCTTGGTCTGGAAGGCAGCCTGGTCTGGCCCATCCCACTCTCATCTGTCCCGATGTGAGCACCTCCACCGGGAGACAACCACAAGTGAGTTGCAGTGACCTCAGTATAATCATAATTATCAATCAGAAATCAGATGTTATTATCAGGTTACATCTGCTAATCATCAGGCCTAAGTGTTTTGACCAGGTTCTTTTTTCTAATATGTTTAGAGCATAACTTTTATTGTTTCAAGTACGTTCCTGCACATCTCTGTGGTTCATCAAACATTAATGCATTTCTCTACCTACCTCCAGCTCAAAGTACCACTTCTCCGCATTCACGCAGTAGGTTTTCTCGGCTCGGAAAATGCGGAACCTCTCAGCCGACATGGTGGTGAGGTCAGACTGAGCTGGAAGTGAAATATGAGATCCATGATAGAATTACTTACAGTAACGTTATCAGAGTAAGTTGAAAGAGCGGCGCTGGCTTACTGTGGTCCTGGTCCTGAGTCTCCAGGTTGTATCCGTAGCCGAGCAGCGTGCGCACGGCCTCTCGAAGACTGTCCTTGTTCGATTTCTTGGTTCGTTCATCCAGCAGCATGTACGGGACCAGTCGGGGATTCCTGCGGTTCTTCACATCCTGAATCAGAAGAGGACTGTTTAATTACCATGAATTATTGATTTATGTGTTCTGTTTCCTGTGACCACACATCGTGTTCACTAGAAAGGCGCCCTCAAATAGAAAACCAAAGTGTTGAATATAAATGTACGTGAACTTCTGCGAACACAAAAAAAGTAGAGAAGGTAGAGAAATTTTAAGTCTTGACGTTGATATATGAGGATTAATACTTTTCTCTACAACCAACATATCAACTACCATGGGCGGCACGGTCGTACAGCGGTTAGAGCTCATGCTTCACAGCTAGAAGGTCCGGGTTTGATTCCCACCTGGAGGGGGCCTTTCTGTGTGGAGTTTGCATGATCTCCCCGTGTCTGCATAGGTTTCCTCCGGGTACTCCGGTTTCCCCTACCACTAAAAACATGTACAATAGGCCAGCATGAATGAGAGTGTGTTTGAGAGTGCGCATGCAAACAGATGCAAATTAGCCCAAGGCTACAATCCGGTGTGGCTTGTTTACATGCATGACACCCATGTGTGTTCATTAACATGCACTGTCCCGACGAAATAAACCAATAAATAAACATTGTAGTATCAATCTGCCATTGACTAGCTCATAAATCAACACAATGTTGACCAAGCTCTATTATATTTCAGCTCTGACCTGCTGGATACCGTAGGTCCAGCCCTGGCGTATGCGGTCTCTGGCCCACACATTGTGAGCGTTCTCAGCCAGTTTGTCCACCATGGCCTCCTGTGTGGAGGTCAGTCTGATGTGGCTCAGGTCCAGAGGAGCCGGCTTGTACCCACTGGACAGCTCATAACTGCACACAAAAACAATTGTGCATTGAAATAAATCTTAAACCTGAAGTATATATGACTGACGCAAACTCTTTAATTAGCAATTCAAAATGCTTCTGTAAATGTATCTACTCAGAATTACTTACGTTGATGAGAGTTTCATGCTCCGAACTTTTTCTACAGCATGTTCATCAGCCAAGCCAACATGGCAGCCCAGAGCCAGGAGAGTCCTGTACAACACACAACCACATCTTTTATATTAAGTTCTCAGAAAAAGGCTGCAGTCTAATGGCATTTCAACAACAAAATTATTATTCTACTGTTTGGAATGGCCTTACTTCAGAGTCTCCAGTGACATCTGGAGGTTGTAGCTGCGCTCTTGTTCAGGCAGCTTCGAAAACTCCACCAAACAAGGATGCTGCCGCTTGTTGTCATCTCGTACCTCAATAACGAAAACAATCAAGTCTAACAGATGTTGAATACCAGATGCATGAAAATAAAAGACAATTCTAACTCACTGCTCCAAACATCCATCCCAGTTCGATCTTGTTCATGACCCACAGCTCATGGATGTTCTCTGCCAGTCTCTCACGGATCCTCTCCAGATGAGGAGGCAGCACGATCTGTAAACAGTCCATGTCATGTCAGGGCTCTTCACAATTCTAAATCAGGGAGGAGGGTTTTGTACCTGACTGGTGTCCACAGGGGTGGGAGTGAAAGCTGCTTGGCTTAATGTAACAGTTGGTCCAAGCAGGTCTTGTGCAGCTGTTTGATCAGCACTGGCTTCTAGTTTTAGTTTCTCTCGTGGCAAAACAGCTTCATAACAAGGGGCATATCCAGGAGGAGGGAGGAACTTAAACTCTCCATGGCGACCCCCCAGGAGAAATCGAATCCTGAAGAAAATATCAAGCTCTCAATACACAGTAAAAGAAAAAGAAAAAAGCACTTACACTGATTTAGAAAAGTACTGACTTGACTCCAGCAGAAAAACTGGCCACAGGGAAAAAGAGGCCATCCACATTGAAGTTCTCAAACATGCCTTGCACTGGCTGCCCATTGATCCTGAAGGAGATACTGGGCACACTCAGATCGAGGCAGCAGCTCACCACATCCTCAGCTTTCAGGAGGTGCTGGTTAGGTGAGCTGACCGTGCGATCAATGCAGCCTGTGCAAGTGCAAGAACAAAGGACAATCTCACTAATCCGTCTCAGTTTATGGCCATTACACGACAAATCCACTGCTCTTACAAAGGCTCCATAGAGTCTAGAGCTGAATGTGTTCCCTCTTTATAGTGTGATATAGTAGTAGTTAGTTAATAGCTGCCTTGAGTCTTACCGGACCACAGGTGGAGTCCATCAAAGCCATAGGAGTACAGGTCATCCCCCACACCGTTACCCCCCCAGCCCTCTCCTCCACTGGGGCAGGGGCTGTAGCCACTGGTGTTGGCCCAACCAACCCTTAGGTGAGTGGCCTCAGCCGTGACGAAAGCCGTGGCCTGATCCACAATCAGCTCGTAGTACCATTTCTTATATTGAGCCGAACCTTCACTCACCCCAGGAAAATGTTGGGGCGTATGCTGTTTGGAGGGAAAGAAAGTCTAAGAGATTTGCCCATATTAAAAAGAATGTGTGTGTGCTGGGTGTTGTGTGTTGGGTCCATATGAACCTGCTGACATGGTTGGTAAGCCTGGTCTGCAGGAGCAGGTCTCGTCCCGGGAGCAGATTGTCACAGATGAGGTGTTGGTTGGAGCGCACTGCCACACCGTTACACACACAGAGAGAACAAAGCACATCCAGGACCTACACCAGGCACATAAAGACTGTAGCTTTAGGGGCACTGCAGGGGAGTTCCCACATGACATGTTCAGAGTGTGTCAGTACCTTATGGTTGCGTCCATGCTTGTCCAACAATGATATGATGGATTTGATGTGGCCCTCTTTGATAATGTTCAGAGCCTCAGGACTTTCCACCAGCACACAGTGAAGCACCTCAAGAATCCCTAAAATGATTAGAGCGTAAAGCACTACACTAAAGAGAAAAGTACTGTACATGCAAGCAAATATAGGTAAACAATCTTTAAATGAGTTCATCATTGACTCTACATGTATATGACCTACCAGATGAAGCCTCAAGCCTCTCAAGCCGGCTGATGAGCCAGTCCAGTGAGCTGGAAAACTGAGCACAGTTCTTTCTGTTGCCCCTGATCAGAGCAGCTGCAGGGGCACACACAAAACAGGAATTTAGAGAGAGAACATAAAACATTTCTGGTAATCTAATGATGAAATGCATTCTTATAACACATTGATATCCAAATGAGTTTAATCAGGGATTCACTCTCTGAGGTTTGTGGAAGTATGTATTTCAGAAGATTACATTTGTTTTTATTGAAGGGGTATTTTAGAAAGCAGAATTGTAGATCCCTCACGTACCCAGCAGCTCATAGAGGGAGTTGAGAATGGAGCTCCAGGCCTCTCCAGCTGCTTGCCCGACAGCTTCAGCGAAATGTGCCGCACTACTGTACACATGAAGGTGATCTATGCACTCTAGCACCAGGCTGATCATGCCCTGAGGGAGCATCACAGTGTTAGTTAGTAATACTATGCCTGGAGATTTGACAAATACCCAGACACTGTCAGACAGGACCAGTACCTCCTCCTGGAAGAGGTTCTGCCGGTTCTTGAGCGCTCTCAGACGATTCTGCTTGACCTCATGTTCCAGCTGCTCGTCGGGAGGCTGGAAGTAGCCGATCAGGTCCTGCAGACTCAGGTTGACCAAGTCTATGGGCAGGTCTGCAGAGGAACTCTTCCCTTTTCTCCTCAGTGTGTCCAGATCCCTGTGCGACAGAGAGGCCACACATCCAGATATAGATGACAGGTACATGCACAAGGAACAATGAGAAGACAGCAGTAACCCACAGCTCATGACAGGTTGCCCCAAGAGCACTGACTGAAGTAAGGGACAAATGCAGAGGACAAATGTCCGTACAGGGACAATATAGGATACCAAAGCCCAAACACTCTTCATGCTATGTAAAATAACGGTGTGTCCCCTTGTTCTATAGGTGAGTGCTGTGTTTTAAATGGACGAACCGGATGAAGAGGTTGAAGAGAAAAACAGAGCTGCGGATGACTCTGGCAGTTCGACTCTCCTCATGCTGAGACCGAGACAGCGTCAGCCCATCATCCATGTGGCCCTCGTGGTGCATGATTGCCTAGTAATGAAAAGAAATAAGAGTGCAATATGAATGAATGATATCAACAACAAAGGCATTTTTAAGTCTTTCTCAAGGTCTGGACCAAGATATTTTTGTGCAATTTTCCACATTCTCCACTTATTATACTTTTACAGCCTTTACCTGGAGAACCTAGAATGAAAAGAAGAGTTCGCTTACCTTTCTCTGCACTCCGCCCATGCGCGCACACTTGGCGTCGACAGTCTGGTAGGTGAGCCACAGACATGTGTCCACGTGCTGGACGTAACAACAGAGTCTCCATATTTGATATCAGGGGTGCCCATCCCATCCACCTCCTTCCTCACTCCAGGGTCCAGCTTTTCCTGTGAGATCATACCACATCTATCTATCTATCTGTAAATCAGAGCGTAATATCTGTATATGTGGTGTGTGGTACCTTGGATGACCTGAAGCAGAATGCTGTGGACTTAATGTCAGCCCTGTCTTTGTCCATGAGCAGCAAAACACGGTCGTGGCTCAGACTCAGATACTTCCCTGTGGTCACATGACGCAGTCTGAATGGCTGGCCCCAGCGTATATGACTCCCACTCCACCTGAGGCGAGATTGGTCACTTGTGACAAGGTTGTGGTTGTGATTGTTTCTATTTAAAAAAATTGTAATACTTGTTTATGTAAAGCACTTTGTGATTTTATCTGTGAGAGGTGTTATATAAATAAAGTTTCTTCTTCTTCTTAATAATAATAATAATAATAATAATAATAATAATAATAATAATAAAATAATAATAATAATAATAATAATAATAATAATAATAATAATAATAATGCATTAGTCTTATATAGCGCATTATTCATTCACTCCATACTTGGTGATGATAAGCGAGGCAACCAGTCACATGAGCCACCAACACCAGTCACACACACACACTACATTTGCCAGGCTTCCTGGTGTTCCCAAACGGTCGACCATCCAAGTCCTGCCAGGCCTTTTCCCTGCTTAGCTTCCGAGTTCTGACGGGATCGGGCATAGCAAAGGCGGTAAGGCCTTTGCTATGTTTCCTTTTGTTTCTTCAATCTGTGTTTATGCTTCAGATGAACATTCAACATCCCTTGACACACAGATGGAGAACTAACTGCATAAAAAACCCTTCACTAATATTTATCTATGCAAGCAAAAAATATATAATAAAAAGTGTGCTTTATAAAAATATGTTCTATGGGTCACATTGTTCTTTCTTCTGATTAATACCATGCATGTGTTTGTTTGCGTCTCCAGGTCTCAAACTGATGGTAAATACCTACTTAAGACGTCCAGTCTTTTTCCCACCTTTTCATCTACACTCTCTCGGTCTACATAAACTTTTCCAACATGTAGGGCCCTGAATAGGTAGGTTCACAAGACATCAGGTCATGCTAAAACAGGGATCACCAATCATTCACTTGGAAGCCACCAGCTCTTTCCAAGCTGGCAAAAGCTTCATAAATACATACCGCTATATAAGTTGAGACCATTTACCATTTACCATACATATTTCTGAGAACGCTAAATACCGGTAGATTACATTTAAACAGATGTTCTTTTTGTTTTTAACATGTTGAAAACCGTCCGCAAACATTTAAGTAAATACTCAAAGAATAAAAAAGACACTCAAGTCTGAACTCAAGTGAAACATGTGTTGAAATATCACCGTGGCAACTAACTCTCCTCCTCTAATTGGCTGTCAAAGCAGTGTCAAAGCATAAGTTGTTCTCTGCCATTTTTGTGATGTAAAAAAGCCCACGGGGTAAAAACAGGCGCAGGCCATTGTTCTAAAGATGAGAAAGTTCGACATCTTGTCTATCACCACAGATTAACTAAGACAAGTAATTTTACACTAGTATCACAATAGTAGCAGAAGTGGTAGCAGTAAATAATCACACATAATTAAGGACTTTAAAATATAAGATAAATGTGGTAAGGTTTTTATTGATTTAAAATGAGTAACATTGTCCAGTCTCAAGATCTGGACCAAGATATTGTTCCAATTTTGTGCATTTTCTTATTCCACCAGGATTATTTCAGTAAAGAGCTTGACAATGCTACTTACTGGACTTTTACTAAAGGCCTGGCCAATCTTTCCGTCTGAGATTATGTGTCATCAAAGTCTAGAGGGTGAACGCATACCAATTAAGATGTCCTTGAAGAAACAGGGCTTGAGTAATTCACTCTCTCCAACAGAATGGTAGTACATGAGCAGCACAATACGCGCTGATTCATACAGTACCGACTCAAATGAAGTGTATGTTAGATTAGTCGGACAGTAGTGATGCTCCACTTCCCTCAGCTGGATGTGCACATGTCCACATTGTTCCTCTCACCATTCAGACACGTTTGAGACCACTGCGACACATGCTCTTCCATAAAACGGCTGCGTGCTTTACTCACATGACTCGGAGGGTCTCCAGTCTCCACAGAGAGCGGGCGTGGCTGGACACTGCGCCGCCTTCATAATGCACCGACCTGAGGATCATGAACCAGGGTTACCGCTAACATTCAGTCAAGACATAGTTTGCAGTGGGTTAAGGAAGTGGGATTTCTGCATACACTGGTTTATGAATGTGTAGGAATAGGTGAGTGATTTTTTTATGTAAAGCCTTCAGTGCCTAATGTAGGTGGAAAAGCGCTATATAAAATGTTTATCCCTGTGTATTATGTTTGTCATTCTTAAATTTTGTATTTTTGTTAATACTTACCTCCTGTGTTCAGATCTTGCTGCCAGCTAGCTCCGTGTCAGCCTCTGCCTGTCTGCCTCTCTGCCAACTCACCACGCCCGTGTCTGCCTCAGCCTACTTGCTCTGAGATCAGCCCTAGCCTACAACATACTTACCTGTTCAATAATAAACCTTTAAACCTTCGTACTGTGTTCGCTTTTGGGTCCTGTGAAACCGTGACAATATGTCCATATCACAAAATCACTCAGGTCTTCTATCTTTCTGAGATGTACATATTTACAAACACAACCTAAAAACAGATGGAGGTCATTTAACAAGTGTGTGCTCATGTGCACACAAGTGGATCAGGAGCAGAGTCATGTTTATATTGCTTAATAATCACACAGCATTATCTCATTCTCAAATCAGATTTGGGGCCCTAAATCTGTAATTCAGGCCTTTTCAAAAAATTGTGCAACATATTTTTGAGCTTGCAGTGGCGATTTAGCACACGTCTTGATAGATGACCCCATGGTATCTTTAAAAAAATGTGCAAAAGTTCAGTTTTAGTCATGATTTTTAATGTAGTTCCATTCTAGTCTTGTTCCTGAGTTCGTATTTTTTACAAATCTTGTTTTGACACATTACTGTTTTGTTCTTTTAGTAAGACAGAAGGTTTGTTTTTTTGTAAGACAGAAGGTTTTTTAGTAAACAGAAGGTTTGTTTACCAAAAGAGTTGTTTTGACACAATTTGATGAAAAAGGAAATTGTGCACACCTATTCTGTTGAATACTGAACACTGTAAAATAATGAAATCCGAAATAAATTGTTATTCAAAACAATTTATGAGTATTGCAATTGTGTCTAATGCCTTGCAGCCCAATGCAAAGTGACTTGGTCTTATGTCGTGTCTATGGATTGTTTGATGGCAGTGAGGTGTTCCTTACCTCCTGTGCTCGTTCCCGAGCTCTCCAGATGGGACGGTCAGACACTCGTCCATGTGACCGTGAAGGAGGCGCAGGACATCCCCTCCAATCAGATAACCTGCCCATGAGAGGGACACCATGTGAAAGAGTGTCTGGGTTTGTGTAGTGGAAGTGAGGAGGGCGCAGTCTCACCTTGAGCTACCTCACTGCCTGAGCAGATGGGGGCCACACTCCACAGAGTCTGCTGGAAGGCTGCGTCCACGTGCAGACTGTCGTGCCATAGGACAGGTGCTGCAGGTCGAGAGCAGGGCACAGGTCAGCACTTTAGCTTTTCAAGTACACCATGGTTTGCTTCAGTAAAGATATAAAGTACTATTTGATTTATAGGCAGGGCAATGGATCAGGCTCTGGGTTTATGTTATCAAACTATTAAGTGACACAATGTCTGAAACGAGCCACAATATATTACAAAATCACTGAGGCCTTTCATCTGACTGAGATTCACACATTATTGCTAAAGCAGCTGAAATGAAATATGCATGGCATCTTAAAAATGCACAGAAGTTCAATTTCAGTCATGATTATCCTCATTTATTTCTATTTCAACGTTGATTCGGTCATGATTTTAAAATAAATAAATCAAATATGTCAACATTTTTGTCAAAAGCTTAAGGAACATACTGTGTTGAAATGGTTTCATGGTTTCATATTATAACTAAGTGAAAATGGCGTAATTCTGCTGAACTATATAATCTTTCCTTTCTCATTTCAAAGCAGCACTAAACCTTAGCTGGGCTCATAGATGTGGCACTCACCAAGTACCTCTCCGACGAGACGCTGACCAGGATCAAGTCATCCCCGACCCGGACTTTCTCTCCCTCTGAGCGCTGCTTTGAGGCCGGATGGATGGTCCACCAGCAGGCCTCCCCTGGACACACAGGTCCATGTCAACACAAGAGCCTGGACACACCACTACAACCACTGCTCTGAAGATGTGCATTCATTTGGCACTGGTACTCAAAAACAAAAAAGGATAATGAAGTGAAGTATAAACCCTGCATTCGAAATCCTCTTTGCCTTTAGAGCTCAGCCAAACAGAATGAGAGCGCAGTAACTGGAACACCTGAGCCCGCATGCTTCATTTCTGTCCCATGAGATTGGTGTGAATAACCTGTGAATAACGAGAGTTGATGTGACTTACCTGTGGTGTCCGCCTGCAGCCCCACGTCAAAGGCCAGTTTGTCTGTGGACGAGCGTGACGTGGACAGACAGCACAGGTACTGCACACAGAGAGCAGGTTCTTCCTTAGAACAAGACTATTGTACACGGTACTTTACAACTGCAAGGACGGTGCTTTCACTGACCATTGAGCTGTAGGAGTGGCGCAGCAGCACAGCGTGTCCATAGAGAAGAGTGCGATGACCACCGCCCTGCGCAGTCTGAAAACAGGCACAATGAGACATGAGGTCCAGAATGAGACATGCTTGGGGAGAATTAGAACAAAAAGTGGCCAAAGCTACAGAAATACCACTGGACACAAAGCAGAGCTCGAGATGAGAAAACAATAACGACAGTATGTCTCACATGTGAGAGTGGGAGCCAGGTGCCATTTGACCATTTATCAAGCAAAGCTAAACATTTAGACTCAGAGAGAAGCACTATTGCAGACAGAAAATACCACACGGGGACATAAGCTGTTGTTTCTGGAACAAACAATATCCTTCATTTATTAGAAATATGGCTAGTTAAATCGTTAATTTAGAAACTTTTCAGCCACTCATGAGTAAACGATAAACCATTTAAATTAAACATATTCGTACAAAAAAGGTATAGTATCTTTAAAGCACTATAGGAGGATTATTCTTCATCTAAATCTGCTCTGAAAATACTTCAGTGACTGAGCATTTTAGCAGCACAGTGTGTAGTAAGAACGAACAGTGAGCTGTGTGCCTGAAGAGTGTGGCATTGAAGTGTCTTAAGCACCAAATACTGTATCACCACAGCAGCCACTGCGGGACCAACACACTGCATATGAGACTGTAGCTCTGCTGTGCGCTCAAAGAGCTGGCCCTAACCATGACCTGACGAGACAGACACCACATACAGAGAGGTCGGGACCTACCCACACTTCCACATCTACATGCTGTGTGCAAACAAGAGAAAACAGTGTTTCAGAGACAGCACCCAAACACCCTGCGTCCACACAACACATCAGCAGTCCACACCGCTGTCCACTGAAACGTGTATCCATTACATGATGGAGGCATTATGAATGCGTGGGTGATCGTTTTTGCTCAGGAGTGAGAGAGCAAGTTACGCAGGATCCGTCGCAGGTGGCAGAAGGGTGTGATGTTTATGGCTCACCGAGCGCTCAGTGGTACGGTTTTTGCGAGGATGTGTGAGTGTGTGTGTTTTTGTGTGTGGTTGGGCTGGACTCACCGCGTCCGCCTTGTCCTCAGTGTTGGCGAGCATCTCCTGCAACGCTCGCACCGACAGAGACTGCTCCAACACAAAGGTGCAGATAGACAGGTCTGGAGGCACATTCTGAGGAGAGACAGCACACTCACTGACAGGGACACAGTCGGTATCTGCTGGAGCTAGACATGCTTATCAACATTTCAGCAAAATAGTTAATTCAGATGTCAAAAAGTGACATAAGATAAGAACTCTCAAGAAGCACTCAGGGGGTGCAAATAGACAGGAAAATATGCAATCAAGTAATATAATTTCACTGGAAACAGAACATTAATGGATAACCAAATTAGAATCAATGTAACCTGTTTCAAAATGTGCCTGTTTGAAATGTATGTTTTCTCATTAGAAAACACCAATATTCTTCCTGTGGGCTGTAATTGTGTGTTGTGAAATACCGGCCTTCACAGATCACAGTGGTGCAGTGGAGCCAGGCTGTGTAGCTGGTCGTACCTTGGAGTTGGAAATGGACTCGAGGAAGCACAGTCTGTTCCCAAAGCCCTCAGCAGCCAGGCACAGCTTCTGCTGCTCTTTATGGAGAGTGGCAGAGCACTGCAGGACCACCTCATCATCCTGCACACAGAGGGGATGGATTGTGAGGACAGACGGACACACTACTGACTCTATGAACTATGGCAGGATTGGATCATGCCGTTTGTACACAAACAACATGGAATTAATGTTGTTGAATTATTATATTATTGACAGATCAGTACACCCAGCAGTCTCACACAGATCCATGTAAGGGCTTTGTAAAGAGCATGTTCGACAGCCCACCCACAGCTATGTACACTCTGACAGCCTTGTAAGGAAGAGTAACCCAGAGCCAAGCTCATAGCACATTCAGACACAGCACAGGGCTCCTCTCTGCTCCTCCACACAGACAGAGCACACTTCCTGGTCCTCCCCACACTTCGAGATCTGAGTGGTCAGACAAATTCCTATTCCCAATGGCCCATTGTACAGCAGCGGACCATTCTCTTTCGCAACATTTTGAGAACAGCCCTACAGCCATATGCTTCATTATGAGTGTCTCTGTGTGCGCTGAGCTCTAAATTACATGCAGCCCTCGCCTGTAGAGCACAAACAGCTTAGAGCTGCCCAGCGCTGACCTGCACAGATCAGTCCGGGACAGAGCAGCCTCAGTTTGAGCTGCCTGCACTGCTGTCCAAATCCCCTGAATCCTGTCCCCTGACAGCGTCGTTACATGCTCACATCTGTTTGATAACAAGGCCTTTCCCAAAACCCCACACATCCAGCACAACACACAGCCCTGCACTGAAACCAGCACCCACAGCAGCATGTCGCGCCCCTCACACCAGTGCCCCGAGTCATTTCCATAACTATTGCCATGACGACAAGCAACGTGCTCATGAGTGATGCCTGCACAATAATGCCCTGTTGTTGTTTAAGAGACAAACTCAGGAGTTACACATCAGCCCATAGAGGACGGCCCAGTCTGCTGCTGCGGACTTTCTATATGGGACATTGCAGAAAGTTGAGGAAGTTTGTTAGTGAGGCCACGGGACCCACTGGGACAAGCGCGGACCGCAGCAGAACTGTCAGAGAGTGGAGCTACACCCTGCTCCAGAAAGTCCGCCTCAGCAGTGATGAATGAGAGAGCTCCCCTCGCTCTATGTAGGCCACAACACAGGCTCACATCACAAGGAGACACAAGCGGTCAGATGCTCTGCTCACAAAATAGGACTTCCACAGGCAAGCAGTATATCAACAAAAAATAACTCCTCTTTCACTGTCAGATTCCAGGTTACATGCTTCAACTAAACTGCCACAAAACTCTGATACTGTGTACAAACATGCCAGCCATACCAAATGCTCAGCTAGAACGCATTATGCTGTATTTTTGCAGTGGATTGTCACATTAAAGCATTTGGAAGAGGACTGAACATATTTAAAGCTCATGTTTTGCTACCTGTAATCAAAGCACAGCAGCATCTCCATGGAGACGAGCTGGCAATGTCCCTCTCCTTGCAAAGTAACGAATCAGGTCACAGAAATAAAAGCACACGTAAATAAATCACATAAAAAAAAACGTATTCTATTTATTGGGTGAAACACAGAATGGCTTTGTTTTGGATCACCCCTCAGTCGTACCAGCCACCTTCACATGGCTGTCTTTTAAAAATATAGAAACTCTCTAGTGTTGTAACCTTGATGAGCCGCCTGCGTGTCACAACAAGCCACAGCTATGAATTCAATTCAATTCAATTCAAGTTTCTTTGTATAGCACATTTAAAACAACTGCAGTTGACCAAAGTGCTTCACAGTAATAGCAGGTCACATAGAAATAAAATACAAGTAAAATATAACATGCCAAGATACACTCAACTAGCTCGTATTGAAGGCCAGGGAGCAGAGGTGTGTTTTCAGTCTGGATTTGAACTGTTCCACAAACTGAGAGGACCTGACAGACAAAGGAAGATTGTTCCATAGTCGGGGTGCTGCCACAGAAAAGGCCAAGGTCATGCGATGTGAAAATGCACTAAAATGCTGAACCAATGTGTAAAAGACAAAAGAGCATTGGT
This sequence comes from Neogobius melanostomus, assembly GCA_007210695.1. Lineage (NCBI taxonomy): Eukaryota > Metazoa > Chordata > Actinopteri > Gobiiformes > Gobiidae > Neogobius > Neogobius melanostomus. The sequence continues at coordinate 2,461,641 of VHKM01000299.1, read as the reverse complement.
CGAGCTCAGTGGTTCCTTGTGGTACCTTTTCCACTGATGTTACTTCGGCTTCCTCACGAGCTCATCTACAATTTTAGACGTTATTCATTTTAGATATCTTCATTGATGATTTAGTAATGCATTTACGTTAGGTGCTTTTTTTTTCTGATTTAGCCATGACACTAAGTTAGGACATAATATAGTTCAATATGGGTCTATTTTGGAGAATGTAAAACCCAGTTTAGTCCTGATTTGATCTTGATCTATACGCTTGATGATGGTATACTTGGAAGGTCAAATATTTTATGATCTGGTCCTTGAGTAAAACAATTCTCTGTTCAGCCTTTGAACCCTCTAAATGTCATCTTCAAAGAGGCTTTAGCTTCAGAAGCACGGAGCCACCCACATGTGACACTGTGCATTGCCTGTGTCCCATGTTGACCAATCAGTGCCAGCATTTACTTTAATCCATGCATTATGCCATCAATCTCATGAAACAATGACTTGAGCGTATAATTGTACCTATTTACTGACATTTTATTTGTATATTGCTTTGCATGAGCATGTTTCATCACCCCACAGCTCTGTTCATGTCTCGACCTGCAAGTGCACCACACACACACACACACACACACACACACACACACACACCAGCAGATAAGTCAGGAGCTGAGTTCTCACTTATGGTTTAGTTCCGTCTGAACTGCGACTGTGAATGACTTGGTATTACACATTAAAGCCTGGGTAACAGTTTTATTCACTAATTGAAGAAAAATAAAAACAGCATTAATTTGCAGGTGTTTTCAGTGGTGAAAAATAGGGTTCCTGGAGCGTTGGAGCGGGACATCGCCACACCTTTCCATAGAGATGCTGCATTATGTTTGGCATTGCATTTGTTTATGTTCCACAATGTGACTTTAAATGAAATAAACGTAAAAACCATTGGAGAAACTTGACGACAGAGACTTTTCTACACAGTAGGTTCTCTAACACAAAGATTACTTATTAGACATGGACAGTGAATCCTATCACAGCGGCATGATGCAATGTCCTCTGTCCACATGGATATTTCTGCTCTGTGCGGCCCATAGAGCAGACGGATTATGGCCTTCAGGGCATTTTTGCTCTTGCACATATCAGCATCATTCACTCTTCAGCAGAGGGTAGTTCTCTGTTACATTTTTACTGTGCTTCTTTGAGTAGTTTTGTCACGCACTGTTTTTGTGCTTGAGTAATATCATTTTTGAAATAACAGTGTTCAGTAAATCTGAGTTATACACTGCCTGACCCAAAAAGAAAAGGTTGCCAAAGGGATTTAACCAACTGTTCTGATCTGGGGTTGCTGCAGTTCAACCAATCAATCAAATATTTATTTCTATAGCAAATTTAAAAACAACTACTGTTGACCAGAGTGCTGAACAGACTAATATACTGTAGAGGAAAACAACACCAAACATATTCAAGATAAAATTACCAATGTACATTAGAGTAACGGTTAAGGACAGTAATAAAATAGGTGTTGAGTGCCTTTTGTTAGTGTCCGAATGCCTTTGAAAAAAGATGTGTTTTAAGCAGTTTTAAAATGCTCCAGTGTCTGTGCAGCTCTAAAATGCTGTGGAAGGCCGTTCCAAAGTTTAGGCGCAGCCACAGAAAAGGCCCCGTCTCCTCTACACTTGAGCCAAGTGCGTGGAACCAAGAGCAGGAGCTGGTCAACTGACCTCAAGGCTCTGCTGGGGGTGTGGGCCTGCTTTAGCTCAGACAGGTGGGGTGGGGCCAACCCATGTAGACATTTAAAAGTGAGCAGTTTGATCAGGTCAAGGTTCAAAGAATGAGATCAGCTGACGGCATGAACATCAATGGATTTCTTCTTCCCTGATGACGCGGGCATATTCCATGAGGACAATGCCAGGATTCATCAGTCACTTTGTAAAAGAGTGGTTCACAGAGCATGAGACATCATTTTCACACATGGATTGGCCACTAAAGAGTCCAGATCTTGACCCCATGCATGAGATCTTTGGGATGTGCTGGGGAAGGTTTTGCCCAGTGTCACACTCTCCCATCATCAATACAATACATCAACACTGGATCTTTTGACAAAGCAGAAGCATATTGAACCAATGCCACAGCAAATGTATGCTGCAATCAAAGCTAAAGGCGCCTAACCAAATATTAGAGCATGTGACCTGGTCAAGCAGTGTAGTTGATTTTCTTCATACATCTTATTATATTACGTACATCATTAGTGTGTGTTTTGTTTGTTCTGTTGTATCAATAAAAAATATATATATTCATAGATTTTTACACTCAAGCAGTTACCCTGTAGGCCTCGTATTTTTTATAATTTACTTGAGTAATCATATGGGTTCCTACTTAAGCAGAATTTCTCTTGAGTAAATATTTATACTCCATATCCACCTCTCTGCTGATGCTGATGTCCCTTCCACCTTATGCACAGTCACACAAATCATTTTATCATAGCAATGTGTGTGAAGTGTCTTGCTCAAAGACACAATGACAGGATTTACTGTGGGTCAACACTTTATCTGTGAACCATGTTTTACTTTTACTGGGATAAGAACAGAAACAGGTCATGTAGGACAGAGGTTCGTCACATGAACTGGATTTAAACTGATGCTGATGGTGCAGTCTCAGTAATGATGTTTGGAGTGAAACAGGTCTGTGGAGGTCTGCAGCTCCTCTCAGTTCAGGAAAAACACAGCTCCCTGAGCAGGTATTGATCAGGGTTTAAAGAGCACTTACCCAGACGGGGTCGGGGGGAGGAGGAGTGGGCACATGGACACGGCTGCAGACCCCTCAGCGAAGTGCCCCCGAGAGGGCACTTCGCTCATTTTACGCTCCAGCTTTTAGACAGACCGGCTCTGAGACACAACTCTAGAATAACCATCCAGTGTTATAAGGCTTTCAGAGCATCCCCAGACCACAACGGAAACTACTCTACAGAGCACATACAAACACAGGTAACACCCCCTCTCCCCACGCTATACCTCTACCATGCACCTACCAGAAGTTTAGCACAAAAACACACATTATTAGGGTAAATAATGTGAACAAAGGGAGAGTTCAGTGCTGTTTGAACCGGGCTGACTCCTGTCCTTGTCCAACAGTGAGATGCCAATATTGGGAGATCTCAGGCGGAACCTTCACATGCTCACAACCATATTCATAAGGCTTCAGCAAATGTAAACTCATTATAACCTAAAGTTTTTTACGTGATGCTTATTCATAGAAAGTCACTATAACTCATCACTCAATGTGGATCCGCTGAAACAACAAGAGCTACACATTCATAGTCCAGGAGCAGAAAGACAATTAGGGAGAAATCTGACTATAATGGCAGTTGACAATTCAATGTTTCCTTGTGAAAATCTCATTATTCTCTGAAAATTGGAGTAAAATAAATCATTTCTTGAAATTGTGATTTTTAGCTCACACGATCACTTGGACACATCAACTCCCTGCCCCAGTCTCACATACAGGACAGCAGGGCAGGTGCTGTATGAGCCACAGCACTGTGAATTTGCGATGTGGACCGGTCTGTGGATACCCGGAGGTCACATGTTTCTGCAGCACCACTCTGCAGCACCCCCCTCCGCTCCCCATCGGTCCAGAGCCCATGGCCTGATGGGAGCCACTCTGTGCACCCCTTACCTGTCACTAGACGTACCATCATGACTAAAAGCCCAGTTCTTCTGAGCTGATAGTGCGGCATCAGCGCAGAACTCACGTCTTACACGCAATTACGTAACACTTCACTTCAGTAGCTTTGTGAAATTCCTCTTAGAAGAAAAAATGGCTGACAGATATTATTATTATGACTCTTTTAGAGCAACACAGAAATGTTGGAGAGTAACCAATGGATGCGCATTGCATCTGAATTTTTACATCATCCATGGCACTGTCATGCATGTTTCCGCGCAGGGGCTTTCCCATTATCATTCGGACTCCTGCTTGCGCTTGATGTTTGGGTCAGATCATGCTAATAACTGTGTTGTACAAAGAGAAACGCAACAGTTCATCAACACACCGACACTAAACTGAGGAATTCAGCGGATCATACAACCGCACTGCGCCCGCATCCACCCAGCATCATCCCCACACACTAACCGCCTCTGCGGTCGAATGACAGCAGAGCTCTGTGGGACTTCACCGCCCACTTCTCTGCCGCCTGTGTGCCGCTGTCTGTGGACAGGGCTCCACCAGCGCGTTGCGGAACGCTGACCACAGAGAGTAGCCCACCGGAGGGTCCTGCCTAATGCGGTAAAGTCCCTGCCCTGAGCACGCGCATAGAGACAGCCGCAGTAGTGCAGCATCACTGCAGCGGGACTTACGGTCCTCAGGAACTGGATCTCGTCCTCAGCCTCCCCGCCCTCGGCCATGCTGAGCTCCCGTTAATGATGCTCCTGTCGCAGCGGAGTGCCCGGGCGCGTGCTCCTGCGCGGCTTCAGGCTCGAGACGGGCAATGAGTCAAACATCCGAACTCAACTCGACTCTCATTGGGCGCCTCACGCACGCGGAGGGAGGAGCTCAGACGGCACAGGTGTTGGCGCGTGTGAGCGTGGATGAGACCCCTACGTCTTGTTTAACTCTTTCCTAACAAGTCTCGAAGACGACATTCTATGGGAAGGCGACTTTAGGGACGTAGGTCCAGTTGAGAACTATTGATCATCCATAAAGGAGTTGGAGGGAAAGAATCTCGTAACAAATCTGAACCCCAACTCTCTCCTCCAAGACATCAACTCTCAAGAAAGGCTGGACTATGACAGGCGGGTGGACAGACAGAAAAGGCGATGGGATTTAGGATTAGGCTATAAGGCTGGAAAATGGGGCAGTTGGTTGGTTTTGCATGACACACAAAATAGATTATTTTCAGTGGAGTTTGTTGAGCTGAACATTGGCATACTTTAATCATGAGAATGATTTGTTTTGTTTTTTTGGTAGGGACAGTGCATGTAAAATCTACGCAGACACGGGGAGAACATGTAAACTCCAAACAGAAAGGCCCGTCCACGTGAGAATCAAACCCAGGACCTTCTTGCTGTGAAGCACGCGCACTAACCGCTGCGTCACCATGCCGCCCAATACCACCCATCACCACTTGAATCACTGCACACGGTTACATTTTGATATTTTAAATCTGCACATGGGTAAAAACTCACACAATGGACTTAATTCCAGATTAAAAAAGAAAGTAATAAATGAAATACTTTCACGTGAAATTACCGCAGGTGAATGTCCAAGAATTATTTTCTTAAAAACTATGAACCAGAACTACATCAAGAATGAAGTAGCCAATTTAAACTTGGATTTGGTCAGGGAGACAGGAGAAAGAGACAGTGAACTGGTTTGAGGCTTTTTTATTATTATTAAAAGAACAAATTTAGGTCATACACATAAAAACAGTGTAAGGTCCCAAAAACAGAGAACAGGAGCAGACGCAGCATAATTAGGGCATGATGTGTTTTCTCTTTACGAATAATGAAATTATTCTGGTTTGAAGTTTTTAAAGTGACAGCACTGCACAGAAATAGTCTGGCAGGTTTATTTTTAACAGCCAGGTGAGCTTAAAAGTAGAAGATGCATTGTGCTTCAAAGATCAAGTGTAGAATGTTGTTCATCCCTGTGAAAAAGCCAGAGTCCAGAGCAGCGTTTGTTTGACACAGGGCCTGTGCAGAGGCTACACGTCAGGGTCATAGGCCAGAATGGGGGCAAGCCACTTCTCCACTTCAGACACATCAATGGCCTTCCGCTGAGCGTAGTCCTCCACCTGGAAGCAAAAACACAGTCAGCTCTGGAACTACGTGAAGGACTGACAAACACACTGTAACTGTTTGTTTTACTTATCAGCCTCACACCATAATGGCCTGACTCATACTCTGGGGAATATTGAAAAAACACATCGTAATCCTCATAGACTCATGGCTAAAACCAGATTTGCACAACTTTTTGGTGTGAGGGCCACATTGGGTTATTGAACTTTCTGCGAGGTCCAGACCAGTTGCTAATTGGGAATTTTTCAAACAAGTACATTTCTCAAATAGACTGTAATTGAGCACCATCTAATTCATTATTTCAGCAGTTCATTAGTTCAACTTTCTTTCTGCTAACTATTAACAGACAAAACACTTAAAATGTGTGCATTTAATTATATTCTTGTAATGTTGCAAGTACCTGCTGAATTAATCAATGAGACGAGCTGTGTGCTTTTATTTTGGCGTGCTACATCGAAACGTAAACTCACTTCTTGGGCGGCGTTGTTATAATTTCAAGTTATGCGTCATGCGTTATGAGTCAATTGTCTAAACACATTAAAAAAGAATGTATTGTATGTTTTTTGGACAAAACAAGTCTACTGACGGAGGACAGAGCCAGTGGTAGCTACAGATGCAGCGGTGTTTGGAGGGTGGAAAGAAAAATCTTGATTTGCATAATAAATGACGTGGGCAAGATGCTAAGAGCATAAAACAATAAAACTTGATTTGTTTAAAAGGAGGAGTCACACCAACCCGACACACTGTCGCGGTTTTGGGGGCAGGGCGACTATTTGTCTGCTCAGGTCTCCTCTCGTCTGCTCCCGTCTCATCTGCTGAGAGCAACATCTACACTGAAGCGACCTGAACCTCAGAACAAGCCCGATAGCTGCACAGTTTGTAATGTTTGCAGCGTACGTTTAGTAGTAAATTGTAAAAAAAAAAAAAAATTAAAATGCCTCGGTCGCCGTTCAAACGCTGTGAGATGGTAGTCTCAGGCGTGTTTTATTTCTGAAAAGAAGTTCTATATTTTGTCAGCGTCCATAGTATTGAAATGTTGGGGCATTATTTCCTCACATTTCTGGGATTATCATTTGTTGAAATCACTTTGAGACACAAAATTAATATTGCAATTGTTAGATTTTCTGTTTGGATGATTCCTTCGAAATACTGTGAATTGCATATACAGTTACAGACAGCTGACCTCCACCTGAAATTATAACATAAAAAAAACTCTAGCAGTCAAACAAACATTGGCTAACACGAGATACCCGGGTGCTTCTGATTTAAGGATGAACTCACCTGCTCCTTGGTGATCTTCCCCACAGCGAAGTATGAGGCCTGGGAATGCGAGAGGTACAGCCCAGAAACAGCCGCTGCAGGCTTCATGGCCAAAGACTCGGTCAGACTGATGCCTGCATAAACCGGGAGCACATGACATTCAGGCTAGTACACGCGTTATTAAATGCATCATATGGAATGAGAGGGGGGGGAGGGATGTCTTGAAGCCCAAAGTGAGGAAAATGAGCAGCAGAAACAGTTTCCAAACTAATCTAATGAATTAGTTCAGAAAGAGTTATTACTTTAAATTGAAACACAGACAAGATAATGAATGCATTGACAATAACAGCAACTACTTATAGCAATTAAGAGACGCAGTCTTTTCCCCCCTCTCTCCCAGTGAAGGGGTTATTATTGTGAGGTACCAGTGTTTTGGTGGATGTTAGCCAGGCTCCACATGGTCCTCTTCTCGGTGTGGTCCGGTTGGCTGGGGTAGCCTGCAGCTGGTCTGATGCCCTGGTATTGAACCTTGTGCATCTCTGAGGTCTGCAGGGCTTCAGTTGAGCTGTAGCCCCACAGTTCCTTCCTGACCCGAGTGTGAAGGTGCTCGGCCAAGGCCTGGACAGACCGGAGGGGAACAGGAGCCATAAACAACATGATTCTACAGTAAGAACATAATTTCATGAATACCTCTGCCAGTCGGTCTGCCAGGGCTTTGACCATGATGCTGCTGTAATCGTCTCCTTTGTCCTGGAATTGCTTGCTGAGCTCCTCTGCCCCGAAAACTGCCACAGCAAACAGCCCAAGGTAGTCGTCCACTCCTGAGTCCAGGGGGGCGATGAAGTCAGACAGGCAGAGGTATGGCTCTGAGCTGGAGGAGTCTTTCTCCACCTGTCACACACACCACACCACACACGCATCAAGATTTATTTATTTATTATGTATTATTTTTATTTATTTAAGTAGGGACAGTACATATAAATGAACATATAAAATATGTAAATATGTCAGATTTTAGCCATAGGCTAATTTTCCATCTGTCCTAGACAGGCTGATGTGAAACTTCACATTGAACATTTAACAGTAAGACACATCAAAGTCACAAAACAATACAGGAAACTGGATGACCACAGGACAAGGAACAATGGGACCACAAGATACAAGAACATTAGGGATCAGTGACAAGAGACTGGACAGGACAGAGGACAGTGAAGACAAAGGACAGAGAGGACAGAGGACAGGGAAGGTTGAGGCAGACGCCGAAGGCGAAGGCGGTTCACTTCCACAAACCCAGAAATCATATTCACTAAATTCATTAATTTCTACAAATATATTAAAATCTAAAAAAATTAATGTTATATTTCACTTATTTAAAGTGCTGTGGTGCATTTTACATGTGATTTTATCAATTATGTTGACAAGTTTGGGTTGATCTTAGCCACTCCTTTAAGTGACTTTTAAATTATTTAAAGCTGGGAGCCTCCCTCACAGTAGTTGGTAGTCTGTTCCACTGGACACTGCCTCTGCTCATGGACCGAGTAGTTCTCGAGGCAGTAGTTCTGTATTTAATCTCTTGTTAAAGGTAGTGGAGCCAACCCGTGTAAGCTTTTACAAATTAAACAATTAAACAACAGTTTTTAAAATGTTATGAAATTTTCAAAGCTCAATAAGTTATATTTGGAAAGGATATTACAATGGTGTTTTTTATCAAGGATTTTCAGTGCCTTTTTGTATAAAGTCTTTCAATTGGTTTTAGAATTGTTAATCCGGTCAGGGACCAACTAATTATACAGTAGCTTACATGGGAAAAGATCATACTGTGTAAAAACATAGCAGCTTGATACAATTGTTGATTGATCGACCTGCGTTTTGGTTAAAGTTGGACATATTAAATTTAATTATTCTTGAAGGAAAAGGTAGAATCTAATTGCAGTTCTTGCTCTCCACACATTGGAGCGGGCAATATTTAACTGTTTTTTGTTTTGTTTTTTTAGAAATACATAAAGACCATTTTCTGTGCATTTGGCTGGAGACATGATCAGGTAAGCCAATTCTGGATATGAGTTAAGGCTGATGTAAGAATTTGGGCTGCTTCCTCGGATGATTTTGCACTTAATAATTGAATGTCTACATCCTTACAAACATCAGGTAAATCATTTATGAATAGAGACATTAAAATAGGCCCCAAGATGACAGGGCCCTCCCTCCTGTGAGATGCTGGAGGTATAGTACCTGCTGGCGCAGACCGTAAAACACAGCTGTTGGTTCAGTGTCTCTGTTGATCAGGCCGTCTTTCCTGTACAAGCAGATGTCATCGCCTCGGGACTGAGCCCGCCAGAAACCCACCAGGCCCCGTCCCTTCAGTGCAGAGCTGTCAATCATCTGATGAAGCATCTTCTGAGCTTCATCAAAAAGACGCTGAGCCTCCGGACCTGCAAAGAACCATTATTAGTCACAAAGCAGTTTCACACAGCATCATAGCTTGCCAGGACGTTTTTTCCTCGTGCCTTTAAAATTCCACTTTAAACTATAATTAATGAAAATATCTGTACCGCGAGTCAACAATGACTGGTCTCCTTTAGGCGCACCAGTCAAATTTTAGAGCACTGCACGCACCAACAGTCTTGTCCTTGAAGATCTTGGGGTATCCTCGGTTGGGGTACTTCCCTCGTAACTGCCATAAATCAAAGAAGGGTTTCCAGTCGATGTAGTCCAGGAGACTGTTGAGGTCGTAGTCCTCAAAAACCTCAGTGCCAAGGAACTGTGGCCGCACTGCACCCATATACACAACAACCCCATCATTAACAAGAGCCCTTTGCCAGCCCTGTGGCGCTCGGGCTAATAATAATAATAATAATAATAATAATAATAATAATAATGCATCAGTTTTATATAGCGCTTTTCTGGACACTCAAAGACGCTTTACAGTTGCATTATTCATTCACTCCATACTCAGTGGTGGTAAGCTACTATTGTAGCCACAGCTGCCCTAGGGTAGACTGACGGAAGCGAGGCTGCCAATCTGTGCCATCGGCCCCTCCGACCACCACCAACCACTCACTCGCTCACTCGCTAGGCTTCCTGGTGTTACCAAACGGTCTCCCATCCAAGTACCGACCAGGCCCTTCCCTGCTTAGCTTCCAAGGTCTGACGGGATTGGGCATAGCAAAGGCGGTATGGCCATTAGGTTAGTCATTTATGGTCAACACAAGCTTGTTTCTTTGCTCTGAATTGTCACCTGGTTTTGCAGAGGACTGCCAGTCGATGTGGAGAGCCTTTTCTCTGGCCTTGTTCAGAGACAGGTACCGGCGATCCTAATGCAACAGAGCACAAGTGAATTAGGAGAGTAACAACAGGTAACTATGCTTCTGCTGCTTGAGTAACTAGGTTTTCAATGCTGTAGTACCCCAAGTTTAGCAATAAGGAGAATAATCGTATGCTACCAAATGATCTAATAGTTTCATAACTGATATCATACTGTACATAGCATAACACATAACAAAATCACTTTTAACCTGTTTTAAATCAATGACTTGTTACATTATACATTGCACACTGTTGAGCCCAACACTGATTACTGGGAAACAACAACGAGACAACAAACCCTGTTCAATGCTAATCATCTGTCAGCAAATCTATGGTGTCAAAGGCTTTACACAGACCAGGGAGTAACAGCTGGGTATTTCTTTGAATCAGTTTGGCCTGGAGAACATGTGCATTGAGGAGTTTTTCTTGGAGCTTTGAGAACTGCGGAAACATGAGCTTAGGTTCATGGTTCACTATGTTGAGCGAGCAGTGTTGTTTTGTAAAAAAATTCTGCTACAAGATCCTCTTCAACACCCAATAAGCCAATAACTACACTAATACTGACAAGCTTGGTTCTTACAATAAGAATAAAAAAGCCTGTTAAAGATATCTGATTTTGCAAATTAACTTTTCAATATTCACTTACACTTTTTTTTAAATATTTGTAAACCTAATAAAATCCCAAATACAAAAAAACATGTGCATTTGAGCTAACCCGTACCTTTAAAGAGTCGTAATGATCCTGTCTGACATCCTCATACTCCTCTTTCAATTCCTCGAAATACTCTTCCCTCTGGGACTCATCCATGAGCTGGGAGCACTGAACACACCCTTTAGGTCACAGAGATCACAGCAGTGTGTAAACTTTAAAGCAGGATAGTGTGTTCTTACCACCAGCACAGCGCGAGAGGCGTCCAAAACATGGACCGCAGGAGAGGTGTAGCGTGGGGCAATCTTCACAGCCGTGTGAGTCCTGACAAAACACTGCAGCTTTAGGCTAATATCGCAGAAAATTGGTCGCTTCAAGATCATATTTTAGAAGCCTGGATTAACCAATTACATTACAAAATCTGCATGTTGGGAACTTGTGATCAGCTGAATCATCAATAAAACATTTAAAGTGCACAGGAGCCATTGATCTGCATACTAAGAAAGCCGCATACTAAGAAATAGATGGAGATTGTAGGAGTAAAAATCATTCTTCTGCTCTTGTGTGCTCTGAGACAACTAACAGAGGACTTTACTTGGACGTAGTGGCTCCTCCGATCAGCAGTGGCGTACTCATTCCCAGCCTCTCCATCTCTTTGGCCACATGGATCATCTCATCCAGGGAGGGGGTGATGAGGCCCGACAGCCCGATGAAGTCTGCACAACACAAACACTCACAGGGACCAAAGAACTGCTGATGGGTGGTTCATTGACAAAATCAGTGTTTGGTATCAAGGTTTCAAGGAGCTACGTTACTTCCTCTTTTTCACTTTGGAGTAGGTGAGGATCCACCCTGACTACAAAGAACAGCTGAGAGATAGCCACAGATTACGCCCATACTCGCTCTGTGCACCTTCACATCACAGTGTTGGTTTAAGCGGTCTTTCTTACCTGCTTTGCAAGCCACAGCCTCTCGGAGGATCTGATCACACGGTACCATCACGCCCAGGTCCACCACTCTGAAACCACAGTGTTGAATAACTCGTTCAAACACATTCTACAGTTCATGCTAAATTCAACATTACCTGAAGTTGTTACAGCCGAGGACAACGCCAACAATATTTTTGCCAATATCATGGACATCTCCCTTTACTGTCGCCAGAACTATGGTGCCCTGATATGGATCCTGCAGATAAAAATTGAAATAAATCCATACTTTTTGTGATCTACTTGAAAAAGGTGCACAAGAGGAGGTGTTGGTTCCCTGTAACATTCTGATCATGTCAAAACATACAAATAAGCGCCCAGACTTACAGTTTCTATAGTTAGTCCTGTGGATTGCATCATCTCTCTCTCTTTCTCCATGAAGGGAATCAGATATCCCACAGCCTTCTTCATCACGCGAGCAGACTTAATTACCTGAAAGTTCACATCAAAGGCACTGTGAAATGTGTCCAGAGTCCTGAGTAAAACACTTGATAAGCCCAGTACCTGAGGCAGAAACATCTTGCCTGCTCCAAACAGGTCGCCCACCACCTTCATGCCGTTCATCAGGGGTCCTTCGATGACGTGCAGGGGCCGCGTGTAAGACTCCTGAGCCAGGCACTCCTCCACATCCTCGATAACATACTTGTCCAATCCCTAACAACACACAGTATTCCTCAAAGCTCTACAAGTTTCTCAAATAACTGTAAAGTAGTCCATTTATTGGAAGACCAGTTCTCTGCCAGTGCTATGGCTTGAGTTCACATCACTACATTCTGAAGACCAGTGGTGGAGGGTGCAGATGTTTTGAGCTGGTTTAAGGCTAATATCTCTGTTATTACTGTAGCAGTCCACATGAAACAAAACGTCAATGTTTTAACTGTCAGCAAAAATAAACTACAGTGAACTACAGTTTCATTTCAAGTCCCACAAGCATCACTGTAGTCAGTTTATATGATTTATATATCTTCTGTTCTAAAATATCTGTATGTAACTCTATGCAGAAGCCATAGAGTTAAATAGGCCTCTGTAATCCATCTAGGAAATTCATAAGCAACTGTTCCAGCTAATAAAATGGTTCTGTACACTGCATCATAGCAGCGTGTTCTGCCTCTGGTCTTGTGTCATGTTGTGTGCCTTTACTTTGATAAGAGCGTACTCCAGCCTCTCCTCCACAGTTCCCTCTCTCCATTCCTCACTCTGAACGGCCTTCTTGGCTCCTTTCACGTAGTTCTGTTAAAGGGGACGATGTGAGTGAGTACTGTACACAGTTCAGCTGCAGACTCAAACTGGTCTGGTACCTGTGCATACGTCAGCAGCTTCTCTGTGGCCTCAGGGTCTCTGTCCCAGATGAGGTTCTCGCACAGCTCCAGCAGCTCTTTGTCAATGTCGTCGTACACCGGCAAATTCCCAGCGTTTACTATGCCCATATCCAGGCCATGCTGCAAAAACAGTTCATTTCAATCTGTTCAAAAGTCAAACATGTTTTAGCCATGTGCGGAGCTTGTATTTATTTAACTGTTATGATTAACACTTTTCCACCATTTCACCAAAGCAAATTCCGAGCCTGGGAACATGTTCACTGACAATGGTAATCAAAATTATTCTGCGCTTGTTATAAATGTGCGAGATAAAGCTAACCTTGATCTTTCTCTCATACTCAGAACCAGGAGTCCGTGAAAGTGAGCACATTTCAAGTATAAATATATCAGACTAAACAATCGTGAGAAAAATTTTGTTTTGTTTTTATAGAATTGTTTATTTTTCCTTTATACATATAAAAAATGAAAATTAAATCATAATACAGAATTAAAAAATGCAAAGATTATCTAAACTAAACTTGATTAGGAGCAGCTACATTTGTGCTGGTGGAAATACCTTGATGGCGTGATACAGAAATGCCCCATGCATGGCTTCTCTGATGACCTCCATCCCTCTGAATGAAAATGACAGATTGGACAGTCCACCACTGACCCGGGCTCTTGGCAAAGTCTCCTGCAAAAAGTCAACAGCATTTGATTGTGTCAGTTAATATCGGCTTTAGTGAGTGAAGGTTACATATAAAGCAATGGGCTCACCTTGATGACCTGCGTGGCCCTGATGAAGTTGACCGCGTAATGGTTGTGCTCCTCCATGCCAGTGCCAATCGTCAGAATATTTGGGTCAAAGATGATGTCGTTGGGGTCATATCCCAATCTGCTGACCAACAGCCTGTAGGCGCGACTACAGATCTCCACTTTGCGCTCCGTGTCTGTGGCCTTTGGAAACACTACAGTTAGGCCCAACGATCTTCAGTACCATTTATTTGTCACAAGAGTAGATAACATCAGATTTGTTGCCATTGTAAATATTTCTAATAAGTGCGGACCTGTCCCTCCTCGTCGAAAGCCATTACCACCACTGCAGCCCCATAGCGCTTTACTGTGGCCGCTCTCTGAAGGAACTCCTGCTCTCCCTCCTTCATACTGATGCTGTTCACGATGCACTTCCCCTGACAGCACTTGAGCCCAGCCTCAATCACAGCAAAATTAGAGGAGTCTATGCACAGAGGAACCTGAAAGAGTGTTTCGTATTATTATTAAAGTCTTATGTTTTATATTCATGTGACAGTAACCTAAGCACAAATACCACATGCTCCTGCCTTACCCTGGCAATATCTGGCTCTGAAGCAATAAAGTTGCAGAATCGAGCCATCGCAGCAGGACCTTCCAGCATGCCTTCATCCATGTTTATATCCAGGACTTGAGCTCCCATCTCCACTTGAGCTTTGGCGACGCAAATTGCCTCCTAGGCAGCAGGACGTATACATGTCAGATACACTCAGGCTGGACCAGACATGTCTAAGGAATGGCTCTTACCTCAAAGTTACCTGCCATAATCAGTTTGGCAAATTTACGTGATCCAGCTACGTTACAACGTTCTCCAATGTTCACAAAGTTGGTGTGTGGGCCAATCCTGAAGGCCTCTAAACCTGGAAAAATGCATGAGGTAGCACAGTAGTCAGGGAAAAGTGGAAGTCAGGAGTAAAAATCTCAAAAGAAGCTCAAGGATCAAGGAGAATCATGTCCAAAAAGAGAGCATGACCGGAGGAGCAGAATATACCTGAGAGCTGGAGGCATTCCTGGTAGAGTTGAGAGGGGGGGGCTCTGGGCATAATGTGCCGGACTGCTTCACTGATGGCCCTGCATCATAGAAGACACACTTTTAGATGATGACCTCTGCCAATAGCTGCACCTTGTGCTGCTCCCAAGTATGACCTGATATGTGCTGGAGTGGTTCCACAGCAGCCGCCCACGAGATTCACTAGTCCATCCACAGCAAACTCCTGCTCAGGGGCCAAAGACATGGATCCAATACAGTGTGTGGGTGTATTTAAAACGCATTTTTACAGGACTGGCAAACTACCTTCAGATTGGAGGCAGTGACGTCAGGGGTCTCATCATAACCTCCAAATGTGTTGGGCAGACCTGGCATAGACACAAGTGGTCAAACACAGCTGTAACTTGTGCATTCACGTCTGATTCATGAATGCTTTAATCACCTGCATTTGGGTAACACAGCACAAACGCAGATGTGCTTTTCCCAATGGCCTCGATGAATGGCCTCATCTCTGTCGCCCCTAAGGCACAGTTCAAACCCAAGCTACACACAGCAGAGACCGTTAGTGGGAGGAGTGTGTACAGACGGAGGTACAATGTGATTATAACTCACCACAGAGGTTTAGTGTGTGACACACTGACCACAAAGGCCTCGCTGGTTTGTCCCGACAGAGTCCTGCCGCTTCGGTCCACTATAGTCCCTGAGATCTGCCCCCACAGACAGTCAGCTTCTACTCAGAGCCCACATCCCCCAACAGAAGAGATACTTACAAAGATAGGTTTCCTCTCGTACTGCTCTTCAAACAGCAGATCAATGGCAAATAAGGCGCCTGGAGACCAAACAGTGTCCAATAATGTTAGCTCACCTTTCACTGGAAATGTAGTTCTTAACATTACGTCAGAGTTTTGATATTAACCATTTAAAAAAAAATCAAAATCAAACACAGCATATAAGGAATTTAAACTATATGCAACTTGGTGATACCTTAGCATTGGCAGTGTCAAAGACTGTTTCCACCAACAAGATGTCCACTCCTCCGTCCAGCAGCCCCCGGACCTGCTCAGAGTAGGCCTCCACCAGCTCATCAAACGCTGACCACAACACAGTCATCGTGTTACATGGGTTAGAAGCACGCCTCTCTTATCACAAAAATAAATAATCAAATCAAGCTCTGTTCACAGGGCTCTGAGTGTCTTACTGATGTTCCTGAAGTCCGGCTTTTCCACAGAAGGGGACACGGACAGCGTTTTGTTGGTGGGACCCACTGCCCCTGCCACATATCGCTTACAGCCTGATCAAAGCAGTGCACATAGTAAAACAGCTTGAAAACCCAGAGTAGCAAAAAACCATGCAGATTAAAGCAGAAGTGCGCTGTCAGGGCAAAAGAGTGTGTTACCACTGAGTGTGAAGACATCGTCTGCAGCCTTCCTCGCCAGTTCAGCAGACGCCTTGTTCAGTCGATAAGCCTGAACACAACACAGGAGCAACGTCATAAACTGAAGCACAGGCACACACTGAATGTAAGAAATTATGACAGGACAATGGTCATGCTTTAGCTGAAACAGGGACATATAGCAGTATATTGAAATGATCATGATCACCATACCATTATTGGATTAAGTATAGTTCAATCCTGTAAGATTTAATTGAATTGAATTTTAATTAAATATACTGTGTCAAAACGTACACTGAAATATTGCAAAAATATTGTTATTACATTTTTCAACATAGCATGCAAATACTTTACTTATATAAATGACCATAATCTAATGATAGCAGTTAGAATATTATGAGATAATCATAATATACAGGAATATGTCTTTAAACTCGTGTTTATGTAAAGGTTATGAGGATGTTCTAACCTCTCCTTCCCTAAAAGACAGAGGTATTAAAAATGCTGTTTTCATTAAGTACTGTGCTGAGTGCGAATGTACCAAGTGTTCCAGTTTGTAGTCGGCCTGTGCCACTGAAGTGCTGCTGAAAGTGTTAGTCTCGATGATGTCGGCCCAGCCTCGAGGTACTCCTGTCAGGAACACATAAAATCTCTGTTACTCCACCACAGGGAGAGCCCCTCTCAAACAGGGATCAGTTAAAACAAACTTTCATGAGGACCACTCTGGGCCTGACCAGTCTGTTCTGGGGGGATTGAGTTGGCCTGCAACAAGCAATGTTATTATCGATAAATTATATCTCAGATAAATTGCTATCTCGGCCATAATGTAGACTTAGTACCAGATAAAAGCCCAAAGCCACTAAAATGAAAACAATGAGTTTTCTTTATAAGTACATATATGCTTTAGCCAGAAGTCCCTTTGTAGCCTGAAAGCTTGTTTTGTGTCCCACTGTATTGCTTGATGCAACAGGTTAGTTATGGGGCTGTGATACCTTGTGTATTTGGTAGATGATCTGAGGCTGTGTGATGCTGAGCAGGTCATTGTTTCCCTTCAGAGAGACAGGGTGCTCTCTGAACTCGTTCCCTCTGAAGTCCTCCTCTTCCAGCGTCTGCTGCTGGATCATGGTGCCCATGGCTCCGTCCAGGACCAGGATCCTCTGCTGCAGCAAGGCACGCAGCTCACGCTCCACAGGACAGCAGGAAGCAGCTGTTCCAAACATCATTTTTACTGTGGTTAGGGTGTTGGGTTGGTGAATGTGGAGAGTTAAATGGTGTGAACAGTTACTTTGCAGCAAAGCTTCTTTAACTATTCTTGGTGCAATATTTGCATCTTTTGCTTTGATAATGACTGGAGCTTCAAGTCCAACTAGAACTAGAACAACAGTGAACGCTAAAACATTTACAGAACTCACCAAAATGAACTCTCTAAATGTGATCCAACAAGTAACAATCATTTGACACTATAAAATGTAGAAATCGTAACAATTATATTTTTCAGTCATTCATTCTTTTGATGTCAACCCAGCCTGCCTGTCCTAAGCTGTCCTGGGACAACCTTACTACAACCAATCAGAGATGCTGTCTGGTAGACGTGGGCTGCCCTTTCAGACCCTGATAAACATGAGGCCATCATTGAACTTCCCTTTAAGACCCAATCGAATGGCCTCCGACTCCGAGAGGTGTCCACGTACCCACGTGCGCACAGACACTGCTCTAAAATGCACCAAACTGTGTAAAAGCCTAAGTTTACCTGCGCTGCGGGAGAGTTCGCGGAGGACATTTGTCGGAGCCATCTTCCGCGCCTTCTTAGCAGCACAGTGAATGTAGACCGGGGATCGAACTTTTTACAAATCCAGTATAGACCAACCCGTGTTTATGAAACATCCACTTCCGGCCAGAGCACTTCACAATAAAACCATGGATGCAGCTCACACGGGTCTGCGAATCTCAAAAATAATATTTCTACGTTATTTTTAAGTAGTTATTTTTAAGTATATTTCTAAGTTTCAGTTTTCATCATGGAGTAAGGTTGTTGTTCTGTTTTACCAAAATGTATGCCAATGAATGAACACACAATTATGCAAGAACTTACATGAAAACAAATTCTTTATTAAAAACAAATCAAACATGACTTTTATACAAATAGATTATTACAAATGTAGCTTGTCAGTGCAACAGTCAGTCCTCAGAGGCTCCCTTTAGACTGGAGCGCGCACTCTTCTTCTCTGCCTGGCCCATGGCGCGGTACAGCTTTTTGCGCAGCTCCCTTTGCCTCTTGGCTTTGGCTTCCTCCTGCTGGTTCTTCTCCTGCAGGAACTCTTTGTGCTTGGCGTGTTTCGCTGTCTTCGCCTTCTTAGTTTTATAGTTATGAACTGTGCCCAGGGCCTGGAGGAGGGCTATCACCTGCAGAGAGCAGCACATCACATGAGCACAGATGAAAGCTTAAGTGATTTCAGAGTTGAGAGAGGCAGGTCTATTTGAAGTTTAAAAAAATAAAAAATAAATAAAAGCAACTACTGCCAACTACTGCCAGTAACACAAAAACAACTGGGCATACACTAACACTGCAGTAATGTAAATTGTTGAACTGGTGTGGCTGCATTTTACACTTGCCTTCCTCTCGTGTGGTTCTCGGATCACACTCGGCCTCTGGAGGTCCTGGGGGTCTTCCCTTTGGGCTGCTGTTGCTTGGGCTTGCTCTTGAAAGGGAGGGCTTTCTGGAGCTCTTTCGGGATGTGCAGTGGGTTAAAGCGCCGGGGAGCACGCGCCACGGGCTGAAAACACATATTTACAGGTCATATATTAGAATAAACATACTATTACTATACAATAACAGCCATTTAAATTATTTTTGATTATTTCAAAGCTTGGTCTTGCTCTTTTTAACGCATCCCACAGTATAGGACACAAAGACCATCCATAAAGTTGTAAGATAGGGTAGCTGGGTGAGGGCTTTTTGAATGGGGGCTATCGCCAACTCTCAACTGGCCCATTCTACGCTCTAGCTTTTTAACGCACAACACTATACAGGGGAAATAATAATAAAATAAAAACTGTAGTGGAGATGGGAATGACAACAGGGAAAATAACAGGACCAAAAGAGAATTATAACACACAGAATATAATATGCCTGTCCCTACACAAGTCAAACGTGTGATAAGAAATGTCAATAATTTTTAATATAATAATTAGAAACACCATTAGACTGACAATGGAATATATACCAGAAATAACTACAGTATAAACCTGTAATTAATCTCCAATTACATCTTTAAAAGTCAGATTAACAACATAGTAATTCTTTTTTAGATATACTTTGTCCAATCAATTGTTCTGTAACAAATGTACCGAGCTGCTGTTATGCATTTAAATGCTCTTCTTGGCAAATTTTGCTATGTCTGAAGCTGATGATTGCATCGTTATAAATCTGTATCTGTTGTACCTAAAGTCGATGTAATTTACAACTTACAATTTAATATGCTATGTAAATGTATATTGAGTTGAACACGGGGTAGGCACTTATAAGCTTATTGCTTCAGCCTACTCCATTTTGAGCATCCGGAATTGTATACATTTTGAAAGACAAAATGAATGTAAAATTGCTCAAAATAAACTAACTAAACTAAAAACTAAACTAAGCTTAAAACAGAGGCCTGGACACTTTTCAGTTTGGGTTTGTTGAATGCTGTGTATCGCATAACCCTCAAGCATAGTAGGCTTGGTAGCTGCCAGTAGTGGAAGTCAGATATTAATCTAACAATACAAACTTTTACAATCCCATAGCCAACAAAAAAGCCTGATATTTTTTGGCAGTATGAAAGATTTTAATCATTTTGACCAAAATGATATTAAATAAATAACAATAAACCCAAGCCCCATTTAGAAAAGTAACTACAAATAGAACTGAGTCCCATTCTTATAGATTTAAGCTGATGCTGCAGATTTGCACTGTGTTCAACTGAGTTTTAGGCTGAGAGCCAACATAGCCATCATCTAAAAAGCGCAAATATCTGCTCATATAATGGCAGAATCTATTTATATATTTGCAGTGGGAGTGCGGCCGTGTACCTTGTAAAGAGAGTCGGTGTTGGGCTTGTTGCGGATGCCAAGTTCATATTTGAGCTGGCCCAGAGTCCTCATGCCGGCCCAGCCATCCTTCTGTCCCACCGGCAGCAGCAGTGACGTGACCGGGTTGTACAGCTGCGGGACAGTCACCGGGTACCAGGAGCGTAGGAACACAATATCTGCACAAAAACAGGACATCATCACACAACAGGCAACCAGATTTAACTACAGCCAGTCCTTTCCATGTCTACAGTAGTGTGTGCTCACTCAGGACGTCAAAATTACTTTCTCACCGCTCATGAGCAGGCGGTCCTCAAAAGTGGCTCTGTAGGCTCCTGTGGGGGTGGACAGGGCCTTTTTTATCTGACCTCTGACGCCGGACACAGTTCGAATAGAGGCGCCTTCAAACTTGGCCACTTCCAGCACGGTGTTGAACATGCCCTGCCACAACAATACACATTTGAGTTTGTGATTTACAACTAAGGATACTGACAAAGCAGTGGCGAGTGGTAGAAATCTCACCTTAATGAAACTGGTGTTCTTGAAAATCTTGTAAGGGTAACCCAGGAGTTTGAGCTTCTTCACAATGGTCACAGACTTGTCCACGTCTAGAATGACCCCTGTGGCTGCAATGCGGAAATTAGCCTAAAAAAAAAAAAATCAGACTGTTAGTACGGGACCATTTTAGGAAACACTGGTTGAAGAATGAGCACTGATTACCTTGATTCCTGCCACAGACTGGAGAGCCAGAAAGCCTGTGCCCTGGGGAGTGATCGGTCCTGGATGAGAAAACAGGACACGCATTTAGTGCAATATGTAGTGACTTGGATGTCCAACCTAAACCCAACAAATGAATGATCGTGGCGTCATTTTGGCACAAATAGAATTACACTCAAAAGCTGCTCTGTTCTCCTCAATAGGGAGACTCTCACCCCAGATGGAGGCCCCACAGTGCATGTGCTGTGGGGTGTATTTGAGCAGGCGGTGGCGCCCATTGTGGTCCTCGATGTGGTAGAGGGGGATGGTCTGGAAGCGGCGCCAGCCCAGAGAGAGTATCAAGGGGTCCCGAGTCTTCAGGATTCGCTCGTACCAGCGATGCTTTTTAGGCGCATCTGAGGGTCACATTATAAGAAATATTAAAATCTACCGTATATCATTATCTGCATTCAGATTTGACGTATTGTACTACATGTTTCTATGGTTTGATCCAGTCTATTGGGCTGACATTCAATATCAATGTCACAGAGTGAGAACAATTTTGCTTAAATATCCAATGACGTTATTTTTTCCTCGCTGCAAGTGTCGTTATGTTGGCAATTTATGTTTTAAAATTAAAGTTCCTTTAGATTATTTTTGAAAAGAAAGGAGAAGACAATAGCTGAAATATGAACAGCTAAACTAATACAAAAACATAGATAGAAGATAGGATAGATAGCCGGTGTTGCATTCAGCCCCATTCATAGTAATGATCCCGATTGGTTTGCGAAATGAACATGGTTGCTCAATCTACTCCTACGACGCCTATTCCTATATACGCACGTTGAATGTTATCGTTTACTGTCGGTGATCCCTCATATGCACACTACGCCGGAGGGCAAAAGGTTCACCTCCACAATCAACACAGCCCACTCAAAACCTCGTTAATACTGTATCTCGAACAACATTTTAAAACATCTGCCGGCAAAACAGTCACTTGACAGACTATCTAACAAATTTAAACTGAAAGAGTCGAGGATCAGGAGCTACTGCACTAATCGGACTGCTGCGAGCGAAAAGCCCATTTTATCCGTGCCAAATACTACAGACACAAACGTCATAAAAATTTTAAAAAACCTCTGTGCACCTAACATTAAACTACAGTCTAAAGTTATTCTTAATACTTAAGTCTACATTTTTACCTAAACCAGTTTAACAATTACATTTAGGCTATTACTTTATTATCATAATCAGCACTTAATAGCATTAAAATCACAGAGGTTCACCAAAAGCAGATGAAAGCATCCACACAATTTGGACAAAATTACCTGTTGTACATTTAGAAAGTGCTCGTTTCAAAAGCCTGATGTGACCGGACTGTCCTCACTTGTACAGCATGATAGGAACATCTACTGCGAGGCTTTAGACACATGTAGGCACTTGATTGTAGTAACTTTTCTGTGTCTGTGCATGTGGAGTAGGTTTTAATTTTCTTACCTAATAACGTGAAGTGAGCAAATTCACTCATGGCACGGACGCTGATTCAGTCCCGTTCTTCATGTTAGATCTGATCTTTAATCAATGAAACTTCATGTTCCTCTCCTTCCTTGGTTTGTTTGTGTCGCCTACAGGGGCGTGTGTGTTCACTACATTGATTTTATTATATTAAGCCATATTTAGCACGACCTTTTGTCCGAAGTTTTCAGCTAATGGAGTACGAAGGCATGTGCTTTCCTTCTGCCCTCCAGTCGGCGCCGCGGTTCAGAATCATGTGCGCATAGGGCAAAAAGGTGGGCGGACTGGCTACAAGCCTCCACAGTGCCCCAGAGCCTGTCAATCATAGATTTAGGCTTCCACTTTTTATTTCTAATATACAAAACCAGCGTGGTTAAAAATATGATACACAGCCCAGCGTTGTCACATGGGTCATGGCAATTAAAAAAAAAACAAAAAAAAACTCTTTGGAGCCAGGCTTTTAAGCAGTTTAAACAAGGGCCAAAGCTACAAAGGAATCCTGTTTACTAAGTGTCTTTTGGAGTCACCTGTGGCCACCAGGGGGTGGTATTCCACCAATGTCAGCTCCCCGCCATGAGGACCAAAGAGAAGGGCTTTCCTCGCCCAATGTACAAAAATCACATGCATTTCAGAAAATGTTTGAAGAGATCTAAAGAACAGGATTACCATTCAATTTAGTTGTTTGCAAAGATATTGTACAGCCTAATCAGTTGCAGACAAATAATTTGCCAATTGCAACCATTAACAGCGGAATTTCGATTGCTATGAACTGGGCAGCCCTTTGCAACACTGAGATGTGAGCTCTGACCTGTAAATACCCCACGTTGCCTTCACTGGAGCTCAGTCCTCCGAGGATTATGGGATAGTGTGGGTCGAAGTTGGTCACAAACTCGCAGGGCAAAGCAGGGATCTCCAGCCGCACGTACATGCCTGGCCGGAAGCCTTCATACTGCACTCTTGTCTCATCGTCCACTGCCTCGAATTCGACCCGGTTCAGCTGCACACAAAAAAAACAGGTTTAAATGGCCGCTTATTCAAAAAGATCCACAGCAGGGTCATGTCAAGGCACCTCGGCCTGTTTTTGCATCTCCTCCTTCAGGTCGTCCAAATACGTGCCCTCTCCGTCATCGTACTCCGAGTCGAAACGCTGTTTTAGCCGCCGCTTCCTCTCCAGTCGCTGCTTCCTCTGCTGGTCGTCATCAGTTTTCCCCTGCGGCTCGTCCTCATTCTCGTCTGTATCACTGTCGCTCTTAGCCTACAAAACAACCACAATGTTACTCTGGATTTCTTATGCAGGAGAAGACTATTTACCATCAGTGCGGGACCCGGTGACATTATGGCAGTATTAGTCATTAGTTTGGCAATAACTGAAGAGGGTTAAGTAACCTTGGCGTCCCATCTGTGGGATAACATATGTCTGTCTGACTGGCCCAGTGATAATGTGCTCTAGATCGGGCAGTGCGACCCAGTGATTTATATATGCTGATAAAAATGCCATTCCTTACTGTAAAAATTATGGTATTTTGATTTTTATAGGGCCTGACCTGATGCACAACCCAACACACAGATGAAAGTTTATGTACCTGCTGCTCATCTTCTTCACTCTGTTTCTTATGAACCTCTCCTGTTTCCAAGTCCTCAAAGTCCCCATACAACTCGTCTGAAAACATAAAACAATTAGGCCCAGGAACAATTTATAACAGTTCAGACACGTACAAAATCACAGGCAATCAACCAGTGCATGTAATGTTTTTGTTTGTGGTCGTTTCCAGGTTTTCTCACCTTTGATGACTTACAGATGGGCATCAAAACCTACAATTACTTTATCATGTGGTATAATACAGTATTAAGAAACGTAAAAGACAAAAATCGTTCTCTTTTCAACTTCTGCAGAATATTCAGAGAAAGGCACAGAGGAAAAGTGAATAAATCAGCTTCTATTACCGTCCTCCTTGAGCAGAGTGGCAGCATCCTCGCTCTGCTCCCACTTCCCGGTCACAAAGCAGTCTCTGATAGAGTCCACCACCTGAGCACACACCACAGCGGGTCACTGAGCTTTATTTACTGCACTTCTGCCTGACTAACACAACAATGTCCTCTTCAACTGGATAATTTAAATATTGTACTCAATATTGAATAAATGGAAGGTCAGATACAGGTCCTAAAGCAACGGTCTGGTTGTGCTCCCACCTGTTGTAAATCCCAGTTGGAGGTGATGTCTGGGTGGAAGCGGGAACAGTCCAGAGCATCAGCCTGGACTCTCTTACTGTTCTGAGGCCGACTGACTCGAAACAAACCGCCCAACTCCTCATCTTCATCTTGTGAGTCGGCAGCTTCTGCCACTGTGATTAGTCAGAGAACAGGTTAGACAGCAATAACTTGCACCTCTACTTTACTGGCTACAATTTCAACAGCATCCCTACAGCTTACATGTTTGTAAATGTCATGCTCAGAGTTCTGTTGTATTTTGCCTAGATGCTTGTGTTGTGCCAGACATACCTGTGCCATACACCAGTTTACGCAGATTCGGGGCTGCTTCTTGTTGCCGTAGAAATGCTTCTGATGCTTTCTGCTGAAGGCACTGTTTCCAGCGCAGGGCCCTGTGTACAAGGGTTACAGACTAAGCTCTTCATTGCACAGGACTGTAACCACCTTTCAAAGCAAAGGGCTTACCTTGCTCCTCTTCTGACCCCTGCTCCTCTTTATCATTATCTGAGCCTTCCGTCTCCTGACCATCATCATCGTCTGAGCTTTCCTCATCAGAGCCCTCCTCATCCTCGCTCTTCTCCAGCTCATCCTCACTGTCGGCGAACACAGGAACCTCTGGCGTCTGCTCCACTTTCTGTTTCTTCTGGGGGGGCGCGTCCCTCTCCCTGGTCTCTCTCAGAAACAGGCTTATGTCTTCCCCTTCGTCATCTCCTTCCTCCTCCCCTTCGTCATCCCCTTCCTCCCTTCGTCATCTCCTTCCTCCTCCCCTTCGTCCTCCTCTTGATCCACCCCTTCATCCTCCTCTTCCTCGCTGGACCCGCTGTCTTGGTCCTGGTCATCACCGAAGACCACTCTCCTCCTGCTCCGGCCGGTCTCTGGGTCCAAAACAGTCTCCTGCTGGAACCTACACCACATGCATCTTTTTAGTCACTACTGACAAACTTGCTGTGTGCACAACAATATGAGCAAACAACAATGACATTTAGCAAATATTCAATGACTGAGTGAATCTCACCGGCCCTGATCCTCCAAGTCCTCAGGGTTGAGAGTGGCCGAACCACTGAACAGGGACACTTTACTGGCGGCCATCTTGGCATCTAAAGTCGCGTGTGTGTCGAGGAGAGACTGGACAAGCTCCGTAGTGGGACGCACGTCTTCCTGCAGTGGCACAGGCAAATGTTACAATATAGGAATGAGGAAATGCAGTATGACGATCTCTAAATGCCCTCTCAAATGCTGGAGCGTGTGATTTAGTCTTTATATCTTTTACCTGTTGCTGCTTGACGTGACTGGCGGGGACGTCCACATACACGGCGTCTTTGTCATAGACCACACCCCCGACTCCTGCCATGGGGGCGTACAGCAGCCGCTCCTTCTCATTCAGGGCCCGCTTCTTTTGGGCATCGGGCAGGGGGCACGGGTCGGCCAGGAAGTTCACATCAGACACCTGGTAATCCCCCACTCCTGTCCACCACAGAGTTTTAAGTCGTAATTATTGACTTGTATCTCATTATCGAAAGAGTCATTCAGATTACATTACCTGGAATATGAATGCTAGTCTTGTTCTTCAGGTACGTCCCTCGCAGGTAACCATACAGAGACACTGTGCGGTCACACTTGGGTTCGGTCCTGATCTTTTCCAGGTCAGTAAGGTCCTCCATTCTGTCAACACAGCTCTGTTGTTAACATCTAGATACTATAACTCATACATCAAGAGAATTAACCAGTAAATGGGGGTGCGCTTAAGATTACGGCGATAGAGTGAGACATAGCGTGTACTCACCGGTCGGCCAGCACATATGGGTGGGACGTCTGCCACACCAGAGGACGGAACTTCATCACAGAAATGAAACGGCCCAGATTCTTCACCTCTTGAGTCTGATACTCCCCGTACACCATCCCCGACAAGTAAAACAGCTTTGCACCCTGCACAAGCAAGCACCCAACAGCTCAGTCACCACACACTTTGGTCCCTTTACTATCATTGTTGACATGACTTTTTGCACCATTGGAAATTGGAAAAGGAATCTAGTGTGAGAATGAGTTTAATTGCGGATAATGTTGTGTAGGGGAAACAATGGCGCTGATGAATTGGCTTTAAAAGATCGCTTTCTCTCGGGTTGGCAGTTTTGAAATAGAAGCGCCAAATGTACCTGGTAGACCTCAGTCCAGAAGCGGTGCTTGAGGTTCTTCTTAGTTTTGCGCAGAGTCTTGTTGTTCTTGAAGGCGTCGAGGTGAGTGAGCACTCCCATGATGCGAGGGAAGCCGTGGACCTGGCAGATGTTTAGGAACTCAAAGGTCTCCATCTCAAAGCCAAAGCTGGCATCAATGAGCATTAGCACCTACAATCATGTTACAAAAGACAGAGTGAGAAAAGTTCAAAGTGTAAAGTGTAAAGTAAAAAGTGTATAAATCTCACCAGGTCTGCGACTTTGGCCAGATCGATCATGGTGTTGATGTCATTTGTGCACTCCATGAAGGTGAGGCGACGCTTCTTTCCTGCAGGACACAGGCACAGGAGAGAATCAGCATGAGTCAACAGCTTCCCGGACACGTCACAGGGGCACACTCACCTGACACGATGGTCACAGGGCCAGAGATGTCGCCCAGCTTTTGCCTGGTGAAGCTCTTGATCAGACAGCGGATCAGTGTGCTTTTGCCCACTTTGGGAGGTCCCATCACCACTATGACCACAGGAGGGGGTTCCAGGGGGTGCGGTCAACCAGGGGGATGTGGTGCCTCTTCGCCTTTATGTCCTGGGCCCTAGAACAGTCCACAAAATGTCGATCAGTAAAGTGCTTGCATTATTGTAAATTGTAAACGCCGAGTGCTACGTGAAGGAGCCGACCTGTGGAAGGTTTTGGCCATGCG
The DNA here is from genome assembly GCA_007210695.1 of Neogobius melanostomus. Classification (NCBI taxonomy): domain Eukaryota; kingdom Metazoa; phylum Chordata; class Actinopteri; order Gobiiformes; family Gobiidae; genus Neogobius; species Neogobius melanostomus. The sequence goes on along the minus strand of VHKM01000299.1, from coordinate 2,433,825 downwards.
CACAGCAGACTGCACACTGAAGGCCTTGGGGTTTCGTCTGCGCTCATCTTCTTCAGTGGACGGACCCTGCTTCTTCAGCTTCTTCTTCTCTGCTTGGGGCCCACTGTGCTTTTGCTGGTGCTTCCTCTGTTTCTTCACTTTCCCATCCATTATGGCAGCTGGAACAATCAAGAGATAAAACAAAATGACAATAAATACCCTCATTTCTTTCTAAATAGCCTACAAAGGGTTTATAAAAAATGACCTACGTTTAAATACAATCAACACATTCCCTCTCAATCAACCACAAAGCCAAAGCCTGTCAAAGCAGCTGTCATTCTGGCCTATTATGTCCAAAACAGCATGGTACAGCAGTGAAATATTTGGGAGAACGAAGCCCCTGCCCTGTAATGCCAGTGTTTACAAGAGTCCTGTGAAGAACTGTCGCTAACCTGTCGCTAACAACACAGATGTGGTCAGCTAAAATAACACGTCATAATGCACAACACACTCTGGTCTCTAATCAGTAGTTAAAACATGCGGAATCCTACCTTGGGCTCAGCAGCGGCTCCGACAGAGGCTTGTTTTCACAGTTCACGTGCGCCGCTACCTCGGACCCGGAAGTGAACGGGACGAGTAGAAACATGTGCGCTGAATGGTTCCGCTGTTTCGGCACAGTACACAAGAGCGCCATCTGTAGGACAGGATACACATACAGCCATAGTTTAGTTTTTTTCTCTGGCACAAAAAAAATATTTCATAATGGCTGTCAAATAATTTCGTAACAGAATTTAGACAGATGGCAATAGTTGTCAAATTATTATCATTTTATTATTATTATTATTTTATTTGTATTTATTTTTTTAAGATAATTTTGACCATTCTAAACTGTGGACATACCAATAAATCCATTCCAGATACTTGGTTTGGGGCTTTTGAGAAAGCTAATAGTATCTTACACATAAGCTAAGAAAAGATATGTCTATTTCATTTATACAGAGAAGAGAACTCAGTGATGTGTAAATTGAGGGTTTCAGCCAAATTTGTTGATGTATCAAAAGCCTCCACTAGATGGCAGTCGTGAGCAGGCATTGCTCTGACATGGATGGACTTCACTTTGATAGTGTACATTTTCAACAGGAATTTAAAGTGAAAATTATATAAACCATGCAAGAAACATAAACCGCAAAAAAATTCCTCTAGCATAAAGTTTTTACCATAATATTCCAAGACACATTATGGATGGCCTAATGTGTCATGGTGCATTAGTCTCTGAGGAGGTTTTTTTTTCATGTTCATTTTGATGCCTGATCACATCACTGACAATATTCTGCTTCTCTTTGTAATGTAGTCTATAGTATAGCCTACAGTCTATATGATCCTTTTGTAAACATTCTTTCAGGGTCCACTACTCATTTTGAAATATACAGCCACAACAATCCTCACATAAGTGGGGGACCGTAAAAGACAGGAAGCCAAACTTTAAGATGGGGATGAGGATGTGGACTGTGAGTAAAAGTGAATGGATAAAGAATATTGCAGCGCATATTCCATATAACAAAGAAAATACATGTTCCCTGATCATTTACAATCGTTATGTATTTTTTGTCCAGCTGTTTTGGGGGAATTTTCCTATCTGTCCTATCAAAATGTTACGTTCTGTAACTTCTTAACCACAGTACTGAATGAGTTATACCAAGTCTCTTTTTTTACGTGCAGTAATAATTTGAGTGAGTAGTAGTTTTTTCCTTCTACTTGAGTAAACGTAACATTACCTCAAATAGGCCTAGAGTATTTTTGCTACCAACCCCTGTTCCTTTGCCTTGTGTCAAAACCTAGGCTTTTTATCAATTTCTGCAGTTTTGTGTTCAGCTGACCAGGGTGCACAGTACTCCTTACTGCAATCAGATCAGTTGAGGCGAGTGACTGTTATCTTGAACATGAACATGAAAGATGCAAAGTAAGCCTGTACAGTAAAGAGCGGATGAAAGGACAGTTAGACAAAGCCTTGGGTGAGGTCCGGGGGGTTTAATGTTTAATGGTGTCGTTTGGCAGCAGTTCAGAGAGACAGAGCACACTGCTGCAGTGTCTCCACCACACTTTTATTTAGAAAAAGACAGCTTCTACAAAAAAACTTCACAAACGACCCCAGCACCTCAGAGTCTGTGCCCGAGGACCATCTCTACAGCGATGATGTAGGATTACAGTCCTTCCCTGGAAATATTGGCATAAATATAAGACAACATACAGTAATGCTTTCAGGGACACATCTTTTATCTGATTAACATTTAACGTTATAATCAAAATATTAACAAAAACTCTTGTCAATGTCCAAAAAACAATTATGTCTTAACACAAAAGAATTATAAAATTAATATTTTTTTTGTGCGCAAAGAGCCAGAATTCAGACCATTTGTCAGTCAATGCAATCTTTCCCTTCATGTGTTTAAAGGGTTTCAGGTCAGGAGACAAGGATGGCCAGGAATAAGGACAGGCCCAAGCAGTCCCACTCCAAGAGCTGAACATATGGGGTTCTTTTCCACATGTCAAACCCATCTCAGGTGTTTGTTGACAAAACATGTTTCATCTCGTTGTTCCTCTCACCTATCTCCCCCTAAAGTCTTCAATGATTGAGTCTTTGTGTTTGGCAGAGCAGAGACTTTTTTTCCAGCAGCTCTTGCTGGAAAAAACTATCACTTTCCTGATAGTCAGGAAAGTTCTGTCTATTTGTACTTATGGAGGTTTTCTGATCCCAAAATACTGCCAAAATAATTCCTGAACAGTGATTATTGGAGACTTAAGGACCACTGGGACCATCTTCCTGAGAGTGCGCTGAGAAAGTTTTTTTTTTCTTTATGGCAATTTACTAAACAGTATGAAGAATATGACCCATATGTTATATATTCATATGTGATCATATTCATAACCCCTTGAAACAAGAAGTGATGAATGATCACTAGCCAGTCCAAAAAGACATAACAATATTTTTCATATGATTTTTCAAGATAATTGTGACACACACATATTACAAATGATTTTTCTTTTGTTACAAATTAATTCTTCATACATCAAAATGCTCTATTTTAATAAGAAGAGAGAGTAAGAATAAGAGAGTTTATGAAATATGACACTTTAGTTGCAACATATAGCATTGTTCTTTGTTTGAATATAATAAAATAAAGTGCAGAAAGGCTCTTTTTGACTGACTTTGAAAGCTCAGAAGCTGGCCCCAACCTACAATAACCAAGGGTTAAAGCAGAGATTCTCAAATGATGTTTTGAGACCCAAAAGTGAGTGGCGGGACCATTTTCAGTGGGTCAGAAATGACGGTTGATCAATAGTTTTGTTTGCATGAACCATATGGTAAATGGTAACTGGTCACATTTATATAGCACCTTTCTATCTGCTTTAGGCACTCAAAGCACTCTACATCAAGGAACCAGTCACCCTTTGGCACTCTCATTCACACACCAGTGTACGCAGACACTGGAGGCAGGTGGCTGAAGTGTCTTGACACAACCTGACAAGTGTGACACAACGACAGTGTACACCTGCGGGATTCTAACCACCGACCTCCGATCACAAGACGACCCGCTTATGCGCCACCATATGATCTATGTTTTAATCAACAGAACTCTGCGAGGGATTACTGTTTTATTACACGGACACATTTAAACTTTATAAGTTGAGATGAATCATTATATTAAGGGGAGGGGTCCCTGAGCTAATTGAGATTTGTAGGTTAAGGCTTGTCAGGAGTTTTGAATCTCAGAGAAACTACTTGAGTTGCAATAATAATCACAAAATCATTATCTTTGTGAGGGTATAAAGCTCTGCTGAGATTGCTGCCTCCGCGACCCGGCCCCGGATAAAGCGGAAGAAAATGGATGGATGGGTATAAAGCTATCCTGTTGAAGAGAGGGAAGGATTAGAAGGACAAAGAGAAAATCAAAAAGGTATTTGGAGGTGGTGGAGAAGTGTGTTTTGGTGATTGTTTCTGTGGACCCGAGTCATTGGGCAGAGTAGCACAGCCCTCAGCAGATGAATGAGGCTATAACACACACACAAACAGGTTTCCACACCATTGCCCCGGGCCAAACCCACTCACTGCTCACTTCACACAAATCATTCACAATAAACTAAAGCCTGCTTTGACACAAGATCTAGAGGATTTGCTTTCTCTAATAACAGATGAAAATACTTACTCAGATATATAATTGATTAACAGTTTAGAAGAATGATCAGATCATCAGTGGCCGATTATGAAGCAATGCTCTGGCAGTAGTGTGATTGTGAATCAGTGGTAACATTTCAAGACCCTGGAGAGTCTCTTTAAAGTGTTTAGCACATTTCAAACTCATCTGACGTTAGGGGATTTTTTACAGACCTTCACTGTGCGCTGTGCCTGTAAACATTCAGAGCAACACGAACAGTGGGACGTGAGCTGGTCCTGCCCTGCTCAAACTCTGCTTTGGGACTGACGTTGATGTTACAAGGAGTTAAACACAGAGCAGAGAAAGGTGGTCAGTGAGGGATTATGATTGGATAGACCTCTCCTGCCCTGCAGGTGAATGTTCAGCTCCAAAGCCTTATCTGGTCATGCCATGGCACTGACACTGTTACTTACAGATATCTCAAGAATGTGGCAGGAGCCCTTCACTTCCACTGTCCCGCTACAGTATCCCCCCCACACCCTCGTACATTATCTGTCCGTCCATCCACCCGCCGGGACAGAGCAGCTTCCACACGTGAGCTGCCGGGGCTACACTGCCCAGCTACGAGGGTCCCTGTCAGAACCTGGAGGGCCCCTGACGGAGCCTGCAGGGACGGGCTGACTCGGTTTGCTGTGGACAAAGTGAGCCGTCGCATCAGTCTCCATTATGGCACTGTGTTGGCGCTGCTGTCGTGTTCCTGTGATAGGCCAATGGAGAGCCTGTCTCATACATCATCAGGGACAAAAGCCAGGCTGTGGGGAGAGGCCCTTGGGGGAGGGCCCTTCCTGCCCCCTCCTCCTCCCCTAGCTCTACTGTGTACAGTTCTGATAGCACTGCTTCATTCATGTTTGATTACTGTTACGTGATCACGTAGGTCAATGTTACTGTGTACTGTATTATAAGATCATTAGAATGAAAATAGCAGGAACTCCCCGGACATGTGATTATGTTGCATTAAGACATGGAAGCAATGAGGAAAACACCTGTATACAGATGTTTCCAGGAGCAATCTCACTCTAACATTAGCCTTTCACAAACATAATATATAAATTGGTCTTCTTGACAGTGGCTTGAGTGTCTTGCCCAAGGACACAACCAGAGGACGAAGTGCTGGTCACAGTGCTCAAACCTCCAACCTTCCCATGAGTGTATGGAGGTGCAGGAGTGTGGGCCACACTCTCCTATTAGCTCGACGGCAGAGTCCTGAACAGAGACAAATAGGCCAGTTCCAGTCCATTGTCTCCGGCCGCTCTGAGGTGCCCACAGTGATGGAGGACCTGGGGGACCACAGTTTAACCTGATGTCTTTAAGAGCACAGCCCCAGACTAAAGCTAGAGTTTACTGTGTGCAGTCCATGTATCAGATCAAACACCAGCAAGTGTTCACACAATGTGAGTGACATGAAGATACTTTGTAAAGAGGTCAAAGTGGACTGGACCACTGTCCCCTCTGTTCCAGTCAGGAAAAGTTCTTTGTTCCTCAGGACAAACATTAACATAGCGACTGTGCTCATTTCCCCTGTAGTTATGCAGATATGTTTCCAGCAGCCTGATGAATTTACATCTTTGGCTCATGTTGTGGGCATTCTTTGAAGGCCGGGCCTCTGGGCCCACAAAAAGGCTTTTATTGTCAGCTTATATTACACAACGTGTGTGATGAGAACTGGGTACAAAGACCTCAGTGACAGTTTGTCCATAAACAGCTGCAGATGCAACTCAACACACTTCAGAGCACTTCAGCTCAGTGCAGTCTAAAATACAATTTCACGGAGGGAAGGAAACACATGTTCTTACAGACTATGCTAACATCAAGTGTATTACAAGGCTCTGAGCTCACCAGGGTGTCTCTTTGTTGGGAAAGGAAAGGCATCGCTCATATCACACATCACCAGGTGACCCATGCTGATGATCTGCTGTAAGAAATCTGAAGGACAGAGAGCCTCTGAGACCCGCTTGTATGTGATTATGCAAATACTGGACACACAATCAGTACTTCAGTTAGATCTTTGGCTGCCACTCTGAGGAAGCTATGATAAATGTCCCTTGACTTCTCTGCAATGTGAATCATGCACATTTTAAACAGTCAGAATAATGTTGTCTTTATGTTTATCCAATAAACAATGTTCACATACTAATCCAGTATTCATCTCTTCTGTAGGTCATGAGCTGGAGAACAGAGCCATACAGAGAGCGGGCATCATGGGTCAGCTATATTCACTTCTACTAAGGAATCTTTCAAAATCTTTGCTATAATACAAAACAATATCATTTTCTCCAATATTATCAGCCTGATCAACTATGGCAATGGCCAAACTACGGCCCGGGTGCCAAATGCAGTTTTCTTGCCAATTTTCATGGTGAATTTACCCAAATTGTCATACATTTGGTAAATACTTTTTACTTTTTTGTTTTTTTGGGGGGGGGGGGGGGGGGTTTAAACCCCTACCATCAATCTGAATAATGGTTGGCTAAAGGGGGCCACCAACCTTAGATGTAGTTTATGAATCGCCTACTGACAGAGAAACTTGTCAGACATCATTGATGAACTGAAATACTGCATGTCACCATGTTTGGCCTCTGTCAGAATCCAAAGGCCAGAGCTCAACCAAAATGATCTCAAGTGCATTTCACTTGCAGACCCTACATGCTCCAGTTTTGCTTATTTAGGCCTGGCCAATTGAACTCACGGCGGCACACAAACAGGCTGCTTGATATGTTTCGTAAAATGTAGAATGGCACATCAAATGACGCGCAAAGATGGGGCACAGAGTGGATTTGGCCGAGCGAATGGAGAGGGGTCTCTAAGCAACACGTCCGCCCGATCCTCATTATTTCCAAAGAGGATATGGATTCCTTTTATTCCAAAATTTCCTACAACCCTTGAGCCACACTCACATGCCAAATCAACAGCGCTGTGCGAAGAGGTGCTCGAGCCAAATGTATCTCGGTGCACACGCGCACAGAGCGCACACGGAAAAGTGAAACGTATGTCAGAAGTAGAATGTGAGCCTGTTCTAATTTGTTGGATTTCTGAAAGACAAAGGTACCAAGCCAGGATTTGACCATAGCCACAGGCCCAGGTCATGTGACATGTGTTGACGTTCCTGTCCAGGTAACTTCACTTCAACAAAAGTTTGGCCTACATGTCTACATCCTGTCTACAGGGTCTAAGCACATGCGATAAAAACACAGTAGAGAGCCAATTTGGCCCCTGGCCCGAATGAGTGAGTGAGTGTGGGAGTGGGAGTTGACGCAGGCGGGCGCTGCAGAGTTCACTGTCCGAGCTCTCCTCGCCTTTCACAAAGGCCCATGGGTAATGTAGTCTTCATTTGAAAGAGCAGCTATTGTTTCCCACGCTGCAAATGTGTATTTGTGTTTAAATTATGTGTTTAGTTTGATACTACATCTCACAGAAATATCACAAAAAAACTTTTACAGCGAACACAATGTCTACTGCCTATAACTGTACGTAATCCTCCTGACCACATTTATATTCCCATACTCCTTTGCGGATGCTGCGCAGACGCTGTGGTCACCAGCACAAAGGGGACAGTCGATAGAGGAAAAATGACCATCCGCGGGCTACATTCCCTAAAAAGTATGGACGTTTGGAACATTACGTACTTGTTGAAGTGTTAATATTGTAGGACGTGAGCGCGACAGCATCGAAGCGCGCGGTCAGCGGGAGAACGGTGCGTCAGAGCCAGCTACACCGTTGACTGCAGAATGCCGCGGGACAGAACTCCTCTCATACAGAAGATCGCCCAACAGGCTTCTCTCTCCTTTAAAGACTGTCTGTCCGAGGACAACGGAGACCACAAGCCGCTCCCTGACCAACACGAGCAGCTCCTCTCTCTCGTGAACGCGCTCAGAGCTGCCGATCTCAAGTTGGCTCCCCGGAAAAGCGGCAGCCGCCCTGGGACAGATGGGGCCCAAAACCCGCCCGTGACATACATGCACATCTGTGAGACCCCCGTGTTTAGTATGGGCGTTTTTCTGCTCCGCTCGGGGGCCTCCATCCCGCTGCACGACCATCCGGGAATGAACGGCATGTTAAAGGTAGTCACAAGTTATAGTGTCAACACATCTAACACTGTTGTAGCACATGCCCCAGGAGTCTGAGCCTGTGACCTGCATTAGTCACGCCTGAATAGCAATAATAATTAACTAGTCACTTTGGGAAGCTCCAACAGCTGCCCCCACGACCACAAGTGGAAGAAAATGATGGATGGATGGATGGATAATCACTCATGGCTTTACAAAGTTATTCTTTCATATTTTGTTTATTCACTCTTCATTTCTGTTTTCTTGTATTCTACATCTGAAGCCACAGCTGCCCTTAGACACAAGGAAGCATGTCTTCCTGTCCGGCCACCACAAATCACTCACTCACACACCACATTCATAGACAGAAGGCGGATGAAGTGTCTTGCCCAAGGACACTAAGGATGAAGCTGGGGACAAACCGGCAACCTTCTGGCTTGTGTACGAACCCTCCACTTCTGAGCTTATCCTATTAACCTCGTAACCCCCACCTTAACCGAGCACATGTTCTCTAGTTCGGCATTACCCACATCTAAAAGCTTCTTGGGGGAAAAAGCCAGAAAAGCAACTAAAACAAAACAAACAAGTGACAAAAGAGCGTCAAAGAAAGCAACGGAAAAAAAGCAATGAAAGAGCAGCAAAAAGCAACAAAAACTCTTCAAAAATGTGACATAAAAACGGCGACAACGCAACAAAAAAAGGTCTAGGTCTAGGTCTTAGCTTTCAAATGAAGCGTTACACTGTAAGCTCCAGTCAAGAAGCTTTTAGATTTGGGTAAAGCCGAACTGGAGAAAATACGCGCAGTTAAGGCAGGGGGTAAGAGGTTAATAAGTCTGCTTAGTAAACTTTGGCCCAGCTGTACTGGCCTGTGGCACAAAGGTGATGGGCCTCACACAGTATGTCTCTAAAGATACTCTTAGGGCGTTGTAAGAAACCTGTGATATTTAACTATGAAATGCGACAGACATTTTAGTTGTTGGTTTATTGTCCCATCTTGGCGATCACACCGTGCAACATTGTATTAGGTTTTGTAAATATTGTAATGTGGATCAATGACGTAACCTTATAACCCCCACCTGAACTGAGCACATTTTCTCCAGTTCGACTTTACCCAAATCTAAAAGCTTCTTGAAAAAAAGCGTCAAAATAGGTGACAAAAAAGTGACAACAACGCAAAATCTTAGCTTTCAAATAAGGTGTTACACTGACCTATAGTCAAGAAGTTTTTTGATTTGAGTAAAGCCGAACTGGAGAAAATGGGTGTGTTTGCTGTTTGTTCACATGACAAATACCATTGTAGTTTCTGTTTCTCTAAAGAGAGCTGGTTTTATCCCGCAATGTTGAAACTAGGGCTGAACAATTTGGCAATACAGTACCAATCAATCAATCAATCAAACTTTATTTATAAAGCGCTGCGCTTTACAGATTACAACATTTAAAACGATACGCCCACGCATCATACATCCATATGTATGTATATATATATATATATATATATATATACTTGAACTCCTCCACTTGAGGCAAGGACTCCCCACCGAACCTGAAGCAGGGAAGCCACCTTTTTCCGGTGGAGAACCATGGCCTCGGATTTGGAGGTGCTGATCCTCATCCCGCCGCTTCACACTCGGCTGCAAACCGCCCCAGAGCAGCTGAAGGTCCTGATTTGATGAAGCCAACAGAACAATATCGTCTGCAAACAGCGGAGATGAGATCCTGAGGTTCCCAAACCGGACACTCTCCGGTCACCGGCTGCGCCTAGAACTTCTGTCCATATAGGTAATGAACAGAACCGGTGACAAAGGGCAGCCCTGGCGGAGACCAACACGCACCGGGAACAGGCCTGACTTACTGCCGGCACTGCGAACCAAGCTCCTGCTGCGGTCATACAGGGAAGGGACAGCTCTTAGTAGAGGGTCCCGGACCCCATACTCCCGGAGCACCCCCCACAGGGCACCACGAGGGACACGGTCAAACGTTTTCTCCAGATCCACAAAGCACATGTGGGCTGGTTGGGCGAACTCCCACAAACCCTCGAGCACCCGATGAAGGGTATAGAGCTCGTCCAGTGTGCCACGACCGGGACGAAAACCGCATTGTTCCTCCTGGATCCAAGGTTCGACTATCGGCCGGATCCTCCTCTCCAGCACCCTGGAGTAGACCTTACCGGGGAGGCTGAGGAGTGTGATCCCTCTGTAATTGGAGCACACCCTCCGATCCCCCTTCTTAAAGAGAGGGACCACCACCCCGGTCTGCCAATCCAGAGGCACCGACCGCAACATCGCCACGCGATGTTGCAGAGACGTGTCAGCCAAGACAGCCCTACAACATCCAGAGACTTAAGGTACTCGGGACGAATCTCATCCACCCCCGGGGCCTTGCCACCGAGGAGCTTTCTAACCACCTCAGTGACTTCAGCCTGGGTGATGGACGAGCCCCCTCCGAGTCCCCAGCCTCTGCCTCCTCATTGGAAGGCGTAACGGTGGGATTGAGGAGATCCTCGAAGTACTCCTTCCACCGCCCGACCACATCCCCAGTTGAGGTCAGCAGCTCCCCGCCCGCACTGTAAACAGTGTTGGTGAAGCACTGCTTCCCCCTCCTGAGGCGCCGGATGGTTTGCCAGAATCTCTTTGAGGCCGACCGATAGTCCTCCTCCATGGCTTCTCCGAACTCCTCCCAGACCCGAGTTTTTGCCTCTGTGACTGCCCGAGCTGCAGCCCGCTTGGCCTGCCGGTACCTCTCAGCTGCCTCCGGAGTCCCACCCTCACATATGGTCATGAGATCTGGGTAATGACCGAAAGGACAAGATCGCGGATACAAGCGGCCGAAATGAGTTTCCTTCGCAGGGTGGCTGGGCGCACCCTTCAAGATCGGGTGAGGATCTCAGTTATCCGAGAGGAGCTCGGAGTAGAGTCGCTGCTCCTTCACGTCGAAAGGAGCCAGCTGAGGTGGCTAGGGCATCTGTTTCGGATGCCTCCTGGTCGCCTCCCTCGGGAGGTGCTCCAGGCATGTCCTATTGGGAGGAGGCCTCGTGGAAGGTCCAGGACACGTTGGTGGGACTATGTCTCCGAGCTGGCCTGGTGTCGCCTCGGGGTCCCCTCAGAACAGCTGGAGGAGGTGTCTGGGCATCTCTGCTGAGACTGCTGCCCCCGCGTCGGATAAAGCGGAAGAAGATTAGATTTAGATTTTTATATATATATATGGTGGTGGTGGTTGACATAGCAATACCAAGCGACTTCAACATCAGGAAAAAGGAACACGAGAAACTAGAGAAATACCAGGGGCTCAGAGAAGGCCTGGAGAGTGAAGGCATCAGTGGTGCCCGTGGTCGTTGGGGCACTCGGGGCAGTGACCCCCAAACTGGAGGAGTGGTTCCAGCAGATCCCAGGAAATACATCAGACATCTCGGTCCAGAAAAGTGCACTTCTAGGATCTGCAAAGATACTGCGCAGAACCCTCAAGCTCCCAGGCCACTGGTAGAGGACCCGAGCTTGGAGGAAAAAGAGACCGCCCGCGGAGGGTGAGGAAGAGTTTTTTTTTTTTTTTATAATATACAATATATAATTAGGACTGAATAAATAGATGTCAGTTAAAAGCTAAGCTTAAAGTGTGGCTCTTAACTATATATAGTATATCTATTTGCAGTTTGGGGTAACTTTGCAGTTTGCAATCTACATTATAGAATCGAGATTCACTTCACAAAGCCCATTTTAAACACAAACACGATCAGCATCTGAGGGTAAACTAAAGTATGATCTGCTAAACTAATACAAGAATCACATGCATTTGAGGACATGTTTGTTGAACTATAGCTTTTGTTGATTGCTAACTCCATTGTACTACATATGATTTCATGATTAGGACCATTGAACCGTCGATGTTGATGCGTGAGTGTGATTACAGCCCTGGGCTGTGTCTCAGGGGTGGCCAGGGGAAGCACAGGCCACCCCTGAATCCTATTGGCCACCGGGCTCAGACTGAGGCAGTACAGTGGGGATCAGTAACAAGTTCAAATCCATTGACTTTTAATGTATTTTCAAATAACAGCAATGATGGGGAAATTATCATAAATAAGTACAGTTAAAAACAGAGAAGTTTTACAAGAATGCTGAAATTTAAGTGTAGAATTCCTACAAAAAAATTGGCTTCAAGCCTACATGTATCCCCAATACACAGTAACATTGTGACCCATGTCTTTAGGTGCTGTACGGGAAGGTGAGCGTGCGCTGCTTTGACAAACTGGATTCCGAAGGTGTGGCCCCCCTGCGTTCGAGCCCCCCCTGACCCACTCAGACGTTCCATCCCTGTGCCGCTCCATGCTGCGATGTGTGTCCGAGTACTCGCCCAGCAGCACGCCCTGTCTACTCACCCCTCAACGGGACAACCTGCACCAGATTCAGGCGCTGGGAGGTCCTGCTGCGTTCCTGGACATTTTAGCACCCCCTTACGACCCCGACAACAACAGAGACTGTCATTACTACAGGGTCCTACAGCCGTCGGCCACCAGCTCTGAGGCCCCTGAGAGGCCAGAAGAGACGTGGCTACTAGAAATCCCTCAGCCGGAGGAATTTTGGTGCGGGGGCCAGGTTTACTCTGGACCCCCAGTTACAGTGTGAATTAGGAGTGGGACAGTCAAGGTTGAGTGGCAGGATTTTACTAGAGTTCTACTGGACCTGGATTGAACTAATACCAGATTAAAGATGTTACATTATACCTTTATAAAGCAACTAATCTATTTTGTATAATGTATATCAAGAGAAAACTTTTAAAAAGTATAGATAAGGTCTGTAATAAGGCTGGAACCGTAACTCAAAAAATTAGATATATTTTGTCACCTTTTTCCACATATTTGCCTCATGAAGTTACCAATATTTTTTGTTTTCTTCAAACAAAACAGAGATTAAAACAGAGTTTCATGTCATGGATTAATCACATATATAAAGTAAACACATCTATAAGCTATACTATATACAGGCCAGGGCTCCTGTGAGCATCTTCTCTGCAACAAAAATAGCAGAAAGCTACTAATGTTTCGAATACATTTGGACTTAGAAGTTCCTTCTGGAGAGATTGTAGATAAAGTGATATTTCTGCACACAGTTAAAGAAAAAACTTGTGTTTTCTCTTTGTTTTGCTTTATTCACCTGACTTTTTCAGATTGTGTTCAACATGTTCAGAAAAAAAGAAGAAAAAGCATCTAAAACATGACCAATCTAATCTAATCTTTGTAAATGTAAAAAGACTTTGGGGAGCTACTTGTAAAGAGCAGAAGTTACTGATAGCTCCTGAGCTAATAGTTGGAGATCCTTAAAGGCCAACTCTTAACCCTGAAAAAGGGAAAATTAGAATTCTTCTTGACAGAAAAAAGTGACAGGATATATTTAATTAACATAGACGTGTTTTGAGTTGAGTGTTGTGAATTGTTTTTGTTTTTTTTGCAGTGCAGCGTCAACTTCTGAATGAATCCAACGCCATGTACACTGCACTGCGTATGCTTAATGTGAATCAAGAGCCGACATTCCAAAACCGCTAGATGTATTCATTGCACAGAGTTTTCAGAAGGACTGCAGAGGCTGCTGGCATGACAGAAAAGCACAAACGGGTTTGATTTGTGCTCAGCTGGATCTGGCAGGACTGAATGGGGATGGCTTCTAGACAAGTTCAGGCTAAAAAGTGGACCTGCTATTGTAATATAAATTAAAATGTGTATATATACCTACTCAGTGCCATTACTCTCATAGCTTTATCCCCCCTTTTCTTTCTTCGTCAGGAAAGGGTTCACAAACTAGGATTTTATTTTATTTTTCTGGTGCAATGATGCAACCTGATAAAAAATAGAGATGACTGCACAGCTTGAGCTCCCAGTTATTTTATTTCTTGCACCACAAGATGTGACGTTTCGGGTGTGTTAGCCCTTCATCAGACATGTCTGCAACTTTGACTTTTGCGCACTGCTCAGATTTGGATGTGCGCGTCGTCCCGACTCTTGAGCAATGCAACATAAAACACAAATTAGTATTATTGATAAATAATAGGCCATGCAATAAACCTAATTTTTTAAAGATTAAAATAAAATTATACTGAATACAGTATATGCAAACATGTACAAACTACAGCGTGGGTTGGAGGATGGATTTCTAATGTATAATCAGCAGTTGAAAGTGTGGAAATAACCCTGTAGTGCAAATACAACAGTGCAACAGGTTCTGGTCCAAATGGACCATGTGGCACCTGCCTGAGGAGAGGGTCAAACAGTCCGTGTCAGCTATGAATCCATGTCAGAAATATTACACCCACCACTGTTTACAGACCATCCTGGAAAACATGACAATGATTATCCAGTTGTTCAAAGATTCCAATGATAATTAGTTGAAAATGTGGGTTAAAATTAACGTTGTTGTTTCCATTTGACCTTTCCTTCAATGCCACTGAGGCAATCTGTCAGGAGTTCTGCTGTGCATCTCCATATCTTGAGGTTCATGGTCAAGAACAGTAGCTGAAAGATTAGTCTCTTCTGTTAATTGTCTATTTAGGTGGATGAGGGGAAGCAGAATACTTGAAGGGAACCTACCCAGACATGGGACAGATTTGTCTCATGCCTGTGGAATTGAATCTTCCTGCTGCAAGTGTACAGCAAGTGCTAACCACTCTACTATTGTGCTGCCTTGTGAACTGTCAGACGTTAAGCTCTTGCTGTCCCTGAACATAATTTCTCTTCCTTGCGCTTCCTTTATTGGAGTTAACAGTTACGTTATGCAATCACTGCAATTTGTCAATGCCTTACAGTCATCAAGGTATTGTAAGAAGTGAGTATTTAATTGAATTAAACAGAAATTTGTGACTCCTATGGATATCATAATCTTGATCCTCAAGCAGCCCCTGCATATTATTTTAATTTAAGATTTTATTTAAATAGCCGACAATATCAGTTGTTTAAGGAGTTACCACTGCCAAAGAAAAGTGACGAGTTGACTCAAATCCACAAAATGTAGACTTTTTTTTTGTGCCATTTTACTGAAATAGACATGCCTTTTGGAATATTTTTATGTGTTAACTTTAATCATTCATTTAGTCAGACATTCATTTATTTGATCTGGCGTTCAATGGATACCTTTAAACTGCAATAATAATACAATAATTAAAAATAATAATATAAGTCCAAAGAGAACTAAAACCATCAAGTGTGCTCATACCTTCCTTCAGCCGTCCAAAAATGAATCAGAAGACCCATCAAAAGTTTTTCTTTAGGGTTATAAGTAGCCACCCTCAGATAAAATAAAAAGTGTCTGCTCGAGTATCCATAGGCCTACATGATCAGTTTAAAAAGTTAGCAGGCTATACAACAAGGCTATTAAAATTTTAAAATATTAATACAACATTTGAAGTGTGCTATTTTTGCACATATTATATGCTTAATTATGGGTAAAGATTACTGAAATATAATAAAAGCCAAGCAGAAAAGGCTAAATCGCAGTGCTTTCGCCTTTATTATTGCTGTTTAAACAAAGACGATGCACTGCCTGCTTGCGACAGAATCCTATGGGGCCTAAATGGATGGCCTATGCCGTTGAAATTAACCTGAACGCGTCTGTATCGCACGTTCATATCCTGGCAAGAGCGCTGCGCCTGCTCCCACTTTCCATCCATCGTGCAACATGGGCCATCGGACTCGTGTGCGTGAAGCCCGTGAGACTCCACGGACGGTGCAGGCCTCCCCCGTTAAATACGCATCGAGCAGAGACGGGCTGCCCCTGTGTCTACACTGTTATGGCATCATCTGCAAAAACACTCAAGCTTCAAAACAACACCCATATAATTCTCAAATCAAGCAGGTCGCTCACTGCGTATTGTGACTTATCAGAAAAGGCCAAGAAACAGTGAAGTCTGAAACTTGGGCCTATTCAACTGATGTTTTTGAGTGTTTTATATTTATTTAATTATTTGAATAGGCTATTTATTTTAATTTGCCTATAGTCCGTGTTGGTCGCTGCATGCTCATTGGTTGCCAAAATGCGCTCAGTAAAGAAAAACAACAGACGCTCCTAGCCAAATGTGCGCGTCACAGGATATTCCCACGCGTTTTTCCTCACAATGAGTGCGGCCCACTCTGTGCCTTTAGTCACAACTAAAGGTCACTTTCACTACAGACCACAAAGGCTAAAATGTGGATATTGGATAAAAACACAGAAGCGCGCACACCTTCATCCATGTTTAATTCACAGCACACTGCAACCACTGATATTTACAAATGTACACACTTTACATATTCACTTTTTTTGTTTGTTTTTTTTTACAAAAAAGTACATTTTGCGCGCTAGCATAAGTGCAAAAATATAGGCTCTTCTTTCCGTCACAGATACTGGCACTTTATTACACTCTGCTAATTTGTGCCACATAGTTCAAGTGCGCGTCTCTCCATACGCACTACGAACAAAGCGCGCTGGAGCCGGAGGAGGATGCAGCGGAGGATTTGCGTTCTTTCTGTCGCAGGTGAATCTTCGTGTGTCGCTTCCTTTCATCACTGCGCGCAAACTTGCGTCCACAGAAGTCACAGGCAAAGGGTTTCTCACCCGTGTGTGTGCGGATATGAGTGGTTAGGTGGTCGCTGCGGCTGAAGTTGCGCATACAGATGCGGCACTGAAAGGGCTTGTGTCCAGTGTGGATGCGTATGTGACGTGTGAGTTCATCAGAACGGGAGAACCGGCGGTCGCATCCTTCTGCAGGACACGGGTACGGCCTCTCGTGCACCGGTGTTTTGCTGGGCCGGTTGGGGTATTTCCGTGGCCGCAAAATAGGCCGCAGAGGCAGGTTCTGCGGGCTGTATGCAGAGGGTAACCGGGAGCCCACCTCTAGGCCGGCAGGTGCCCCAAGGGTGAAGTTCCGGATGGTGTTGAGCGGGGTCAGAGGCGGCGGGACACGAAATGTGTCTAACGGACACGGGCCAAAGGGCTTTCGCTCTGGGGGTTCTCGCTGGCATGTAGGCTGGAAGAAGCCCGTATAGTCCGGAATCAGGGGGAACAGACCTGGGTCTGCAGCCGCAGGCTTTGGAGATGAGTAAGAGGGTGGTGGGTAAGACATGGGCCCCGAGGGTGCCAGGAACGCTGAAGCATCCTGGAACTCTCCACAGGTCGAGTTGTAGGGTGGCGGTGGAGAGTACATCTGCTCCTCATGCTGAGTCTGTGCCATGCTGCAGCTTTGTACTCGGGACAAGTGACCGGGAGAACGCGAGACTGGTGAGGAGCACGCGGAGGAGGAGGGGGGCGGAGGCTGCGCCACGTTGAAAATCCCCGACACGATGTTAATGACCCCCTCGGGGCTCCACGAGCCCGGGTACTGGGAGTCAAAGGAGAACTTGCCCATGTAGGTAAATGTCTGACGGGGCGCCGGGGCGAGCCCGCTGTAGGACAGTCTCTCTACGGAGGGGTCCAGTAGCGACTCTGGCAAGACAAGGGAAGTTTATTTGTAGAGTGCAATTCATCCACAAGGCAATTCAAAGTGCTTCACACAGTTACATAAAATTACAAGAGGACAGATAAAATCAATCCATAAAACATCATTTGATTAACCTACATTAAAAGGAAAGAGTGCAGATAAAATACTTTCAGTTGTCATATGAAACGGACAGAAACTTCAGCATCTGCACCTGTTTGTGTTCCTCTGGCAGAGCGTGTCTGTATCCAAACTAAAGGAAGCGCTGCTGTTACTGATCTAGTGCGTATACGTGTGTGTGAATGTCCAGAGGGTCTTACCTGGTCCTGCGCTGGTCGGATCGTAGTGGCCCAAATCGCTGCTGAAGGGGGCAGCGGAGGAGAGGGTTCCTGATATGTCCTCCACGGAGTACACAGTGTCGGGCATTGGGTGCCCATACCCTCCCAGGCTCACGGCCACTTTATCCATGGTTTTTGCGGTCATGATGAATTCCAGTGTGAGCGCGCGCGCTCAAGGGCTGTCCTGGAGCGCACAGTGAGGATGAGGAGAGTGAGATCAGGAGCCGGGCCACCACCTCGCATTGGTTTTAAGGGAATCCTTTTTGAATAACCGATACGTCATTGCCCATATAAGGAGTGGGGGTGGCGAGAACAGGCGCTCGGTGCACAGGCGCTGCGCTCGCTCATTGGTCAAGATAGTATCGGTGACTTTGTCAGAGATTGTCAAAGTCCTGCTCCAGACCCGTGCTTTGACAAACACAGGATCTGTGCTATAAGCACACATCTGCAAGTTTAAGACTTCTATGGCTTAAAGAAACTGAGTCTGTGTTCCAGCGAGAACATAATGCTTTAGAGTCCACTTACCATAAAAGGTGTTATCCGGTGCGCGATGGCACGCCTCACTAATCTATATTTGGCTTTGTTCCGAAAGGTGATGCGCGGAAAGTGTCACTCAAATCGACCACAGGCAAATGATGCGGTGCGGAATCTCCTCAGAGGAAAGTGCGTTTTCACTCCACACGAAATGACTGTCAGTCCCAACACAATTAGAACAGCGCAGCGAGTAGTGGGCAGCAGGACGCGAACACGTGGGTGAACTTAAAATAGGCTGCAATAAATACTAATATCCGACTCACACGAGTTTAGAACCACAGGCTAGTGGCACTGTGATGAGTGGAGCAAATTAAAAACTCCGAAAAGCACATCTTAAAACATTAAAATGGTTTAAAATGTGGCTGTTTCAGAGATTCAAGACGGACTGACTGCGCCCTCCCGCGGTTTCTCATGGGAATGCGTCCTATAGACACAGACCCGGGAAAGTCCCTTCGTGGGAGAGAAGTTGACAAACAGAAATATGGTGGAATATTGTTTCCACTGTTTGCATCTTAATATAGCTCCACGGTCAGCCTATGTTTACAGTGAGTTTACAGATGAGAAGGCTTGTGCAAAATTGGCTAAACTTGTCTAACCATGTTGAATGATCAAATGGACACCTGTAGTGTCTATAGACTAACGACATTTGATTATGTGTTCTTGAAATCAGTCTTTCCATAGACTGGGGAATAAGATGGTGCCGTCTACATCGCAGCAAATGTGGCCCAGTGGTCACACCCTCCGCGCATCCATCAGCCCCGCGCCTACACACCCGTCGATAACAGGGCTCAATGAACACGCGCCTCCACCACCTGAGAGAGAGAGAAGGAGAGGGAGGGGAAGGGAGAGAAAGGGATGGAGAGGGAGGGAGAGAGAGGGGAAGGGGGAGAGAGAGGAGGGGAGAGAGGGGGTGAAAGAAAGGGAGAGTGGGGAAGGGAGAGAGAGAGCTGGAGGGGGAGAGAGAGAGAGATAGAAATTAAAATAAAAGAGAGTGTGTGTGTGTGGGGGGGGGGCATATAATATACACTATATCACTCGACCTATCCCTGTCTTGCT
Source organism: Neogobius melanostomus (assembly GCA_007210695.1). Taxonomy (NCBI): domain Eukaryota; kingdom Metazoa; phylum Chordata; class Actinopteri; order Gobiiformes; family Gobiidae; genus Neogobius; species Neogobius melanostomus. The sequence goes on along the minus strand of VHKM01000299.1, from coordinate 2,414,232 downwards.
TCTTACAGTGCATATTTGCAGTGATTATAATAAATCTATATCGTTCTTCTTGCTCTGTTTCCATTGAGCTTGAATGCGCAAACTAAACATACTTACGCTGGGGCAAAGTGGGTGAAGTGTCTTGTCTATGCTGAGGACACAACAATATTCACCAGCCGGATCAGGATTCAAACTTAAAAAAAGTCTCACTGCCTTTTCAGATTTCAGCTCTGTCCTGGAGCTGGTTGGTTTTATGTGACCAGAACCTTTTGACAATGGTTGTTTATGTATGTGAGCACCTGACTTGAGTCTGTCAACACAATAACGTGTCACACCCTGGACACATATATTCTCTTTAGCCAGTAGTTTTTGTGAGTATCCGAAACAGCACATTCAAAAACTTCCTCCCGGCTCTGGATGGTGGTGGGAAGACCTCCATGTGTCCAATTGTGAGTGGTGTCTTCTTAACCCCTGAGATGGCCAGAAGAAAAAGAGACACCTACACTGCATTAGCAAGAAAATCCCAGTCCTCCCACAGCCACAGACCCCCTAGGACCACCGCCCCCACGACTGCCCTCCCCACCTGCACAATGGACAGTTTCTCAGCTTCAATCTGTCATGCGTTTGCTTTAGCTGATCTGTCCTGAAAGCACACGCGTCTGCACAGCCTGTCACTGATCATTCGGAGAACATTTAGATAGGCCACTGCTAACACCCTGGAAGTTCTCAGCTCACAGAGAATGAGTGTAGGAGGAAGGGGGCCGGGGGTCGCCATGACTCAGCAGGTGCCTCAATAATTGCTTCATGAGAGTTACATCTGACTTTATTTTCTACACATTTCTCCTGTTTCTTTGGGGATTATTATTCCATTATATGGGACTATGCTGAGTTCTCAAAGTAGATTAGATTGGGTCAGTCAGGGCTTTCTATCTGACAGTACTGCTCCTTAGTGGGACACATTAGATTTGAAGCTGTTTGTTATTCCAGAAAAATAGTTTACAGTTTTACGGTCTATGGTTTCCTCTGTTTAGTATTACTGTATGTTTAAGGTCTAATGTAGAGTGCTCTGCCACTGTCTTCAGAACATACTGTTTTGGCTCTGAGCTAACACAGAACCTCAGCTCATGGACCTCACTGCACTTCGTTTACTGCGCCTCATTTCTGACTCTTAATTTTTCTTTTATTTGTCACTACATAAATTGGAAGGGCCCTCAGAGGCTGCTGATGAGGAAGGCCCTGGCTGGGCTCGCCTGCTCTCTGGGCACAGTGCTGCATGTTTGTGTCCGTGGGCGAGCGCCACTGTCCCAGAGCTCAGTGCTTCCTGATGGCAATGTGGAGGCGGACACATTCCGCTCATAGGCCTGAGGAGCAGGAGCTTTTGAGACGCTGTGCTGTGGCTCTGAGAGCCTTTTGTAGCTGAGGTCTTTGTTCATGAGCTGTTCACACAATCAGCAGCCAGTGTTTCAACTCACATTCTCTGCCCTCAGCCTTGTCAGCACTATCACAACAGCACCACACAAGTCCACTGAGTCCTATCCACATCTGACTGGTGCGTGCTTCTCTGCACTAACAATGTGACGATAGATAACTACATTCACGCTCCCTATACCAAAACATTTCCGTCTGGCCACATTTGAATTTATGTACAACATAAACCACAAGTGCTGTTGAACTCATTTCTAAACCTGCCCATCCACTTCATGAGCACAAACATCAGCCTTTTCCTCTTTATTATTTGTTCATTTGGCAGGAACACCTCTACAATTTTCTTTAATTGATATGTGCAAGTTTTGGTGAGAGTTTTGCATTTGTGACTTGGGTTTTATTCCAAATAAGTATTTTGAATCTTGAGTCCATAATTTTCCAATTTATGGACTCAAAGAGTCTCAGGGATACTACACCTGGAGGAGTGATTGTATATCCTAAAAGATAAACTTAATGAAATTTGGCTCCCGTGTGTAAATTATTTGGAAAATAAGGCCACATGGTAAGGGGAGAGCAAGTTTAGGTGCGTGCATGTGTGGATATATGTAACTGCACACGTGTGCAGATGTGTGTGGCTATATACAATTTCATGCATAAAAACGGCTGCTTCAAATAAATGTATTAAATCTAAAAAAAAAAAGGATTTTGTTCTTGATAGTCAGAGTGAATTTATGAACCATGAAACATTTGAACGACACTGCAGAACTAGAATCGTCCTCAAAGTTATTTTCCATACCATATATTGTCCAGTGAGGAGTGTGTCAGTCTTATAAACGTGCCCATGTAAACACTGTGCCTGGTGAACTGTGTGGCTCTGTGAATGAAGACCAGAAATGGGATTGAAGCTCACTGACTCCATGATCTCCCACCTCTGCAAAATGGGTTTAGTGTGTGTTCCAGCGAGGACTGGTTGGAAAGTGCAACTAAAGTGCCTTTGAGTCGGGCATTAACACAGCTGCTGCTGTGTAATGTCAGTACTTCAGTTCTCTGCTGTTCTGCCCACTTCATCATCAGAGATGTCATTCATGTTTTATGAATGTGCATAATGGAATCCAATGTCATGTCATCATTCTGTTTTTCTTACTCAGGACTGACCCAAAGGCAGGTTTAGTAATTATTATGAGCATTATCATTATTACAAATCCCATCTTTATTCTATCAACACTGTTGGAGGGATGACAGGTGAAACTCTGGTGTTTGAAGCAGGACAAGTGAATTTCCCATTACAAGGGGGGGGTGCCTTGGTGTGACTGCATGGAATTTATTTGCATCCTACAGACCATATTATTTGTTGAACTGTGCTCTTTCTCATTTCTTCAATATTAATTGTTTGTTTTGTTTTTTTCCATTCACATATGAGTTGCTCCAATAACATGAACACTGACATCCAGGGATCTTAAACACTCGGTCACCAACCTTGGTAATGTGGTTGTCATATATGGCTTTTGTCACCTCAGGTTTTTATCTAAGGTGTTGCAGCACTTTGGAAACTGTTATTAAGATATGCAATTTAAAAAAAAATGGATTGGATATGGTACATGAGTGAGCATGAATGGTGGTGGTCAGATCACAGCTCACCCTTCTCACCCTCTACATTACTTTATCATGTTTCCCTCTCTGCCATCAGACTCATGAATAACTTGCATTTGCAATGTAATTTGCACTTTATGTGAGTATTCATGTCACATCTATGTTGGGACATATTGTGTATATTTTGTATACACAATACACAGTTTAGTTAATTTTATTATATCTTGTTTAATTTCCAATGTTTTGTTTTTTGTTTGTTTTTTTGCATGCCCTTTTACATTTATAATTATTTATTTAATTGCTAGTTTATGTTACATGTTGCACATATGCACCGAAGAAAATTCATATTGTGAATGTACCTTCACTGACAATGGCAATAAAATCTATTCTGATTCTGGTCGCAGGATCGGATGGTGCAGCAGATGCATCAGCACTTCAGTCTTCTACACCTGGGCAGCTGTGACTACATTGACTTCTCACCACCAAGAGTAGAGAGTGAAGCGCTTTGTTACCATGTCTGTGAAGCATGATATACAGTGGGAGGAAAATGGATGTGAACGCTTTGGAATTTCTCGCATTTCTGCCTAAATTGGTCATAAAATGTGGTCTGATCTTCATCAAAATCATAAGAATGAGTAAGCAGTGTCTGCTTGAACTAATACCACCCAATGTTATCATATTTTTAATGGCCATAACATTCACAGGACAGGGAAGGAAGGGAATCTTATTTGTATAGCGCTTTTCATATGACACAAGTCACACCCAAAGCGCTTCACACATGAAAGGGAGGGGGTTCATTCACTCCATGCTGACGGTGGTGGTAAGCTACATTTGTAGCCACAGTTTCCCCTGGGGTAGACTGACAGAAGCGAGGCTGCACACATCTGCGCCAACGGTCCCTCCGACCACCACCAACCACTCACACACTGAGGAGGAAAAAGTGAACTCAGGAATCTTGCTGAACTGCAACAGTTTTGTAAAGAGGAATGGTCCAAAATCCATCCTGATTGTTGCACATGTCTAATCTGCAACTACAGGAAAGCAGTTATTGCTACAAAAGAAGGCTCAGCCAGCTATTTAATACAATCTTTAATACAATGTCTCAGGTTTTTCTACAAAATATCTTGATAAACTTGTGAATTAATTTTTCTATTGATGATATCACGTTGTCCAGGCCCTGAGGCAACTAAACAGCCCCACACCATGATTCTCCCTGCACCAGACTTCACAGTGAGGACAGGGTTTTGATGTTGGTGCTGTTCCATTTTCCTTCACACATGACGTTGAGTGTTCCACCCAAACAATTCAACTCTGGTTTGTGAAAGAGCACTTGGATGCTCCACTGCACTGGCAAGATATGGAGGACTGATTAACCCAGAGTTGAATAGTTTGGGAGGAACACACAACGTCATGTGTTGTTCCATGACACAGGAAGTCATTGAAACATCACATGAAAAGGCCCTACCTGGACATCTAACCTACTGTAGGACCTCCTTGCTGAGAGGTGGGGGTGCTATCCACTTAGCCACTAAGTACAGTGAGTCTGTCATATGAGCGCATGTGCTATGTGTGGGACATGTCACAGTACACGTCTCATTTATCATGCTGCTCGTGCTGCCGTGCGCTGAGGTCCACACGGGAGCAGCCAAAGGGCAGGGGTCATGGTGATTTGGTTGGGGTTCATTAAAGCGGTCCCCAGCCTGCACCATTAGACTGAGCTGGCTCCATCGTTGACATTTGACTTGAGCATCATCAGAAAACATTACGGCTAATGTCCTGGAACAGCCATAAAGAGTTTGAATAATGTTCTCATCTAGGCTCATTAAAACCAGCGGCTGTGAGCGGCATATCGTCAACAGGACTTTCACTGACACAGAGCTGAGCGGGACGGCTCTGCTCAGGCCCTGTCCACACACAGACACACACACAGACACACACACACACACACACACACACAGAGCACCAGAGACAGCGCTGCAACATTGACACAGTAACATGTTAAAGTGATGTAAAGGGAGTGTGGAGGTGACGGTGTGCTGTGATGTAGGATGGTGTGAGCTGTGTGTGGTATGTCTAACATGATGGGTGTGTGTGTATTTTGGGGGGGGTTCAGTGCTGGACCCTGGGCCGCATGTCAGCGCAGCACAGTCTTTGATTGTTGAGACAAAATGGTAAAGACATTAGGCAAATGGCCTCATTAGAGTCGTTCATCTTCACCTGTTGACTGGCTGCTCCCAGGAGCTGCTCAGATGTCAGCGCGTAACAAACGAGCCCGGCTAATCTCTGTTTGAGTTGGTGTGGGCCGCAAGTGCCAGGCCTGTGGAGACCAGGGCGGGCTCTACCTGCCTCACCATTAGTCTGGAGCCCATCTATCAAACTGATCCATCTCTAACATTCAGCAGCTGTCCATCACAATAATGAGCCACTATGTTCAACAAACACCTCAATAAATATTCTGCGCAGCGTCCGGTCAGGTTCAGTGTCCTCGACATAGTCCCATGTCCTGTGCCTTCATTCGTCTGTCCTGAACGGTCCACTGTCTCGAGATATAAATGTCAAAGGCGGCTAAACGGAGCTGCCATTAAAGTTTATGTGTGTCATAATTGTTATTGAGCGAAACGATCGGAAGTATGCTCGTGTTATGCTTGGTTAACATGTCAGACAGGAAAACGATCACGGCATCAGGGTCTGTCCCATAAACCCCGTCCTTTGCGACATAGTGCACAGATGAGAAGTCTGGCCTGTCCACATCGGTCATCTGTGTCCCGTGTTGGGATGTTTCCGTTTTCAGGGGAATCTGCCCTGGCCCCATGAACACATGAACCTAGAGACTGCAGCTTGTGTGAGGGGTATACTCTCCACACACCGTATTCATATTCCAATAACCCTCTGCTGGTTTCAGGATTATTATTATTATAGTGAAGGACACTCATTTGTCCTGGTTACGCCACAGAATATGAACACATTGAATATTTGAGCTGCCATTTCCTGCCGATGTCTCCATCTTTCTCTTTGCTCTCTCCGTATCATTCCCCATAATTTAGACATTTATATAATGTGGCTGATTATTATTCCCGGCCCATTCAACGAGTCACTTTGTCAGTGGTGTCAAAGGCTGCATCATCGGAACAGTGGAGTCCTGAATCCAGAGAGCAAAAAACACATGACAATTTAAGATTTGGATGGCGGCTGGGATTAAGATGCATTACGGCAATGAGCACAGGCTTACGTGAATAAAATCATTCCAAGTTGAGACGGTTTCACATGAAGCGGTGTAGAGACTCGTTAGCTCACCAATCAGCACTAATGGACACGTTAGGCAGAAAGTCATCACAACAACACTGACTGGATTACAGCCAATTAGAGAAGAGAAGGAGGGGGAGGGGCCAGCGGTGGAGACTGCTCCAGCACCAATAATGTGTTAATTACGTGTGTCACATGAGAAAGTTTGTTCTTATTAAAATGTTTCTGAAAAATGAGCGTTAACTGAATCACGCGTGTAGTGTTTCTGTATTTGTTTCCACATAATCCAATGCTGTTCATTAATGTCCTCCTTCAGCTGTAAACATGCACTTATTGTATGTCAGTGCAAAACAGACGACTGTGTGCTCCTCTCTTTTGGTCACACTGATAACTAATATGAGTTTATCATCTGTAAGACCCATAAAAGTGAGAAAAAATAAGAAAGTTAAAAAGATAAGAAAGGACCATTTCTGTTGACCACACGATCATGCTAAATAAGATGCAAATGCAAACACTTCTCCCCACAGTCGCCTACTCGCCCAGCTGACCTGATGTCTGTGAGGGACAAATGCATGACCTCTGCCCTCCTGATGACTGGAGCGCAGTTCATCTTTATCTTTAAAGCCTCAGTGGATGAGCTGATGTGTTTCTGAGGGCACCTTCACTTGTTATTGTGTCTCAGAAAATCTTCCATCTGGGTTCTCTCTCTTCAGTTGTTTCTTTATAATTGAATAACACTGAAAAGTCCATCCATCCATTTTCTTCCGCTTTATCCGGGGCCGGATCGCGGGGGCAGCAGTCTCAGCAAAGATGCCCAGACTTCCCGACCCACGCACACCTCCTCCAGCTGTTCTGGGGCGACACCAGTCCTGGGCCTTCCACAAGGCCTAGGACATGCCTGGAGAACTTCCCAAGGGAGGCAACCAGGAGGCATCCGGAACAGATGCCCTAGCCACCTCAGCTGGCTCCTTTCGACGTGAAGGAGCAGCGACTCTACTCCGAGCTCCTCCCGGGTAACATAGCTCCTCACCCGATCTCGAAGTGCACCCAGCCACAGGTAATGAACAGAACCCTGAAAAGTCCCTCTAAATATTTATTAGGGCTTGGACAGGGACGCCGGCATAGGGACATGTGTGGTTGTGAGGATGGGCTGACTTCATGTTAGAACAGTGCTGCTCATAGTGAGTGTAATAAAGCATGCTGGTGATGGATGATGGCATTACGAGGCTCGGGTTTCCAGCTGGAGAAACCTGTGCCAGCGACTTAATGCAGTTAAAGCAGAGGAGGAGCGCTCGGCCTTCATTTACTGCTGTGAAGGGGGGCATAATCACACATCATTATCAGATAGACCATAAAGGGGGGCCTTCTTAATGTTGTGACAATAGAGTAGGAGTAAATTAGACAGAGCATCACCTCAGGCTGATAACAGCCTTTATAATTGAATGCCATTCAGTTGAACAGACGCTAGATAAACACAGGCGCACAGCCCCTCTCCTACAGACAGACCGCTCCACCTGTTTCTGCGATGCCCACAAAAGGTCCACACCTTTATGTCCATGAAAGCATCTATTTATTGGTTTATTTGGTAGGGACAGTGCAAGTTAATGAACAAGCACACCGGATTGTAGCCTTGGGCTAATTTGCATCCGTCGTCCCCCATGCGCACTCTCAAATACACCCTGACCTATTGTACATGTTTTTAGTGGTAGGGGAAACCTACGCAGACACGGGGAGAACATGCAAACTCCACACAGAAAGGCCTGGTCCCTGGTGGGAATCGAACTCGGACCTTCTAGCTGTGAAGCACGAGCGCTAACCGCTGTACTACCGTGCTACACATTCAGTGTTTCTGATTTCTAAACTTTGGTTATCTCAAAAATCCAGGAAGGTTATACCAGGATGAATAAATCACACACAATAGGGCAAGAGGACAGTTTTGACTTTGAGGTTCAGTTCTGTGGATGAGATAGTTTGGGAATAGGGTGCAGATGTGGAGAAATGCCCTCAGTGTACAAGTGAAGCAGTAGACATTCATTAGGGTTAACTTTCACATTACTATTATTGACAGACAAACCGGTGTAAGCAGTTCGTATAGTTATGGGTATGAGGAACAATAATGAGGTTGAGCCACAAGTTGGCAATGAGGAACAGTTTTCAGATGGGCAATAGTCCAATAGTAGTACAGTTTGAGAATGGTGCCCAGTTCAAGTTTTTGCACTTTTGTAATAATTAAAGGAGCTTTACATGACTTCATTTATTCACTCCATACTCTGGAGAGGAAAGTACTACTGTAGTACAACCAATCTGCGCCTTTGGTCCCTCTGACCACCACCAACCACATCCACCACCATGTCAACTTTCCCGTTATAAGACAACCCGCTCTACCATCCGAGCCACTGTCACTCCAACTGAGGCACAGTTAAAGTGTTGAGCTGAAGTATCATTTTGTGATGGTGTCCACTTTTCGAGTGAGGAACACTTTGATTTACAGCGACAGGGTTGACGTTAAGGTTAGAGATGACATGAGGTGGAGGCATGTCGCTGAGGAGCAGCTCTGAAACAGCATTAACACATGCAAGTTTCTCTCTGTTCTCTTTAGTGCATTTTAATTGGATGGAAACAGGAGCGGGGCGCAGGGCTAAAACATGATTACACTCTGCAGCACCACAACAGGGTATTGTGTAGATGTAATTACAGCAGGCTATTGTTTAATTTGCCTCTCGATGGTTCAATTCTGAAGAAAAGGCTCCGGTTTCAGCCTCATCTGGGCCGTGGAGGAGCTGCTCTCCCCAGTGCAGTTCACATATCATCACACGGCGGAGATCAAATGAATTTGTCATGCTTTGACTAATGACAGGAAAGAGGGATAAACCCAGTTAGAAAATCATCAAGATTCCCGACGTGCGCGCTCTCGGTCGGGATGGGGGGGGTTTGGTGGTGGAGGGCCTCGGAGCCTGAATATTGAGCTGTGTGGCTGATGGGATGTGAGGGCGCAGCGGCCCAGAATAGCAGCAGGATAAAGGAATGTACAGAAACTCCCCCAACCGTTCCCTTATTAGTTTTGTACTTATTCAATCTGCCAGCCATTTTCTGAAAATAATATTCTTTAATGTGCATCCTAACCAAGCAGGGCTGTAACTCCACTGAGGCTGTAATGGAGAAACTTGAAAGATGATGATATTTGATGAAGAGCGTAAACTCTGTAAACTATGCAAGTCTTGAAGCTGGTTAAAAAATACCTTTGTGTCCTGGACCTGAAGCTCCAGATGGCTCAGACCCATGTCTCGCAGATACTATGAGGCATATTTATTGTTAATTGTCTGCTGAAATATTCATAGTCAGGGCTGAGGTGCTCTCTATGTCTCCATGGATCAATGCACCCTGCTCATAACTTATCACCAATCAATAGCTCAGGCTGTAGTCACCCTATCTGCATGCTTCAGTTCATAGTTTTACTCCAGGCTCAGAATGTTAAGCTTGGATTTAGACTGCAGTTTATATGATTAGAATTGATACACACGGGAGTTGGGTTCTCAACCGGTGTAGCGTTGAGTCGGGACCCATCTTTGACTTATGACAAGCCGTAACCCGATAGATAAATAAATAAAATGAAGAATAAGTCTCACCTTGTAATAAAAAACATGTTTTTGTAGTTTGGCCTTGTGACAATAAATCTCTATCAAAATGTTGTGTTTCTGCCAATTTAAGAATTAGCTATAATCTGGTGCAGTGCATCTCAGCCTCTCTGAGCCTAATGCCTCTATACATTTAAAGAAAGAAAAGTAAGTAAAAGTAAAGAAAGATCTCAAGGCCAAATTTCCAAATGTTTCCATCAACTTTGTCACAAACCACCAGTTGAGAACCACTGACATGGATTACGTGGGCTGACTGAGAAGAGTGTGAGAAGCTCTGGTCAGTGACTGGCCCCTGTCTCGCTGCTTCAGCACAATCTTTGTCACTGAGATGGGACGACTTTTCATATCCTCCACCTCCATACTCCACTGTCCCCTACACCTCCGTACGTCCACTGTGCTCTCACTTCCTTCCTCTGCTCACTATAGAGCAAAACTCCAGACAGGGCCATTATGGCCGACGAGGTGTCGCTGCTGTCACGTCCTGTCAGCCACACAAAGAGATGGGAGACGGACGAGCTGAGGACACTCACAGAGAGCACTCACATCAGTGCCTCCTGCTGCAGCACCCCGCCCCGATACAGACTCCGCTCTGACAGACTGTGGTCTGAGGCAGGTCCTGGTACAGACTCTGTGGTCTGCTCTAAATCCCATCTTAATGTCTATCTCTCATTCTTCTGAACTACCACAAAAAGTTGAAAAGTGTGCCTTTAATGAGTTACAAATCGTGCAGTATCTGACTTTTTAGTTTTGTACACACATTTTGAGAAATATAAAAGACACACCTATGATCTGGAGTTGGTTTGGATCAGCCACCCAAAATATTTATATACAGTACAAGCTATTAAAATGTAAAATCAATTTGAGGGATTAGACCATACATTACATAATGGACTTCATTTAATTTTTTTTTTTTTTTACCAAATCTATCTTTCAAAGTAGTGGTATGCAGGAGGTTTACAGGAACCTAATTAAATGAGTGCAAACGTTCTAATTCAATGAGCTGCATGTTTTTACACAAAAACATTCCTCATTAAAACTGCAACAATTCAATTCTTTAACTTTTAGCCCTGTCCAGATAAAGATATGTTTCCTATATGTGCCACTCTAAAAGTGTATTTATCTTTGCCACTTCCGTCAATAACATTGGACCATATCAACACCATTACCCCATTATGGCAAATTTGATAAATAATGACTGTAACTTATGTATTTTGTATTATTTGTCGGCTGAGTGATAACAACAATAAATAAAAAATAATATAATCCTACCATAATACGTATCCTACCTTTTATGGTAATTCTAGGAACAAGGGAAAGACAAAGGTGTAAGCAAAGATTTCTGGACAGCAGAGGAGAATGAGATGCAACTGCAGTGCTTGGGTCAGATGAGACCACCAGCCATTTGTTTTTCCTTTTTCATTGTGGCTGTTATTTCTTTTATCTTTGTTATGTGTTCTCTGCATTTGGCAATCCCTCACCTTACAGGGTAGAGGAAGAAGGCGGGGGAATTATAGGTTACCACCAGTGTTGAGGAGAGTACTTTGAAATTGTATTTAGTTACAGAATATTGAATACTTGCCATAAAATGTATTTTGCAACGTATTCTGTTACTTTGTCTAATCAGAATACTGTATTCTGAATACTTTTACATTGATTGTCATTATATTTATGAATACATATGGCATTTAATGACAAATATAAAGACTACGATTGTTGGAATCACTAACTCACTTACCATTGATTAGGAACTGTGCAAATGCACAGGAGCAGCAGATACAGCATCATGTGACACATGTGCAGTGTTTGTATGAACTGTGGCATTAGGCGTTTAAAATCTTTATTTTATTTTAGGAGGAAATACAGGTTAACATTAACAGTTCTTTCTTAATAATATGGAGCTAACATGTAATGATTGAGTAGTACTGGGACGTATTCCCTTGATATTTGGAAAGTAACTGTATTCTAAATATACTGTCAAACAGTTACTCAAAAAGAGTATTCTAAATACGTATTATAAATACATGGATTTAGTTACTCCCCAACACTGGCTACAACAACACACTCTGATCAAACCATCTCATGGTTTAAGCAGGTTCCGTGGGGAGTGGGTACCCGTAGGGTTAGGCTACAGCATGAGCTAATACTTTATTAATTCTTCTTAATATGCCCATTGACCTGAGTATTGTTAATTTACCCCGCACAAGTTTTACACAAAGGATCTAGATTCAAAGGATACACGGAGTACAGGCAGTGGTCCCGAGTATCTCCCGGTCAGTTTGGGCCTTGAGCTGAAAACACTGAAGACCTCTGGTGTAATCATAGCTTTGTAACCTTTAATTACTCACGATGGAAAGAAAAGTCGCAATTTCACAGTAAAATGTTATTCGTTTGAGCTTTGAAGTCTAATATGTTTAAAACAATCATTTCTACAAGGACGTCGCCTATGGTCGGGGCAGAGGCGCCCCCTCGGGTTTATCTGGAGTAATACAGGATTCTGCTGCTAAAACAAAAAACAATGGCATTGATGGATATAAACTTTGTCTAAAGAGACATGGTCTAATATTTTTTATTTAGTCTTAAATAATGAATTACGAAACAACAATAGACGCTTTAACAAAAAAAATGTTGTGCTCAGAACAGATCACAGATATGTCTGAATGTACGGACATCAACTTAGCGCCACCTGGTGACTGGCAGAAGGTGCAGCACAGGGTGGTGTGCAGACTCTGCAAGAAGGAAAAGCAAGCTCCAACAGCAATACAATAAAATCAATATTTAATCACCTCTCAAATTTAGACATACAGAACATAAGAGAATGAACAAAATATCTAAACTGGGAAAAGACACCTTTGCCATCAGTAAAGAACAATATTTATTTCAAGTCAGTGAGGAAAAAGTGGTGCAAGTTAGTGCTTTGAAAAGCTGGGCTTAAGAACAGCAGCTTCCAGCCTTTAAGACGTAAACCTCTGCACAGGTTAGAATCACACCCTCTTTGCCAGTGCAAATGAGACATACAGTAAAATGGCACAAAGAATAATGCTCCCTGAATAAAATCAACCTCACAAAATAGTGAACAACTGCAATAATGACCTATAGGTCCAAGCAAAAAATGAATTGTGACGGGTTTCTTAAGTCACAGCGTGCAGACAGAATCAGAACAGATTTACTGTGAGTGAAGTGCAAGGCATAGATTTACAGAGCTGTGTTGAGTTGAACTCACACTCAGTCCGCTGGAGTACCTGATCAGGACGCAGACAGCAGGCAAATATATTAATCCCCATACATCAAAGCATCACTGAAAGCATGCACATTATATGTACAGTTTTACAAGTAGAAACTCTAAGTAAAATTAACATTTAAATTTTACGTGATTCCACGTTCAGTGGCCGATTGGAAAACCTTAAAAGACTCCTGTCGCTGTAAAGTTCATGACAAATAAATGAACAATAAACCTTCAAATATTAACCCCATGAATTCCTACAACAAATTGTCACCCAGGCTGAATGGGGTGAACCTCTGGGCTTGCTGTGCTCCGATCTCAGCCACGTACAAAGCTCCAGTCTTCAGGTCCAGGTCCACCAGGTGAGGCTTTGTGTCCTCCCCAAGCTGGATCACACTCTCCACCCTGCACTGGCCAATCTCCCCCACAGGAGGCGCTTCCAGCACAGACAGCTGGTTGGTGTTGAGCTGTGCCACCACCAGGTGCTTCTTGTCTGGGGTAATGCGCACAGAGTATGGTGCGTCCTCAGAGAAGCAGCTGCCCCACGTGCCGAGCCACTCTCCGGTGATGGAGTTGAAGACTTGAATGCGCTTGTTCCCGCGGTCGGCCACCCACACCCTCTGAGCCTCGTCCACCGTCACACTGTGGGGGATGTAGAACTGTGCCAACCCTGGCCCTTCTGCCCATGCATCCACTGCACCTCCAGCTCTGTGGACAGCTTGATGAGCCGGTTGTTCAGGCCACCATCCCCATCCACAATGTAGATCTCTCCGGACGAGTGTACATACACTTCAGCGGGCTGGTCAAACTGTAGGGGGCTGACACCAGAGCCAGCCTTGCCCGGAGTGCCCAGGACCTGCACACACCCAAGCTGTAGTCAAGGACCTTCAGAGTACATTACAGTGACGTAACGTTTAAGGGACAAGACTTTTCATCTTGCTATGTGTCTTAAAATATCACTCTGTGTGTGACATAAGAAAAAATGACACTAATGGTACACAAAACTCAACTCAATCAAAAGTAGTATTGGGCACTAGGTTTTGTGAATAATTTGAAAACATTTGAGCTGTAGTGAGTCGAGCTCACCTGCAGGAGTTTTCCAGAGGGAGAGTATTGTTTGATGCAGTGTCCGTATGGCCCAGTGCCCACGTCTGTGACCCACACACTGGGGCTGGACGAGGCAGCATCTGCCACAAACATACCGTGGGGCATCTCCAGAGTACTGGTGTTCCAGGACATCAGCAAGTTTCCGTCTGTGTTGAACACCAGCATCTTAGGCACATTGTCACCTGTGAAACAAAGAAACCATCAGACACAAGCGGCAGTGTTAGTTTAAAGCTCACAGCATTATCACTGGAATTCTGTTTCATGCTCATCATAGGTAATGTTTGTAATCCACAGAGACATTACCTCTCTGCGCCACATACACCAGGCCAGCGTACTGATTCACCGCCACGGCGAACACTGCTCCGGTGAAGACCTCAGGGTTGCGCGGCCACGTCAGGTCCAGCTTATACAGCGGGCTCCCCAGCAGCTGGTAGTCCGTGAAGCGATGCTGGAGGCCCGCTGCGGCCAGCCCAGGCCCCCATACAGAACCAGGAAGAGCAGTACGGAGGCTATGGTAGAGAGGAGCACACAGGTTCTCCGCAAAGTCATCCCCGGGTCCTTACTGCTTCTGGCTTAAGCGAGGAACATGCAGCACTGCCCGTGACCCGCTGAGTGACTTTGGATATAAAAACACCTGCGTATCACTGACTTAGGACACGTTCAGGCGAGAAAAGAATGAGGAAATGTTTTCAATCCCGGATCCCATCTTCTTCCAGTGCACAGGAGACAGCGGAGGTCTGCGGTCGCCCTCTGTTGGTACTTTGTGGCATTTTGCGAAACGCACCTGTCCAAATCCAGATCCATCTTGATCCCGTCATCCCATCATCATCGTCAGCTGTGAAATTATTAATAGCCAACACAGTATCCACGAGGAGATGTTAGATCATTAAATAGTGAGTCTGATATACAGTAGCCAAAAAACATTATGACTTCCGCCCCGTCCATCTGAACTGCAATTTCCAGACGAAACAGGTGGGGGCAGCCTTGCATCAGAGGTTGCTGATATGAAGGCAGAAGAAGACGTGTTAGCCGTGGAGGCGACCGTGTCCCGAAGCTGCAGTTCTGGCAGTAAATTTATCTTGACTAATTTCTCATTCTTGTACTCGGAGTGCGAATGACAGTGCGTGAGGGACAAAGGCACCTTTCATGTAGTGTAATCCGTCGAAGATTGGACTCCATGGAGGTCGCGGACAGCCCGCTAAACCTGGTAAGTTTCCGTGTTTATGTTGCAATAACAGGCTAGCATTACAGCAGCTAACAGATCATAGCGACCATAGCCAGCAGCCACACAGATTTACACGGGTATCGACGAAAATATGACTTTAAGTGTTTGGTTTTTTACTGTTGTAGCAGTCTTCAATTTCAAAATGAGTGTAGATAATACTGTTTAGACAAAGTTACCGTACTCGAGTACCTGATTATGAAATTGTCACACGCTAAAAGGTAATTTTCTTCGTCCTTAAATTGCTGATGTTGTTTTACCCGACACAAGCACTACCATTAACATAATCCCCCTGCCCAACATAAACACTTTACAATCACTATTATCACATCACAGATCCTTTATAGAAACAAAAACACATGATCTCATTTATTTCAGATCCAACATAATAATATGTGTCATTTATTTATAATTGCAGGCTCATCAGCAGTGCAGGAAGGCTGAGCGACTGCTCGCTGCTGGGAAATATGAAGAGGCCATTCTATGTCATAGGAAAGCAGCAGGTTAGAGTTAGAGTCTAGCGTTACCCTGTAATTTACTGTCTTGTTTTGTCACACGTGGCTCTGTCTTCCACAGATCTTCTGTCTGATGCAATGAAAGGCACAGAGGTGGAGCAGGTGAGCAGAATGAATACAATTATGTTAAGAATTGCAGCTAATAAAAAACATTTAGGTTAAACAGCACTGGATTATTGATATGATCGTTGATATGTCCCACAAATGTACAAACTCTTGTACTTTACTTACTTCCCCTAAATCCTATGGTTTGTAATTTCCAGGCTCGTCTGTCCATGGAATTGCAGAGGGACGCCCACATTAAACAGCAGAGATTGATCCAGGAGCGCTGGAAGAGAGAAACCAGAAGAGAGGCCACAAAGGCCAGGACGGTGCCCCCTGTGGCAACACCACGGCTGCCTGAACAGCTGCAGGGTCGAGGTGTTTCAAGTCCTGAGAAGTCCAGGGAACGGGAGTACGACACTCTTCTGTATCAGCTGCAAACACGCCAGAGTGGGGGCAGCCACATGCCCCAGCCCTGTGCTGGCTCCAAGACCACCAAAGACGACAAGACACGCCTGGAGGAACAGCAGACCACTATTGAGGACCTGCGGCGGGCGGTGGAGCACCTGATGGATGAGAACATGCGTCTGTCTTCAGAAAACGACAGGTTGAAGATCGAGAATGCACGGCTCCACTCCGAGGCTGCAGATTTCGTAGAACGCTCTGAGCTCTGGGTGCTACCACAGTCAGGAGGCGCTATGGGAACAGGAGTGGGGCATGAGAAGAGGCGCACGGGGAAGGAGATCGCCATCCCCCCACTACCTCCCCTGGAGATGCCCGCTCAGGAGGACCTTTGTCTGGATGATCTCCCTCCTTTGGAGCTGCCTGAAGACATCCAGAATGAACTAAGGGAGCTGCTGGACGCTGACAAACTGTGACATACACACATCTCACTCATACACACAGACTCGGGTCATAGAGTCGGAGAAGTCTCATCTCCCTCGCATCTGGGCTCAGAAGCTTCAATTCTGTGTTGAATCCAGACTAGACGAAGGGAGTAAATGTCATTATCATGACTCAGGCAATAAGGTTTGCAGAGACATTTGGGCTGCAGCCTGCAACAAGTAGTTTTAAATAGGTTTTGTCAATGAATGGATGAATCCATTTATTCAGAATACACAAAGGTGTACCTTGAATAGACATTTGGTGCTGCATACTAAATTCTTTCAGTTATTTGTCATGGTTGAACTTTGTGACCTACAGTCATGTGAAAATATCCTTTTGTGTTTTCCAAATGTTGGAACCAACCCTTGTATGAGACAGAGCCACCCAGTACAAAATATATATATTAAATTTAGGGAATAATTCTTCCCAAACCTGGATATATGGGCAAGAATGCTGCTTTTATTAAATTAGGAATTACATATCAACTATCGTATTTGGAAAGGATGGAAAGTGTCAAAGCCATATGTCACATAATATTGTCACAATACAAGTACATGGATCATGAAGGTGATATGATTCATTATGAAACGCATTTTTGAAGTCTATTTCATTGTACAATGGAATCCTGAACTAAATCATGGGTGTAGTAACTTCCTACATGACTGCGAAAGTGAGTTTTCATAGTGTTATAATTTACAAATGGTCAAGCAAAACCTCTCCAAAGATAAATTTCTGTTGCCGTCACACTGACTGTGGTAGTTTGAACTTTTTTTTCACTGAGCGCTGTTGTCAGTGCACCCTGCTCCTAATTCGTGTTTGAGTCTGTGTGAAACATCAGAGGAGTGACCCATCTGCAGTGTCATGTTTATTAATGAAAGTTCTGTTATAGGTTAATATTCTTTCTGTCCGGAGGATCAGTGCCAGTCCAAACTCTGCTGTGTCAGGACATATGTGACAAATTAATGCAATTTATAGAGTTTGTGTTATTCATTTGTAATAGACCTAATTATGGAATCACTTGTCTGGCTTAATAAACTCGATACTGTACTGCAAGTGTGATTACCTGTCCACTATTACTTCCAATAAGGCTAGGCGAACTTTTCAATGTTCTTTTTGATTGCACTTTTTCTTAAACAAATATAGCCTGTAATAATATGATTTATGAACACGATAGTCGATAACTCATGAATATTGCGATATTTCACCAAAACCATTTCTATATAGAGCGATCCATTAATTATAGCAAAACAAGAAATTCCGCAATTTGTTTTTACATCCAATTGTCAAAATATGCCTTAATAAAAATGAAAATCTGTCAACAGCCCCGTCAATAAAAGTTAGATTTAATCACGTTTTCTGAGCTGAATTCAAGAGCAAAAACACCAAAGAGTCATGTGGAGCATGTTTTATTGACTGCAGTTATCCACGCTGTACAAAAGTTGCTGATTAAAAATTAGCTTTGGTCTAGCAACAGTGCGTTATAAAAATATGAATTTATAAAGATTAAAATCTGCAAGAGACCGATTGCAACTCTCTCATCTTTGGTTGTTTTTCTGACACCAAATCACTGGTTACTTAGGGCACACTGAGGCAGTATTAAGTACCACGAATACAATAATGCAAGCAAAATAAAGTCCTAAAGAGAAAGAAGAGCGGTGTGTCCCTGTGAGCTCTGAGGGACGGGGCAACACCGCTTGTACATCCATGTGCATTTTTCAGAATACATTTGACAGAGAGGAGCTACAAGCCAAACGCAGCTGGTTTATGTGTTAAAATGACACTGACCGGTTATTTCTCTCATGATTGTAAACAAGCCGTCGATGACACAATAAAATAAGTAAAATACAGCAGAATGCATTTGGAAAGTGGTCAGCGTGGCAGATAAATGATGAAATACCACGAATACAACACAAAATATAAGCAACGACACAATACAAACAAAAATATCACAAAGCACTCATAAAAATAAATCCCACCTCTCGTCCGCTGCTTTCCAAGTTCATTAAAAACATGTCAGCATTAAAACAGACTGACACCAGAGTCCACCAAGCAGAAAAGAGCACAGTAGTGTTCACATGTAGCTGGCAGAGCTGAGCGATGGCCTCTTCTTCCTTTAATCTTCAAAGATCCGTATCGAGGCTGTGGACAGGAGCAGAAGGAGAGCTGAAACTCTGTGTACTCAAGAGTTATCAGACCAGGAATTTTAAACTTGTTCCAACATTTCTACATAACCTTGACAAGTCAAATACTGTCTTTGCAGATCAATTCATGTATCAAGTGCGCCAAATGTATGTCAAATCATTTGAGCTTTGAACAAGTTAAATACAAATACTGTGAATATTTGGTAAATAAATATAAGTAACAGGATGGAAGTAAATACATTTTCTTTCTTTGTGATTAAATATTATCTTGGCTGATAATGGCTATAAACTCCAGCTAATCTCCATAGTGATCCTCATAGCATAAGGGATGCTGTTCTGTGTTAAATTGTTACTTCATATTTCTATAATCATCTATTTTTATGAATTTGTTGTAGTTTTCAAGTTAGTTTACTATTTATCTCTCCCAAGATTTCATGTATTATGTTGTACGTTTGCTCCGAATAAAATTCCTAGTTCATGAACCTGTTCACTGACAAAGGCAATAAATCTATTCTGATTGAGTCATTTATGTTTTTTTTAAATTAAAAACAAATGCCCACTCATAGACAGAGCATATACTTAGTTTAACTCAGTCAGCGTCTTATCACACTTACATCTTTGCGTAGCCTGGATCGTGTCAGCTTTACGCTCTGAGAGCGCCGCAGTCCTTTCTGAGTTACAGCTTCATCTTCTGAGAATGTAGGCTCTGCCTCCTCATCTGTCCGCTCCTCGGGCTCATAGAAGTACTCTGGAAGAAAACACTTTGAGGTAATTAAGGGCATTTTCTGTGCAGAGCTACTGCAAACCAAAAATATGCTGTATTGTAGATTCCGAACTCCAACATTTGAGGACTACAGAATGTTGTTACTCTCAGAGCTTACCAGCAGAGGGCAGTGCGACAAAACACAAGCTTGATTTGCTTTGCAGTTTATTTCCTGGCTTTCTTTTTTACCCCTTTTTAAAACCGCTTTAACCCGCGCCTAACATCTTCACATGATCGTCATGTGGAGCACACATTGGATTTGAGGAAATTACATTAACATAATTTCAGCGCCTCCAAGAACATGTTGATCATGTGACCTGCTGCCTCATCACATGACCTGTTTAGCCCTACTAGTTGCTGCAGACAAAGTCCCATTGACACAAACTGCTCTGAATGGACATTACCCTCTCTCCAACATCCCCCATCCCCTCACAGAACCAGTGTTTGAGATTCCAGCTGCCTCTCAGAACCAGCTGCCAGCGCAATATTAACATGCGACAGTGAGCTCCAGTCCTCTTGGACGCCCTGGAGAAGGATACAAGACACAAAGGTAGAAAAGTTCTGTCTTTAACTCCCATGACATACTGGCCCACTGACTTATCAGGTCATTCCTCTTCAACTATTCTTTGTAGTTGAGCAAGTTTCCTCCATAGACACACACAGACATTGACTGTGGGTTTACCTTCTCCGTCAACGGTGTCTGTACTGTGGCCCCTCCTCATGGCAGGGTTGGATGCCTGGGAGCTGTAGGAGTAGAGCTGGTTTCCCTGGTCATCGCGTTGGCCGATCTGGCTCAGGTCATGCATGCTCAGGCTGCGCAGTTTGTCTGTGATGGCCCCCTGACCCTGAGGACACAATAAATCACACTCAACCTCTGCAATACACACCACTGTACTGCATCATCATGCCATTAATTTAACAGGAATTTATTTAGACCAAAATGACTAGAGCCTCTGAGATGACTCATTCAAATAGTTCCTGCTAATTTTATTTTAATCACAACATAAATCAGAAACTAGGCCTTTAACTGCAATTACACATGCATTTAGCACCCTGGACCGTAAAAGTTGACTGCCCCTTTTTCTAATGTGAAAGTGCCCCTGAGAACAAAAGACCTTTGGGCAGTCAGCTTTTACTGTCCAGGGCGTTAAACTGTGGAACTCCTTGTCTCCTGAGCTGAAACAGGACTTGGATCTGGGATCTTTTAAAAATGAACTAAAGCACGTTATAAAAAAAAGAGACCAAGGGCCACATCTTCCGCCTGGCGCAAGAACAAAGTGTACGGTTGTACATGCGTCATCTTGCATGTGGCACAGCGTTTGCCCTATGTGCCTGCACCACTGGCGAGAGGGGGTCGCTTATTAAAAAAGAGGTCGACTGAGGCGTGGTTTATTACAAGCAGCACTGATAGGGCTGCTATTCTTCGCCAGCATTCACATTATTTTCCTTGTATCATTCGTTCAATTTTCTAATTGAAAACAAAACCGAAATGACCAAGAAAAGTCTGCTTGAATGTAATGAAATATAATAATTCTAAATCGCTTTATTTTCAAACGTTTAATCGGATGCTTCAATTGAAGTATACATGTTGAAAGCACAGGCATGATTATATCATCAAGTATGATTTATTTGTAGGTTTCCTCTCTTTCAGAAGTCTGCCTCACGGAGAAGTACAAGCGCTGCTTTAGCAATAACCCCGGGGTTGTGTCCCTAGTACAGCGGTCACCGGTCTAACGCCAATAACAAGATTAGATAGATACTTTGGTACCGTAGATCAGCGTGCACACCCCAACGAGAAAACAGCTACCTGTGCCCACTGATCTGCTGTGCCAAAGTAGGTGCCAGTCTGCACTCAGCCGTAACTGTGTTAACGCGGCCCACACAAAAGCATGTGGTTTTTTTTTTTTTTTTTTAAATATATAATTATAGTCCTGAATTGTTGAATACAATCCATTTCCAATTGAGCTACCGTGACAGTGCAATATCCCTTGTGGATCGATATGGTTGGGTCTAAGTCTAGGATTAATACAGTCAGAGTTAAACTTTTCAAAATGGTTATAATGGTAAACATTATTGTACCACACAATGATCAGGTTTGAAGACAACTAAAAAAACATATATTATTACTATGATTTGAATCAATCTCATGACGAAATGCAGTGGGGACAAATGCGGTCATGCAGCGGTTGGGTCTACAGGGCTCTGGAGATGATTAGACAATGGTGATGATAGAAACCATTTATGGACAGGGTTCAGAAAGTGTTCAAACCTCTTTTAAATACTTCTATTCATTTACGCAGCTCTATATAACCTACCTTTCCTTTCACCAACTAAAACAAGTCAAGTTGTATTTGAATGAATGAATGAATGAATGAATGAACACTTCCTGAACCCACAGTATGAGCGGGAGGCGGGACAGAGCAACGCGCTCACAATGAGTTTACCTCCACAGGCTGCTCCCTCACATGGTGCACTGCAGCAGGAGTCACAGCTGTTAGGTCATTTATGCAATCATCATTAAAGCATCGCCACCAGTTGTTCACTTCAGTGCTGACTTGTATTATAGTTTTTTTTGTATGGCAAAACTGTAAAAAGTTCAATCTGCAAATCCCCCAAAACTTACAAAGGCAGGAAATAAAAGATCATTCAAATGTTTTGTGGGCGTGTGTAGCTGTGAATCGTGATCAAGACTTTACTATGCGACTTGGATGTGCCGCTGGATTAGCTGGTGCACTGGGGCCGTGGCAGATCAGCGGGGATTATGTGATGCACTCCAGTCTCACGCAAGGCTGATGAAACCCTCTCCCCACCCCCCACCATTACCCCACCTCACCCCAACCACACCGCTCCTGTCGGGACCCTTAGCTCAGCCTCACACCTGCCACTGCCTCCGCTGCACGACAAAGCTCATCGGATCAATCTATCAACTAATACCAGATAGATAATTGTGAACATTTATAGCTTTGGAGCTGAATTGTCTGTGTTCTCCTTTTGTTGACAGTCCTTACCTGCTCTTACCTAATAAATACACAAGTATAAAGTAAAAGTAATCAAATAATCTGAAATAAATCAATATAATAAGACAAGCAATCAGGTATTAAATGTATTGCTTGTTGAGGAGCACTTGCCTTGACCGCGGCAGAGACGGCAGCAGTGGCCGCGATGCTCAGTCCCTGTTTGCCAAAGTTCACCATGGTCTCATAGCTCCTCTCCTTCGCTTGCACAATGTAGTCATCAATTTCCTGGAGAAAAAGGAGAACATTCGCAGCTTTTCAGTACAGCTGAGTGCAATAAAAGAACACATTCATGCCCAGGACAGACTGCCCCATCGTACCCTCTCTCGGGAGGACAGCAGAGGGTGCAGGCACTTCCTGTAGATGAGGCTGGCTCCGCGAGTGTACGGCGACAGGAGCCAGATGACGAAGGCTATTTTCAGCTCGTAGTACAGAGGGAACCTGAGGAGACAACCAAGACCTTTTTGTTCAGGGTTAGGCACAGGTTATGCTTAGTCAAGGGGCAAGCCTTCTAGTGGCCCAAATCTCAAGTATCTCTTTTTACAAATAGTAGTGTTGGAATTAGCATAGCATTTAGCTGAATCGTGGATCATGTGTGGACTCACCAAGCTAGGGTCAGGTCAGTGATAGTCTCCACGACGGTGTAGAGCGCATACACAATCCAGTACATCATCCAGCGCACCTACAGCAACAACATACACTCTTATCATCTTGTTGCCTTTCAAAAGACATATACCAGGGTAAAACGGAAAAACTAAAGCCCCTGTTTGTACCATTGATCAGGAAAGGACCCGTGCGATTTGATTATGACAATGAATTATGTGTCCTTTTTTTCTTCTTTCGTCAGTGCAGAGCAACCACACAACTGTATAACATTCTTAATCAAATACAACTCCAGGATACTTACATATTCTTTGACATTCTTGGTTTTGACAGCTTTG
This sequence comes from Neogobius melanostomus, assembly GCA_007210695.1. NCBI lineage: Eukaryota > Metazoa > Chordata > Actinopteri > Gobiiformes > Gobiidae > Neogobius > Neogobius melanostomus. The sequence continues at coordinate 2,390,510 of VHKM01000299.1, read as the reverse complement.
TAAGAGTAATAAGCTGGATACAGTGTTCCAAACAGCAGCCTATAAAAAAATAAAATTGTTATTGGACACAATGGTGGCAGATTCAATCGAGTTCGGACACATATTCTAATGAACACTGCCTTGTGTCTCTTTGAGTTAAGGCTTGCATATTCACATATTGCATATTGACATTACAACCCACACTGATGACTGTGATGGTATGAATTGATCAGGCCTTTGTTGAGCATGTCCTTGTGCTGTCAAGTCGTAGTTACCGGTACATACGCTCAGACTTTGACCAAATCCTTACAAGAGGCTGTGTTGGTAGCTCTGATTTCTGTGATTCTGTAGATGTCCACACCGAGCGCCTGGTATGCACCATGTGACCATGAGGTTTATTTGGCTTGTGTTGTCGAGGAAACCAGCAGGCTCCAGACTCTCCCGTGATCACTACATGTGTACCAGAGAGTAGCTCGGCGTGCCGCTCACAAAGGGCTGAGGCCAGTGTTGTTAATGAGAGCAGCGTGTTTGTGCTGAGGAGCAGCTCTGACCAGCACAAAGAACACAGTGTGGCTGCTGCCGTCGCCATGGAAACGCTCCATCCTGCTCAGACTTCAGCAGATTCTGGACTGGTGCTTTATATCATCTGTGGAGTGCACCCCAGTCACAGCCTCAGTCTCTGTCAGGCTGAGTCTCTGTCGGTCTAGGCCAGACAATCAAATTACAATCGGCAAGGCTCATAGTGTATGAATCAATACAGATCCCCTAATATTAACAACACTGGAGGCATACAATTACATTAAAGCTTACGATATCATCATAGAACTGTTTCATCACTCACAATTACAGAGAGTAGTTACTTCACGCACACCATGACAAGAGAAACACTTTCTGTCAAATGCTTCATTTTCACCGTTGACCGAACCTTTGTCAGGGAACACCTATCTAATATGAGTAATTCTCATTCCTGAAGACAAACTCAGAAGATTAGTCCAGTGTTTGAAGACATACTCACACTGTGGACCTGCACAAACATGCTGTCTGCCAGTGACTAGCATAGACACATTCTCTCTCTCTTAGTGAAGTACACTGTTATCACTGAAATTATAAAGCTTTTGTACAGCAAAATGTTTCAAGAACAAATCACATAATGCAAAACAGTAAACAAATGAACTTAAAATATTGTTTAGTTGGTCAATTTAGCTTTGTGCAGTGAAGTGGATGAACAGAACCCGTTCTGTTTGAAAATGCTCAGAGATGTAACATTACCTCTGATAGTGATCCTCACTCACTCAAGTGAGCGTGTATACTGTGACAAAATATTTTATGCAATAGATTGTAAAGTATAATTATGTTACCTACAACTTCTATTGGTAATTACTCCACTATATCACTACATTATTACTTCTACTAATTGGAACAGCCACAAGTTTCAAAAGTGCTACAGTTGGTTAGAAAAAGAAAAGCGTTCTCTTCATACACTGTGAAACATGAACTATTTACACTTGCAACAGAACAACGCCACACTGTTGTATACGTGTTTCCTTCACTGGACTCTACTACACTACTGTAAAGTGTGAGTATGTTCTTAAAAGCTCCTGGAGCCAAGAGGCCCCCCATCTAAAATCCGCCCTGCGCTTCCTCCGCTGCTGCTCATTTCCCCTGCCCAAGTTTCAACACCTCCGTCTGTCCACGGCAGCTGAAAAAACAGGCCCTTCCCGCCTCGGCTACACAGCGTACAGGCAATCGGAACAAGGGAAAGAGGGAGAGAAGGAGGAGGGGGGTCAATCTGAGAGCAGGCTCTAGGACTGAGAGGAGAAGCAGTAAATGGAGGGAGGGGCCAGGACGCAACTCCAACATCTGGTTTGAGGAGCGAGAATCTGATTCCATGACTTTTCCCCTAAAAACACAGAGGAGGATTGTTGGGAAAGTGCTGCTTTAGCAAATGGTGCAGCTCAGAGTCTGGCTCTGCTCACCATAGTCCACACCAGGAACACTGGCTCATTCGCTTCACTAAACTCTCCAATACAGACAGGGTAAAGAAGCGCTCTGTACGAGTGTGTGCTACGGTAGCACAATTTATCACAATAAGTTTAATGTTTAATTAAATGCTTAATGGTCGCAATTAGTAAAGAAGACTACAATTAAGCTTTTTTTCGATAATTAATTTTATGTGAAAATAACAATTCTCCAGTGTTATGTCTGTGTAAACTGACAACTGTAGCTTAGACATTAACAGTTTTTATGCAATATATATTAATTAAGCAGTTCATGTTTATAGTTTTGTAGTAAGATATTTCTCTGCCTGATTACAGAGTCTTCTCCAGACTGTAAAGTCGGAAAAGAAACAACAGAAATTACACAATCTTCAATCCCTATGCAATGCAAGACATCTTCACACCACTGAGTGAAATTCAACAAGAAATAGGTTTTGGAATATGCATGCAAAGGCCTACATTCTCAAACATGTTGATCTAGATAGAAGAATTAATGAGGGGATTAAAAAAAGAATTAATAGCATGGCTGGTCAAACATATTCATGACGCTGGTTTTGATTAGGAAAGACGTGAGCGCAACACAGAGGGCTCCTCACACAGGATACACTAAACTAAAGTCTTTCTGGCAGCTCTGCCAAACCTGCGTCTGAGACAACAGTGCAGTGAAACCAGACCCTCAAGGGGGGAGTCAGATTACTTGCTCTGTGTCATACATCACTCTGATCATCACTACTAGACTCAATACATTCAATCATGAATTCTAAACTCAATCCAAATCTCAGAGACTAAAAATAACAAATGTAATTTATGTGTGACATAATTGACTGCAGGAAGATCATTCTTGAAGAACCAGTTCACAACATGTTTAATACGTCATTTGTATTTGGACAATGAGTAATTTAACTGTACTAAATCAATGTTTAACAGCCTAATTGCAGGTTTGATACAGTTGCACGGTACTTCGATAGCAGTTCACCTTCACTGCCCCATGGAAAGCTCTGAATAAAATCTAGGGCTGGGCGATATGGCAAAAAAGTAATCACCATTTTTTGTTCTCATATTGATCGATTTCCCTTCAATTTGATTTTAGTTTTTCATAACAGCTGACAAATGTTGCTGACAAATATATTGTTCTGGTTCTGGTATTGTAGTGTGTAATAAATACAGGAACTGACAACTGAATTGAACCAGAGTGATGGACGTGTCATGTAGCAGTGTTTCCCCTAGGTTTACTGGTTTAGCAGGAGGGGTGGCCACGTGTGTAGGGAGTGGGGACGCAACCAGGGAGAATAATATGTTTACAAATGTTTTTTTTATTATTTGCAACAATAAGCGGATTCAGCATTTCACGAGCGCAAAGCATGCTGGTCCAGGTTAAAGGTCAGGACTACCCAGCTCGTATCCCAAACTGTGTACATGACTGAGTGTGACACAGATCTTGATTATTTTGAGCGTTGAAAATCGATGTTTTGAAAGAATTTTGAAAGAAACGGGGACACAGTGTTACTGGGGAGAGAAAAAAGAACTTGTGGCCCTTGCTAAACCAATAAATAAATAAAAAAGAACAGTTTGTATTCTCGAAGACGGCGTGTACTCAGTCACTGATTACTATGACAACGGACAGCGCCATTTTAGCGTGTTTCCCGTTGCCAGACATCGCAATGGATAAATCAAGAAATACCCTACATTTGGCATGAAAACAACATGACAAATAGGGGTGGGAACCTCTGGGAACCTCACGATTCGATACGATACGCGATACATGGCTCACGATAACGATTATCTGACGATACGCCGATACTGCGATAATCGATATATTGCACAAAAATAATCTACGATACATCACGATTAAAAAAAAGGCTTCTTTGAACCTTTATCTTAACATACTATATATTATTCATCATTTACATTTCTTTTCATGTGCTTTGTACCACTTTTATAAATGATCCCTGACTTACACACTGAAAATGGGTCTATAGATCTGTCAGTGACTTCATTTACATTTAAATAAACAAGAATCCAGTCCTATTTAAAAAGTAATAAATCAACCCCAAATTAATCTTCTTTATAATTATAAAAACTATCATTAAAAGTAATTTATTTGTGTGACAGTGTTTGGTCCAAGTGCTTAAAACTGTAGTGCTGCCCCCTGCTGTCCTGACTGAATTCTTGATCATTAATCCTCATTAATATGCATGACGTTACTCATTAATATGCATTACGTCATCAAAAGTATCGATATCGGAATAAAAAGTATCGGTATCGTATCGTCCCGCAAAATATCGCGATATATCGGAAAATCGATATATTGTCACACTCCTAATGATAAATGGGCGAAATCAGGTTTGACATTGTGCAGTCTGACATAGCAACACGTAGCAACCAGTTAAGCGTGGTTTTGGCACAACAGAAAGCAACAGGCCGCAGCAGCGTCACTTGTAACTTCATGTTTTGAGAGGAATTTCCATTTAAGCAGTGATTAAAACGAGAGAAATGACAGTATTACCTCCTGAGCGGCAGGGACAGATCAGATCCACATCATGACACTGTTTTCTTTCAGCCACAAGCTAAACTTTTCTAAACACACTGCTCTCTGACAAAGCAAAAGCACTTCACATGTCAAAGGTCTTTACACAGTACGAGCACTCACTATGTCACTAATAAATTACCGAAACTTTACCAAAAATGTCTAATACAGAGTGAGCACTCACTCTTCCACAAACAAATCTTTGATTTCCTCCAGTGCAGCTGGAGTAAACTTAATAACAACAGTACGTGAGCTCAGGCTCTGGGTCTGTCGCTAAAGGTAAATAGCCTATATCTTTCATGTTGTCACTGCTGTGTTGTGCTTTTCTCTTGGTCTAAAAGCGCTAGTTTCCTATTCAGTCATGGTTCAGTCCTGATTTGTAACCGGTGTAGTCTACGTCCCGGTTTAGTCCTCAGACCTGCCGCAGACCGCGGCTAAGTTTATCTAGTTATAGCTTTGCTTCGTTTAGTAGCTAAAATTGGCACCGCTTTCCCTGCCAGATGTAGGGTATTTCATGGCAACTGGAAACCACGCTAAAATGGCGCTGTCCGTTGTCATAGTAATCAGTGACTGTGAGGTCTTCGAGAATTAAGTAAATGGATGTATTGGTTACAAATAGCATTACTAGTTAGCTCTATGTCAAACTTACACATTTAATCCATTCGTCACGACGTTCTGGATCTTTTCTTTTAGTAGGAAATTTGATGAGTGCGTATGGCGGCTCGCATAAAACGCTGTGAGGTTCCTTTATTGCACTCGTGAATAGGGCAAAACTCTTCCATACACTGATTAAGCCCATGAGGACAGTCACACTGCAATGGAGAATGAATGCGAACCTGGCATATCGCCGTAAAACCACTTTAAGTGCCATAATAGTCACTAAATAGCCGGTTGTTCCACTATGATGGTATGGTTTTAATGGGCTTTGTTGACACCGTGGGTAGTTGTGAACTTTGACCGGAACATTACCACGCATGCGTACTGATAATGCTGATTTGGCTTATTCATTGTTTATATTTCTGTATGTAAAATTATTTTTTAGTGGCTGTAAAGCACTTTGATGATGATCATTACTGTATCAGTACAGTCTTGTTAAACGCTCACTGAACCGATCTGGTTTTATAGTAGTGTATAAGGAAACGGAATCATTTTATATTGTTGTTTTAGTATAGTACTATGAATAAGATCCTTGATCCTATTATACAGACAGTCCTGGTCCATGGGCTGAATCTCGTATAGTGTACTTCTTCTCAATTTATTTCAGTGTTTCCCACACATAAACTATTCTGTGGCGCACTGCCACAGAATCAACACCGCCCGCCACATATTGCGTTTTAAAAAAAACGCTATTTAAACCCGAAAGGACGGGGCGCCAATTAGTGATGTGTCGGTCGTGAACGATCCGGCTCTTTTGAACGAGCGATATGAACGGGTTCGCAGACGTTAAGTATTTTTTTATTCCTCTTTGGGGGAGAGGCGTCACTTTAGTTGTGAATGCTTATTTTGCAAAACACAAGTCACTGCTGGAGTGGGGCGGAGAGAGGAGTGTAGGATTGGCAGAGGGACAGTTTGTGAATGCACGACCGTGGGACGTGAGCGTGGCCTGCGGGGAAACGGTTTCAGAGCGCGGCTTTGGGGAAACGCCGCGCCCGAACGCTCCCAGTGCCAGCACTCTCCTGGGCCATAGGAGAAGAAAAGGCTGTGGGGCTCACCTCCCAAGACCTGACATATGACTTTATTGGGAGCTGGACGTCTTCTCATCTCAATGGAGATGTTGTAAGACAGCCAAATATGAGGTTTTTAAATAGCTTAGGTCCTCATCCAAATTCATTCTTACCCACTGCAAAAATAGCCTTTTCGGTGTCGAGCTGGCAACAGGAGAATCCAAAATGTTACACAGTGTGCCTTTAAGTTTAAGACACAGAAGGTCGATTTAGGGGTCTTGCCTGTAAAGGGCCCGACAGTCCCTCCTCCACTGCTCAGTGGCACATGTTCAACAGGTCTGGTGATGTGACAGCAGTGCATAATGTTGTTGTGACGCATCAGGACTACATTACAAAAAGAGATTTTCCAGTGCCACTCCCTCCTCCTGCACATTCCTGTCCTCCATTATAGAGTTGTGTAACTGAACTGCTCAGAACTGTATGCTCTCAGGCAGAATATAGGGGCTTGGGGCAAAAGTGGGTCGTTTTGGACCAACCGTCTCGTCTAAAATGAACGCTATAAATCACAACTGTACACAGGCGATCCTGCTTTATCTCAACCATGTCAAACAGTTTAATAGGAAGTTTTCTTTATATTTTACTCAACACTCAATATACTCAATAACTCAATAACTATTCCAGAATAGCCCATATTCTGTAATAGCGTTATTACACAGTTATTATACTGGGTGCAAGGGAACTATAAACAAGGAAGTATCGGCGATATTGAATGTCCAATACTGGTGTTTTTCTAGATTAAATTAAACCTTTAGTGAATAGGGAGCGACTGCTGAAGCAGCGACATGGTTTATCTATCATCATGGCTGTACGGATGACAGTCCACCTAAACTCAACTGAAACTGGTTACATCTGTTTACAGCATTCTCTGCGTCGGACTCAACACCGCAAGCCCTCAACACATCGCCCAGCTTTGTAACGGAAACACTGTTTGAATCTGAAGTTTGTATGAACTGACTTACATGTGAACAAATATCTCGGCCTTTAAGATATTTTTAAACGCATCAAATTAGCTAAGTAGCACTTGGCTAATTAACTTAGCGTTAGCTTACCTAAACTCAGGTGGGCTAAAAACAGGTGAAAGCTAGTTATTTTCCCACTGTTTCCATGAAGCTAATTGTGCTAATACTTACACAACGCTCCTCGAGATGAGCCAAGATACCATCCTGATCGCCTTTGTTGTACGAAGTGGTGGTAACAATAGCAAGAGCTGAGCTCAGGGCAGTCTTGTCTCGGCGACTAGGAGCCTGTCGCGCTGCAAACTTTCTTTTCCGCCAAAACTTCGAGTAAACGTTGTCGCAAACACTAAATCAAACGCCCAGTAGGCCCGCTAGCTTGTACGTTAGGGCTCTGTCTCCTCCACCATGACTAACCGGAGCTTCTTTCAAGGATACAGCCGTGTTTTCACAGGTCGTCGCTCAGGTTCCTTCACTTTGCTGCACAGTTCCTGCCCCAGAGAGGACTTGGGCAGCTGCAACGTCACCAGGAAGGAACGTCTATCCAGGCGCCTGATTGGCTGCACGGCTGTGTTTACAACAACAGCGTTTTTGATTGGCGAAAAGCGTTGCTCACGTGACCTGATAGATTTATAATAAGATTATAAATAAAACTAAACAAAGAATTAAAAATATATATATATACACACACACACACACACACACACACACATATATGTATATATATATATATATATATATATATATATATATATACATAAATATATATATATATAAAATAACTGACCCCAGGAAAACTAGCATCGATGGGGACCCTAACAAAGAATAAATTGAGCATCTATAATAATAACAATGATACCGATAATGTTGATAATAATAATGTTATAACAATTTAAAAAATCATAATAATTATTAGGCTAATACTGTGTAATGACAAAAACACTAAACCCAAAAAGCAACATTTTTATTGCACTGCTTGTTACAGTGTAATGAAGATAGCGAAAGACTGTTGTGGAGCGGAGAGAGCTGCACATCAAGAAGAGGAAGGAGGAGGTGGAGGAGCTGACCAGCGCAGGACATTGAAACAGGGACAAACTCAGGAGGCGCTACACCGTTTCAGAGGAGCACTGAAGGCAGCCAGCCAGGTTTCTTCCAGGTACTACGGTTTCCCTACATCTCCAAAAACATGAACACAATTTTGTTGCACAATTGAGGTTGTGCAATGACAAATAAAGCACTAACTTACTTACAAAGTAAGTATTATTAGATCCACAACATTATTCCACAGCCAGTAATGGAGCTCTAGTCAGTCTGTGTGATTGTGCTCTGATGTTAGATCTTGCTCTGTGGGTTTCTCTGTGTTACTGCAGATGTTTGTATGCTGTGTGTGTAGCCTGCATGAGCTGCATGTGAGAGAAAGAAGGGGGTGGTGAGTTCAGACCTACTTGTTATTCATACAGCGACTGCAGCGGTGTGCAGCCATGTGAGCACATCCCAGAGGAGCCTTTCTGGTCACATATAGAGTGTCTGGCCGAGACTGGAGGGTGACAGTCCCTCTCCCCACCACCATTCACTGTACCACTGAAAAATACATGGCCAACACTGCACAGACAGATGTATTATTCACAGTGTAAAGGAATTTCAGTTACATTCATTCATGCACGTTCCCGGTTGGTCAAATGCAGCAGCCAACAGCAGCTGAGCAGCAAAAATAAAGACATCATCAAACCAAAGTAACGTTTAAAGCCACAGGAATGGGAGAGATGTACTATTCGCCAACCAGATAATGCTTCTAAGAGGATGCTTGTTGAGGAACAAAACTGGTCTAAACTAAAGAATAATAATCAATTGAATTAGATAAAGTCAGTAACTCACATTCCCGGGACACTTCCCCAGACTCTCTGAGGAACTCCTAGACATGAAGATATATAGGGCACTTGATTAAAAGCCAGGGCAATGGTGGAGAAAACAGAGCACTATTGTGATGGCACTGTGGTTTAGTTTTAGTTTATTTGAGCAATTTACAAAACAGATTGCAAGATTACCTCATTGCAGTAAATAAAAACTCAAAAGGAGTAGACAGGCGGAAGAAATGGATGGATGGATGGATGGATGGAGGAGTAGACAAGAAGCAAGAAAGCTTATTAGTGCCTACCCCCCATTCAAAGTAATGACTTTCATGCATTTCAGGTTAATTCAAGAAATACAAAACATAATTGTAAGTCCTTTCAAAAGAAAAGGCTGAGAATATACAGTACTGAAACGCATGTGTCCGGCTGCAGCTAAATAATAACGGTAATAATAACGGTGATACAACCTATTAAGTTGTCTTCCAGAAGGTAGACCTATCTATTTTCAAAGAATCTTTGATTTACAATAATAATATTGTCTTGGAGTTATAATGAGCTTCAAGCTTTAAACGATTTGCCTGTATGCCTATGCCATTTTCCATTCATTCACTCACGCTCAGTGGTACACTATTTCTAAAGTCACAACTGCCCTGCTTTCAGAAACATGGCTGCAAAACTGTGCCAATAGCCTCTGATCATCAATCAATCAATCAAACTTTATTTATAAAGCGCTTTTCATACCGAAAGGTATCACAAAGTGCTTTACAGATTACAACATTTAAAACAAATCCCCCCACATTATATTCATATATATATATTAAAACTGGCGAACCAACCGGACATCGTGGTGGTGGACCAAGAGCAGAGGAAAGCCGTGGTGGTTGACATAGCAATACCAAGCGACTTCAACATCAGGAAAAAGGAACACGAGAAACTAGAGAAATACCAGGGGCTCAGAGAAGAGCTAGAGAAGGCCTGGAGAGTGAAGCATCAGTGGTGCCCGTGGTCATTGGGGCACTCGGGGCAGTGACCCCCAAACTGGTGGAGTGGCTCCAGCAGATCCCAGGAAATACATCAGACATCTCGGTCCAGAAAAGTGCAGTTCTAGGAACAGCAAAGATACTGCGCAGAACCCTCAAGCTCCCAGGCCTCTGGTAGAGGACCCGAGCTTGGAGGAAAAAGAGACCGCCCGCGGAGGGTGAGGAAGAGTTTTTTATATATATATATATATATATATATATATATACACACATACATACATATACACATATATCATACACATCATATATATTGTATATATATATCATATATAATATATAATTAGGACTAAATAAATAGATGTCAGTTAAAAGCTAAGCTAAAAAGGTGGGTCTTGAGCCTGCTCTTAATTACAGAAGGAGGAGCGAAGGGGCCTTGAAGGTTTATATGGTAAAAGCAGTTCTGAAAGATAAGAAGGACCAAGACCATTAGGACATTTAAAAACCATTAAAAGAACTTTAAAATCGATCCTGAAACACACGGGGAGCCAATGCAGCGACTAAAAAAAAACAGTGTAATGTGGTCCCGCCTCCTGGTCTTCGTCAGGACACTAGCTTGTAAAGTTGTAAACCTGAGATACTCTTTTTGAGAAGACCAGAAAGCAGGGCATTACAGTAGTCGATACGACTGGTGATAAAAGCATGCATTAGCGTCTCCGTGTTGGCCTGAGAGAGAATGGGGCGGACTCTGGCTATGTTCTTTAGATGGTAAAAACCTATCTTTGTGATATTCTTAATGTGTGGAATAAAAGTTACAACTCACGCCCAGGTTCTTCACCTGTGAGGAAGGATTAAAGACAGTGACTGTAGTTTGGGTAAAAGTTTGTCTCTCTGGGCCTCAGGACTGATGACTAAAACTTCAGTTTTGTCCTGGTTAAGCTGGAGAAAGTTTTCTGCCATCCAGGATTTTATATCTAAAATTCAGTTAAAAAGTGCATCTATTGGCCTGGTTTCATCAGGAGACATGGAGATGTACAATTGTGTATCATCAGCATAACTATGAAAGTTGACTCCATGTCTCCTGACATCACCAAGAGGGAGCATATACAGGGTAAAAAGCACTGACCCTAAAACCGAACCCTGGGGCACACCACATGTATTTTTTTTTTACTTTAGAGGAGCAGGTATCACATGAATGTCCTGTCTGTGAGGTGGGATGTAAACCATTTGTGGACAGCACCAGAGAGGCCGATGTGTTTTAAACGAGTTAAAAGAATAGTGTGGTCGACTGTATCAAAGGCAGCGCTCAGATCTAGAACCAACACCGTGACCGTCTGTGAGTCATAATTTAATCTAAAATCATTTAAAATCTTTAGAAGGACCGTCTGTGGTTTACCCTAAAGCCAGACTGGAATTTCTCAAGGACGTTATGTGCAGTAATAAAATCATTAAGTTGGATAAAGACAAGTTTTTCTAAGATTTTTATTAAAAATGGTTAGTTGGATACTGGTCTAAACTTGTTAAAATCATTACAGTCCAAATTGCTCTTCTTCAGTAGGGGCCTCACCACCGCTCCCTTAATGGCAGCAGGGAAGACCCCCAAGAGAGCAATTCATCATGTGTAAAAGCTCGTCTTTAAAAGATCCATAGTATGTTTTAAAATGCCACCACCAACATTCAGACAACCATTTAGCGTGAAGTGTCTTGCCCAAGGACACAATGATTGTAAGAAATTGTTGGAGCTGGAACTGAACCGGCGACCTTTTGATTAAAACAACCACTTCATCACCTGAGGCACTGCCAGTGGCTGTAGTTTTAGATTTGTGATCGAGAACTCATATGACGTCAATCATGTCAGTGAGAAAATAGCCTCCTAACGATCTTCACGTGTTCCCCTGGATGTCTCGAGCACAAGGACGTTACCTGATCTGCTCCTTCCGTCTGTGTGCTATAGACGTGCTCCTTTGTCCCGCTCCCATCGCTCCCCGGAGGTGGCTCCAGGCTGCGTCTCACACACGAACCTTGGCCGTGTCCTCAAGATCCCTCTGTTGGAGAACAGACGAGAAGCAGCCGCGCACTGGAAGCCAATGAGGCTCAGGCTTAAATATCCCCAAGAAATATTTTCTTTCGGGCAGCTTTTCATCAAAAATATTTATAGCCTACTAATCCCACATAGTCCTGTTATAATTTTAATATGACTTTTCCAGCACATTATAGCTTAATGTAGCCTATCTGGATTAATACTTCTTCTTATGAAGCCAAAAATTGACCTGCCAGTGCAGTCCAACACATATAGGCTATTTGTAGATCCTGTCATAGCCAATAGATGATTCGAAAAACATCATCCCCATCTTTTGGCTAGAAACAGATCAAAAGACCTAGATCAAATGTAGCCAAATCTCTGCATTTGCAAAAGCTTGACCCTTTCTTCTTGTTTTGTTTAGTCCTGGTCTGTAATTGTGTTTTTCCAACTCAAACGAAAGACGGTTTTAAACTTCATGAATGGCTCCGGTGGAAAAGTTGTGTGGTTGTCTGCGAGGGAAAAAAACGAAAACAGTGGAGCAACAGTGAAAATAGTGCGGTGCGGCTGGGCGGAAGGAGACGTCCTGCCTGTGGTCGGTGAATGCCTACGGATCCTGCGGAGAAACACAACTATGGATGGCGGCGGTGATGCGGTTCAGTGTTCCACGGTTTTTTCACGCGCAGAGAAAAGATCCTGAAGCTCGGCGGGTGGAGACTGCTACACATTTAAATCCCCCGGGTGGATTTTTCTGCTTTTTTTTTTTTTTTACCAACCAAACACCCCTTTATTTCAATTCCTTGCCACCGTCGGGTTCGATCAGAGCGGCTTTAATGTCGTAAATGACGGGTGTGTAGGGGCGTCGTTGTTGGGAAGTTTTTCGCGGGGGGTTTGTGACTAGCGCAGGGCCATGGCAGTCGAGGCTCGGCCGGAGCTGGTCGGGAAGCGGTTCCTCTGTGTCAGCGGGGACGCGCCGCCTGAACTCGGCGACATAGGCCGGTGGTCGTGGCGCTCGGGAGTCATACGAGCCGTGAACCACCGTGACAACGACAATTCCGACTTAACGGTAAGGGGAAAAGCTGACTTTGTCCACCTCTTTCGACTGTTACATGCAAAGCAAACGGGGAAATCTGTGTGGTGTTGGTGGGTAGCCAGCGAGGCAGTGGTCTTAACCTGCCAGACGGAAATGATGTTGAGGTTATAGTTGTGGTATTACAGTTGTGGTTCAATAGAGACGACTTTTGGCTGCGCCTGAGATCCCCCTTTGTCATCTAAAAGCTTTTCAGTTTTACAGTATTTGACTTTAACCAGGCTGGTTAATGTGAGACAGCCAGCCAGCAGGGGGTTAGGGGAAACATACAGCCAGCTCAGGGCAGACAAGACACTCGTTCTTCTCAAAGTGACCATTTATTACTACAGACGCGTGCTGTCTTATTGTGCAGGTGACCTACTACTGTAAAACGAGGCAACATCATTTGCTTCAAGTCCTGTTAGACCTCGCTCACTGTAGTTAAAAGATTAGTTCCAGGATTTGGTATGCAAAGTAGCTCACGTCTACCGCTGCATTCTCATGTGCACGCTTCACCTCATCCTTAGAGGCGCATCTCTCCCTGCCTCCTGGAGTGACACCGGACTCTCCGTGACAGGATGAGCCGCGTTGTGTTTGGTGACAGGGGGGGGTGGACGGGGGGGGGACAAGGGTGACACTTCGCCGCTCGGTTATTATCGGTCACAATCCACGTTATTTGAGCGTGATAATCGACCCCAAAGCTCCGTCTGGCTGTGTTTTTCTGGCGCATTCGGAGCTGGAAAGAGACGCAGGAATGCTGACTTGTAAAAACAGATGAAAAAAAAAAAAAAAAAAAAAAAAAACTCTCTGCAGCGGGCTTAAGGAGTGCCAGTGCCTCGTTACCCGTGCTACGGATGATTGTTTTGCTATGGGTCACACTGTCATTCATGTCACGCCAAATGTCTGCGTGTTTTTGATAAAGGTGCGGAATGAACGGTGTATGCCCTGACAAGCCCTCGCAGCGAGCCATACTGTACACACTGCTCCTCCTTTGTTCACAGTGTTCCTCAGATATGCGTGTCCTCAGCCATTGTTCAGGCTGTTCCTCACATGCTCCTGCAGATACTGTGCACTAGTCAATGAGTAATGGTCACAATCAATGAAGTGGACTTGGTGGATGTGGCGTGGATGTGTTTGGCTGGTTGACACTGGTCTGCTGGCTCTGGTGTTGGTCAGGGCTACAGATTTGGGTAGGAGACCATGGGAACAGAGCCAAGCTGGCTGATCTCATCTGTGACTGGCGGGTGTAGCTTTCATAGTAAAGGACAAGATTCAGTCACAGACACATTTAGTGATTCAGAGAGTACTCTGTCGACTCAACGCACAACAATAAAGTGCTTTCCTCTATTGATGCTCACTCGAGAATGCTTTGACTTAGCTAATTATGAAATGATGCCAGACATTCAATTTTAGCTGTAGAACCTTGAGTGTAAGGATGTGGGAAACGCTGTACGCTCTTCTTCTTCTTCTTAAATAAGACTTGTAAGAACTATCATATAATCTATCTTAAATTGGCAGGGCTTATTAGACATTGGCTCCTTTGAATTTCAGAAATCCATTTTTGCTGCATCCCCTAGTTGAATTACAATGTACAGAATGGAGGAATTAATAGTGATTCTGGAAATGGGGGGCATTGCACACCACGGCCACGAGGAGCTTGTAACTCGAGTTGTTCAGTGCGGCCGTTGTGAGGGTGAAGTTCCTGCCCACACTGTCTTGGTCTACTGCTGCTGGAGCAGTTCTCCCGTCTGGAGCAGCGGGTGAAAGAGGTTAGGCAAGCTGTCATCCATCATGTCCAACATCCTCCTCTCCACCACCTCCTACAGAGTCCAGCCCAGGACAAAGCCTGCCTATGGACTAGTTAGTTTTGTGCCTTTCCTGTTGCCCCATGCCTAGCAGTATAAATGACTGAGGATATCAGGAGTTCTAAATGTCTTTAGCCTGGGCTCTTATGTTAGTAGTCAGTGTTGTGAGAGTCATAGGCACCGCTTTATGTTCTTCCCAGTGGGTGCGTAGTGCCTACTAGTCAAAAAAAAAAAAAGACAGGGTCAGGATCGATCTCAAACTCGTGGTTATGAGCCCAGCGCTCTATAGTGCTAAACAAGCAGAGCAATGGTCCGGCGCTGCGCACGCACATTAATGTTATGAACCAACTCGCGCTCGTTTGTTCGCAGAAAACCAAGTAGCAGCTTTACAGGTTAGGTTATATTTATTGAATTATTTTGTAATTAGGGCAAATTCGCCTGGGTGGGTGCTCCAGCCCCGCAGCACCCACAGGATCGGCGCGTGTGGTGAGAGTGAGGCCGTCTTGTTTATTGCTGAGGTCAAGTTACTGTTAACTATCCACCTTCTCAATGTCTATCCCCAGTTTGTTCACCTGTATGTGGGATAGGGTCCTTTTCAGGCCAATCCGCCTCCTTCGTCGTACACCAGTGCACAGCTCATTCTCCCAGACATACAGCCCACATTGGCTGATTAGTCAGAGAGTTTCTGGAGATGACCGCTGTTGGTGTAACATGTGGGTGCAGTCTGAGTTGTAGTGAGTGAAGAAAGACCGTGGGTGTGTGAGGAAGAGCCTCATGGTTTTCTCAGTCGAGAGATGAAAATGACAGGTCTGTAGTGAGTGTGCACCGCAGAGCCACACACGACAGCGACTTCTCTTTCAGAAGGAGAGGTTTAACATTATTAAACAAAGCTTGGGAACACTTTATTTTACGCCACCCATAATAGATTATACTTGCCATAGTTAGTACAATGTAATGTTCTTTGTAACAATGTGTAATTACTTGTACCTATGAGTTAGATACACAATGGAATAATATGTATAGTGTATTAGTCGTTTGGATTTACATAATGTAATAAGACAGGAAACCCTAACTCTAACCCCTAACACTAAGGGTCTTATGTGTTATCACATCATGTTCCTCCAAAGCTCTAATAATACACATTGTATTATTTTGAACTGTAATGTACAGCACTTCATGAAGAGCAAAACGTTCTTTTCAAAGATGAGAATTTCATTTACAATGAAAACCAAAACGGATGCCGACACAAACCCACAGATCCTTTTAGTCTTTGCGACACCTGATAGTTTAGCATTTGTATTTAACATCAGATGAACCTCACATGCTTTGTGAGAATGTCATTAAAAAATTAGAACAATATGTCTCAAAAAGTTTGTGTAATGGTCCTGCTATCTCCCAGTACGGTTCAGTGCATCACAGTGTAAGTGCAACATAAATAATAAGTTGGTTTTCATTATTAGACAGTATTTATAATATCATAACATTAGCTATGGTTTTAAATAGGAGTGTGACAATATATCGATCTTCCGATATATCACGATATTTTGCAGATCGATACGATACCGATACTTTTTATTCCGATATTGATACTTTTGATGACGTCGTGCATATTAATGAGCAACGTCATGCATACTAATGAGGCAGCACAGTCAATAGAGGGCAACAATGATCTAGAATTCAGTCAGGACAGCAGGGGGCAGCACTACAGTTTTAAGCACTTGGACTAAACACTGTCACACAAATAAATTACTTTTAATGATAGTTTTTTATAATTATTATATTATCGATTATCGCAGTATCGGCGTATCGTGAGATAATCGTTATCGTAAGCCATGTATCGTGTATTATATCGAATCGTGAGATATCCAGAGGTTCCCACCCCTAGTTTTAAATGTTCAGAGGTTCAAAACTTATGATTTTCCCCTGGGCTCACAATGCAAAACAAAGTAGAAAACAAAACTAGTGTTCTAAAGTTTAAAACTAAGGCAGCCATGTGCTTGTTTTTGGCGTCAATTTCCATAGACGGCAGTTAAAACATGTACAGAGCAGCCTATTTGATTTGAGGCTCATGTTCGGGCTGTCCCTGGACAACATTATGCTCGCCTCGTCGTACTTTTTGGAAACAAAGCTTTTGAGGCGGATTATGACCAAGAAGAAGAGATGGAAATTAGCCCATGTCTACAATCTAGCGTGGTGTGTTTACATGCATGAGTCCCATGTGTGTTAATTAAGATGTCCTGACCAAATAAGCAGATAGATAAATGTAAAAGATGGGATAAATGCATTTGTCTGTGCCTCTGACAATGAGACGTGCTCTGGATCTATCATTCGCCGGCGAACCCATTACAAAGCCACGCTGATGTTACTTTAAAGGTTTTTCTTGAGTATCTACAGCCTTCAGTTTAGTGGTAAGCGATGATGATATATATGGTATTTTGTTTTAAATGGGGGGGGGGAAATTGAATCGACTCGTGAATCCCATTTTTTTATACGAAAATTGAAGATTTTTGGTGGGGAACAAATCGCCCAGCTATAATGACACACGTGCTGTGTTTGGGTGCGCGTATTCACAAATGTAAAGCGCAGCACAACTTATAAATAAAAAATATAGGCTAAAACTTGCACTGTCACTTTAGTACGATGCATGGCATGGTGCGTTATTACACCTCTAGTAGTTACTCATATTTAAATCTCTTATGCCCAACGGATTCAATTTTCAAACAGTGACACTGGGAGGAAGTTCAATTTAAACCTTTAGCATTGTTTTTAGTTCTCACAAAACGTTCTATACATCCCAGGTCTTCACGTGCATAAAGGCATGTTTTACAACTTTGGCACTCTGAAGTGGAGTTCACTATCACTGCAACTACCAGACCATTACTCCAGATTTGCAAATGATGTTTTATAATGAAATGCAGACAGCATGCAGCGGTCATGTTTTCATTAACTGCTGCTTTCACAGTCTTCACAGTGAAGGTAGAAACAAATACTACTATACCACAATAAAAAGTTAAAAACACAGGAGCTTTGAAAAGCCCTTGAAAAGTATTTTTACTGTCACCTTCCCCAAACTTGCTCTGATCATGCCCTTGGTCTCACTGTAGCTCGTTGCTACAATTGTTTAGCTTTATTAATAATATTATTTTGTTCACACATTCCAGTTTTGAGCTTTCTGTTGGCATTTTTTTCTCAGCATAAAATTCATCACAATTTTGTCTTAAAGGTATCGTTATTCCGCCAGTCTTACCAAGACTAAGGTGTCTAAATAAAGCAGAGGACGTTTGGCGCTCCTAATCCTCAGGAGCACCGCTGCAAACACTGCAGGAAAAATCAGCACATGCTCTGTGAAAACTATGCTACACATTTAACGTCACCATTCAAGAAAGTATACGAATTTTCCCTGTTTAAAGAGGATGTTTAGTAAATTAAACGCCATGTCATCTTTAGGAAATGGCCTGTTTAATTTGTGAAAGGGGCAAGAACATTATAAACGACAAATACATGAGTGCAGCAGAGTATACGGTCCTTTTTTAGCAGAAAAACACATGAAAATGTTATAACAGAACCAAGGAGAGTATTTTTAAATTGTGCTCCCAGTCCTTAGGGCAGCGAGCAGACGAGGACAATGCTGTTACATCACACACTTTACAGTCGACTCAGGGAAGAAATGTCTCTTTTTGAACGAGGACGCCTCCTCAACTATTTACAAAGAACATGTTTTTCTGAGGCAAGGTCACGGGTCGTGCTGCGCGTTATGACGGCATAAAATCGAATGGTAATCTGACCCCGTGACGAGGCAATGTGTTTGATTCAGGTTTTTTTTGTTTATCGCACCACTTATAATTTCTCCTCCTATTGGTCAGGCTCCATCGTGCTCTGACTGAATGACCCAAGCAACTCTGTGAGGAAGAGGACAGGTTTACTCATGTGGCTACATCACAAACGGCCCGTCAGGTTGCGAATGTCCAGTGTGACCCCGGGTCCTGAATGCGTCGCGGTCCTCTCATTGTGTCCTGTGTACAGTAGAGTGATCAGCACAACGCTCTGTGGCAAGAAGCTTCCACACTCTGCCCGAACATCAGCCGGACGGTCACAGCCACCAAGATCATTTCTACACAAAACCAGCGCTCTGTATCAGGCAGCTCTGTGGAATGCTGAGCTGGTCAGCCGACTCAGCTCCTATAGCACGGGATTACTGAGACTCTAGGACCGCCCTGCAGCATGGCGTTGGTCCAGCTGGGGCTCATGCTGGCCCCGCTACAACAACCGTAACCTGAAATCTGGAGTCAATTGTTCCATGAGTATGAGAAGTTAGTAACTCAAGTTTGGTCTCCCAGTGCTCTTTTGTAGCTCACACCAGAGAGTGGGTGGTTGCTCTGACCTGGAGAGGACACACAGATTTATTATGTCCACTTTTTGGTTGTTATTTTGAAGGCTCTTGTCCAGATGTCCAGCACTAGGTAAACATACGGATTCTCTGCCATTGGGATGTCTTCAAGTGCACTTAAACTTTGTGTCCTCACCAGCCAAGACTTAACAAAGACGTATTGCCTGAGATCTTCTATTATCTACCCAACTTGCAGTCGATGTAAATAATTATCAGAAAACCCTCTGTAATAAAACAAACACAGCTTTGTTTGTACAAAGAAATGACAAATAACATATAATAATCACACGGAGAACTGAGAAACGGTACTGACTTCTGCTCAGTCGACAGGTGAAACGTGAGAGAAGGTTTAAAGTACATTTTGAATTATGAAATACATGACACATTTGAGCAACATCTTACAAATAATTGGCTGCAGGATTGAGGCCAGACTTGTGGGGGAGTGTGCGGGAACAAAGTAGGAATGGTTGGCTCACCAGGTGATAAATTAGATGCCGTTGTGATGAATATGCATCAATAGCCCACTAATTGTTAGTCTGAACATTTAAAACGGACAAACGACAAACCTCCTGCCGTCAGTGATTCATAGTCAGGCGAGTGATCAGTATTGTTTCTGTTGTTTGATGTTAAATGTCATATCATTATGAAAAGCTAAAGTTTATTGTGTGTTTCATATTATGGATGAAATAAAGCTTGTCTATGTGGTCTCTGTCTGTCCAATGCTGGGCCATGGCAGCAGCTTCTTATAACACTGTCCACTCTCAAGCCTTTGATCTGACTGCTATTGTAATAACTACTGCAATAGAGCACTCAATCTGAACAAAGTTATATCTGCGACTCAGTTATGTCAACAGTTAGTTGACATTATTGACAACGTCTATTTAAAAATCACTTTGAACAATGAAAAAGCTTGAACACTTACTCCAACAACATGGATCTGACCTGAGGAAGATCCACTTGGATCTTAACGTCTGAATAAATGCAGTTTTATTGGAGTAAGGGTACTGTGCAGTTTGTTCACTGTTCACTGTAGTTACCTTGCACCTGGTGATGTGCGTATATTTACAACGCTTGAACGACAAATCAATTTAATATATTTTCGTTCATCAGCCGTCATTGAGTCCATTTTTGCTCTGGCGAACGGCGGCAGTGTTTAGGGGCTCGGACAGTATATATAATTTTGCAATATACTGTATTGTTCCATTGTATTGTTATTTCAGTTCCGCAGCATGTGATGTTAATATTTTGCTGTGGTGATACACTTTTTGGGGCGATGGTGGCGTAGACAGTAGAGCGGGTCGTCTTGTGGGAGGCTTGGCGGTTTGAAGGTGCACACTGTCGTTGCGTCCTTGGGTAAAACACTTTACCCACCTTGCCTCCAGTGTCTGCGTACAACTGGTGTATGAAAGAGAGTGTGAAAAGATACGTGAAAACGTATCGTATCGGCCCCTCAAGTATTGTGTATTGTATCGTGACTAAAGCGTATTGACCCAGCCCTAGTATTTACCTGTTTTTACTTCACCCTGAGGGAGAGGACCACATGCCAGACAGAGAGAAGCCAGAGGAAGTGCTAATAATGGTAGTACTACAAGTACCGAGTTGGGAGAAGCTGCGCAGTGCGTTTTTAACTGTGTAGAGTTGAACTGTATTATAGAAAGGCCTATTACTGTTTTGTTTTTTCAAATGGAGAAAGGTAAGAGGTATACTGTAGACCCAGAGGAATGGCTCAAAGGTTCTGTACCACTGTAAAGTGCAAGTAAATACTATTACATTCTTATTTAGAAGTTGTTACATAGATGACATGTTTTTCCTCATCTGCTCTTATAGCATTCTTTTGTTTGGTTTCTAAAACTAATGTATCTGTATCACAATGTAATTATTATTCAAAAGTTGCACTTTGACTAGTAGTTGTATGCCCAGTCAGAACAGAGCAACGTGGACCAGGAGTGAAAGCCTGTGTGTTTTTTTTCCGAGGTTCTTTTAGGAGGTGGCAAAGTCTCTGCTGTAATCCTCTCTGCCACTGCTCAGCTGAAATGTGCTGCAGGACTGGCGCATGGTCACGAGCCGTAGTCTGCTCGCTCTGATAAGAGACAACAACCAGACGACTTACCTTGACTCTTGGTGTCTGAAGTTAAAAGCTCTTATTATACACACAGAGGATGAGGAGTTTCTCTCTTATTCATTTTTGTAAGTAATACTGCCCAAGTCATTCTGGAAAGATTGGGCAAATAACATTAAAGGCACTTGTGTTGCCACTGCTCTGTGACCTCAAAAATGCCCCGACATCTCAATTCATATTTATATGTTGCTGCAAAAGATGCGTTTGAAACCCAAGAGGTTGCGTTGGGCAACAACAAGATGACTCAGCTGTTAGTTTGGCTGGTTTTCTGTTCCGTGGAGCAGAGATGAGGACTGGGTCAGTTGGGTCCATTACTCTGTCTGTAATGTGTTTGTGGAGTTGTGGGCCTACAGTCTGGAGCAGAGCTGTCTACAAAGCGGCTTGTGAAAGAGCTGATCCTAAGTCAGTGGTCATGTGACTGGCGTGTGTACGGGGATTAATGGAGTGAGTGAAAGAGATCCTTTCTGTACTACACTCCATGGGGCCTGTCGCTAGAAGGCTGTTGAACAAAGTCAGAGTGGAGTAACTACTGAGCAGAATAAACCCGATATAACACGATCATGTTTGAGGTGATCTGACTGTCGCTGCAGCAGAGGTGCAAGTGGAGTTTGTCTTTTTGTTTTTTGAATGAACGCTTACCTACTTTTTCATTTCATGTATTTATTCATTTTCATAAATAAATATTATATAATATATAATATTGAAGAACTAGTAGGGAATAGAGCTTAGATCGAGCCCAAAATAATTCAGCCCGATCCAACCCGGAACCACGGGCATAAAGCCCAAGCCCAGCCAATTAACTTGAATATTAGGCCCAAGCCCAAAACAAACTCGACATAAATAATTATTTTATTTACATTATTATGGACCGGTCAGAACATATAGGTATAATCACATTTTGTATCCTATAGACCAGGGGTGTCCAAACGTTTTTCCTAGGGGGCCTCATATTAAATTGCGCCCCATACATTTATTTATGCTTAAAACCTTCATGCCAGCTCTGTCTCAGAATAAAATGTTAGTTGTTAGAATTGTGAAGAATTATTACATTTCAAATAAAAAAGATCATCTCTGATGATGTGTACCGATTCAGCAAGAAGGCCGAGGGCCACCAAAACATGGTCTAAGGGCTGCATTTGGCCCCCGGGCCGCACTGAAGTGGTATCCACTCACTCTCTTTAGTAATGATCTCTGATGAGCTCTTATGCAACATGCCCATCAAAGGTCTCAAATCTTGTTACGCGCTTCTAGATGGTAGCTTGAAACGGTGGCAGTCAGTCACTTGAGTCGCTTCAGTCGCATGTGTTTGCTTCAGGTGGAGCGACTGCTGCTGCGCGATTCCAAGTAACTCTGGGTTTTACTCCACGCGCAGCTCCTGAGCACAAAGATGTGAATGAAAATGTGGTGACAGTAAAATAGTTTTACTACCTTCCTCCGACACTAAGCAAACCTTGCACAGCTTTCAAACCTCCTGCCTCCCCCGGAGACTCGGAGATGCTCTCCCCATAGTTTTCTCTCCCCTCCCCGGCCCCGAGCAGTGGGCAAATACACGGCCCCTGTGCCACACGGGGTTTGTAGCGTCCTGCCCCTGACTGTGCCCCGGTTTTCACAAGCAGCCCACCTAAACATTATTTCATTAATCTTGGCCAATAATACAATAATAATAATAATGGCTTACACTTGTATTGCACTGCATAAGCCTATAATACCAGGTTTCTGAAAGCGCTATACTGCAGTCAGTATTCATTCACTCCATACTCGGTGGTAAGTTGCTGTTGTAGCCACAGCTGCCCTGAGGTAGACTGACGGAAGCGAGTCAACCGATCTGTACCATCGACCCCTCCATCCACAACCTACCACTCACTAACACTGCATTCACACCAATATCGGCAGAAGCGAATAGCGCGGCCAGCTTCCATTCCCTCCCTATGCTGGCTGGCACCCGTAAAGAAGCAACAGTAAATACACAGGAGAGCGGCGTGATACGGGCGACCAGAGCAGCAGCGTCATTTGCATATCATTGAAATCAATCCAACTCTATGCATATACAGAGCGATTCGCGGTCGCCACCACAACCACAGAACAAAATCTGACAGACACCTGTGCGTAATTGGCTCACGCGCTTCAGCTGCGTCTCCAACCCCACCTCCACCTGCTCCTGCACCAGGGGGGCTGGAGAGCCAAATATGTTCGCTTGGTGTGAATGCTGTGTCACTCACTACATTGACCAAGGCTTCCTGGTGTTCCCAACAGTCTCCCATCCAAGTACCAACCAGGCCCTACCCTGCTTAGCTTCAGAGATCTGACAGAGCAAAGGCGGTATATAATACATGTGTGATCTGGAGAGTGTGGTACCTGTCATTCCAGCGATCATGTCATGATAAAATTCCATGTTTGTAATCCAATGGGTTCTTTTTTGTGTCTGTATCTTTTTTATTCAAAAGTTTATTGAAGCCTATAATTCCTCTGATCAGAATGTCTGGCATCTGCCAGGCATTTACAACTTACAACTTCCGGCTGTCATAAAGCTTTTTTCCTCCTGTTTTCAGATGGTGTTTCTGTTTGACTTGTGTCTTTATGATGTAGGAGAGGTGAGGTTGTGTCTTTATCAGTGGCAACTGGTGATGTAAACTCTAAGTGGGGCTGTTGCACACCGTGCTTGTGTATTTTTTTTCCTTTTCTATAAGATCTACTTAAATTTAATGCTGCTGGTCAGTGTGAAAATAAGTATGTAACCACATATCAGCAAATACCCACAGAACTAGCATTACAGACAACTTATTCCCAGAGCATCAGACCTACTACAAGGTCTAAAAGTTTACTCTAAAAACAGCAAACAGCTACATAACATCATTTAAACAGCAGACTATTGCCTAACAATGCATTTACCCTAAATACAATGATATGAAGTTAACAACAGCGCTGAACCCGGACAGATGTGAACTGTGAGGTAAATGGACTCACAATTTACAGCAGAAGCAGTAGACTCACTAATGCAGCAGTAGCATTGAGGAGCATCTTGTCTGTACGTCTGTTTTGCCTCATTGAAATTCCATAAACACACGGCAGCTTCCCCACTTCATCTTGTGTCGCCAGCAAAAAGTCCTGTTGTGAGGAGTCGTCGAAGAACGAAGAATAGCCATATAATCCACCGGTGTTTGCTAGTTTCCCATAGTGTTTACACAGAACGCGTGCGAGTGAAAATGACCAATGAGGAGTCTTCACCGTGGTGTGCGTGCTCTGTGATAGGCCCGGACTCAGTCCCAGAGCCAAGTGTATGTGTGTATGTGCCCTTTTTTGTCCTTGTGGTGAAAATCGCGATCAGATGCATAAAACTACAATGATTATTATACACAGTAATGACATTAGGCAATTAGTTATGATAAAACTTTCTCTTGTCTCTTGTCGAAAAATTGACAGGAGAGGTAATGTTGTGCTGCTTCAAGTTCATGCAGATGATCTGATCTGCATCCGTTTGCCAGAATGAGTGTTTGGACTCCACTTCATTGTGTCCATGTAATGTTGCGGATTGCATCGCTCTGTCACGTGAATCGCTCATGCAGCTAATTATTCATAAGTGCACGCACTTTCACATAGACAATACCCAGTAATCCCCCGCACCTCTGGATGTGTTTGAACATACCATTGGATGTCTGAGATGGTTGTCATGGAGGGACGAGTCCAAGTATGCTTGTTGTCCAATTTTAGTCTGAGTTTCTTGAGAAAACTGGTGAGATAATAATAATAGTAATACACTTTATTTATAAAGCACATTTAAAACAGCCAAAGCTTAACAAAGTGCTGTACAGTAAAGAGCAAATAACAGGAAACAAGAGTTTACACCTACAGTTACAACAATGCCAAGACACATCATTAACTGGCATTGAAAGCCAGTGAGAAAAGGTGTGTCTTTAGTAACGATTTAAAGTGCTCGAGTGTTTGTGCAATCCTAATGTGCAAAGGTGCAAACTGGTGAGATAACTGTCGTCTGGTTCAGGTGCATTAAGCTAGACTTTGCTTTAATACACATGTCACACCTGGCTTCTTCTCTGCATCCTCTGCCATGTTTTTGTTACATGTTGAGGGCCTTGTGACTGTTTACAATCTTGTGCACTTCATGATTTGCATTGACTTGCACTGTTTTATTCTTTTCTATTTTAATACCTTGATGATGATTGATAATTAATTTAATCAATTAAAACAAACTACTGTATCTGAATTACTAGATAATGTTCATAATGTGCACAAGGGACTCTGAAATGGTAGTAAACATGAGAAAAGAATGCTGTTTACTAATTTACAAATGAAATAAAAAATATAAGTACAACCCCCCAGTGAAGTCTTTTTGGGGTGTTTTTGTTTTTTATTCTGGGTGGCTAGAAACAAAACGGATCATTCATCATTTTGTTTTCTGAGGTTGAAAATATGAGGCGACACATCGGCCATACACTCACATGTCATTTTAGCATCACATTATTTTGGAACAGCAGCAGTACTCTTAGTCAATTCATTATTCTATACCCCATACCTGAATATGTATGTACAAGTATGCAATTCATGATGTGCTGGATTATTATGCAGCTCTATGTGAAGACGTTTTATCAGTCTAAATGATAAAGGATGATGAACAACCAACTAAATAAACATGATGATTTACCAATTTAACCATCTTCTCACCAATCACACTAACTAGTCATTTGTGGAATCCATCAGATTTGTTGATCATCAGTAGCCTCCAGACACGACTTTGTTTCCGTCCACTGAAAAGCTACAGTTTAAGTAGACCCCAGCAAATCTCATTTGGGCTTAGGTCAGGTGGGGAGGGTGCCAGGTCATTATTCTTTCATCTTTAAGGCCTTGATTGGCTGCCCGTGCTGTAGACGACGTTGATGTATGAGGTGGAGCATTGTTCTGCAGGAAATGATGGTTTTCTTGAAAGCTGCAGACTCATCCCGTGCCACTGCCGGAAGAAAGTGCCCTCTAAAGCCTGGCTGTAGGTTTAGAAGTTGGTCCATTCCATTCTCAACATTCTACTCTAATGATATTACCCCACACCAGTTTCCCACCTCTACGAGATGCCGCAGCAGCATGACAGACTCCACGATCTTTAAAAGGTGAAATAACAAGAAGAAAACATTTTGATATACAGTTCAGAGAGCTTTGTTTTATATGGCTGATTGTGTCATTGTTCTTTACAAATGCAGCAACAAGGTGTATAAGTGCATGTCGGCCGTCTTCCTTAACAAATCCATGTGTAGTTTATTGTAAATGCTGTCAGTGGGGGTTTACGTTCGTGTCAGACCGAGCAGTGGTCCGGTCTGAGTGGTGTGAGTGAGGAGTCGTGGTGCACTTAGACTGTCTCGGCCTCTGAATGGCATTTTTTGACTCGTGCTGTGGATAAACCTAATGGATGTATTGCTCAGACTCATGTCCAATGATTTTATCATGAGAACATGCTGGGATCATTCCTGCTTCACTTATTAATGACCCAATCCCAGAGCCACGGCGCTCCAGTGCATAAACACTCTTACTACAAAACTGTATTCAATGAGTTATTTATTTTTCAACAGAAATGCTGCTGTTTGTGGTGTTAAGTGAAACAATGTGCACTTCATGGCTCTCTTGTTCTTTAAAAAAACAAACAAAAAAATGAACCACGTGCTAATTGACCATAAACATGCAGCAGTATTCTGAGTTGGTGTGCAGCCGTTCTCCAACTTTGTTTTGCTGCAATTAGAGAGAAATTCGAATAACAACCCCATCAATATTTTTGCATCTTGCATTTTGTAAATCCAGTCGGGGTTTCCCCGAGTGCACATAAACAAGTCGACCCGTCACTTTGTTCAGTGAAGGGGTAAAGTGAATTACAGCGGTGCTTTGTTGGCCACAGGGCAGAGGGATTTGGTTTATCATGTCTCTGTTGAACCTCTGCCTGTGAATGAGCTAAACTATCAAACTATAGGAGCCTTTGAAGTTGTGTCCATGACTTTAGTGGATGAAACAACTACAGCTTTATCCTTAAGAGAGTTTAGAACAAGGATTTATATATATATATATATATATATATATATGTGTGTGTATATATATGTATATATAGCTCCATTTAGGGGCAGTTTTACATGTACAGAGAAACCCAGGTTTAACTCCATGAGTCCTCAAGCCATTTAATGTTTGGTTTTGCGTGAGGAGGGACATTTCTGGGACACTTGAACTGCTCTGTATTGCAGGCCTGTGGCCGCTGCTCCAGCCTGGGCCTCTCTGTGGGTTTGTTTGGAAAGCTTGCTCTGTTTTTCCTGGTGCCTGAAGTATTTTGGGATGTTTCTCTCAGGGAACAGTGGGTCGACCCAGTGCTGTTGCGTTTGTGACTGAGCCTGGTTTTCTGCTGCTGTTGTGATGTCAGCTGGTACTGACTTGTTTTTGTGTCATTTTTCCTAAAGTTTTTTTCTCTTTTTCCTTTTTCCACAAATCAATCCCTCCAGGATTTGGCAGGCATTTTTGATTGTGTTTTGACGTCTGATTTTGTGAGTCATTTTTCCAAAAGTCGCAGTGAAAAGTAGCTATTTTTTCCCTTCAAACATAAGCGTGATTTCACTGCAGATAGATTGTCTATGTGTTTAAGAGAAAGCACTGATTAAGTTTGCCTAAAAATCAAATGGTGACACTCAATTGGAATTGGTATAAAATCAAATTTCTAAAAATGTGTTAGCATCGGTTTTGATGATTTCACCTCCTGCCACAACACAATAGCCAATCATTTGGATTGTGACAGTGAGTAGTGAAGTCAATCCCTGTTATAGACTATTGTGTGATCCCAGACCCTTACACTGAACACACAAGGAACCACGAGAAAAGGAGAGCGATATAATCCAAATCCAACGTTTATCTCTCGGATATGGATTGTATCGCAATATTAGCTGAGTAATGAGACTTTGAGAGGGGGAGGAGCATGGAGCAGTCGCTAAAGTCAGACCCGAGGTGGAAGAGAAGAACCCTGTGGAGGCTCTGGACGTTTAGTAACACGTCCTATGCTTAAACATAACAACACAAACTGATCAGACATTCACTTATGTTGCAAGAAAGTTGTTATGTCATGGAATAGTTGTGGAAAAGTTGCACTGATATAACGGAGTTTGCTTGATTATGTGTTATTACCATCTTTGCGATCTCAGCATCGGGTAATGATCCTGGAGGGTCTGAATAATAGATTTCCATTTTGCCCTTAGGAAGATAATCAGTGTGAGAGAAAACGCACTGTACAGGAGACATACTGCTCTGTGGATGTAGCTGTTATGGTCCAGGTGTACAGCTCACACTGAGGAGTAACTGGTGCAGAGTTCATGCCAGACTCAGACGCTGGGAAAGTGTTTGCCTGCTGTGGTGTGATAATGATGTGTATAATAAGTCTAGAGACAGACAAGGACATTTATGAGAAACTTAGTCATAATATGAAGACACAGGCTTGACCGTTATAAATCACTGACAAACCTAGATCACAGACCTGTCACATCCTGAGTCTATCAAGAGCATTACGAGATCCAATGTGATTGTGATTGATCTGACAGCCGTGTCATTTGTTTAAACTACTTGAATGTGTCAATAGAACAGACGACAGACAGCTCCTGCATGTTCAGTGTCACAAGAGAGCGGCTCTGGGTCACTGTGGCTTGTGGAAAAGGAAAATCTGTGCAGGAATTGTCTCAAGCTTTATTTCCTTCATAAAAAGATGTTGCTCCTAACACTGCTTTTACTGACAGTGATCCACAATGTGCTAGTGTTTTAATGTTTTGTTTTTCGCATGTGCTCACAGGCCTGGGATCATTGAGTCACGCACGACTTTGAGTGTTTTCATGTGTTATGTCCACTCTGCTGCAGATTTTTTAGAGTTTTCCTGATTACATTGGATGAAAAAGTGTAATTGTGTCAAACCACTGGCATGTCGCGCGCACACATGATCAGAGCCCACAGACAGGACAGAGTGCTGCAGTGAAGCCTGCCTCTGACTGCTTTCACATCTACAGCCTCAGAATGGAGAGATGGACAGATGAAGGGAAGCTGAAATGAAAGAGAGAGCGAGTGAATGCTATTTGAAAAATGAAGGGGGTGTGCAGTCATTACTCATTGCTGTGCCACAGAGCCGTGCCGAGTGGAGGAGAGAGAGCCCTTCTTTCTGCTCTGTCTGGCCTCTCTCCCATAGCAACAGCGGCTTAGCCACGTGAACACGGTTCCTTTGAGTTTAGCATGGCTCGCTGCTTAACTCCTTCAGTGCCAAACTGCAGCGCTGTCTGAGTCCAACCAGCTCCACAGGTTTACCACTAACGGCTTCATGTGCCTGTCCTTCTGGGCGGGTGCGTTCATTCTTCTGATCTAACTCATTACTGAACGAGGCCTAATGAGTTTATCTGGTTACCTCTGGCTGACAGACAAGGAAATACTTCTGGGTGAAATATTAACTCAATATTTCCAACAAGGTTCGGTTAATTGGATGCACAAGGCTGATTTGTACTTTTTGAATTGTAACTGTAACTAAATTGTAATTGTTGATGATATTATGTTATAACACAACGATATTTAATCATGCGTGAGTTCTGTGTAGTTTTCTATCCTACTGTTTATGCATCAGTAAGTGTCTTATCCCTCACAATACCCCACCACAGTTCTAGGAATACTAGTAGGCATTTGTAATGGGGAAAAGTTTCATTCGTTTATGTGAGAAAATATGGGGAAGTATTAGAGAAATAAGAAAAAGTGTAGACAAAGCGTTGGCTTTGAGCTGTGTTTTAGTGACCATGGGATAAAAGCAGTGAGTGTGCAGTTTTTCACAGTGAGCAGCACCTGGACTTGTGCTCCTCACATAGAGCTGTGAGAGCCTTTACAGCTGCTCTTACAATCAGAGCATGATTGTGATGTCATTCTCCCTTTTGGTATGTTTACAGGAACGCACCCTTTCTTTCATGATTTCATGTAGGGCTGGGCGATTTGAAAAAAAAATGATCACGGTTATTTTCCCCATATTGATCGATCTCGATTTTCGATTCGATTTTTTTTTTGTTTAAAAGAAAAACAAAACAATAAATGTGGTCTTCCCTGGACTAGCAAGTAAACAGATGCAGCAGCCAAACTGAAAACTCTATCTCAGCAGCAAAAACAAACTCCACACTTCTAGCCTCACAGTACAACATCTCCTCACAACAACACGCAAACATCTGCAAAGGAGACAAAAAAAGTGGAATGTTTGAAGAATGTCTGAAGCAGACGAGGAGCGCATGTTTGTGTGCGGAGCCTCAAAAGACCAAGACGTCAGGGAGTGAAGAGCTAACAACTTAACATGTACATAAAGAAATACTCGTAAACAGCGCATTTATGAGTATAAAAGACAATCAAACTTACAATTCACTGTTAGAAGTCCAGCTATTCCACCGCTGCTGCCTCAAAAATAGTCCACATGGTCCAAATAGCGATCAATAGTTTTCCCCTTCAAAGGTAAACTCTTCTTCATTCCAGTGCGCGCGTCCTGGTCCTCTGACAGCTCCCCGCGTGTTTCTGTTTTGCCCATTAGACGAGTGACTGATTTGTAGCTGACTTTACTCTTAAAATCACCAGGTCCTCTCCTTGTTGCCACATGTGCCATGCTCCTGTGCTTCCTGTTTGTTTGGGCCGAGTGATCCCTGGGATTGACCCGACAGGCACTGCAGCATTGCGCCGTCCATATTTTTTCCCCAGACTACGACAGGATTGGCCAATTCTCCTCGATTATAACACACCACGCGATTATCGTGATCGACCTATATTAAAGTCACGATTAGATTAAAATTTGATTAATTGCCCAGCCCTAATTTCATGATTTCATTAATGTCATTGCTTATATTCAGATGCAGGGAAACTGTTGAGCGGGTTTACTGTGTTCGCTCGAGTCTTATTAAGTTTGAATGGATTTTAGCAATGCATGATTTTATTGAACCGACTCCTTGACTATTTAAAATTCTTCAATAATTTAGTTAAAAAGAATATTTGTTCTTAACAATGAGGCCAGAGATTGTAGAGTAAGACAGCCTGGTGTTCAGTTAGCCATGGTCAGCGCATGTGTCGTCTTGTCATCTTAATTATAAGAACTTTATTCTACTTTATTCATTTGGAGGCTCCACTCAGAAGAAGTTGCTTTTGAGAGTATGACTGGAAAGCTGTGTGTGAGCCTGCAGGAGTTTTAATATGATTACAATATGTTTCTTCTGACTATTTCAACACTGTGTACGGTTAGTTAAATTTAAGCAAACGATTTTATCAGCACATTTTGTCAGACGTAGACTACCGTGATCAGGAGCAAAACAACTCAAATAAAAACTCAATGAAACCTTATGTGCATCAATCTCAGTGGGTCATCATTTGGCGGTATATTGTGCAGCCCTTTTTTGCTCATAGATTTATTTGAATACTGATGAGTTTCACTGCTAAGACCACTCTGAAGGGAAAGGTGAACTCATGGGATCTTAGACCTATTTGAACTTAAACCTTTGTTTCATTAGAGAATGAAACGAGCACTGTTCACATTCTCCAGTTTTAAAATAGGAAACCGTCTCAGTACTTAAATAGCCACCTATAGTCATACTCCTTTGTTATTGATCACATACTTTGCTTGTTTGTCTTTCAAATGTTCACATTACAAAGTGTTGGTGATCAAACTTCATCTTTTTGGCAGCTTGTTTCCTCTCGTCTTTGATTTGACAATTCAATAAGAAAAAATCTCTGAGGTTTATCCCTGGTGATGAAACTCCAGAGTAAGCATTTAACACGATCCTCTGTTGAGTTGGTTGTTCTGCTTTGAGTCGCGGCACGAGGACCCTTTTCAGTTGTGGAAGCACAGGAGCCGAGCGGAGGCTTTTTCCCTAAAGCACTTAGCTATGATCACGAAATTTAAACAACTTATGAATAATTAAACTGGTTTCAGCTCTGAGTGACTTTGGCCGTTTTAGTTTGTATCACAATAGGCATGTCAAATTGTCATCTGGGCTTAAAGGAACAGGCCACCGTTTTTCCAGACTGAGATATGTTCTTACCTGAGTTGAGACGAGTGATGCGTACCTGTCTGGTCTTTGTGCGTGCGCTCAGTCACGCAAAAAGACCGAACATGTTGTTAGCATTTAGCCTCTTCTCTATGGGCCAGGGGGTGAAGTTAGAAGCAACCAAACTCTTCCACGTTTCCCCTATTTAAATACGGTTGCGTGAGTAGTTACACGATCCAAGTATAGTCACACAAAATTAAACATGTCGATTTTCTAATCAGATAAAAAGCGGTGCGATATTGTAAGGCATAGTAATAACACCATGGGAGCACTTCGACGTCCGTGCAGTAATATCTTCACTTTACTGCACTGACGTTGAAGTGCTCCTAAGGTGTTAATACTTCTAACTTCACCCCTGTTTGGCCCCATAGAGGAGAGAGGAGAGGCTAAATGCTAACATCATCTTTGGTCTTTTTGCGTGACTGAGCGCACGCACAAAGACCAGACAGGTACGCATCAACGCATCTAAGCTCAGGTAAGAACATATCTCAGTATGGAAAAACAGTGGCCTGTTCCTTTAAGGCTAAAAATAAGTTAAAGGTCACAAATCTCCTGGTGACCAGGATTCATCTGTCAGTGTGTTAAAAGCACTTTGGAAACAAAACGCTTGTTTATCAAATGTGCTAGCGAAATAAAGAGGATTGGATTGGATAATAGGACACAGTCTGCACTGACCGTGCTGCAATGTCCTGTTTTTATTTCAGCACAAGAGTTATGGAGTTTTGTTTGTCATGGCAGATTTCCTTTTAAGTGACAATAAAGTTGATATTTGTTTGTCACTTTAGCTCCACTTATCATTTGTCTGTGGCTATGGTTCAATGCTTTAAACCAGGGAACCTAGTGGAGCTGAAAAGTCTGGCTTAGTTTCTACTGATTTAAAGTCTTTGTTGATAGTTTAGAAGTTTCAGTGGGATTTGTTGATGACACGTCCCACCAGACCAGGGTCTGAAACCTGCGGCGGCTCTTCAGCCTCCTTGTAATGACTCCCTTTGGCCTCGACAAAAAACAACAACATGAAAATCAATATTATTGTCATTATTAATGATCATATGTATTTATTTTAGACCCAGGGCTGATGTCGGTTTTTGTTGTATGTTAAGGTGCTTCAGCTGATTGCTGGATGTGAAAGAGGACGAGAACCACTGAGGGCCAAACATTCCTAATTGTATGTTTTCTTTTTAGAAGCTGCAGTAAATGTTTTATTCATATTCAAGTGAGCTAGTTTAGATTTTTGTATCTGCATAGTTCACTGGTTAATGTAGGCTATTTCTGAGTAGGCCTACACACAGACTGCACTTCTGTTGTATTCCGTGGTTGTAACAGGTCAAATTTAACAAAAGATTCAAACTTTTAAAAGTTTGTAAGTGTTATATTTTGCTCCAAACTATTTTCCTTTGACGTAAGAGGAAGAAACATGGCTCTTTTGACTATGAAGGTTGCAGACCCCTGCACCAGAGCAAGACAGATGTACAGTAAACTCCAGTGTACTCTAGTGCCATACAAACTTGTACTCTGTACTACAGTAAGTACAGTGTGGCTTTTGTCCATCTGCTGTGTAAGTGTGTGCGGGTCCCTCCCTCCGCCGCCCGCTCTCCTCTGCTTCTTTTATTCTAGAATTGATTCCAGATGGCAGTGCTCTTGGTCGTGTCAGTGCTCAAAGAATTCATGTACACACAAGTCCTGAGCCTACAAACTGCTACTAAACCTTTTTATTTACAAAACTGTTAGTGTAAACAGTTGTATTTAAGAGAATGTTTCTGAAAGGCCAGTAGAAATATAGAACTGGACTTTTCAAAGGTGTTGCTGCTCCTATGGCCTTGTTTGAGTTGGTGCTATGCTGCAGTTTTTAAGCCTTGGTCTTAATTTGGAACTAAAAAGTCACGTACAAAGTCAGCGTAATCCTATCCTTTTTTAAATTGTGCTTGTCAAATAAGCGCATGACACTAAGAGTATTTTGGGGGAGCTTTCAGTGGCCTGTTTTACATCAAATTGAGCACGACCAGTTTGACTCTCAATGCAGTAACTAACAGAGCTGTGGGGCTCGCACTTCAGCAGCACAATTAGTTTGTTATTAACTTATTTATTTGGGAGAACGGTCTATGTTTCTTATTATTCGTTTCTATTGATAATAATGTGGCTTATGTGGCTTTTAATGTAACTTTCCGATCTGATTGTTCAGTACACGTTGAGCACTTTTGTCTACGCCGCTGTGGAGTCTGTTTGAATGGTCGTGGTAAATGCATTGCACTCCCGTAAGTGCTGCTGCAGCCCCGGAGTAGCTGCTCATTTGACGTGTCTCTGAAGGAATGCAGGCCACAATTAAACAAGTTAACTCTTGTAGCCGCGGCAGTAAAGATTTTCTCGCAGTGTTTCTCGCTGCTTCCCAGCTGCAGTGTTTATACATACAATATTGAACTCCAAAATGCTTTTGTTTCTGACAGTTGAAGACACCATTTTGTGGGCTTTTGTAGGGCTGCACGATTTAGAAAGATTTCTGGGATTAAAAGGATTATTTGCATTGACTACTCCAACATTGCCGTGTTGTTAAATAGAATATCACCTACCTATCCTTCAAGTCTTGTTATAGCAGTGTGTGGTCCTGTATGAGTCAGATACAGGTCGTTGCCTGATGCGTCGTATGGTGCATGTTCGCTATACTGTGAGTGGTACAGGCAGAGGGAGTGCTGTTGCAGCCTCCATTGATTGGTTCTATACTGAAACTTGACCTTCACAACATATGTCTGCGGCTGCCAAACACACACACACACTCGTGCACTCGAGCACACGCCCAGTCTGCACGCTTCTTCTGTTACGCCGAGACTCCGTTTACACTTTTGAGAGAATGACACTGACTGAACAAAGTCAGTCTGAAAATAACCCAAGACTCTCGAACTCTTTAGCGAGATTTCTCCCAATCGAATCTCAAATTGAATGAAAGAAATTCCCACATGAAAAAGTCTCCAGATTTACTTTACACTTGAGTCCTGGAGATGGACTGGACTGTATCCTCGACACTGTGGCGCTGTGACTCGTGGAGTGGATGAGGTTGAACCTTGGAGTTCAGTTCGCCGGCAGTGCACACCTCTGTGGTTAATAATGAGCTTTGAAGAATCATTACAGTTCACAGCAGGGTCCAGTATGTGAACATATACAAATAAAACCTCAAAGTGGGTCACAAATCCATTTTCAGTCGGTTTTGTGTCTTCCCAGGGAACTTTTTCCCCCAATATTTATCTACAAAAATAAATAAAAGTCAATCGGAGTTAAAATGAGTTGTTGATCATGATTTCATTTTGTTTTCAATAATGCTTAAATCAACAGTATTCAAAAGGCAAAGTGTTTAAGGGCAGGCCATCCTGTAGTGATGGTCAGACCTAATGCTGCGTTCAGACCGCACGCTTCTCTGGCTTCAAAATCGTGCCCAAAGCCCCTAGTTGGACGCTTGTGCTTATTGAAGTCAGATGCGATGTCAGCTCAGAGTGTGTTTGTAGCCATCTTGGAAGTAGCTCTTGCCTGAAAACTACAGTTGTTTGGAGGCTAACTAGTCTCCCTCTTTGCTGCTGCCATATCCTATGGAACTTTAACTATACCCCCATGGTCCACACCAGGATCTCCCCAGTATTTAAGCCTATATCCAGCCCATACGCTGGACATTTGTACTGGTGGCAAGTGGCCATGCTAGGATAGCCCGGTTAGCTTGTTACAATCGCCTACAGCTCATTGTTGATTAAACCTCTGCAATAAATCACAAATGCGTCAAGTCCAGCTCAGTGTGTGATATCTTAAAGGCTGCTTTATGTAGTTGCCGGCTTTATTGACGTTATTAGTGCATAATACTTGTTTTCACAGGGTCAATGCGAGTTAGCTGTTTGCTGCTAAGCGGCTAGCATAGGAATAATTATTTCTATGCGCAGCTAACTCCTGGAGAAAACAGATCAACTACAACCTGTTGTAGATGAAATGTGAGCTGCTGTAGCTCCGGTTCACAACACGGTGAAGCTAACCTCTGTGACTCTGTTTACATCTGCGGGCCGGCATAGGATCTGCCCCGGTGGCTCAGCTACAACGCACGTCACTGTTGGGGAAAGCTCCTGATTGGTCGACGCTCACGAATTTCTCCAAAAAGTTCAACAAGTCCAACTCTAGCGTCGGCTGCTTTCGAGGCGCTGGACGTGCGTCAAAAGCTTCCCACGAGCGAAAAGCTTCAAAACGCGCTGCACAGAGGCGCTGGACGCACTGCGTCCCCCTTGCCTGGCCTGCCAAACGACATGCCTTTTCATAGTTATTTCAAAGACATATAGTCTGGGAGCGAGCGTGATCTCAACAATTTCCCGGTGGGCGTGATTGACAGACGGCATCAACCAATTAGAGCAACGCTAGATACGTTGCAGTAACAAGCGGCAGAAAGCCTTTCCAAAAACGTCCTTTTTTACGAGGAACGCTTCGAACGCTGTTTCTTGCTCCAGTTTTAGGGATTTCATATTTTCCAAATGATTTAAAACAGACGAAAGAGCCGAAGACAACAGTGTATCGGTCGCCATCTTTAATGTTTTGGAAGAGTGCGTGGTGGTGACAGGTGACGGCTTCCGTCTCTTGGTCCGTGATTGGACCGATGTGGGTCAAATCGTGAAATGATTGGTTGCGAGCAGCTGCCCAGACGGTTCTTCTTTTGAACAGAAAGGAGGAGTGTCTGGCAGGCCAGGCAAGCGTCCCCCATGTACTTTCAATGTAAACCTGACTCTCTTTGGTGTTTGGTGTGAACTCAGCATAATGCCGAGAACCACGGCTCTAACAAACGCTCATATTTACTGTCTAACTAAGTATTGGAGATGGTAACATTTATTCAAATGGACTTGAGTTGCCGGTGCTTGGTTCTCGGTGTTTTTCTCTCTTGTGCTCCAGTGATTGGCTCAAAGTTGTGTTCTGCCATGGAAGCAAAGCGTCTGTACACTTTTGTTTAAAAAGAATGTGTTTCTTACAGACCTGTCTCAAAAGCCGTAATGACTTATCTTTAAATAAATGAAACAATGAAGTGTAATAGTTTTTGCAGTTTGACGGTTTGTTCTTGGCAGAAGTTGTTAACCAGTGACCTTTAGCCTGACTTCACTGGAACATGTAGAGCCTTAGTTAATGTTTACATCTCTTTGACCAGTGATGACGGCAGCAAAAACATGATTTCTCCTGGAGCTGATTGCGCTTCATTTAAGTTCCTAATTCCTGGCATGGGATTCTTGGATGAGTAAGCATTAAAACCATATTCAGTGCGGTATTTTATTGTAATAAAGTCTACAAGCTGCATTAGTGCTTTAGTAAACCACATCATGTGGTTGTTTCACCCCAAAAGAAATAAGTGCTTCTCCCCATTCAAGGTCCTGAGTTGTGTTTATGTAAATGTTGTGATTGAGAACAACAGGCTGAGGAGGAGCTGACTGTGTTTATGTGGTTTATGGAGTAAAGGGCCTGAGTAAACAGACTGATCTGTGTCCTATTTTGAACTGTGCCAAAGGTGTGTCAGGCTGCCACATTCACACAGTGTCTTTGATAGAATAGCTTTACTCAGAGCCAAGTTCTTCAAAATGTAATTGTGTGAGTGTTCCTGTGCATGCTACACTCTCTCCTGGAGCCAGGAAACATGTCATTTGAAACGCTGGCTCACTGGAATTTGGAGCCCACATGCTGTAGCAGGAGACACAGACACGTGAGCGCTTGACCTCAAACCATCTCAGAGCGGGGGAGGGGGAAAGGAAGAGGGAGAGGAAAGGGGGGAGGGGCTGCAGGAGAGGGACTGACACAGAAACAAACCATGGAGAAAGAAAACAGATTTGAAACAGGACCTGCTCCAGACCTGCGCCCAGCACAGTGCTACACACTAATGCCTGTTCTACTGTCAGTGCTGAGTTTGTCAGAGGTATCAGGGCTCCAGAGGGAGGCCAGGTTGGTGCATGTGCACCTACAAATGTACTGGGTTGCACCAGTGTCTGATCCTGATCATCAAGTTGTAAAGTTAGTGTCGTTGCGATGGTAACTTTCTTTTGTATGTAAGCATAAAAATGAATGTTTAGTATGTAAAGTATAATTATAGAAGATGATATAAAATAGTAAACAGCAGATGGTAAATGACTGTAGTGTGAAAGTATTGGCATTGAAACTTGTTTACAAGGCTTTGGGGAATATCTAAAGTGGCTAAGTCCAGTCCTGGTGCACCGACACTAATAACTGCTTGTTAATCTGGTGCCCTGAAAATACTGTTGCACTTTCAAGCTTTCCTTGCAGCAAAGACACACAGCACCAAGATCAAACAAACCCATGTCATGTGTGTGTGTTTTTGAATTGAACACATTTTTGACCATCAGAGGTCATTTGGTGAAAGTGAGGTGGCGCTCCTGTGTTCATATCAAATCAACTAATGAGATAAATGTATTATTTGAATAACTGACCATCGATTTGTTCCTTTTTCACTCTAAATGTACAGTACTCCGAAAGTCCTTGTGTCCCTGTGTGTTAATTCAACATAATAGTTGGTCACTGGCCTACATCAAGACTGGTGGAGCCTTTTCTGTCTCTTCTGTCATGTTTGTAAAAAAATATTTGTAATTTTCATTTTTGTTTAATGATAATGGTTATATAGACCAATGTTATTAACGTGTACAGTCATTGTTGTTTTACATCTAATGATGAGTTTGATGAGGAACTTGCTAACACCAGTGGGCTATATGGAAACCGATAGGATTTTAATTATTTTGAATTATATTGGCCTTTTATATTTACATTGCATTACATTATGATATTATTATGAACAGCCTTTTTAGCCTTTTTAGCCACTTTACATTAAATTAATTTAGGTAATTTAGTTCATTACTCAAACACTGAGTGACGAGGTGTCAGCCACTACAAGAACCGTCTTATCTCTAAAATACTGGGGAATGGGGGGTGGCACTAATAGCTTTCTTGCTTCTTGTCTACTCCTTTTGAGTTTTTATTTACTGCAATGAGGTAATCTTGCAATCTATGTTTTGTAAATTGCTCAAATA
Organism: Neogobius melanostomus; assembly: GCA_007210695.1. NCBI lineage: Eukaryota > Metazoa > Chordata > Actinopteri > Gobiiformes > Gobiidae > Neogobius > Neogobius melanostomus. The sequence goes on along the minus strand of VHKM01000299.1, from coordinate 2,351,015 downwards.
AACTAAACTAATAATGTATCTAATTGCTAGGTTTGCAGATGCAGTTATATTTGAGATGTATTACTCTGTTCACTGTGCACATCCTGGAGCATTAACATTGGAAGTCCAAACTACATGAGACCTCTTGAATACAGGATATTTAGTTTATTGAAAAGGATTTTGTATTCAAATGGAGGGTTTGCGTTTTGATAATTGCAATTTTGGATCTATTTTGAGTAACTGCAGCCCTAGTGCGGAGGTGACAGACCAGCGACTGGTCTCTGTGAAGTTATCATTTTGTGCTGTGTAATTAGGCTGTTGCTAAATTTAAAGTAGTGAGCTGTGACTAGGTGTAATTGGCAGTAAACATAGCACAGGCTGAACACGTCACACGATCTGCTATTCTCAGATATCAGCGTGCTGTAGACACTTTGAGAAGGCTGCCTTTTCAACTCTTTTTCTGAACTTGAATTTGAAACGTGAGTTGGTTCCTGCCAGATTCACATAGCATTGCATCAGCCTCCCCTCTGCACCCACCAAGAAAAGAAAAGAAAAGAAAAGAAAGCTAATCAGAGAAGAGCTTTCACCATTATGGCACAGTCAAGTTGGCAATGTGCTAGTAATTACACTGCAGCTATTTCTCATTTGGGATTTTCTTCTGCATTTCGCTCCGTTTTTGCAATGCACATTATGATGGCTACAGTTGTACATCCCTCTTCTCCAGGTCTGCAGTCGGGGTCTTTGGCAGGAGTTAGAGAAAGATAATTTAGGACCAGAGAGAGGGACAGGGAGAGGGACTGAGTCCTGTGCATTGTTACCATAGAAACAGTGGATTCCAGTGCACATGCCTCAGTGTCCAGTGTCTGTCTCGTCCGTGCAGTGAAGTGTGATTTCAGCCCTGTTCTCTCCTGTTTGTCATGTGGTGCTGATGAAATGTGACCTACTCTCATAGAGCACAGTCAATTATTTATGTCCCCCAGACTGTGGAGACAGAAGACCAGCACATACTGTACCTCTGTGCTGCTCCACTCGCCTTTAAGACCCTTTAAGATCAGAGCAGGTCCCTCGCAGACTGTGGTGAGAGCACAGAGTCCGTGATGGCCTTGTGTTTAATCCTGTCCCTGACCTCAGCAGCCTGTCTGTCCTGGAATCACCTCATCTCCATCTGTCAGAACAGACATCTATGAAAAATCTCTCCCTGCATGCCGTGGTGCTCTTTGGCACGCACTGGCCGCAGTGTCGACTCTCTGCCTAACTTTTACAAATAATCCTTTTCCTCTTATATTCCAAAAGCAACGAATTGTGAAAACCCAACTCCCTTCTGTCGAGGCATTTTGTTTTTTGTATCATTTTTTATGGAAAGCAAACCTGGAAAAACCTGCGCTGGGCTTTGTCGTGTCGCCATGATGGTAAACTCTGCTGTGTGAAGTCTGAAAGTTGTAAATCATGCATAACAAATGTTCGAGTTAGACGATATACTGGTGCACAGGGTGTGTGAACTCCCCTGACCCCGCGTTGCCTGGGCGCTTTTGTCTAAAGGATCAGATTAAACCAGTTTTACTGTTATCCGGGATTAAAATTACAGTGGCAGTATTTCCCACAGATTTCTCTTAAATCTACGGCGGCACTTATGATATTTCGCAGTGTTTTATTATTATTATTATTATCATTATTCAGATTAAATGTCAGTCTTGTTTCCTGTTGGACCTTGGTTTGGGATTGGGTGCACAAACGGCTTGATGTCCTTTCAGCAGGTTTTAATACTATTGTGAAGGATAATATTAGTTTTAGTTATTTCAGCTACCGATTGATTAATATTGTTGTAAATATGATGCTAAATCAGTTTAGTTTGCTGGAATAAAGCGGAGGATGTAACAGCTGCATTATTGATGAGAAATGGGGTGAGATTAAATACATTTTCTTCTTCCCACTTCCTTTCACACGAAATGGAGCGCGCTTCTTTTTGCGTTGAATGTATTTTTCTATATGACATGTCATTAACTATGTGACGTGTGTGTGGAATGCCTTGCCTGGAATAAATGAACAAATAAGGCTTATAGCAATTTAGTTATCAATAATGGTATCTGTTCTTCACACAGACACTGACGGAGGTTTAATCACAAAGATAATCAATAATAATCGATTTGGGCAAGGACTGCAGTTACTTACCTTTGCAAACAATCTCTGTGAAATGTGTGGGATTCTTGTATTTGACATTTGCATTGTTCAGTCTGGTAAATGTTAATGCTGCTGAATGTGCACAGTGAACTGATCCTTGATTTTAGAACGGAAATAGAAAACTGTGATTCCAGAACCGTGCTGTCCTGAAGTGTCAAACGTTGTTATTGGTGCAAACAGGAGGAGCCTGCTCTGGTGGTGGTCCGTACAACAGTGTTGACTGGAGTGCAGGCAGAAGTGAAAGACATGCAGTCCTCTGTGTGTACGGGCGGAGGGCGGGACTGGCGCACAGGAGGGATTTTCCCATGGAGCCTTGCTGCTCTGCCCTAGATTCCACACACTGATTGTCTGGATGCAGCGTGAGCTATTCTTAGAGCAGTATTATCGGGAGAGCAGAGGAAGAGAAAGTGTCTGTTTGTGTCCTTGTCTCGTGCTGAATATTCAACAGTGTTTTCTGCGTTAAATCACACACTGACCTCAAAGCACTCACATGTTCTATGTCTTTTCTCTTATGGACTTCTATATTCTACCCTAGCCTGGTCACAAGCTTCAGCGATTCTATAGGGCTGTATGGCATCATTATTTGCACTAAAAGAGAGGTAGAATGGCTGTTATTGGAAATAGACAATGCTCATAAAAGAAGTGCCAGCGTCATCTGTGCTCTGACAGCGAGAGCAGCGCTTTGTAATGTTCAGAACGTCCCATATACTGGAGCACACAGAGGGACAAAGTCTGTTGCCCTCCAGAACTGCCCTGTCACTGCTCAGGAGCTTGTGTTTATTCCATGCAGGACAGAAAGTTTAGTTTTAATAACATAGTTAACACTGTGTTATTAAAGGTTGGATATTCGATATTCATCATATCATTTTCAAAATTTCAAAATATATCAAATTTACGTGAGCTTTTTGCCATGTTACAAACAATCAAACATATTTGATTAGTTGTATTTTGAGCTGTTTGTGTATGTTTGAGTCTCACTATTCAAAGTGCCTGGCTCCCGCCAAGTTCCCACTTTGTAGCACAGCTGTAGTTAAGCTAAGGCAAAAACATCCACCTGAGCTTAACTACTACAAAACAACACACCATTGTGCGACAGCTCATTACGTCCACGGAGCTGGACAGGCAGGAGGGTTGTTACGATGGGGAGTGAGGGGAGCGATTTGCAGCACATGTTGAACCCATAAATCATGCCAAAGGAAACTTTGAACAATAGGGGTGTAACTACTGTACTGTATTTGGAACCGTTTTGGTACAATTTTGGTCCATCGATTTAGCAGCCCAAGTGCAGCTGAACCAGTGTTTTGCACGTTACACACAGACGCTATTACTGCTCCTTGGGCATATGTTGGTGTATTATTCATCACAGCTGCCTTTTGAGTGGTGGCAGTCATTATGCTAATCGATTTTTGAAGTATCCGAAGTATTGAAACACTTCAGTATGCGAGCGCATAGGTGGAGGTTTGGACTAACTGGAGCTGCGCAGAACGACCACTGTCCCTGATATCGCTCCTACTGATCTGTGGTTTGTTCTGTTGTAGGAATCTCTGCGCATAAACGTAGTTTATAATTATTAATCAAGTTTGTAAGACAAAGAAATAATCTAATAATGGATACATCTCCAAAAATGGTTGTAATTATTATTTTAAAGAGACATACATGGGTCTCTTTAAATTATTATTAATACATGTATGTTTTTATAAACAATAACATTTGACAGGTTCATTTTCTGTGGGGTTTTTTGTACCGAAAAAATACTGAACTGTGCCCTCCAACCATTGAGGGTATCCCAACAAGTTGAACTGAACCGAAATGTCATTTCAGTGCCACGTTACACCCTATTGAATACGTTGTTTTAGTCATTTTCTAATAAACAACATGTAAGTCAGGGATCAGGATGTGGTTAATTTTATTACCAAATGCAAACAGCCACACATAGGAGCCATTGTAGGTCTGTATTTTGTAGAGTGATGCTTGGCTTTGCACTGTTGTATCCTGCTGTTACTTGTTGCATTTGCCCTGGGGCAGGTTGATACAAATGTGGCAGGCAGCACAGCAGATGTGCTGTTCTCCCAGGTCTAGATTGTTCCTGAACACCACCGTATAATTCATGCCTATAATGATCGTAACCATTTTGCTTTTTAAATAGTGGCTGCTTGATCTGCCTCTGAACCATTGGTTTGTTGTGCAGTTTAGATTTTTAAAGGAATTACAATATGAATATTTGAATATTTTCTGATCACCAGTTTATGACCATGATTAAATTCAAACTCCTTTATCAAATGTATCCTATAGTAGCAACATTCCTCTGCCAGCCATAGTTCCAAAAAGACTGTTTTAACCCTGATTGAAGGGTCACTGGGCACCAGAGCCGGTCATGTATGTTTTTCTCTTATAAGACTTTGTTCTGCTGATGCTTGTGTTTGTAGTTTTCTTTATAGAATATGTGCTATGTAGTAGATTAGATTTGTCTTTTAAACTTTTAAAGTGGTACATGTGCCACTAATGGTTCTCTCTGCCGTGACCTGTGAGTTCAATCTAAACTCCCCTGAAGAGCGTGAGTGGGATAGTATTTGTGTCATTACTGTCGCTGCAGTTGTAGGTGTAGGGTCTATATCTGTGCTCCATGCTCTTCTTTGTTCTCTGAGAGTAACGTGTCCGAACGATGCTTTTACTGCTTCTGTTTCCATAGCAACAGACTCCACGAGCCATTCACTGCTCCCCACGGCTGCTGCCGCTCTTTTCTGACTGTAGCCGCATAAACAGGAGCCACAGTCCTCCCCGTGCACGCCCCTGAGCCTCGTGCACGCTCATTAGGAATGTGTGTAGCACCTGAACTCCTCAGGTCATATGACACAGCGCTATGTTTGATGCTATCTCTATGGTGTTTACATGCAGCTCAGGAGAACCAATTATAATGAGCTATTATGCGATTATAACAGAAGTGTTAAATTGTCTGCTGATTATGAGGATAGCCTCGGGCTGTGGACTCAGATTACCTCGGATTCAGAGCTCCAGCTTCATTTCTGGCTGCACTCATTTATACCCTCAGCTCTGGTGGCCTCTTGGTGTTCTTTGGATGGTCAAATGTTGTATTAAAGCCACATTGTGGAATATTCTGTGTTACAACATAGCATACCTGTAGTGAAAGTCAAAATGTAATCAAATATGCCAGCAATACCACATGAGTTTATATCTGGCCCAAAAATCCAGCTCCAGCACTTTCACGTTCTGTCTGAGCCTGACCCAGACCAGAACCATTATCGGGACGCATGAGCATTTCATACAAGTTGAGTCGTGCAGACTAGAACTACACTCACTTTATGCATTTTTCCACCAGTTATTACTTTGTTGTAAAAATGATGCTTCTCTTTTATTGTATTTACTGTGTGAAATGTGTGGCTTTAAGTTATCAACCTGTGAGCACCTGGCCGCCTGTCATGAACCTATGATAACATGACTGTTATCGCCTTTGTGCTAAATGCAATTGTGTGATCTGTGATGTTACTTTTTAAGTATCAGTCAGCAGCCATCCCATGAGAGCCAGAATCCATTTTAACATTTAAAAGCGTTCACTCAGAATGTGTTGGGCTGATTTATTGTAAAAATATCATACTAAACCAATAGCTTTTTTATGTAGTGTGAATGGTAGGGCGCCCGAAGCTTCTGTTTCTTCTGATTCTTATCTATGACATGCATGTGTTGAGTGAATGATATGTCAAACACAGCACGTCTGTTCACTCCAGTCCACTAATATGGGAGCTAAATAAAAACCATCATGACGAACAGCTGACATGCAGCGTGCACCATTCAGGGCCTTATACTGCGTTGAGTATGTGTCAAATCTTTGGTTGCTTGATAGAGAGCAGCTCTCTTTCTCTTGGGGCAACAACAACTGTGCTCTATTCATGTCTCTCCAAAGTAAAAACTTAGAGACGTTGGTGATAATCTTGTCATGAGGACGACCACAAACTGAGCACCGCCTGTTTGAGGATAGTTTTACTTCACTCAGGGACAAGGGTTGATTCTTTAATAATAATAATAATAATAATAATAATAATAATAATAATAATAATAATAATAATAATAATAATAATATAATAATAATAATTAAAGCCGCAAGCGCATTTAGAGGCCCTCGAGGGTCCGTTTGGCCGGTTGACGCCGGTGGCCGCACGCCGCCCAATAACCGGAGGCGCTACCGCGCCCTACCTGCCACACTAGGTCGAGATTATAAAAGAGCAAAGGCAAGAAATGGCGCCTTCGGCGCCAGATCACTGGATTTTTCCCAAAATGGCCGACCTCCTGTTGGTTGCCTAGCAACCATGTAATGTACTTTTTTATTCGGACAGTCATGACGCACGTGTGTACCAATTTTGGTTTGGCTGCGCCAAAGTTGACACCGGGTGGTTGCCATGGCAACACGATAGGAAAGAGGCGTGGCCATGATTGACTTTTTTTATCGGGATCACGTGACGCACGTCTGTGCCAAATTTCTTTGTCTACGACAAAGTTGATCTTATTCTTCATTCATTTTTATTTGGTGCTCTGCAGGGGGCGCTATCGCGCCCATTTTCAAATGTCCTAAATCACAACATCCGGAGTTGACGACTCGACCAACGATTGAAGTTACGCTCAAATCGGCTTCAGTTTGTGCGAGTTATGAGTCTTTAAACACGGCGGCGAGTCCTGAAAACGGACGCCGAATTCATGGCGTTGCCATGACAACACCGTTAATCCTATTAGAAAGTTTTTAATAACTTTTAATGTCCCACTTGTGTAGATGATCTGGAGCGAACGGGGAGTCGCTGCGTTCAACGCCCTAGGACGAGTTCGTTCAAATGGGAGAGCATGAAATGGCGCCTTCGGCGCCAGATTACTACATTTTTCCCAAAATGGCCGACCTCCTGTTGGTTGCCTAGCAACCATGTAATGTACTTTTTTGTTCGGACTGTCATGACGCACGCGTGTACCATTTTGGTTTGGCTGCGCCAAAGTTGACATCGGGTCGTTGCCATGGCAACACGGTTGGGAAAGGGCGTGGCCTCAATGACTTTTTTGTTCGGGTTCACGTGACGGATGTCTGTGCCAAATTTCTTTTGTCTACGACAAAGTTAAAAATTTTCCTCATTCATTTTTATTTGGTGCTCTGCAGGGGCGCTATCGCGCCCATTTTCAAATTTCCTATATCACAACATCCGGGGTCGACGACTCGACCAACGATTCAAGTTTCGCTCAAATCGGCCACAGTATGTGGATTTATGACTGTTTGAACGCGGCGGCGAGCGCTAAAAATGGACGCCGAATTCATGGCGTTGCCATGACAACACCGTTAATCCTATTAGAAAGTTTTTAATAACTTTTGATGTCCCACTTGTGTAGATGATCTGGAGCGAACGGGGAGTCGCTGCGATCAACGGCCTAGGACGAGTTCGTTCAAATGCGAGGGCACGAAATGGCGCCCTCGGCGCCAGATCGCTCTTCTGGCCAATATGGCCGCCCTCCTGATGGTTGCCTAGCAACCGCATAATATCTTTTTTGTTTGGCTTCACGTGACCAATCACTGTGCCGAATTTTGTTCGTCTACGACGAACTAAAATTTTCGGGGATTTCGGGATTTGAGGGGTCTGGCCATAGGGCGCAATGTTAACGTGGTTTTTCCAGGGGCGCTGACGCGCCATTTTTTTGAATTTTTACATTTTGGAGATGTGAAGTTTTTTTTTTCACCTAATTGAATTTGGGCAAAAATTCAGGACTTTTCATCAGTGGGAAGTTGCCGAAACTGGCTTTTTAGGGGAGAGGAAAATAATAATAATAATAAGAAAAACCCGTACAATAACAATATAGCGCCGCCTTCGGCGGCGCATATTTATATATTCGGAAAGGTCTCACGTCCAGTAATCCAACCGTGGGGTTTATAATCAAGTACGAGCGCGTTGCGCTCGTCTTTTACCTGTTCTTTTTCAATATTTCCCAATGGGTTTTTTTTTTGGTATTTTTGTGCGAGCAGAAGCAAATATGCCGCTTTCGCGGCAAAGACCTATGTTATCGGATAGGCCTCGATGCCTGAGTCACTCTAGCAGTGTTTTGAGTGCTGGTGAGTGGCCATGGTCGATGACGAGCGCGTTGCGCTCGTCATCGACTGCTTTTTGTCCATGTTGCGCCTTGCCTGTGGTTTTCACCTTTTTTCTTCGAGCAGCAACAAATGTGCCGCTTTCGCGGCACACGCTTATATCACCGGACAGGTCGAGGTGCCGGAGTGTCGTTATTACTGTGTAATGCATGGGGAGCGCTCCGCGCTCTGTTTCTTGAGCGCTCCGCGCTCTTTTGGACGTGCGCTACGCGCACGTCTTTTCAGTGCGCTCCGCGCACTGCCTGTACAATAAACAGGCCGGACCCTGTCAGGCTCTCGGGCCTAATAATAATAATAATAATGCATCAGTTTTATATACCTCTTTTTAAGAGTAAGAGTTTTACATTTCATGGTGGCACACGCTTCATACTGTATGTCTCACACTGCAGTTATAATCTATTATGGGCTTCAGTCATTGAGATCGTTTTACTCTATTGCGCTGTGTCATAAGTGGAAAAGCTCCAGACAGAATTTAGAATGATTTTTTTCTTTTCTTTTTTTTTTTTACAATAAATGCACCTCAAATCAAAGTGTCTTAAAATGACAGCCATAATGGCACAATGTTTAGTTCAACAAATAATAACACGTTTTCTCATATTTAGCAGTAAGCTAAGTAACGTTCGTTGACATGTGATTGTTTCACCCACTGCATTATAACAAACTCATTCACTTCATGGGTAATGTTGATTGTGCTCTGCTGTATTTCCACTAAGACCTTCAGCGTAAGAGTTGTAATGATTGTAACAACTTAAGACAAAATTACAATTGCACATTTGTTTTGTTTTTTGTGATTAACAATTAGTTAAAACAATTTAACTAATCGTTTTGATCTGGAGTCGCTGCAGTTGGTCAGGTCTAGGTTCAGCAACACTATGAGATCAGCTGACGACCTGAACATCCTGAATGACCAGGTTATTCCATCAATTTCTTCTGACAATGCCAGGATTCATCGGGCTCACATTGTGAAAGAGCGGATTAGGAGCATGAGACACACACATGGACGCAGAGTGTGAGAATCTTTGGGATGTGCTGGAGAAGGCTTTGCGCAGTGGTCACACTCTCCCATCATCAATACAATGTGAAAAATGAATGCAACGCTGGATCGTTTGATATTGCAGAAGCTTAATGAAACAATGCCACAGCAAATGTGTTGTAATCAAAGCTAAAGCCGTGTTGTAATCAAAGTTCACACGCTCTCAAATATGAGAGCGTGTGAACGTGTTCTTTTGGTCAGGCAGTGCATACCCAGTGCAAAGTAAAAGTAAAAAGCCCCACTCTTTATTTCAGTTTTTAAACAATATTGTAAAAACAGTTTAGCTATTTGTGATTTACTGACTTGTCTGTGAGACTTACTTAAAGCTCTTGGAAAAAATCATTGCCACTTGAGATTTCCCCATCAGTAATGTGTTCTTGAACACAAACGAGAGACGAGAGCGAAGTGTCTAGGGTGTTATCCAGCAACCACACAGCTCTAAGGTTTTTATACAGTGGGTATAAAAAGTTAACTTTAGTGTGATGTGACTAAAGGCTTTTTGGGTTGCATTCCATTTGAGAGACAGTAATGTTCATACCTTTTATTAGAGCGTAATCTCATGAGACCAAGATGGATCTTTGAATCCACATGTTGCTGTTATAGTTTGGCAGTGTCAAACATTGTATGCCTTGCACATCACATCACCAAGTTATTGTTACCCAATATCAGGTGACGCAATGTACATATTACAAAGCCACGATATATTGCTAAATCACTGGAACAAAAATATGCAATGGTTACTTTTCCTTTGTTGAAATTGGTTAGACCGTGCACTTCTACTTGAAGCACTGCCCGCTTCAATCTCATCAACGTAAAACTCCTAAGTTAACCCTGGAGTTGAGAGACCTCGACCTTGAAGAGTTCTCCGTTCATATTCCAGTCTTCTCTGTAATGGTGACGCTCGAGGACAGGTTTGAAATTGGTTTCAAAGTTTATACAGCTGTGCCCGCCGTGTAAAGTTATTATGTGTTTCAACAAACAATCAGATCTTTCAGAAAGCAAAAATAACTCTGCACTGATTCAATAGATTTCAATGGTTGATTTGAATGGCTGAACTTGTCGGAGAATAATGAACAAAACAATCTTAGCCTTTATTATATTTCGTCAAAGCTGTGCGGGTCGTTAAGCTTCTGATCTTTGTGGTAGGGCTGCATGACGCGAGAATCTGTCTTGATTGATTACGATATTAGTTATGTCAAAGTCCGACTATCCGAGGTCAAATCTGGATCAAACGCGCTAGAATTAGGGCAAATTGGAAAGATAAGGACTAAAACTGGAGTTCATCTATAATTTAAGTGGCCACACATTTTTAGACGCTGTAAGAAAAAAGGTTGAGTCTCGGTCAGACGTTGATGTTGTAATGTTTTTGGGGTTACTTTCGAAACAGATATGATCAGCTAATAATAATCAGCTGATGATTTGCGATGTGTTGTGCCTGTTTGTGGCTGTTGTTCTCCTGGATGCACAGCTGTGTGGATTCTGCTCTTTCTGTCCTACTAAACTGTTATATTTGTGGACGCGTCGGCTCGGAGCCGTGAGCACAGGATTGTGGGGCGGGGGGCAGAGTGTCCTGGGATGACACCGTCAGGACATAAGAGGAGGAGCTTAACTTGTGGTGATGGGGGGGCTGTTGCGTGATTGGCTGGGGCCTGTCCTCGTTCGCTCCAGTCTCTGCACTGCAGTGGGACTTAGAGCGCTGAGTGAACAGAGATGCCCCGGCTGCACTCGTATTGAATAATGTAGACACGGTTTGTTTTTGTTTTTTTTTTCCCCCCGTAGACCGTCTCGAGCATTTATTATGCGACTTTTACTCCGCTCGACTGTGAAGAAGTGAGCCGAGGCTTTAATTCACACAGGTTTCAACACAGGAACAAAGCTGTAAAACTGTAACCATGGCAACTGTAAGGGGGAACTTAAACCAATCGCTGTTCAGCCTCAAACAGCATCGTTCGTGGACCCAGTGCCAGACGTCATTATGGCACATTGATCAGACGGATGAGCAGAGTGGTTACCAGGCTTGTCCCGCAGCAATTAGACCATTTATAGAACGGAGCAGGGGTTCCCAAACTTTCAGGTCACGACCTCCGAAATAACTATCCAAGCAGGATCCGCACGGTCTAGTAACTCTTTGTCATTTGAACTCGATTCGCAAGCATAATACATTATAATTAAATACCGAGTCACTGTTTATCCTTTTAAACAATAATATAACATCTATAGCAATTGCACAAAGCCACTACAGCCCTAAGTGTTCATACAAAGCTTCCACTCATTTAATCATTTGTCTGGCCTGAGGTAAAGATCAGCACGTACTTGTGATAGAAAGTGATATCTGAGTGGTGTTGAGTCCATACAGTATATAAATTAATATTTGTGTGCAGATGAGGCTATGTTGTTGTATGTGTAACTGATGCTGTGGATCCACACAGTCACCGGGCACAGCGGCTGCATGTCCGGGTTATTAGAGCGTGGCCACAATAACACACATTTGTCATGAATGATGAAAGAAATGTCCTCTTTGTCTGTTGATATGTTCTGATACAGACAACCTCATTGTTTAAATGTTGTTAAAAATTATTAATTGAAGAAAATAAACTATTATTATGGTTTAGATGTGGGATACATTTATTTTGGTATATTGTCCAGTCCGAGTTACAAAGTGAGTTTTTTCTTCAAATGCAAAATGTCTGCCTACTGTTGTCGTCTGAACAGTCCACCTCAGACCGTCTCTTCTTGTATGACAATGTATCTCAAAGTGACAAGTTTCTTTGTGGGATTATACCCTTCAAGAAACTAATGCAGTTTTTGTAACTGATCTAATTGGGACTGTCCCAGGGCTGTGACACCATTGTGATGAGATCTAAAGTTGTGTTTTCTTTCTTCGGCCGCAGGTGTACGTGGAGTTTGACGACCTGGAGTGGGAGAAGAGGGAGTGGGTCAAAGTGCACGAGGACTTCCAGCTGTTTCTCCTGGAGCACCAGCTGGTCTGGGCCAAGAGGAAGGACACCAGGTCCGGGTCTGGGCCTGGAGGGGCCCCTGGGGGCCTCCTGCAGGGGACCAAGGCGAAGCACCTACAGTGGCCTGCGCTGGTAAGAGCTGCTCATGTCTCTATACGGGCTGTTGAGAGCTGTGCGTGTCATCCTTTGGAGCGTTGTCACAGTTCATTGACCTTAGCTGTCACATGCTTCCATTCAGAGCAGCACAACACTGCGGCTTTATTTGACCATTTAAATGAGTGTGTGATTTCTCCTGCTCTGTCTGAAACATTTTACACGTGGAGGATGAGCTGGCTGGCTGAAACTGTTTGTGTGAACTGTTAAGTGTTACAGGAGCAGAGTAAAGTGCAGACCTGCCCACAGACACAGTGCTGTGGGGCTAATCCCTCTTACATAACTCAGCCCTGTGAACTCACACTGAGAGCAAGACTCTGGGCTGGAGCCTGCTGCTGTGCACTAGGGCGTAATCACCAACTAAAGAGGGGCAGTGTGACCCAAACGCTGAAGCTACAGAGAGCTTTTAATGTGAAAAGGTGTCAGACCTGTGGACAATGCTAAACACCACATCAGGTCACCAAACACACAGGCTCACTTTAAAAAAAACTCAGGCAGGGGAAAGGTCACTCCACTCTCAACCACTTTCTGTACATCAGGGCTTTGTCACTTTCTCAGTTTGTAAAGGTTTGGAGCCTACTATGTTGACCATAGTATTGTGAAAGTCCAGTGGTACCGCGTGAATCTCTATTGTTAAGAATTAATGCTTTCAGTAACATTTAGCTCTACATTTTGGGCTGGTAGTAAATCCTCGGACTTCCACATTCCTGTCAGGCCTCTTTACAAATCGATATTGATTTGGTCGGTTCTCTGGAGGAATCGGACTAAAAACTGACTGTGAGGCGTCGCAGAGTCTCCTCATTCAAATGCAGGAACAGCACGACACTGCTGTCGTACCAAGCGTTTGTCCATGTAAAAAGATTTGTGCTATGATCATTTCATCTTTACATTCAACGCACTGTGATCGTTCAGCTGTCTTACACTGACTGTTTCTACTGAGCTTTATTTTTTTTTTTTGCATGGTGTAAATTGGCAACATTTAATTGCAATTGAATTAAAAAAAAAAAACACGATATATTATATAGATGTTAACAGTGTTTCCACATCTTGTATCATCATGACTTTGGGACAGTCCTGACTGGCGGGGCCCGGGGAACTTGTGGAACATGTGGCTGAGATGACACATGTCCCGCACTCGTTCATACATGTGCTGTTCCATGTCCGCTCAGAACACTGCAGTGACTCACGGTCTGCTGTGGTAATGTTCTGCGCATTATGACTGCACACATACAGACGGCAGAATAAGTGGGTTTGAGCGATGATGCTGCAGCTGCTAACGCATTCAAGCATCTCTAATTGTAATGTGAGATTGGATTAATAGGCCATATGTCTGGTTCTCGCTGTGTCATAGGCGTGCTCTTCTCATGCTTTAGACAGCGATGGTCACTGTGTCTTCCTCGGCTGTATCAGGGTGAGCAGTGTCGCGCTGCCTATTGTTCCCTCAGCACACAGTGTTCACTTACAACTGTCATCCCAGGATTACATCAGCTCTGTTTCCCTGGAGCAACTGAGCTCGCTCATTCCAGACTAGCTCCCAACTCACAGCCACAAAAGGATGCACCGACGCTATTTACCACTGAAATGATTTTAAGTTTCGAGCTGGATTGATAGTCTGAGAGCATTTGAACAAATCCACTGTGCGTTCATGTATCTTTGAGTTGCCTACAGTGGTTCCTGGAGGTGAGTGTAAGACGGCAGCACTGGCTTTAGTCCAAGAGATGAGACGCTGTATTGGATCTTTATTGCAGTCAGTGAGGTTACACTGCTGCCTTAATGGCTTTTGGTAAAATGGGACTTGAAAGTCAGTGCACTATGAAGACAGCCGTGTCATGCTGCTGGGTTTATATCACACTTTTTCAAGTGTTAGTGTGTATACTAGTGTATGTATTTGTCCAGGCTCACCACCTGATAATAGTTGATAGAAAACTTTATTTGAATGTCAAGTGCGAGTCTGCAACATTAGCTGAAACTATGTTGACTAGTGATACGCAGGTTGACCAGTGGGTTGGGTCTGGTTAGATGAAGTACTTTGGGCTTGGGTGGGTCACAGTGAAGCATCCGTCTGCTTAGAGTTATTCTGTAAAAGTCAGTGTGGTTTAATCTGTAAGCCTTACTTACTCTTTGTAAAGAATAGACTACTTTATGATTGTTGGCTACAACCAGGCAGGCTCCCTTCGAGGGCTGCGTTAGTTCCAACACTTGTTCATTTAACAAAAGTGGGTGTGTGCACGGTGTAACAGGCCAGTGTCTGTTTGGGCAGTAAATGGGTCAGGTGGTGAGTATGACACATTTTCATCAGGTCAGTGTTTGAGGTGTAAAAAAAAGGCCATCACTTAAGGAACACTGTAACTTCACTGTAACTGTAGGGAGACAGGACTGCTGTGGAGGACATATATGACAGTAACAGTGTTAATACTAACACCAAACATTCGGATAAGCTGATTCAAATCAACATTCCCCCAAATCATAGATTGTAAGTAAGTAAGTGCTTTATTTGTCATTGTGCAAGCGTACAGCAAAATAGTGTTCAGGTGTTAGTTCTGAGCCGCTGCCACTGAGCCACACTACGACTGTGGGTCAACCTGACCAGCATGTTTTTGGAGGTCGGGGAAACCATAGCATCCGGAGGAAACCTGGCTGGCTGCCTTCAGTCTCCTCTGATCCTCGGAAACGGTGTACTGCCTCCTGGGTTTGTCCCTGTTTCAGAGCGTGGTCCTGCTCTGGTCAGCTCCTCCTTCTTCCTCTTCTTCCTGCGCTGCTCCCTCCACTCCACAACAGTCTTTCACCATCTTCTCCTCGTTTGTCCCTTCCTTGTTTCCTGTAGCTCCTCTTGTGACGCCTCCACTGTGCTGCAGGTGTAGGGGGCTCTTGGTGCCTATTCTGTGTCTCAGAAGAAGAAATTTGTTTACGATTATCGTCTAATCCTGGTCAACCTCTGATTGTAGCCCTCTCTCTTCTGTGAAGGGTCCAGGGTCGGTGGCTTCATTGGGAAAAAAGGAACATTACAGACTAATTTATAAATTGTAAAATTGGTGAAATTATTTTTTACATATTATCCCTAAAATTACAATGTAAGCATTTGGATACATTTCAAGTATCGACCTCACAGACCTCACATGATTTGGATCAATCACATTCACAGCTGAAAAGTTCCTCTGGAGGCTCATTGAGCCTTTAGAAATAATACTGAAGTAGCCTAATTAAAAGAAGCACTTTGTAAATGCTATTT
Organism: Neogobius melanostomus; assembly: GCA_007210695.1. Classification (NCBI taxonomy): domain Eukaryota; kingdom Metazoa; phylum Chordata; class Actinopteri; order Gobiiformes; family Gobiidae; genus Neogobius; species Neogobius melanostomus. The sequence goes on along the minus strand of VHKM01000299.1, from coordinate 2,335,356 downwards.
TTGACTTGAAGACAGCAGAGGGAGACTACGGCTTCAAACACCACAACGATCACATCATTGCACTGAGTTACAGTAACTCTGCTTGTACTCTTACTCGTGTATATATGTGGACTGAGTACATCTCTGCGGCGTAAGTACGGCAGCTCTAGTTTCCATCAAAGCATGGGATGAACTTTGTCGAAGTATAATGTCTCTGCCTGTTGTGCGTGATTCAGTTCTGTCAAGTGTGAATGCTGTAAGTTGCTTAGGCTACTTTCTGCCCTGGTTCAGAGACATGTTTCTCCTTTGTTTGCTTTGACTATTCTGCAGACGCCTCGAGACCTACTGTGTATCCTAGCAACAATGGCCACATTGGAAAATGAAGCTGGGTTCACATTCACATTTGGCTGAGGGTGTCCTGTGCTCCTGAGCAGACACAGAAGAGATCAGAGAGTGAGAGTGTGTCTGTCATCACGTTAACAAATGTGTGCTCTGCTGTTGACCCATTTGTAAATGTGGCCGTCTGTAGCAGTGGGCCCTTCTCCTGGCCTAAATAAATAGGTAAATAGGTGTTGCGTGTGTCTCATAAGTGCCGAACAAATGCTAAGTAAATGTTGAGCTAATGCTGAAGTTTACTTGCTTCTCTGAGAAGTTGTTGTGAGTCTCCATTCAGCTGCTCACTTAGTTTTACCGTTTGCAATACAGGCTCTCATTTCCTTCATAAAAAGGTTGTTCAAAGCAAAGCTATTGCTGCAGCATTCATACTAGCATTCTGTTTCTAATGTGTTGAATAATCACTAGAGGGCTCTCAAAGTGAGTAAAAGAAAAAAAGGCAATCAAAGAGTAAAGATAAAGAGCAATGATAATGAACTTGGCAACAGAAGCTTTTTTACTACTGTTGCCATTGCCAACAAGTGCCAACTCTTGAGAGGAGTTGAAAAAAGTAAAAAAAAAAAAAATGTGATTGTAGTGTCGCGTCCGTGGCATTGTCTCTGAATTGAGTAGTGTCCCCAGCAGTAGAGCTGAGCATTGTCTGCTCACCCACAGCTCTGAAACAAGCGCTGACGACAGACAGGGTCTTCATACGTATCTTTGAGTGTTTTAAATGTAGAGAGCAAGTCGCTTATCTATCACTAAACGCATGACTGACTCACTCCTTATCTTTGTTAGGAAAAGGACATTTACTGTATGTATTGTATGTATTTTACACATCTTTGAAACACCTCACTGTACTTTACTAATACCATCCACGACAATCATGTTTCCTGTTGACATCTCCAGACACTCATGTACTCGTATAGTACAAGCCTGTAGTATTGCTTATGTCTGTGGGGGTCAAATCTCTGTAGTAATATCCTGTAGTCTCCTCTGGCCAGGTTCATGTTCACTCTCCCCTCAGCGCATGTACGGCTTATTTCCTGTTTCCTCTTCAGGCTGGTTTTAGTCTGAGATTGCAGATGGTTTGAGATTGCAGTTTAAAGGTATGGTCTCTGTCTTGTCATGGTTTGGAATAAATTAACCTAAAATTAAGGAACTGTTTAGTGAAATGTACAAGTCATGTGTCTCAGGCTTGGAGTCAATGAAAGAAATTGTCCAGATGTGCGTCCCCTAGTACCTTGCACATGATGTTGCGCTCCTGCGGTGTGCGGCGGCGAAAGTGGGTCAGAGTGCGTTCTGTTTGTTCCTGTGAGCAGCAGATGGAGCGAGGCTGCTTTAATCTGCTGTGCTCTGGATCTGCGTGCCACCGTCAGTGCAATCTGAGCCGACAACAAAGATGGCCGCCGCTGCTGGTGCTCTGCTGTCTGCCGCTGTGACTCGTTCTGTGGGTGCTTCGCTCCACTAAAGTGCTCCTGAGCAGGCACGGGAGAGTCAGACGAGACGCTCAGAGCCTCGGGCTATGTGCAGAGTTCTACAAACACAGTGAGTGAATGATACCAATAATTTAGTGACGTTGATGCTCCTCTTTTGTGAAACACTTGTGTATGTTGGGAAACTGCTGGTTAATTTATGTTTATCTGCCCATAATTCTATTGGATCTCAAATGTACCTTTTGCCATCTTAATGCTATACACTACTGCTCAAAAGTTTGGGGTCACCCGTGCCACTTCTATAGCCTCTCTAATCAGGTCAAGAGTTTTCAGCAGTGCTAGCATAATGGTTTTCTAATCATCAATTATAACACGATTAGCTAACACAATGTACCATTATAACACTGGAGCGATGGTTGCTAGAAATGCGCTGCTGCACACCTATGTAGGTATTCCATTAAAAATCTCCTGTTTCCAGTAGGGCTGCAACTACTGATTATTTTGTAATCGATTAATCTATCGATTATTTTTACGATTAATCGATTAGTCGCTTGGCTGTGAATAGTGTAGGACATGTATTTTTTCTTTTTTTTTTATCACATAAAGCTAAAGTTGCATCGCTTGAGGACGTGTTGATGGAGTAAACTTAAAGTAAGTGTTTGTAGGAGACTCTTTGTGCTAATTCTGTTTCTGATTGGATGAGACACAGACAGATATTCATGAAATTTACAATGTACAAAACACTACATACACTAACTATAAAAACAAAGTAGGTTTTCATCAAAAATACTACATTTTCATGTCATTTTTGTTCTATTTCAGTCTGAGTGAACCAGAAAACGATTAATCGATTACTAAAATAGTTGACTATTTCAATAATCGATTAGTCGTCTATTAATCGATTAGTTGTTTCAGCCCTAGTTTCCAGGTAGAATAGGCATTCACAACATTAACAATGTCTAGACTGTAGTTCTGATTAATTTAATGTAAGTAAGTGCTTTTATTTGTCATTGTACATGCGTACAACAAAATAGTGAGTTGTGTTAGTTCTGAGCCGCTGCGACTGAGCTGCGCTGCCATTGTGGGACGACCGGACACGGAGGTAGGGGAAACCGTAGCACCCGGAAGAAACCTGGCTGGCCGCCTTCAGTCTCCTCTGATCCTCTGAAACGGTGCAGTGCCTCCGTTGTCCCTGTTTCAGAGCGTGGTGTCCTGCACTGGTCAGCTCCTTCCTCTTCCTCCTGTGCAGCTCCCGCCGCTCCACAGCTGCCTTTCACCATCTCCTCGTTTGTCCCTTTTTTGTTTCCTTTAGTGCCTCTTGTGACACCTCCACTATGCTGCAGTTGTAGGGGGCTCTTGTTATCCTCACTGAAAAAAGCAGTGCTTTTCTTTCACAAATAAGGACATTTTAAGTGACCCCAAACTTTGAGCGGTTGTGTATATTAATCGACTGAGCCCATAGTGACAATAAATGGATTTACTGATTGATCATGAACACCCCTAGTTTGCTCCTGTCGGTAAAATCTGAAGTTATGTTTTCTGCAATATTTTACAGAAAGTAAAAACAATCCACTCGCGCACAAACTGCAAATGCCTGAGTTCATTATTAACTGCGGCGGCCTGTAAATGGAAAGCTGGCGGTTTGGTGTTAGATAATGTCCCGGTGTGAACTTTGATCCACTGTAGCTCCGAATCTGTCACATTCCACAGTGCCCCGAGGGGTCAAAGGACAACGCCGCATTCAGGCGCGCCAGAGTGTCCCAGTTCACTGCGCTGTTCTGAACTGCACTCACCAAACACTGCTCCCCTCTTCATTCGAGGAGAGGCCCGCTGACCCCAATGCATGAATCGATCTAATTTGAAGACGATAATTCTGCCCTCACCAACAATGTGGCTTAGGTTCTCGAGTGGTTCAGATCCTACCTACTATGTCGTGATGGGAAACTGTGCCTCAGACCAAATAGCATTGACCTGTGGAGTTCTGCAGGGGTTGATTCTGGGGCCCCTCTTATTTAATTTGTACATGCTTCCATTTGGTCAATTAATAGTGTTTCCGGTGTTGCTGTGAGGCACATTGAGTTGCCTTGTGCATGAAATGTGCTGTACATGCTGGCTTGACCATGTTTGCTTTGGTCCAGCTGTGTCAGTGTGGTGTAATGATTGTCAGGGCTCGCTGTCCACAGGTTTCTGATCACACAGGCGTGGAGACGTCATGTCCATTTTTATATATCACCTGCTTACTAGGGCTGGGTGATATGACGCTAATAATCGAATCCTAGTCTGTGATAATCTGCCAATTTGGAGAGATTGTCATTTCACAATCACAGTCATTGCACAAATATAGATCTCCCCTATCACTCTTCCTTTTGGTTGGCCGCTGTGATGCTCTGAGTAAGTGACAGGGGAATTAAAGCAATTATAGTGAAATGAATATGATATAACTATGTAACGATACTGAGTGCACAGGAATCATGACAAAATCGACTTGCAAGAAATTGTGATTCAGTACTGATGTTTGGCATATATCCCCCCCCCTTTCTGCCAAACGATACACATACGTCTAAAATTTGGAAATGTTCCTAGGATGATGTACCAAATATGGCAGGGAACAAAGTGTGGAATTTCGATCACACAAACTTGTGCTCATACAAATGCTCAAAGTGTAAAGACATCAAGACAGGACTGTGTGACTTTCCTGCTTAAATAGAGGTCAAATGAAAAGAAAGTGTGTGGTTTGTGTACTTTGGCCTTGGGTGTGTGTGTGACTGAAGGTGGTTGTTTGCTGTCAAAGATGGAGAAAGAAAGAGTGCATCTTTTCCTCTGACATCTTAACGGCTTACCCTCCTGCCTTTAGCTTGTCTATTCACCAGAGTTGGAACATTTAAAAAAAACAGTTGTGTTCCTTTAAATGTCCATTGCAGTTTGTGCAGTGCTTTCCCTGGGTGTGTGGAGTGAGCGTGCGAGCTTGCGTCAGCGCTGCTCCCTCCTTCTCCTCCGAGTCCTTACCCCTCCCCCGCTCCGTGCCTCAGCAGCAGTTAAAATGTCGGCCATGGAATAGTGCCGTGCTTGGCTCTCTTCTCCCCACCTACAGACTGAGCTGAGTGGATTTGTGGAGTTGTGCCGCGCGGTCCGGGCCGTCCAGACGCTGCTCTGAGGTAATGGAGGGGGTTGTGCAGTCATGCAGGGCTGTGGCCATTAGCAGAGCGTCACTTTGGAATCTGCTGTAATGGCTGTGTCTTTTAGCTGAAACATGAGCATAGTTGAAGAGATGCCTTGGTGCTGGAGTGTCCTCTGGATGTGCTGAACAGTGGTCTGCGTGTCCTGAGGAGGGTTTTTGACGCTGGGATGGTTATAGCTCAGGAGGTGTTTGACGTATGGACAGAACATACTCCCACACTGACAGCTCGGACTCGTGCGTGTGACGCATCATACTGGGAAGGCTTTTCTATTGTACATCAATGATTGATTACCTACCAGTATTCTTTTGTTTTTCTGCTCCTGCACTATCACATGACAGACCCCTGTAAGGAGTCAGAGTTCGCAGCCCACTGTCCCCTCCACTTTAGCTCTTGAGGAATATCAGGAGTGTAACAGTACTCTGTCGAATCACAGATGGCCTTCAGTGCTCCCACGCATATGGACATGCTATGAGTGTATGAAACGTGGGTGTGTGTGTAGTCATTTGTTCATGTCGTATTGGGACGTTTGAAACCACAGCAGCAGTGACGCCTAAAAAGGTTCTGGACACTTCTGTGCAAACATTACAGATGCAAACTGTATTAATGTCTCCATCTGTCGTTCTCAGTTACAGAGAATATGCAGACAGTGAAGAGCATGTGAAGGGGCCCTAATGTCTGGGGGTCATGATGTGTCGATGTTGATGTTTGAGCATCTGGCGGCGATGGGAGGCTCATAAAGTAATGAACGGTAATGTGTTGAGTGCTCAGCAGCAGGTGACATCACAACAGGAAGTGACTGTTCTTCCTGTTCAACTGCACTTCCTCTGTCCGTGTGTCTGTTTCACTTCTGCTTGCTCTAAAGAAGGGGAGCAATCAATGTTGGATTGTGCGTTCACTTAAAAACGGGGGAAAGGCAGCAGTAGACAAAACCAGGTAGCATGACCTTGACGAGTCTTGGTTGTTATTCAGACGGTGTGACCTGTCCTAGAGAGCGGCGGTGGGTGATGTTGAATCCTCTTTGTTTTGCAGGCCTTTAAACCTGTGGTGGGGAAGAGCCTTCTGTCGTCCTTCACTGCCGTGGAGTTCCTGTTGGACCGACAGCTTGAATTCTTGCCCGAGCACACTGCCTTACAGCCCTACCAGGTACGAACTACACTCACACTCACACAAACACAGAATCAATAAGACAAATGTTGGGTACAATATTCTTTATTTTAGCAGTATATATTTCAGTCCTCGATATGTTTAAAATGTCCCCACTGATCTGAATCTGGAACTTTCATCTAATTGCAATCACAATACTATATTCTACTGGAGCTTTTAGTTCTGTCTGTTCTTGTAAGCCGGTCTTGGCTGCTCAGGTTTGTTTGCGAACAGCAGCTTTTCCAGGCACAAAATATCCTGATCTTGTGATTTGAACAGTGCTGTGCCTTTATTAAAATGAGAGCGACGGTTTGGGTCAGAATAAACGATTGCTCTCTGTCATAATATTGTTTTGTTGTTGTGTGTCAAGTCCTTGAGCTCTTATGTCACTGCCTGTGAGGCCTGTGATGTTGACTGTGTCTGTGTGACCTGTGTGCTTTCTTTCTTTGCTGTTTATTTTGGCACAAGTCCTTTGTTTTTACTTTTGCACTGATTGCACTTCAGTCTATTTGTACAGCGTATGATGATCCCACAGAGTAAGAAACGGGTTTTATCATCCATCCATTCGAATCATTAGTCACTCTGTGCTGTATTTAAAGCCACAGCCGGTTGTTGTAGCACTGTCTTCTCTCCACATGGCCTCATGTGACTGGGCCAGTAAGGGCTGAGAAGAAGTCAGCCGTTCTTGTCAATTAATGTGAGGTAATTTCTCTGACGTTCTCAAGTTGACACAGTCTCGTGTAGGGAAAAGGCACTTGCTTAAACTCCTGTTTTTTTTTAATCTCACAAAGAGAAGTCCTTAGAAACATTTCACTGTGATGAGAAATGACATTGATGCACACAGCCGTGAGACGAGTTTCTTCAGAATCGAGACATGTTAGATCTTAGACCAAATACTTTATGTGTTTTTGTCTTTTCTACATTTGCCGACTCTACAAACTTGTGTACTGTTTCATTGTCATTCTTGAGCACAGGTCACTTTTGACCTTGATGCAGAGATCTGAAATCTTACAGCGGATTGGCACATTTGCAGATATGGAATACAGATAGATGCAGATAAAAGGCACCTGGGGCTGGGTTGTTTACCCGGATATGGGCTGGGTGTTTCTGAGGATAATTTACCTGCTCTTTCCAAAGCACATTTTTGTTACTTGTGTCATGTGCCCCAGGGCTCAAAGTGATCCATGTTTCAAAGTGTGTGTGTTAAGTTTCAGTGTGAGGCTAATAGTACCTCATCGACTTCCTCTGTTGGATTATAACAAATAGGATAGTGTTGAAGTAACTGTTTTTGGACGGGAAATGGTGCCTCTTCCAAATGTCGTATGTATGTCAACTTTATTTATATAGCACACTTAAAAACAGCCACAACCGCCCAAAGTGCTGTAAACAAACATTATAAAGTACAACTGAAGAGTAAAAAGTCACAAAAACATGAAACAATAATAATAAAATATATTCTATTGTTTATAAAGAAAAGATGAGTTTTCAACAACGACTTAAAAACATGAATGGACTGGGCCATTTGACATTTAGCGGAAGGCTGTTCCAGAGTCTCGGAGCCGCTACGGCAAAAGCCCGGTCTCCTCTGGTTTTACGCTTAGATTTTGGCACCTCCAGAGTCATTTTATTGGAGGATCTCAATGTACGACCTGGATCACGGATCAACAAAAGCTCCGAAAGGTAAGATGGAGCCAACCCATTCAGGCATTTAAAAACATCAACAGTATCTTGAATTGAATCCTAAAGCTGACTGGAAGCCAGTGCAGAGAGGCCAACGCAGGAGTTATGTGCTCACGCGCCGCTGCGTTTTGAACCAACTGCAGACGACGGATGGAGGTTTGATCGAGCCCACAGTACAGAGAGTTACAATAATCTAAGCGACACGTAATAAAAGCATGAATGACACGCTCCAGGTCACCATGAGGCAAATAAGGTTGGATTTTGCTGAGCAAACGCAGCTGAAAAATTTTTGACGACTGAACTTATTTGTCTGTCAAATTTAAACGAACTGTCCAAAACAACCCCAAGATTCCTAGCCGACTCGTGACAATAGATATTCAAAGGGCCCAGAGCAGTGGCATCACATGAGTTACCAAATACAACAATTTCAGTATGGTGGGGAAATCCTCATGTCACTTCCTCTGAACTCACGGCTGTGTTTGAGTAAATGTTTTCCTGCCCCACTCTGAAGCAGACACCCAAACACCCTCAGCCCACTGTAGTTCCTCTCTGTCCCTATTATAGACTTCTAATATTAGCAAGTGAAATAGTGGGAGAATGTGGATAAGAACAGCTGGCATGGTCAGCGCCGAGCTGTGGCCGCACAGCTGATGAGCGACTTTTGTCTTGTGGTCCTGTGTTTTGTGTTTTATGACATGTCCTGAGCACCACAGATGAAAACAAGCTCTCCATGTGAGCAGTTGGTTAACACTAGGGAGTTAAAGCTAGGGCTGCACAAAGAGGCACATGTACGGACAGGATATTCTGTTGTTTGCAGAGGGACTTTGCACTACATTTGAATTTGCAGGCTTGATTTGCGAAATGCAGCCATTCAGATTTTGATTGTGATGAATTGTGCTTCTGTTTTTGTTTACATTTTAACTATATGAAGATGACCTGGTCCATGTATTTCATTGGCCCTAGTGTTCATCATATGTGTATTTCCTGTTTGGTCTTTTTTCCTCAAAAATCACTCCCAGTGCTTTTGTCTAAAATGGTGACATCAAATTAGAGAATGCCATGATTGTAGCCTGTTTTATGTTGATGAATGCGCAAAGCAAAATTATTATTGTTATTATCATTCTATGTAAATGTACTCAAATGGTGCTGTAGTGTTGTATAGAGAGAATCTGCGAGTAAAGGGAACAACAGTTTTTTCTTGCACATAATTTGGTTATCAATAAAACAAGTTAACGTTTATTTTAGTGATAAGGGGTTAGAGTGTTATTTGTGTATTCTGCTTGTGTACTGGCGCCAATACTAACGTAGGTACAGTTTCTTTCATGTAGATATTTATCTAATGCACACAGCGCTGTTATACCATATGTCGCTGCACAACCCCATTTACTCACAGAAGACAAAGGAACTGCAGACGTCTTGCTCAAATGGAGAGAAAGCTGCTAATGCTTAAATTAAAGTTGTTTTTTGGCTGTGTGTCTTAGGATGAGGTGGACAGTCAGAACCCTTTGCTAAGAGACCACCCGCAGCTCTACGAAGATATCAAGAGCTGGCTCAAGGACCAGAAAGTTCAAGAAATCTTTATGCAAGGTACCATTTTTATCAAGGAACATCTCTCAGTGAGGAGTGTGGAAGCATCACCAGACTTCAGTTGTTTTTCTCACTCAGGTCCATATTCTCTGAATGGCTACCGCGTACGAGTGTATAGACAGGACTCTGCAACCCAGTGGTTTACTGGCATCATCACTCACCACGACCTGTTCAGCCGCAACATGGTTGTCATGAACGACCAGGTAAAACATGAGCAAAGGTTCATCATTGCTACTTACTCTACGTACATAAGTAGAAGAAAGAGAAAGAACTGTTTCTGGTCTGGTGATAAATCTCTGTTGTGTCCAGGTGCTAGAGCCTCAGAACGTTGACCCCTCTATGATCCAGATGACCTTTCTGGATGATGTTGTCCATTCGCTGCTGAAAGGAGAAAACATTGGTATCCAGTCCAGACGAAGGTCACGCTCAAGTCAGAACAATAACAACTCTGCGCATGTAAGTGCAACCAGCCACAAACTCATATTGACAGTGTCATCTCATGGTTTGTGGTTTGGGGTCAGAGTTTGGAGTCGCTCAAACAAGCAACAAAACAAAACACTAAGTTAAAGGGTCTTTATAGTATTTTACTTGGACTCCTGGGGCCATGTTTCTAATAGATGAACCGTACATGCTGTCTCTGCATCCCAAAGGGGCACAGAGACCTCCTATGTTTGTTAAACATATTATTTTATATTTTACTATGGTGCGTACATATGTAATAAAGAGGACAACTGTCTATGTGTTATGCATTGTGTTTTGTGACCAGCAGAGGGCAGGGTTTTCTGTCAAATGTTCTCTGCCTGCTGCTGTTCTTTGTGCGTCAGTAGAGATGTGAAGTAATGTTGTTTTGTTGTGAGCACAGAGTCACGTGCCTTAGGGTCACTGAACCAAACCTCCTGCATCGTGAAAATAGACCGTCATTTACTTTTCACTTATTCAAATAAAAGGCCGCTAACGGCATAATATTATAACAAGAAACGGGAGAACAAATCCTTACAGATTTGTCTGGCTGGCTAATTATAAGTGTGTTTTTCGACTCAGCTCACTGTGGCTGTTAAAGACTGCACTGTACGAACTAATGTGTTCAGATAAAGAGCAGGAGGGAAGGGATCAGTGGGTCAAATGCAGTCAGTGATTTTTGTCCCAGCACTGAGTAACACAGTCTTTCCTTGTCCCATATTGTTTCTGTTTTATTTGATTTTGCTCTTTTTGTTTTTTTATTTTCCTGGTAATTGTTGACACATTAAAGATGGCAGGAGGGAGACCCAGCGGGACCACTGGCACTTCTCAGGTACCAACCCCAGAGCGAACACACACACGCACCACACATGCACTAATCAAATTATACTACTATTAGTCTTAATCGTGCTTCCGGATTGAAAGCTGTTCACATAATGGGAACTCCAATGAATATCAGAACACATATCTTAAAAGCCTGTTCTTGGCCTCTAATTTCACAACACGTCTTTTATAAATGACCCTCATGTTCAGTATAAGTGGTGGAGCGAAGTCCATCATTTGGTGAATGTTTGTTGTGCACTTGCAGAGTCATTATACCAGAGCCCAGGCCAACAGCCCCCGCCCCATTATGACCTCATCAGGCAACACTAAAGGCTCCCAGGGCTCTCTGCAGCAGGGCCAGCAGCAGGCCAGCCACTCCCCAGCAGCGGCACACGGGAACCCAAAGAACAACGCAGCGCCCGCTCATCTAGGAGGAAAGGCTCAGACAGCAGTGTCCCAGAGGACGACAAGGACACTTTGGCAAGAGGCAAGAAAGATTAGAAAACATAAAGAATAAAATTGAAGTCAGCTGAAGCCACGCCTTTATCCCTTTTTAAGCACGATGGAACCCTTTTGTGTTATATCTATGTAACACTCTATAGATATTGCCTTTTAGTACTAATATCATTGTTTTTTTTGTCATTTAGACTCAAAGTCAAAGGCCAAGCTGGCGATAAACAAGCGCCGAAAAGGAGATGAAGATGAAAAGAAGGCAGGACCTAAGAGACTTAAGACGGACATTACGTCAGACCTGTCGGAAAGCAGTGATTCTGAAAACCCTCACAAGAGGATTGCCCACTCCTCCTGTTCCTCCTCATCATCCTCTTCTTCATCATCTTCATCCTCATCGTCGTCCTCCTCTGAAACTAACTCTGAGAACGAGCTAAAGACTCGAAACAGTGATGTCAAACTCGGTGTTTCTAAAATGGAGGATGATGAGAAACCACTCATCCAGGGAAGTAAAAGTAACTCCTCACTAATCGGCCGCCTCTCCCCATGGGCGGAGCTTCAGGCGTCTGATGACAGCAAGAAAGGAGTTCTTAAGGAGGCAAATAAGGTCATCTCTAAAGAAGAGGAGGAGCTGGTGGCAGTTACACAGATCACCCAGTCTCCACAAGGTCCGTCAGATGGTTCCTATATATTTTCATTCTTGAACATTATTCATCTGTAATTCAGTCTGCTTTATCTGGAATATGATTGATGTGCAGTGATGTGTGTGTGTGTCTCTTCAGAGCAATAGTGCATTTTCAGGGCTGTCCACCTTTACCAGTGTATATTGTTGTCTGTTCCTGCAGGGCTGTCCCAGGCCAGCCTCCACAGCAGTTCTGTGATTGACATCACAGATGAGGCGCAGGCCACAGTTGATCAGGAAAGCTCAGAGGCCGTGTCCGCTCTCCTGGCATCACAGAAGGCTGAGTCCACCTCCCTGTCGCCCTACCTGCCCCTGAACCCCTCGCCAGTGTGTTCTCCCCCTGTGCCCCCCTCACCGTCCGAGAACCGCAGGGAGCCAGAGCCTGCGCTACAGTCCCACAGCACTCTCGGAGGCGGCATCACAGTCCCTAAAAGCTCCAGCAACAAGACTGAAGTGACTCCCTCTGAGGTTATCAGGTAAGAATGAACATGGTGAGACGAAACAATAGGGGCGTAACGTCACAGTTTTATTGGTACCAAAATGGAAAATGCATCTGTGCTATCGTAAAGAAACCAAAGATTGAAACTGTATTTTTGTTCTTTCAGGGCGGTCACATCCATAGCAGAAACTGTGGAGAAGCCACTTCTTCCTCATTTAGTTCAGCCAACGCCGTACAGTCACATTCATTCCGGCATCAGGAGCCCACCTCCATCTGTGGAAGAGGGCCGACAGAACCAGCTCCAGCCATCCCACCCCCATCAAAGCCTCACTTTAGACAAAAAGAGCCCTAGTCCCAAACCTACGCCCCCCGATGCCCCCAAAGTCAAACCGCAGCACCCCTCACATCCTCCGTTTCCTCAGGGCCACTCTCAGAGTCACAGCCACCCTTCAACACACATGTATCCCCCAACTGGCCCTGAGCATCCCAGGGCTAAGCCCTCCCCAGGACTGTTGGACATTTCTAGACCTAAACCAAACACCTCTCCGGAGGTGTCTAAACATAAAATGCAGCGGTACCCAAATACCTCCCCTCCCCCTATGGGTCGTTTGTCCTCAAAAGTGGACTTGGTGGACACGCCCCGCTCCAGTTTTAAGCCGGTTCAGTCTCGCTCAGAATCAGCGGGGCGCAGCACCCCAACCAGCACTAAGAGCCCTCTGATCATTGACAAGAATGAGCCTTTTTCTGTTTATAGAGACCCTGCACTTGTTCGTTCTGACGCCGACAACACTCCCTCAGTTTCAACCAATCACGTAGCGGCATATCTGCACCCCCACCTCCATGCCCTCCCCTCGCCTCATTCACCCTGCCTTACACCCACCCCGCACCTCCTGGCCCCCCCACACACCTCAGGCCTACCTCATCCACACCTGTTACCTCCGGGGGTTCTCCCTGCCATGGGCTCACCATCCGCCTCTCTGCTCGCCGGCCCCCCTCGGCTGGACTCGCCCGGTGCTCTGGGACATCTTTCTTTGACTCACCAGCAGCAGTTCCTTCAGGTTTACCTCCATTACTACTTAAACTGTCAGATTCATGTGCACACTGGGACATGCAGGTGATTAAAGATATGTTTTTGTTTCCTCAGGGACAGGGCCATCCACCTCCTCTTCTGGCCCAGGCTCATAGTGGAGCAGCTGGGTTGGGTTTATACCCGATCCTCTGGCAGTACCCGAATGGGACACCTACGTCATACCCCCCGGGCCTCAACCTGACGCATGCAGCCAAGTGGGTCCACCCTGAAAACCCAGTCCCAGAGGCTGCTCTCAGGAGGGTATGTTAGTCCACAATAAAGAAGATGACATGAATGGATGGATTGTCAATAGTAAAATGGTGTGTGAGTGTGGTTGATGGTGGTCGGAGGGTCCGTTACTCCCTCAGAGTCTGGAGTGAATGTATAAAAGTATCCTTACCCTTTTGTGAAGCGCTTTGTGTGACTTGTGTCTTGTGAAAAGCGCTACACAAATAAGATTCCCTTTCTTCCCCAAACCGTTGGTACACAGATATAGTGAGAGTGTGCATTGTGTCCCCGCAGAACACTAGCAGTCCTTGGCTGCATCAGGCTGCTACCAGTGGAGACGCTTTGGGTTTACTGAGTCATGTTCCCGTGCGACCAGCCAGCGCTGATGCTCACCGCCCCGTACTCAAGATCACCTCACACACCAGCCCCCCTCTGTCCAAAACCTGTGTGGACATCCATAAAGAGTAAGTACTGAATGCACACTTTCCCAGATTTGTCATGGATTGAAATCGTATCTCATGAATGGATTAGAGCCCATTCGTTTGTTTTGTGGAAAATATGCACAGTATCATTCAAATTCGCTGTGTGCATGTATTTATAAACTGCACATGAAATCCCATGAACTAAGTAATTACATAAATGTCCACTTTGTGCCTACAGTGACTCTGACAAGAAGAGTTTTATGGATCCCATCAGGACATTGACCCTGGCCCAGTTAAAACAGGAGCAGAGTGACCGGAGCCGCACCCCCACAGGAAAAGAGCACCTCCACAGGCTGTATCCAGACCACAGCAAGGCACGGCTCAGCAGCGCACAGGTACACCCCTCTTTGAGCTCACATAGACGGGTAAAGCTGGATTAGGAGTTATTTTAGTATCATAGCAACACTATAATTACCCAAGTATAGAAGTAATGCATTCAGAAGAGGATAATCTTAGCTTATAATACAATATTTAATTTGTTTACTTATGAAACTCTGACCTCTCTGTTGTTTCGACAGGACACAGTTCAGCTGATAGACCGGGTCAGTAAATACAAAGAGGAGAATCGTCAGATCTTAAAGGAGAGCATTGAGGTGGCACCTTTCACCGCAAAGATCCAGAGATCGCATGAATCAGGCCTCGATCGGGACCGAGACCAGATTCGAGAACACGGCTTCCATTCCCGGATATCTACTCTGGCCTCCCCCAGTCACAAGCCTGTGCACGCACATCCACATGTCATCCAAGAGAAAAGCAACTACTTTACTACTCTGTCCAACAGCGTAGTAAATGAGCCCCCAAGACTCTATCCGTCTAAGGACAGTGCGTTTTATGAAAAAGTGTCCATCGGCGCATCTGGCGTTGTGGCGAGTGTTGTAGCTGCTGTACCCAGTCCTGGAGTGCTGTCTATGGGCGGCTACAACGCTAAAGGGTCTTTGTCCAAGCCTCCGCCCCTCATAAAGCACCAGCCTGAAGGAGCCGAGGGTCTGGCTGGTAAGATCACGGAGCAGCTGAGCCAGCAGGTGGCACTAGTGCAGCCTCACCATCTACTTCACACGGGGTTGGACAGAATAGAGCGCCACAGTCCTGTCATCTCCCCCCTGTCCTCCTCCACGGTCCCCCAGATCAGGGCCATGCCGTCTCTGCATCGAGCGCCTGTCTTCCACCCTCCCACTCAGCACGCTCTGGAGCGGAAAGAGGCTGAACGAGAGCGGGTGGTATATGGCGGGCGTCTCTCTCCTCCAACTCTCACCCCCATTCAGCCAGTCAGTTTACCATCAGCAGGTAGTAAGGGCTCCGTGGAGCAGCAGAAACCCCCAACCCTGCTGCCTGAACTCAGGGACCTTAAGGCTCACGGAGCTGTCACTCACAACACCTCCGTGGGCAGAGCAGAGGCGAGTCCAGTGGACGCATGGAGAAGTAGAGATATCATTCAGGAAAAAGGGGGAGCAAGGAGCAAGCCTCAGGCTGCAACAGCATCAGTCATTGTACGCTCTTCAACATCTATCAAGTACGACAGTTCTTTTGGTGCTAACAAATCTGGTGCTCTAATCCCTAAGGAATCGCCCCAGGGAAGATTCTACCCAGCAAAGCCCCTAGGAGAAAGCTTGTGGCTGGGTGATGGTGCTAAAGACACTGGACTCAGCCGAGTCATCCAGTCGAACTCTATTTTGTGTGACTCGGGAGTCCAGTATAAAAGGATTCATGAGAGTGTTGGACTCAAGGCCACAGCCTCAGTGTGTAGGACAGCTGCGTCCGCCCCCAGGACTCTGAATATTGTCTCTCCCCGAGAGGTGGCATCAACAGCCACGGGCTGGCTCACTCAGGAGAGAACCAAGAGGCGGTGTCTACCTCCTCTCCTGGGCGCTCTGCAGCAGGGACCCCTCAGCCCAGCCCCTGTGGCTCTGTTTCAGGTGGCAGCCCGATATACCCCTCCTCCTTTGTCCACCTGAAAAAGCACAAAGCTGCCTGGGCAGCCGCCCAGTCACGGACCTCTGTGTCTAGTATAGATTTTGTTGAAAAAATATCCACACAACCCTCGCCCCTCCAGCCCGTCTAAGCCAACCCTCACCCTCTTTTGACAGTAGCAGCAACAGCTCCACAAGTGGGTCTACAACCCCCAATAAATCTAGTCCTATTCCTAATGGCCAGCCGTCTACTTCAGCCACATGTTCTCTACAATCAAACAACTACCACAAGCTGAAGAAGGCCTGGTTAACGCGGCACTCAGAGGAGGACCGGACGAGCAGTCCTTCAGCACCTCCTGTTGTCAAAGCAGAGAAAACAGCCCTCAGTATCAGCTGCAGCACAGCCACAACTAACAGCACTGCAGCCATGTCCGACATGATCAAACCATGCACAGTCAACCTGAGTGCCTCCACCTCCAGCGAGGTGGACATGAGCAAAGACAGTGTCAGGGCTCAGTCTGAGGACAAAGCAGAGGAGAGGAAGACTCCCTCCTCCAGACGAGGGACCAAAAGGCCTTATGAGTCCGGCTCAGAAAGCGGAGCTGATGACTCAGACACCAGTGAGAGCAAGATCGAGGGTCGTGCCAAACGCCAGCCTAAACCCACCTACAAGAAGAAACAGAATGACATGGCCAAAAGGAGAGGAGACGACAAGGACGACGATGACATGAAACCCAACGGCATCTTCCGCTCTGCCCGTGAGAAGACCAAACTCAAACTGGCCAGCAGCAGTAAGTCTTCTGTTTCTGAGCTTAAATATACTGATTATATCAAGTTCATGTTTTACGAGAGCATGCATTTGTATTAATGTGCGATATAGTGTAAGAATTTTGAACAAAATCGTTCAGTTGGTGATACAGGTGTGAAATTTGGAAAAGATATTCTTTACATTTTTTACCTTTTAAGCCACTTAAACTTCTTCCCTTATTCATTACTTTAGGTCATGGGTGCCCAAAGTGCAGCCTTTAGACCCAACAAATATTGTTGTTTAATCGCCAGAAAGGGTGTTTTTGATAATAAAATAAGAGTTCTACACAGTTGTATCCCCAATAACACACATTGTGGTGTGAGTCAGAGTTTCATTATGGTTCCATGTCTAAATATTTCACTGCACTGGAGACCCCTGCTGTATGTTAAAGGGATACTTCGGGATTTTTGACATAGGGCCTCATTTCCTAGTTATCCAGAGTGTTGTTGATGTCTGGAGATATTTTTTTCTTAAATTCATGCAGTTCTTATATTTGAAGAGTCTAGTGGCGCTAGGCTAGGGCAAGGCTAAAGCATTTCTATGGTAAACGCTAGCCCGCATTAAAAAACAGTCTGGCGCACTCCACAGTGCACCTGAGGTAAATCACTTATAACGCCAGACTAACCATATAAATGTCTGTGTCGATAGGTTAATTTTAACCATTTTGCGTTTAAAATAACTTATATTTGAGCGGCATCAGCTTCGTGGCTGTAAGCTAAGGCAGCGGCGGAGTGATCTGCGAGAAATAGTCCCTCAAAATGCGGTAATTCATGTGATACAAGGTCAGTGTTATTTAAAAAATATTCTATTAACACAGACATTTATATGGTTAGTCTGGTGTTATATGTGATTTACCTCAGGTCCACTGTGGAGTGGGTCAGACTGTTTTTTAATGCGGGCTAGCGTTTACCATAGAAATGCTTTAGCCTTGCTCTAGGCTAGCGCAACTAGACTCTTCAAATATAAGAACTGCATGAATTTAAGAAAAAAATATCTCCAGACATCAACAACGCTCTGGATAACTAGGAAATGAGGCCCTATGTCAAAAATCCCGAAATATCCCTTTAAGTCCAAAATATGACTTATACAAAACATTTATTATTGAAGAGAATCACAAAATAATAATGAATGAAAACCTCAAATCAGATCTGTTGAATTTGAATAGAGAAGAATAGAAGAATAGAATAGAGTTTATTTGAGATTACGACACTTTTAAGTTTGTGAAACATTTCTCTTCCCGCAAGTGATCTGTTTAAGACACAGAAGCCATTTTGGGCTTGAATTGATGATAAAGAGTTTGTTTTGTAGGATAAAGGTCAGTGGTATGATCTGTTTGTGCCTTTTCTCCAGATAAATGTTTAATGTTTGAAAACTTAATAACATCAGACAGAATAATGTGATTCAGTTATTATTCTCATCATATCTATGGCATGGTAGCGCAGTGGTTAGTGCTCTCGCTTCACAGCTAGAAGGTCCAGGGTTCGATGCCCACCTGCATGGGGCCTTTCTGTGTGGAGTTTGCATGTTCTCCCTGTGTCTATGTAGGTTTCCTCTGGGTACTCTGGTTTCCCCTACCACCAAAAACATGTACAATGAATGATGTGTGTGAATGTATGGTGGTGATAAGAGGGACCGTTGGTGCAGATGTGTGCAGTCGCGACAGCGTTTCTTTCAGTCTCCCCCAGGGGAAACTGAAGCTACAAACATAGCTTACCACCATGGAGTGAATGTACAATTGTCTCATGTAAAAGCGCTTCGTGACCATGTCTGTGAAAGGCGCTATATAAATAAAGATCATCATCATCTTGATATTTTTACCCGATTTCATTCTCCGTCCCGTCACATCTGCACAAACTTAAAGCAGCTTCCAAAAATACAGTCCATAAACATGCAATGGGCTGAGGTAAACGCTCACTAAAAATAAAGAGTGAAAGTATGAAACAAAAATGTCATTTGGTTGGGATCTGATACTTGGCTCATTCACAGCAGAGGAATAATTTAGAAACACCCTTTGGAAAGTGTTCAGCTCAACAGAGGATATATCTATATATAAAATATCATTCCTGCATCACCAACTGAACGATTCTGGCCTAGAATCAACATAAGGTGCTACACTCATTTGAAAGGTTTGATAATCACTGCATTAGTTCTTTTGTTTGTTTAGAATATGATACGCTAGAAAACCTTTCCAACAAAAGCTCATATTGGCTGTTTTGCCGACTGTTTAATTCTCAGATGGGATTCCGCGCTCTGTGTTGAAAGACTGGAGGAAGGTGAAGAAGCTAAAACAGACGGGGGAGTCGTTTCTCCAGGACGACTCATGTGCAGAAATTGGGCCCAACCTCCAGAAATGTCGGGAGTGCAGAGTCATCCGCTCCAAGAAGGGCGAGGAGCCAGCTCACTCTCCTGTCTTCTGCCGCTTCTACTATTTCAGACGGTGAGTCAGCTAACACGGTGTCAGTGAAAAGAATAGATGGACACAAACACATAAAATGCACTGACTGTTATTATATATATATCGTATATATTTTTGTACTGCGAAATGTGACGGGCACGGTTTGATCTTCTGATTTACACCTGGTTTGGACATCATTTAGTCCAATTTAAGTCCCCTCTTTAGACCTGTTTCAGTCCTGATTGGATCTTGATCGAGGCCTTGTGGTCCTTGGAAGGTCAAATGTTGTATGAGTTGGTACTTAAGTGATTTAGACTAAACATGTTTGGTGTGTTTTGCTCTAGGCTTTCCTACAGTAAAAATGGAGTAATTCGGATGGATGGCTTCTCCTCTCCAGACCAGTTTGATGACGAGGCCCTTTCTCTGTGGGCGCCAAAGCCTGCAGAAGACAGTCAACTCAACCAAAACATTGCCAAGTACATCCTCAGCTTTATAGGCGACAAGTTCTGCCAAATGGTTTTCACCGAGAACACGGCTGTGTCCTGGATTAAGAAGGACGGTAAGTTCCCAGTGCCATGAGGAGTTTTAACCAACAAACAGAGAATTAAATTGATTTTGTGCTTTTTTGTTACAGCCAAGCCTGTGTGGAAGCGTGCAGTAAGAGGAGTGAGGGAAATGTGTGACGCCTGTGAAGCTACTCTGTTCAACATCCACTGGGTGTGTCAGAAATGTGGCTTTGTGGTCTGCCTGGACTGTTTCAAAGCCAAAGAGAAGAAGAGCTCAAAAGGTGACTCGTCTTCTGAAAACCTGGTTTGTTTGGTGCCTGTTGCAACAATGTTAATGTGTTTTTGTATCCAGACAAAGAACTGTACAGCTGGCTGAAGTGTGTGAAAGGCCAACCCCACGACCACAAACATCTGATGCCCACTCAGATTATCCCAGGCACAGGTAACTCTTCACCCCTGACTTCACAGGTCAGCCATGTGTGGGGTATATGTGACGTTAACATGTTGATTGTGTCTGTTAGTGCTGACTGAGCTGGTGGCCTCCATGCACTCTGCGAGAGAGAAGCATCACATTAAAGCCCACTGTCCTTGTGCAGCCAGCAAACAGACTCTCCTCAACAAGCTGCCCAATACCAATGGAGTGTCCCAGGTACAGCTGACGACCACATCCCTCTGCTTGGGCTTAGTGGGCTCGCTTCATATCTCACATCTGTGTTGTAGGTCCTGCAGAATGTCCTAAACCACAGTAACAAGCTGTCTATGGTCAAAGCGGAGGGCGCTGCACAGCAGCAAAAGTCAGACCAGACGGGGAACAAAGCAGAGACCAACGGAGGAGGGAGTAGTCCAGCCAGCGACGCAGGCAGTGGCCTGGGCACACCCCCAGAGTCTCAGTCTCCTTTGCACTTTCTTGCCAATCTGGCTGAACAGAAGTCCAAAGAGGAGAAGAAAGGTCAGACAATCCTCCACCACCACCACCACACACCCCATGTGATACATGGTTAGTTTTCCTCTGGGGCACAAAAACTCCTGCCACTACACTGCTGAAACACTGGGTATTTGCTCTTTTGCTTCCAAACTCATAAGAGACATGCTTTTAAAATGACGGAAATACATATTGACCAATTACTGAATTGTAACATTGTGCAGTATTGATACAGTATCTAGACTGGCTCATTCCAAAGCTCTGTCTTGTACTGGTATACTACACAGATATACTACACAGATATATAGTTGAACAACACATGCATCTTGGGATACATTGCTTTTGCTGTATGTCTTAAACATACACTGAATAGTTTGTGATGGTCATGCTTTGCCCGACAGAAAACAAGGAGTCACTGCTGGGTAAGTCGGTGAAGGAGGAGAAGGAGGTGGATGCTCTGGAGATACTGCAGCACTGTAAAGGCAGTTCTCTAGTGGCCAACAGCACAGAGCAGGGCTCCACTCTGAGGGACCTCCTGACCACTACTGCAGGGAAACTGAAGCTGGGCTCGACTGATGCAGGAATCGCCTTTGCTCCCGTCTACTCTACAGCCTCACAGGTAAGAGCCGCAACAGCTACTCACTTGGAACATAGCACCAAACACTCAAGTCTAATGATGTGTCTGTCTCCTGCTGTAGACGGGGAAGGGGGGAAGGACGATGCCCAACATCCTTGATGATATCATAGCCTCTGTTGTGGAGAATAAAATTCCTGCCAGTCGGCAAAACTTCACCTCCAAGTTATCTCTGAAACAAGAGCCAGGAATAATCAACAATAACAGCAGCCCCAGCTCTGGAGCTCCAGACGACACCAAAACAGAGAAGAAGAAGTCTGTCACTCCAGCTGACGAATCCACCAATCAGTATCCAGACATTCCCCACTGCTGGTTAAACAACAAGCGGCTGCTGTGGCTCAAAGACCACCGCAACCAGAACAACTGTAAGCTGTTCAGAGAGAGCTGGCGACAGGGGCAGGTAAGTGGCAGCCTGGGGCAACTAGGGCTTTGAGGCTGAGTCAAATGTGCTCATGTGTGCTTCTCTTCCAGCCCGTATTGGTGTCAGGGATCCACAAGCGGCTGAATGCCAGTCTTTGGAAGGCCGACTCTTTCAACCAGGAGTTTGCGGACCATCAAGGAGATCTCCTCAACTGCCAAGACCAAGTGGTGTCCAACTCAGGCATCAAGGAGTTCTGGGATGGATTTGAAGACATCACCAGTGAGTTCATTTTCCCTGAGCGTGTTTCAAACAGCAGAGGCTTAAATGTGTTTGGTCTTTTCAACTTTGAATTCATAGATAAAAACATTGTGTTAGGCTGACTTCCGCTATAGCGTTAGGTGTAACAGAAATGTTCATGTGTGTTCAGAGCGGCCCAAGTCCAAGGATGGAGACCCCATGGTATACAGGCTGAAGGACTGGCCCTCAGGGGAGGAGTTCATGGCTCTCATGCCGTCAAGGTAAGAGTACCGACAGTCACACCAACAATGAACATTCAAAAAGGTGGCACACACTATTATTGGGAGGGGGATCAATGATTTTAAAGGTTCTTAAAATATCATGTTTTCCCTTACAAAGGGCTGGCACAAATGTTAAATTATAACACACTTGCACCACATTGTTAATATTCTGCTCTAAATGATGACAGCTCATGTAATTGCTGCTTTGTTCACAGATACGACGACCTGATGAAGAACCTGCCTTTGCCGGAGTACTCTGACCCCGAGGGCAGTCTGAACCTTGCCTCTCATCTGCCCTCGTTCTTTGTCAGGCCAGATCTGGGTCCTCGTCTTTGCTGTGCATATGGTACGCTCAATATCCACCTGTGCATAAACAGTCCATGCTGGAGAATGTCTTAATTCTCTTTGTTTGTGGCTGTCACAGGTGTAGCCGCATCGCAGGACCAGGACTTCGGTACAGCCCACCTCCACATAGAGGTTTCAGATGTGGTGTCGGTTCTGGTTTATGTGGGAGTGGCCAAAGGCAATGGAGTTCTGTCGAAAACAGGTAGGATATTATTTGCTGACAATGTTAACACAGTCGGGGAAAGACTGGGCTCACAACATTACCACAAACCAACATTAGATCTAAACTATTTGTTACAAGTCAAAACTTTACTCAACCAGGACAATCCAGAACAATCACTCCCATAACTTTTCAGAAATGACTATTTCAATCTATTTTTCCTGTGGCACATATGACTCATTCATGAGTTGTTTATTTGTAGGAGTACTAAAGCGGCTAGAGGAGGAGGACCTGGATGAAGGAGTCCGTCGAAGGCTAAAGGATTCGTCCGAAACACCAGGGGCACTGTGGCACATCTACCTCAACAAGGATTTAGACAAAGTTAGAGAGTTCCTACATAAGGTCAGTATATGAACACACTTTATTCAGACCCATTCACCTGAGAACAGCTCCACTCATCTTTGTCTGTCCCGCACAGCTGTGTAAGGAGCAGGGGCTGGACATCTCTTTGGACCAGGACCCTCTTCGAGAGCACGGCTGGTACCTGAGCCGTAAGCAGCGGCAGCGCCTCCTGGAGCTGCATGGGGTCCAGTCGTGGACCGTGGTGCAGTTTCTGGGAGACTCCGTGATCATCCCGGCAGGAGCCATGCACCAGGTACTACACCTCTAATGACCTGGGAGGGGTCAGGGAACTGGAAACGATACAGTTTTAGCTGTTTTGATAGAACAATTAAGTAAAATTATTATTGCATTGAGACAACTACCTCAGGTTTGTGGTCATCATTCTGTTTCAATGCATGAAAATAAACATGCTTAGATCAAATAATTAAATGAATCATGGTGCTTCATTGGGTCTAGTAGTTATTTGGAGTCATGTGATAAACTAACCTTTTTTTTTTTTTGCTTGTAAGCATGTTCGCTGGTCAAAAACGTACCAGGAGTATCTTTTCATTCATTCACAGTTTTTGAATAATCCTGTTTAAGTTGGTAATTTCTTCCTCTACTGATGAAGCGCACCATTGTGTATTTCCTGGATTCAGTTGTGTAATAGATAGAACTTGGAAGTGTCCATCCATTTTTTGGGGCGGGCCTGGACTCATAAACACTCCCATTACTTACGAGCACCGTGCTTGTGTCGTCTTCAGGTGCAGAACCTCCACAGCTGTATTCAGGTCATCAATGACTTTGTATCACCGGAGCACGTGGCCAACTCGTTCCAGCTGACTCAAGAGCTGCGGCCGACCAAAGAAGAGGTCAACTACGAGGATAAGCTGCAGGTATTGGCCTTGTGTCGTCGCTACCTTGTTTTGCGTCAAAGGATTTATAGGATGCTCTGTTACTGGTTTAATAATGCACTGCCACATTATTAAACTTTTAGATCCACTTTTAGATGCTTTTATGAGACAGTTGTTTGATCTTAGTTCATTTGTGCTGAGAGACAATACGTTGAACTTTGTAATAGTATTTGTTTCATGTAGATAGGTCCGGCCATTACCGAGATATTAACCATAAACCAAGTGCAAAATTCAGCATTCTGATGGTTAACACAGTTACCACTATAAAACCCTCAACTATATGATTTGCAATGTTGTGACGTCATGTGAATGCAACCTATTGAGAGAGTATCCTTTTAGGTTTACTGAAAACTAACTTTAGTATATAAAGTATTTCTAAAAATCTGTCCTGTGCCTCTTGCGCTCACAGGTGAAGAACATTCTGTACCACTGTGTGAAGGAGTCCGTGAGCGCCCTGAGGAGAAACAGCACTGAATCAGACGACAGTGAAAAGAGCGCGTAACCCCCCGTGTCCCGAGTCACCGATCGCCCTGTCGCACCCACCTCGTACCCGTGCCTCCCTCAGAACTCGGGTGACACCAGTGACAGTTTGCAGCAATTCCTCACGCGGGACAGACCCAGCATCACCAGCAGAAGCTCCGCCCTGTCTCCTCGTCCCCACGGCAACGCGAGGCGAGGACCAATGCAATGTGTTTCTTCTGTACCTTGTTTGTGTCCTTTCTGTTGCTGATCGTTCTCTCATGGTGACTCATTTCCTCTGTGAAGATGTATTTATTTCATAGTTTTTATGAAAAGTTTTTAAGAAAATCCTTCGTGTAAATGTGACTGTACAGTTTTTGAAGTTATTGTTGAGTTAAACGGCTCTACTGTGACAGAGGACACACTCGCACACGCACACCAGCTAATGCCTGTAACTTTGGGAAACAATGCTCTATGTCCTCACGCCATAACAAAGAACTGCCAAACTGTACAGACTGTAAGTATAATGTACAAACAAAAGGCCTATTCACTTCAGCATTTGATGAAACACAACAGTATTTACAGAAAAGATGTAATTTATTTAAGAAATAATTGTGTGTTTATGTTTTGTTAAGATTTACTATGGTGAACTTTTGAAGTTAAAAAAATGATTGAAACTATATGTAAATATATATACATATATACATCCACTGAGGTATTTTTTTAAACATGGCTTGCTTCAATTTAAAATTTTAAAGTGCAAGTGTTACATGCTTTGTACATTGAAGTTCAAAGGGTTTTACATTTTCCATTAAAAATGGATTTATCAAGAGATTGGCTGTTTTCTCGTTCTTCTTCAGCTTCTTCAGGCCCCACGTCTGGATTTTGGGGAAAATGGCCAAACGATTGCAAAAAGATTTTCTCATGAACTTGTTTAAAATATGCACTAACGCTTGTAAAGACTGGAATACGAGCTGCTAAACCTAATGTGTGCAGCGGTCTAAACGACAGGGTCAACAGGTTTTACACACTATTATTTCGTTTTTGGAGCAAATTATATTACTCAAATAATTGTGATTGTGGCCATTGTGATTTCAATTCAATTGCAATTATTTGTGTGCAGCCCTACTCTGGATTTAAAGTAATGCTTACTGCACACAGCTGTAAAGTCACGAGGCTTTCATGACATTTCTAATTGTCTCACTTCTGTCAGTGTCAAATAAATGATATAAAACAGCCTTTGTTATCACTGTTGTCAGCCCGCAGTGTCCTGCAGTCCTGCTCACGGCCAGCAGAGGGAGCCATAGCTCCATCACAGCCGGAATCACGCGCCATGCTGAAACTTATTAAACTTAAAACTTCTCTTCCTTTCGTATTGAGGTATAAGCTAATTCACAAGCGGTCGGCTTCTTTCGTCGGCCTTTTCTTCAGTGTGACTCAACGCTTTTGTGAGCACAACGCTCCGTGGGACGCGTCGATCTGCACAATTAGGTCTACCGTATTTATCAGGAGTTATTTGAACTTTTAGGACGGCTGGGGCCTGCTCTGATGCGGGGGTCAGCTCCATTATGTAAGAGCGTTGGTGGCGGGTCACATCGAGTACAGCCAAACTGCAGTTCACGCACAGGTCACAGAGAGGTCTCCATGCTGCACTCCTCCGCGCGCGAGCAACAACAAGGAGAGAAAAATGAGTGATTGGTGGAGGTGAGTAGTGATGAGTAACATTGACGTCTATTTAAAGATACCACTTCTACCGTCTATTTTGATCTAATATTTGAAGTTACTCCCAAAAAATAACTTTGCTACTCATCCTAACCACAATGAGCCTATAAACAATAATGTTGTGTACGCTTATCTGCTAGTTCACAGGGATAAAGATGCTTTATAATATTCACAGCGCACAAAGGTCTTTTTTTTTACACAAAATGTCAGCTTTTACTGGAAAATGAAGGACAAATCAAATATCATTTCACCATTAGAAAACAAACTGAGCCTTTAAGGCTACTTTTATATTCTATTCTTTAGGACTATTTTCAATATACGCTTTGTTTCTATTTTGTCAATGGAATGTCTGATTAAAACAATAAAAAGCCTCATCCAAACACTACTACGTTTAACTCTTATTTTTACTCTTTTTCATCACGTCTTTTTTCAACAATGGGCTTTTTACACTTGGTCTTCTACATCCCTGGACAACCCTCTTGACCAACTAAGCTTAGGCCTTTATAGTGCAGTCATGACCAAACATTTTTACACATCATAACAAGAAGTGCTGCAGTTCTTAATTCCACACCTCCTGCATGATCACAGCTCTCAGCTACAGTGAAGTGATGCTAGAAGTTACATTTCTCTCCTGCAGTGTACGGTGTATTGTTATATTACTGTGAAGCACTTTGTGACTCTGTGTCTGTGAAAAGCGCTATACAAATAAAGTTTATTTTCTTACTTATGGCCTTGAGGTGTTTCTAACAGTCCTGGCATTCTCTGTCCACAGCTCGGAGCGATTGGACCGTGTGTGAGAGACTTCTGGAGCAGAGCAAGAGCCAAGTAAGAATGTCATACATAATGTTATATAATAATTATAACACGTTGGGCAGTGCAACTTTGGAAATGATCAATATAATTAAATTTCTTCTGACAAGATAAACATGCATTTCAGAATGAATTACAAGGTTACCGGTTTTAAACCCAATGGATCCGGATATTTTGTTATTTGCAAAGGATTGCTTATTGTACTGAGAAAATAACTGCAGTCTTTGCAATTAGCTAATTGCAATTAATAATCCAACCCTATAATAACATGAATAATAATAGGCCTGCTTAAAGCCACACTGCGTAACTTTTCACCCTATCGGATTGGATTTGGATCGCAATACTTTTTGCTACAATACCAAGTATTGATACTTTATCAAGTATCGCAATACTTTAATACTTGTGTTTGGAGGCATTTTTATCATCACTCCTTTGTTTTCCAGTAACAGCACTTTGTTACATTTTGTGTGAATGCACTTTTCAATCTTAACACTTCAATAAATGTCAAATGGCATTTGGTTTATAAACTTTGGACACATAACTGTTTTTTTTTACACATTTTAAGGTAAATTACTTACTGTATCGCAATACGTATCAGATCGGCCCCTGAGTATCGTGATACGTAACGGATCAGGACAAAAGCGGATCCAGCCCTAATAAATAGTGTTACCTGACAGTAAACTTTTCTGGGAGGGGACATCTCCAGCTTGTCGCTATGGAGACGGCAGCCAAATGTGGGATCTAAATAGGTCCTCATCCAAATCCATTCTTTGATTACCCACTGCAAGAATATAATTGTCTGTGTCTAGTTGGTCATTAGGAGCAGGTTTCCAAAATGTTACGCAGTTCAGAAATGTGTGTCAAACCAATTAGGCAAAACAAACAAAAAAGACAAACAAAATGAATGTGGCTGCCCGTGCTTTTTGACTTTTGAAACCCGCTGGTGTGAGGGTCGCTGTGGAGTTCAACAGCAGCGTCCCATGCAGTGGGTTGTGGCCCCCTGCTGGGACCTCACCCTCTGAGCTCAGGTCAGGCCTGCGGGATCTTCACCATTTGGCCGACTTAGAGTTGCCCTCCATAAAAATGGATCCCAAGTGATCTCTCACCTCTGGATTATCTTCCCATTCACCCGGGACAGTGCATCTTTAGTTTCACTGACACTACAACAGAAATCTGTAGGGTGCAGTAAAGGTTGGTATTGGGGTGGATTTCTGGGTAAATGTTCCCTTTTTGACTTACAAGGATAATGCCACTGAAGCTCTGAAGCGTCATATGAAATAAATGCCGAATAATAACTGTTTGTAGGCGAGGGGGGCTGGGGGTGAGACTGGGGTGAGGGTTTAAGTTAAGGGCAGATTGGCAGCAGTGGAAGGTGTGTGTCCTCTGAACGACCCTGCTCTGTATACATGTGCACACTCATGCATGCACTCACAGATGGAGAGCCCCCTTTTTTGCACGCACATACTATATAATTTATATCATTAAGTGCTACTGATTTCTGTTGTTTATTATGATCAGAAAAGGCTTTGCATCATATCAACGTATGCTCTGAGTCGTGTTTAAATAGTCATGTCCCGCCTGACCTTGCTGACTCATCGATCCATCTGCAACATTGTTTATGGTTTTGATAGTGATTTGTGGAGCATGATATGAGGAGGAAAAATGCAGTATTTTCATAACTGTCTTGAATATTGCAACATTTGATAATGATGATTATCCAATGATGATGCAACATGATAATGTTTTTCATCAGGTTTTATCAAAACAAGACTTTAATTAAAAAACACCACAGTCAGGACCAAAACGAGGCTAAAATGGAAGTGAATTAGGAATAAAATTACATTGTATTTTTATGTTACCTTGCACATTTGTTTTAGGCTGTTGTAGCAAATAATGTGTAAATCTCGTTAAATGGATGCTTCAGTGATTTTGCGATATCTTCTGGCTTCTTGCTATATGGATACCACCTAATATTGCAATAACTATAGTTTTGTGCTGCTCTAATTGTGATTCATAAAAATTGACGAAGAATCAAATCATCAGGGAACTGATCTCAGATCACAACAATATACTTCTGGCTTAATACATCTACAGCCAATTCTGTGGCAGAGTTCATAAGTCAAATGTCTAAGTTCATAAACCACATTACTAACAGTTATGTTTTTTTATGTAAAATCAAATCTTAGATTGCGATTGACCAGTATGAGGTAAATAATCATGTTTTGTTTGTTTGCCATACAGCTCTAAAGACTAGACGAGGAACACAGAAATTGCTTCACAGTTGCTCAAAATTCCAATTTAATATAATTATTAAAACCTCGTAAACAGTAAACAAAATAGTTTTATTAGAATAAATAGAAAAGATGATTAAAGCCGAATACAACATACAGATGTGTGCTCATTTAAGGACAGCAGCCTGTTTTGTTGCAAGTGTAGCATGCACAATGTAAACATGCTGCCGGGCACATATCATCCATCTCAATTAGCAGCGGCGCTAAGCGGCTAATGGAGTGACCCCGCACAGGCACCCGCCCCGCACTACACACCCCACCACCCTCACCTCGTCCTGCATGGGGCCACTGAGCTGAGCGCTGTCCTTCCGCTCCATAGACTTCTCTGGAACATTGCAGCAGCAGGAGCCACCGGGACAGGTGCTGCTGACAGGCTGCTTCCCGTCTCTGCCCCAAAGACACCTGTCAGTGTGGCACGGACACATTATTGATAAGGTGCTGGCTCGGATGTGAGTGTGAACCTATTGTCAAATGATGGTTATTGCAATATTATTATCGCAAGAAGCCACAGTTTATTGAAAGTCACTGAGGTTTTCTGACTGACTGAGATTTACACATTTATGCAAACAGTGAACAGTAAAAATGTGCTCAGTTTTAATCATGATTTTCCAATGTAGTCCTTTTTAGACTTGTTTTGGTACAGAAGCAAGTGATTAATGTTTGTTTTTTAGCTATGCTGTACAGCCCTATAATTTAGTGTATTTCTCTGGTTAGGTTTTACTGATTTTGTTATTGTTGTAATAAGCACAATAGCACAATGAGGGATGATGATTTGTAGAATATAAATCACTGTGTGCTGTATTTTAGAAGAAGTGAGAATTGTGCTCTTTTCTTACTGTGAGCATTCTGACCCTGTAGGACTTTACACGTCTTTTAATGGTGTCGTGTGGTGGTAATATTCTGCACCGACTAGTCAATCTGAAATATCAGCCTCACGTTACTTGTTACTCGACGCCTGCGCGACTCACCCAGTGATCATTTTACCATTAAAGCATTTGAGATACTTGACATTTCACTTTTGGTAATTCATATTTATAACAGTTTTATGCATGGGATAATAATTAAATTAATTCAGCCCAATTTTCTGAGTACAAAACACCTGCAGGCAGAAAACAAATAGCAATCAGTTTTAGAAAATACATGATTTGTTCTGGAGGAAATGTACATAGTCCCGTGAAGCTTTGTGGACTAAAGACACTGTGAGCACATCTTAATGATATCAGCAGGTGGAACCGAAGGGTGGAAGGAAGGAAAGAAAACACAGATGTAAGTGTTTCATGAGAGAACAACATCATAACATGGATAAAAGCTCAAAATAGTTTATTTGGCAGATTAAACTGGAACTATAATTCTGGTGCTGCATCAATCCCAGCTTGAATTATTATTTCATTGTGTTGTATCGATGTCCGCACAGCACGTGTGAGGTTAGTGCAAGGGTTCTTGAGACGCTTGTATGGGTCAGGCTGCTGTCAAAGTCCACAGCTTTACAGTGAGAGGAGCGGCTGTCCAAGCTCCAAAGTTCAGCCCTGCTCTTGTTGTAAATATTTAAGAGATAGCAACACACTGCTGTTGTGTCGTTGGGCAAGACACTCCCCACATTTGACATGTGAGACATTAGTTCAGAGTGGCAGTGTCAGACAGTCAGCTTTAAGTGTGGCACAGAATGTGCGTGAAGAGAAATGAATAATGGTCCATGTAAAACAATCTGTAATGATAATAATAATATATACTGTATGTTTAAAGTTACTTTAATCTTCAGCAGTACATCCAGTATCTTCCTCGTTCCCATTAGATGAGGAAGCTTTGGAGCCCCCTAGTGGCTAGTGAGGATACTCTTCATACACAGAGCGGTACATAAGAACAAAATGGATTTAAGAACCAGGATGTCACTGTCAAACTATAGTAGATTAATCATAAGATTGTTTTTTACTGAAATTGGTGAAGGCGTCTGCATTTCACACGGCCAAAGTCAGGGACAGTCCAATATTCAAGAATAGAGAATGCCATCACAACTCAGTTGTAAAGGGCACGAGTAATAAACAGGAACCTTTGAAATAATGAAGCTGGTCTTTAAGGGATGACTGAAAGTGCTCTGTAAATTAACTTCATGGATAGATTTATAACGAGATGTTGGCAGACCAATCAAAAGTGTTTAGATCCCATAAGGCTGGGTCTGCAGAGCTGAAATCAAGATCCACTTCAGACACTGTGCTGTAGGCAGCAGATGAACCACTGTGTCGCCCTGGGCAACAAACATCTTGCTGTAACTGCGTGGCCTCCATAGCTTGAGCTCAGAGCCATAAGAATGATTTAGTCTCCACCATGTTCCCGACTCACAGCAACTGAAAGGGAGTGAACCTGGAGCTCCTTTAACACTGTGCTGTAAATTGATGGAGAACAATGGAGCGGAGGCGGAGAGCAGACACAGATCAGAGAAGTTCACTCACATCATTGAGAGCAACAGCAGCGTGGATAGGACAAGCTCACATTAAGGCGTCAGCTGCAATTTACAAGGACAATTTGGCATGAAGTTTGCCCTGTTCCTGATGACTTACAGTGCTCAGCATTTGTGGATCCAATATCACAAACACAATTGAACTTCATTTAAACGTAATAAACAAAAGCCTGGACAACAGCACAAAGCCCTGTGGCCTGCTTTATAGTGAAGCAGGGACACAACATCCAAATCTCATCAGAGACACGCCCACGCTGCCGTGGGACATGGGACTGTCTCTCACAGTTCCGTTACAGAGTATTGGCTGCAGTCTAAAATGATTGTTGTGAACTCCATTTCACCCCGGCTGCACTCATCTGCCACGCTCATCAGCTCCATGCATTCCAGATTTGTCTTTCCCTCTGGTGTGTGTGTAACTTATACCTGCAGGAGGCAGGCTGGGGACACTGATGTCATGATGCTGCAGCAGCACAGGACACAAGCCCCAGAGACTTTTTCATTCAGAATACATTCATATTCAGATGCCTGATAGAGCTGAAGGGAATAATGTCACACTTTATTTCTTTTACAAAATGTGTTTATTAAATAAAATCTCATACATTTTAGTAGTCACCTAAATAAGTGAAAAGTACAAAAGTCAAATCTACATATGTACACGAGTCTATAGATACATGTGCTCATGGATACAAGTGTCCCACGTCAGAGTGCCTCTGTTTGCATTTATACACAAGATATTTACAAATGTCCAATTGTGCTTCAGTTGTAACTCATGAACTTGGTGGGCAGGTTGTCCACAGGGTACACTGTGGGGCCAGTCTTCATGGTGGGGGGCCCATTTAGGAGGGTCCAGTGAGACTTTGACACCAGCTCAACAAGAAAGATCTTCAGCAGGACTTTGGCAAACTCCTTCCCCACACACATCCTGCTGCCGCCCCAAAGGGAATGTACTGAAAGCGAGCCGAATCGGCACAGGGCGCACTCAGGAAGCGCTCGGGCTGGAACTCGTCTTTATGGGGAAAGATCTCGGCCACATCATGTGTGTCACATATGCTGTAGATCACGTTCCAGCCTTTGGGGATCTGATAACCCTAAAATGCAAATAAACAAGTTAAAACAAGACAAATCACACTATATAAACCCCAAGAGTAAAGAAAGCAGACATACATTGAGTTCAAACGTCCTCAGGGCAACTCTGAAGCCGCCGGGGACAGGAGGGTTGAGCCGCAGTGTCTCCTTGATCACACAGCTGGTGTATTTGAGCTGCTCCAGCCACTCCATGTTGAGGTTCTGGAGGTCCATGCCCTGCTCCTCCTGCACACAAACAGAGCAGCACAGCCTTGATTACATGGCGATCGATAGTGGATATAAATCTGCAGTGTGGCGCATCTCAACAAAACTACAAATGAAATACTATAAAACCCTACTCGTTTTCAGAAATGCAAAGTGACAAACCTTCTCGAGGAGTTCAAGGCGTAGGCGGTTCACAGCGTCAGGGTTGATGCCCAGGAACATGACTAGAGAGGTGGCTGTGCTGGCTGTGGTCTCATGCCCCCCAAACAGCAGCTCTGTGGCAGATTCTTTAATGGCCTGCAGAAGAGAGACAGCATGACACACTGCATTATCATCATGCGCATTGCAAACAATAAGTAACATTTTCTTGAAATCAGTACATTTGTCCTTGATTTGAGTAACTACTTTCTTTTTATGTTTATACATAAAAAAAGATCTATTTTCACTCAAAATTAGATACTTATTTTATGATGTTGTTTCTTCTTTTTAAGTGTAAAAAAAAACTTGACTCATGGACAGATTTCTTAAATTAGATCTCAAATCAGGGACAAATTAACTTTTTTTTTTTAAAGAACATGTTACTTATTTCTAGAGGACCTTTAGCAGTGCAATAGGTTCAGGATATCCAGATATTGTGTAGTAACATTTTATTTTCCGTCTCAGATGTGACACATGGTGCAGTCATACCTGCATGCTAAGGGGCTCTCCGTTCTTGCGGCTGCTGTCGATGAGCTGTTGGAGAGCATCTCTGGGCCGAGAGCCTTTCTCACAGTCCTGCAGCTTCTTTTTGATGTTCTCCTCGATTTTGGAGTGGATGAAGTTCCTGGCCTTCACCCCCTGTGATACAGTAGGTCAGTATGGTACAGCCACACAACTTGTATCAAATAGGAGTTAGTTAACGTACCCGGTACAGGCCACTGAAAGGCACATCTATGGGCAGAGAGAAAAGGTTTCGGATCATCTCCTCAAAGGCTTCCACCAATTGCTGCTCCTGTGTCCTGATCTGCTCTGCCTCGAAGCCCAGCAGGACCCTCATAGCAATGCGGAACATGAGGCGCTTCATGTCTGGGTAGACAAGGACACATGTGTCCTGGGACAGCCAGTCATTCACTGCAGCACGCACCTCTTCCTGGATGACTGGGACATACAACTCCAGAGCCTCTCTGGAGAAAGCTCGCATGATGGCCTGTGAAGGGACAGAGCGTCAATTTGCTGCTAGAGACTGAAAATGTGAGAAACTCAGCCACTTCACACAGACACCTTACCTTCTTTTTAGATTTGTGCTGGGATCCATGTACGCTGGACAGAGTGTCTGATCCCAGAATGGTACGCACAGACGCGGGCCACTGAACAGACACGAGCCGGTGCTCCCCAGTCAGAATTTGTTTGACGTTGTCTGCCCCCATAACGCGCACCGTAGGATTTCCAAAAAGATGCGTGCGGTAGATGTAGCCATACTTCTGACGCTTCATGCGCAGAAACTTTCTCCTCTGCACAAAGATAGTTCACAGGTTACACGTGAACAAAAAAAACAAACAAACCAAAAATGCCACGTGTTGCGGGTCTTACCTGGAGGATGAGCTGCAGCGTCTCTCCGAGGAACGGCAGCCCCATAGAGCCGGGGGGCAGCGGCCGGGGGCCGGGGTCCCGGCCTCTCAGCAGGTAAACCTCCCAAAGCTTAAGTGCCACTAGGAAGAGCAGTACGGGCAGTACAATAGTGCACAGGAAGGTGGCCAGCAACGTGTTCAGAGCCATTGCGCAGTGAGGAGCTCTGCTAGTGAGTCTGACAGTCGCACAGTCGCGAGGCCTCTTATAGGCTCCTCGCTCTCCTCCCTCACATAAATTAGTTCACACAAAGTTCATCTTTAATTGTGGCTGTCAATGCCCCGCCTTCGACCTATGCTGCTGGCGCGCTCCACCATTTGTTCAGGCCCATCTTTAATCCTTACCTCCTGTAGTATGGACATTTCACTGAGAAAAGGTGCTGCTTTCAGTAAGACAATGAGTGAGTGCCAAGGCGTCTTTGTTTTCCGAGAGGCCACTCGTTTAGGCCTCGGTATTGCTAATCTGCCTGCAGGGCGGACCGCATTCAGCCCAGAGCCAACTCTCCACAGTTCCGTAGCGCATTAATCCGCCTCCCGTGAACCCGGCTGCTGTCATTCAAAGTGCAGCTCTGCGCTATTCTCCGACAGCCTGTTTCGTCAGCGTGAACTGGTTTCAATTTCTGATAATATGCAGTAAATCTGAGTCATAAAGTGATATCTGCCGCGGGTTCAAACTTGGGTCAGCACACTCGCACGCGCACAGGCGCGCGAGGTTATCCACGGGCTACGCACAGAGTAAACAGAGGCACCAGCGGTAAGTGTTTTTACGACCTGAGTGAGCGTGCGCGTGCATGTCAGACAACCTGGTGCCGTGTTCAGCGTTTACGGGCTCACCTCAGTTCACTAGGACATAACGAGCACACTCTCATGACCCGTTCAAGTTGTGTTTCAGAAGTCATCCGGGGGTTACGCCTGATGGGGCACCAAGGGAGCATAAACATGTCCCGGTAAAACGTTAAACCTGGATAATCTTGCGTAAATAAATATCTTCACACATAAACAGCTGTCTGAGCAAAAAGCAACAACAAACTCTTAGGTCGAGAGGAGTGTCATAGGCTACAGGGGCTCATGTTTATTTTGCATTGCAAACGTAAGGCAGTGGAATCATGTTGTGCAGCGGAGCTGAAGTGGTCGAGTGGACATTGAGAACCTCTGCAATGAAGAGGAAATGAATTGGGGAAAATGATTGAGACGTTGCGATTCTGTCCGCGCGTAGGGCGTGTGTTCATATCACCACAGCTCCTCCCCCGCTCGCGCTCCCTGACCCGCTTGTGACCCTGACATCTCTGTGAACTCTGCGCACCAAGTTCACTGTCCGCTAAGCGCACGCACTCACGCACGCGCAGGAGGCACTAGAGCAGTTGCGCTGCTCCGCTTCAGGCAACTCCTCAGCACTGCTCCATTGGATTAAAACTTGTAATAAATATGTCCAAATGTAACTGTTTGATGATGTCATTTTGGAGCCACCAAGTGTATAAAACCAAAACACGATTAGACTGAGACACAAGTGTGCACAGGTCCACTCTGGAGTCAGCACTAAGAAATAAACAGTCTGGCCTCAGGATGGTGATTAAGCAAGAGAAGAACTTATGCTATTGGACTTCAATTATAGCCCTATATCTGTAATCACACTATTCACATGAGATGAACCTAAACTTCATGATGCATTTGTGAAGTAATGCAATTAGATCTTAACCTAGACATAACCCTGGCCACATGAACTTACAGGAACTATTTGTGGAGCATGCAGTGGTTGGAGATAATCCCAGCGCTGATCAAAGAGCAGTTATCTGTGTGGGGCAGCACACAGCGGCTGTGAGGTGTGGAGGTGAGGGGTCACTGCAGAGTCAGGCCGGTTCAGCCTCAGGTCAGGGGCTCCACACAGGTCAGTGCCTGCTGTCACAGCACCTCACCGTCACACGCTCACTGTAAACTCTGGAGCACACAGTGACAGTCTCACACACGAGAGAGATGGAGCATTTTAGAAAGTTGTTTGTACCAATGTGACAGGACATCACAACTTTCTAAAGAGCCTCGTTTACTTTTGAGGTGGAGACAGGTCAGAATTCTATGCTAGAGTTAGTCTTTTAACTGTCAAAATGCAGATGTTTTGAAATGTTTTATGGTTTATATATCTGTAATTACAAGGCCTATCCACATGAAACAAAAACTAGCATAAAGTTCTATGTCTTTTCTGTCAGCAGAAATGGGCTAAGGTCAACTGCTTTCTTTACTATGGTATTAAAAAGTGGTGGCATTATTCAGTGACACGGGCGTGACTATCAGTAGCGTCACAGAAGTACAATGTGAAATTTGTGGACCCAGTTACTAACACTATTAAGGTTTCAAATGTATGGATTTTTTGTTGTTTCAAAAATAGTGCATCGCCCTTTGAGCTATGTAGGCCTCTGCCCTTTATCTGAAATTATGACATTTAATTATAGAATGCTGTGAGTGCAAGTTACCGTGTAGGCCATGAATGACTGAAAACAGGAGTATTCAGTAATATAAGTGAAGCAAAGTTGGACATTTTTCTTCTCTGTGTGAAGAAACCTTCGTGTTGTTCCAATGAGACCTGTGGCCCTGGTGACCCTTGCGCTCTATTGTGGCCCAGATGTGCGAGATGCTGAGGTTGCTGAACTCTAGAAGAGCGAGCGGTGCCTTCAGGATGTGGCGTGAACGAGCCGAAGCGTCCTGTCTGCGCTGTATTGTTTCAAGCGGGTGTTAAAGCGTTTGATCTCAGCACTAAAATACTTGTCACTTCTATTGACAGTCACAGGAAGAGTTCCTCCCCCCTGAGTGACACAGGAACGCCGAGCTGCCGCCTGCCACACGCTCAGGTCATAAACATGCTCGTTTGGTGCAGCACGAAGCCTTTGTAGAACACAGAGCGTTGTAAAATATTCTAACGCGGCAATCTAGGGCTGCACAATTCATCGCTGAACGGTCCAGTACATTTACGCTGTGCAAGACCCTTTGCAAACAACTAAATATCTTGTCTGAAATACCTTGACGACCTCGTTCAATTTCGGTACCAAACACACTTAGGCAATACAATATCCTTTGAAAAACAACTAAATATCAAGTCTCTATGTGGGGGTTTTATGTTATTGTGTATAAATCCAGCAAACCTATGTTTTGATGGTGCGCATAAAATTACAGAAATATTAGAAAATACATGGAGTCGTGACATCCACAACGACATCAGTGACTTTTCCTCCCTAAAGCCTCACAGCTAGTGTCAGGAGCTGAATTTGAGAATAGAGTAGTGGTTCTCAGTGGGGATGGCCTTGGGACGAGAAAAGCTGTGACTGTATTTTTCCAATTTATTGTATATTTTTCAAAACAACTCATTTTCACAAACTCAGGTAGAGTTTCTCTTTTAAATGTTGAAAGAAATGCTCCCCATGAAAGACTGGTGACATGTATGATTCCCGATCCAAGAGTTGAGAACCACTGGAGCAGAGGCCTAAGTGAGCTGAAGAGGTGTGGTCTTCAGCTCATTGAAAGGGGCTCTGGATTTGTGGACTTCCCTGGTGTTAGTCCCATTGAAAAGACAATAGAAAACAAAAGCTGTGCTCTTTATTGGCATTGTAAGTCTGCTTGTGGCATGTTGCTGACAAAGAGGAGAGGGTTGTACACGGGTGAGCGGAGCTCATGGATAGGGAGGATGCTGGGCTGCCAGATCTTTCATGTTATTTTTACAAAATATGCATTATTTACAAGCCATTTATAGGGAAATACAGTATTAACAATGCTAAAAAGTAAATATAAGAGGAACAAATTCCTTAGTGCTAATTTGTTCAAAAGAAGACTAATGAAAACAGTCCTGACTAATGTGGGTTAGATTTAGTAGAGCCAATAGGATTCAGTCATTATTGCTGAGCTCTGTGGATTCATGGATTCAAGACTAAAGCTTCAGTTCACCCTGAGAAACAAAAACACATAAATAAAATAATTTGTTAAATATTTAAATAGACTGTATATATAGTTATATTTACCAATGCCACACAAAGTCCCTACATGTGGGAGGTTATCTTATATCAAGTCTTCCTGCTATAGAACAGGCCTAAGGTTTGATAACCAGAGACACAGGCTGGAGTCACGGCCCTTGTTCCTTCATCAGGCCTCAGCAAAAGGCTCTTGAATTACACGTGTTAATGAGAGGGAATAAGCTCATGTTGTGGCAGCCATGCTCAGTCTGACAGAAGAGTATTGGTCTGAAAATTGCTGCATGTGCACAGCCCGGCTCTACATCAGCATTTCATACACTCATCACCTCCCATCATCTCTGCGAGCGGCCACAGAACAAAGCAAAAACAAGCAGCAAGGAGATTGTGAACATCAGTCTTGACTCTTTACAAACATCATAGTTCAATAAGAATATCACTTTAGGGGATCTGAAACAGCAGAGCAGCCACCCAAGTACTGGACAAGTCTCCTCAGCTATTGGGCAGGAGACAGAAGACAAGATTTAGTGTGAACAGAAAAATCCGCCTCATGTGGACACACCTTCAGACTGACTATTATACGCAAGTGCAGTTTTAGGTGTGATTTTCCTAATTTTCCAAAGTGGAATGTACTATGTTGTAATGATTTAGGACATTATTGCAATGATATTGTTATGGAAATATTCAAGACGGTTAAGACGTGCAGCCCTACAGACTGAACTCCATGTGTTATTGGTAAAGGTTATAGATTTGAAAGTTATTCTGAGTTGAGACTGTACTTGAAGGTGTTTACTGTTTCATATCGCAACAAGCTGAATGCTTACATAGTTTATTTAAACATTGATCTCTTAAAGCGTGGGGCAGTGTTCCCTTTAGTGTGTCGTTCCAGGCAGACTCTTCCTTCTTCACCAGGACAGTCGTAAGTTTGAGGTGAACGCAGGCTCAGATGCACAACACAAAGACAACACTGAGATGGACAGATGGACCACAGGCTGTCTGTCCAACGCCACAGAAAACACAAGGCTCCAGGATTCAGTTTTCTGTTCCATGCCAGTTTTTATGAGTGACTCTGCCTTTCAAGTCCATTTATCTGCTGTAGTGTCATACGTTTCACTGTTTCAGGAGTTTGTGCCGTTGCCCACTTCAAAATGACAGGATATTTGTGTAGTTTTTTACAGTTTGAGCAGTAGTTCCCTGTTGCTGGGTCCGTTACTGAAATGGCGTGAGAATCGCTGCTGCTCTGGACCTTACCTGACCCTACTCTCTTTAGTTTCGGAGTAAACACATGCGCACAGGGGCACATGAGCGCAGGGCGGTCTGTGGGTGAGGCTGGAGAGTTCATGACGACATGCCGTTGACCAGGCTGCGCAGCTGCTTCACCACTGTCTCGATCAGCTTCTGCTTGTCTCGATCGTTCTTTCTGAACTGAGAGAAGATGTTGTTCTTCTTACTGGTGTCCTTCATCCTGACGCAAACAAAAAAACAGATAATAAACAACAGCCCTATAGATACAGCACTTGTGGACTTAGCTTAGATCGGCAACAATGAAACAAGTCAAGAGTAAAGACATTGGGGGTCATTTACCGAGCATTTAAGCATGTTTTAATAAATGCCAAAGTAGATTAGCAGCAGAGCCGTTTGCACATATTTTACTCATGCAGCATTGTGTCATTTACATAACAGACCCTGATACTGTAGTACACGCAGTTTTGAATGGTGAACCATAATGCCCACAAATAGCTGCATATATGCAAATATAAATGCATCTGTGTTGATAAGTTACCCCCATTGTGTACAACATGTGATGATGTTGGATCATCACATATTGAAAGTTCCACTATGCATGCTCCCAGCTTTCTCATAGAAAACGGCTGTTAACTGCATTTAAACTTTGTATTACATAATTTTACATGACTTAAGCCTCATGTACTTGATCATAAACAGTTTTAAATGGAAAATGTCCCCATAGTTGTGCGCATGCACAGCAACACTATTTAGCTCCACTCAACGAGCAGCTTGTTTCGACAGTACAAGCCCATTGCTGCCTTTTCCAACGCAGTTGACTCTTTGGACTACTACGGACAACAACACCACAACACTCCTCTGTGTGTTACTTGGGCACAGTGACAGATTAAAGTAATCTGGATACTAACAATAGTGCAAATACTACCTATGTAGTTCCAAATGTGACAAACACGTGGGCAGAGCATACTTACCCTCTGTGGACCCTTCAGCAGCGGGGGGGGGCAGAGAAAACATTAAGTATCTGTGGTAGAACAACTGAGCCACTGGCTCTTTGTAAATATAGAGGCATAAAGGACCTTTACAAAGACATACAGTAGGGTGCGAAAGCTTAGGCCATAAACATTTCTATTAATGTGAATAATGAAGCAAGGGGCAGATGAAGAGCCTCTCAATTCTTGTTCTAGGGATTTTTGCCCTTTCTTCCTTGCAAAAGTCTTCCAGAACTGAGAGATTTCTGTATGTCACACACTGCTCTTTGGAGGTTTATCCACAGATCTTAAATGATGTTTAGGTCAGGAGACGTATGGAAGCCATTGTGGATTTTAAGTTGTGTTTACGATTTTTTATTTTATTTATTTATTCATTTATTTGATAGGGACAAGTGTGAACAATCAACATATACCACACTATTTATAACCAAGGCTAATTTGCCTTTAACAGTAAAGGCTGACTGTCCAAAGGTCTTTTTACTAAGGGGCACTTTCACATTTCCATTAGCAGCTCCTCATGATGGAGCCACAGATTGAAGTGGGACTATGAGCCGGCTGAGAACATCAGGGGCTTGGTTGTGCAAACATTTATACATTAAAAGGTCATTAACATCATTTGTAGGAGCCATAAATGCAGAGTGCCCAAACTTTTGCTCTGGTCTTTTAAAGTCTTGTAAATCATGGAATCAAAAATGGTCAAAAATGTCTCATCTACAACCGCATGCCTTTTGGAGATAATTTCATCTTCCCCTGTATACTGTATGATCACTATGTTACCAAAATACCACAGTAGATACCATAGTGGTAGTATTTTAGTAGTAATTGTGTTGGTAGTAACAAGAGACACGCACTTTTCCAGGAGGGCCAGGGCAGTGGCTGGGTTCACGCGCAGATATTTGGAGTTGGGCTGCCCGTAGTCCGCCAGATACGTGGACCAGTCCCACACCATGAACAGGTCCAGGAGCTGAGGACACACAACAGCCAGTCAATAGAATTCCAACTCATTTCAGTGTTACAGTTGATTTAAGAAACCTTACGATTGTCAGCATCATTCATTCATTCAAAAAAAATTGCAGCCTTTACAACCAGGACTATCTGTAAAACACCTCAACCAAAGGGATCTCCTATGAAAATGATGTCAACCTGCTAATAATGTGTTTTAGACCTTAATGTTCTGAAATGCATGCAATTGGTGCATACTGTAAGTAAAGCTGTTCATATTTTAGTCTTATATA
Source organism: Neogobius melanostomus (assembly GCA_007210695.1). Taxonomy (NCBI): domain Eukaryota; kingdom Metazoa; phylum Chordata; class Actinopteri; order Gobiiformes; family Gobiidae; genus Neogobius; species Neogobius melanostomus. The sequence goes on along the minus strand of VHKM01000299.1, from coordinate 2,293,448 downwards.
TATTGCCAATATTTACCCACCAACCATTAACAACAGACAGAGCCGTTTACGTCTGTCAGGAAATGGCACCGTTGGGTGTAACTCTGGAAGAAGCCTCTGCTGGCTCTGAATTTTCTGGTTTGTTTAAATAGATAACATTGATTATGTCTAGAGAGTGTAGTTACAGTGGGCTGTGAGAGCAGCGTGACTGAGCGGGGAGTGGCACTGCGACCCTGACAGCCAACAGCTTGAGCTCAGTGTTAGCGAGCGGTCAGCAGCACAGTCACAGCCATCACTCTCACTCCGAGCACTTGTTTATGCGGGTCGCCAGAGAAACAAGTTTGGAATAAGGGAGGAGGGAGCCCGGCTAAATGATGAGCACTAAGTGTGTGGGGATCCCCCGGTCCACGACCCCTCGGTAACCTAATGGAGATGACCCCCCCCACACACACACAGTATATGCTAATGTGTGAGGCAGAAACAGCTGGGCGTGAGGTTGAAAGAGCAGCTTACTGATAATAGCATTATTCATCTGCTCGACGCTCATAGACTCAGGACAATGGCATTCTTCTCACCTGGAGCTGCACCTCAGACGCCACCATCAGCAGAGCCCCATACTGCTCACATGTAAATGGCCGCACTGATTTAATAAAGCTATCTGGAGCCGCAGCCAGTAATCCGTTTAATCCCGACCATTAAAACAATCGACAACTAATGAAGTCATCAATAATTGTCGGAGCTTAGTTTGATCCCCCGTTTGGGAGAGCATATTCCTCTTTGTTTTGAATTTTGGGAGGTAAAGGATCCAGCAAAGACTTGAGATGATACTATAGTATGTGATGTGCGTGTTACAGTATCTGTTTTGTTCCCAGTCCACATGTGTTCCTGTAACTACTGACTTACAAATTAGACGTTATTTGGACTAAACATTGATTCTCAAACAAGTTTAAAAGCCCTAGACCAGATTTTTGTTTTGTTTTGTTGAAAGAGTTAAAATGTTAGTGGACAAAATGAACGTTAGTGGATAAACCAATTTTCCTAATGCACTTCTCAATTTATAAGCACGTTTCACAACTTTCAGGGAATAATCCTGTCTTGGTGATGGAAACAGCTAGCTAGTTCGTCCCATCATTAAAAAGGCCGAGTGCACATCTAACACAAATTTCACAAATGTCTGTTTTAACAATATACTGAAGAACAAAAGAAAAGATTTCCACTAGTAGAGACAAATCTGGTATAGGGCCTTTAAATAAAAACAACGCTGCAATAAAATAGAAATGGCACATCATGTGATTCTGATTTTTTTTAAAGCTCTTACTGCTGCAAAAGGTTATGTCAGTACTACCCATGTAAACGTTTGTGCAACAAGGAGGACATTGATCTTTTTATGGAATTTCAAGTCAAGAAGAAGTCTGTACAGGTGAGTACTTTTTGAAAACCATAACCGCATTATTTGTATAAATACTTGATGAAAATGAATACTTGATGAACCCACTGTTGCAGGTTATATAGCAGCGCTTTGGGAGCCTTCTATCATAGCGAGGGAATGCTTTTCGGGCCGTGAACGCTGCATGGCCCCGGTCTAACCCCTGTTTCTGTTGCTTGTGCACACACCTCGGGCCGGGATTAACATGGCCGCCCCAGCCACTGTTCACAGGAAACGTATGAACCGATGTGATGCGGTGTTATAATTATGCCCTGGAGGTCTGACATCAGCGTGGCCCTCTGCTGCGTGTGCGAGAGCTAATGAAGGTGAGAGTTGAAAAGGTTAGGCCGGAGCATTACTTAAAGTGAGAAGCAGCGTGTTTTTAAAGAACACACGGCTGGTATGTTAAGTGTGGCTGGCCTGGGCTGCCCGGTTAATCTGAGCCTGGAGTGAAGTCACAGCTTTAGTAAAGGAGCCTCTTTATGGAGTGAACAGAGAGGAATGTTTAGGAGAAGCGGCAGCCTATGAACGCGTCGTATAGGGAGGGAATAAGAGGATTTTCTCATTTATGTACTACTATATACAAGCGCATCCATGTAACTTTGGACTTCAGGGGTACATAATGGACAGGAGTGATAGATATCTAGTCAGGTCGTGTTCACGTCTTCCCAGGGAAAGCCCACTTTGTTTTACGTAGCTTATGATCGTGCTACCCGAAGCACTAATGGGCCAAACTAACAAAAGCATGCAAGCCTCGAACCAACAAACTGTTTAATGGCTTTACCTGTCGCAGGTCGATGAAGGCCAGCTGCAGAGTGTCTCCTTGAAACCCAGGAACGGGCTCCGAACTGGCAAACACTGAAGAATCACACACAAAAGAATTTCAATACTTATGCCACTATAAAACATTACTCTTTTCAAACATGCCCGTTATGTTACAGTAGGGTAGATTTGTTTTCAAGTTAAAAGAGGTCTGAAAACGAAAACGAAATGTGTAAATAATACACCGCATAATTTCCTCGCTTGGGTGTGTGCACAAGTGACGAGGACGCTTACATTCACACTGGATGACGTCTAGGTTGAACTGTTGTACGGCCCCCATACTGATCTGCCTGAGCTCAGTGTCCAGGAGCATCTGCATCAGGGACGTGGAGAGGTGCTTACATGCCGACATACAGCCGTCTGCGCCACCTTACCCTGTGTCGGAGACAAAGAGCACAGAGATGGACCACATCAGAAACACTACATTACAGCTCCACGCAACAACTACATGTGCGTGCCGTCCCAGAGATTCCTGCAGAGACTCTGGTGGAACTATTTGGGGTGTAAAACGGTCTCTTATTAATAGCCGAGACAAACTGTCAATGGTCTTTTTTTTTTTTTTTTTACATGTTTACATGCCCATTTTTGGCACATGGCAAAAGTAACTTTCAAGAAGGTCCAAACAAATATTGAGACGTTAATTTCTGTAGTTACCACCCGCTCCTACATGTGGGTGTCCAGCTGACAGTTAAGTGGAGATTTTAAACGTCTTTAGCGCGTTATTACACGGTGTGTGAGGAGAAGATAATTCTCATTGAACAAAGCAACTTATTTCGGTCACTTTTGAGCTCACCAGCCCAATGACAAGTAGCCTGGCTAACGCCAGACTGCTGTGTGCGCTCGAATCTTTCGAACTTCACAACAGCCTGGGACCATGGCCGACATTTTTCCATGGATTTGGCACCAATCACAGAACGAGGAGGGACGGTAAGACGATGACGCGCTATTTGACATACGAAAGCTTGTAGTTTGTTAGGGATAAAAATATATATAATATTTACGGATCCACATGACAGCAGCAGACGCGATGCCATCTTTCGATCAAGCTTTAGAACGTGTTCTAAATAGTTTAGCTCAAAAGTTACAGCAGTACGTCATACGTCATCTGATACCATGATACGATTGCTATGGCTACGTGCAGACATGATAGACATTCGTAGCGCCAATAAACGCTATGGACAATCGTAAACCACACCTCTCCTACGAAAAATGAATTGTGGTCCCCAGACTAAATATCACTTGTGATTTAGTCTGGCGTTAGCCAGGCTAATGACAAAGAGCAATAGAGATAAATCATCCAAGCGCAGTCTGATTTCATACACTTGCTAGTAAATTGAAAGTGTGTTACTCTTCATTATTATATCTAGACAGACATGCATCAACATACACAGGAATAAGGTGGTGGCTCTTTGGAAATAAATAAAAATGTATGACTTGACTTGTCGGGAGCATGAATGCCCCACACCATTCCTGTGGACTTCAAACTCATGCTGAAGACTGGCAAACACAGTAGAAAATAAAGAAACCTTTTGTGGCACAATTTGGACCAAAGTTTATGAACAGGTCTCTTAACAGTCTGCAGACTCAAACTGGATTCAAGACACCGTGCAGGTTTCAGTAACTTCTCGACTTGAATGAATCACATTCAGTTTTTAAGAAATCAACAGTTTATTAAAGATTTTGGAAATGTATCCGTGCCTGGTGTTTGCTGAGGCTGCAGATATTGTTCCTTAACAAGAAAAGTAAAGGACAAGTTTCCTGGCAAGTTTGCTTGATGAAAGAAGGCTATTCACTGCAACATCAGCAAACAACACTCCTCCTCAGAAAACTTTCCGCTCACTACAGATCCATTAATGTGGCTTGTAAAATATATCAGTCACAAACGCTTAAAGGCAGCAAGACCATAAAGATGGTGTCTGTGAACGTGACCACCGGGCATTTGACCAACAGCCATAGACAAAAGACACTGAAATTCATGAAGCTAAATAACTCGTCCATCACATGAAGCTGAATTGACAAATCGCACTGGTTTATAACTATGGGAATGCGACATATAAAAGTCACAGCAATAAGAAGCTTTGCAGAGCATGACATGCACAAGCAAACTGGACACATCAAATACAATTGTTTTTCTAAAGCCCAATATAACAACAGGAGTTGCCTCAAAGGGCTGCACAAATATTACTGCTTTACAAACATGTTGGATTTGTTTAGAACCGCACTGTCTGTCGGCTGTGTTCCAGAGGGAAAGACACTGGTTTTATAAATGTGAGTAAGGAAGTGGTCTGCAACGTTATCTAGAAAAAAGCCTCCATATTTACACTGCGTTCCTCTTCCACCTAGTTTTCAGAGATTGAGTGCACACACACAATAAAAGACCTCAATCTGCTCCACCAGCACTATATGGAAGATGCAGTCCGGGGTTTAAATGCAAGAGGCACAACAGATAAGAGTAAACATGCTTTTCTCCTCTGTCCTCAGCAAACTCAGCAGAGCAGGGAAAGGTACTCACCGACATGGACGCATGGTCATTGTTGTTATTCTGAGCACAAGCCCAAATCAACAAAACATGGAGAAGGGGAAGAGGGAAAGGAGAGGAAAAGAAAGGTGGTAACCATAAATGGACAGAAGGCGTTTAGTTCATCAATGAAACTTCAGCATGCAAAACAGAGTTTACATGAAGGGCAAATTTGTAAAGAAAATATAGGAACTAAAAATGTCTGCAAATAATGGGTAAGCATGCAAAGACCTAAAATCTAAAAACTAAAAAAGAACTAAGGCAGATTTGTTTGAGAACACGAGGCCAGTGCCGACAGTTGGACCCAAAGAGCATTCCAGTCTACAAGCTTCTCAGAACATGTCACGCTGAGGCTTCAGACTAGTTCCAGCTTGTGAACAAGACCCTTCAATTTACTGCTCATACTTGCAAAAACAAAAATGTTTGTTTGAAAATTTTATCTGTATAACACAGGTCATATCAGCTTAGGACAGTATGGCACACGCTCAATTGGTTACTTCACTGGTGAGTGTATTAAATACAGACCTTACACTACACACTGTTCATGATCAAAATCAAGCCCTCTATTGCTAGTCTTTGGAAATATTATGAACAATTGAAAATCAGTAGATCTTTATATATATATATTTTTTTAAATATATATATATTTATTTTTATTTTTTTCAATACAGACACATCTTTATTTAATATGATAGAACAGAGAATAGGACCTGTCATGACAAGTTGTTGTGACGTACCGGCAGGTGTGTGAACACCTGGAAGGTGGAGCGTAGGAAGTTGATCAGGTCCATAAGGTATCCTGATGCGCGGCCATCAGACTCTGCCATGCCCCAGTCATAATCGGCCAACTGGATGAACTCATCTATCTTTTGGTTCAGTTTTGTATAGATCTCTCCTTCCGCAGCATGACGAGCATCCTGGTTAAGACACTAGTTAGTAGTAGTAGTAAAACAAAAAGTCTCTTCTCACGTTGACAAATAGACAGCAGTACCTTGAATGTGGACAGTCCATAGAGGCGCGTGGTGTGCACCGTCTCAGGAGACACATTGGTGATGTTGGTGATGAACTCCTCTAAGTACCTGCAGGCCTGCTCCAGGTGAGTGCTGTTGATGATGATCTGCACCAGCTGCAAAGTTCAAACAGGCATCACACACAGGCTCTTCTCAATGTGCCCAAAGGGACCTACTGTACCTCAGTCAGACCAATGTGCGGCTTCTTGATGAGGTTCTGCAGACAGCTGCTCAGAATCCTGGTCAGCAGCAGGTTGGTGGACTTCCTCAACATATCATCGATCTCAGTTGAGCTAAAACATGACGGGTCAAAATAAAATATGTGCCTCCTATAACAGTTCGTGGAAAAGGAGAAGGGGTTACCTTCTGTGGAGGGATTCTGAGAATTTAAGGCTGGCGTAGATGAACTCTTTGACCTGCGAGTAGATCTGAGGCACCGACTGGGACATGGGCAGCTTTTTTGGAAAGTCCTGCTGCTTTTGTAAAAACATTAAAATAACAGAAGTGAAGACATCTTTATTACAAAAGCTGTTTTATTTATTGACAGGAATCTTCATATTCTTGTGGTCAGACTCCAGCCGTGTGGGCAGTTTACCTTCTCCAGCTCGGGGTCGTGGTAGGGGAAGCGGCTGATTACAGACTTGTATTCTTCTTCTGTCTCCACTGGAATAGGACTATAATTGTCCATCTCAAAAATCTCTCTGCGTAAAAATAATCAAGACAACAAAATCATTGTTAAAAAAAAAGTCTATGTACAAAGTAATCTTTGTTTCTTTAGCAAGAATCTCATTAGAACAAGAGAGTCCCACCTAAACACAAGAGCCCACTTCTTCAGCAAAGTCTCGTTGTACTGGTCTCGGACCTCAAACAGGAGGTCAAATAAGCGAGTGACTGGAAACCCATAGTCCTATGAACAACATAGTCAATAATCAAACCACAGATCCTGCAGCAGCTTTGATATAAGCAGCAACTGACCTGCAGAGTGTCCGCAAAGATCACTATGAGATTCTTCAGCTCCAGAACCAAATCTGGGTCATCACAGTACGACTGTAACACAACAGACATTGTTTTATCATATGAAAATTATCTGAACATTGTAATTACAATGCTTTAATATAGAATAACCTGAGTATGTGTTCGGCTCTAGATTGAAATAAGCCGATGAAATGGTGTTAAGAGTAAATAATGTTATTTGTTCTGTCAAATGTAGAATGACACTTGTGTGGTTCCTGGTTAACAGTAGTGCAGTAGGAGGCCTGACCTTTCCATTGACAGTAGCAGTCATAAACTCGTACTGACTGCAGGAGTGGGCAGTCCCAGTCCTATCACCACATTAAGAGTGATTTATAACCCTCGGCCACCTCACTATACTAGAGCAGAGGATTCTTGTCACATGTGTGTTTACACTACACAGTGCAGCCACATGTTAGTGGATAAATTAACATGAAGAGCAGTGATGCTAATAGAGGACAGAGTGTGGTGTTGGGCCACTGGGGCCAGGGGGCATGAGACCCCTCACTGAGAGCCTGTTCTTTATACTGTTAGCATAATCCCCTGCTCATTTACAAATGAGTGGTCCCCAGCCGTCAGGAATATGGCTCCTTAATCTTCCGTTATTGTTACAATCTGTCTCTCATTAAGTCTCAATCACCTCCCTTTGGCCCATTTTCACAACAGAAACATCATTAGTTTATCAGTGCAGGGACCTGCATAATGCATTACCACCACTGTACAGGAGAAGACCTCTGACATTTACAAGTATTTATAAAACTAGTTCTTACAGAGTGTGTGCGCAGCACAGCAATGATCTTGGCCAGAGCCATGTTCCACAGCTCATCTGTGAAAGCTTTAGTCACCAGTCCTCGGTGGCATTTAGGATGTGGTCCTCTACCACAAAGAATCTGAAGAAAGAAAAAACAAAATCAGACATCCAAAATAAACAATCCACAGGCATGTCACACAGTACAGCAAAATGTCTGTGTAAGCTCTCAGTCGTACAGGAGTTGTCCATCTTCAATGAAGGTACTTGAGTCATCTTCTGTACTCAGTAGTTGAAGTCTCAAACGTTTCACCTCTCATCCAAAAGGCTTCGTCAGCGGACTAAAGTCCCGCTCAGCCCACAGCTTAGATACCAGTGCAGAAGGAAAGACCAAAGAGGAGCAACACGTCCAGAGAGCCCTCTCAGGCTGTGGCTATCCTAACTGGTCTTTCACTAAAGCACAAAGGGCAGGAAGACCCAAAGAACAAGACAGACAGACTACAGAGCCCAGAAGAAAGGGAGTGGCAGTGCCGTATGTAGCCGGGGTATCAGAGAAACTTCAGAGAATCTTCAGGCAACACAGGATTCCAATGTACCACAAACCGGTGAACACACCAGAGACAAAAATTAGTCCATCCGAAAGACAAAACTCCGAGCCACAAACAAAGCAATGTGGTTTATTCTATTCGATGCAAAGAAGACGAATGCAAAGAACATTATATGGGAGAAACAAAACAAGTTCTACAGAAGAGACTTTATCAACACCGAAGAGAAAACACAAGCGGCTCCCAGTCGGCTGTGCAGTGTGCACCTCCACCTCAAAGCCTCCAACCACTCCTTTGAGGATGGGGAGGTCAAATTTTAGCTAAAGAACAACGTTAGTTTGAAGGAGGTGTAAAATAAGATATTTTGAACCGGAATGGCGGGCTCAGATTTAATCTTCCTCCAATCTCCTTCGGGGAAAGCCGACAGGGCACTGCCAGTCCAAGGAGACAGCACCTCAGCCAACAAAAGAACAATAGGCAGGTAATTAGCAGTGATCAGCCTTGAATAGGACAGATAATTGGCAGTGATCCTCTATGAATAGGACAGGACTGACCGATACTGGGGTGAGCAGGTTGTTAGAGACGCTCTACTTCAAAGGTGTTTACCCACATTTGAGAGTAGCTGTGATTAGAGGGGAGGAGCCGGGCCAACCCCAACTCCTCCTCGTGGTCTTTACCTGAGCTGCGGGCTGAGCGGGACTTTAGTCCGCTGACGAAGCCTTTTGGATGAGAGGCTAAACGTTCGAGACTTCAACTACTGAGTACAGAAGATGACTCAGGTACCTTCATTGAAGTACAGCAAAATGCAGCACTAAAAACATACCCGACGATTTGATTGAAGTATCTTCTATAGCCTTCCACAGTTTCATGCTGAACACACAGAATGACCAGGTTGAAACCACTGTAGGTTAAACAGAGATGTCTAAAAATAAAACTGTTATTATTACCATGTTGGCTTGTGGCTGCAGGACAAGTCGCGCTTGTTTCTTCCTCTGTTTTCTGTAGTAGTTTTCGAATGTTTCCCTGTCGCCCTAGAAACACCCAAAGTCACACTCTTATACTCTATGACTGTAAGATTCATCTGTTTAAAATAGTCCCTTCACTCTTTTGAAGAAAACATGGATGATCTACACTGACACATAAGATAAATGAAGTAAATGAATAGTCTGCAAAACCACTACTGTTCTTTATCTGTTGCACAACTGCTACTTAAAAGCTTGGAAAAAGCTGAAAGTCTAAATGTATGAAGCACAGTTTCAGCAGTTGGATGAAAGGTACTCACCAGCACAGTGTAGATGTGTAGGCATCTGTACACAGGAGAGAAATCCACCAGCTCCTGAGCCGTCAGGACCTAGACTCATTACATCAGAGCTACCACTCACAACTCACATTACAAAAGAAAACATACAATTATTTTCTAAAAATTGACTTACCTCTTCATCCGACTCCTCCTCCATGTCCTCATCCATCTGTCCGTTGTGGTGGTGGTGAGCGCGTGCAGTCAGAGTGTATGAAGGCCTAGTGTAATGTCCAGTAGTAGCCTGTTTGGCCACGGCACTGTTGAATGTCCGGTGCTGCTGAGCCTGTTGGGAAAGTTACAGATGACATATGCACTAACATGGGTTCAGTGTTCGTGCCCTCATACCTGTCTCATCGCGGTCTCTCCCACTTTGTCCGAGTGTTTTCTAATGCTCTCCAGAAAGTCCTTCAGGTCAGACATGGAGATCTCCTTGATCTCCTCTCGGAGTCTGGGCAGATTTTCAGCCATGATTTGGCAAAACCTATATTGACTCACTCTGTAAAGGAAATAAGCACATTTCAGAGAATGTGGAACACTGAGCTTTCAGATACATTAATGTAATTGTAGGGCTGGGCAATTCATCGAAATATTGTCAAAATTGCAATACTTTGGTCAATGTCAATAATCGTCATGGGACTTTATAATCGACAGGTTTACAGCCATTTCTCTGTCAGAAACAACACCTAGTTTTGGAGTTTAGATGAGACAATGGAAGATTTGTGTGTGTATATATATATATATATATATATATATATATAAACAGCAACACAAAATATTGTGCTACTACAACACTGTACATGAGTTGTACCTGGGAATGTAGACCATCTCCAGCTGCTCCATGGTCTTCAGTGCTGCATAGTACCTAAACAAATATACATTTGAGAAGCCTCTAATGACAAGACGTCTTTGTCTGCTTAGGATGGAAGCACTATGCAGGTTTAAATTAACTATGTTTGAACACACTACAGAACAAGCGTTTTTGCCAAAAAGACGAACAACAAAGTTCTTACCTTTTTGCTTCCAGCTGTTCCTTCAGTTTACTGTACATTTCTAACACTGGAAAATACAGAGACAGGAGAAAGGATTAGCTCCAGTCCAATACACCAAAAAGCCTTCAATGCTTGAATTTAATTTCATGTTTGGCAGGCCAAGTTCTAAGAAGAGCAGTGCTGCCCTCTACTGAAGCAATGCAGCAATGGGACATTATGTTTACACTTTATCATTCAAGGTATAGATAATAATATTGAAAAACTATGTACACACAGTCCTAGAACAGCTACGGGTGCCTCAGATGTCATAAGATTTGAGACTATTGGTCTGTCTTGTTTTTGCCTGTAAGATGATGGAATCATTTTAGATGATTTTAGTCCTTTAGCGCCTCCCAGAGGAGAACAATAGGAAGTGTGTTTAAGGATGTGTCATTGGTGCTGTGGGGCCTTGTGGTGACCCCTACCCCTGTTGTTGGTTTATGTTCTGTACAAAGAGGAAGCCTGCTCCACAGATGTGTCCAAGTTCACATACTCACATGTAGTATCAATGACATGGTGTTGTTACTGTGAAGCTGTGAAGTACCTGGAATACAAAGCTGCATTTTCTCCACTGTGGTGGCCATGTTTCTTTGCTGAACACGACAGCAAATCACATCTTCTGTCTGAGCAGTCACCTGATGGGAAAGGGGAAGCAAATACTGTTTGGATTAGGATTTGGTAAACTATTAATTTCATTTATTTATTCTCTATTCATGTAATGCAACAAGAAAAGCCAACACAATCCATCACAACAATAGCAATAATACATTCCATGACAAGAGCACAGGAGTACGGTGACGGAAAATTCTTATAAACTCCTACCCCCAAAAATAGTACAAATAAGATTGCCTCACTGACACCCAAACATACTACTACTATACCCTACTATAGACCAGATTGAATTGCTGTTAGTATTATTATGTAACAATGTTCTCATTCCTCTTCACACAAATGTATTATAGTAAAGTATTTCCTGATTAAAGTACTTAAATATTTATTTAAATTGAAGAATATTTGTACAACATTTTAGATAATTTCCCATTTTTTCACATCAGATACTGAAAAATTCTTTGAGTGTATTTGAAACATTCTTTGAGTGTATTTGAAATACTTTGAGTGTATTGAAAGATACTTTGAGTGTATTTGAAAGATACTTTGCGTGTATTGAAAGATACTTTGCGTGTACTTCCTATAAAAGGGTGTTTAAAGTCTGTATTTGACTGAGGCAAAAATGGAGCATGTACTTTTACTGAGAATGACTGACATTATGTAAATGGTAAATAGTCACATATAGCGCTTTTCTACCTTCTTAAGGCACTCAAAGCACTTCACATCAAGGAACCACTCACCCATTCACTCTCTCATTCATACACCAGTGTACGCAGACACTGGAGGCGAGGTGGGTGAAGTGTCTTGCCCAAGGACACAACGACAGTGTGCACCTGCGCGATTCGAACCACGACCCTCCACTTTTCTAATGCTTGTCTAAAGCCCAAATTGTAAACATGTCTGTCCTTCACTGTGGACTCACACACAGACCTCCGCTTAATGAAACAAAAGCTCACCAATGAATGATAAACACTAATGACGTGATACAAGTAAAAATATATTTAGCAACAAACCATGACCAGTTTTGTACAGGATGCAGTACTTGATATTACCTCCCTTCCAGCTTCCTGCAATCTTCTGTTGGTGTCTCTGACTTGACCCTGTAACAGAAAAAGCCTTATAGTCTCAGACAAAAACATAGGCTCATTGCACCTTGGGAACAAAGATATTGTGACATCAGTAGCCCGGGTCAAATCACACATTAACCAGCTGAAGCAGTCATCTGATGCTTCGCTGCACCACACCTACAGATCACCCGGACGTTCATACATCAGCTATTCCTGAAGAACGTTTTAACAACAAATTCACCCCTGGCACAGAGCAACATGTATTTACCCTTGATACAGTGGACTGAAACATATTAGCCAGAAAGCTAGAAGAAAATATGTTATTGCTTCATCTGAACAATGTTCTGTGGCTCAATTTATTTTAAACCACACTTTGCTCGTGAGCAGACTTGTGTTTTTAACAGGCTCACCAAAAGTTTCTCAGCATCCGCGCGGACTTTGAGCAGTTCTGTGATGGCATCCACAAATCCTTGGTGATGAAAGTTGCACATCTTTTCAATCTCTCGGTCGTGGTTTCTGATCCGAGCATCCAGCTTCTCCATAAAACGCCTGTGGGCATTGGGCTGGTCATCGTAAATGGACCTGAGGGCACAGATCACACGTTAGCTCTGGAATCTGGACAATAAAAATGTTATGGTACCAACTTTGTAGTAAGAATTAAGATACTATGAAGAGCACTGAAATGTATTGTATACCATGACCTATTTTTAATGGGATTTGTTATGAAAGCCACTGAGTATTTATTCAACAGTAACATATTATCCATGGGAATGGGCATGGGCATGTGTGTTGTGTTGGTGCCTGGTACCGCTCCAATCTATTTTGTTAAACAAATCTTGTGACATCACATCACATACATCATTTAGTCCATTTTAGAGCTACAACACCTTGAACTAAACCTAGGGACAGTACTAGTTATAGCAAATTAACCTTAATGCTGGTACAGTTTTAATTTGGCTTCATAATTTTAATAACCAACATTGTATTTGCCTAAGATAGTCGTGCAGGGAGATTGTGCAACATTTCACATAGGCGTATAGTGATCTTGATAGGAAAGTAGAAATCCATAGGATCCTGATTATTAGGCCTGTGATGGAGCTAACGGGCTAAAATGCAGCTAATGACAGCTGTTTGATGAGCCTTTTCACCACACCCACAGATGATGTGCATGTCAGGTCCCCGGAAGTCCACGGACACACATCAGCTAAGTATTCATACACAAACGCCCACTAGCCCTAAAAAATGTGATATACGTTTTAAATGTGTTCTGAAAGCTAGCAGCTTACATTGGGCTTCATTTGGGAAATGTTCTGCGTGTGTCCGGCGCGCTAGACCGTTAGCCCGGGCTAGCTCGTAAACAAAAGGTCCTGGGATCTGAATTTTGCGGACAAACATGCAGACAGGCTTTATTTGAGGTATATATAAAATAGACATTATCTCACCGGAGAGTGGGGCCGACACAGGCCGTTTCCGTGCTCTCGATCTCCTGTAAAATGCGTTCGTGCTCCGTTACACACTCCAAGATCTCTGTGTCCGCCATGACTGCTGTCTGCGGCGGCAACAGTGCGCACCGCGGCCCACAGGGGGCGCCCAAACCCAGTTACTGTCCTCACTGCTCTGCTAACTGTGGTGGTCAGTGTAGACAGGTAAGCGTAGGTGTGTGGGTAATTAAGATCGGGGCATAAATGCAAGACATACCATCCAAAGATATATTATATCATTAGGAGCAGTGATTTTGCATGTTTTTTCTGATGTTTTTTAGCTGGATCACATATGATGATGCACAATCAGGTTAAATCCTACAACACCCTCATATCCAAAATAGTGCAGCTTTATTTAAGAGTTTGATTCAAAGATTGCCCCAGTGTAATTGTAACAGACAGACGTGAGCACCATAAAGAGAGATGGGTTCATAAAAAGATAATTTACCTTAGGGTTGTGCCCAGAGGTAGGTCCACAGACTCCAGCTCTGCACAGATATGATTGAAAGTGTCCTCTCTTTTGTCCTCGGGTCCTGGCTGCTCAGCCCTATGGAGCCTGAAGCCTGCCATGTTTATTGTAAGTGCAGGAGTTCTGAGTTGCTGTGTATGGACACCTGCTACATCAGCACAAAGCCAGGAAGCCTGGCAGAGGCCTTGTGATTCAGTGAACTTTGGAACACCCCACATCCAGGCTAATATACGCTGAGTTTTAAAAAGAAAAAAAGAAAGAAAGAAAGAAAAAAAAACCTTCTGAAAGAACAATTTAAAAATGTTCATTGTTACACTGCTTGCATGCCCAATCCAGGACCCTTGGAGGAGAACTGGCCAAGAATGGATGTTGCATTTACCAGGCTAGACTCTAGACAAAACCAGACAATCAGATGCCTAAATAAATATGTATATTAATTTAACCCATTTCATAGCTTTTTTCCCCCCTTCACCCTGCCAGTGGAAGTATCAAAGCGCAGTGTAGTTGACTCAACCACTTCTGCTTTCCTGCTATTCTTCTGTGGATGGATTGGCTCATTGTGAGTGTGCCTGGGCCTATATGACAACATACACTTTCAAAAGGCCTGACTATGAGCTTCCTTATTGCCCCACTGAAAAGGAGAAGTGGCCTCTTATTGGTCTTAGATTGTTTTCAGATTGTTACAAAGTGCTGCTAATGGCATAGGAGGAGTTTATATTAGCTACTAGTTGATTACATTGAGTTTTCATAATATATTATAAATGAAAATCACATGGTTCATTATTCTGCCATAGTTTACATTTACAACCAAACTTAGTCTGTATTTCTTCTCAATTAAGGCTGAAAGATGTGCAATTTGAACCTCAGCAAGGTGGAATCGGTGCCAGTTCCTTGCAACAAGCGAAACAGTTTTTGCTATATAAAGTATAATTAGCACAATATATAAAATGTTATGTGTATCATAAGAGTATGCATTAATTCAATTGATCAAATTAGTTAAATTTCACATGCTATCTTATATTATTCATAAATGCCACAACTACACACTTTGTTGCCAACCATATTTACTTCACTTAGACAGCATTGACTTTTACTTGTATTTAATAATGTCCCTGTCTGTGTGGATGACTTCCTGCTGTTCTGTGCAGGATGTGTCACAGTTCTTCCTGTTTCCTGTCCCGTTCTGCTCCAACGGCCCTGTGTGTCTCCCGCAATTTAAGACCGTTGGATGTGTGTGTTATTGGGGGGGTTTTCCTGCTCACAGCTCCTTTTTGTGCTGTTGGGCTAAATAATGTTTATTATGACCAGGCACCAGTCAAGACTCAAAAGCCTGGATGGGATAGATTTGTGCAAGCACTGCTTTGGCCCAAGTCAAAGCACACAAGCAGAACAGTAAAGGCCTTTGAGTGGACTGTTATCTAAGTGTGGATAAAGCATACTGTTCCTCTGTAGTGGTCAGGTACCTTAGGACTATAACTCAGAATATTAGTCAAACTTGTCTTAAAAACAGCCCCTTTGTAGCCCAGGGCTTACTAATTAAATAACATAATATTAATGTATAATAGGGGAGCAATAAGCAACATTGGATGATTGTAATATCCTGCACAAACAATCAAGTGAATTGCTTTAGCATGAACTTTATCTATTGCTCAAATTTACAAATTGAGAATTAGGTAGGCAGTTATGGATCTGTGAGGACCCTCCAACGGGCTCAAAACTTTGTCTTTTAATTCATCACTCAGCATAGGAACAGCTACTGCCCTCTTCAACTGGCTCGCTCTACACCCTTCTTTTTAATGCACCAGACTATGCAGGGCTTACATCATACTTCACACATAACTCAATTAAATAAATATATAATAATAATATTAAACACAAATTAAAATTATATTGAGGATGGTAATGACAACTGGGAAGTAGCAAGATCTCGGAGTATAATATGTATTAATGTACCTTTTATAACATAAAAGTAACCCTCTGTAATGTTTGGCACGGGTAACAATCTGAAAGAAATACATTAATGATCGCATTTTGTCACTTGCCTTGTAAAATGTACATAATAATATTCACTGAGTATAATATGTATATTAATGTGTCTTTTTAATGTTTGTTAATGTTTTAATGTTTAATGTTTTTATTGCAATGATGTTGGGGGTGGGCACTTATAAGCTTTTGCTTCAGCCCACTCCCTTTGAGCAGAATTTTAACTGTTCAAATAAACTAAACTAAACATTAGCTCTTTACAGCTGCAACGGAGAATGACCTGCAGAGGGCGCGATCGAGCCTCGGTGGGCTTACCCGTGGTTTCACAGAATCAGAATAGTTTTTATTGCCATTGTTTGAGAACAAAGTAGGAATTTGTTCTCGGTACAATCGTGCAACATGGAACATATAACACAGAATTTAGATTTTTTTTTTAAACGCTATAAAAACTGTGATCAGCTTATTCTGCATAATAAAAAAATCTATATTGTCAGGATATATGAAATGTTTAACTTAACTCGATGTACCACCTCTTATTGGCCTAGGTCAAGATCAAATCAGGGCTTAACCAGGGCTAAACAATGTCTTAAGTCGATTTAGTTTGGACTAAATCATGTCTCAACTGAGTGTAAGCCAAGTCTAAACCATGCAGGGAAAATCTTAAATGCAATAATAAACCGTGAATGACATCCCAAATAAAAAAAGAATAGACCAAAATAGCAGATAGCACCTGAAGAAGCCACAATGCACGGTTTATGAGTTACTGTGCTATTCTTCCATGCAATACTGTCATGGCTTAATACTGTTAGGGTTACGGTTAGGGAGCATATGTTATTCTTGGATCAGAATTGTGCACGTTTCTGTTGTGTGCCCCATAATCTGTCAATATGTGGTGAGCATTCCATAACGGTGTGTTCCAGTGATAACAACTGAAATTTCCAAATGATTTCCATATACACTAGGTTAAAATTGCTTTGAAATTTAATCTTGTTTACGAGGTGCTCCAAACAGTGGCAGTTGCAATTTTACTAACAGGCAGCACGTGGGCGGTTTCCAATAATATGTGCCTTTCCGTGGAAATGCAAAAGTAAACCGTATTCACATGTTTAGTTATTCTTAAGTGATAGCACAGTGATCATTTGGTGACACAGCACAAAACGTTGACAGAAGTGGGCTGCTCTGCTGACTCCTGAGTGAGTGGAGTAGCGCTCTCAGACAGCTCACTGAACTGAGTGTTCTGCTGAAAACAACAATTCACTCAGGCGTGCAAAGCTCTCCCCGATTTGAAACAGCCATAGATGACCCACAGTCACAGTTGTGAAATAGTCTAGCACTCTTTAAGAAACGGGAAGTGAAACGGGGGTAAACAAGCTGCGCAGAGGTGCAACACAAACATGAGAGGCAGATCCTGTGTCAGGGGTTGAGGGAAACCGACAGGAAAGGAAGGTGAAAATAATGGCATAGTTGTAGCCTGACATTCACACTTTCGTTCATACACAAGTCAGCAGGAACATATAAACCCATAGTACATCCGGAAAAACAAAGGAATCTTTTTCGGAATGAACCCCTTCAAAAGAAACATCTGCTGTGGGTGAGAAAGAGCTTCCCGTGGCATGGAGAGAGGAGAGTTCTTACCTCTCATTAATGTCAAAGTTTGAAACCTCTCAGAAAAAGACACTTAACCAGAGCCGGTGCTGGCCCTTCTGGGGCCCTAAGCAAAAATCCATGCGGGGGCCCTACAGTACGCCTCCCATGGCTATTCAACGAAGAGCGAATCCATTTATGGTCAAAAACAGTTCCACTGTGCAGTAGAGCAGGGCAGAAGGGGAACATAATGACCTCAATTCAGACCCTGTCCCGTTGTGTGAGAACCACTAAGCCACTGTGAGACTGGGATTTAGGACTACTACTAGTTTATTTCCCCCACTTTTTAAAATGGTAAATGGCAAATGGTCCCATTCTCTCACCTCTGGTTCCTGACCCACAGTTTGGGAACCGCTGATTTAAAATTAAATGAAACCTGCACCTGACAGGGTATTTCTGTCTTATCACTGAGAATTAGCCTGTGAGTAGCCCAGTTCGTTTTAGACTGTGCACATTCAGAGAACCAGAGTTACTGTAAGTAACTGTGCTCATGAGAACTGTGTGGATTCAACTCCTCTTGGTTTTACATGGACAAAAAGACCATGTAAAACGGCTTTTTACTCTCGTCTATTCGCCAAACTACCGTCCTGATACTCCGCTAGAGACAATAAGAAGAGAGTTTAAATGACTGTGTGGTCGATGCAGCCCCGAGTCCGTGCAGAGAAAACATGAGAGCAGCGCTCGGGACACGGGGAACATGCAGGCGCACAGGAGGCGAAGCGAGCACCAGGAGACAGCCAAGCACGGACACGAAGGGGAGTAGCACTCGCGCCTTGTGAGTGACGGGGGAAGCTCATCCACTTCAGCAGACTGCTGGTTTTATTTCTGGCAAAGTAAATGGAGTGGGCGCTGTCAGAGAGCCTAAAACAACACCGTAGTTTGCGGGCCCTTGCGAAGGGCCTCACCTTGTGTAATTTACATATTGGAAAAACCGGCTCTGCACTAACTGACACAGTGGGATGGCGAACTAAGCACAAAATCAGTTGATACTGACATATAGACATACCTGGTAATGGCAACAGCACAAAGAGGGACATAAGAACCTGAGTCTTAAAGAACTGGTGAAGGCCTTTTAGTTTTTGGAGTAGAGTCCTGAGATAGAGGGGTGGAACCAGACTTGAGTGGGAAGCAATAGCTTTATGCATTAAGGGCAGCTGAGAATATTGTTGATTGCCTTGTTTATTTCATTACTGTACCAAATCTTTAGGGCTTGATTATTGTTTCCCCCCCCCCCCCCCCCCCGCTCAACAGCCTAGCATTCTTTCATCTATGTGTTTTCCCGTCAGTGTGGCCATCACTGTTTTCACAGTCATGTGGAGGAAACCAAACACATGAACTCTGCATTGTCCAACCAGGGCCATTATAGCTGCCAACAAGTGCAGCAATAATTTCCTGAAAAGGCACACTAATGAAGTGAACAGCAGCATTTATACAAGCGAGATGTCCATTATGCATCAGAGCAACCAAAACTCATCTTAAAAACGGGATCATTTGCTCTTTGCTTGGGGCAGTATTTGCAGCATCTGCCTTTGTTTCTTAAGCTATTTTCAAACTTCCGGGATTTTAACACATCTCTTGCAAATAACTAAATATTTCAAAATGATGTGCTGTGGCTGGACATCCAGTTAAATTGGGATAAAGAAGACGTTCAAAACTCTGTGTTCACTGTCTTTGTGTGGCCTTTTGTCTTTAAACCATAGGCAAACTAACAACTAATGTCAAGTGTGCATGCTCATAGTAGTGCTCTGGGTGAAGTGACACAACCATCAAAGTGTTTATGAGGAGATTTGGGAGAGTTGTTACTAATTAAATTTACAAATAAGCTTTTCTGGTTCCAATGATGGTTCATATAAGCATTTTGAACAAATTTTAATAGTCATTTTCATATGTAGAGGTTGTTGTTTAATTTAGCCAATCGAGAGTACATCATCATAGGTGCCTGAACAAGTTAAGACACAATCCTATTCTGAGATTGGACACGGTGTAACTATGAATCACAATATATTTATCAGTATGATAAAAATGATCTAAAGCACGTTTGCCAACAGAAGAGCTCTCTAAATAGGTTTCTCAAGTCACCCCTTATACTAGCCTGGCTAACGCCAGACTAAAATCACAAGTGATATTTAGTCTGGGGACCACCAATTCATTTTCTCGTTGGAGAGGTGTGGTTTACGATTGTCCATAGCCGTTTATTGGGCGCTACGAATGTCTCTCATGCGTCTGCACGTAGCCAGAGCCAATCGTATCATGGTATCAGATGACGTGTGACGTACCTGCTGTAAACTTTTGAGCTAAACTATTTAGAACATGTTCTAAAGCTTGATCGAAAGATGGCATCGCGTCTGCTGCTGTCATGTTGGATCCGTAAATATTTTTTTATTTTTTTAATCCCTAAACAAACTACAAGCTTTATGTCAAATAGCGCGTCATCGTCTTACCGTCCCTCCTCGTTCTGTGATTGGTGCCCAAATCCATGGAAAATGTCGGCCATGGTCCCCAGGCTGTTGTGAAGTTCGAAAAGATTCGAGCGCACACAGCAGTCTGGCGTTAGCCAGGCTACCCTTATACAGCACTTTAATTAGACAATTTGGAGTTAAAGGTTAAATCAGTGTTACTGGTTCTAACATTTAAATTTAGATATCTTAAAGTTAATCTTGAACTTTAAGGCCATTTTGCTCAGATTAAATGTTACTGCAGATACTGTGCTTTGCCTACTATTGAGCATGTATTCTGTATGTTCCAAACACTATTGGACCAGCTCTGGGTTAAGATCTAAAAGCTGGACTTAATTCTTATCAGAGTGGAAAAACAAACTGCTCTGTCCTTCCTGCACACATCACCTGCGCATTGTTCACAAAATGTCACTTGTGCCTAATAGCACTTTAATTGAGTCTGATGTTTGCAGCGCTTGGCCATCACTATTTATTATAAACTGTTTGCTCTGCCTGTGGCCTGTTTGAACGGCTAATCGCTCAGATGGAGCCTATCTAAATTGTATGGTGAGGCAGAAAATCCTGTACTCTTTTAAGTAGTGTCTGACAACCTTAAACTGCGCCTGTCTTCCGTTCGGCGATGGCCTAATTGAAAGGCAAATATTCCAGCTGAGTGCACTCATGAATCAGTGGGGCATCTCTCCTTGGCTGCCTGAGGAATGGAGTGCTGCTGTTTTCCATGGACCATTGTTCTGGGACCACTGAGGTGTATGTTAGCAAGACTCTCTTCCCCTATGGTTTAGAACTACTTCATTCATTTTAGCCAAAGAATATGCAGCTACCTTAAACAAATGCCATTACATGTCACAAATTGTCAATGTTAAATGTTGGTCGAGAAAGTACTCTTTTAGAACCAGGTTAATCTATGAATTGAATGAATACATTTAAACTGAATGTTTAATGAATTAAAAGACCAATTTCACCAGAACATAGTCAACACAATCATAGCACATTTCCCCTTTTATATAGTTTGTGGAGTGTTTTA
Source organism: Neogobius melanostomus (assembly GCA_007210695.1). Lineage (NCBI taxonomy): Eukaryota > Metazoa > Chordata > Actinopteri > Gobiiformes > Gobiidae > Neogobius > Neogobius melanostomus. The sequence continues at coordinate 2,272,328 of VHKM01000299.1, read as the reverse complement.
TTTCACTTCCTTGTTTGACATGGATAGAGGACGTGACAAAAAGAGGTAAACATTCAAAAACTGTTGCTTTGCAACTTCATGAGTGAGTCCCAAATCTATCCTTGGAATATAGAACTTTCCCTCGGCCTGTAGTCCAGGACAGAATGTAACGAATAATTAAACAACTTTAAGGACTAAAGCGGGGTACATGCGCTGTGCTCAGATGTTAAATAGTAAATGGACTCAACTTATATAGAGCTTTTCTACCTTTATCAGGCCCAAAGCGCTTTACAGTAAGGAACCGGTCACCCATTCACTCTCTCATTCATACACCAATGTACGCAGACACTGGGGGCAGGTAGGGTGAAGTGTCTTGCCCAAGGACACAACGACAGTGTGCATTTGCGGGAGCTGGGATTTGAAACTATGACCTTCCGATCACAAGGCGACCCCCTCTACCACCTGCGCCACCGTCGCCCCGACAGAGCTATCGCAGATGATCTTTTTAAATCAAGCTTTTATAGTTTACAGACAGCTGTACTGGATAATGGTATGTGTGTTCTGGATATTAAAGACCGTGACAATGATATCTGTCCTCAGGGGGTGACAGTAATGTTTAAACCATGGAGGGTTCCCCTGCAGTTGACTGCAGTGGAGTAAAAACACATTTGTCATCATTACAGCTCTTTGGGTGTCATTGGGCTTTCTGTTCTGAGCTCACTTCATGTTTGCTATCTTTCAGCACACTCCATTTAACTCCCGTCCAGCGCAGGAGTGAGCCTGCTGTTTGCCTGGTGGACCTGCTCATCATGTGGATGAAAATTCTGTCCAGCCAGTCTCTGTGACTTGGTAGTTTTTCGGAGAATTATAGACGCAGCGTCTTTGACTGACCAAACCTTTCATTCCTAGAATCACAGACAATATGACAGGAAATACCACGAGACTGACAATGACTATTAAACCTGTAAGTAAGTGCTTTATTTGTCATTGCACAACAATACAACGAAATTGCATTCAGGTATTTGTTAGTATCCAAGTTGAACAAAGTGCTTTAATGATCAAAATGCTATAGTTCACAAACATTTGATTTGTCTTATTCCTGCCATTTTTAGATGTTAATGCTACCATGTATATGTTAATTGATAATAGGACAAATGATGCCCCCATGACACAGTAGCTGGAAGTGATGTGGTGGGTTGCTGTGATTGCCTTCTCAAAGTTATGCAGCACACAAGGCGTGAGAAGTATTGCTGAACATCCCAATAACACATCGATCTCCAAGCCCTCCAGCTCTTCCAAGTAGCTCCCACAGGCTTTCTACATTTCTACAGATGCTGGATGAGACACTTTTTTCTGCTATTTCCTCTTATCAAAATGGTTAACATGATCTACAAACATTAGGTAATATCATAAAGTGTATTAAATTCAAGTAATTCCTTCTTATATTTGTTGAAAGGTCATCATGGCGGCTAACCCTGTGAGGTGAAGTCGCGCATGCATAAAACTAGAAACTACAAGGCGTGAGGAAGTAACAAATAATAGTCTGAAAGTGACTTGATAAACGCAGCTGTGATTTGATAAAGAAGATTTGAACTGATAAAAAACACTTTGACTTGATTAAACCATGTGTGAATTGATATAAAACTTTTAATAACTTGTTTTTTATCAATACGAGTCATTTTACATGTGTCAGTTTTTAATTTAGATTTACTTTCATCACATTTACATTCACATTCCCTTTTATCCCTTTTTTTTTTTTACTTCCACCCTTCATACGACATAACATACAATCACTATTCATGCACCATAAGCATGACTTCTGACCCTGCTCCTGCGGGGTAGGCAAACCAAGCAATGACCTATTAGAGGCAGGTGGGCTTAAATGCAAAGATTTTAATAGATCACTCTCTAAAATGAAAGACCACATGGTTCAGGAGTCAGACTTGTCCGCTCAGTAGATTTGTTCAGAATGAAAGCTCCAAACAGCCACTCGAGGTCCTGCCTCCTCGGCTGGGGACGCTAGTATCAGTGGAGGTGCCTTGTCTCGTTAATTGATCGGCTCTGAAGCAGGAGGGGCAGATAATGGCTTCCATTTGACCAAGGTCAACACTCCACACATTCCACAGTTGTTCAATTATAAGTACACATTAACCAATCACACTGAGATAGATAGTCAGGATATCCATGTTTTTCCTGTGCAGTATGAGCCTTGGTCTTCATTCTCTATGGTTGCAATTTGCAAAGGCAAAACGTCTGTTGTCACTGGCACTTTTTATGAAAGCTGCCAGTTCTGTATTGCATGTGATTCTTGTACTTTAGTTTATATTATTAGTATGAGAAGCTAGCTACACTCCTCTTCCACATACAAATTCTCCTATAGTTCATTAAAATCTCCACATTGAACAGAATTTTGATATTAAAACATAAATCACAAGTCACATTGCAATCTTGTAACAAAAATTGTAATTGATATATTTCCATATATCCTGCTTTCTTCTGTGAAACACTTTGATCTACTTTAGAGTTGTGCACAGCAAATAAACATGCCTTTCCTAGATAAAGGAGAGGTGTGCAGTGCCAGTGTGTGGGACTGGCCTTTTGGAATCAGTTTACTGTCCTCAACATTTCACCCAACCCTGTGTGCACTATGAGTCTCTGTGTTGACTTTCCCCTGCACAATTTGTGAAGCATTACACAATGGAGCGGCCGGATCGATGACCTGCTGTTAGTTTTGGATCGGTTAATGTCGGTATATGTGTGAGTATATGTGTGGAGTCCTGTCAGCTTTCTGCCACGGATCTTCAGCGTTTTGGGCAGGACCGCAGGTGTGAGGCCGCCCATCCCAAGGTGTCTTGATCACGTGTAGACTCTGGTGCATGATCAGATAGTATTGCCGTCAGTCACTGTCCAGGTTTGTTGTATAGAGCTCACTGTGCGGAGCCTTCTCACAATCATTAACCTCATCTACTTACTGAAAACTCCCCTCTGTTTACATAGCAGCCCATTGATAAGCTATTTGAAGTTTTAATGTCCTTCTGATCTGTGGCACCATTATTACACAGCAGCAGCTCTTCATCTTTACAAAACAACATAATTAACAATCAATACCTAGACTTTTACAAAATAAATAATGTAGTGAATACTGTAATAACTATTTTTGGGGGATGATTTCTCATGCAAATATAAACACAAGACAATAATAACGTGATATGACTGTTATTCTTAAGGATTTGGAATTACAGTAGTAATTATATATACAGTATAATAGAGTTTCCATTTTCACCTGAGAGGTATAGCCCAGTGGACACAGGGTCTCTGCTTTACTGACAACTATTGGAAAGGTACTTAAAGAGGTATGGATACATATGCTACCTTCCAGTATTACAATTTGACAGGATTGGTGGTGTGCTGGAACAACAATATGTTTTGGGGATGGGATACATCACTTCACTAAGGCCAAAACTAAGGGAGGTCCATCTATATAATAACAAAACAATTTAACATTTAGGTCAATACAAGACAATATTCCCAACTTTTTTTATTGCTCATATTAATGTAAACAAACACAAATTATTAAATAAGTGTTATATCTAAGGCAAGAGCTCCGACATCCAGTAGTTTAGAAAAGTTATTGAAAATAGTGCCATTTTACACATTCATTAGTTTGAACCATGTGATGCACTGCTGAGCTTCAGTCAGGCCACAGACTAGTCCACATCAGAAGAAATACTTAAATGCACATGCAGCGTTATCCTACAACCATTTTAAAGATGTTTTTCTTTTCTCTAAACCAGACAAAAACTGGAACAATTACAGTTTCTCAAAATTTCAACTATAATACAGGCGATCCACAAATGGAGTCCATTGTATTACATTAGTGTCCTGAAACCATCTGGCCACATCTAGGCTCCGTAGTGGCTTCATACTCAGAGCTCCATGGTCAGCAGAGCTGTGGGTCTGCCCTGTAGTGTGTGGATTCTTTAGTGTTCAAATGAATGAAAAGGAGACTGCAGGTTCTACAGCCTCGAGAGGATTGTCCTTAGAGGGGACTCTCCTCAGAGCGGAGAGTGTGGGGTCCTCAGGGGCTGGTTGATCTCCTCAATGTCTAGCTCTTGGTCAGTGTCTGACAGCTCTGAGTCCAGCTGGTGCTGTGAGGGTTGAGGAGACCGGGGACTGTGAGGTTGTCCTGCAGAGGGGCTCCTCATTGAGTTGGGCTCACACTTGGCTCCCTGAGGTGTCTCCTGGTGGACAAAGGCAGGTTTAGGAGGAACTCTATCTATCACATGTAAACTCACATTAAGCCATCTCACCTGTTTGAGTCGGCGCCACTTGGCTCTGCGGTTCTGGAACCATGTTTTCACCTGAAAGAGTTGAGGCACATTATTATATTTGTTCACTTGTATAATGACTGTTTTATGGATTTTCACTATGAATATTGTGCGTGGCGCGGTGCATACCTGTCTCTCAGTGAGCTGCAGACTCTTGGCCAGTCTCTTGCGCTCCGGTGGGGACAAGTATTTCTGTGAGTCAAACTTCTTCTCCAGTTCCAGCGTTTGCTCGTTGGAGAAACGAACCTGACCCCCTTTTCTCTTGTGCAGGGGTCGTGGGAGGAAGGGGCCCCAAAGCAGCGGTTTGCCTGCAACAGCACAAGGTATTAATGGTCAAATATTGTTTATACATTATTTTTTCAGTTAACATTCTGCATGTGAAGATCACAGTGAAAATATTAATTTATTCAACAAGAGACACAACTTTGGGCTTCAGACAGCGACAGGTTATAGGACAGTCACCAAGCTGCATTTATGAAATAGCCTATGCGTGACCCTAAAGGGACCCTCCTCTGCTGCTCTTTTAAGTGTTTCCCATGCACAAAGAATTTAAGGTAAAAGACCAAACCATTCAAAATATATTTTTTAAAGTTATGTTGGAATCAAAAACGGTGATGGTTTCCGCTTGATCTCAGATGAATTGATCTTACACGGGTTCTAATAACAAGAGCAGATTTAGTGGAGCTTAATTAGGCTTGGCTTGAGGAAGCGCGTGACTAACAGCAAAGACCAGTTTCCGACTCTTAACGGCATCTGGCATTGCAAGAACAATAGCACAAAATAATAATAATGTTGACCCTATTGTTCCGGACATTTGCAGCTTTTTTATTTTTATTTGGTCCAAATTAAAAAGGAGAATTTCCCGATAAAAAATAGGCAATGTAAACACTTCAAAAACACTGATAAAAAGCAGATTAATATGGTGTGAAAGATGTGTCTGCGCACATGACATGGGCCAATAGCCTGATTGTAGTTTCTGTTTTTTGTTTTGTTTTATAGGTTATAGCTATTTTCTACTGTTGCTTTTCGTTCTAAATCGTTGAGATTGAAAGCAGCTACAGGAAGTGCAACAATAGTGAACGTATCAGCGCCGAGTGTTTCCTCTATGGTTTCTATTGAGGATGTGGAGAAATAATCAGCAGCGCGCAGCGCGCCCCGAGGAAGTCCTGGCCCACTCCTCCATCACACTATCAGCGGAAACAGCACTGCAGTGGCTCGGGCCCACAACCTGGGCCACGGTCTGAGGCCGGAGTGCACACAGTGTGATGGTCGCGCGCACACGGAGTGTCAGCGCGCGCGCAAGTGGCTCGGCTCCTGTGAAGTTCCAAACAATAGGATTCAGGAAGAAGAGTCAGAGCCTGCACCAACTGCGCGTGGGTTTAATTTGCCTCAACAGATTTTTACCCACAAGTGATAGCCTACCGCACAGCTCAAATTAATCCCTGAATATGCCCTATACAATAAAAAGCGCTCGAAGGTTTACCGCATTTCCAAACGCGCAAAAGGCAACATATGACTGTAATCGAAAAGGCTAAAAAAATCAAACATGAATCACCAGCTTCCAGTCAGATGACACTTGTGTCTGACGAGAAAACACCCTGTCTCGTTTGTTGAAGCATAAAGCAGCCTTAAAATGCGCAGAGAAGCGCACTTGAGGGTACAATAAAGCAGCAGGTCGAGACTAAGTTTAGAAAGAGCAAAAAGACAACAACCTTAGAGTATTGAGTTATTATATTATTATATATGAAAATGTAAACGTGCAAATCCAGTGAAGTATGTCAGTCAGAGTAGTGGGATATTTGATGAATAATGCACTAAAATGTAAAGGAGTTTGACTTGCTGCTATTGTTCAAATGAATAAAATAAAATCGAATAATAACAAAAATAGAGGGTTTGAATTGTCTTATTGTCAATATGAAGGCTTTGGAAATATCATACAAATGAGTAAAAGTCCGTTTTAACTTATATAAAATATTTTGCAATTTAAGTAAAAAATGTGTGTAAAGAAACACTAACTGATTCCAAAAAATACCTACAGAGACTATACGGACCAAATTGCCAATTGCCAAGGCTGTATCGGCCCATAGAATGTAATGATGATATTAATGATAATAATAATGATGATGATAGCCTAATAATAATAATTATAATTATAATAATAATAATAACAATAGCCTAACAATAATAGCCTAACAATAGCCTAATAATGATAATAATAATAATAATAATAATAATAATAATAATAATAATAGCCTAATAATAATTATATAGGCCTCCCTACGTTAATACCTATGATATTTATGTAAACATAATATGAGAATAGCTTTTATTTTTGCTTATTGCAAGAACTATTCGTGCACATTAAATAATAACAGTTCTTCTCAATCATAAAAGACCGCAGGCCTTCAGCTTATGTCCCTGTCAGCACATGACACCCAACATGACCCACATCGGTTAAGTGGGTCCCACAGAAGACTCACCCAGAGGCTCGTGGCGGAGTAGTGCCTGCGCGTAATCGCCCATGGCGCGCGGCTGCGGCTGTAGCGGGTACAAGGGCCCGGGGTATGGCCCTGACGGGTAGTGCGCCGAGAACAGTGGATGCAGTGGTGTGGGTTCGTAGATGTGGGTACGGTACGGAGGCACCAGACTCGTAAAAGATGAATGTGCAGAAGGAAGATTATGGGTGTGCACGAGCGGCGCAGGGCAGGATAGGGACCCGCAGGACACCGAGGTTGGAGGCCCGCTGCGACTCAGAATGTCTTCGATGGAGAAAGGTGTCCGCTGTGCTGGCGGGTGCGTGGTCACGGCCGCGTACACTGGCACCGACATGTCCATTAGTGTCCGGGTCTGGTGCTACACCCCGAGGAGTCCGGTTTGCGGTCTGTGCGTAAAGGGGTGTGAAGTGCTCTCTGTGGGAGTGCTTTCGGCAGTTTGTGGGCAGCTCAGACCTCTGGGGTAAGTGCACAGCAGCGTTACCTCCCACACTGAACCGTTATGCGTCTGTGGCGAAGGGAAAAGTGATAAGCGCGCGGCCCACTTCCTGCAGGTGTCCGACCTGGCTCCTCATTGGCCAACTCCAATGCGTGCGGCCCAAAGAACCAAGATAAGGAGTTCAGGAGAATCAGTCGTGGCCCATCGGTGTCCGGCAACGGACGCATCTGTCGACCTGCAGTTTGGTGCACGATGCCAACCAGCGATAGGCTTGTCAGCAGACGGTTTTTCATCTGCAACCTGCAAGCTGCCTGGGCCTCATACATTGTTTACATTAAAAATATAAACTATAAGCAAAACTACAAAAGTTTGAGTTTTTTGTTTTCGGCTTAGATCAAAAGATCTAGCCTAAGTGTAAAACCAGCAACATCTTGCCTATAATACCAGTTAAGTTGTAGGCTATTACAAATCTCAATAGACGGAAGTGGACAATCTTAATAATTCCTAGATTGGTCATTCCAGAAGCGTGTTGTGTATGAATTAAAAGGCCGGAGGCAGCCCACATCCTGTGAGCATTGCAGCGGTTTCCTCAATCTGTTAAACAATAACGCGGACACTTCTGTGTTTGAGAGTGACACCACGAGCCTTCGCCAGATTTTTTATGATCATTATGTTTCCAAAGGCCTTATCAATGCTTGACAATGTTCGATTTTCTGATGAGGGTTAAAGCGAACTCAATTCTAACTTTCCAACGGCTCCAATTTAGATAAATCGTCAGCCTCGAAGCAAACAGCCTTGAAGTCATCAAAGAAGTCACCAAAAGGCTAATATTTATACTGGGGCAATGATTGCAGCGCATTGATCCTGCAGCTTCCCCTGGCGTCAGACCCGTGTCCAGAGTGATGGATCAGTCGGAGCAATCGGCCCCGCTCTGGCTCCAGGACAGGAGCCCCGGGCCACAATCGTTCTAATTATAATACATAGGTCCAGACTGGCTGACTTCGGCTAATACAATTTTTAGAAAATGTTCAATATATGAGATCAATAATCAAAGATTAATAGTTGAAGACATACTTTATATGAAAGAATCTGATAAGTTTTAAGTCATAAACAAAATTCCAACATGTAGCCCAACTAAAAAACTAAACAATCCAACAAACATGAACAACTGTCTAATGTGTGTCACTGATGTTCTGTCTGAGAAAAAGCAAAAATAAATATGACTTAAAAAATGACTCAAGAATATTTATTGCATTTAAAACAAGATAAAGTCTTATTTGACTTTAAAAAAAGAGGGGAACAAAATATTTGCAATTAAAGTAGAAAAATAGCGTAGCTTCTCAAAAGTCAGTTAAACTCAAAATATCTTTAATCTAAGTAGTTTCAACCTATTTTAGTTATTGGCTTCTCCACTACTGCTGCCGTTGGCTCTAAGTTAGGATGGGGCTCAGTTGTGGTCTGGTCTGATTCGGGACAAGGCTTAGAAGATGCTGCAGTTTCGGGGCAGGACTTGAGCACTTTAAGAACATGTTCCAGAGTCCATTGTTCCTCATGCAGGGTGTCCTCCAAAGTGAATGGGCCCTGTTTGGTCCTCATCAGGGATTTGACATGAGCGCACGATGACAAAGCTGGAATATAACATCCATTTAGCTCGCAGCATCACCATCATTTCTACTCAAAGTGGGTTTGTCTCACCTTTTCCCAGATCATCCACTAAGCTTCTGACATAAAATCCACCTCCACAGTCGACATCTGCTCAATAGAGGCGTGCAGATCATTATTAAAACGAACATAATAATGAACATAATGTAACTTGAAGTAATTATGATAAAACATTATGTAGGGGTGTGGTTCTCTGACCGAGAGTGAACAGAGGAGGGCTGAAGTCCTGCAGTGTTATTCCATAGACAGTGACAGGTCGAGCAGGTTTAGCCTCCACTTTGTGACCTTGTTTTAGCAGTACAGACAGACGCTGTCCATCCTTTTTCAACGCCGAGTAGCTGCAAAACAAGCAATGGAGCTTTTATTCAGATTATCTCATTGACTCAGTTCATGCTTCTACAAAATTAAATTATTATTAGTTTATTTGAGCAGTAAACATCCTGCTCAAAAGGAGTGGGCTGAAGCAAGAGCTTATAAGCGCCCACCCCCAAAATCAATACATTTACAATATAGCATTTACATAGACACATTACGTGACAGAACTATAATAATAACTTTATCCTATTGCAATTACATTATCAATCATACAATTAGCAGCATCTAGCAAATAAATACATCCATTTACTTGTTATCGAAGAGAATTGACTTGGTAATGTTAATCATATTTTTTGGCGTTTCATAAGCCAGGACCCAAATATCTATCTATCTGTTTCATCACAAATTATGAATGAATAAGCTTTAGATAAGCTTTTAATGATGAAAATGATCAAAACTTGATAACAGCCATTTTAACAGACTGGTAGTGTTTCTATAATTTTTCAGAGGGAAAATATACAGAATGCTCCTGAGAAAGGCTTGCGATCCCACTATTGGGTCCCGACCCACCAAAGAGCTTTGAGTTGCACTCTGATCTCCATTGATTTTTTTTTTCTGTTTGAAAATGAAATGGGCAGTGGTTTTGGATATAAGGTGTACAGTGCATCATGTTGGCTAGAATAGAAAAAAACATTATCGTCTACCATGCACAAAGATGGCAGAAATTTCACACACACACACACACACACACACACACACACACACACACACACACACACACACACACACACACACACACACACACACACACACACACACACACCACACACACACACACACACACACACACACCACACACACACACACACACACACACACACACACACACACACACACACACACACACACACACACACACACACACACACACACACACACACACACACACACACACACACACACACACACACTTTTAAAAAAAAACAAAATAACAGACACGATGTTACTTACAGCGGCGGCACCTGCATGATATCACCAACAAAGCTCTTCAGCTTCTCCTCAATGTCTGACCGGGTGATGTGCTCTGACCAGATGGAAAAACATGGTGAGAAGCAGCACTCATGTTAGTATGACTAACCGATTCCAAAATGTACTCACCAAAGCCTTTCTCCAGGGTCATAGTCCCAGTGGCGTCCAGAGTATCTGTGGCTTTCCCCAGTTCACCCACAGCAGTATATTTCTGACAATAAGATGAACGAAACAAGACAAGTGTTTACATTAAAGGCTCAATGTTTCATTTTAAAATAAAAAAAAAAAAAAAAAAAAAAAAAAAAAAAAAAAAAAAAAAAAAAAAAAAAAAAAAAAAAAAAAATAAACACATTAAAGAAACACTTCTGTCAACAAAATGCTAAAACAGACTCACCTTAGATCCTGCCAACATTGCACTGAGCATTTTTGTTCCGTTTCCAACACCAACCACTGCAGAGAGACACAGCGGTCAACATATTGCCCCTTAAACATTCAGAATCTGTTCAATCCTAAGCTGTTAATATACACTGCCTGACCAATAAAAAAAAAAAAAAAAAAAAAAAACACCTTTATGATCTGGGGTTGCTACAGTTGGTCAGGTCCAGGTTCACTACCCGACTACTTAAACATTCCGAATGACCAGGTTATTCAATCAAAGGATTTCTTCTTCCCTGATGGCACGGGCATATTCAGAGATGACAATGTAGAGATTCATCGGGCTCACATTGTGAAAGAGTGGTTCAGGGATACATATTTTCATTGCAAAGGTTTATTGAAACAATGTCACAGCACATACGTCCAGTAATCAAAGTTAAAGGCGGTCCAATTAAATATTAGAGCGAGTTACCTTTTTTTTTTGGTGGGGACTAGTTTTTGGTCTGGCAGTGTACATTGAACATTGAAGAACTCAAGCAGCCCACCTGAAACCATATGTGCAGTATCTTTTTAAGTACCAAGGTCAGATTAAGATAAACCAAACATATTCTAACTGTACTGTACTTTAAACAGCACATCGGGACAAATATGTAAAAAAAAAAAAAAAAAAAAGAAACAAAACAGGGAAATTGGCGACACCTTCTGACTTAACACTGATCAAGTCAAGCTTTGAGGAATGATCTAAAACATGATTCTTCATCAAAATCATGCCTGGACGATTAGTATTTTGCTCAATTCTGATAGTTTTGTGTACCGTTTCTTCTACTGCAATTCCCTAGATTTTGTTGCATATTTGACAGAACCTTGAAGTGTCCCCTGCATTTTTAAAGTCCATAAACCAGGGATCTTCAACCTGTAGCTCTCCGGCAGCCCTCTAGCCCCCCTCTTGGTAGCTTGTCAAAGCTACTTATCAAGCCATTTCTCCACGTGCCCGATAAGTCACATTTTACATGTATTTTACTTTTTGTCCTGAACATTTTAACTGAATCTGTAAAGTAAAGTATAAGGTCAAAATTAAAGTAATTTCTTTAATTATGTTGAAACCCTCCAGGGTGAATTCATCCTAAGTCACATAATTACATCTCTTATAACTATAAGCAGCTCACTGGGTAAGAGACACCTGTCATGAACCATATTTGATAAACCGTTCTGATCTGTTCTGCACTCATACTGCACCATTGATTTGTTAGCATGCCATTAGCTAAACATGGTGACTTGTATCTTTTTCTTAAATCAAAGCTTATTTCCCCTATGGTCTTAGAATAACCTTTTTCATGTTATTTCAGAGCATTTAACTTAACCTGCTGGCCCCCCAGACAAACTGTAAATGGACGAAGAAATCCTCAAATAAAATACAAATCTACAAGCATGTAGCCAACAGAAATGTAGATCCCGGAGAGAGCTGGGAACAGATCAGAGTACTTTCGTTCGTCAAGGCCAACGCGTGTTGGCAAATTGATGCTGTCATTGGTTGGCTACACCTCATTAACTTCCTACCTAACACCCCACTGGCAGCGCTGTCCAGGGTCCCTCCGTGGCCCATCTTCATACACTGCCTCTTCCTTTTCCGCGGATTGGAGTTGGTGATCCCCGCCTCTGTTAACACACAGCCACACGTGCAGATTTAGTCTTGACATAGCATTATAACACCAGTGCACCTCTGTACCTCTCAGTAATGCCTCTTTGAGCGTGTTCAAAACATCTGCAGATGTGGGTCCCTGTCGTTTGTACACAGCAAATACTCCGTTCAAAGCCTGCAGTTTGCTGAGGGACACAGCGCTGTTACTCAAATTTCCAGCCATGCTTCCTCTTCCTTGTTTTTAAAGATCAAATTGTCCACAAGTTCATCTTCTTCTTTGTGGGGTTCTACGGCAGCCGACACCGAAAAGGTATATTGCTGCCACCTACTGGATCCATCTTCTCGACAAAAAAAACAAAAACGTAGAGAAATCTACTAGCCCACCCAGTTATCTCGAAACCAATACCTACATTGAGTGTTCAACTCCCTCCCTTAGTGCTTTGTCCAAATCCTCTCCAGAAATGCCATCAACATATAAAAACGTCCGTGCTGCTTCAAGTATCACTTTGATTTTAGCAGATTTTCCATGTAGCGTAGTTCCATCTAGCGTCCACCTGTGGGGACTGTGGGGTCAAAGTAATGGGTCAAAGCTCCCCAAACAAGCAAACACCTACCAAGCTTTTTCTGCATGCTATGCATTCTGTGTCCTTATTAGTTATTATTTCATCCAAGATTGTATGGAACTCCAGAAATTATTTTAAATTAATATATTTATTTTTTTGCGTAAAACATGTGGATTAATCGTACAACATCATACCATATGGCGGCGTTGTGGTAATAAATAAATAAATAAATAAATAAATAAATAAAAACCTTTCAGTTTAAGACTTCAATAACCGTGATGCTTTGCGTCACATTTTCGTTTCTGTTTACTTCCGCGTTACGTTAACTTCAGTTTACTGCTGCTGCTATGCTGATATTGAGTTGTTGACTGTGTTGAAATTAGAGGTCTGTATTTGTTATCTTATACCTTATAGACCTAGTCCTCGTTTGAAAATAAATTGTTTTCCCGAACAATACAAATGAGTAAAGACGCATCACTAGTCGTAATGATTAAAATACTAGCATACACAATAGCTTGCCTGTGTTTGTAAAAGGTAAATGGTCTCAACTTATATAACACTTATATATATATAATAAGAGCCACTCACCCATTCATACTCTCATTCATACACCAACGTACGCAGACATTTATCTGGGTACTACTGCATTCATTGGCTTCATGAAATGTGATCTTATAGATTTACCATTGAATATGAACCATTTCTTTCTTGCAGTTTGCGTGTGGGAATGGGGGATTTGAGAAGCACGTACGTGAGCCTGTGCAGGGATAGCGGTGTGGAGATCCAGGAGAGTGTCTTGTCCCAGCTGCAGGGGGCCCTCGGCTGGACCTTGGTGGACACAGCCTGTCTGCGGACACCTGCTCCATACTGTCTAGGACCCTCCACAAGAACCACACGGTCACAGAGCTGCTGTTGTGCGACTGTATGCTCAGCGAAGAAGGTATAAATCAATGGATGCTTCCGGGTCTTAAGTAAATACATAGGGTTTTATGTGAGTTGGATCTAACATGTGGAATAGGTTTGTACATTTTACATATTTGCCTTTGGTATTCAGACACTGCTCTAATATAGTGCCCTGGAGAGTCGGGTGAGCAGCACCTTTCTGGATAGCCATTTAGATGTTTGTCTAATTGTACCCCTATACCCCTATACCACTTTCACAATGTTGCCGAGTGGCTTAAATGGTAAGTGTGCTTGCACAGAAAATGCCATAATACCAGAAGAATTCACATCCTCATGGTCGGACCAATGTGGTAATGTCAGCGGGACATTGACTTGAAGCCACTCCCTTAGCAACAGCACTCAAAGGCAAAACGGATTGACATGATTGACGCACACATGTGCGACTGCTGCACCTCGTGCCACATTTCAACCAATACATTAATCAATTCAACTCGTGACATAATTTGTTTGCTCCTTTGTTGCTTGTTGCTGTTGGTCGTGGTCATCGAATTCCCAAATGTCCGACCGTGAGGATCACATGTACATTATTTGGTCCTAACTTTCTGGGTTGGAAATTGTGTGACCAATTGCCATGCCTATGCCAACTTAATTCTTGGCAGGTTACCATATCCCACCACACCTCACAGCTTTGGAGGTGGTCACCCAAATAAAGTCTATTTTCACTATTACTATAGCTATTTACAGTGAGTTTTCATGTCGCAAGTACAAAGGTCCCTCCTGGAACCGCCACCTTAACGTGGTGGAGGGGTTTGAGCCTGAATGATCCTGGGAGCTCTGTTGTCGGAGGCTTCGTGCCCCTGGTAGGGTCTCCCATGGCAAACAGGTCCTAGGTGACGGGTTCAGACAAAGAGCAGTTCAGAAGCCCTTATGAGAGACCAACAGGCCTCAGTTAATTGTGAGACCGTCCTTCTGTGGACCCAACACCTGCAGGAGGAGCCATAGGGGCTGGTGCAATGTGATTCTGGCAGCTCCAACAGCTGCCCCCACGACCCGGCAACGGACAAGTGGAAGAAGATGGATGGATGGATGAATGGATGGATGGAAGTACAAAGGTTTCCCAGACTCGGAGCCATTGGTTTAATACAAGGAAAGTGTACCTATCTTTTATTCTAAGAGGTCACCTCACAGACCAAAATTCTTTGTGTGTTTATGTTAGGGGCTGTAGCACTCTTAACTGGACTTATTGGAAACACCTGTCTGAAAGTCCTTGATTTGAAGGTACAGTCCCACTCATAAACCAATGCGGTGTCTTATTGTTGAGTTTGACTCAGTGACATGTATTGTAGGGCAATAATCTCAGAGCTGCTGGCGCTGAAATCCTTGGACGGTTGCTCGCACAAAACAAGTCCTTAAACAGGTGAAGTTTATGACCAAATATTATGTTTTGCAGAACGTTGTCTCCGCAAAGTTTGCCCACACTTTCTCGCTCTCTTAGGCTGGTTTTGGAGTGGAATGCACTTGGCCTGTGGGAAGAGGCCTTCTCTCTCTTTTGTGAAGGCTTGGCTTTGAACCCGAGCCTGAAAAAGCTGATCTTCGGAATAATCAAATCAACCACCAGGGCGCGTCAGAGCTCGCCCATGCCCTCAGACGTAACAGCAGTCTGGAAGTGTTGGGTACCAATTTTTTTTAAATCTCCTCTATAGCATGACTTTAGTTTTCATGCTGCGTATATAGTACACAACACATGATAGTCGCTGCAGTATGAACTGTAGGGCTTTTTTTTTTCAGATCTGAGATGGAACAACATTGGTCTTCTGGGTGGGCGTGCTCTTTTGGAGGCTCTGCAGAAGAATACATGTCTAGTGCAGCTGGACATGGCAGGAAACAACATCCCAAGTGATATTTTGAAATCCCTTGGTGAGCTCTCTTAGTATTTAATCTCAGACATCATAGTATAAGGATTTACATCATACGCTTTTTGTTGCTTGTCATTTCATTCAAGTTCAGAGGGCTTTAATCACAGCTCTCAGAGTAACTGACAAAACAATTATGGTACTAAAATAGCAAATTAACAAAGTTTGAAAATGTAATAAAATGTTAAAAAAACACTTTGGCATGGTGTAAGTGGAGTGGTCTCTTGTTGAGTGCTCTGTGTGACTGTTTCAGAACAGAGCATGGCTCATAACACCGAGCGACAGAGTGCAGTGAGGGAGAGCCGGAGCAGAACACAGGTCCTCAGTAAAGAGATCCAGATCCTGAAGGAGGAGAAGGGACGGCAGGTGACTGAGCATGTGTGTAGGAGCTGCATGTGTTTGTGTTCATTGTTCATGCTTGTTTTGTTTTGTTTGTGGTGGACTTAGTTTATGAGCTTGATGGAGACCATTGACCGACAGCGAGAGGAGATGGGACGCTCGGGCAGGTCAGAACTTAGTGCATTATGTTTGTCATGTATTTAGATGTCCTCATCCTTGTTCTTCATCTGAAATTAGAAAAAGTTCAATAAATGTTTTCTTCAACAGATGTACAACTGTGCAAATGTCCCAACTTCAGGAAACCCTGAATGCGAGGACGTCGGCTGTCAGTTCTCTTACTGCCAAGTATTAATAACTTACTTTTCCTATCCTCATTTATATTATTTGAATGAATCCGTTGATTCAATATGTCAGAAGAGTTTTAAAGAACAATTAACTTAAAGCTTTTGCTATGTTATGTTTCCTGATCAAAAATATATCTCTAGTCGTTTAAACTTATTACTTAACTTTTACAATTTACAGCACATACAGTGCTGTGAAAAAGTATTTGCCCCCTTCCTGATTTCTTACATTTGTTCATATTTATCACACTAAAATGTTTCCGATCATCAAGACAATTTTTATATCACACAAGGACATTTTATTAAGGGAAAGAAAAATCCAAAATCCCTGTGTGAAAAAGTAAATGCCCCCTCTGTGATTAGCTCTGAATGACTAGATTTTTGGAAAATGGCCACTCCCAAGTCTGATCACCACCAAGTTGGTTGGATGAAGAAAATATCACATTTAGACCGGTCAGACAAATAAAGTAGGCCAAAACATCTCAAAATGTAAACCTATAATGCCACGAAATTACAGTTGCAACACGCCTCATCCAGGAGGTCACCAAAGAACCCGGACATCTGAAGATCTGCAGCTTCACTGGGCTCAGTCAAAGTCAGTGCTCATGACTCAACTAGAAGATTAACACTGAGCAAAAATGGCATCCACGGAGAGTTCCAAGACGAAAACCACTGATGAATAATAAGAACGCAACAGCTCGTCTGTTGCTGCTTTGTTGCTTCAGGACCAGGACAACCTACTGTCATTGATGGAATAATGAACTCTACACTATCAAACAGCTCCTGTAGAAAAACATGCCACCATCAGTTCAAGCCCTCAAGTGCTCTTGGGCCATGCAGCAGGACAAGGATCCCAAACATACAAACAAATCCACCTCTGAACGGCTCAAAAAGAACAAATTAAGGTTTTGGAGTGGCCAGGTCAAAGTCCAGACTGAAATCCTTAAAAGGGCAGTTCATGCACAAAAACCCTCCAATATGGCTTTAACTATGAGTTTAACTAATTCTGCAAAGAAGAGTGGGCTAAAATACCTCCTCAGCGATGGGACAAACTCATCACCAGTTTCAAAGCTGCAAAGGGTGGCCCAACCAGTTATTAAGTTCAGAGGGCATTTACCTTTACCCCTTAATAAATGTGATAATCATTTGCAAACGGCATTTTGTTTTAACTCCACTGTACCTTCAGAGAGCCGCTGACTGATCAAGTGTTCTTTGCAAACTTAATTGAAATTTAAAATATCATACAGGGATATCCTAAAGGCTGAATAAAGCATGTCACCTTACTACATGTCCTTTGTGAATAAACACCATCCTGTAGTTATGATCCCAAACATGATTTTGCATTAGATTGTTCTAAAGTGGTTAAAAAATTAGCGCATAACAGGTTCGGTCTTTTATTGTTATACATTTCAGAATGGCTCGCATTGAAAGGTACACAAGAGGAACACAAAGATAGTGAGTGTATAGTGACGGTGTTGTGTCTGTAGGTTACAGATGGCTGAAGCCGCACTGGCTCTGTCTGAACAGAAGAACACCAACATGGCTGCTCTGCTCACTCAGACAAAGACCGAGAAGGAACAGCTGTGGGAACAGCACAACAGAGAGAAGAAGAAAGAACTAGAGGTATCACCATTCATCTGTTCCTTATGATTTACTTGTAGCAAAATAACATATCTATTGTATTGGATTATTGTCTCCTACAGGACAGTGCTTTCAAAGAAGGAAGGCTCCTCAAAGAAATTCAGAGTCTGACAAACCACAATGTCCAGCTCAGAAATAAGGTAAACCCTCAGTGACATGACCCTCGAGGCTCATGCTGACCTCTGTGTTTGCGTCTTTGCTGACCTCTGTGTTTGCGTGGCAGTTGGAGGAAATGGAACGTAGGTGCAAGTCTCAGCAGCAGCAAGTTTTTGAGCTCAAACAACAACTGACCAACAACACGGCAGAGCTCAAGCTTCGACTGGCCCAGGCCGAAGGTAATGGTTCACACGGGCAAGGACTGAAGTTATCTGAATCTGACACTGGAAGAAGAAAACAATGGGTGGTGCTTTTTCACTACAAATTGTCAGTCTATTTGATCAGATGCTGTTTTACACAGAACGTCTGGACAAGGAGAGACTACATTCAAAACAGGCTCTGGAAAACCTAGGCAGTTTGCACCACAAAGAGGTCGGCTGCCCTTTGGAGACCTTATGTCCACAGGCCATAGACTTTTCCACAACATATTAAGGTGTGTCTGGTGAACAGGTGGAGAATGTGAATCGTCAACTCGAGGAGACTGAGAGAGCTTTACAAGAACGCATCTTTAAACTTGAGGCTCAGAGAATCCAACTGGAAGAGGTATGCCATACATTTTCCACATCAACCCTATGATGTGGAAAAGCATCTATATCCATTTGAGCTGATCTTTCCCGTTTTTGTCCCACAGGAGGTAAGCCAGACTAAAGCTCTGTGTGTGAGTGAACGAGCCCAGGCGCAGGATGAGCTAGGCCGTGTGAGGGCGCAGCTTCGATTAGAGGAGGTTTGTCTGTCCACTTTACAGGGTACGTGCAAAAGCTCTTCCTCAGAGGTGCTGACTGTGTATTGCATGTGCTGTGTATATGCAGAGGGAGCAGGTGTCCTCTCTGAAGGAGAAGTTGTCCTCCATGCGATGTTCCTTGCAGGAGGCCCAGCTACACTCGTCCCAACAGAAGGACCTCATCTTAGATCTGCAGACAAGGGGCAGCCAGCACAGTGTGGAGGCGGACTCTCTGAGGCGAAGAATAGACGAGCTACAGCAGGTCTGCATTACTGCTAATGGGAAATATCCAGTTAACGCTGAATCCCATTTTTCATTAAATTGCACAAAGTTGCAATTTATTTAAGATTTATGTTCACAATTAGCTAATTTACTGTCTTCAGGAAAATCTATTACAGCCCATAGAACATGGCAACGCTGTAGTTTTTGCATTAAACATGTTTTGATGCATGTGATCTTTGTACTTAGCAGATCCCTATGTATTTCACTTTGCTCTCAAAAGTTAATGGATGTGTTAAAATGGGGACATGAGCACTAATCTAATTGCATATTATTCAGGAAAATCATAACAATTTCCCCAAATCATTCAGCTTTAAATGTATTTGACCATGTTTGTTGTATGTATACCTCAAACATTGAATGGATATGATGATGACGAGTGTAATATTAGTAGAAGAACAAGAAAGCAACGGCAATTTATCATACTGAATTAATGTCAATGGTTGGCCAATAGTGCGAGTTACTGGGTTTCTTCTATATGGCCTCTTTGGTCACGCAAATGCTATTCTACAGGAGCTGTCAGGGAAGGAGCAGGAAAAGGTGGCAGAGGTAAACAAGGTGCGCGTGGAGCTTCAGGAACAGATCGGACGTCTGGAGACGGAGAGAATGGCACAAACTGCTCTAAAAGAGAGAATCAACGCTGTGGAACGAGAGATGAAAGGTTTGTTCATTGTTCATTTAGTCAATATACTATTCGACCATAGATGTTGAATAGAAATGAAGATGCAGTGGAGTTGGAGGTTTTTTGATAGCTCATGAAAATGCAGTGATAGTGAATATATAGCAGAGACATGCTGAGATTTTCCCTTTTTTTGTGTACAGTGCAGAGCAGCAACCACAAGGAGGCGCTCCGGGACAAAGACAGCGAGATCTCATCTTTGTTGGAGAAAGTGCGGCTGAGAGATGCACAGATCCAGAGAATAACAGAGGCAGAGGCGCAGCGAGCCAGCTACTTACAGAGCGCCATCCTCACTTACGTGCAGGGCTCTCCACTGGGGCAATTCGGCAGCCCCAACAAGTCCCTCTGACTGCAAATAGGTCAAACAGTTTTGGGTCGTATGAGTGAGCAGCAGAGAGCGGCAAGGTGTTCGTGCCTTCTAGACTGATAGATTTAACACAACGTGATAAAGCAAAGGTTTTATGAATGTTCATGCAGCAAGTTGAGAATCATGAACATGTCTTTGTAAAGAGACAGGAAGAGAAGACAAGCTGAACACTCTGCTCCAGAACTGCACAATAGACACACTTGGCTCAGATCATGTTTATGGGCCTAAACTGTATGGACAGAAGAAGTAGAAGAAAGATCCTCTGGTGCTTACAATTTTCACAGTAGAGTCTGTTTGCTCAGATTTAGCTCTATTTTAATAAAAAACAAAATCTGCATCTTGCTACTGTGCCAATAAAACTGTATTGTTTACCAAAGGTCAATCAAGCTTTATTTATAAAGCGCCCATACAAAATGTAACACAAAGTGCTAGGTAAATCCCCTTATGATGGAGATTTACTGCAGTCCTGAAGGGCAGACACGGACACACTATCAGTCGAAATGTTATTGGGTATTTTGAACATGTTAAACATCTTAATCCTAGACATACTTCATTGAGCCATAAGGGAAGGGCGCCATAATCTATTTAAACGATCTTAAAAGTGAAACAACCAATAGAAAAAAATCATAAAATTAAATAACGTAATTTATTATTGAAATAATTAGCGGGAACTAAATCGGAATATGAAACGATAACTACTGCCTGCTGTGAGTGTAAAGAGACTTCCTATAATTTGTGTTGTAGCTACTAAGGACTACACCAATAGATGCAGCTATCCCTTTAAGGACCTTCGGTATTTTCCGGAGATGTTCGGCTTTACGTCGCCGAGTCCTTTCACTGCGTCTCCATCGCCCAGCGGACCTCCCCGCAGCCCTCATCCGAGACCAGAGCGTAGACTGACGGATCTGTGACCGCTCAGCACCGGCCTGTGAAGCTCGAGCTCTGCACAAATGCAAGCGATCAAATGCGTGGTGGTGGGCGACGGGTGAGAACCGCGGCTGTTTTCTGTGGGGGTCAGGGATGCGTCCACGCGCGGGTGGACGCAGGGATGGGAGGATGTTATCACCAAAGGGGGCAGGGGCGCTGGTTCGCGGCTCGATCGCTTCTGTGTGGTTAGTTCTCGTGCATGTTGCCGCTGTAGTGGGCTATAGGCGTAGTCGGCCACGGGTCGTCGACAGCGCTTTGTTACAAAGGGACGAGATGCTGAGCCGAGGGAACACCTAAACGCCCCACAGGCCACTGGAGGCTGGCGGATGTGCTGATGCGTGCTGAGGAATGCGAGCAGGCCCCGATGCTCTCGGCTGCTCCTCTGCTTTTCTGCACTGGGCCTGTGATGGGTTGTAGACCGCCCTGGCTTCTCTATTGAGTCGGTTCCACAATGAACAATGACATCAGTAGAAAGGACCTGATAAGAGGAGGGTTGCCCTCTATCGGGAGAGCCGAGTTACTAGTGTCAATCTGTGTTTGTGTAGGGATACAAAGGACCAATACTCTTACAACCTTTGATGTAAAACAGCTCTCCACATCCTTTCTCATAAATGTAGGCGTATGTCCTTCAAGGCTATCTTTTCAGAGTTGAAATTTATGCTCATATGATCCCCAGTAATGGCTGTCTGTGCCTGTTCAAAACCTATTGTCAACACTGTCCAAATGGGCCAAGAAGCAGAGTCTATGTCCATCTGCTGAGCTCTTCCTTGTGCATGTACTTGGAGGGACTGTAGTGGAGGGCAGAGATGGGGGTGGTACAGGGGGCTGTTGTGTCCCTCAGGCCACACAAATGTAGGCCAGTGTGTGGCACATAATGAAAGAGACACTACAGTATTAAGTGCGTGCTCTAACTCTGTACTCTCTGCAGGGCTGTGGGTAAGACCTGTCTGCTCATCAGCTACACCACCAATGCCTTCCCCGGAGAGTACATCCCCACAGTGTAAGTCACCACATTCACACGTTTGCGGGAAATTTAGGCTAATGGTCTGTTGCCATGCAATAATGTCATCTGCATAACCTCTATAGCTTAATTTAGATGTAGTTGACTTTTGTTTGTAGTAGTCGTTTTTGTTTGCCTCATGATGTCAGATGCGTTCTATGATCCACAGCTTTGACAACTACTCTGCCAATGTTATGGTGGATGGTAAACCGGTGAATCTGGGCCTTTGGGACACTGCAGGACAGGAGGACTATGACAGGCTGAGGCCCCTGTCCTACCCCCAGACGGTATTATCCACACACACACGCACCCCGGCGGCATTAGAACAAGCCACAAGCAGCAGATTGTATTATGGATTTAGATTTCTACTTTTTAAAGGACATAGGGCTTCCAATGAGCTCCGGAACACCTTAGGCTAATCAGTCTGAGTACATATTCAAGTGGGTTAAGAAAGTAGTCATACCCCTCTGTTATTATGTTGAAGTCCTTATACTGAGAATGTTCTAATTATTTTATTTTTTTTGTATTCTTAAAGTCAAACTCTACACTTACATAGATGCGGTATCTATCAGTATCCTGGCTAATAGCGTTGCAGATGCATAGGAAAGGGTGCTTGTAATGCTTGTATAACTTTAAAAAGGAGTGCAGGGGATTATTCCTTTGCAATTAATAGAATTCATCATAGACCTAACGAAACAACAACTATGATTGAGAGCAATATATAGTATAGCCAATGCCATTAGAAAAGAAATAAGTATTTTTTTTACCAATTGAAAAGAAATGCATACGTTTCAGTATTTGACTGCTGCAAAATAAAATAGAAATTATAAGACGAAAACTTTCTTAACTCAATATATTTAGACACTACTGCTGTTCGCACACTGGAAGAGGAATGTACATTTGTCCTGTCCCTCTCACTTTTTCCTCTGAGTCTGTGCCTGAACAAGAAAGCCTGACCAGCCATGTCTCTGGTTCTCTCCCAGGATGTGTTCTTGATATGCTTCTCCCTGGTCAGCCCGGCCTCCTTTGAGAACGTCCGTGCTAAGGTCAGTAGGCTGTGTCTGACCACTATGAGGCACATCTTTGGCTCCACCTGGCTCGCCCCGCTCTGTGCCCAGACCTGGCCTTAGCTCCCTTGAGTTTGGAGAGAGTTGTGAGGTAAAGCCAGGTCTGGAGCAGGGCAGCGTCTTTGCTGTGGGATGCCCAGGCTGCAGTGGGTTCACAGCAGAGCTCATGGGACTCTCATGTGAAGACACACCTTTGAATGCAGCTGAACTCCCTCTGTAAAGTCACCCAAATGACAAGTCCACTGCAAGTGACATTTGCTCTGGACGTAGGGTACAACTGAAGATTTGTGCCAGTTCAAATAAGAACTAAACCCAACAAATTCGCCTTCCCTATAATAACAAAATCGTAGATCAGTGCAATTCACTACGGAAATTATTTTCTACAAATCTGTAAATACATAGATAGATCTGAATATAAATAGATTTTTAATCAAGTTTCAAAAGGTTAAAGACAATGCAACAAAAATAGGCTGGGAACAGTACAGTCAAATTAAGAATGTTTTTAATTAGTAAAATATGTAATTTCAACACATGACATTTCACTTTTTTCTACTACTAATAACAAACTTCAAACTTTTGAGTTCAACTAGTATTTGATAGAAGATCATACACTATCTTAGTATACTGGGTGGGACTGTTCCCGCAGCATGCATATAGCAGGCCTTGCCCTAACCTTCCCTCTCCTCTCTTGACTCACCCGTTTTTGTTCCGGGAAATGTGTGTGGCTTCAGTGGTACCCTGAAGTGCGACATCACTGTCCCAACACCCCCATCATCCTGGTGGGCACCAAACTGGACCTGCGGGACGATAAGGAACCATTGAGCGTCTGCGGGACAAGAAGCTCTCCCCCATCACCTACCCCCAGGGCCTGGCCATGGCCCGTGAGATAGGTACCATAGGCTCCATAATCCAAACCTCTTTACACACTGGTGAGCGATCTGTGACCAGCTTGGCGCTGACCGACTGTCGTGTGTCTTTAGGAGCAGTGAAGTACCTGGAGTGTTCCGCTCTGACCCAGCGAGGCCTGAAGACCGTGTTTGACGAGGCCATCCGAGCCGTGCTATGCCCCCCGCCTGTCAAGAAGAGGGCAAGAGGTGCACCCTTTTTTAGACTCCGCCCACATCACCTGGAAGGCACTGCTGGCGCTCTGAGAACATGGAACAGTGAGTGAGAGTGCACTGCTCAGACTGCTTTCTTTATATCAATGTTTTCCAAGTGATATTAGCTACAAGACCATTACAGTTGAGTCCAATTTTTTACCATGGCAATATGAGTATGTCCATAGATTCTGCGTGAAAGACTGTCCACATGCTAGGTACTGTAGAACATGAGAGTGGCATGAGGGCTGCAAGGTTTTTACTCAAACACACTTCTTTCAGCCCTGAACAAGTGCGCGGGACATTGTCAGGCCACAAAGCATGTTATATACACTGGCATGAACACGATCCGAGGGGTGCGCTCTTCCCACTGCGAGCACTGTCTTTGAGTCCTACCTCCCGAACAGCAGTGTGGTTCATCTCATGTGGGCAGTCCGCTTCATTTCAGTCTGACACAAACAGTAATGGTCAAACTGGAACAGGGCCGGTTGCGTTTGGGATTTGGGTGTAAACTCTTTTGAGAGTATTTTGCACCCGCTCTTTTAGTGACTGCTTCCGCTCTTGTTCGATGAAAAACGGACCAGGCTTTAATTCGGTTTAGTGCCATATTCTAAAACCAGACATGCATCTCGTTATTTATTGGGAGTGGGCGTCAACAACTTGATTGAAGCAAACAGTTGAAGCCATCAAAGGCACTGAGGCTGTTGATACTGTGAAGGGAGGGCAGACTGAACGGGAGCGCACCACTGGACACATTTCACTCCTGTGTGGAAGGAAGTATTAGTAAATATGAGTATTTCAGATGGCCTCTTCGGTCATTGTCATACGAGGCCTTGTTTTGCAGTGGCCTTGAGTCATAACTTTAGGTGAGAGCTTACAGTGCTGTATGTGTCAAATGCTTATTGTTTGCATTGTGCCACATGAGATCGGGAGGCGATGTGGTACTTAGAGAGTTGCTAATATTTAACATGATAGAACGACTAGACTCTGTGCCATGTTTATATAAGTACTTTCCACATGTGTGATGTGCACTGTATTAGATGGGCATCATTCTGTCATACACTTTATCATCAGCTCCTTTTCCCGCCTCAGATTCAGTACAAACTCATTCAAACTAAACAAGAATGCAGTAACATGATTTCCCCTGAAGGTGGCTTGTTTCTCGTTATTGCTAGATTTTTTGTTGTTGTTCATTTTGGCTTATAGCTGCATCGTTGTTGTTCTTATGACTGCTTTATACTGTATCTTTCACCTAATCTTCAATTTAAGCTTTGCATCTGTTGCGAGTGGCTGCGTTCATATTGCAGCCGATGACACCTGGCCAGAACCAGTCAGATCTGACCCTTCACATCATGACATTAACATAATCTAAATGAACAGCTCTATCCCGGGACTGAAATGGTCAGGGTGCAGGCTCATGCCCAAAACAGTGGCCTAGCCTAATACACATGGAATTTGATGAATACATTTGTTTGACTACATAAGAGCTTCGCCCTGTAGTGCTTGAGCTTGATTCAGGCTTAGTGCAATTTCTTTTTCTCTGAGTGTGGATGCAGCCCCAGTGTGTGGCATATCCAGGGGCCAATACACAAGACCAGTGATCTCTGGGTAAACCTTTTTAATGTATACATTAAGCTACCATTTCATATTTTTTGTGCAACATGCTAAATGCCATTATGACTGAAATAGAGGCAGTCAAATTATGTGCAGCTTAATTCCTAGAAAACAATGCATTAGGCAATGTATCTTTATTCATATGTACCAGTGCATTTAGACTTGATAACACTAAACTATTCAGAATCATAGGCTTAAATGAGAAAGGAGCCACTCTAAGTAAGTGGCCTTTTAGCAAAAGCGTGTTTGTTTTGGCTGCAATGATCGCCCGGATGTGGCGAGGCGCTGTCCAGCCCTCACCTTCATAGCGTTGCATAGCACCTGTGTGATAAACTGATATCTGTGGTCTTGCCTAGCTATAATTTAAAATGTAGCTGAGAAACAGCAAAAAATGTGATTTAATATTGCATGGAAAGTGTCTGGTATTGAGCTGCTGTAACTCTTAGGAGTGGTATGAAATGCATTGGCCATGTACTTATGTAATGTAAGATGACTTGTTCAAACTGTTTGTCTTATTTTTTATGACTTAACGTCTGTGTGGTGACATATTTCAATTTTGTAAACTAAATGTATGAAGAACATGCTCTGCTGTCTGTCATCATTTACAAATGTCTTTGCATTTCTATTCTGATGCTTGCTTTTGCGCTCATATTTAATGATTGTCTAGACTCTAGACGGACATTAAATCATTTTAGACTCTAGAGGCTCTGCTGTTGCTAATCAAATGCTTTGCTTTGGCCCTGTCCATGAAGAGGAGTCCCACTCAGTATGTGCAGGCTTTATTGCATTGTGAATACAAGGAGGTCAGCAGCACAGAAAACCTCCATCCACTGGCAGCGTCGCTCCACTGGTCATGCTGCTCTTGTCACTCAGCAGAAATAAAATACTGTTGACCACATCTTCCACCTCTGCAGAAATGCACACGCACAGATTCAGCTTTTAGCAGTTAAGAGGAAATTTGCTGCAGATGCACTGGACAATATGAAGTGTAAACAGCGGAATAAAAGGTACCTGCGAAACGCCCCAGGGGGATGCGGGACTTCATTGCTTTGGCCTTTTCCGGATCACTCCAACCGATACGTCCCATATCGGTCATCACCACAGTGGGGTTCACGCAATTCACACGAATCTATACAAGGCAAACAATAGCTAGACCCATAAGTTTATTATGGTTTGTCTGGCAGTTTAAATAAATGTTAAATACTCATATTGAGTAATATTTCCTGTGGCCAGATTTAAACAAATTACTATATGCCATGGATGCATTCCCAATACCATAGCCCGAGCTAAATTAGTCAAATCAAGATAATATTCGTATTATTTGTAATTTAAGGTATTCGTTGATATTAGCTCTGATCAGAAGTAGAGTAAGATTAACAGTGGCCTTGAGCTGTACCTGATGGGGGCCCAGCTCCAGGGCCATCACTTTGGTCAACATGTCCAGGGCTGCTTTTGTTGAACCTGTATAAGGGTGTATACATGGTGAACACATACAATGTGAATATAGGTTTATGTATGCAAATGTTACTGACAGTAGATGGCATGGTCTCTCAGCGCGCACTGTGATGCCTGGCTTGACACATTCACAATGGAACCACCAGAGCCCCGGGACTTCATGGAGCGGGCCACTATCTGCGATACAGCACCAAACTCAGAGCAGGCCACAGGTGGAGAAACAATATACTTTTATAAGCTGTACCTGGGACACATGTAACACGGCCTTCACATTCACACTGAACGACCTGGCAAACACAAGGCACTTATTTGGTTTCTACTGTCATTAGATACTTTACAAGACTTTACAGATGATTTTTCTGACCTGAGTTACACACAAAGTTACCAGTATAAGTGTTTGCTGTGGGCCCATCTTCTGGCCCCAAAGGCAAGCTGAGTTACTTACTTGTCAAACTGCTCCGGGGTAACTTCCAGGAACGGCTGCAGATTGGCATAGGCCGCATTGTTGACTAGCAGGTCAAAGGGCCCCACCTGCTCCAAGGCCGCTGCTGTGGCCCCCAGTCGGCCAAGTCCACACACAAGGAACAATGGAGGGACACTGCACACAAACACTGAGTCGTCCCATACACATGCCTATACGGTACATAAGGCCTATCATGTGTTCCAAGTTAAGTTCTATGTATTGAGTCATGTTGACACTAAAACGGATCTCATGTAGTGCTAGAAAGTGTGTCTCACCACCAGCAGCAGGCTGTCTAGGTCACTCTGTGTCCGTGTGAGTGCCGTGACCTTGGCCCCGCAGCGGGACAGAGCACATGCTATGGCCCTGCCGATCCCTGCCACGTCCACAAACCACATGAAACAAAAGAACAGACTTTTTATTGGTAAGTGAACAACTATTTAAACTCCACAATCTGCCCCAGATACCAGTTTATGATCAAAATAAAGGTGCTAGGTGGAGACTGCCTGCCTGCCTGGGGGAATAAGGTGGTTTGTCTGGTGTCCTGGGGCATCCACCACAACAACCTGGAGCTGAACAATATATCATCTTCAAATCTGACGGGGGTAGCACATAGCAGCCAGAGATGATAGACTGATGTAAGTATGGCTTCCAAACTGCATCTATGACCCATCAGACCACTACTAACTACTCACATACACCTCATTCATACTGTCAAGTCGGGTGACGTGTCTTGCTCAAGGACACAATGGCTGTATATGGCAGAGCAGGTACCACTGCAGCCCTGGTAGACTGTGGAGATCGGCGATCAGCTGCAGTGGACTGTTCAGGAGTAAAGTTTATGCAAAAAAGTTAGTGGTAGGACAGGGGGGCTGACTGCTATTGTCAAAGGTTCCCTTCATAACACTCAGTCCTGTGTAATTGCTTGCGGCGTTTAT
Organism: Neogobius melanostomus; assembly: GCA_007210695.1. Lineage (NCBI taxonomy): Eukaryota > Metazoa > Chordata > Actinopteri > Gobiiformes > Gobiidae > Neogobius > Neogobius melanostomus. Next base: position 2,243,610 of record VHKM01000299.1, on the reverse strand, counting down.
TTTAGAAAGCAACTTCCGCTTTTGTTTTAATTTGGAAGGCAACTTTACTCACTACAGAACCACAAGTTAGAAAACTATATTCGATCAGTTTTTGACCTAGGTTGTTCATCATTATCAGGTCTAAATGCATAAACATATTGTAGATTTGAAGAAGCGTTGTTTTGGCGCTGTAGTGTTGAAAATGCTGCGACCGATCGAGACTGTTCGGGGCTCACCTTTCCCTGCTCCCGTGACTAGAGCGTGTTTCCCCGCGAACGAAATCTCCATCTTCCCGACCCCAGATGAAAAATCAAACCCGAGTTTAGCAGATTTCTGCCCACAATTAGTCTGTTTTTCAGGGAGTCAGTGTCGGAGATTAGTCGTTTGTTTCGCTCATTGAATTAGATCCAATTGTATAGCGCTGCAAACGCTGACTGTCTGAGCGCGAGGCGCAGTGGGCAGGCTGCAGGAACTGTACGCAGTCTGCTTGTTCCTCTCTAACGTGGGTTTGACTTTGACCCTAGAAAACAGAGCTTGGTCAGCGTGAGCAAGCATCTCCAGAACAGCTGGAGCCTGCAACTCCGCTTCATCCATGTGATTTCCCTAGACTTAGACGCTACTACAAGTAATAGGCCTGTTTTACCCATTAAAAACAAAACAAAAAACATAATTGACAGTGGTTCTCGAAACTCTGTTCATGTCACAGCCCTAGGTTTTGTGTTATCAGACAGTAGTACAAACACCATCAAATGAAATGCTAACTAAGCAATAAGCTTTATTTCTAAAAGCGCCATACACCATAGCCCAGGTAACCCAGTCTCATCCACCGACCAGCAGTGAACACATTACATTTGAAGCACCTTCTCACAACTGTATAAAACACTGTCTGAGGAGTCATTCCATTGGAACACGAGACTATAAGGTTATGCAGATGCGATGTTTTCTGGGTTCATGGACTGCTCATATCACATTTATGGGTCAATGACGTGTCAGTGTTTCAAAATGTCAAAAAAATGTAAAAGGGATATAATATAAGTTTTGTCATTTAAATTATACATCCATATGTTTATTTTATGTTTTAGTGATGGCCCCAACAAAAAATACAGTTTAACCACTTTTTCCCTTTATTTTAAGCCACAACTTGAAAACGTCATTTGGTCTAACACTGCTTATTAAAAAATTATATTTAATTTAATGTAAAGAATATTCCTGTTTTGAATAAAAATAAAATGTTATTTATTATAAATAATCACTCAAAAAGTGTCCTGAATATGGTGACAAATATTAATTATAATTGCTTATGTTGTATATTATATTGGTGTATCAACACTCGTTTCTTCAATATGCCACAAAAAATGTAAATACTTTTCAAATTATAGTAAACTTCATAACATATTCATGTTCCGTCTTTGTTTTCTGTATCTGATACTATTTTATAAATAATTTAGACTTTTAGAAATTGTGTTTGACTGTATGACATCCTGTTAGACCAAATGACAATAATTGCCACACAAATCTCTTGTCATTTGTAATGATACAAATAACACAAAAAAGATACAAAACCTTTGTAATGATAGTTTGAATCCAGAATAAAAGTTTTAGAACCATTTTAGAAATATTTTTTCTAAAGTTGAACTAGAGAAATGTGACTTTAAATGTATTCACTTAACTGAAAAAAGAGAGTTTCTCGTGGATGTAAAGGAACCATGGGCATATTTAATATTATTTATATTATTATCTATGATTTGTATTTTGGTATTATCTTGCACATAAGCATTAAGAACTCAGTGTGTTGCACAGTGGGAGGGAAAGTATGTGAACCCTTTGGAATTTTTCACATTTCTGCATAAATTGGTCAAAAAATGTGGTCCGATCTTTATTTAAATCACAAGAATGCGTTAACAGTCTCTGCTTAAACTAATACCACCCGAACATTTACATTTTATCATATTTTTATTGGCCATAACATGTAAACATTCACAGGGTTCACTTACATATTCCTCCCCGTCTTGTGAATATTTACATATTATGGCCAATATGATAACATGTAATTGTTTGGGTGGAATTAGTTTAAGCAGAAACGGTTTACTCATTCTTGTTTTTAATGAAGATCAGACCACATTTTATGACCAATTTAGGCAGAAATGTGAGAAATTCCAAAGGATGTACTTACGTTTTCTTTCCACTGTACCTTTCTCTTCTTTTCCTCTCTCTAGCAATGTTTTTAAGATGTTGGTATTAAAAAAAAACTTATCTTGTGGCTCATTTTACCCCCAGAGTGGGGTAAATGAACCACCAGATTTAAAGGTGAAATTAATACTAAACATCAAGTCTCTTTTTTTTCTTACAATTACAATTACAGTGTTTCCCATTAGCAATTTTATTCCCAAAACATATAACAAATATTTTTCTTTTCATATGCTATTTCTGCAGATTATGACATTTTGTCTCTAAAAAAAACCCCAAATAATTTAATGCATTATCTATATTATAATTTGCTTGTCTCTACTAGACCCATAACCACCAATAAACAATGCAAAAACTATAGAATTGTATATTAACATTTTCTGTAATTTGTTATTGTTTCTTATGGAGCAGAGGCGGCTCAATTTACCCCAACGTTTTTGGGTCAATTTACCCCATTATTTCTTCTTTGAGAATACCAAGAGAGTTGTGTTTATTTAAGAAGAAATCCTAAATTATTTATCTATTTTTATACCTAACTTAATGAGCAACCAACATCGGGGAAAAAAATTATTGAGGTTATTTTACACTCAATTATTCACATTTTTTGTCTGTCAAGTTCAAATCATGTAAAGATTAAATCTATAATCTCACATTTCAAGAAAAAACTTTTTTTTAAAATATAAGGGTGGTTCATCGTACCCCACTCTCCCCTATATATTTTGGCTAAAAGACAATAAAACAAAAATGTTAGATGATAAAATATAAATGGTATAATTATTGAATGAATATTGATCGTAAACCACTTTCATGTCAGTTGGACTAACAGAATTTTAGACCAACTGACATTTCCACTTATTTTTATTCTAAACAGGCATTAGATAGGCCACATATTAGCAAAATTTACTTAAGCAAGGTTTATTTATCTTAAAATTTCAGATCAAATATAATTATCTTTAAAAAAACATAATACTTTTTAAACGTTTGACCACATGACACCCCATTTTGTGACACATGCTACTTTTGTTGGAAAAGGTTAAATGTACTTAATTTTTGAGCAAAATTTTCAACCTACCACCAACTTGACCAGTCATCAGAGGTCTTCTAAATACTAACATCACATGCCACATGGCTTATGATGCCACATTTCAGCTTAAAATGGCCTCTTATCACTGTTAGACTAGCTGACATGGAAGAAAATTGCCTTTCCAGGACAAAAGAATTTGGGATTTTATTAAGACTTTTAAAAGGTTATTTTTTCAGGTATGTTAACATGCTTATCTTAAGACACATTATGCCAGATGAAATAAATAAATAAATACGTTTTTTTCATTTTTATCAACATTTGTATTCAATGAAAATAAATGTGGTCTGTTAGGCTATATGGCAATTTAGCACTTCATTATCATAATAATATGCTTTAAAGATCTTAAATATACATAAATGTGACTGTATGATAAAAGCACAGTGAACTTTAACATTTTAGACTTTTTTAGGAAAAAAAATCTAGTTTTTGTAGTTGAAGGACACTAAAATCTCAATGTCACGTCATTGACCCTTATACAGTGCAAACATGGATGGACACACCACCAAATACAATGAACTATCAAGACAGGGACATTAAAAAGATGTGTAATTTCAACACAAGACATGAAAAGCTTGGATTAAGTGTTATAACACTTTATCCGTCTTTGTCATGTTACAATACTGTCTGCCAGATAAGATTCTACTTGACCATTCACAGTCTTTTCTTTGGTTTTTGAAGATGATTGTATGTAAAATCGAGCAAACACCTTTTCAGAATTCAGTCTTTGAAGGTTCAAAGGCGCTCAGTGACTAGAATCAGTTTGACCTTCGAGCACCAGTCAGTTTCTGGGTACAGCAGACAGTGAACAGTCTTAAACCTGAAGACAGGACACAGTAGATTAATATGTAGCAACTTCTACAACCACAACGTTTGTAAACATTTACCTTGTTGGGTCCTCTGCAAGTGAAAATCTTCCAACCATACTGACCACATTTCTTTTGTTCTCAAAGCCTCCATAGCTGAGGGTCACCTGGTCAAAACAGCAACAAGACACTATGAATCAACATTTCAATGCCACTTGGCCTTTCATTTTATACATGGAGCTGCTCAATAGTATGATGTATGCAAGATGCTTTACAATTAGAGATCAAATCCCATCAGACCTTGGAAGCTAAGCAGAGAAGGGCCTGGTCGGTATTTGGATGGGAGACCGTTTGGGAACACCTGGAAGCCTAGCGAATGTAGTGAGTGACTGAGTGGTTGGTGGTGGTCGGAGGGGCCGATGGCGCAGACTGGTTGCCTCGCTTCCGTCAGTCTACCCCAAGGCAGCTGTGGCTACAATAGTAGCTTACCACCACCAAGTATGGAGTGAATGAATAATGCAATGTAAAGCGTCTTTGAGTGTCCAGAAAAGTGCTATATAGAACCGATGCAATTATTATTATATGGGGCATTGGTGCTTTGTTTACATTTATAGTAACATATATTGTATCTGTACAGGGACTGTACCTGCTTCAGGACCGTCTCAAAAGGCAGCTTCCTTAAGTTCTCCAGGTGGGAGTGAAACAGCAAGGTGTGAGTCAACTTCACCTCCAGCAAAGCCTCAATAATGTATCCAATTGTGCAGTCATCTGGCAGACGGATTTTCTCTGCAGTGCTGATAAAGTTTCCTAAACTAAAATGACAACAAGCTAAAGTCAAGTGAAAATGTACCATCCTTCTTTTACAGAGGAAATTAACCCAATTTCTATTCCAGTAGTAACCCTACCCCTACCACAGGAATCCACTCAAGCTAACTTCAGTGGATTTTCCAAAATTGGGTTTTTGTCGGCAATAGGGGGGGAAAACAGAGCAAAACAACTGCAGGAACAACCTACCTGGCCCAGGGGCTCATCTTCAAAGCCAGACCACGGCTGATGCAGAAGCCTGCTCCACCGGTGGCAAACCAGAACTGCACAGACACCTACAGGAACATAATAAACTCTTATAACATGTATAATCCAAGTTTTTTTTTTTTTTTTTACATACAATGAATACTCTTTTCTTTTTTCTTCTTCTTTTTTTAAGGGAGAAAACAACAACAATCTTAAAAAGGTATTTCCCACCGCCCTTAGGACTTAGTATGTGACGTAAAAGGCACACCCCTTTTTGTCACACACACCAACCACCTGGGTCGACCACACAACATACTATAAATCTATTTTCTTCAATGAAACATGTTTATTATCACATAAACAGAGCCAAAATGACTAATCAAACTATTGCTCTTCACCTTCTCAGGGGCCTCAATGGGGTGGTCCAGGCTGGGCCGACCCAGGTACACGTCCTGACTGTGGTGATAGGAAGACAGCAACAGCAGCAGGCTGGGCAGCAGCACATAGTTGTCATCATCCACATGGCAGAACCACCTGCACCAACACACTGTTAAATAATGATTCAATGAGACCCGACGACGATGGAGCTAGTTTACTCACTTTTTCTGAGACTCGATGAACTTATCGTACTCCACCGACATCTTACAACAAAGAGCTTGTCGAGTGTGAGCTGCAGAGCAGTTGGTATTGATTAAATGAATTCCTGTCAAAGGAAAGGGCACCTTGATTTAAAAGAAGCAGCGCCACTTATCACTTGCACATCTACATTTTATAATATCAGACGAAACGGGAACTTTATATGCATACAATTTATAGTATATTAATAATCGTTGTTTATTACCAGTCTTCAGTTGAAGCTCCTTGTCCTCTCCATCAGTGAAGATGTATGTCTGGAACAGATGATGCACAGATCGTTGCTACTTTATGTAAGTGAAATAATGGAATATATAGCTCACCAAACTATATTCGTTTGGCACAATATATGAAACTGCAACAACCTGCTCATGTCAAAGCGATTGGAAAATTATACTTGAGACTAAGACCACAGTATTTAGCCACTGAACCACAGACCACAGTACTCAGCCCTGTGAGGCTGAGTACTGTGGTCTGTGGTTCTCATATGACAGCAACTCCTGCTGTGATATCGGGTTATACAAAGAGTATTGTGTATTTATTGTATGCAGTTCACTTCATGAAGTCTCAAACTGCACTTATTTGAATTGCTTATTTTCAGATGACAATCTAACATCTAATGGTGTTTAATGTAATTTTAAATTAGGATTCTAGCTTATTTTACAGTATATCTTACTATAAAATGTTCATATCTTAGTTTTCCTCATCAGCAGGCCCTTTTGATTCTTACTGTCAACTTGTTTCACATTTGCATTCCACCAAAGATAATCCATAATTTATTAACCCTTTCTCACCAACAATGGCATTACGTATTGGTTTTATTCTGAATATTTCTTTTGAAGAAAATAAAAACAAAAAAACAACACATCCTCCTCAGTGCAAGAAAAACCCTAACGCTGGAATGAGTCTCTACAGTATATACTATGGCGATGTAGCCTCAGCACCTGATCTGTTCTCACCTGCCGTTTGGCCTGGGAAATCCAGGTCTGGAGCAGGAGCTCCAATCTAGACCTGTGGTACTTCCTTGTGGTCTTCACTGCAATAAAAACATCCTCTATGTTCAGAGGTTCGTGGTTGAGGCGACCAGTGGGGGCAGCGCCTATACTCTTTCTTTTCAGCGGGGCCTCGGCTGAAGTGAGGCTGTAATTCCTGTGTGTTCTGTTGAGAGCAGGTCTGAGCTGGGCTTTAGGTTGGGGAAGCACCAGTGGCTGAGGAGGGGGCCACAGGCTGGGCAAAGAAGCAGCAAGCCACACAAGGCCATGGAGAGGCAAAAACACAATTTGTTGATCCCCACTGAAGCTATGTGCATGGTGAAAAGCCTCGTTCGAAGAGGCCTGTCCCATGGTCACATCCTCATGATCTTGGAGAATGACATCCTCTGGACGACCTGAAAACAGGACAGAGACATGGCACTACAATCACTATATTTCACAGGACCTGTTCTAGTGCTTAATTTCCTTGACTGTTTTATCTATGTTTTGGCATCATGATGCGAATTGCTGTACATTTGTCTCAAATGTAAGTGAAGAGAAATAGTGTTTAGAATTACAGTAGGATAACACACATACCACGATGTCCAAAAGTGCTTTAAATGCCAAGAATAAACCCTGAGCTAAATATGAAGAGCAAAAATGGCTTGCGTTAGAGGTCGTATAGGGCCATCTTTTTACTTTACTTTGCACATTAACAGCATCAATATTGTTGTAGACACGTCTATTTGTGCCAGTGAATAAAACTGGGAAAACACAAAAAGAAGCAATAATATAAATGTGTGTCCAAATAAGTTAATACTCACCATATAAATAGTTAACCCAGAATCACGTGGGACAGCATTAGTAAAGACAACAGTGCGTTCGCGTTGAGCGTTTCTTTGTTTCGACCCCCCAATGATTTTATGATCGTTCTCTTCCCGTTTCTTCGATCACTTCTAATTTACCCAGTGTACAAAGTTAGCATTTAGCTGAACCAAATCTGAACTACAGCAAATGGTAAGTTAGTCAAACTTTCCTCGGAAAAACACATCTGGGTCAGAAGTTTACACCCAGACTGCTGTAATTTCCGGAAGGTTGCCTTTTCAAAATAAGAGCCCAACGCTGATTGGCGTCGATTTATATTTATAGTGTTGGGTAGTGTAGTAACTGAATACTTGTATTCAGAAATAAAACATTTTGAGTAACTGTATTCAGGTACAGTTACTCTTTCATTTGAGCGTATTTAAAATACAGTTATTTTCCTAAAATTAAAGGAATACATTGCAGTTAGCTAGGCCTGGGCGATACATAAATAAATATTTCAATATTTGTGGGACTTTCTCGATAACGATAATGAAGCGATATTATTTCAAACCATCAGAAATCTGTAAAAAATGTGCTGCAAACGTCTACATTTACATAATAAACTTAAACATTATCCTCCAAACAGCAGTTCTATGATCTTGTAGACAATATATTGCCCAGCTCTTCATATTGCACATTAATTATAAATAAAAGATCAAAACGATTAGGGACATAATGAGATCTGTAATGCCTCACTTTTTATAATCAATGATCCATCTGTTCCAAAACACAAATAAATATTTAAAACTCCTTACATCACGGTTCAGACCGTTCAGACACGTGCACCGTGCGTCATGTGACCTGAGGTCACTTCAGACTAACTTTCATCATGTGCCAGATGTGTGCATAAATATAATACAAATCAACATCAAAGTATTCGAAGTTTTCAGAATACAGTACTCTGACTGAACAAAGTAACGGAATACGATACAAAATACATTTTAAGTCGAGTATTCAGTATTCTGTAACTAAATACAATTTCAAAGTATTTTCCCCAACACTGTTTATATTTTATCACATAAATATTGTGGGGTCAAGGAAAATGTACATTCAGTAAAAGCAAGTAAATTAAAAAGTGAATGATAATAACTGCATAAAAAATGTCTGCATTGCATTACAAATCCATTTTACAACTATTAACATTCCATGTATTACAAATTAAATTACAAAAGTGCACAAAGCAATACAATTCGAGAAAGTATGTCATTTATTAATCCTTCCTTATTATATATTTATTTAATTATTGGTTTATTTGGTCGGGACAGTGCATGTTAATGAACATACATGGTTCTCATGCATGTAAACACGCCACACCGGATTGTAGCCTTGGGCTAATTTCCATCCGTCGTCCCCCATGCGCACTCTCAAACACACTCTCATTCATCCTGGCCTATTGTACATGTTTTTAGTGGTAGGGGAAACCGGACAACCCGGAGGAAACCTACGCAGACACAGGGAGAACATGCAAACTCATACTGTATATCATCACTTTGGACCAATTCTGGACCACCAGTAGGTACTTTTAGCCTTGTCAGTAGATCAACATAAATGCATGTACAACAACCTGCAACCTCCTCCAATACGGCACAATTTGTTTAGTCAAAATCCAATCACAAAAGGACCACAGTCTCATATCTGCATGGGGCACACTGTCACAGTGTTGTAGGAGCCCAGTGTGTATTCAGAGCGAAGTCTGACTCCGGGGAGCAGGGTCTCACTGAACGATGAGTGGAAAGTGTGGATCAATCTTTGGCCATCAGGAAGCACTGTGAAGAAGGACAGTACCTCCCCCCCTCCCAGTCCAAGTACACACCTACTGTGCTTTCAGCACCTCCACAATAGTCCTCTTTCCAGGCTTTTCTTGAGATGCGTTTTTCTGTCATGTCATTGTGCCGTGCAAAGTAATACTCGGAGGAGCAGTCCAGAGTCCAGGACTGACTGTTTCCTCCAAACCTACTATGACAACGATTTCCTTTCCTCTGGATTCCTTTGTAAGTCACTGCTATCGATACCAGGCCTCTCCATTTTACCTCCCAGTAACAACGGCCAGTCAGGCTTTCACTGCACACAACCTGGTGCCAGAAAGTTGTCTGGCCCCTCCTGGTGTTGGGTCAATTCTTTGTCGTCGTCGTCAAACAGTTGTTCTCAAACCATATGAGACATCTGTGTGCTGTGTTTAGGTCCATTGTGAGTTATCAGGCATCTGCACAAACAGCAGCAAAGAGTAAGCAGAGAATGAGTGGACACAATGTACATTGACAAGAGGTACTTACATTTCTCTAGGCCTGGCCTCAGGCGATGTGGTCCAGCATGTGCAGTCCTGGAGGTCTGGAATAACCAGTCAAATTATGTATAGTAAAATATAATGATTTGTGGCTTTCACTGTTACTTTCTTAGTTCAGAGAGTACTCGCAGTACCTTACAGTTGTGGGGCTGCAGGGAGGCTGCCACAGACAGGATCTGGTCCTGGATGGTTGTACCTCAGCTCCAACTCTTTTAGTTGACAGCTGATCAAAGCATGTTTCAGATAAGTGCAGTCTTTCTCTGAGCAAACAGCCCGAAAGCCTACAGTAGAAAGAATTGAGTAAGTAAGTGTAAGTAAGTGCTTTATTGTCATTGTACAAGCGTACAACGAAATAGTGTTCAGGTGTTAGTCCTGAGCTGCTGCGGCTGAGCCGCGCTGCCACATTCAAGACACATTCTTGAACATTCAAGACACACCTAGAATTACTTTACAGTTTCCCAACAACCATTCAACATAACCTTGAAGTAGATTACCAAATACTCTGTAGTTTTTTTATTGTGACTGATATTGATTATTTTTTGGAGTGTGTTGTTCTTGTATTGCATCAACCGTCATAGAAGGACACTTCTAGCTGAGTGGGTGCCAAAATTATTTATTATTAATGTTTGTTCCTACTAGGTTTGTTCTGAAACACAAATAAAAAGCAGGTGTGACCTGAGTATCTCCAGAGAGCAGTGAGGGTCATGAGTCCACTGCAGAGTATCTCAGCCCCTGAGGCCTGGAGCGGGTTGTTACGTAGATTCAAGTCGCACAGGGGGGTTGTTTGGCTCTGCAGAATTGCGCTCAGCTCCTCACAGCTCCTGCTCGTCAGTTCACGCCCGTCCAATCTGAGGGAAACAGCAAGTCATTACAGAGTGCAAAGGAAACATTTGGTCATTAGTATAAATCTCAAGCACTGCAAATCATCAGTTCTCATTTGAGGTATAAACTGAGATCCTAAAAGAGACACCTTGCAAACATGTTTCTGCAAGAGGTATTTTGATGAGAAGAGGGTACCTGAGGGTAGTGAGGGTCCAGTGGGAGCTCCGTAAGCCTTCTGAGAGCAGCCTGAGTCCTGAAGGGGGTTGTCACTCACATCCAGCTGTGTTAGAGCACACAGTGGGGAAGAGAGCAGGCCACGCAGGCTCCTGCAGCTGCCCTCTGTAAGTCCACAGCCTCGGAGCCTGGATACATCGCTCATGTCATTCTTAAGCCACATACAAACTGTTTAAATGTGCTTGATATGAGAGGACACCTGAGAACTTGGAGTTTCCTAAGCAGTGTGGACAGCCCATCAGCCAGTGCAGACAGCCCAGAATCCTGAAGTTCAGTGTAGCTCAAATCCAGTTTATTAATCAGACAGGACCATTACTGTCAATGGATATGACTCACTCTTAAGAACTGTGGCTAAAGCTATCCAGCTGGGGAGTCATAAAATACAGCCTCTCAAGCTAGAGAGAGAAGAGAAAAATAAAATGTCAACATTGTGATGATGAAGAAAAATTCTTCTATAAATACTTACCTGGATTCTTGTGACACTTTGATCACTGGCAGCAGCCTGAAGAACACATCCTCTGAGCAGTGAAACTTTCTCAGCTCAAACACATCACATGTTTCTGAGAGCAGAATAAAGACCAGTGCAGATCACTGAACCGAAGAGAGAGTTTATCAGCTGACAAGTGCTCAGAGCTCAAGAACCTCTGTACCTCTTCCAACAGACTCTGGTCTCCCAGCTCATTCAGACAGTGGAACAGATTAATGGCCTTGTCTGAAGGAAGACCTTCTGTGATCTTCTTTTTGACATGAGCAGCTGCCTCCACGCTGTGTGGGAGCTTGGCTGGATATACTTTATGAGCCCATGGAGAAGATTCTGGTTGCGCTCTATTGACAAACGCAGGAGAAAGCGCAGAAACAGGTCCAAGTGTCCATTGGAGCTCTGCAGGGCTTGGACACAGCATTTAGGTAGAAGGACCTCTCAGCCCCTCTGCCATGTACTGGCTTTAGTCTGGGGGTTGAGGATGGGGCTTCAGACAAAAGATTGATTCCAGAGTTGAAGAAGGTCAGATGGACGTGAGAGCAGACTCCTGGACACTCAGATGAATGAAGCAGTACACCTTGTCCTGGTACAGGCCTGGCTCCTCTCTGAAAACCTGTGTAAATACCCCTGAGCACAATAAGTAAGTAAGTAAGTGCTTTATTGTCATTGTACAACTGCTGCGGCTGAGCCGCGCTGCCACTGTGTCGACCTGACCCCCATGACTTGGAGGTCGGGGGAACTGTAGCACTCAGAAGAAACCTGGCTGGCTGCCCTCTGGCTCCTCTGATCCACTGAAATGGTGCCGCACCTCCTGGGTTTGTCCCTGTTTCAGAGCGTGGTGTCCTGCACTGGTCAGCTCCACCTCCTCCTTCCTCTTCCTCCCTCCGCTTCACAACAGTCTTTCACCATCTCTCGTTTGCCCTTTTTTGTTTCCTGTAGCACCTCTTGTGACGCCTCGACTGTGCTGCAGCTGTGGGGGCTCTTGGTGCCTCTTCAGTGTCTCAGAAGAAGAAATTTGTAGGACTCAAATGGGTTTAGCTGATAAGCTAGCATTTTGTTTTTCTGTAAAGAGCTGCTTTCTTCAGGACCATTTTAGACTCTCAACGCAAACAAATCCTCCAAACCTCCACAAAAACATGGCAAAGACGTACAAAAGTATCCAGAAAAACAATGTGGAACACACAAACCACAAATGCAGTTCGCAGAAAAAGGCAAAAAACTCAGCTGCACAAGGAGAGAGGGAGGTTGCCTCCAATGATGCTACTTCTGCGTCCAGGCCACACTCATTCAGATCTGACTCGTAGAAGATCAGGTTTCCTTTCTGCAGTTGCTCAAAGGCCAGTTTTCCCAAAGACTCCACCATCTTCCTGCTCTCTGGAATCCAGGGAGAACCACCTCAGAGCATCCGTCATATTTGAGGCTTTTAACTTTGGTCTGGACCACCAGGAAGTGGATGTACATCTGGGTGAGGGTCGGAGGAAGCTGGCCTATGGTCCCTGTCTTCAACACATGGAGCAGGACTGTGGAGAGGATCCAGCAGAAGATCGGGATGTGGCACATGATGTGGAGGCTGCGGTGCATCTTCATGTGGGAGATGACAGTTGTGGCCTGTTGCACGTCTCTGAACCTCTTTTTCATGTACTGCTCCTTCTGTGGGTTGGTGAATCCACTAACCTCTGTCACCATGGAAATGCATTCAGCTGGGATCTGATTGGCTGCAGCGGGTCGTGTGGTTATCCAAAGACGAGAGAGGAGGAGTTTTACCCTGATAAGATTTACCAGTAGAACATCCAGTGGCACGGATTCTGTTGTGTTGGTCAAACTCGGACTGTTGTGGAAGTCCAGGTTGAATCGAGACTCATCTAAACCATAAAATAACAGTAAAACACTAACATCATCAAAGCTACAGATTCCAGCTTCTTTTAATTCAATAAAGAAGTGCTGAACAAAGTCCACTAAGCTGAAGCTCTTCCCTCTGAGCATGTTAAGTTCTCTAAAGCTGAATGGGAGCATGACGCAAATTTTATGGTGGGCTTTTTGTTTAATCCAGTCCAGTAGCACCTTGTGAACACACAGGGTTTTTCCTATTCCCGCCACTCCCTTCGTCAGCATTGTTCTTACTGACTGGCCACTGAGCGAACAGTCAAAGATATCCTGGCACCTGATGGATCTGTCCTGGTGTTTGTAGGAGGCTCTTTGGATGTGACGAATCTCGTGCTCAATGTTGACCCCTCCAGTGTGTCCCTCAGTGATCCATAGGTCTGTGTAGATCTGATTCAGGTCTGTTTGGTGTCCAGCTTTAGTGACACCCTCAAAAACACGCTGGAACCTCATCTTCAGGTTTGATTTCAGGTTAGACACACATTTTGCAATCTTAGTCCCTGTGAGAATTAAAGAAACAATCAGTCACAAAGTTAGAAAAACTGATACTCACAGGGCTACATCAAAAGTACAGATATTTATCAGCCATCAGCCACACTGCGGAGCAATCCAGGTTTCTACATCACAAAAGTAACTAAACTGTCACAGAATGCTGATATGAATAAACAAATCTACTAGTGAAACCAAACATGCTCCTATTGATCAGCAAGACATCCACTGTGTAATATTTGCAGTGGGGTATCAAAAGCATTCGAGGACAACTTTAAACCTAATGCAACGCGTAGTCAAAGCAAAGTCAAAGGAAGCTAGTGCAGAGGTGGAGCACGGCCTCTCTGCTGCGCCTTGTGTCCTCATCGTCAGATTCGTCTCTGCTCTGCTCAGAGCTCCCTTCACTGTCTTCACTCAGAATCCTGTCCAAATACTCCAGTTCACTCTCCATAAACTCTTCAATCTGCGCCCGGAGCTCCTGCAGGGTTCATATGACAGTAAGGAACGGGCGCCAGGAGTGTGTCCAGGAGTTCTTGAGTATGGTGGCACAGTTTATATGCATACTTCACCTTCCGTTCTTAAACCTCTCGATGCAGTCTATCATTCTGCAATTCGTTTTATAACTGGACTTGTTGGGAAGCTTTCTGATTATCTCACATGTGAACTAAACTACAGCTCAAGTAGCTACAACACCAGGTCACATGACTGTTTAGTTCTGAAAAACGGACTCGTAAAGAGATACACAGGAAAAAGAGGCTTTTCTTATTCAGCCGCGCACAAATAGAACGAACTACAAATACTTTTACAATTAAACTCTTTAGTGCCTCTTTCACATCTAAAACCCTTAGTATTAGATATGTATAAAGAAAATTTTACTTGTTTTAATTGATTGATTGATTGTAAATATTGTGTTGTATTGTTATTCTCTGTTATGAAACAGGGCGCTCATAGAAAAGAGAGCGCCCTGATTGAGCCTTCCCTGTATAAATCAAGATAAATAATAATCATAATCCATTTTTCACTATGATGGCCCAGGAGTCTCACTTTGTTATTCTAGGGTGGAATCATGACCGGCTAATAGTAAGGATTTCAGGAAAATGCTGATTGAGAATGCAGCACTTATGCAGCTTATTTGAGGCCATTTCCACATACTTGTTGTAGTGTGATCAATACTGACCCTTAATATAGGCTACTGCTTGTACCTAGAGACCAGAGACATATTCCTACTACTGTATACCCAGTAGCTTTGGATAATATTGTATTTACACTTTGAGTCGTCGAGAGCAATGCTTTCATTTGACTGTTTTGTAGCTGCGCTGCTAAATTTACTCATACTCGCCAACATTATGGGGCTGTGTTTCACGTGGCGCTTGAACTATGACTTTTGCTGGACACTAACAGCATCAGACAAACAACACTGCACAGCCCTGTCCAAAGAAAAGACATCAGTGGTTAAGGAAAGTTCGGACATTTTTGTTTCTTGTGGATAGGCCAAGTAATCACAGAGAGCATTTACCAATAAATAAGACCAAACAATCAGCATTTTGAGTTAAACAATATTCTACCATAGAATTTTGGCCTGTTCTCAATTTCAGTATTAGGTCATGATCTCTTTTAGAAAGTTAAGATGACTAGCTGTCAACCACTGGTAACCGCACATATTTGATCATCATCACGTTTCCAACCTATTTAAAAACACGTCAGACCTGGGTTCCAAAAACAGCGTGTTGGGTTTGAAGTAATATGGATGCTCCATGGACCAGTCGCTCTTTAGGGACACACAGCTTTGTGCAGAAGTGAACTCCTGCTCCCGGATTCTGCAAAACAGAACACTAACTGTAAGGAGGAATGATCAAGACATTTAATACTGCAACATGTTCAAAATGTTGTTATCTGTTTCAGAAAACACATTTCATTGATGAAAATCAAATCAAATTTAATTTTCCTGGCTTGGACTCCAAAAGCTGTAAGCCCACAGTATGCCCGATCCGTCAGACCAAACAGAGAAGGAACTGGTCGGTACTTGAATGGGAGACTGTTTGGTAACACCAGGAAGTCTGGATGAATGTAGTGAGTGAGTGGTTGGTGGTGGTCGGAGGGGCCGATGGCGCAGACTGGTTGCCTCGCCTCCGTCAGTCTACCCCAGGGCAGCTGTGGCTACAACAGTAACTTACCACCACAGAGTATGGAGTGAATGAATAATAACAACAGTGTAGCGCTTTGAAAAACTTGGTAATACAGGCTTGTAAAGCGCAATACAAGTCTGTTCTGGTTATGAACAGAAACTGTCATTCTGGTAATAACTTGCTGCTGCTGCGAGCCACAAGGAATGAGTTCATCCAACCGGTTATTTTCTGTGTCCGGCCTCTGGTTCTGATCCACCGAAACCTCTTTGGACTCATCTCTCAGGGCTGTGGATGAGTATCTGAGGGGACACATGGGGCATGTCTTTTCTTATTACTAAATACGGAGTTTAACCAAAGAAAACATTTTTTGCTTACGGTTTTTTAAATGAGATTGGGTTCCCCATGGAGTGCAGACTGTGTGCACTCACACAGCTGACTGCTGGGCCGTGTTGCTTCCATAAACATATTCCTCCATGAGGCCAGTGTGCTGTAACAGTGCTGTTCCCCGCTTTTAGGCTGTATTCTGGCTCAAAGTGTGACGTTCCTCTGGTCATAGTGCGGTTCCTGCATGCTTTCATGGACACGCACAACATACACTAAATACTCAATAGCTGCTATAGGACAATTAGACTACAATACAATGTAATAAATGAGTCTTCATAAATGACTCCCATCACTTTGGAAATAACACAGACTTTGATCATCACGTTACACAATACAGACTGATACAGTCAACACCAATCACCAATTTATATCAGCCTATGCTTCATAGGCTGATATAAAAAATAGGATTTCAAGAGAAAACAAAAGGAACTTGCATATATCCCTCCCTCCAAAAACACTCTTGGATGTGTTCTGTCGCTCATATATTTATGATGAGTCCATTTATTGACTGTATGTTACTTTTGGAGAATAAGGGAAAGCCTATGCTTCATAAATTATTACTTCGGCCGATGTGACTTTTAAACAAAATCATTCTATCAGAGGACCTACCGTGTTGTTGTTCATTTAAGAAAAGCAGCTTTTGTTGTAGCTTACAGAGTGTAGGTGTAAGCTTACAAACGAAATAAAGGCGAATCATAAAATGAAAGTCAAATCAATTTTTTAAAAGTGAAAAGTGCGCCATCTACCGTGGTGAATGATTAAGTAGATAATTATTTTTCAATGATTTATTTATGACAGGAGGAGGAGACAGTCATATTGTTGAATGGCTAATTATCCAAAAGGATCATAATAAGTCTTAACAATTTGATTTTAAAACAAATGTTATTTACAAAATATTATAATTTTAAAAAACAGTGTTAATGAGTGTGAAATTCAGACAATAAACAAAGAGTTAAGAGTGGATTTAATCAGTAACGTAAAGCATATAAAATACAAGTATCTTTCCAGACTTTTCACAGACCGATTGTTCGCTCAGGTCTGGTCATTAGAGTCCTGCCTGCTCCTCATTGTGTTCATACAGCAGGCACATACACAAGGTGCCTTAAACTTACAAAAAATACACACTTTCGAATTTTTTACATACAATGTTAAACCTCTGACTAAGCGGGACAGTATCATGCTTTACTCAAAAATACTTTGACTTTTATGGCTGTGTGGATGTATATGGAGGTGCGTCACTGCTGCACATACAGTATGTACATTTGAAACAGGTGCTCACATCTTATCTGACAATAGAACATCATGTTGTGCAACTCAGCGAACATCCAAACATTTTGGCCACAGAAAAAGCTAAGTTTGAGTTGGTGAGCAAATCATATCTGTCTTAATATATATAAAAATAGGATTTCAAGAGAAAACAAAAGGAACTTGCATATATCCCTCCACTTCCTCAGTAACAACACTCAATGAGACACTTCATCCTGGATGTGTACAGTCGCTCATATATTTATGATGAGTCCATTTATTGACTGTATGTTACTTTTGGAGAATAAGGAAAATAATAATGTAATAAGCAGGACCCGGGAGAAAAATACAACAACTAACGTGAAATCTGAAACCCTTGCCCCCGTCCACTGCGAAGGGTCTCAAACGTGCAGGAGCTGAGGGTGACATACTGGGCCAGGCCCAGGGGAATGTAACAGGCTTGAAGCTCTCATTGCGTGGAGCTAATGTTCTGCAGTCCTGGGGCCCTCCGACAGTGAGCTGTGGATGATGTTGCTGATGGATTTGGCCCCTGGATCCTGAAGAATGGAGCGGTGGTCGCCCTCAATCACATGCACTGATATAGGCCCATCACACACCTGCAACACACATCATCACGATCATCAACAACAACAGGCCAAAGCAAGACAATGCTATCAAAAATAAGAGGATACTAGCAAAGCCATTATTTACAACAGCATATTTTAATGCCCATAAAACTACAGTTTATCATACAGGTCTATAGATCTAGACGCTTGTCTCATCACTATGCCTGAGCTCTGTATAAGGCCATTATATTCTCTCTTACTTCATTAAGCTTGTAGTCTGCTCCCAGGCTCTGCTCGTACTGGCTGCTAGTTTGCGCCCGCAGGAGCACGATTTGGCCGTGATACTTGATGGTAGGCTGGTAGCCGTCCGCAGCCTTGAGTTTCTGGTAGAAGGCTCTGGCGGCGAAGTGCACAGCGGCTCGGTTCAGGTCCTTGTGGCTGGAGGTGATGAAGTTCACAGCAGCGGTGACCCGAGCCTCCAGGTCCGAGAGCGGGAGGAGAGCCTCCACCAACTGTAAAAACACAGATCATGATACACGATGTGAAATTGACTATGCTTTGTACTGTACTTTGTTCCATTAATTCTGCTGATAATGTGTGTTGCACACAAGATTATTGAATTCCCTTTACTTAATGTTTTTCTAAAGCCCTGCAAAAGCCTGACTATGGGAACTGCCACACTGCACAAGCGGCAGCACTTGTATAGACAGCAATATAAATACCTTATTGTACTCTGCTCCTGTGAACTGCTGTATGAAGGCACACAGTGCCTCTGTCTCAGCCTCAGACTCTTTGCCTGGGGTCAGTTTGGCTCTGTAACTCTGAGGACCAAAACACAGTTTATGAAATACTAAAATGTATCATTATCAGCAATGATATATATAATATATATATATATATATATATATATATATATTGTCCTGACCTGCGTGTATGCTGCTACGTAAGAGTGTGAACCATCCAGCAAAAAGAGGCACTCCACAGCAGAGCCCTGCCTCTGCAGCTGAGAGCACATCTCAAAAGCCACACAGGCTCCAAACGAGTAGCCTGCCAGTCGATATGGCCCCTCTGGCAGGGCCTGTCTCAAGCAGGACACATAGTAAGTTGCCATTGACTGGATGCTGTCCAGAGGCGCAGCTGAAGGAAAATAGTGAAAAGAACAATATAAGAACATGAACAATGAAATTGACAAACAGGGTGATATGAGGGCAGACTGCACCTGTCGTGCACTGCAGGCCGTAGCATGGCATGCCCAGCTCAGAGGCCAGGGCCTTGAAGATGGACACAGTGCCCTCAATGGGATGGACCAGGAACAATGGCCGCTGCTGATTCTGCACTGAGTTTACTGCTGTCACTGTGGGGCCCTCAAGGTCCACCAGCATGCCACTAATGTCAGAGCCCAGCACAGACAGAAGCTCTCCCTTGGCTGCACCAGACACATCTGCAACATGGAATTAAGTCATGTTTAGCTTCACTGATCTTTTGGTTTTAAGAATTCTTGAAAAACTAGCTGGAGGACAATTTCACTCCAACTATGTGATATTACGTATTTGTGTCTGTTGTGTAAAAAGGCTTAAGAACACAGTAGTGGTTATAAGAAGTTAAGTAAAAACCTTTTGCTGTGGAGGATTTGCTGTTGGCTAGCTCACGCAGTTTGTTGATGGTGAGCAGGCGGATGTCCCTCATGGCCATAACAAGATCATAATCTCTCTCCAGTGTCTGACGAACCTCAACGCCCATGAGAGAGTCCAGGCCCAAGTCTGCCAAGGTGGCCTCAGCATTCAGGGTGCTCACATCACGCACGCCTTAACATGAAAGTGCTTAACAACTCTTTCCATTATGTCATACTATAAATAAAAATTATGTCATACCCAGAATGTGTGCTATGGCCTCCACGAGGTCAGCTCGACCCCCAGATTCGCCTTTGACCACCATGCGCTCTGCCAGCACAAAGCTGGACATGACAGGTTTCCCCAGGCACAGGAACAGGTCCAGCACTTCTAAACAGGAGTTGATGCGCTGAGGCAGAGTGCCCCCAATCACAGTATCGTTGTCTCCCATGGTCTCCAGCACCACGCCCACATCCCCGATGGCTCCCCACTGCACAGCCAGCCCGGGCAGACCATCCCACTGACGCTTCTCACACACGCGCTCCATTGCAGAGTTGGCATAGCCATAGTTACTTTGGCCTGCATTACCTCGGCCACAGCTCACAGAGGAGAAGACCACAAAGTGGCTCAGCTCTGGACAGCTTTTCCGTGTCACTCTGAGAAAAAAATAAAACCATATGCAGACACATCAGTATTGGCTTAGTCCTGGAGAAACAGTTTTTGAAAGCATCATACTTGTCTAAGTTCAGTGTTCCATCATATTTAGGTTTGTTGACTTCCATGAAGTGCTGAGGTGTTAGATTTTCTAACATGCCATCTCTGAGAACCTGAAGAGTCAGAAACAAAGAGTGTAAACACATACATCATATGCAGTAACATGGTTCATGTATATGGCCATTCCCTAACATGGATGCTTTCAAAATGGCATTATTTGATGTGGTTCTTTTCTTTGTATTCTAAAACCAATTAACAATGGTTTTATTAATTATTAATAAAACCATTATTAATCATTCATAATGGTTTTAATAATTAATAATTTGTGCGTGCCACACCAACCTTGGGCGGGTGCTTGTTGTTTCTTTATTAGCATTGACATGAACTTGTATGTGAAGCATTACCATGGCGAGGTGGAAGACCCCTCCCACTGGCCCCAGTCTGTGGGCCTCACTGATGAGCTGCTCTGTTCCTCTCAGAGTGGACACATCACATGTGGACACCAGCACCTCCACTCCCCGTGCCTTCCACTCCTGCACTCGCTTCATCTGGTACCCTGCACCCAGAGGGGACAATTCACAGGTTATTTAATACATCATAACATATTCTCAACATGTACTGTACATACCGATACAGTCTGTTCTTCTTTTACTATACTACCATTATACTATTTATGGAAGGGTTTAAGTCTTTAACAAAGTGAGTTCAGAGAGTATGGTCGTACCACTGCGAATGCCTGATCTGGAGGTCAGCACAATTTTACGGGCTCCTCTTTCCATGAGCCACTGAGCCAGCTCTAGTCCGAAGCCTCCCAGGCCTCCAGTGATGATGTACGAGAGGGAGGGTGGGCAAAACATCCTGCACATGGCAGGGAGAGTCACTGTTGGACTCTGCTCCTCACGGATCTGGATTTCAAACAAACACCTGATAATAAAGGCTTCACAACAATTGATACAGGCTATCTTTTTGAAATACTTTGCTTAGTTTACCTTGAGCACAACTTTGCCAATGTGCTTGCCCTGGGCCATGAATCTGAAAGCCTGCTCCACCTGGTTGTTCTCAAACACTGTGGTTTTTAAAGGTTTGACTACACCATCCAGAATGCCCTGCTGGAGAAGCTGGGACACCTCCTCCCACTCGGGGTTGCCCTCCTCAAACAGCGCATCCAGTAGTATACCATGAAAGGCCACATTCTTTAGGAACACAGCCATGCCTGAAAATTGATAATACATTTCTAATAAGACAAATATTCATATTTTTTAATAAGTTGACAGGTAAGGATATTTTATGGGTCTTTTCAATTACAAACAGATTTGTCCCTTTTCCAACAGAAAACCCCACAGGCACAATGTTCAGTTTAGACAAACCTAAAGGGGAGTTGTTGGACAAGTCGTATTTCCCGATCTCCAGGAAGCGTCCGTGGCGGGCGAGACAGCGGACACTCGCCTGAAGCTTCTCCTCTGCCAGCGAGTTCAGCACCACATTCACACCTTAGACACAAAAGACAACGTTCACAGACCTATATCCGACAACAGGAGCATAGCTCAAGCAGAAAGAGTCAGTCAGGAGGCAGTGAGAGGAACACACCTTTGCCCCCTGTGTGGAGGAGAACGTGCTGCTCAAATGACGTGTCCCTGGAGTTGGCAAAGCTTTTCTCAGAGAGCTGTGGAAACCGCTGCTGTAAATACGCCTTTTTCTCTGCTGAGCCTGCACAGTTGTATCAAGACTCAAATTAGATGCAAACCAAATGGAAAGTCGGAGCATAAGCTGTAAGCTGCTGCCACAACATGAATTTAGCTCCCAGAAAAAACCTCCTGCATACTCGATTGCATATTTTCAACATGTAAGTAATATGTTTCAAGCACTTTATACTTAACAGCTTTGTCAGATAGGAAGGGATGTAAGGGAAAAACGGAATAGAAATATATTGCGTGGATTTAGACTCATCACTTCTGCATTAGCAATGGATAAAAATACACTAGATTTAGATACTAACAGCACCTGTGGACTACGGTTTTTGCCACAAATTGCTGCATTTACAATACAAGTTGACAACGGCTTATTTAATTCACTCTACTACAAGGAAAGAAATCTGTTATCCCAGAATTAATTTCAATATGCAACATAAAAGGAACAAACTCCTAATAATAATAATAAAGAGGAACATCCGTACCGACGGTGGTGAAGACTTTGCACTTATGGCTCAGTGCTATGGCGATTGCAGCTTGTCCGACCCCCCCAGAGCCGGAGTGGATCAGAACACTGTCCCCCAGCCGCAGTCTGCCGCGCACTATCAGAGAGTAGTATGCCGTGGCATACACCACCGGCACAGAGGCGGCCTGCTCCAGAGTCCTGTCAAGAAATCGGTGTGAGGGTCAGATTTTGCCATTTTCACAAATACATTCTAAAGACAATAGCTTCTAATCTAATTTAATCTAATTTAACTGATGAACTCACCAATCAGAGGGAACACTCCAGAGGAAGCGCTTGTCTGCACTCACACATGTCGCCAGGCCATTTGCTGGGAGCAGGCCCATGACTCTCTGGCCACTTTGGTCTTCACCTGAGAACTCCATCCCCAGCAGGCACTGCTGAAGGGCTGCATCACCTATCGCAGTCCAAAAAACAGCCTTAGGAGGTTTCTCTTACAGCTACAATTCGTGCTCTTCTTATTGATAATACTAAAGTTATACCCGGAATTGCGTCTGGGGGCAGTTTTCCTGTGGCCAACATGATGTCTCTGAAGTTGAGAGAACTGTAGAAGACATTGCACAGCTCCGAGTTGGGGTTGGTGGGTTTGTAGTGCTTAAGGGGAGAGGCAATCCAGCGCAGAGAGGACAGGTCCCCTCGAGTCAGTACGTTTACATAGGCTTGCTGGGTTTGCTCCTCTCTCAGAGCTGAACACACACACACACAAGGCCCAGTTACACAAACTGTGATAGTCCATTCACAGCAGACTCATGGGACATACCATTGGTGAGAAGCTGGTGTCGGAAGGCACCCCACTCTCCATCTCTCCACACGTTCATGACCAGGTCTTTCTCCAGCAGTGACTGTATGGCTTTTTCAGATGGAATGAGGGCCGGAATCAAAGACGACTCATTCAGATTGGATGTAAAAGCACAGCTGAAGAGGAAATTATTAATTAATTAATATTATTATCTCTTTCAAAATAAGATGACACAAATGTAATCATTTTCATAAACTCTACCGAATTCGATTGCCACCAGATTCCTGGCGAAGGCAATTGACCAGTCCCACCACACCACAGTGCGGCTGAGAGGCAGTGAGCCAAATGGGACAGTCTGATGACTCAGACAACAGGGACTGCAAAGAAATGTGCTCATTACAATCAACTGCATAGCATTTTATGCAAACTACAAATATGTGAGAGAAAACGCACTTTGAGTCTCTCCACCCAGCTGTAAGTCATATCATCCACTGACAGAAATATTGGCTCCAGTGATGGGATGCGGCGTCGGCAAAGAACAGCGCAGAACCATAGCAGGATGTCTGTAAACTGATCAGGTCCAAAGAGGTCTCTGAAAAAACCTTTTCCCACTCAACCTGCAGAAGACCAGTCATGGTATTCAAGAACCTTGAAATATTTGTCCACATCCACGATAAAGCTCAAACAAAAACATTTGAAGGCTGGAACAGGAAACGTTGTCCCAACACAGTATGTCAGTTACATGTAATATACTGCAGTAGAATTGATAGTTTTTTCAAAGAACTTTGGCAAATAAGACCACACCATAGCATCACACTGCATTGAAAATGAAAATCTCGACTGACCTGTGAGAGCAGTACGTGCTGGGGCCCGCTTTCGGTTGGTTTCAACAGAAAGGCCATGATTTCACCCAGAGTACTCCCCTTCAGCAGCACGTGCAGCAGGATAAACCCTCCTGCTCTGGTGCCAGAAGCCAGGTTTGACAGAAGCTGCTTGGGGTCACACTGTAAAAGGTCCCAGTGGTTACACAGAAGTAGGTCAGCTGTCCCTGCTGAAGCGGGACCTGATCGAGGGTCCCACTGTGCAGAATCCACCCCAAGCTCCTCTAGAGTGTCACTGAAGGGGCTCAGGAGGTCGCTGTGGACCGCAGTGGCGGTGTACTCCACTTGTAACATGGGCTGGATATTGAGAATGACTAATGCCCGTTGGAAGAGCTGGCCTTCATCAGAGAATGCCTAAACAGGGAAAAAGATTAGAAACAAACTAGACCAATCCATATGGTGTATTTACTGTAGTTCAGCTCACCTCAGTCACCCTGAGCTTGCCGGGGCGGCTGTTTTCCAGCACTGTGTCCAGGCAGTGTCTAAAGGCAGGATCATTCACAAGGCCCTGGATCAGTGGATCATGGAGCAGACCGGACCTTTCCCTCTGAACCAGCTGCTGCATCTCAGACTCTAGGTTCCCATTCAGCTCCAGAGCACACAGAAGAGCCAGAAGCCGCAGCACACCCCCCTCAGAGGGTACAGAGCTGTACACAGGGCTGTCCGACACATCCTCTAATCCTGGGATGCTCAGAGCCATCCCATGAGGTTTCACCTTCAGCTGCAGGTTGTGGATCAAGTCTGAACATATACATTTGATTAATCATACATACAGTAATGGTCAAATTAATATTCATGTAAATATACTAAATAAATACTAAAAAGTAACTTTCCAAATAATATTATCTGAACCTATACTTCACATACTTTTGCTTATCTTCATCTGCTCTGCCAGCTGGTTATTCTCTTTCAGGCACCCTGTTTTGATGTAGGGGACAAAACCAAAGTCTTCCAGAGTGGGAGAGCTCTGCTGCTGGTGTCGCCGAGGGGCTACTGTAGCATGAAGCCCACTGATCTGGACTCCTCCAGCCACGATCACATCCACACAGTGGTCTACAGTGATGCCCACAGCTGAAGGCAGTTCACCACAATGTTAATGCTCAACATATTCCCAACACATTTTCTGAATACAATTTACAGAGCATAGGGAACTTTGAAGTCACTAACCCTGTTTATCATCGGCATATTGCCACAGGGTCTCCAGATGAGCTTGTGGGTTGATTCGAACAGAGCGGATCCTGGTAGGAAGACGCAGGCTGCGCCCAGGCAGGCCCAGCACTATCATCTGTAACATGGTGTCCAGGAAGACCACCCAGTTCCCTGACCACTGCAACGCCCCTTGGTCCCCTAACAGTCACAACACACAGGTGAAGTGTAAACATAAGCAGAGGAAGAAACAAAGAAGAATAAAAATTTATTATCTTACTGTATAGTACTTCTATACTATGAATGACTATTCATTATACAACATTACATTAGGTACACAAAAAGAAGGCCGCAGTGATGTTTTGTTATGTAAAGGCCAATAAGAACATTATGGATGGCTATAATTCTGGAACCTGAAACTTTATAACTGTTACCTGCGATGTTTGACTCTAAAATTCCCTGGAAGGTTTTTCCATAGTCGTAGCCCCGAAGTCTGAGCTCTTTATATATTTCAGGGGCCTTTAGCTTCAGTTTGGGGTCACTCTCCATGTCGTTGGCTGTCATTTCCTTGAGCCCCTGTGCATGAATCTCAGGATCCTCTGAAAGGCTCATCTTACCTAAAATCCCCAAAGATTACATTTATTATTCCCATAAAGTAGAACAGGTACCCAAAATGAGCTTAAATAAAGAAGTACATACCACTGACGGCCAGATTTCCACTCTCAGAGACCTCAAATCGATTAGAAGCTGACATGAGTCGCACCTCGAGCTGCACAGAGCCTGACAGGACACAGGACACAGAACACTTTGAGCACCAAACACTGTGGGCAGGTATGCAAGTTAAGTCAGGGATAGGGATTTGGAGTGGGAGAGACTAAAATAAAGAAAGACGAGGGTAAGAGCAACATGTTCTCACCACTCCGAGGCAGAATGGTGGCTCTGTGGATGGCAACATCTTCAAATGTAACAGGAGAGTGGTCCAGAACTGCCCCCAGGCTTTTCACCAAGGTTCGCCAGGCCAAGACCAAGTAACCAGTCGCAGGGTACAACACTCGACCATCAATGCAGTGGCCAAGTAAGTAATAGTCTGGAGACTCTGGGTTTATGTCTGTTCAGTAACAATAAAAGTGTTAAAAAACTATTATGGTAACATTTGTTAAAAGCCACTCATCTGCTGTACTTCACCGATGTTATAAACGATGGCAGAATTGGATGCGCCAGAGCTATAGGAGAAGTCCGAAGCCTTGGGGACATCCCAGGACTGGGCATGGTCCCACTCCAGCAGAGGTGAGATGAGAGGTGTGCTGGCAGGGACTGGGTATGGTGTGTGTGGGCTCAGCATGTTACAGTCCACATTGATCCTGAAACAGACAGAACATACACACCTGAACAAAGAGACACAAGATGCAGACGTGTCAAACACTCCTATCATGAAGGCTGACTGACCCGCTCATATAGATTTTGCCGATGCTGGAGAGGAAGAAGTCCAGGTTATTGCTGTGGCCTCGTTTCATCAGTGGAATGATGGAGCAGGTGTGTTTGAGGCTGCGCTTCAGGATAGCCTGTGTACACAGATACATTGACGACAAATGAGTTTGGAAAAGATTCAGCAGAAGATTTTAGGAAATAAGGCTCCACTTCTGTTTCACAATAATATTTATTTTCTTATGTAATAATTATATTGGAACCAATCTTGAGTTTCTAAACGCAGACTAGAGCCTAACATTTTGCGCTTAGTAGGAGTGCACTTTGAGATCTTGTAGTTCCTCGACTTTAAGTGGGAAGTACATGGGGTGGAGAAACACCTATGGCCAATGGCGGTGTTATGCACAATAGCCTTTTTGCCCCAACCAGACTCTGGGGCCGGAAAGGTGCGAGGGAGAGGGGTTGTGGGGGGTGAACATGTGCTTTTGTTTTGGTTGCGATTACAGCCGAACGAGTGCTGATCCACGCCACAGCAGAGACACAAACATTATTTAGCTTACGATGTGGTAATAAAGGCTTTAGTTTGACCTGTGAGAGCCTATAATGCTAAAGGAAGAAACATACGGCTGCATGATTTAATTGAGGAAATGAATGTGAGACTTCCATCAGACCGCTCTCAGTGCTGCTTGTAAACCATGCCTCAGTCGCCCTATAAGCAACGCCCTCTCGCAAGTGGCCACTGAGTTAGAGTTTGCGCTGTCATTGCGCCAGGCACAAGATCTGGCCCATTGTGTTTTTAAGAATGTTATAGGCTAGGCAATTTTTTGGTAGAGCACATTTTAAACAGACAGCAATCCCATGTGCTTCAGAAAGTTGCCATCACGCTTCTTCTTGTTAATGGTATGGGATAGATTTATTTCTAGTATTACAGAAATAAAGTGTGGTGTACCTGCAGCAGAGCATGAGGGGCGATCTCCAGCACCACTGCATCCTCTGGCACCATGCTCAGCCCTTCCTGGAACAGCACTGGGCTCACCAGGTTATTCACATGGTACTCAGCTGAGCTGGACAGGGCCAGAGGAGTGTCCCAGCTAGACTGAGGGATACTGGTACTGACCCAGCGAGGAGATCGCGGTCGCGGCTGTCTGATTACCTACACAAACACATCCCTGAATCAATGACACTAAAGAGAACAATAGCCAATGAGCAAAGTAAAGAGACTAAACCTTCTTCAAAGCAACTAGGAGTGCTGGAGCTATGGACGCCATGACGTACGAATGGAAGGCCACACCAGCACTGCGCACTTCTTTGGCAAACACTCCTTTGTCTTTCAGCTCCAGCACAAACTGGTGGACAGCATCCTAATGAACCAAACACAGCACACTTAACAACACATTTCAACACTTCCACAATCTCAAGTCTTCTCTCAAGATAAAGAGCATGAACCTGAGGCCCAGAGATGGTGACAGTATCCTCAGAGTTATGACAGGCTGGAACCACCCCCTGTGGACACTGGGCCTTACACTCTTCCCACGTCAGTCCTGTAACATACACAAAGGATTATGGGCCCGATCGTGTGTTTCTAAACGCAGACTATAGCACACCTTTTTGTGCTTAGTAGGTGTGCACTTTCAGATCTTGCAGAGCCAGTCCTGGCGCAATAAGTGGGCAGGACAGACTCGCCTGGCCAGTGGCGATGTTATGTAGAACAACAGGCTGAGTGCAGACTGGTACATACCTTGGCACAGTAGATCAGTGCCAAAGTAGGTACTTGGCACTGATCTAAGTATCTACCTTGGTACCCACCCCCCAAATATTTTTCTATAAACCACACACGTCTTCTTTTGCAAAAAAGTTTTGTCACAAGCCACTTTGTTTACATGTATGAAGTACATCATTTTATTGAGTCTTCATAAGTTTGTGGATACGCCATTATTGGAGATGTTTGACGCATCTTAGAGCAGCGGTTGATGTGTGACGCGGTGTAGCTACCAGGCCACTGCTGTCTCTGGTGCGCACTGGACACGCAGTTTTGGATATGATCAGAACTACAGGTGGACTGGGATACGAGGGACATCAGCTTTGCCTCTGTACTTCTCTGGGAAACATGTGGGAAATAGTATTTCTTCAGGGCTTTGCCAAAGTGGAATCATGTGATCTGACGACATCTGGCACACGGGTGAATTCCCTGGTGCATGTCATCTTAAAACTTTATTTAGGTGTAGTGTTGTGGCACTTGAAGGCATGTATGGTGTGTTTAAGAAAACTGTTAAGTAGCCGTTTTCGCGTTAGGGGTGTGCGCGCCGACCTCTTTTTTTAATAAGCAACTCCCTCTTGCCAGTGCGAGACATGCAAGATAACGTGTGCATTATTATTATTACAGTACAATACGGCTGCTTCACTAGCTGCTGCTGAAGCATGAAACATTATTTCAAATATACAACCTACCCACAGCAGCCATGCCTCCAGGAGGCAGATCAGCCTCTTTGATACAACGCCCTCTCCAGTATGCAGCCAGAATGGCTTCTTCATGACTGAGGGAACCGTCAGCGTAGCCACAGGCCAGCTCACCCACAGAGTGACCCACAATGCCATCTGGCTGCAGGCCCAGCTTGTTCAACAGGTCAATCTGGGCAATCTGAAAGAATAGTTAATCATCTATCATTAATGAAGCATTACTTGGGTCTTAAAATTATGTAAAATAAAAGCTGTTTTAAAATGTTAGTCTCAAAATGTTTTTTCATCCTTCAGCTACATAGAGGCCCCTGAATATTAATTGGTTTTATGAATTATACTGTATAATAAAATGATTTAAAACAAAGCTACAGTAGTTAATACAGTTATAGTTTCACATTCTGTACTTTTTTATCATCACCTCATACTAAAATGTTTTACCTGAATAGCTGCAAGGCCGACAAAGGCATTGGCCGTGTCTTCAAAAGTGTCGTCTGTGGCTTCCATGAGCATCTGTGATACTACCAGACCCGTGTCCTTCAGGGCTGTGTCTGAGCGTAGGATGGAGGCTCTGAAGTCAGGCAGCTGCATGAGACTGCGGCCCATCCCGGCCCACTGGGTCCCCATACCTGCAACCAGGGACACCATTAATATGTATGTAATATGTGACATATCTGACTTTGGAAGATTCTACTGTTGCGGCAGATGCAATGCATGACAAAAAGCCTTTATTCAGTGTTTAAATAAACAAAAATAGCAAGGTATACACTGAGTGTTATACAGGATGCCGGTTTTGGTCTCTGGGCCTGACGTTGCCTACCCCTGCTCTATAGCATTTCATAACAAAACTAAATGTGTTAGCAGTATTATGCTATTAAATATATCACAACATCCAGCTCCAAAAGGACTTTAAGGTCATACCTGAACAGATGAACCATAGCTGCCGGGGGGCTGCCTGTGCCATCTGAACCTCGCTGATGTTCTGCTCAGAGCCCAGTACAGTGTAGCCTCTGAAGGGCATCCCGGGGGCAGAGGAAATGTCTGTGAGTAGAGAGAGAAAGCTGTGGTTCTCTGAATGCTCCTGGGCTGTCTGCAGCAGGGTCTTGACAGCTCCCTCAGTGCGGCCACATGCTGGAACCACCCGCGCCACACACTCCACGCGCTCTGCTTTCCTACAGTCGTTCGGCCGAAGAATCACATGGACATTCGAGCCTCCAAATCCAAACGAGTTGATACCCACAATCCCACCTCGGACCGGGATGGGCTGGTCCACTACCCGGACTCTGCCGTCTGTCAGAGCGGGAATGTCAGGGTTAGGATCTGTGTAGTGTAGATTTGGGGCCCATACTCCTCTCTCCATAGACAGCACCACCTGTACGGAAAAACATAAGATCAAAATATTACAGAAAAATGCTATGTGTGGTAACACTTTAGATTACAGCCCGGGAAATACAGGAAACCAAAAAGTAATTACATATTAAAGTGCAAGATTTGTTCAAGGAGTATAAGGTGTACAACATGGTGTACGTATAACAAAAGCGTACAAGGTGTAACAAAGCTGTATATAGCTTCTCACTTTATTACAGCCCACGCTAACGTGAAGTACATTAGGAATGGTGTATTTGCTCATTAGTTATGCAGTAATTTTCCCTTGTTACACCTCGTTACTCTTTATTTTTCTCTGTTCCCTCTTTTTTCTTGTAGGTACACACCATAGTGTCTCACTTATATCTATATCACAGACCTCACCCACATTAGCGCATTAGTTATGCGGTCAATTTATGAAACTAATAAAGCTGGCACATCTGTGTGACGGCCAAAACATCTGGAACTACAAGTTGTACACCTTTGTTACACTTTGTCCCCCTTGTTACACTTTATTAAACCTCGCACTTTAATGTGTAATTACCAGAGGTGGGAGACTCAAGTCACATGACTTGACTCAGTCAGACTCCAGTCTCAATTTTCGGGACTTGAGACTTACTTGACCAAAGTTCTAAAAAGACTTGACTTGACTTGGGACTTGCTGTTTGTGACTTGAGACTTAACTTGGACTTGAGGCCATTGACTCTCAATGACTTACTGTAACTTCATAGTTATTATTTATTTGAGTGAAACTGTTTGTTATGTTTACATATGGTAATTAGCCACATGCTTTTTGGCTTCCATACAGAGTGCATCTAATCAATACAGCGCGAAAAGGCAGAAGAAAATACGACGTGTTTCTTTGGATGCATTAAAAGTTTTCTACAGTGAGTGAAGAGGTGAAGATTCATAGAAATTTATTAAGGACAGGAAAACGTTCAAAACAATGGACTAAAGCTACAGCACAGACAGGAGCTTCCAGAACGACGATGCGTGAGAGCTGGATTAATGACAGAAATCTTGGGGGCTCTTCGGTGTTTTAAGGCGTGCTCTCAAGTTACAGAATTTAGAGGCTATTTTCCGCAGCCACACAGAGCCCAGTGACAGCGGGACTGAAAGCTGTGCGGAATCTACTTTGAGCAGGGGCGAATCCGAGTATACAGGGGCTGGGGCATTACAGGGGAACCACTGACAGAAAAACTGCCAGAAACTAACAATAATAAAAATATTATTTTTATATTTATATTCCAGACTGCAGGGAAAAGCAGCTCATGTTTAAAAGACTATTTCCATTTTTCAAATGCTGTCCCAGTAATTTTGTACATAGACTGGAGCATTTATAATATATATATATATTTTTTTGTAGCGATTTGAATATTAAGTAGACTTTAAATCCAAATCCATTCGATTAAAAAAAAAAAAGATTTTAGCCTTAATTTTCAAAATCGCTAAATCTTGAGAAAGCACTTTATATTTTCAAGTAGATTAAACACACTTTGAAAAGAAGTGTGTTGCAAACGCTGACATTTGCAACTTGAGGTGACTTGCTGGCTAAAGAAAGACTTGACCCCATGACCAACTGACTTGGACTTGCTTGGGACTTGGACCTTCACGACTTGGACTTGACTCGAGACTTGCATTTAGTGACTTACTCCCACCTCTGGTAATTATCTGTACCTACATGTGGAATGACTAATTCTTGTTCCCTGTACCTACACGTGGAACTCGCAGGCTGTAATCTAAAGTGTTACCCTTTGTGTATCATAATCATAATCATAATCATCATCATCATTATTATTATTATTATACAGTATGTGCTATGGAAAGATGTTCATTTTGTAAACTACATTAATTCCATTTAAAAATCCTCAGTTGGAAACCCATGTTGCTTTATTCCTATGCTGTAATAATCTGCTTGGTCAAAGTTTGAATACTATTATTTGTTGGCAAACGTTAATCTGTATGTATGGCGCTTTTGTTTGTAACAAAAGAAGGACTTACTTGTTCTTTTTTTAAAACAGGATAGTGTATGGCAGACGTGTGATAGTAGATGAGTGACATTTTTTGATTGTTAGTGTCACATACCTTCGCCAGTGCAGCTAAACCTGAGGCTGGTTCAGGGTGGCCCATGTTGGACTTGGTGGAGCCAATGAGTAAAGGTTCTGTTCTTTTATGACAAAACACACCAACAATGCCATTCAATTCCTGTGGGTCACCAACCTGTAATGACAATAATAATGATATGGTGCAATAGAAAATATAGTATTCAATTGTACAGTCTATAATATGTGATGTTTACAAGTTTCAAGTATTATCAAGCAGAGTAACTGGTTTCTCTTGCGTTGTGTGAAGAGTGATAACGAGCTGGCGGTTGTGCATATATTACCTTAGTGCCAGTGCCATGTGCCTCAATGTACTCCACTTGTTCTGGGCTAATTCTGGCCTCCTTGTAAAGCGCGCTCACAAGCCTCTGCTGCATCTGCCCTGAAGGGAACGTCACCCCTGACAGAGAACCAGGTCAACAGCGTCAGCTCAAATACTGTCTACCTCCCAGATGTTTTAGACAAGGCACTTACCCTGTTCTTTGAAGCCGTCCGTATTGTTTCCAGCATTGACCACAGTGGCATAGATTCTCTTTGCTGCTGAGCGCTTGGTTATGAGCACGGCTACTGCTGCTTCTGAGCGGCAGTATCCATTTCCTGAGAATAGGAAAAACACTGTTGGAACTATTGCTGTGTGTTCATTAATTCGACACAACACAATCATGGTTATTTCAGTAATAATCAGAGGACCATGGCTCATTGTTCACAGGAGTCTTTTACAGATTATGCATTAGGGTATGACTATTTAGTCATATTCTTATTAAATTAGATTCTACTTCTATCAAAAGTGTAAGACTGGCATTGTGAGTTCAGGATATTTTATCATCTGTGATTTACCTGAGGCATCAAAAGACTTGCAGGTTCCATCTGGACTGAGCATACCCAGTTTCATAAACTGTACTGAGGTGGTGGGTTTAAGTAGCAGGTTGACTCCTCCAACAAGTGCAGCTTCACAATGGCCCAAGCGAATAGCGTGAAAGGCATTTTCTAACGCCAACAAGCTAGAGGAGCATGCTGTGTCAATGGCTGTGCTAGGACCTGGACAGGAGAAAAAAAGATTAGCCTGGTCTTTGCAGATGCAAAATATTATTAAACATACTTTAGTCCGTACCACTGAAGTCAAAGTAGTAGGAGAGTCGGTTAGCCAGCATCGCTCGCTGGCAGCCAGTCATACTGTAGCCCAGCAGCTCCTCTGGGTCTCTACTTAAGGCCTCGGCCGCCTCAGAAGCGCTCACCCCAATGTACACACCGGTTTTAGTTCCCCGCAGTGTGGCCGGGTTCACCCCTGAACAGCAATTATCATTATCATCATGTTTTTGTTTGATTTAATTAAAAATGTTAACAAAACTGTTTATAAAATAATGTCCCATACAATAAAGGAGAAGTTAGGGAAGGCAGAGCATATAAAGAGGTCTTTCAGGCAGCAAAGCGACTGCGAGCTGCATATTAGCTGTTAATTACCTGCATCTACAATGGCCTCATAGGCCACTTCCAGCATCAGACGCAGCTGAGGGTCCATGGTGTTGGCCTGTTTTGGGTGAACTCCAAAAAATGCTGCATCAAAGTGGCTGATGTCCTTCAATTTTCCATTTCTCCGTGGAAGGCCATACAAACCTGCAGAGCATAAATTGAGACATTTCTGTTAGAACAAACAAGGATTATTAATACACCACCAGTAGCACTGCTCTGAGCAGTTCACATAATTAAATGTGAAACTAATGTATAAAAAAAAAACGACTCAAGATTTAAAACCTAGTCTGCAGGATTTCACTCTTGGAAGAAGAATGAAAGCCTGAGCTCTTCACAATAACAGTTGTGTTGTCAGGCCTTGACTGTTAATGTGTTTTACAGTTTGACCTCTCTATTACAGTTCTATGAAAGACTTATAGAATACACATGTGGAAGTGCTCTGACCTGGCTCCCAGCGCCTGTTGTCCTCTGTCACCATGTCCACGCTGCTGAGCAGGTTTTCCCAGAACTCCTCCAGGTTGTTGGACTCAGGCAGACGGCCTGATATCCCAGCTATGACAATATCCTCCATCTCAACATCAAAACAATAAATTAGTATCAGCCATTTGTTCATCGCCAAAACAACAATGAAATTGAACCAAACCTACAAAGGGCAGGATGACATGATTAAAACTAAAGATAAGATAAACTTCAATAAAACATCACTGACCAACAATAGGCACATTTAGCTGTGCACTTAGTAGGATATAATAAACACTGTAATTTTTCCCCATTAGCTAAATTCTGAGAAAAAAATTATCTGGAAGCAATGGACAAATGAGACTTTACATGGACCTGATCATTGATGGGCGGGGCTGGGAATCAACACCCAGTCCACGTTCATGTTTTTTCATCAAAAATGTCAAAAAGGGAATAGTGGAGGTCAAGAAAGTCCGGGACAGTGTACACAATGACAGAAATGTGGAGCATGGAGTAATGACTTTTATTGCAAATTTTAACATTAATATAATTTCCATTCATCATAATTATCAATCATACAATCCTATCAAAGATGCCATCAAAGGTCTACACTCACTGTGCCCTCAATTTTATTTTTCATCAAGTAATAGCCTACAGGTTAGTGCCTAAAATTAACATTATAATCAATTAAAGTAAATGTTTGCAGAAATAATTATAAACTGTTTCTATAGAGCTAATGATCCTTCTGGGGCGCAGAAGCAGCATAGTGCACGGAGGCGCAACAGGACCAAGAACAATACTGTAAGGACTGAGTCATTTCTGCCGGTCAGATGATGCTGATGAAGCTTGGCCAGAGGAGGCCGGCCCTCACACCTGTCACAGATCTGACTGATCTGGTTCTGTAAATCACATGAACTGGTTCTGTCACATTTCTTGAACTGATCAATGCAATAAAGCGTTCTCCTCCAGCATAAGGCACAGGAATTACGCACGCACGCAACATGACAAGATCTGGCTTGTCACAATCCTACGTTGACACCCGCATGGCACCGGCACTTTCTTCCGTGTTAAAATGATAGGACCATTATTACCAACATTCAATGCCAGTTGCTTTCGAGGAAAAATAGGGAAACAAAGAAAAATATAGTCTATGCATATTCTGAATCTAATTGAACCGTCTCCATCACACCGGCGGCCACATTGACAACACGCTAAAGGCAGAGCAGTCATCCTCATCGAATATGCATATAATATACTTTGTGTCGCAGCCAACTTACTGTTATTGAAAAGCACCCGGTGTCCGGTGTGTCCTGTTACTTAAGTTATCTAATCTCCCTTTTAGCATGCAGTGTTCCGGATGGTGCCTTAAGTTCGTGAGAGCGGATCACGGAGACGGTCCGTGATAACGCAGTCAGGAGGTTGACGTCAGCCGTGCTGCCTCATTGAATGTGTTCTTGTTGGGAGATTTTAAATGAGTAAGTCCGGTCTGGGCCACGCCACATGGGCTGACAGCTTCGCTCGGTAGTGCAGTCCAATGAGAGCAGAGGCAAGGCTTTGGGATGCGGAGGGCGCCCCTGATTCGCTGGCTGCGCCTGTAGACTGTCAAGAGAAAGGAAGTGTTTCGGCACGGGGTTACTACAGTTCAAGTGTACTTCGGTAATAGGATTCAGTTTTGGTTTGCTTCTTAAAATGTATCGGTTTTACATGATACATAGTCAATGGCCAAGCAGGAAACGAATGACGCACTGTTCCTACATAAACACGAGTAGCTACGGCCAAATCTTTAATCTAAGAGGTAGATGCTACCAAAAATATGTGTGGAGCCGATGCGCCCATGTCTCTGTCATCTAGACTTGCTGTGTTTACATGGAATCACGTTTAGATAAACTCTTGAAAACAGTTGCCAGCATTGCGTAACTTTATCTTCTGTGAGCGCAGCAGACACACGTGTTATTACAATGTGCTTCACCCCGACTGACAGCTCAGCAGTCCAATAAAAAGGCAGGGGTGTGAGTGACAGTCCAATGACGGTATGAGAGCTTTCTTCACTGTGTAAGGTGATTAAGAGGCGGGATTTTATTGGGACACCCTGCGGGGTTACTGTGGTTCATGTGTGCAATTCCTACTGACCTACTGATGCGCATGAAGTGCGACGTGACCTGGATCATCGCTCAAACATGCAGTGCAGCCTCCCCTCCCCAAAATTGAAGCAAACGACACAATACCTTAACGTGACAAAAGATTTGACCCCATTTCAGTCAGCTACCGTTTATTTACAATGAAAAATATAGAATTAACCCATACACATAATTTTAAATGAAAAAGACATCACCAATCTTGTTTACACCATGCCGAACAATGAGAACGCCGCCATAAATCACACAAAAGTGATGTTAGAATCCCCATTTGTGTGTTTCTCTTGCACTGAAAACTTTAATCCAGTGCTTAATCTTTGATGTTATAGTTTCTGATTCTCGCTGATTGAGTGAACTTGCCAGGCTTTTTCAGTTGCCCTCTCTTCTGTTGAGGCTTGGCTGTGGACTTCTTGTGGACCGGAGCCCCAACGCCACTCACCTCCATCTGTGTTTCACCAGTGTCCGGTCCCAAGGGGAGGACCTTAGGTGGGACTTCTGCATCTTTAGAGAGATCTGCTGAGAAGTCTTAAGAGAAAAGGGGGTATGAGGTGTTAATCGTGGTATATTAATACAAAACAGTGCATTTAAAATGTACTTTTAAATTTAAAAAATACCAAAATCCTTCAGTTCTGTTATTATCTATTTTAATCAGCCACAAAATTATTCTTTCTTTCTTTATTAACTTATTCTAGGTTATACATGGCTTAGTAATTATTTTTATTCTGATATTTGGTCCATTTTTGTTCTGGTTTAGTCATAATAATCTGAAGTGTTCCTAATGGCTTCATGTGTTGCTGAAATACCTTCGTTAGATTCTTTAAAAAAGAGACTTTGAAACAACTTCTTCCAAGTGTTCGGCTCACCATTGTTATTCTAATACTTTCAACATACAGAATAAAGATACTTTTCATAGAATTTCACAAAGAGGTTTAAAATGGGGAAAGTATTGGTGGTGCACCCCGGGATGATAATACAAAGATTGTTTAATGTTTGTTTGTTTGTTTATTGGTTTATTTGGTAGGGACAGTGCAAGTTAATGAACAAGCCACACCGGATTGTAGCCTTGGGCTAATTTCCATCCGTCGTCCCCCATGCGCACTCTCAAACACACTCACATTCATCCTGGCCTATTGTACATGTTTTTAGTGGTAGGGGAAACCGGAGTACCCGGAGGAAACCTACGCAGACACGGGGAGAACATGCAAACTCCACACAGAAAGGCCCCGGCCTTGGTGGGAATCGAACCTGGACCTTCTAGCTGTGAAGCACGAGCGCTAACCACTGTACTACCGTGCCGCCCACATAATTTGTACCAACAGCAGACATGTGTCATTAGTGAAATTACCTTGCAAATGCCCCTGGTCCAGCTGAGCCCAGAGGGCACTGAGTGAGGGGAGTGAGTGTTCAGACTGTCGGTGAGCTTGGAGCAGTCGTGAGCAGTTCTGAGGTGAACTCTGCAAAATGTAAACACAATTATACTAATGCTGCCATCAGAACAGTGCTGTTTAAGATCTACAGTATGACTTTAACAGCTTTTAATGCAGATGTGAATGAAGTACCAGTGTTGGTAGATGCGCCTGGCCCACAGACTCGCTTAGCCCTTTATGACCGTCCTCCTCAGACTTCAGGCCGTCTGTAGACCGATGGATTGTGTGGTTTGCAGTGATCTTGTGACTCTGAGATTGAGCAGCGTTAACCTGAGCTCGCAGGCGGTTACAGAGCTCAA
This sequence comes from Neogobius melanostomus, assembly GCA_007210695.1. Taxonomy (NCBI): domain Eukaryota; kingdom Metazoa; phylum Chordata; class Actinopteri; order Gobiiformes; family Gobiidae; genus Neogobius; species Neogobius melanostomus. The sequence continues at coordinate 2,205,129 of VHKM01000299.1, read as the reverse complement.
TTAACTGTTGCCGATCTCTGTTTAAACGTGCTATACACGAGGCAGCTTGCTTCAGTCTGGAGCGCCACTGTGCCACTGCTGAGTTTATGCTGACACGCCCACAAGAGCACACAGAGGGCTTCTGAGGTTGAGAAAATGAAAGGAGAAAATATATTAATGGTTTTGCAGATGGAGTTCAGAATTCATTAATAATTGAATAGAGAAATGGGATGTGGCCCTGTATTAACGCCTGACTGTAAGAACCCATAATTACTTACCTTTTCTTTAACTCTGGTGATGTTTGTTTCCAAATGTTGTACATCTTCTTTGTTTGAAACATGAACCTCTTTATGTTCAACATTTTCTTAAAAAAAAAAAAAAAAAAACATAATTCAATAATCTGTATAGATCTGTATACATTACTTTACAACAAAAGGGGAAACAAATATTCAAGAACTGTTTGTTGTCATTGTTCTGTGAACTCTGGGCTATGAGCTCTGAACTGGAAATGGTGGAATGAACAAAACTGACAAAGGGACATAACAGTTTATTGGGGAACACCGACACTGACACCTGCATCTGCAGATTCTCACTCATCAAAACAAGGCATTAAGGTATTAAGGAACTGGATAAATTAAAGAAAATATTATTGATATAAAACAGGACAGAAGTGGGATATGTTCAGAGAGGTGAGGGGAAGAGAAGATGCTGTTGATAGAGAGGTGATCCATAAAAGAGAAACAGTTGGGAATAAAATAGATATTAAAAAAGACAAAAAGACAGTATAGGCCTGATGTGACATGTGTGAGGTTTTTGTCATAATGATCCCACCTGAAAGGCAGTGTTGAGGTGGAGGAGTGTTGCGGCTTAGCTCTTCCATTTGTTTCCTCATCTCACTCACCACAGACTGTAGCCTAAAGTTCTGTTCCTGTAAAACAGCCAGTTCCTCTGAAGCCAGGGGCCCAGTGGCTGGGATGCACCCCTGCAAACATCAGAGATTTTGTGATATTTTAGGAATTTTCCTATTATATAATGCAATGAAAGAACACACAGATACTACATCTCCTGACTATCTCTACGGCTCTCACCTGTAAGGCCTGATCCCGCTCCTTTGTGACACACTGCAGTAACACTGTTAGCTGCTGTAGTTGGTCCTTTGTTTCCATTAACTCGGCATTCACCTAAAATTACACAGAATACATTTAATTTAGCCAAATAATAAAGAAACTAGCACAGAACACAAGACAATAGAAAGGAACTGTCTTGTGTGATCCCTGGGTTGGGAACAAGATTCATGCTGTGACAGAGGGACAATAATTAGAAAAGTATGGTAAAGGTAAACCTTTCATACTAATTTATAATATAAGCTCATAGGCATCAGAAGCACTAGCCTGGCCAGTCAGATTTGTCTTTTCAGGTTCAAGGTAGGAGAAGTGGCTTGTCATGCTAACTGGTCTTGAACATTCCATCTTCCCCTACCTCCCTTCGGGGAGACGACTGCGGAGCCTGAAAACTCAGACCTCTCGTTTCAGAGAGTTTTTATCCTCAGGCGATGAGGCTCATGAACATTAGCCTAAAGGGGAGCTGAGGTTTTTGTGTTTGCTGTTGGTATTCTTTGTTTGTATTCTATTGATGTTTTTATATGTAGATTTGTTTTCTTGTTCTCTTTCTTGTTTTCTTGAAGAGAGTGCCAGGGCTAAACTCTTTTCATTGCTTTTGGTACCTTGTACTTGACACATATGATAAATAAATTAAGCTTGAACTAACTAGTAACTCTGAGAAGGACCTTTAGCAAAGACGTTCTGTGCCTAGAAAGTTAATGTTTCTCAAACAGAGATTCTCCATCTCCTGAATTCAAATAACGATGTTCATTGCTGAGGTGATGCTGTGGGGCACTCGCCTTCTCTCTGGCTGCAGTCAGCTCTTGAATCAGCCCCTCATGCTCCCAATAATGTTTGCTTTGACTGTCCTCACAGTTTTTCTGCCACTCCAGCTCCTTCTGAACCAGTTTCTGCTCCAGGTGTTTCTCTCGCTCCAAACTTGCACTCAGCTGTTTCTTGTATCTGCAAACCAACACAGAGAGTTCAGTCTCCTCCTTATTTGCTCAGCACTCAGTCACGGATTGCCTCCAATATCACTTCACAAAGTTCTTATTGTTGCTCCAAGAAGAAAATGACACAGGGCATTTCACTCCTGTCTAACCGGTCTATGATGTCCTCTCTCTCCTGCAGTTGCTGCTGGTGTTGTGTTTTCATGGACATGGCTTGAGCAGACAGTGTGTCCATTTCAGTCTGCAGTTTGGCGATGGCTTTGTCCACCTCCTTGAGCTGCTCTTCGTAGCTCACACCCATGTGTCTGCCCAAACAAGCAACAGTTAACAAGCACTGATGATGCAGCACGCTAGACAACTCAATATGTGAGGAACCCAATCATACCTTTGGTCGTCGTCATGACTCAGGCTGTTGTTTTCTTGGACTCTCAGCTGACTTTTCATCTTTTGATGAATTTTCTCTGAAGTTTCTGTCTGGAAAAAGAGTAATATGTTCTTTCACCACATTAAAGATAAGACAAGGGATATGACAAAAGTTCTTCTGCCATAATCTGCAGACGTTTCGCAACACAATTTTTCAAAATGGAAAGCTCTTGTACAACTGGAACCTCACATAAACATTAGAGATTTGAGTTGGTAGTACATTTAAATGAGAATTATGGTTTCCGAAAAAATTTGTTAAAATCGCTGTGGACACACATTTCCCGACTGTACCTTACTCTGCCGGGCCGGTGGTCTTTTCTGCTCCAGGATGCTTCTGGCATCAAAGGGGGGAAAACATGTTCATAAGTAATGAGCCATGCAACTGTATTTTATTTTCTATCTCAAAAACTAACAGCGAAACACAGCCACTGACCTCTAGTGGCTAAACTGCTCACTACCTGTGGCTGTAGCATCATGTTTAGTGAAATGCTTTAGAAATAACACTGAGGCTCCTTAGACACACATGAGAATGACAGATGGACCTTTTGTAGTGGCAGTCTCCACTGGTGACAAACTCATATCTGTGCAGCTCTTGATCCCGCTCTGCCAGAACATCCAAGTTAAACCTGAACTCTTCTCTGAGCTTTTGGAATTGTGTCCTGAAAACAAGAAAGAAAAAACATCAGTCACCACATGGATGTAAGTCTTCTCTAACCTATGCTCTATTGTTCTGTCCTTTTGAAAATGTTTAAGGGGTAAATTATCCTCATGTCTTTCTATGGCTTCACCGAGCGCAAAGCATGCTGGTCCAGGTTAAAGGTCAGGACTACCCAGCTCGTATCCCAAACTGTGTACATGACTGTGACACAGATATTGATTATATTAAGCGTTGAAAATCGATGTTTTAAAAGAATTTTGAAAGAAACGGAAACACATTGTTACTGGGGAGAGAAAAAGAACTTGTTGCCCTTGCTAAACCAATAAATAAATAAAAAGAACAATTTGTATTCTCGGCCTCCCCGATCTGAACCCGAGTGGTGTTCTGTTATTGGACTTCTGTGCTAGTCACGGTTTGTCCATAACGAACACCATGTTCGAGCACAAGGGTGTCCATAAGTGCACGTGGCACCAGGACACCCTAGACAGGAGGTCGATGATCGACTTTGTAGTTGTGTCATCTGATCTCCAGCCGCGTGTCTCGGACACTCGGGTGAGGAGAGGGGCCAAGCTGTCAACTGATCACCACCTGGTGGTGAGCTGGATCCGCTGGCAGGGGAGGAAGCCGGTCAGACCTGGCAGGCCTAAACATGTTGTGAGGGTCTGTTGGGAATGTTTGGTGGATCCCTCTGTTAGTAGGGTCTTCAACTCCCACCTCCGGAAGAGCTTCACCCAGATTCCGAGGGAGGTTGGAGACATGGAGTCCGAGTGGACCATGTTCTCCTCCTCCCGTGTCGATGCGGCTACCCGTAGTTGTGACCGTAAGGTCTCTGGTGCCTGTCGCAGCGGCAATCCCCGAACCCGGTGGTGGCGCCCGGAAGTAAGGGATGCCGTCAAGCTGAAGAAGGAGTCCTACCTGGCCTTGTTGGCTTGTGGGACTCTGGAGGCAGCTGAGAGGTACCGGCAGGCCAAGCGTGCTGCAGCTCGTGCGGTCACAGAGGCAAAAACTCGGGTCTGGGAGGAGTTCGGAGAAGCCATGGAGGAGGACTATCGGTCGGCCTCGAAGAGATTCTGGCAAACCATCCGGCGCCTCAGGAGGGGGAAGCAGTGCTTCACCAACACTGTTTACAGTGCGGGCGTGGAGGTGCTGACCTCGACTGGGGATGTGGTCGGGCGGTGGAAGGAGTACTTCGAGGATCTCCTCAATCCCACCGTCACGTCTTCCAATGAGGAGGCAGAGGCTGGGGACTCGGAGGGGGGCTCGCCCATCACCCAAGCTGAAGTCACCGAGGTGGTTAGAAAGCTCCTTGGTGGCAAGGCCCCGGGGGTGGATGAGATTCGTCCTGAGTACCTTAAGTCTCTGGATGTTGTAGGGCTGTCTTGGCTGACACGTCTCTGCAACATCACGTGGCGGTCGGGGACAGTGCCCCTGGATTGGCAGACCAGGCTGGTGGTCCTCCTTTAAGAAGGGGGATCGGAGGGTGTGCTCCAATAAGCCCAATGCCCATCTCGGCTCGCCCGTTGCATTATGGGTAATGGAATGTCTTTTGGCTACCAAACAATAATGATAGTTAGCGTAAAGCAATGAAGAAAGCTCTGATTTGGACCGTTTTAACCACTGAAAAGTTGATGATTTAAAGCATTTTTGTCGTCGCCATGGAGCCTGTTACAATATTAACTTAAAGTCTATTTTTACAACCGGGGCCGCGTACGGAGATAGACAGAAATGAAACTGCCATTCATACAAAGAGATGCTGTTAAAAATGACGACCAGTCCTTGTTCATATAGTTGGAATAACTATGTCAGAAAAACATTTCTGACCCTTGAAGGCGACTGTTGGACAAAGTCCAGGCTCTGAAACTGTGGCCTCATGTCGCCGATATTCACATTTAAACTGAAATGAGAAATAAATACATAGAATCCCTCTTTTTTTTTGTCAATAAGGAGGTGGACAGTAGACGAAATCTTTTTCTTAATTGTAACCAGAGAGATCCACATACACACATAGGCTATGCCATCTAAATGTACTTTTTTTTTTTTTTTTTTTTTTACGAGTGATCTGATGGTGTACAACATAGCTAATCGGTCGCTAATTTGACAGACGGAAATTTACCCACTGTATTTAACATCAACACCATTTTGGAACTTTTCCCTGTGATTACAAGACGAATTCAAATGATTTAAAAAGTAAGGGTGTCTGTGTCGGGCTGATCCCAGGTCCTGTCGTTCCCCTGTCGCGATGGTCCGCTCCTGCTTACGGAGCCGCCGCCCTGACTTTTCCCTCGCTTTCAAGATATTGACAACTTAAATATTTGCAAGAAATGTCACTTGAGACGTATAGTCTGTAAACCAATGCCCGTAAGCCTTATAGTTCACGGTTATGGCTCAATATACTTCAGTGTTCACGCTCCGCTACCTGAACTCGCTCACACATTTCAATGGCGGAGTGGTTTGTTTGGTAGCCGAAATTAGGAGCCTGATTGACTCACGCATGCGCAGTCGAGATGGGCATTGGGCTTATTACAGAGGGATCACACTCCTCAGCCTCCTTGGTAAGGTCTACTCCAGGGTGCTGGAGAGGAGGATCCGGCCGATAGTCGAACCTTGGATTCAGGAGGAACAATGCGATTTCCGTCCTGGTCGTGGAACACTGGACCAGCTCTATACCCTTCATCGGGTGCTCGAGGGTTTGTGGGAGTTCGCCCAACCAGCCCACATGTGCTTTGTGGATCTGGAGAAAGCGTTCGACCGTGTCCCTCGTGGTGCCCTGTGGGGGGTGCTCCGGGAGTATAGGGTCCGGGACCCTCTACTAAGAGCTGTCCCTTCCCTGTATAACCGCAGCAGGAGCTTGGTTCGCATTGCCGGCAGTAAGTCAGACCTGTTCCCGGTGCGTGTTGGTCTCCGCAGGGCTGCCCTTTGTCACCGGTTCTGTTCATTACTTTTATGGACAGAATTTCTAGGCGCAGCCAGGGACCGCAGGGTGTCCGGTTTGGGAACCTCAGGATCTCATCTCTGCTGTTTGCAGACGATGTTGTTCTATTGGCTTCATCAAATCAGGACCTTCAGCTGCACTGGGGCGGTTTGCAGCCGAGTGTGAAGCGGCCGGGATGAGGATCAGCACCTCCAAATCTGAGGCCATGGTTCTCCACCGGAAAAAGGTGGCTTCCCTGCTTCAGGTCGGTGGAGAGTCCTTACCTCAAGTGGAGGAGTTCAAGTATCTCGGGGTCTTGTTCACGAGTGAGGGACGGATGGAGCGTGAGATTGATAGACGGATCGGTGCGGCGTCAGCAGTGATGCGGTCGCTGTATCGGACTGTTGAAGAGGGAGCGGAGTCGGGGGCAAAGCTCTCGATTTACCGATCGATCTACGTTCCCACCCTCACCTATGGTCATGAGATCTGGGTAATGACCGAAAGGACAAGATGCGAATACAAGCGGCCGAAATGAGTTTCCTTCGCAGGGTGGCTGGGCGCACCCTCCGAGATCGTGTGAGGAGCTCAGTTACCCGGGAGGGAGATATGGCCTAAAATCTATATCGCGATATAAAAAGAAATATCACGATAACGATATATTTGACGATATAATTGACAATGGACAACATTGTCAACGATGGTTCAAAATCACAGCCTTACGCCTACTGGGAAGATTAATTCAGTGATATTATCTTCTTTTATTTTTACGGCATACTCATTTCCTCGCAAATATGATCTACTCAAGCAGTTTACATCCTTCATTTCATTTGACTTTTAAAGCACCTGTCCCCGTGTTCTACTGTCAGTGTTTATGCTGCTCTGATGGAGCTGAGCGTAACATCAATTATATCGTGTCTACAACGATATAAAAATTTACAACGATATCAAAAAATTATATCGCGATAACGATATGCGATACGATATGGCCCAACCCTACCGGGAGGAGCTCAGTGTAGAGTCGCTGCTCCTTCACGTCGAAAGGAGCCAGCTGAGGTGGCTAGGGCATCTGTTTCGGATGCCTCCTGGCCGCCTCCCTCGAGCGCAAAGCATGCTGGTCCAGGTTAAAGGTCAGGACTACCCAGCTCGTATCCCAAACTGTGTACATGACTGTAATCAGATATTGATTATATTGAGCGTTGAAAATCAATGTTTTAAAAGAATTTGAAAGAAACGGGGACACAGTGTTACTGGGGAGAGAAAAAAGAACTTGTTGCCCTTGCTAAACCAATAAATAAATAAATAAAAAAAGAAAAGTTTGTATTCTCGGCCTCCCCGATCTGAACCCGAGTGGTGTTCGGGAGGTGTTCCAGGCATGTCCTATTGGGAGGAGGCCTCGTGGAAGGCCCAGGACACACTGGTGGGACTATGTCGCCGAGCTGGCCTGGTGTCGCCTCGGGGTCCCCCCAGAACAGCTGGAGGAGGTGTGCGTGGATCGGAAAGTCTGGGCATCTCTGCTGAGACTGCTGCCTCCGCGACCCGGCCCCGGATAAAGCGGAAGCAAATGGATGGATGGATGGAGAGTTTGTATTCTCGAAGACGGCGTGTATATTACAGTCACTGATTACTATGAAAACGGACAGCGCCATTTTAGCGTGTTTCCCGTTGCCTGACATCGCAATGTCACTGGTACGACAACTCTCTCCAAACGCCCAAAGAAGTCCAGTCTCACTCCTGTAAGAGCAACCTGGACTTTATACTGTATCTCAGCAGTCCTGCAGGTTGTCCTTCTCCAGCAACACACTACACAAGATATATCAGATCATGGAATTGCAGTTTTGACGTTTTGCACACAAACATTTCAACAGAAGCTGGATTTTACTGATAACATATCCAGGAGCTTTTCACCACCTTTTGACATTTCAAAAGCTCCACAAACACAACCCCACAGTGAGTAAACGTTTGTGTAATATGTTCAGGTTAGCTGAACTCGTGAAAAAAGTATTCACTTTATCTTGGTCTGAGACATCATCCCCAGGAACAGATGCGTTTACACTGGCTTAGTGATTCTTTAGGCCAAAACCCCCCACTGCCTGAGGATCCAAAGGCTGACCACACATCAATCATTAAAAAAACATTTGAGGTCAAAATTAACTTTGTGTTGTTTTTTTAAATAATTTTAATCTGTTTATATCCATGTCAATTGATAGGATCCCCATTAGCGCAGTCAAGCTTTTGTTATTCTTCCTGGGGTAATTAAAAACAATGTCATACAACACAAAACAAATGACATTTTCTTATATCCCTACATCTCCATATCCAGTTTTTCTCATCCAGGTTACACTTCCACTGTAGTCATTGTTATTCGTTAAGTAATGAGAAGAAATTACATATTCTTTCAAATGAGTGGATTATATTTCTTTGGATCTATAGGGGGCCATGACACACTGGACTGTGAGGAACTGAGAATGGCTACTCTTGGTCAAGCTCATTCAGTTAACGGACCAGGGTGCACAATTGAGGTTTAGCTGATGACATTCCAGCACAGAACATGGCAACAGCACAGCAACAGAAACCAAATTAGTGTCAATTTAGAGTTTTTATTATTTATTGTGACACTCAGTCCATAATGTTGAGGGTTGCATTTGCATACCCTGTGTACCCAACAAAGTAAGTGTGCAATATTATGTCTGCTCTACATGCAATACATTACACAACCTCTTGCACCATCAGATTATGATCTTGGCTGCCAGGGTCCTATTGAACCTTCCATTAGTTGAATTTAAGTTTCAGCAGACTGAACAAACACTGATTTTGATTGCTTAATTTTATCTTTACAGACAGTATCTTCTGTTTTTGTGCTAATTTAGTTATTTTACCTATTAAATAACATTCACTGAATCGGATTGAAGCCATAATTTGGATAGTTCTGTCAAGTCAAAAGTGTCCAGGACCAGATAGTTCACAAAAGCAGTTCAGCAGTACCTGAGTGAATAATAATGCTCTTGGGCTCTTCTGAGGCTTGTCTCCCATCGGTGGATCTCTGAAGGACACCTGTGACAACTAAGGGTCTCAGGAGATGGCTGCATCTTCACCTAAAACACACACTTTGTTGAGTCCAGGTTAGCTCCATTAGGGTCACTTACTGAGTACGGGGGTCATTCAACATCATGACATACGATAGTCAGGGCAAGAGGTCATATTTAAAACAGCATGAGATGAACTAACATAGCTGCTTTGACGACCATGGGTGCCCCTGGAGTTTGTCATAAAATACAAACATCATGGTCAGCACACAGTTATTCAGATTACAACTTACCGGAAACATACCGGGTTTTTTGCCAATTATTTTCGGGTAACAACCAACAAAACGTGCGCTTTGTAATGAAGTTTTTTGTTGAGGTCGTCAAGGTAACAGCGGTACGTTTCTCAAATGATTCCTCCTGGAACAGCGAGCCGTAGTGGTTCCGCAATAAAAATACAAATTTGTTGTGCCTTTTCCCACCCTACGAGAAGAAAAGGTTGGTTATAACTATACACTGTAGGAATTTGAGTGTCTTAATGAATAACTGTGGGTCCGAGTTATGGAGGAAAGTTAACTTAGACTGAGAGATTGAGAGACCAGGGGGCAGGGCACACTTAATAGATGCTGAGGCTGCTGGACATCAGGTAAGAGGACCATGTTTCATTCTGATAATTTTACAAATGTCAATTATATGTTTACTTTAGGTTACATTTCTGGGAGGTTAAGCTTTTTGTATATACTAATTATCTCATTTTGTTGAAGGTGTGTTTTAAGTGTGTTTTATTATTGTATTGAAGTGTAATGTAATGTTTAAAACAAGACTCTAAAGTTAAGTTAAGTCTTGACTGACCACCAGGGCAGCTAAAGTCAGATTTATAATGGGGTCTGTGAAGCACTGTGAAGCACTTATTGTGGGAATCCCATTATGTGCACTGGTATTATAGGAATGTGTTCTTGCTTATTGCAGAACTCTAGAGCAGAATGGGTGGTGCAGCGGTAGACATGGGACCCTCGGACCGCGGTTGGGGCTGGGCAGTGCTGATGGGCTGCTTCGTCCTCACTGGCTTCTCATATGCCTTTCCTAAAGCAGTCAGTGTGTTCTTCAAGGAGCTCATCCATGAGTTTAGAGTTGGTTACAGCGACATGGCTTGGATCTCTTCCATCGTGCTGGCCATGCTATATGGAACAGGTATGGTTTTGTCCCTAAAATTTGTCAAACACCTGCAGACTTCATATTGGCACGATATTTGTTTTGATTGGTGCGACTGATCAACTTTACCCAAAACATAGCTAGAGTGGATGAAAACCTATTCTGAGAAACCTGCAAGCTCCTGATCTGAAAGGACCATCCATTTTCTGAATTGAGAAATTTGCACCACAGAGGCCATTTAGCAAAGGGACACCATAGTGAATTATTGATTGATTGGTACAGTATAGTCTCACTAACTGCAGAAATTATCCAGTCTGTACGAGAGCAAATGTTTCACAGAGCCTAAGAACAGACCGACAGCGCATGATTTAGCGGGGGAAATGTGACTTTCTTTATGGGACTTACTGAGATGTTTGTCTAGGTCGATACTGTTGATTTCTTTAAAAAACAGCTGAAGACATGGCTGATTGGATGAGCTTTTAGTTGAAAAGGCTGTGATTGTTTCAATGTACATTTTTCTGTAACATTGTTATTTTTGTTCCCCTGTGAAGCACTTTGTGATTTTATCTGTGAAAGGTGCTATATAAATAAAGTTTCTTCTTTTTCTTCTTCTTCTTCTAGGTCCCTTGTGCACTGTGTTGGTCAACAAATTTGGCTGCCGTCCCGTCATGATGGTGGGTGGGCTTCTGGCTTCTCTGAGGATGATCCTGGGCTCTTTCTCCACCAGTGTCATTCACATTTATCTGTGCACGGGGGTGATCACAGGTATGAGCATCTCTATATATTCATAGAACTAACCAGTGTTCAACCAATGCCATAGTCTGAAATAATGGTGGAAATTGTAATATCTAGATGTCTTCAATTATGCAAAATATTTCCACTTCCTTTGTCCTCATGTCTGGGTCTGGCTCTGAACTTCCATCCCTCTCTCATAATGCTCAGTCTCTATTTTAACGAGAAACGCCCTTTGGCCAATGGGCTCGCCTCGCAGCTGCGGGAAGCCCTGTAGCCCTGTGCTGTTTGTCTCCTCTTGGGCAGCACCAGCACCAGCACCAGTATGGCTGGAGGGGGGGCTTCCTCATTCTGGGGGGGCTGCTATTGAACTGTTGTGCCTGTGTGGCCCTCATGAGACCATTACTTTCCCCAAAGAGGAAGAGAGAACTGGAGACAGAGAAGGTTCAGATTAAAAGAAAGCTATTGGACTTCACCGTGTTCAAAGACAGGGGATTTGTCATCTACACTGTGGCAGCATCCGACATGGTGCTGGGCCTGTTCGTGCCACCCGTCTTTGTTGTCAACTATGCCAAAAGTCTGAACTATGTGTAAGGGTCACTTTCACGTAGTTTAAATATGTATATGAAGTGCCTGGGATATTGTAATGTAACAGGCCGCTTCCAGAAAACACAGTGGCATTGTTCCGGTTGTATCCGAACCGGATACAACCGGTAAAGGTGAAGGTCAGAACACGAAGTACTCCGGCAGCGACCTTCAGGTGAAGGTCAGAACACGAAGTACTCCGGCAGCGCATCGGAACACTCTTCACACATCCCTCTTTGAAACACATGATTATGAGCTAATGATAAACATTTTTCCCTATTGAGCCCATCCTACTTTGTATTCAGATAGCAAGAGGTCATTTTCTGTACACACTTCACATGGGTCCACACGGCCATGGCTGCAGAATGCATTCTCTTTTGACATTTCTACAAATAAATGTACCAAAATGAGAACTTGTCTCACTGCCTGTCCTTTAAGGTATTGTTTACCACTTAGAGTGAACCAAGAATCGGCTCTGCTGCTAATCATCCTGGGCCTGGTGGACATGTTTGCATGTCCCGCCTGTGGGGTCATCGCAGGCATGAAGCCTGTGAGGCCACGCTGTGTCTATCTGCTCAGCTTTGCTATGCTCTTCAACGGGTGCACTGACCTCAGCTGCACTCGGGTAACTGCAGTATGAACAAAAGAATAATGATCATATTTCTGCTTCAATAAACTAAAATGTAAAACTAAATGTCAAAAAAACATAATCTATTTCATACTTGCTCGGACATTCCCTTGGCTGTTTCCATTTAGATTTGTTGATTTCTTCTTAAAATAATATCAGATCTAATGAAAAGGATCAGAAAAATATAGTTAAACGTTTTTATTTATGTTATGTTTCTATGTCTGTAGGCAAACACATACTCCGGTCTGGTGCTGTTCTGTGCAGGGCTACTTATCACCAAAAACAGTAATATCCTTACAGAACTGCAAGGGTCGAGTAGTGAGTTATGAAGCTGAAGGATGAGAGTGATAGAGTGTGTAACATTGTTTGATTGCAGGTCGTCTGCTAGATGCCACGCACCAGTACAAACATGCCTTGCTGGAGCTGAAGTCCCACTGTCTGCCTTCATCCTGGGTCTGGGAAACTTCTTCTGCATCAAAACAAAACACACAACACCTCCAGCAGCCACCGAGATGAATGTAAGAGCTGCTGAGAGGGACACGCCGAAATATGATGAAGGGATGACAGAGGATGAGAAAGGGGATATGCGAGACAAGGAGGTGGAAGTTGGAGACCAAGAGGAACAGGAGGTGGCACCTCCTCTGATCAGCTCAGAGACACTGGCAGAAAACAGCCACAGTTGTCATAACGGCAGTGTTAGGCCAGAGGCCAGAGTCTGGAGTCACTTCAGACTTGACAAATCCAACTGCGGCAACGGTCGGTAAATGAGTGTCAAGAACTTTTTCAGCAGTGAGCCCCCATTTGCACTAAATATAAAAGAAAAATATTTGGGCTGTGATTCTGCTATGGAGAAACCAACTGACTGATCAAATGATGTGATACAGCTCATTTTTGAGTATACAAGCTTTATATTTATATTTAATAACATTTGTTAATAATAATGATATAAATGTACAAGTTGTTTTGTTGAAAATAAAATGAATAGAGCTGAACAAAGGTTTTTAAAGACTTCATGTGTCAGTATCACTTATAATTTTGACTGTGTGTTTAACACAATAGAATGAATTACAAAAAATCCACCTTTGATTATCTTCATTTTTATCATGACTCACTACACTTTGCAACACTAACAAAACTATAAACCATGTGCCAGACAAGTGTAGGATGATAAGGGTGCAGTCAGGAGATAGAGCATGTTTTTGGGGTGGGCGCTTATAAGCCTTTGGCTTCAGCCCATTCCCTTTGAGCAGGTTAACTGCTCAAACAAATAAATAAACTAAACTAAACTAAAATGTTTATTTGAAGCCATGGTGCAGGCAACACAGGTGTGTGTGTGGGGGCTCAGCTGCGCCCACAAACCGTGCTGCTTCATCAGAGAGGAGCAAGTTACTGCTCATCTCTTTTGATGGTTTCCGTTGGGACTATGACCGTGATGTGGACACCCCAAACCTGGATAAGATGGCTCAGGAGGGAGTGAAGGCCAGATATGTGACCCCCCATACCTCACCATCACCAGCCCGGCACACTTCAGCATGCTCACAGGTACGCTGCATGTCTTCTGCTCAGTTTGTTCATAAATTGAGAGTGGAACTCCCATTTCCACAACCACTTAGCACTGCTGGGGTCAGTCCTTGACTCACCAGTACCTATTTTAAATACAGTAATTTATAGTCTTTTTTATGATTCAATTGAAAATCCTCGACGTTTCCTCACACCTTGGGCATGATGTGTTGGGGCAAAGCTCTCTGTATCTGAGTCTATGCTGTAACAGCTCTAAATACCTTCACTGAATTTTCGAATTAAAGTTCTTTTAATGTTTTTTAAATGTCTTAATGGTCTTGGTCCTTCTTATCTTTCAGAATTACTTTTACCTTATGAACCTTCGCGGTCCCTGCGCTCCTCTGGCAGGGGTCTCCTAGTTATTCCTAAAGTCAACAGAAAGACTCATGGCGAGGCGTCTTTCCAATATTATGGCCCTCGCCTCTGGAACGACCTGCCGGAGGAGCTCAGGACGCAGAGAACGTTCATGTCTTTAAGAGCAGGCTCAAGACCCACCTTTTTAGCTTAGCTTTTAACTGACATTTATTAATTTAGTCCTAATGATATAGTGTGTGTGTGTGTGTGTGTGTGTGTGTGTGTGTGTGTGTGTGTGTGTGTGTGTGTGTGTGTGTGCGTGGTGGTGGTGTGTGTGTGTGTGTGTGTGTGTGTGTGTGTATGTATGATGTGGGGCGTATTGTTTTAAATGTTATCTGTAAAACACTTTGTGATACCTTTCGGTATGAAAAGCGCTTTATAAATAAAGTTTGATTGATTGATTGATTGAAATCCTTCTGTAAAATACTAGTCAGTGATGTTATATGTTTGTTCTTTCAGGGCGTTATGTTGAAAACCATGGCGTGATCCACAACATGTGGTTCAACACCAGCACTCAGGAGAAAAAGCAGTACTACGAAGCCCAGTTTGTTGATTCAGAGACAGGTTTGACAGAACGTTTGAAGCTCTAAATGTGCTTTGAAATAACAATAATATCCTGCTGTGGGAGTGAATGTTGGATTATTTTCTGTATGTTTCTATTCACTTGTTTTTCTAACTACATTTCTTCTGAGTTTAAAATCACAAAAATCTGTCTGCATTGCCAATAGAACAGAAATTGTGTTTTTATAGTATTTGGACAGGGCCTTAAAACCGGTTCTCTGCATTTCTCTGGCAGAGCCGCCACTTATCAAGGAGAGACGGTGATGGTGCGGCAGATCGAACACCCCTCGGCACAAGTTCTCCAATGAGACCGAATGGAGGATCAACATTGATAAGGTCCTCGCCGACTGGTTTTATAAGCAAGACCTGGATTTTGCCTCATTGTACTTCGGAGAACCAGATGTAACGGGACATGACCACGGCCCAGACTCCCCACAGTTGAAGGCGATGGTCCAGCAGGTTGATCGAACGGTGGGCTATATCAGAGAACGGCTCCAACAGCTCAGATTGACCAACCGCATAAATGTGATCATGACTGCAGACCATGGCATGACCAACGTGCTGCGAGGGGAACAAATCCAAGAAATCCTTCTGTCCAAGATCCCAAACTTCAGTTTCCGTGATATACAATTGGACTATGGTGCTTTGGGAATGCTGCTACCTAAGGAGGGGAAGCTGGAGAAAGTGTACCAGGTTCTGAAGAACAGTCACCCGAACCTACAGGTTTACAAGAAACATGATGGCCCAGCTAGATTACACTACAGCAGCCATCCCCGCCTCCTGCCCCTCATATTGATTGCAGACACAAGATATATTGTCAATGGGGTAGGTCTATCAAACAAAAGTACAGTATACAGTCAATGAGTGAAATAAGTGCCGGTTTAAGTGGTGACAAGATAATATTATAAACAAAAATGCAGACCAACTGTTAAAAATGATCTTTTTCCATAGATTTTTCCCTTGCACTACAGCAAGGGGGACCATGGTTATGACAATGAGATCATGGACATGAAGGCCTTCTTCAGAGCAGTGGGCCCGGACTTCCACAGTGACCTCCTGGTGGAGCCTTTTGACCTGGTAGACGTGTATCCACTCATGTGCCACCTTCTGAAGATACAGCCTAAAGTCAATGATGGTGATCTGGAGAAGACCAAAGAGATTCTAATTTCAGAAGGAGACACCGGAGGGAATGACGGTATATACGACGTATAGGGGCAAATGCACATAATCAGTCCAAACTAAGGTGTTTGTTTCTACCACTTAGTTCATACAGAATTGAAATACTCTTAAATCATTGGTGCAAACAACAAGAAGTTAGTAGTACGTAATACGTATACAGAGAGCATTCTGAGTGGAATAGTGACTGAGGTGACTGAACAAAAGCCCCACCACCCCCTTTTTCTGAAATTGTATTCAAAAATTATAAACCTTACAGAGGAAATAAATATTATTCCACGGTTGAAACTAAAGTTTTGCATTATAATCATGATTTTTTTTTATAATCTGGAGAGGGACATCGTTTTGTTGCAGTGGCAGGTTAAACTTTTTGTAAAGTGAGGATCCTTAATGCCAGGATCCTTCTGTGTCCTTTAGAAATTGCTACATCTCCACTATGCTTCACGGTCTTGTCTTTTTGTATTCATGACTTGTTGCTGTTTCGTGCAGGGGTCTCCCACAGGACATTGGTGATCGGGCTCTCAGCAGCCATCGGCCTTCTTGTACTCACATTTCAGGTCTGGAAAAGAACCAAAGACCAACAATAATTTCAGCAACAGTACAGTTACTTCAAAAATAGCTTTTTTTTTTAAATCTAAATTATGTGTTATATGTTTTATGTTGCATGAGTGTATAGAAAAAAAATCCTAGTTTGTGGACCGTTCCAAACAATGGCAATAAATAAAATTCTGATTCTGAAAGTGACTTTACATTACTAGTACATGCATTGAGTAAATGCAACTGAGCAAAAGCCGCATCTGTTTTGTTTATTGTAGTTGTATTTAGGACTGTAGTGCATACTGGTATATGGTATAAAACTAGTCACCTTTGGAAAATAAGTAAAACATGTGATGAAACATTAATAAATAATAAATAAATGCATACATAAGCTACTGTATAACTGTCTAGTGTTGAGATTGCATCAATGAACCCTTTAATGTTGACAGGAGGCACTGGGGTCTCTCACCAGAGTATTATCTGAATCTCTGACCAGTATACAATATTAATTTGCAGATCTCAAATTGATAATGTCTTTTTGTACACTGTATGACCATCTATATTACACTTATTGCATGAAGATAATAAATTAATCATGTGTGAACTGTGAACGGGTGACGGGTCAGACAAAGAGCGGTTCAGAAGCCCCTTATGAGAGACCAACAGGCCCGGTTAGAATCGTGAGGCCGTCCTTCTGTGGACCCGCCAGGAGGAGCCATAAGGGGCTGGTGCAATGTGATTTGGGCAGCTCCAACAGCTGCCCCTACGACCCTGCAAAGGAAAAGTGGAGGAAAGTTCATAATGTTTCATCCATCATGGATGGATGAACTGTGAACACTGTTACTTTCCTTCAGCGAGACGTAGTTCAGGCCAACTATGCCTTGAGGCCGAGAATGAGTGGTAATAATAGGATGTGTACATATGTATTGAATTATGATGCTAAATTTAACAAGTTTATTGTTTGGCTGCTATAGTAGCATTTAACCCATATGTGTTTATGGGGCTTTATTCCAAACCATATCAAATAATATTATTGGTTTTGAGCAGATAAGTTGCATCTACCCATAAAAAAGGCATTACTTGTAATTAGACAGACTTCACATGGGCATGAGTTTGTAATAGGCCATGCATAAAAGTCTATAACCAAAGAAAACAATTTCTTCATATCAGAATGGTACAAAACTAACACATACGCTAAATAACTGAAATAAATTACAGACATGATCCGTGTTTTAATTTATTTTGACAGCTCAACATGAATATACAGCCTGCGTGCTTATTGCGCCCTCTAGAGTCCGTCTTACGGTCATGCAGATTTTAAGCGCTCTTTTGTGAAGTGCGACCACCCAGCCCAGCTACTTCGGAAGATCAAACCTGAGCAGAACCATGTCCCGATTGAAGCCTGGTTCAGAGGGTGAGAGGCTGTGCCAACGATGAGGACCAGATCGTTTGGGTTCTGGTAGGCCTGCAATGTTGCCTTTCAGTCATGTGCATCAAATGATACCGAACTACGATTTAATCATTATGGAGCAACAAATAATAGGTATGTAAGGCTGCCCTTCAAATGTGCGCAAAATAAAAACAAAGACATCGAGCCAATTTACCAAGAATATCTTCAAGAACAGCCTACATCCTGTTGTTGAATTCATGGCTAATGCTAAGTTAAAATGGAGGCGGGTCAGCTGTTGTTTGCTGCTGGTGGACAATACTATTATATTAAAACACTGAGACCAATGTTCTCCAGTTCTAGGAGGTAGTGTAAATGACTAAACAGACGTTTCTCCCAGAGAACAGATACCAGCATGAATGACTGTCCGAACCAGTCCGACCCCAGCGACTGGCTCTCCTCCGGTCAACGAGCGCTCCCCTCGGGACACTTCAGGAGCGCACCCTGTGCCACTGGGCCCGCGAGGCTGGCGTCTCTGAGAACTAGGGACATGACCCTGATCGGATCACCCAAAAAACCTCGGGTAAAAATTGTGGTTGTATAAGTACATCATTTCATTATAATACAAGATGTTGTTGACACTATTTCTGATTTAGAGAACCTTTGAACCAAATGTCAATGTTGTGAGAAAGAGCAAAGATGAGTAAGTAACTATGTCTTATAATAGCGTGTCAATGCCTGATGCCTAGTTAATTTGTATTTCCTGTTTACAGAATAAAAGGGCAGATTACCACCACTCCCAAGCAACAGAGATCAGAGAAAGAGGAAAAGAGGAAGGAGAGGAGAGCAGTGAAAAAGAAAAGCCTCGGATCATTCAGTCTCACTCCATCTTTGAGCAGGGTCCAGCAGCTTGCTCACGGAGAACAGGTAAAAGCAGATTAGCCCTGCCCTCACCACTGTCCCTCAGTGCTCTGACCATGTGATGTTTGTCCAGGCCGTGGAGCCATTGTGCCTGAACCCAGCAGCTCTCTGTGTGACCAGCTCAAGAGGGAGCCCGAAGAGGACAGCCACATCGCTTTGAGTAAACTGTACAGAGATGATGTATGTATTATTCATTCATAATAGGCTTACATAATACAACATAACCAAATAGCCCCCTTATTAATGCCTTATGCTGATGGAGTGGTGTCTGCGTGTTTTAAAGTTTATAGACGACCCTAGTCTGAAGAACAACTCCAAGCTTAAGCCCATTCAGCTTCCTTTGTGTCACGCTCCATCTCTAAGTGTCACAGGTAGGTCACACTGTACCAGCCCCAGAGAGGCTACCTAGTTGGGAAATCACAACTGTCACTAATTGTTATATTAGTGAGACGTAATTTATTTTTTTTTTAATGTTTTGTAGCTCAGAGTGCAGTGGGCGGTCGTAACTTGGAGACATGTGAAACGAAGCAGCCGTCACTTGTGGATCTCCTCAGTGACTTGTGCTTGTCTGACCGACAAGAGCTCTTTTTCATTCAGCTCCCAGACTGCATGCCCATTAAAACTTCAGGACACAGACCCGCAGACACTGCCAGCCCTGGACCCTCCCGAACAGCCACAAGAGACAGCAAGCTTCCGGACAAATTCAGATTACCCACAAGAGACAGCAAGCTTGAGGACAAAGTGTCAGCAAACCAGCAAACACAAGTGAGGTTTAGATCAACAGAGTCTGGCAATGTTATATAATGTAATGTACTATTAAGACTATGACGCCTCCATTTAGACTGAGAATACATACATGTACAAACACAAACATGTGTGAAAGGCCTGTTAAACTCCCTAGTTCAAATAGACATGAACTCTTTAAACAAAATGTTGCTGCTGGCAATCTATATCTTGCCCAGGGACTAACAGTTGAAAACTAGTTTTAGAGCTAAAACTGGCACATTTACAGAAATGTTGATTAATGTGTATTATCCCTCTTCAAATAAATTAATAAAAAATATAAATATTTGTGCTATAATAATTACAATATTTAAAGCCACACTTCAGAATACTTATTGTATGTTGCTATCACTAGAGCTGTCATTGAATAATAAAACTATTAGGTGAATAAATGTATCTAAATGGAATCAACAGTTCACTGTTGTCTTGTATCTCCAGGAGCCTGTGCTGACCGGTTTTTCTGAGGGCCGTCTGGGTAAACTACAGCTGCGGAGGTCGGGCAAGGTGGTGCTGAAACTAGGAGACATTAGCATGGACGTGACCGAGGGGGCCGCATTCTCCTTCTTGCAGGTACCACAGCACCCCATGGCTCTATGTCTGTGTAGTGACACACGAGGCTCACCTCAGCCATTTGTCTTGCAGGAGCTGGTATCAGTGCGTCTGTCTGAGGGCCGCTCCGGAGATATGATGGTCCTTGGGAACATCAGACACAAGCTCGTCTTATCTCCAGTTTTCCAGACTTTACTTGACCAGTCAGAGACCAAGAGCTCTTAGAAAGTCTTAAAAATCTAGAATCGGCAGCTAAATTTACAGTAGTATTTGAAACCTATTTATTTTCCATATTAGATAATAGGGGGTTTCTCCACTTCATAAACAGATATAAACTTTATTTTTTATAACGTCACTCTTGTACTTAAGAAACATTAGTGATGCATTTAAGGACTTCACCAAAAATTAGCAGCACTGACATTCCATTGTTTCTGATATTTGAATATTGATATCTTATAGAATCATTGTACCAACTCTTGAAATATATAATTTTTATATTCAAGTGCTGTGTAACATAGACACATGTATATAAATTACTGTTTTGTAAAAACGCATATGTTGAATTTTATTGAATATTGAAAATACAGTTTTCAATGCCCACTCTTCAGCTGCGTGACATTACTTAATCATCAGAATGTAGCCATAATGAACTATAGCTTATGCATGTACTTTTGTCACAAGTAAACAGCACGTTTGTAATTACATGATGGTAGCAGGACAGTGCTTGATCATTTAGAACAGAAACTGTTACATTATTAACTTTGTCTAAACCAAAACTATAAACGGATGATACAGATCAACAGATGGGTCATCGGCAGCATTTTGTCGTAAAGGCTGCTCTGTTCCAGTCAGAGCTGAGCGTTGCAGCTTTAATGAAGAGAAGGTATAGACCTAATCAAGTTCCCAAATACTCAAAGCATTTATAAACTGGCACCTTTCAGAAGAAAAAACAAAACATTGAAAGACAAGGGACTCAGTCTTTGTTTTTCTGGATTTCATTAAAAAAACACTACAGTTTTTATTCTAAAGTAGATGCATCTTGTGCCTTTTTTGAGGTTTTAACAGTTTTAGTGGTGCTGCTTTTTGCCTTCTTTACTGTTTTGGCCTTGGCTGATGCCCTTTTTGCAACTTTTTTCTTTGGGGTTTTTGCTTTGGATTTGCTTACGAATCAAATCTGCTCGTCCAATTTCTATCATGTGCTCTTCCCATGATTTAATTTCGTTTTCATAACGGATTTTGTCATCTTGTGCCAACTGTGTGTAGACCTGTGAGAAAGTGAGAAACCGCGTAAGCCAGAGGCACATATGTATGTATACATGTATATTTATGCAGAGATTTGGAACACACCTGCTTCTGGTGACTGAACAGATTCCTCCAGTCCTGCACACTGACTCCAGCTTTGCCTAAATTTTAAATATACACAGTAATTCCTATTAAAGTCAAGTTTTCAGAACAAACACATCTTCTGCACCGTCCTTAAGTGCTGACCTGTCTGGTGGTTCCTATAGCCTCTTCAAAGCGCTCCGACATGAATATGTTAAATGAAGTGCGTGAGCGCTTTGGTTTTCCGAGAGAGTCAACTCCTGCAAAGACACACAAGACAATTAGTAATGTATGAATACCAGCAATACATATTTTGTACTGGGAGTGCAAGCTGACAATTCTGTAAATAGTGTGTTTAACTAAAAGAAACACTTGTATACTCTTTGTAAATGTTAGCAGCCAACTCAAACAGATAAAAAATATGTATTACCTGAACGAACACTAAATTTACACATGAATATACTTTAGCTTGAATGAATCATTCAAGCACTTTGATACAAAGTAATGCTATATGGGTTGTTATGATGATGATGATGAATAACAATAACACTAACATGGTAATAATAAGGTATAAGAAATAAAAATACACTTTTATAAAGTGTAACATACTGTAAATATTGACTTAATGCATTGTTGCATTTGTTGTAAATTATGTAACCAACTTAATTGTTTAGCAAGACAATAAGGACTAAACATTGTTATTGTTGCAACCACATTATTATTATTTAAGTATATGAATAGGGGGTGGGAGTCAATAAGCTTGTCTTCTTTCCACTCCTTTTCGAGCAAGAATGTTATTTTTTTAATTTATTTTGTCTTTCGCTTTTGTGCCAGCTCGAAATAAAATATCAAATATCAAAAATACTTTAGCAGTTCCATGCCTGAGTGCTGAGGCAAATTCAATTCATAATTAAAAGTGGCTCTTCGACAGGTGAGAAGGAGATTAAACAGACTTTTCTCCCCTTGCGGATGGCGATTCGCTAATGATGGCTAATAATAGAGTTCCTGACAACTCACTCCTGCAGATACTTTTTAAAGTATTGAAGTCCATCTGATTCTGCTTTTCTCTTACCCTCTTCTTACGCTGGACTTCCTCTTGGCGAGCATCTGTTCCTTGTCCAAAGCCTGCTGCTTCTCCTGTACTGGGGTCAGCTGGGCCATGTAGCGCTTGAGGTCGACTCTAAACTGCTCCCTGGCTTTTACCGAGGCCTCTTCAAAAGGCTATGATACAGATACAAAGAATGACTAAAGTGATCCACAAATTCTTCCACTTAAACCTATGTTTGATATTGTTATGGATGTGTATGACTTACCCTTTTCTGTTCAGGGCTCAGGGTCCTCCACTCTTGAGCGATTTTTTTAACCACATCTACGATCGTGATTTCTGGAATAAAAAATATGTAATTTGTAATTGGTTGAGTCACTTTTAGTAGAAATTATCATTTTACCTGGGTGTAGTCTGACTATAGCAGGCCTGTGCTGCTGTACATATCGCATGTATGCATTCAGGGGTCTTTTTGGAGGACCGCTGGTCGTAGTGCTGAGCCACTTGACACAGAATGTTGAGGCAGGAAAAAAACTAGGGCCCCTGCTGAAAAAAGAGACATTATAGGGATAAGTGGGCTGTTCTATCGATAAATAGGCCAGAGAGAATTCTGTCTTTACATGCACTATCACATGTAACAAAGCATTTCTCCAAAACAACAGCAAAGGTCGATGTCGAAAGGTCCTTGTGCATTGCTACAAACACCCTGCTTCAAGTTTGAAAGAAAATCATTATTTATGATTTATTACAATGCAGAAAAAAAATCCAAGTTCAAAACCGCACAACGCTTATCCTGAAAAAAAAGAGCAAACGTGAACAGACGGGGGTCTCTGGTGTAGCCTTACCTCGCAAGGGTAGTTGTGCACGAGTACACACTAAAACACTTAGTCCAAAGGCTAGCGGCTGCAGACACAAGACTGGACGGTGCCATTATGACCAACTGAGTTTGTCGGTGTATTATGAAGCGCAGAACCACACTCAGACCACCTTGTTTTGTAGCACTCCACCGGGGGGCAAAAAGCTACTTTGACGAGGATACATCCATGCCTGCAAAAGGCGCCTTGACTTCTTCACCAAAGCATTGTGGGAAAATATATTTCCGCTTCCGCTTGCCCTGTTGTTTACCTTACGACAACTACAGCTACGTTTTTTTTAATAATGACTCACGAACCTACCAGGTGCTTAACGTGACAGCCGTGAGAGGGTAAACAGTTCATATATCTAGTATGCAAACATAAACGTATTGGAAAGTGGATTGGCAGGGCAGGGGTTTTTACTCCGGCAGAAGGCGGTAGCGAGCCGTGTTCTTCGGCAGCAGCCCACCGAAGAAGAGCAGCGGCAGCAGCACGTACGAGTGTGACCTGGATGGATCTACAGATGTAACACGGGGATGGGACTTCCACCAGCGCAAAGACAGCACCTCCACGGGGTTCACTTCCTCTTTACGGGTCATATGTCGGTGGATAAACTCACTCCGCGGGAATAGAGCCGGACCAAAGCTATTTTACGTACTCGTGACGCAAGAAACGGGCTTGTTTCGCAGCTAGCCCGTGCGTAAGGGAAATTCACGGGAATGTTTGGCTCGACAGCTCCTACAGGGTGTGTGCGCTGCTGCTGACAGGAGCTGGTTATGGGCCCCGGCGGCGCCACTTTAGTTCATTAGTGTCAGGGCTGGAGTATTAGCAGCGGACTGACAGGTGATACAGGTTTGCATCCTTAAGAGATAGCGTTTGGAGATTATTCAATGTCATCTTTTCACTCCCATTTTTCTAAGTCCACCCAGCACTGGTTGATCTGAGAGACCGGGCTTGCACAGTCGCGGACATCGTGACGTGATGAGACCTGAGCATTCCTCCTCGGAAGTGAAGTGGGATGTGGCCACAGTATATTTGTGTAGCCGCTGAAGAGATGACAGTCACTGCTGAGTCGCGCCCCGGGAGAGTGGCCAGACTCCGGAGTGCTTCCTGCTCTTCTGCTCGCCGTCTTTGGGTGCTGTCAGTGGGCGCAGTCGCCGCTCACTCTTGTACCGTGCCTCGCAGCAGCAGCTCCCATGAAGGCTCCAGCGCGCACTTAAAGCCATGTGCAATAACAGCATGTGAGCCGCTGTCGTTTTAACACGGACGGTTCTAACACGAAGACGCTGTTCTCGGACTTTTATTTGTTGCATTAACCCGTTTTAAGCAAAGGTCTCGGATGGAGTCCTCCATAACTCTGGGCAGACTTGAGCTGAGCCCGGGTCCTGCCGTTGTTGGGGTCACTGGGGCTTCAAGGTTGAGTGGCTTAGAACCTGTCCCAGAGAGAGGGGCTCAGCGGCACATGAACGGCTGCGTGCCTCTGTCCCACCAGGTCGCAGGGCACAAGTACGGAGTGGACAAAGTGGGTGAGTGAAGGCTTTTGGTTCACTATGATTTTTTTTTTTTTTTAGTTTTGCCTGGTCCGGTTGTGTATTTGGCTTGCGTGCAGGTGTGTACGTAAGACTGTGCGCGCGCTTGGCCCTGTGGATTGTTCTCCGTGAAGTTATCAGCACAGTCTGTTAAAGTTCAATCTCGGATGAGTCATTGCACACAGTCCATGATGAAGCTTGTGTCCCTAGTGAGCCACGGTCAAACTCCTGCTTATTTGTTTCTGTTCAAGTGTCTATTAAAATCTATTCAAATTGATGTCAGAAATCATAGCCATAGTCATCTCTATAATAATTATTGTATTCAACACATTCAAAGCTCTAAAGTTTTATCCTTTTGTGCTTTTTTTTGGTTAATCCACATGCGTCTTGACAGATCAACATATAACCTCATTCTAACCACATACATCACTGGTTTGTGGCCGTCAGTGGTAAAGTACCGTTGAAGTTTTTTCCCCCTTTAATCATTCTGAAATTGATTAAGGGCAATCCGATTGTTCCTGGGGTTTATAAGGAGAACTGACTGGTTCTCTGGCATTACACAACACAACAGTGATGTTTGTAATACATACAGTAGGCCAGGTGAAGAAGCATTTAGCATGTCTTTAGGCGGAAAGTGTAGAACCAGCTCTCAATTCTGTTAAACCAGTTCCTCGTCCTTTCGCTTCTTATCTCCTTTTGGTTGAAACTATGCTGCTTGTTTCTGTTCAGGATGTGTTTGAGAGTCCGTGTTCAGATTTTATGTGCCACACATAATGGCATTAATACAAAATGGCACATTGGTCTGTCATTGATTACCCAATTTTAGTACCTTTTTATATTTATTTTCACTTTTAAAGTTGCATTTTAAATGTTGGCAATTGGCCAACTTGGAATAATAATGCGCTATACTGTTCTTTGTGTTGAGTCACGTTTAGTTATGTTTTTTGCTCTTTTTACAGGTATTTTGCAGCATCCAGATGGGACAGTCCTAAAGCAGCTCCAGCCCCCACCCAGAGGTCCCAGAGAGATGCACTTCTATAGCATGGTATACCCATAACTTAACTGCAAACTCTTTTCTCTTTTTAATGAAACTTTCTTCATCAGAATGTTCAGTTTTTATTTATCAGACAGCACAGTGGTTAAGCGACCGACACCGTACCTGAGGCAGCTCCAGTCACACTCTTGACTGACTCTGCAGTTGACACGGACCACACTGATTCTTTTTATCCTCCTATAATCCAGTCGTGTGACAGGCTCTAAACTCTGTTGAGTGCATGTGAGACTTTGGTGGTAAACTAAAATGACTGCAAAATGCTTAAAGCATGCATTCCTGTTCATTCTGCTGCAATGTGCTTGTATGAGCATTCATTTGTATTGAGTCACACAATTTGTATTGAGTCACACAAAGACAGTGCATTGATGAGGGTCAGCACGTACCTCAAAGCCCCAAGACTGCACCTCCATTTTACCACCACATTAAAAGTACAAACATACTTTTAATACATACATTTTACTTATTATAGTTCTGTATCTGTTACACAGTCACACTACTTTCACTGATTCACTGCATCCAGGAAAATTATGTATGCGCGGACTGTAATGCAGCATACAGTATGATTTACAGTGAACTGTGTGTCCTTAACACAGGTGTATGCAGAAGACTGCTGTGATCCGTGTCTTCTGGAGCTCCGAAACCATCTTCCAAAATACTACGGCACTTGGGCTTCTCCTGACAACCCGAGCGGTAAGCTGTGATCCAAGGGTCATTTGTCAAGCACTTGTTATAACCCCTTTACCTGAAACGGCACCTTCATGTTGTCTTGTGGTGCTGCAGACCTTTACCTGAAATTGGAAGATGTGACGCGCCTCTTTCATAAGCCGTGTATCATGGACGTAAAGCTTGGCCAGCGCAGCTACGACCCCTTCGCCTCACAGGAGAAGCGAGAGCAGCAGATCCGAAAGTACCCTCTGATGGAGGAGATCGGCTTCCTGCTGCTGGGCATGAGGGTGAGGATCCCCCGGGGTGCTTCAGCCATGACTCTGACTGATCTGCTTTTTTTAACTGGGGACCCAGGGACAGGCAGAGGCAGATTTAGTCAAACACACGATAGAAGTTCTGCGGAGACATCATACTCCATTCCCTTTATTATAGTTGACTATGGTTTATGACTGTTCGCTCCTTGAACAATCCTCCGGTTTGTCCCGGAACACTGATCTCTCCTATAAACATTACAGTGCACGCCACACCTTTCAGTAATCCACACAGCAGTAAATGTTTAACCGTAAGGTGTAAAGTTTCAACCGGTTTTTGTTTTACTGAGCAAACGGAGTAAGAATAAAAATATTCAGCGGCAGATCACCCAGGTCTTTAGTACATATTTGCAGTCTCGAATCATTATATTGCATATTCTCAAATGGAAAACATAAACTAATGTTAAATAGCTGCTAAATTGAAGTGCAATTATCATGAAATTAAACTGACAATGTAACAATGATGTACAGTGGGGGAAAAAAGTATTTAGTCAGCCAACAATTGTGCAAGTTCTCCCACTTAAAAAGATGAGAGAGGCCTGTAATTTTCATCCTAGGTATACCTCAACTATGAGAGACAAAATGAGAAAAAAAAATCCAGAAAATCACATTGTCTGATTTTTTTATGAATTTATTTGCAAATTATGGTGGAAAATAAGTATTTGGTCAATAACAAACAAGCAAGATTTCTGGCTCTCACAGACCTGTAACTTCTTCTTTTAGAGGCTCCCCTGTCCTCCACTCGTTACCTGTATTAATGGCCCCTGTTTGAACTTGTTATCAGTATAAAAGACACCTGTCCACAACCTCAAACAGTCACACTCCAAACTCCACTATGGTCAAGACCAAAGAGCTGTCGAAAGACACCAGAAACTAAATTGTAGACCTGCACCAGGCTGGGAGGACTGAATCTGCAATTGGTAAGCAGCTTGGTGTGAAGAAATCAACTGTGGGAGCAATTATTAGAAAATGGAAGACATACAAGACCACTGATAATCTCCCTCGATCTGGGGCTCCACGCAAGATCTCACCCCGTGGGGTCAAAATGATCACAAGAACGGTGAGCAAAAATCCCAGAACCACACGGGGACCTAGTGAATGACCTGCAGAGAGCTGGGACCAAAGTAACAAAGGCTACCGTCAGTAACACACTACGCCGCCAGGGACCCAATTCCTGCAGTGCCAGACGTGTTGCCCGCGGCCCGTCTGAAGTTTGCTAGAGAACATCTGGATGATCCAGAAGAGGACTGGGAGAATGTCATATGGTCAGATCAAACCAAAATGGAACTTTTTGGTCAAAACTCAACTCGTCGTGTTTGGAGGAGAAAGAATGCCGAGTTGCATCCAAAGAACACCATACCTACTGTAAAGCATGAGGGTGGAAACATCATGCTTTTGGGCTGTTTTTTCTGCAAAGGGACCAGGACGACTGATCCGTGTAAAGGAAATAATGAATGGGGCCATGTATCGTGAGATTTTGAGTGAAAACCTCCTTCCATCAGCAAGGGCATTGAAAATTAAACGTGTCTGGGTCTTTCAGCATGACCATGATCCCAAACACACCGCCCGGGCAACGAAGGAGTGGCTTCGTAAGAAGCATTTCAATGTCCTGGAGTGGCCTAGCCAGTCTCCAGATCTCAACCCCATAGAAAATCTTTGGAGGGAGTTGAAAGTCTGTGTTGCCCAGCGCCTGCCCCAAAACATCACTGCTCTAGAGGAGATCTGCATGGAGGAATGGACCAAAAATACCAGCAACAGTGTGTGAAAACCTTGCGAAGACTTACAGAAAACGTTTGACCTCTGTCATTGCCAACAAAGGGCATATAACAAAGAGATGAACTTTTGTGATTGACCAAATACTTATTTTCTACCATAATTTGCAAATAAATTCATAAAAAATCAGACAGTGATTTTCTGGATTTTTTTCTCATTTTGTCTCTCATAGTTGAGGTTTACCTATGATGAAAATTACAGGCCTCTCATCTTTTTAAGTGGGAGAACTTGCACAATTGTTGGCTGACTAAATACTTTTTCCCCCACTGTAACTCAACATACTGTACAAGTATTGTAAATTTTTATGCTTTTCACCATAATAGACAAGGCTGCTCGTGAGAGGGAGACTGTTTTCAACTGTGCTGCAGTGAGCTAGACCTAACTGGTCTAGAAGTTTTGCCTGATGGTGCCGTTACAAACACAGATAAGATAGGGTGCTTCCTGATGCCAGTGTGCGTGCGAGAGGCAAATTAAGCATGTTGTTGTGCCTAATCTGTGCTGTTTGTTTGGATCCAGGAAATGCGAATGCCTTAATCATGGCTTGCCATTGGTTCACACAAGTTTGCACATTTTTTCCTGATTTTTATCTAAAGTGGCTGCAAAAATAGATAAAATATGACACATATCTGTGCACTGCTACATAACTTTAGGATTCTTACCTTACCACATGTTTTATGAGGAGTGCCAAGTTTAGTAGAAGACACTATCAAATTGCGGATGATGATCTGCTGCTGATGCATTAACACAGCAAACGTTCTGTTTCAGGTCTACAATGTGTCAAATGACTCATTTGACTCCTACGATCAGCACTACGGACGGAAACTACTGAAGGACACTCTTAAAGATGGTATGAGATCGTATGTTTCCATCAGACTGTAAACCTAAGTTTCTGGACTGCATTGTCAGGGAAAAGTAGTCTCAAAAGAGTATTCTTGTGCACAATATGGGAACCCACCACAAAAAAGAAAAAGCGGCAGATCACATGAAAAAGCGGCAGATCAATTCCAACATCAAGAAATGCTGATGCTACCAGTAGTGTATGGCTTACCCAAATATAATAATTATTTTACTGTTCATTGTAATTATCATTTGTTGTTAATGAACATATGAGACTCATTTATGTAAACGCACTACAACGGAGTGCAGCCATCTACTAATTTGCTCCCGTTGTCCCTCATTTGCACTCACAAATACACATCAGAAATGTAATAAACAAAAATCCCTTATAATTATATCTGTTTCTGTTCCTGTTCTTAGGTTTGGGCAAGTTCTTCTATAATGGAGTTGCTCTCAGAAAGGACGCTGTGTCGGCGAGTATTGGTAAAGTGCAGCAGATCTTGCGTTGGTTTGAGTCCCAGCAGCAACTGTGCTTCTATGCCAGTTCACTGCTGTTTGTGTATGAGGGTCAGCCCCCCTCTACGCCCCTCACCAACCCTCTTCAGGACAAGACACTTGCCACAAGTGCTGCGCTGCAGGACGAGCACACAGAAGAATACAATAATAACAACATTCAGGTGTCTATGTCCTGGGATTACAGCCTGGACTCCATCTGCAGCAACCACAAGAGCCTATGCCAGCAGCAGTGCAAGGAGCAGCAGCCCAACCACAACCGGGAGGGTGCTGGACAGGAGAATGAGACGACAAAAGGAGCCGGCCCCGGGGCAGGTCCCGCTGTGGAAGTCCGCATGATTGACTTCGCTCATGTGTTCCCCAGCGACAGTCACGACCAGGGCTATGTCTATGGTCTCAAACATCTTCTGAGTGTCCTCCAGCAGCTGCTGCACGAGCCGGAGCTTCACTGAAGTTTGTCGCTTTACCCATGCACTAAAGTGTCCATGCATTAACCCATCCCGTGTCTTATGCCAAGATTTTATTAGGATTTAGCGTTCAGAAAACCAAAGTAGGGAAATTAGACTTTTATAAAAAGTGGGTTACAAAACTGGCCATTTGTGTTTTAAAATGACTAAATGAAGAATTAATCTAGAGCTACTGTGACTACAGGGTGGGGAACCATGCTGTAGACTCAGCAAGTCTAACAAT
Source organism: Neogobius melanostomus (assembly GCA_007210695.1). NCBI lineage: Eukaryota > Metazoa > Chordata > Actinopteri > Gobiiformes > Gobiidae > Neogobius > Neogobius melanostomus. The sequence goes on along the minus strand of VHKM01000299.1, from coordinate 2,174,568 downwards.
TTACAACATAACATTTTCTGATTTTGTGTTTCTCATCTGCTGCTGCAGTCGGTAACATCTCAGCCCCTTAATGCTCTGTACAGCCATCGTCTCAAGCCATAAAGGCAACGCCTACCTCCAAAATCAGCTCTCACTCACTAATGTCTGCGTAAGTAGGAAGATGTCAAAAAGACATTTTCCATAATAAGAAATAAAAAGTTTCAAAATCTATTTTTTGCTTGAAGCTTAGATCATATTTTTTTAAGACCCTGTAAAATAAGAATGTTAAGGGAATTCTTACCACAGCCTTGGTGAATTAGAGCTGCTTCTGGACTGGTGTTATGCCACCTCACTGAGCTGCCCTCATTTCATTTTAAACTCCAACATCGCAATATCAATGTTAAACTCTCGATGTTCGACATATTAGTGAGGAGCCTTTCATGTTTGCTCATGTTTTTATTTATAACCACTGTTGCAAGGTCTCTAGCTCAGGTACATGGTCTCTAACTGTATTTTTTTTTCATGTTCATAATTATCTTTCATTGCTCTGTTTAACCTGACATACTGTGCTCTTATCAGGAATGATCAAGTCTCATAGGTCTCCTTTTTCAGTGCACACAGGAACAAACCGCACTAACATCTCAACAATTCTATATATTGATTATAATGGACATTATTTTATTATAAGCCCACAGAGGTGTATTCCTCTTTGGTTTTATTGAACCGGTTTGGCCAGTAAAGATGGAATATTTTTTGTTCACAAAAAAAAGATATTTTGTCAGAGCATTGAAGTCACATGATTGTTCTCCCCTTAAATTATCATGCAACAATGATTTCTTAATGTGAAATTTAATGTTTACGGGTTTGATTTTTATTACTGCCCATTTTTGGTGTGTCTGGAAGTGATTAATGATCATTATGGCAGCTTTACATCTCATGTACTCATGTTTTTTCTGCTTGTTAGCACCGAGACCAGACTGGACATGGCCTGTCTGTGGGTGGTGTTGGTTCCTTGTGCACTTTATTCATGCAGAGTCATGTGACTGCCTCTGACCACACCCACTCCAGGTCAGCCTATCCATCCTTTTATCATAATGCCCTGGTGTCCTTAAACCACAGCTGTGTTGTTGGGTATGTTTTTATGTACTTGCATTGTAATTACAACACATGTAGAATATATTATATTGCACCTTATCCAGTGCAATCCTTTTTGAAACATTGTTGTGGGTCTTTTTCACCTAAACATGGCCTCATGCATCTCTGTACATTTCTGCAATAAGCAGGTTGTTTGCAGCTGAAGTAACAATACTGTTCTTAAAAAGGAAAGTGTTCATTTGAGAGTAACCAATAGTGGCGTCAAGAATAGGTGTCATTTGACCCTGCACCAGATGAAACACGGTTGACAACATAAAGTTGCATGAAGCAGTTGGTGGCAGTTCAGAAGTGATTAATAAAAAGTGGATTTATTTTTATACAATCGAAAATATATTTGAGCAACAGGTTCTGGTGGTGGTACTAATTTCTGCAAATCAGAGACTCTGAGCCAGTTCCCAATCTGTCATTGTATGTACAATTAGTGCAAATAATTATCCTCTAACCATTGTCATTCTTCTCAATATTTTTAATAAAATATTATTCTTTATCGCCATGGTTCTGCTTTTCTTTGTTTTACAAGCATCCTATCATACAATAGTAATTTGGCATGTATTTGTGTGCATAAGACTGTCCACTTGGTGGCAGTGTAAATGTCACTTGCTGGACACCATACTATTTAAAGCCACACCAAGTAGCATTTCACCCAATAAATAGAATTAAAATACAAGCATTTTATTACAAATGGTTTTATTGATGAGGAATACCATTTAAAAAAAAAAAGACTTATCTTTGCTGCGAGCGGCTCACCTCCTAAAACCTGACTTCACTGCGAGCGGGATCAGTTTGTCTCCAGCTCCAGACATTGACTAAAGGCAGCCAAATGTGAGATCTGTGTCTAGCTGGTCATTAGGAACATGTTTCGTTTTGTTAACAGCATGATCCAAAAGGAACGCAGTGTGCCTTAATCAAATACAATTGTCAAATGGCAAAATTACATTGTTATTTTAGCATTTAGGTTAAAATTGTATTTGGCCATTTTCAATTCAGTCAACAATTTTAACCTTGGATGCTTGAATTTGACAGCTGGCTCAGCCATATTATAATATAGCTGCGATGAGATCGTTTCACACTATTATTCATTGTTCCCATCAGTATCCGACTCAACCATCCAGACCTGTCAGACGCTGTTAAAATGATCCAGGTCCGGTTTTGATCAATCACCTGACTGAGACTAGGGTCCCAAAGTTTATTATGGGGAAATAAGTTTCATTTATAAAGCTAAAGCATTCAATTTGCACTAAACTCTTTTATCCAAATAACGTAATAAATCAAACTACAGAAGCTATCAAAAATACATTTGTATTTATAAAAGATGTGATTAAAAATTCCCTTTTGTTTGAAGCTAGTTACAAAGTTACAAGTGTGACAAATAAAAACATGTTTGTAATAAACAACAATAGACAGACAGATGTGTGACAGATTTTGTAAGAGTATAAAACCAAAACGTTAAGGTTTCCATTCACTGGCGCAAAAAATATTTTTGAAGTTGATGGCAGCAACACATGTCCAACAGCTGGCTAAAAACAATCTCTGATTTCTACATGATGGTTTGAACAAGCGTTTTATGTAGTGTTGGTTGGTTGATTACAACTTTTTTAAGGCTTGTGGGTAATACTTTAGAAATATTCTGTAGGCTATTTCGTAAGTGTCCCCCTGAGGTGCGCTTGGGTACTTATGACCGTTGAAGATGAAGCCCCGCTCCACCTGGAACACGGCTTGATTGAAAGTGTCTTGCTTGAAGGGCGTCCCACTGTTGAGGCACTCCACAAGTGTGTTCACAAACAACGCCCACCGCTGGCCATAGTAGTCCTCCATGAGGCCACCCCACTCTTTACTAGCGTAGTCCAGGATCTCTCCGATGGGTCCCCACAGGGTGAGCTGGTTGCGGGCATTCATGTCGTACAGCTGGGTTTCGGTCTCGTCCAGGGCCAAGGAGCGGGCGCTTTCTAGCCATGCGCCCAGCAGGAAGCCACGATCACTGTTCAGAAGTCTGTTCAGCTCCGGCAGGAGGTCATACACCAGCACTCCCCCAGCTGTCAGCAGTTCTGCCAACTTCTGCTTATGGAACGCATCCACAATGTCCTGGTAAAACCATGTGGTCATAACCTGCAACACCTGACGTGTGACATCCACCAGGTCGTAACGGAACGTCTCCTTGGACATGAGCTCTGGAGCAGCGTCCATCATTAGCTTCCAGGCCTGAATGAGGAGGGCTGGCTCATACCACAGATCTGTGTTCATGTGGAGCGACGGCCGGCGCACAAGTGGACTGTGGTTATGGTTTTTGTAATGAGCTACTGTACAGTTGTACACACTAGCAAACAGCAACTTCCAGGCAGTACTCAGGTTCTCCTGTGTACTTCCATAACGGCGTATGGCATACAAGGACACCCACTTGGATAGGTTCACAGGCTCCTTGCGCCAGGCCAGCTCACTCATCAGCTCATATATGACTGGATTCTGCTCAATGCCCTCGGGTGTCAGACCGGTGCCAACTATAGTGGAGTTTGGGAAATGCAACGCTTTGAACGGACCCGAGTTAATGCTCTCCACTGTGCCAAAAAATCCACTGTTGCCCCCAAAGTTGTGTAGCATGCACCAAATAAACGGCTGGCCATAGAAAGACTGTGTGTAGGAAAAGATTGGTTCAGTTTCAGCAAACAAATCCAGCACAATCATGCGTCCCAGTGGCACTCCGTGGAGTAAGGCCTGGATCTGGGCTGGTTTCCAAAAGGTTGCGTCACTGAAGAAGAGCCATCCTTGCATGAGCCAAATGGCCTGAGGATCAACTGCAGAGCAAAAGAATTTGGTCAGAAATCCCCAGAAATCCACACAGAAGAACATGTGATACAAGAACAACAGTACACACCCCATGCACTATCACAATTCCCAACTGGGTAACACTTTATAATAATGGTACGTGTGGTCATGCATGATTTTCATGAACTTATGCATAATTTCATGATACATTCATGCATTACTAAATCATGACTCTATGGTTCATAGACGACTTCATCCCTGAATTAAACATTTAACTTCTGTAATGAATGTACATGAAAATCTTAATAATTCATCATGATCATGAGGATCACATAAGAATACCATGAATTCACTAAAACAGCAATGAAATGATCATGAGGATCATGCATGAACATCATGACTCATATGGCGGAAATCTACTTGCAAATTACGTCGCCTTAACTAAAGTGGTGCATTATCCTAAACTTTTTAACCTGTTAAAGACCCCCTTAGTCCCGAAGAAGAAGCAATGATTTCTGGATTATTTCCTCAATTGGAATTTTTGTGTGGAAAAAACAATTTAAAAACTTTTATTACAAGTACAGCATAACCAAATAAGATCTCCAGAGCTGGTCTTTAACAGGTTAAAAAGTTTAGGATAATGCACCGCTTTAGTTGAGGGGACATAATCATTATGAAATCATGATGTATTAAGGATTAGCAAATGATAAATTCATGATTGCCATAAATTTTATCCTATAAAGTTATACTTTGTGTTCTTGTCCATCATTTGCACGTAGATTTCCGTCATGAGTCATGATGTTCATGCATGATCCTCATGATCATGATTGGTTGATTATTTTATTGTCATTTCATTTCTGTTTTAGTGAATTCATGGTATTCTTATGTGATCCTCATGATCATGATGAATTATTAAGATCTTCATGTACATTCATGACAGTAGTTAGACGTTTAATTCAGTCATCCATGAACCAACATGTAATCATGTTTGTTCCTGAGAAGTCATGATTTAGTAATGTATGAATGTATCATGAAATCATGCATTAACTCAATGCATACGTTCATGAAAATCATGCATGAACTCATGTACCATTATGATAAAGTGTTACCTTCAACTGTACCATAGCACAACTCATCACAGTACATCACGATCGCTCCCCTTTTCTGAGGGAACTGCACCGTGGAACACCCACCTGCCGTCATGGTGCTGAAGACTGAGCGGCTGACGGACGACAAGTAGGCAGGGTCAGACGAGGGCGGAGTCATCTCATTGAAGGTGTCTGTGTTATAAATGTGGTCCGTGCCAAACTGTTTGACCACTTGAGAGAGGAAGAGGGCGCCGATCCGGAAGAAGAGAGGGTCTTGCGGATCCAAGATGTAGGAGCAAGAGTAGCTGCAGTTGAAATGTGCCCACGGTCCCAGCCTTGTTGCGTTTGCCTTTGGATACAATCTAAAACATTAGAGATGGTTAGGCAGAAAAGTCATCTTAATACTATAACATGCTGCTGCCAATATGTCGCCAAAATATTGTTAGACAATATTAAAGTGACGGAATATCTATGGAAGCTAAAATATATCATAAATTGCTGAGGTCTTCCAACTGACTAAGATGTAGACATTTTTACCAAAAGCCTAAAAAAAATTGGTGATAATTTCCATTTTATTAATGATTTTTCTCATTTTCAAGTTCCATTTTAGTCTCGTCTTGGTTCCAAACCTTTGTAAGTTTTGTTTTGACACAAATTGCTAATGATTATTGTTTACGTTTAATGTAATGCAAGATGTAATGTAAAGTCCTCGAAGTGTGCAGCCCTTACCGATGTGATTTCCTACATTATATTCTATGTATTTAATGTGTGACATCACCTCAGGATTCCTTTGGGGATATTTCCAGAGAAGGCTGGGAGAACAGGAATCATGCCAAATGATCGCATTCTCTCTAAAATCTTAAACTGCAGACACAGGAAGAGTACTTTAGTAACAGTGACAACCTGTCCATCTCATTTTCACATACAAGGCTTAGAACCAGCAGCAAATACATCTAGCAGTATCACTATACTGCATCTCTATACAAACAAAAACATTAAACTGTTTACGCTACTGCACACGCATAGGACCATGGGAGTGTGTGTGTGTGTGTGTGTGGGGGGGGGGGGGGGTCGTATGTACCTGGAGGTTTAGTTGAGTCACATGCCAGGACTGGGGTAGAGGTCCTCCGAAGCGGAACATGTTTCCCATGCGGTTCCAGGCCAGAAACGCTGGACCAGAGAAAAACTCTTCCAACTCAGATTGGTTCAGGCCCAGAGAACGGTACACCTAAAGCACACAGTCATATTAAAGACCAGTCTCAAGGGGGCGCCACACGCATCATATACAGTATGACTATTAAAAAAAAAAAAAATCCTAACATCAGTTTTGTAATGACAGTATTACATGATATCATATATAATTGATTTTACAGTACAGCGGATGGCTATTTATCCATACAAGTGTGCTAAAAGTATGGAGGGGAGGAGAGCTGGATGTTAAGAGAGGTTCAGCATATGTCTGCTCCAGTACACGTATAAACCTAACCAACCACATTTCCAGAATGCCAACCAATGGCTATATAAGTGAAGGGTATGTTTCAACTGAATTAATCAGCTCATTTAAATACCAGGTTGATCCTAGCTGCAGTACAATTTGCTGGTTAATTCACACTCCTACCTCCTGCCACAGTGCCTCCTGTCCAGTGAAGGCCAGAGGCAGGTTGATCCCGTTCAGCGCCATCCAGTCGATCTCCCTCTCCCATCGGGGCCAGTCCCACCACACGGACGAGTAGCTGAACGTGCACACATTCTGGTAGTACCGGAATCTGCAGTAGCAAAATTAAAAACTGTATGAAAGATAAGGTGCAAGAATTTATACAATTTCCTATACAATTTCCTTTCATTGTGTGCATTTGTTCTTTGACAATAATGCAAGCTTTTACTTTTAATTTCAGAGACCTGACCTTGCTGATAAGACAGAATGCGGGTGAATAATTCACTTATTGAATAAGGCTACTGCCAGCTGTTATTTGTTCAAAGTCGGTTGTAACATAATTGTATAGATGTGCATTGTGCAAAGTGCAAAACCACAAAATGCTATGTTAGGATAAGATCCGAAGACAATAAAGACACAGGTGAAGAATATCTATTGCAGCACATAGACAGCACAAACGGCCCCAATATTGTCTCCATGACTTTAAAAAAAAAAATGCATACAGAGCATAATTTTCCACAAGAGCAATATCAAAGAAAAAAACATTAATGACACCATGCCATCATGTGATGTGCTTCAATAATGCACTGAGAAAATAGACTTGCATCCATCAACTCCAAGGGCCCATACAGATCGATATGAAATCTTAACACTTTGAGGTTGAGATCAGTGAGGATTAATACAAATCATGTCAGCAGCAGTTTCCTTTTTGAGACTTCAACATATTTGCATTATCAGCCATTGAAGTGCCCCGAGAGCGTTTACTGGTGTGTGTGTGAGAGTAAACAAGGCCTGTTGTGTGAAACTGGCACTGGGCCAAACACAGTGAATGGCTTTGGTGAAAACCAGTCTGAAAGAGGCCTTTCTGCTGAGCTCAGTTAAATGTGGAGTATCCTACTGTCACTAGAGCGTCAGTCCCCCAAATCCTTCATTCATTGATTCTGACATTATGCAGGGGAGAATATGTTTAAGCCTGTATGTTCAAAACATTGTCTGGGCAGTTCTTTGTACAATTAAAAATCATGTTTGATCAAGTTGACCAAAGGCCAATAAGCATCTGTGGCACAGGGAAAACTGGTTATATGTAACTGATAGATCCATCACTTTCTTAGCGCATTCCCGAGCAGCGAGACGCACTTTCCACCAGTATGATCCAATTTAAAGCATGTCATTTCTCTAACCTCCTATACATGTCGTGCGAGTGAATGCTAAAGGCTGCACGTGGTGAATGAGTGACCTGTGTGGGCTGCTGATGCGCAGGACACCGCTCAGCTTGGGCAGAGGTCGGGGAAGGTCCAGCTGTGCTCCAGACCAGGACACGTGACAGTTGCAGAAGTATTTGAGGTAGTTGTAGATGCCAGACGCCACTGCTACACCGCTGCTCCCGGTCACCACCACCCTGTTGTTCCTGGTGGAGCGCAGCTCGCACACGTCCAGACTGTCGTTGGACAGGCTCTTGTTGACGGACACGATGAACTCAGATGCGCGGGTCCCAAGGAGTCTGCGGAGCAGCCCATTCACAGCCGTGCCCTGCGCCTGCTCACTGCTGCCTGACCGGAGGTGCTCCAAAGAGGGAAATCTCCGCTGTGCAGGCACACTCCCGCACAGCGCTAGGAAGATAAGAAATCTCCAAACGCAGCTGGAGAGCATCTTCGCTCGCGATCAACACAAACTCGTTCCCACCACAGCGGCACTTTCAAAAACATTTCCTACTTTCACAAAAACAGGAAGTGCCCAGTGACTGCGCACCAATCACTATTCATTCCTCTTTAAGCGGCAACCAATTACAAAAAGTCTACAATCACTGTCATGTGATTTTAGGTCATATGACCCAAGTTAACTGTACTCTCATAAACTAGTTATGAGAGTACATTGGGTCAGAACAGTAGAACTGTTAATTAGCACTGTGGCAGTGAAGAAAGTGCAATACAGTGAATAAATTAACACTGATCAAGAGAAAAAATAAGGTTTAATAAAAAACGTATTTATTTATTAAAATAAAAACAGGGACTACAAGGATCTGCTGGTGAGACCATCCTTAAGTTTTAGTAAATATTTTAGATTTGGTTTTACACATGAGCACAAGCCAAAGGCACTAAAATGAGCAACAATACAATCAAGCCATTATTGAGAGATAGCAATATAGAGGATTTCCTGAGGATAACTAACTTATGTGCAAGGCTTCCCACTGCTTTGGCAGGAAGCAGTGGTGTAATAAAGATGCATTTTCATGTCCATAGTTTCCCTTAGTAACATCACTCAAGGCACAGGCATATATCAACATGCATATGCAGCTCAAGAGCATACAAGCATTTGAAACAACACAAAATGGTCAAAACAATTACATCACATTCAAATTCACAATGACCCCGTTCGCTGCAAGTCTAGTCCCAGCCTGAAGGCAGGGTTGGTCCCAGTTTTAATTCCCGCTCTATACCTGGTGCACACACACACACACATTTTATAAGTTTTGACCAGTGTTTGGAATAACGCCGTTTAAAAGAACGGCGTTAGGTAACAACGTTATATTTTTTAGTAACGGAGTAATCTAATTCATTACTCTCCCTGTCATTACAACGCCGTTATCGTTACTGGGTAAACAAAGTGACAATTCAACTGAATGAGCGCCGCGGTGTCAGCAATGGGGAGAGCAGCGGAGAGGGTGGGTGGAGTCTCACGGAGCAGAAACTAACGCGCACATCTGACTGACTGTGCATATCGTTGCATCGTGCCCTCTGCTCCAAAAACTATTTGTTTCCCCGACCCGCGGCTTGTGATCCCCACAGCGCTGTTTGTGTCCGGTGCGGCCGCGGGGGAGAATCGAGTTGGTGATCATTGATCAACAGTGTTGGAACTTATTTTTAACACAAAGACGCAGAATCGGTGGAGACGAGTCTTTCCCCCCCTCTCACTCTCTCTCAGCGCCTTTTCTTCCTCTCCCCGCTTCCCGCTCTCCGCTCCAGAGAAACACTACCGGCTGCCAATCTTCTGTTAGGGCATTTAACCTTATATTTGCTGATGAATGTTTTCCGTTTTGCCTGATGAATGAACGGAGAGACTTGCACAATGCCTGTGTGTAAAAAGTCTGCCTTGATCGTTGGTCGTGTTGGCACGTTTCTTTTACTCCCGTTTCTCCCCATTCTCTGTGAATACGGCCGTATTCTTACATTAATAAAACAGCGACGCAAATACTGGTCAATACCATTCAGTCACAGGGGTCTCCCCCACTCCACCCCCTATTCAGTTACTATGAACATCTTTGACATGATAGGACATAAATACAAACACCTGTCTACTCATTTACACTGACTTGTGAAAACTGCAAAAAAGAAAATCCAAATTATTTGACATATAGGAACTTTTTTTTTTTTACAGTAACGCAAATAGTTACTTTCCCTGGTAACGAGTTACTTCTATTATAGAGTAATTCAGTTACTAACTCAGTTACTTTTTGGAACAAGTAGTGAGTAACTGTAACTAATTACTTTAAAGTAAAGTTCCCAACACTGGTTTTGACATAAAATACCATATTTGTAAAAAGTAAAGAGTAAGACTTTTACATAGGAACATGTAACAAATACACTTTTTCCAGCCTTTGCAACAAATGAGCAGTTTAGTTGATCTAAATTATTATTAATTTGAAAATTTAATTTTAGTTTTTTTACTTTCTTACATATAAATCATGGCTATGAGTTTATGTGTGTGGAACAACTGGTCTTCAATTATGTCCGTTTATCATCAGTCAGGGTTCTGTAAATTTTTAATACATTTCTGACGTATTGAATTTAAATTGTCACAAATGGGAACATGTACTCACTCAAGACAAACTAGTCCCAAGTTACATTTAAATCTCTATAAAAAGTAGTTACTAGTAGAATAGTGATTTCACTGTAAATGTAGATTGCTTTCAACTTATATTTGTAAAGTACAAAAAAATAAAATGCAGCGGTGGCCCAAATCTTTAACAAAGTTGCAACTAGAGCCCTGAGGGAGCCTGGAGCAGGACTGGAGTGTTAAACCAGGCACATGAGTATGTGTTTGTAGAGGCATCACAGGGCACACCTCTAATACTGTCTCCAGGGTAGCGATAGAGGTCCTTAGGACTGCTGCTGATTTCCCCATTGATTTGCCAGGGGCCTACGCAGCAGCTCCTCAACATGACGAGCCACATCCATGGTGTCCTCAAGGTCAAACTCTCCATCACCGTCCAGCATGGCATCACTCCTGACAACATCAGAAAGTCATTTTACACAAAAAATTGCAGCAGAGCAGAAGTTGCATCTGAACAAGTGCCTGAAAACACTGAAGTGTATAGTTTCTTCTACAGTCGGGTGAACACTAACCCTTCAACAAACAATTTCTCTAAAAACTTGGCTCGGTTACAATACAAATACATGTACTGTTTTATCTGGTCAGTATTGAGAGCAGAAGTGAGCACACACACAGTGACCCTGTCCAACATCCCGGCCAGTCGGCTCATTCGCTACAATGTAACATCACATGGAGGATACATCCGTGTGAATAAACAGACATGATTGGATGAATAATGCCAGATGGACATCACTGATGAGCTGCATTCAGAGAACTTGCCTTTGGCTTGCCAGGTGAGGAGAAGTTACCCTTTGCCTCTGAATACAAAAGGCTGCTTACATGGGGGGGTAGACGCTGAAGCTGCTGGGATGGCCCACAGATGGAGATGTGGTCTGATCCATGAAGGTAGAAGCACCACTGGGCTCAGGGTTAGGGCTGGTGAATCTGGCAGAGCAAAATCAATAGTCTTTAGTCAAATTTGAAGTTCCATTAAATGCAATTAAAATGTACGTAATTTTTCTTCCATTACCAAATATATGTTTATAGAAGGATTAAAGGAAATTGTACTTACTCTGGCACAACCTGTCTGATCTGTGGTTTTACGTATCCATCAACAGGTGCTTTGGCTGTAAAATAATATTTGTAGCATTAGTATAATCTGACTCCATCGCCATAATTACTCAACTAAACAGTGTACATACAGAGAGGGGGTGTGTAGTACTTTGCAAACACCTCGTCTTTAGGTTTATCCGGGTACAAAAATAACAGGTGATTGAGGTCACTGATGCGGTCAGCGAGTGAGCGTATGGAGAAGTCCTTGGTCGTGTAAGGCAGCAGATTCCAGACCAGCCTTTCCCCTGTCCCAAAACAAGGAACCATGAAATAGGTGAAGCTAATGTGTTAAAATACCTTATCATTTACTGCATTTACATTTAAAAACAGATCAGATTTGAAAGTGTGTGACAACTGTTTATGGTACTAACCCGATTTGTTGGGGTTCTCTGCCACCCAGGCAATAGTTATGCCTCCAATCTCTGAGTCGCTAAAGCGGAGCAGAAATGTTCCATTGGGTTTGGACAGGAGCATGTCCTGGGCCTGCTGCTTGTTGACAAAGCCTAAAATTGCCCTATCAAAAAGTCAGTTTGAAACACTTTCAATCATCAAGTGTAAAAGACAGGCAAATGTGTAAAATGTTCCTTAATAATATTCTTATTACACTGACCCATCATTCCAGTGAGGTTTTAGATGCTTTTTCATGAGCTCCACAACTCCATCAAACCACTGCCAAAAAGTAAAGTTGCGTCCAGGCAAATTCTCCTGAGAACACAAACAAGCCATTGTTAATAAGGCGTTGCCGTGAGCGGACTTGACAATTTGGCATGGTTTACCCTGTTGAACTGGGCCCAGGAGATGGTCATGTTGCGGTAGTCTTCAGGGTTATTACTGCTGCTGCTAAACGCCTTCTGTGCCAGGAACACCAGGTTATCCTCCGACAGGCCGCGCGCACTGTGCATTTCTGCTTTGTATTTCATATCCAAAGCCTCACACAACAGAGACCACACCACTTTGTCTGGGACCATGAAAGGCACACGACCCTGAGGAGACACGGTCAGATCTGATTAACCTCCCAATATTCAGAAAATATATACCAAAGCATTTCTGACAACTTTAGTATTAATATATTAAACAATATTGTCTCTTGAAGTCTGCAAATGAAGCATAATTGTGCATGAAAGAGGTGAAAAGAAGCTCAGACTGACCGGCTCAGCAAAGGCGTTGTCCCAGAGGACTGTAGCTGTGGCGTTGTTGTCCTGGCTACCATGAACAATCACCACCACCGGTAAAGACAAGGTCTGGACAAACACAAGCGACTGTAAGTGTTCACCTGTATCACTGCACTTAAGCACGTGGTATATGTGGTATATCATCATCACATGTATACAAAGTTAGAAGATTGTGAATATTAGTGATGCGCAGGTTGCAGGTTCCCCCGCGGTTCCCACGGATCGAATCGCGTTATAAAATTCTCCTCTGGGCAAAAAATGCCGGTCGCCGCCACTCATTGCCACCGTACGCACATTCATTGTATTCAGCCACAACTCATTCTCTCATTTTTACAGCAGGTTTTAAATATGATGCGGCTTTTCATAAAATGAGCAACGTTTTGCTGCTTGTGATTCAGAGAACGTTTTTATGGAGCTCAATGTCTCATATCTTAGACGGTATGTGCGTCTGTGCGCGAGTTCGCGTTACCTCTGCTCTTTGTTCTGCCCTTCTCCTGATCTCAGTGCTCTGCACAGAAGGGCGAGAGAGCGCGAGGGGATCATACACGGCAGTCCCGTTCATTTCAAGCTCATTTTTGTACGGAATTAAAGTCCATTCAGACCGATCATATATGTAATGCGTCAATTTTAATGGCTGCGGGCCGGGGCAGGTTGTAAAAATAGAAACAATGTTGCAGGGCGGGTTAGAACCAGCTCCAATGTGAGCTCCGCGGGCTGAAAAAAACCCTGACCCCGCGCATCACTAGTCTATATGGTGTGGAAACATGTTACAGGCTCCATTCTGAGGTGGTTACACATTAGAAAAGATATGTTACGGTAAAAGTGTAATAATACCAGCATGAAACTCCATGAGCCCAGCATATACTCACCTTGACATGGAAAACAAGCTCGTTGCCGCCAACACTGAACTGTGATTCGAACAGGACAGTAAACTTCTCCTCTGTGACGGACTCAGCACCGCGGCGGTCCGAGCGCTTGATCCGCTTCAGGGACTGCCAAATCAGTACAAGTAAAACTATAACTACAATTTTTGTCACAAACATGCAATGAGATGCAACAAAACACAAGTATCACTAGCTATCAGTCCTAACAACTGTGGTATAATGAGCAATATAAACATATAATTTGAATTACACTTGTAATGTAAAGCTGCCAGGATATGGTGAAGCTACCTTACAGTACTCCTTTTTAAAAGCCGAATGTATTCTAAACGAATCAGACATAATGAAACTTTACCATGTTTCTGAAGTGAGCACTGAGGGTTCCTGTGGCCTGGTGATACTCCATCACACAGTTGTTGTTCAGGATCTCTCCGCTGCTTTCACTGGTAATCACAGAAAGTTTAGGCCCTTGAATGTGCGAAGGTTGAGAAGGGCAAAGTGTGTCTCACCTGTGCGTGCTCTCATTTTTTAACAGAGCTTTGGCCTGCTGCTCACTCACTATTACGGCCTTGACCTGAGGAGGGTTCATGTGGACATTCAGTTTCCCTCCCACTAGGAGGCGCACTGTGGCTGCAAACTTAGTTTGCGTTTTTAACACCTGCGGAGGCTGCTTTTCAATGATAAAGGTGCTGAAACACAAATCAGAAAATATAAATATCTTTTACATTTCCAAAACTAGAAAGTACTGCAAGGCTCTGACCTGGTGACAAGTGCGGAGATGATGTCTGTGATATCAGCGTTGAGTTTGCTCAGAAGCTCCTCCATAGGACCGGGCAGAGGCAGCTGTTGAGTCAGGTGTTCACAGCGGCGGATCTGCTGCCTGTTCTGCCAGATGAGGTCAGCCAGTTTCTCACACCTCAACACCAAAACCAATAACGGACACATTAGGTTATGACATTCAGCCAACCTCTTTGTAAATGTTCGAGGAGCAGTCCTTACCAGGACTGGAGCACATCCAGTCCCCCTTCATGTGGGCCTCCATTGCCAGCCAGCTGCTGTCTCCTCTTCCATTGAATGAGCTCCTCATCTAGTATTAGAGTCTGCTGCTTCCTCAACAAGGACAAGGTCTTCTGATGCTGTTCAGACAGGTCCTTAAAAACAACCATAAAGAGATTTGTATAGTAAAATATGTTTGCCAAATCTAGATAAAAAACAAACCAACGTTTGCATATAAACGCAGCAATAAATCAGCAATGCACCATGTACTTACAAGTCTGTATTTCTGAAGTGTGCTGGCCTCTCTGGTGAGCCAAGACTCCACTGTGGCTCTCTTACTTTGGAGAGCCGGCTCTCTCTGAGCGCGCTCAGCTGCCGGCAGGGAGTTCAGGCTGCTTATCTGGGCTAATACAATACAAAAAACACGTAGAACACTGCACTCATCAACTGGACATGAGGAGCATGAGGTAGGGTTCTGCACAATAAAGGGTTAATAAAGTGAAATGATATGTCGAGCTTGTGCATGTGCCAGTGTACACACTAAGCGTATTACACAGGGCAATGTGCATACTGTTTACCTTGTATGCGAAGGTTCTCTTGATACTGAATAATGAAGTACTCCTGGCTGTGCTGCAGTTTCCGCAGCTCATTCTCAGTCTCCTGAGTGGCCAACCGCAGTTCCTCAAAGGCCTGGTTTATCTGCTGATGGCGCTGGGACAAACTATCCATCGACTGACCTTCTGTACCACAACTCGCCTGTCAACAAACCAACACAACAAATTAGCCTTTGGACCTCTGTGTCCAAACGCACTGTGTGCTTCAATATTAGGGACCAGAAAAGGTTTTAGGCCATTTATTTCCCATTGCACCTATAGTGCATCTTACACTCCCGATCAAAAGTTTAAGATCACTTGAAAAATGGTACACACAAAAAAATAAAAAAAAATAACATTTTGCAATTTCAATATGCAACAAGAAGAAATGGGAGTGAACCTTATTGAATACACCATTGAACTGAAATAGGCTGTTTTGCTGCTGATCAAAAGTTTAAGACCACATGCCTTTTAAAGGCCAAATCTGTGCAAACATATGGATTCAGTGTCATTGTCTGGCAGGTATTCACACTGTCATAATGTCCTGATGGCAAACGCAAAACAACACAACATTTTTGAGCGTGTTTGAGTTGTGAAGTTGCACAAAAAAGTGGAAGACCCAAAAAAAATGTCACCAGCACTGAGCTGGAGGATCTGAATGGCTGACGATCCTCGACCCAAATGAAGGCCGTTACTGGAGTCGACTGCAGCCCAACAACCATCAGACAGAATTTGCAGTTGAAGGTTTTCAAAAACAACACGTCTTCAAAGGCCTGGTCTCCTTGAACGCCACAGAACTGTCCATTTGGACTTTGCAAGAGAGACCAAACATGGGACATTGAAAAGTTGGAAGAAAGTTTTATTCTCTAACGAGAAAAAATGTAACCTTGATGGTCCTGATGGTTTCCGATGTTACTGGCATCACAAGCAGATCCACCTGAGATGTTTTCTGTACCTCATAGTGGAGGGGGCGCCATAATGATGTGGGTGCTTTTTCCTCGTCTGTGTGGGAACCTCTGGTTATTGGGCTGCAGTTGGATCCAGTACAGGCCTTAATGTGTGTCGAGGATCGTCCGGTGTCTTGACGGACAGTGAGCCAATCGGATCCTCCAGCTCAGTGCTAGAGACATTTTTTGGGCCTGTGGTCTTAAACTTTAGATCAGCTGCTAAACAGCCTATTTCAGTTTAATGGTTGTTTTCAATAAAAGATTCACTCAAAATGTTTTTGTGTCACTCTCATTTCTTCTTGTTGCATATTGAAGATCTGCTTGGAACCTTAAGATCCAACCATGCAAAATGTGTTTTTTTGTTGTTGTTGTTGCCATTTTTCAAGTGGTCTTAAACACTATTAGCCTAATCTTAAAAAAAACCTTTGAATTATCTTACCATTACCATTTAGGCATCTATCTGAAAGGGTCCATGTTCAAAATGTTCAAATGTAAATCTTCAAGTAACTTTTTTTCAGAGATGACATGTTTTATTCTACTCTCTTTTAACAGTAAACCTGCTGGACTTTTGCTTACGTTTGTAGCGTCTTGAACAAGCCTCTTCTCGGACTGCAGGATGTGTCGAATGCAGCGCACTAGTTCCAGTGGACAACGGTCGTATGTGCTCTGGATACATATAGATAGAATTTAGGCTAATCCAATAGATGACTGTGACATCACTTCCAGGCATGTGCAGTTTTTTACATCTATGGCATGCTGTCATATGAAACTATGAATAAGAAGAGGTGGGTAGAGTAGCCAACAATGAAGAACGTTACTTTAAAAGAACTATACTCAAGTAGAAGTAAAAAGTAGTGACACTTATAATTACTCAAGTAAAAGTAAAAAAGTGCTTGGAAATGCAGCTCGAGTGCTTCGAATGCGGACTAACTAATTTGAGCATAAAAGACAGATTTATGTGCATGTAGTGAACAAAAACTTCCAAAGAAAATGCCATAAAATTATATATATATAAAGAAACAATTTTACTCTGAAGGATAATAATTATGTCAAAAGTAAATGTGACTGAATATTAGTCTGTGAATAAGTGACAAACCTTGAGCTGGCTGGCATAGTGACCTAGCTTAATTTAAGCAAAAAGCCATCCTCTCCACCCTGAATTTGAGCCTTCTTCTGGAGCTCTGCCACGAGGCCATCCAACAAACGTTTGGCTTTGACCTCCTCTCCTGGATTCTCCAGCTCCACTGAGTCCCTGCATGACATGACACAGCCCCACTCAGACTCAACCCCTCGGGACTGTTGCGAGAACTTGGTGAGCAAGTTAAGTGCAAAACATTCACCTACCATGGTTGGTTTTCAATCCACTGAGCCAGGTAGTGTCGCACCTCAATAGGAAATGCTGTCCATACAGAGCTTGCATCTGGAGCAATGCTTCACCTTGAAGTTGCTGGGCTTGAATCCACATAGCCATAGTGCCACTGGCGAAAAGTGGAACATCATTTTGTGCAACAGGGAGCAAAAACAGGGGAAATGTGTAAGACATGAACATAGCTTTATAAAACAAAGATGCATAAAAGCGTGGATATTTTTTGACTGACACTGACATTAGCCATTTGGGTAAATAACATGGTAATTGCTGCTGGTACAGTAGAGACATTTTCTTAGCTCTCGCTGCTACGTTAGCTTGGTATTAAGACCTGTGGTCATTGATCTACGCCGTACAGCCTACATGTGATGTGACACGGGTGTAAGTTGTCTTACACTGCATATAGACTCCGAACAGCAACAGTTTGTAGAGAAGCACACGCCGCTGGAGCTGGGGCCAGAGGTGCTCATGCTACATGCTGCTCCTTCCTCTTCCTCTGGAGTTGCAGCTGTCCAACCAACCGCGGAAGTTCAACAGCATGCAACTTCTTCCCATTTTTCACTGCGGAGGTCAGGCACCAGATGGCAGCATCCTCCCAAGCTTCTCTCAACTTCTCTGCAGAAAACCTAGGCTTATTTCTAATTTGTATGTTAGTTTATTATATTAGATCCATGGTTAGTCTATAAACTTTCTCCATCACTGATCGGGAGCGTCACTTCCGTTAATGTGATGTGCCGCAGGGCAGTGTTGTGAATGGAGTGTAGCACTTTGAGAAAATAAACCTGGAAGCCTAGCAAATGTAGTGAGTGAGTGAATGAGTGGTTGGTGGTGGTCGGAGGGGCCGATGGCGCAGACTGGTTGCCTCGCTTCCGTGAGTCTACCCCAGGACAGCTGTGGCTACAATAGTAGCTTACCACCACCAAGTATGGTGTGAATGAATAATGCAATGTAAAGCTCTTTGAGTGTCCAGAAAAGCGCTATATAAACTGACGCATTATTATTATTATTATTATTATTATTATTATTATTATTATTATTATTATTATTACCAGTTCTGCCCACACTAAAAGTACCAGATGGCTATTTGGCCATCAGATGATAATACCCTCGCGGGTACCATTTGATGGCTATTACACTGTATTGTGTTTTATGTGTTATAAGGATTTCGGGAAAAAATTGAAAAAACTGTTGCACTCTATATACTGTCTGCGCTTTATAACATTGCACACTAATTGGTAATTTGCACTTTGTATTTGTATATTGCACTTTATTTGTAAACTGCCTTTTTATATTGTATTAACTGTCTTCTGTTATGTAATCTTTATATGTATTGCCTTTTGTTATGTAATTTTAACTCTGTTATGTAATTTTAATTGTGTAGGATTACAAATGCTCTCATGTAAAGCGCTTTGTGACCATGTCTGTGAAAGGTGCTATATAAATAAAGATCTTCTTCTTCTTCTTCTTCTTCTTCTTCTTCTTCTTCTTCTTCTTCTTCTTCTTCTTCTTCTTCTTCTTCTTCTTCTTCTTCTTCTTCAGATGGAAATTAGCATAGTGCTAAATATGGTGCAGCCATCTTTTTAATGTAACTGCACATTGTCCTGATTAAATAAACTAAACTAAACCAACCACTTACTCACACACTACATTCATTCTGGCCTATTACATTTATTTAACCAGGAAAGTCCCACTGAGATTACAAATCTCTTTTACAGGGGAGTCCTGGCCCAGGGGGGGAACCTATTGTGCATATTTTTCGTGGTAGGGGAAACCGGAGTACCCGAAGGAAATTACCTACACAGACACCGGGATTACATGCAAACTCCACACAGAAATGCCCTGTCCAGCCGGGGATCAAACCCGGGACCTTCTAGCTGCTAACCGCTGTACCACTGTGCCTCTTAAACATAAGCAACATATCTCTTGAAAATGATCAAATTAGACTGTTTTCTCGTTATCAAACAATGCTTAAAGCAGTAAATTTGCCTGTTGGGTCAGAGAGCATTTATTCAGTCACTGGCCGCCTTGTCACGATAGGGATTGCCTATGACAAAACCCTTTATCTGGCGCAGTATACCACAAAGATATAATTTGTCGGCATGATTTCAGTTTTTTTTTAAGCCATTGAAGTGCACCTGAAATGGGTTTAACTCAGCCATGAGTGAGCTCTGATTTATACTGTATTACTTAATACAGACACATCACAAAAGTAAAGTAGTCCCAAAATGAGTGAACAAGATTTTTATTAAAGTAAACATTAAGCTAGTGGTTCAGCAAAGAAAAAACAAACACATAACTGGAGTTTCCTGTGCTTAGAGACAAACATGACAATTATGAGATAGATAAGAAATATAATGTGAGTGTCTTCAGCACCTGGTCCCATCTTTGTGCTGGCAAAAGTGGGCTAACTTAAACTGTAGTGTATCTGTAAGGTGGTCACCGGTCAGAAGGCACCTAGAGTAATTAATACGGTATCTACACCCGCATCTGCTAATATGTGTGTGATCAATATATAAAAATATAATAAAACAACATATAAGTGCACACAGTAAGGAAACATGGACAGCACAAGTTTTTGAGAAGGAGGCCAAGTGGAGCAGTCTAGGTTGAAGTTATAGTGTGAATCTTAAACAAACATTTTAAATGTAAATTTTGCTTTATTTATCAAGAGGAATGGAGTCAAGTGAAAAAAGCCAGTGCGGGTGTATAAAGTCCACGAATATGTGTCAAACAGAGAGGCTGTTAAATTTCTAAGGTAAAGACTACTATATTCTCATTTCAGCAAAGGGAAACATTGTCCTGAAATTGCCCTTGTGTCACATTCTTACTATTTGGATCACTTCAAACATTTCTTCAAGGTTTTGTAACTCAATGGGCCGTAATTCTATAAATGGTATGTGTGTTAAGTGTGACACAGACTAATCACTGTCCCTGTCCTGGTCCTCGTCCTTCTGCAGCTCCTCGTGGCTGTCCTCCTCGTCAGGGTCCTCCACCTCTTCATCCTGCTCTTCATTCTCCTCTTCCTCTCCCCCTCCGTTCATCATCTCCATCTCTACTTCCACAGCCTCAGTGTCCACCCCGCTGAAGGCCTCTCCGTCCTGGGACACCTCAATCATCTCAGTACCCTGCACCACCTCCACTTCCCCCTCACGAAACTTCTTAACATGAAAAGTGAAGGGGGCACTTTGTACATAGCGGTCTTGGATCGGGCGTAAACCACGTGGTCAGGAGTGAAAGATTTCTTCACCTTTTCCCGTGACGTCTGTATTTTCTGTTTGCGCTCAGGATTTACAGACATGCGAGTTCCAAGCTTTCCCATCTTCTTCTCAATATTGTGGCGTGTCTTCTCCAAATTCTCTTTGGTCTTTTGCTTGGTCTTCTCCAAGTTTTCTTTAGTTTTCTGCTTGGTTTTCTCAAAGTTCTCCTTGGTTTTCTGCTTGGTTTTCTCAATGTTATCTTTGGTCTTCTGCCTGGTTTTCTCTATATTCTCTTTGGTTTTTTGTTTGCTCTTCTCCAGGTTTTCTTTGGTTTTTGCCTTGGTTTTGTCCATCTTCTCTTTTGAAAAGACAGTCTTTAGAGTTTGCACGCGTTGCAGGCTACTGCGCTTGATGCGCTCTGCACGAGTTTCCTCTAGAAGGTCTTCAACATCCACAGCTTCTTCGTCTGAGGACAGGTCGACATGGGGCTTGTCAGTGCTCTGCCCAGCCTCCTCCCCTTCCACTGCCTCTTTCAGCTCTAGCATGCTGCCTCCCCTGCTCCCGGACACTGACTCTGATGCCTTCAAGGATTTGGAGATGCTGAGTCTGGAAGGCAACTTCACATCATCCTGTAGGAACACAAAGGAAGATGTGTTGAGTAACTTATACATGAAATACATGAATGGTAGTGAATTACTGTGAGTTACTGCTCTTGAGAAGAGAATCAAGCCTGCCAGTGTAATGCTGCTAATTTGAGTGTTTTTGTATTCATACTGCAATTCCATAAAGCATTATGGGTAAGGGAGGACTGTGAAGTTACTCGTGGTTTGTTCCACTGTAAGCCACATAAAGACAAGTTTAGATGAAGTGTCCGCTGTAAACACCCCACAGAGAGTGAATGGGAGAATGACTCTTTGAGCGTGTCTGTGTATGAGTGTTCCCCTCCAGAGTAACACCTTTAACATGCCCTTCCGTTTCCACTGGAGCCTGTTCCCTCACATGTCCCATAAGCTCATGGATGTAATGGCGAGGCTTGTCCGTGAACGACTGCTATGAAGCAGCTTCCTCTTTCCATCCTGCAGCAACTGCTTGAGCAATTATGTCGCTGATCGTCTGCAGGGCTCGCAGTCCCAGCAAAACAGGAACACGACGGGCTGGAACAAAGGCCCACCGGACGGCAGGATGTGTGTAAGAGGGAGATCCCTTTGTGGAAACATGTGAATAACAGAGTACGTGGAATCATACTTCAGAATCTTGGATGCCATCTGCACAGCAGGAAAATAAGATGATGATGTAACCAGCAGTGTCCATGCCCACTGAGTTACAGTTTAATGAGGGCTTCATGAATCTATTGTATTGCACTTTCAGAGTTCTATCAAAACATCCAGTCACATTAAAACACACACACACACACATAAGTAGCCAAAACATACTGTGAATGTCTTAGAACCATGAAGCTTACAGTCTTGAAGAGTCTCACATTCATGAACACCTCATCAAAGAACATTTCTCTGAGAACAGTAACCTCAGAGAAGAGAGATTGCACAGCTGTTCGCAGTATAATTTATTGTACATGCTCAGTGAGGACTCACTAAAGACTAAATAGTGCGTGTGTGTTTAGAAAAGGGTTTGGGATGTGGAGCATTCACCTTGGTGTTGACTTCCTGACCCTCCTCATTTAATGGGACATTGTTCTTGAAGCGGCTGCAGGAAGGTCTCTCAAAGCCATGGAAAATACAGTACAAGACTGAGCTATGCACTGGGTGTGCACACAATGTGTGTGTCTGCCCTCTTATGTGTCCTCTTAGCGAGGACACATGTGTGGGGAAGCAGGGAAAGCTCTTTTATGAGGGCACTGTGATCGCTGTCTTGTGATTTCTTTCACCACAATGCCAAATACAGTCTCTCTATCTCTGATACTGTGTATGTTTGTGTTTCTATGGAAACTCTGCTGGCTTGCAATTACGTGGATTTATGTGGCCCGTATTTGATTTTTTTTTCTCTGCATGACTCATGGCTCTTTGCGGTGTTCGAAATATTTTCTTCTTGCTGCTCTTCCTGTAACCACCCTCGTTGTGTGACCTAGTCTTGGGTTTAAATTACCATGCTGCATGGCCAGCATTCATCTGTTAGCCTTTGGAGAACTATACTGTTGTATAATCTAAAAATTCTGGCTGTCTAGGGAACTGCATTTTCAACAGATTTATTCAATTATAAAGCAGCAACAAAATATCTGTTTCACTAAACACAAGGAGTCATTGTCTTAGAAAATTAGTTTGATCACATGCCCAGCCCGTCATACTGTATTGGCTGGACCACTGGGTCAGATGAGGCTACCTACTGCGTGCTCTGTGGTTCTTTCTTTGGAGGGAGATTTTCTTTATAAAAAGAAAAGGAAAAAGAGATCAGTACACCGGTCTGACACTGAGTTTGTAATCCTTTGTTTCCTGTGTCCACTGTGTGTAGATTGATGGTCCTCCAGCAAACACTGTGAGGGTTTCCAGGGCTGCATCAGCACGGCCTAAAGCAGCTTCATTCTGCTCACATCTTCAACTCACTACACAACACGGCTAAGGAAAAGGTTTCCTTTACAGCACTCCATGGATCTGAATAGGTGAAAGTCATGGCTCTGCTAGACTTCTGTATTTTGTGAGACAACTTAGTGTTGCTTTATGGTGCAGGTGTTTTGTCTATTGTATAACAGTTGATTAAGTTATAAGTTAATAAGTAATAAAAAGTTTCAATGGAACCTTTCATCAAAATTGAATGATACCATATAATTTAAATTTACATGAATGTCCTTGTAGACTGGTGGAATCATGTGGCTCTCGGCAGAGTGACTGTGAGTCAGCCCTATCTGACTCATCTGAAGAAGGCCTGGAACATCACCAGGGCAACTACACTTTCCAAATGTTCATTTAAGAGGTTGTGAGGTGTCCTGATCGCTGTATGGTTAACACACTGAAAGATGATGAAGAGATTTATTATATATGGATAAATGAATCTCGCAACAGTGTGAGCCATTTAATCAATCCCAAATGTACAAAAACATGATTACATTCTCCCAAAGGCTCTTTCCTTTTCACAATCAAACAAGTATGTGATGGGTGCTATTTATAGACACCCCCTCCCACCCCTCTGTTTTGTGTGTGTATGCACCCCCCAACCTTGCCCCCTGTCCCTTCTCCAAGCTCACGCAGTCTCCATGAAAATATTCAACTATAAGCTGAAGATCTGATCTGGAAACAGTTTGGCCCTCCATTTCCATTTATGGACTGGTAGTGACTTGAAGAATGGCTTTAGTGTGATGAATTTACATGCACTGACTTGGAGCCTGAGAAATCCCAGACAGCTGGCGTAAGCTGCTCATCTCTGAACACTTTGAAGGTGCACTCAGGAGAGCTCCAGTAAATGAGCTTTTGTTATGTAAAAAAAATGCCCAGAATCAGACCAAACCATTACTACTACTTTGCTAGTATTTATGACTTTTGGAAATGTCAGCGCCAAAACTTCATATAAATCGTTTTTGGCTTTTTTTTACCCCCTCAGCTGTGCAACAGGTGTGCTCAGTATCACAGCTATATGATGATTCTCTATATACACAGTTCAAATGGTTCAAATACAAAGGTGCACGTATCAATGATGGCACGCAGGCATGTTCTGATGGAAGTTATCGTTATTTTCTGTTTTAATTAGAGGCAGCCCAAGTCCAAATATTGCACTTATGACACGCCTTCCTTATCCTTTAAATGTAGGTTACTTGTTTAGGTGTTTGTTTTCTCCCCTCCTGAATAAGTGAATCAGTCTACTTGGTTTTGCGTCGTTTCCTGGTTATATCCGAGTTTACGTTTTTTCCACTTATTGGATAATTTTGCTCTTTGAAGACAAAATACTTTGAGGTAGTACTTAAGAATCACTACGGTCTTTGAGATTGAAACTGTCTGGATATATGTGCAGGAGTCTATTGGTTAAGGCTGCTGCACAGATGGAGGTACATTGTTCTGTCCTCAGGGTTGTGGGTTCTGATCTGTCCTGTCTAATAAAGCCAATAGGCCAAATATCTTTTGAAAATTCTGGCTGGAAATTCAGTCTCTATACATGGAAGTGGCTGCTGTCTTCAGTTGTATCCAACATACAGTATGTATCTTTTTTTTCACTCTGATGTGATCATTGCAACGACACAATGCCTATATAGTAAATACAACTATTGTTTACAGTTTACTCTGTTCTTAACCATGCATTTTGGTGAGGCTGATGCCACCCCATAATGTATTAGCGTCAATTTAAACAACACTATATGACTCTATTTGATATGAGTTTCGTTTGGCCTTTGCAGGTTAGCAGATGTTTTAGACAGCAAAATGACTGAGTGGATTGTGAATAGAAATAGTCATGAGGCAGGGATCTCTGTGGGTTATGGAGGAGGCTGGATGCTGCTGGGATGGGTGCATTTTTCTGAAGGGTGGAGACACAGAGGAGTGGAAAACAAGGCAGTGACTGGTTCCACATGAGGAAGAGGCAGGAGCAGAACGTGCCTGCTCCGTTAATCAGCTGTCTAAATAAAGTCCCACTACATCCACCCCACACACCGGTGTCTTAGATTGCAGTGTTGTATAGCTTTTATTAAGACTATAATATTTTGGTGAGTTTTCACTGTGCACGGGTTGCTACAAGTGAAAAAAGGGGGCGATTTGGAGAAGCATTGACACTGAAAAGTAATCAACATGCATAAAGAAATAAATGTTGCATTTTTAAATAATGATTATAGAAATACTTTTGTTAATGATCTTCATGATTATCATTAATAATTTTAATATAAAGATAATTATATTTAATCATCGAGCACTTGCTTACCCACATGTGCTCATGGATGGGCTGTAACTGATTGAATGTATATACTTCTTAAGTGGGCTCATGAAGACTGTTTATTTAAGAGTACCACTATGAATCACCACGTAGAAAGAATAGAATACTGTGTGCAGAGATTGAAAACTGGTTTGCCCCTTTGATAAATAAATAAATCCTTATGCCCTTGTTGGCAGCTGCAAAAAAGTCACCGTTTTGAATTAGTGAAAGCCAGAGAAAGGCATTTCAGGGGGAGTTTCTCTCACACAGAGCCAAGCCCTTGGCAACAACAACCACAATCTGCACAACGTTGACATCTGACTGTGCTTATGTGCGTGGAATGGGTTGGGAAATCTATCTAACTATCTCCCCAAACAAGCTGGTAATGAAATGAATGCCTGGATGTGATGATGGAAAGGTGATGAAAGGTGATTTATGGGTCTAACGCATAAAAACAATACAATCTGGCGTGTCGAGTCAGGAACACTCCAGTTTGCAGAACACAAAGCTTAACTAACACTTGGAAGGAGCAGACAGAACCACTGAGTCAGGACTGGAAACTTTGAATGTTCTTACACCACTATGCAAAAAGCTGCGAGCTATTCCACATCACCCTCAGGCCGACGCACTCCGCTCTGTTCTGTCTCTACAGCGGGCACAACTTTGAGGAGGCCTGTGGTATTTTCCATCTCCTTAATAAAAAGAAGCTGATGAAGCCGGGGCCAAGGATGACGCAATGTGTGGAGTTCACATGTGAAGACTTGTATTTTTAGAGTCATGAAAAAAATATCTCCAGGCAGTAAAGTGGATTTGGCAACCATGTGAAGGAGGCTGGGGTGATGGGGACCAGGGGACACACATGACCAAGACAGGCTCTATGATTTTACAACATTGAGTGGGATATTTAACCTTTACTTTGAAATCACAAAAGTAAATGGTTGCATTTAGTATATTGGTTTATGGTGTGATTGTTAGACTTTTTCACCATGTAAAAGATTGAGGTTTATAAATACAAAAGGAAAAAAGGTCTAAAATTAAATCAAGCTCTGAAAAGGGCATGTTTTGAAAAAGGCTGGATACTGAACCACTAATTTATTATTGACAAGAATCGCACCACACAAGCCTCACCCTTACACTAGACTTGCAGTGGATTCTGCCTCACTCTGTGGACTCACCTGGTAGATCATGACTTTGAAGTTGCGTCTCTTCAGTAGCTCTGCTTCATTGCTCTCCAGTTTCTTGATCTGGCCTCCTTGCTTCTCGAGGGTGGCTCGGACCGTTTTCACGTTGACGCTGACTTTGCGCACCTTCTCCATCATCTTGTTCACGCTGTTGGATGTGGTGTTGTGACTCTTGGCCAGTTTGAGCAGCTCGCCCTGGATGGTGGTGACAGAACGCTCCATGTCCTGCTGTCGGGTCTCCAGGCCACTCTGCGTCTGCTGGATCTGGTCCACAGCTCCAATGATCTTGTCGAGCAGCGAGAGCACCACGGCCCCATTCATAGGCTGGTCTGCAGGGGCCTGTCCCGTGCCCTCTGCCTCCTCAAGGCCTGCAGAGGCTGCCTCTGTTTTACCCTCAGCCTGCTCCTCATCATCTGAAGGAGGCAAGTGGATCTCGTCGTCAGAGATCTCAGTGAGTGTCTGCTCCATGGGGGCGCTGAACGGCTCCAGTGTTTCCATGGCTGCCATGTTTGTAGATATGAGCAGATAAATTCCTCTTTATTATTGTCAGGACCTATTAGAGCTGCTGCTCCTGAACCTCTGCTTGGTTCTGTGGTCCTTGAAGCAGTTGGAGTGAGTGTGGATGGGAATGCCACAGCAGGCAGAGAAACCTCCAGGCAAGCATCAGCCCACTGTCTTTTTTCTCCCTGGCTCCCCCTTTTTTCCACTGCACACTTCTCCTCCCAGGGCCCTCCCCTTCAGCGGGGCCAGCCCTTTGCCCAGCCCGCCTCAAAGCTCCGTCAGTGTGGTAGAAATGTTCACCTACAAGCTCAGGCACAGCTCAAGGAAGGAATGCCCAAGACTGTTTTGACTGCCTTTGTCTCAGCATTACAACTATGCTTGTGGTTATTTGTCAAACACATGAGAACATTACACCAAGAACTATGATAATAACGAGGGAATGACATAACGGTTAACATTTGTGTGTGTTATGCCTGTGTGAAGCATTGCTGGCTCCTTTTTTTCCTAAATACTGTGAACTTCTGAAAGTGAACTTGTGAAAGTTACATCGCTGCGTCAGTCAATATTTACATCTTTTCTGCTCGCAGATTCAGTGCCAGTTGTTTTCATTTCATATTAATGAAAATTATGATGAAATAGACATGGCATGCCAGAGTGAAGCGTGGGGCCGTAGAGTGATGCTTGGATTATGTGGTCTGTGGGAGTTCCTGCTGGCAGTGGTCCAGTGACCTGGGCAGTGCCCTCCTCTGAGTGGAGAGAGCAGACCTCCAGTTCAGACTGACTCAACACTTGGCCCGCTGTGGACTGTTCCAGTCTGCCTCCAAGCTGGGGTGCTGGTCACACACTGCTTCAGTGGCATCTATTACGCATAATACTTTATAGTACTGTTGAATACATAGGTTTGTGCAGAAACCTTAAGGTAAAAGTGTATTTTTTACCCTGATGTAGACATATGGACATGTATGGTTTGAAAAATAAGTTGCAACATCTACAGTGTAGTATAATGTGTAGCCTACCTGAAAGTCCAATTTAGGATATTTTCTTCTTTCAATCTGTCAGCATAGCGCACTTCTCAAGAAGCGTGACCTAACACCCCCCCAACCCCCTTTTTTTTTTTTTTTTTTTTTTTAATTTTATTTGTGCTTTTACACTGGAAACTTCCGGTGTCGGTCGAGACATTTCCGGTGAAGCGCTTCTCCTCTTCTCGCTGCAGCATCAGCAGCGACATCCTCAGCATCAGCGCCACCCGCGGACCACTCGCATCTCCCCTCTGCTCAGCGTTTCTCACGGGTGAGTCCATCGGTAAAATGCCTCCATCCTCTAATTTTATTCGGGTTAATATGAGTTGTTGTTGTTGTGTAACGCCCAGTATGTGCCAGTGAAAGATGGAGGATGCTAAGCTCAGCGGCGGCATCATGGCGTCCTTGACAAGGGCAGAGGCGTGAGGATGCTGCAGAGGAGGCCTTGGCTTGACATGAAGCTGTCAATGCATTTTATTAAACTCTTTGCTAAGGGAACGTTGTAAAATTAAAATCAAATCTTCGACGGATGGAGGGAATTTATGGCTGTGCTTTTGCATGCGGTCTTCTTGATCAAATGGCCAACACCTATTACTGTGCCTTGTGTCTATGAAAAACTAGTCTAGATCAATGTGTCTCTAATTGTGTATTTGGTTGATGTAGGTGTGTTTTTGAAGTTTTTGGATCCTCTCCTATCACCTCTAGGAAAGGTCCTTCAAGACGTTAATGTGGAGAGAGGTGAATCTGTGGCATTCCCCAGCTCTCCATCATAGCCTCAGTCTTGATTAAGATTTATGCAGAAGGAAATTCCCTGCAGTGAATGCGTAAACAAACATGGATCAATGTGTGAATGTGTAAACCTGACATGAAACTGCTCTGTGCCCCTCTCAGTGTGTTGGAGCTATAGCGGTGTCAGCCATGGGGGAGCTGTTCCGCAGTGAGGAGATGACGCTGGCGCAGCTGTTCCTTCAGTCGGAGGCGGCCTACTGCTGTGTCAGTGAGCTGGGAGAGCTGGGAATGGTCCAGTTCAGAGATGTAAGACACTTTCACTTATGTACCTGAATAGGCTGCACAAATCACCAAATTATAGCCAATGAGATGTCCATATTGCAAGACAGTAATCACATGAAAATAGTGCTGCAGTTTTCTCTATACTTTCTTTAAATTTACTATCTTTAAACATTACATTTGATCTCATAGGCCTATTGTGCAGCCTCATCCAATCTCCCAAATAGAAAATATCCCACTATTCACCAAACAGTTTAACAATTGTTATTTTATTTTCCAACAGCTGAATCCGGACGTAAATGTGTTCCAACGCAAGTTTGTGAATGAAGTGAGAAGATGTGAGGAAATGGACAGGAAACTAAGTAAACACATTATAATCAATTCATGTTAAAATAAAATTTAAACATGCATTTGTGAAACTATCACTACTTTACCCTGTACAGGATTTGTGGAAAAAGAAATCAGGAAAGCCAACATTCCCACAGTGGACACAGGAGAGAACCCGGAGGTCCCGTTTCCCCGGGACATGATCGATCTGGAGGTGATGTTCGCTGCAGGACTATGTGAGGAGTTTTGGTGTTGATGCAGTTTTGCACAGTTTGTTTTTGTGTGACACAGGCCACGTTTGAGAAGCTGGAGAACGAGCTGAAGGAGATCAATACAAACCAGGAGGCTCTGAAGAAGAACTTCCTGGAGCTGACGGAGCTCAAACACATCCTGCGTCGGACACAGCAGTTTTTTGACGAGGTAGGGTTTTTCGGCAGCCTCCTCTTGCACTGTATTGCAGGTATAGTTATAAGTCTGATGACGGTCAGTGGGACTGAAACGTAGCAGCAATAATTGTCATAAAAAGAGTAAGACCGTGTGCAGGAGCTTTTCTTATAATCATTTCATATTCTATTGTGAGATCTGGTGGGAGCTCTTGTATGAAACCAGATGGACATTTAGTGTTTGCTTGTTTCCCCCGAAGATGGAGGATCCCAACCTGCTGGAGGAGTCGTCTGCACTGATGGAGGCCAGTGAGGGAGGCCGCGGAGCCCCTCTCAGGCTGGGGTTAGACACTTTCTTACTAAATTGACCGATCTGTAGAAAGTAGCTCAGTGTCTTACAGAAATCATAATCAATTGTTTACCCAACTCACCAAATTTTAATCATGAGCTTGACAACTATACCCAAGCTATAACCTTATATTCTTTTTGGTAATTTAGTCACTAGGAATAGTGTGTTTTGGTGACCAGTGTTGTATGAACTAGAGGCCTGAGTGGTTCCCGCTGTTGGCTGCAGGTTTGTGGCTGGGGTCATCAGCCGAGAGAGGATCCCCACCTTCGAGAGGATGCTGTGGAGAGTGTGTCGCGGCAATGTCTTCTTACGTAAGGCTGAAATCGAAGACCCTCTGGAGGACCCCACCACGGTCAGTCAACAAGAGCTTGTAACATAACACTTTGTACATTAGAAAAAGGCTTTCTCTGTTGAATTGTGTTGTGTACTATTTATTTAAAATTATAGAAAAACTAACATGATTATTCTTTTATGTATAACAGGGCGATCAGGTCTGCAAATCAGTGTTCATTATCTTCTTCCAAGGGGACCAGCTGAAGAACAGGGTGAAGAAGATCTGTGAGGGGTAAGTCTTTGACTGTGGAGCGCACAAAGCTAAAGTTAGACAGTGGACACAGAATGGCACAAGCCCAAACTGGAAACAGTTCTATGCCGTAATATGTCTCTC
Organism: Neogobius melanostomus; assembly: GCA_007210695.1. Lineage (NCBI taxonomy): Eukaryota > Metazoa > Chordata > Actinopteri > Gobiiformes > Gobiidae > Neogobius > Neogobius melanostomus. Next base: position 2,143,577 of record VHKM01000299.1, on the reverse strand, counting down.
AAGTCAGTAATGACGGGGCCATGCACCACATGTTTTTTGATGAAATCATCCTAACATGTGGGAAGCATAGTGCGTAAAACAATTTCATGACTGGTCCTGTACGATGATACAGTGTGTGTGCTGTGTGTGTGTGTGTGTGTGTTGTGTGTGTGTGTGCCTGTGTGTTGTGTGTTGGTTGTGTGTGTGGGTGTGTGTGTGTGTGTGTGTGTGTGTGTGTGTTGTGCTGTGTGTGTGTGGTGTGTGTGTGTGTGTGGTGTGTGTGTGTGGTGTGTGTGTGTGTGGTGCACTCACCAGTTCGTGGCTCTCTGTACCCCTGTCCCGAACCCCAAGGAGGGAAGGAGATGCTGTCAGGAGTCAACAGCCGCATTGACGACTCCAAATGGTAAGGCTTTCACCACTGGATTGGTCAAAGAGTAAAGTTGGAGAAAGTATAAAAAATGTGTATAAAATGTCAAGTTAAACATGTCGCCTTACAATTCTCTTTAGCATTTTTGATAAACTTAATGCAGTAGAGTAGTTATTTCGGCATTGGACTGGCATCACATGCTGTTTACAGGGAACTTTTCACTGAATGTGGTGTTCATTTTTCCCAATATTTTCCAATATACTTGACACCTCTTTCAAAAGGGAATAGGAATTATTTTTTAATCCTGTTGAATAAAATAATCAATCACTGCAGGATGTGTGTTTGTGCCTGAGTTGAGGCGTTTCAAAGGCTTTGCACTCTTATCAGGCGCAGCCCAGTCCTGCCTCTAATGTTCCCCATGTCACGAATAGCCAGCGGTCACTGTGCTTTCCTCAGAGCAAAATTCAGTTTATTTAACCCTTATGTTATCCTATGTACATTTTTGTACATTTTGCAAGATTTTTTTTTTCCATTTCCTGACCATTTTGTCTGTTGCAGCTTGAGACATGGATTTTGGCAGAAAATGTTCTTTTGAGCCAAATTTTCAGTGTTTGTTTTTCACTCATGTCTTTTATATTGGAGATCTGCATTTTCTATACGTTCGTTATCCTAGTGTACAAAAATGTACACGCTTTTCAAACTGCTATAAAAACCACATACTTTCATCTTTTTTTCAAAATTTGTTCACAAATCTGAAGAATCACTTCTCACCTTCTCAAAACTACCAAACATGTTGTTTATTTTGCGTTTTTAACCCTTTATATGCCAGTTTCAAAACAAAAACTTTGAAGTTTGTGTTACAGAACAACATAAAAACCTTATTATTTTTTGAATAATGAACAGTACAGAGCTGGGGCTTTGGTGGATTTTCGGGCCTTGGATGTGTCGAAGATGAGCCAAAAATTGATTTGAAGCATTTGTAGTTTTTCTGTAGTGAGAGATTTACAACTTTCCATACGTTCGTTACCCTAGTGTACAAAAATGTACACGCCTAAAAACAGCCACTTCCACTTCTTTTTGCATAAATCACATGAACTACTGGAAACGTTTCCAAAACTACCAAACATGTCATAATTTTCTGGATTTTAACCCTAAAAATCCCAGTTTCAAAACTTAAAACTGAAAACAAATTGTTACACAAAAACACAAAAGTGGGATTATATTTAGAATAATACAATGTAAAGAGCTGAGGCTTTGTCTGTTTCCAGAGCCTTGTTTGTGTCACAGATGAGAAGTGAAATGGATTTGATGCATTTATAGTTTATCTGTAGCGGATGATTCTTTATTTGAAAATGGCAGCGACTGAAACAGCCCCATTGACTTCCATTATAAACACATGTTTTTCTTTGCTCTTCCAGAGCCGTTTAAAACTTCACTTTTTACAATGTCAGCATTTCATTTTGAAGAAAAAGAATGAATTTGAACATTTTTACTGAATTTCATCAGATTGGACCTCATTCCCTTTGTCATTTTTACCAATTGAATATAATGGAAATAAGGCATTTCCATTGGACTTTACCCTGAAAACTTCCATTTTTAATTCTCATTGAAATACGGCATAAAATCACAAATCTGTGACATCAGGGTTTCATTTGGAAGAAAATTAGTGAAATTTGACATTTTTACTGAATTTTATAAACAACTTTTTTCTGACAGTTGGCCAGTGTTGTTGCCATATTCGACAGTTTGTAAACTCTGTGTTTATGTGATAACAGGAGCACGGTGGGCGGAGCCTAAACTCATTTTTGAGTTTGTTTGTGCAGAAATATTTATTAGTAGCTCAAAGTGACCTCAACACACAAAATAACCTGGACAAAGAGCTGCAGTCTGGATTTATTCCCTCAGGTTTACAAACATGGGCCACTTTTTCAAAACAGAGACTTTTCTGCTTCAAAACTAACCACTGATTGTGACGCTCCCCACTGAGCTTTTTTGGTGTCTAAGATTTCTAAACTGTAAAAATCTTCACACTAAACATTATTGTCGATAAACCACTTGTTAATTTTAAAATTATTCATATATTTTATAGGAAACAAAAGGCAAACAAATCCTATTGTTTCCCCCTCGGGCACAGCTTCAGTATAAGCTGACTGAAGATACATGCATCTGTGTACAATGTTAGAAAAGTGGAACATTCTGAAATGCAGTGAAAATGTCAAATTCAGCTCCTTTTCTTCTTTCTACTTTTTTCCTGTATTGCAGTGAGATTTAAAATCTGAAGTTTTATGGCAGAAAAGTCCCAGGTTCTGCCAAGGCCCCATTATATTCTAATTAAATGGGAAAATACCACAATTTCATTCATCCGCCGACAATAGGAACAAAGTCCAAACTGAAAAAATACAGTCAAAATGTCAAATCTGACTCTTGTTCTTCAAAATGAAATGCTGACATTATAAAATATATGACTTTTATATGGTGATAGGAGAGCAAAGAAAATTGGAAGTCATGAATTTCTTTATAATAGAAGTCAATGGAGACAAGAACATTTTGACATAAAGAATCGTCCACTACAGAAAAACTACAAATGCATCAAATCTATTTTTGGCTCATCTTTGACACATCCAAGGCCCTAAAATCCACCAAAGCGCCAGCTCTCTACTATTCATTATTCTAAAGATAATGAGGTTTTTATGTTGTTTTGTAACACAAACTTCAAAGTTTTTGTTTTCAAACAGGCATATAAAGGGTTAAAAACCCAAAATAAACAACATGTTTGGTAGTTTTGTGAAGGTGACAAGTGATTCTTCAGATTTGTGAAAATTTTTTGAAAAAAGATGAAAGTTTTTATAGCAGTTTGTGTACATTTTTGTACACTATGGTAACGAACGTAAACAAAATTAAAGGATGACACAAGGGTTAAATAACCTCATCAAAGTGGAGGAAATGCTTTATGCTTATTTTCCTGCAGAAATTATAGGGCTAAACAGCAGATTCCTAATTTCGGGGCCTTTCTGTGTGGGCTTGCATATTTTTTAGAGACTTCTTTTTTTAATAGATTATTTATTATTTACCCCCGAAAAACATTAAAGGGAGTTTTTAATTGTGTGTAGAGAGTATAACAGAGTATAACAGTGCTGTGTCTGCTCAGGTGGTGTTCAGTGTTGTTTCTATAGTCGTCTACACTTTTAAATTCCTGCAGGTCTTAAACCAAACCGAGGACCATCGACAGAGGGTGCTGCAGGCGGCCTCCAAGACCATGAGGGTGTGGTTCATCAAAGTGCGCAAAATGAAGGCCATCTACCACACACTGAACCTGTGCAACATCGATGTGACCCAGAAATGTCTCATCGCTGAGGTCTGGTGTCCCGTCTCGGACCTGGACTCCATTCAGTTTGCTCTGCGCAGGGGGACCGTAAGTTCATGGGCCTCACTGTTAGGGTGCTGCGGTAATTTGGAACTTGAAGTGATGTTGTGTTTTTGTTTTTGTTTTTGCAGGAGAGGAGTGGCTCAACAGTGCCCTCTATCCTCAACAGGATGCAGACCCAACAGACTCCTCCAACCTTCAACAAGACCAACAAATTCACATCAGGATTCCAGAACATCGTTGATGCTTACGGCATTGGGAACTACAGGGAGATTAACCCGGGTAAATCTAGGTTTTGCTGTGAGACCTTGTCAAGTAAATACTGATGTGTAAGTATGACTGGGCGCTGTGTGTTCCAGCTCCATACACCATCATCACCTTCCCCTTCCTGTTCGCCGTCATGTTTGGGGATATGGGTCATGGGCTGCTGATGACCTGCTTCGCTCTGTATCTGGTCATACGAGAGAGTCGCCTTGTGGCACAGAAGAGCGACAACGAGGTACAGAGGGACCTTGTTGAGTTCGCATCACAGAGTGCATTAAATGGAGCATTTATTGAAAGTCTTTCTCAATCTGCTCGTAGATGTTCAACATGGTGTTTGCTGGACGCTACATCATTCTGCTCATGGGAATCTTCTCGGTTTACACGGGTATCATCTACAACGACTGTTTCTCCAAATCCCTCAACATGTTTGGCTCTGGCTGGAGTGTGCGGCACATGTTCGGCCCAAAGGGAGCGAACTGGTCGTAAGTTAGACTTGTTTTCTTTGTGGTTTCTATTGTTGTTCTAATTAATACAAAATAAGAATAGTCAAGAATCAGCCATTATACTGATATGTGGACTATGTATTGCAGGATTGAAACTCTTGACTCAAACGCAGCGCTGCAGTTGGACCCAGCGATACCAGGCGTGTTTAATGGACCGTATCCTCTGGGAATTGATCCGGTAAATCGACTCTTTGTCCTTCATTTTCCTACTAAATCTCTAACTAACTGTTTCTTATAGATATGGAACATTGCTACTAACAAGCTGACCTTCCTCAACTCCTTCAAGATGAAGATGTCTGTGATCCTCGGAGTCATTCATATGGTCTTTGGAGTCTCCCTCAGTCTGTTCAACCACATGTGAGTCGCTCTTCCGTCTCTGCTGTTAGACAATTCAGTTTATATACAGCCTCTTATATCGTAGTATTTGCAGGTTGTATACCCAAAACTAAACTTTCAAAGGACAGTTAAAGTTAAAGACAGTTAAAGTAAACAAAATGATTTAGGGTTTGTTATCTTTTTAAAGGTACTTCAAGAAGCCTCTGAACATCTTTTTGGGGTTCATCCCAGAGATCGTCTTCATGGTCTCTCTCTTTGGCTACCTGGTCCTGCTGATCTTCATCAAATGGATGGCTTATGACGTCTACAACTCCAAAGATGCCCCCAGCCTTCTCATCCACTTCATCAACATGTGTCTTTTCAACTACAATGACCCCACCAACAAGCCCTTGTACAGTGGACAGGTGCAGACACACACACGACAAAAGAAAAGTCACGTTAAGAATTTTAATGTGGCTATTCAGCACAGAGTTCCTGGTTTTGGAGCAATGATATAGATGTAGCTAATATTCATTTAAAGAGGGGGTATTATGCTTTTTTCAATCACATAGCACCAGTCTATAGCATACTACAATGATGACGTAACCTTCTGTTGGTCTGTATATGCAGTAAATTAAAATAACTGCCTTGAATAAAATTGCTCTCTCAAAATGGCTGTACTGAACGTCTTGAAATAGGCCTCTGTCTCTTTAAGAAGCTTTCCGACACGCCCCCTTCAGCACACTGCTGTGGCATCTAAACAACACTACTGTGCGGGGAGGGGGCTCTGCTGAGCTGAGGAGCAGTGGTTGGTGGCTTGGCTGGTGACAAAAGGTCCAGAGGCGTCTCCAGGAGGTGGGGGCGTTCCTAGGAGGACTGAGGCATAGCTACACCTAAAATGGCTGCCGTCTAAGTTTTTACTGATTACTCAAAAATATGTGAATGAGCCAAGGCAACACTCCAGGCATGTGTTTAATGAGGGAATGACATAATAACATGATATAAAGCTTCAAAAAGTCGATTTTACATAATACCCCCCCTTTAAATAATCTGATAAATTGTAGTTGCTTCTAACATGTATTGGGTCTGTTACTTAACTCTGTGTGTTGTGATTTGTAGATGGGGATCCAGGTTTTGTTGGTCCTGATTGCCCTTGCATGTATTCCCTGTATGCTGGTGGTAAAAACTATGGTGCTTCGGCGTCAGCACTTGTGGAAAATGCGCCTGGTATGTCTGTTCTCGCCTTTTACCTTTCTGCTTGCATTAACCTGAACTCTCTTCATTCCTCTTCTGCCATTTATTTCATTTCACGTTGTCTAACATAAAAAGAAGGTTGTAATGTCATAAAGAAATAAAATAAAAAAAAAGAATCATGTGTCCCAGTATATTGAAAAAAGGCTAAGGCATGCTGTAAGCTGGACACAGCTCTTGTGGCTTTTGTATCTAGTCCGAGAAGAGGAAAGAAACCCCTGCAGAGAATCTAGAGCAGTCATTAGAGCAAACAGGCGTGTCCTCATCATGCACCGGACTCACCCAACAGGGCACGCAGAAGTATGGAGGGGTGCGAGTGGGGAATGGTCCTACCGAGGATGAGGCGGGCATAATGGACCACGACCACCTGTCCCAGGACGAGGCAGACGAGGTGGGCATTCAACACAATCCCGTGTAAACTGTTATCAGTACAACTAAATCTGCTGGTCTCAAACCACTTTCCACGCAGTCTGTACCAGCCTTACTATGTGAAATCAAGCCCAAATCTCATTCTCCCATTTATTTCAAAGAGCTTTTCCTAATACAGTATTAAGGAACTGAAGAAGAAAGAAAAGATAAATAATTCAGTCTAATTTTATCCTTGTTTTCTTTACAGCATTCTGCGGAAGAACCAGTGAGTATCAACTCATTTGTTTTATTATGCTCATGGTCATATTGATATTAATACTGATATTTGAGAGGGACAGAGTTTGCAAAACACATCTGACCTTTGAATAGAAATAACAATAGCTTCTTCCATGAACTGTGCTTAACTCTCGCATGAACAAAGAAGGAGCATGAAAAACGGAAACTTATGCTGCCAAGTCAAACCCACAGACAGTGTGAACTAGCAAAGTGTTCCTTTGTTTTTACCTGCTTCTTCCACACAGGAAATGTCTGTGTCGCTGAAAGAAATTTAATGAATGTTGAATACAATTATAATAGACCCGAGGCCTGGTGTTCTGTAGACATAAGCAAAGGCTAATCTTTTCCTATATTGTACTTGTATAGTGCCCATTCACTGAGCCTTTATGTGTGTGGTATATGTTTCTGATGTTTAGTCAACAGTCCTCAGTGGTCTTCTATTTGAGCTTGTGCCAAATGTTGTTTATTTTATCATGATTACACTTTCCACAGTTCGACTTTGGGGATGTGGCCGTCCACCAGGCCATTCACACCATAGAGTATTGTCTGGGCTGCATCTCTAACACAGCCTCCTACCTGCGCCTGTGGGCTCTCAGCTTGGCTCATGCACGTGAGTCTCTACAGCACACAGTCTCTCCTGCCTTTACCACAACACTGGAATTAACCGGTGTCTTATTGCTTACAGAGCTGTCCGAGGTCCTCTGGTCTATGGTTATGCGTCTGGGCCTGTCCTCGCGCAGTGGTGGGGGCTTCTTCGGCCTTTCCATCATCTTTTCAGCCTTTGCCACTCTCACTGTGGCTATCCTTCTGGTCATGGAGGGGCTGTCTGCCTTCCTGCATGCCTTGCGTTTGCACTGGTAGGAAACACACCATGTCTTATGTCATTGTCTGGCCATTACTGTGATCATCCTTTTTTTAAATTCTTTCTTTGAAACGTTTGAGTCACATTTTCCATAAAATAACTTAGGTGTATGCTCTGTTTCTGTGTACGTAAAAGGAATATTTCAGGATTTTGACATAGGACCTCATTTCCTAGTTATCCAGAGTGTTGTTCATGTCTGGAGATTTTTTTTTTTTCCTAGATTCATTCAGTTCTTATATTTGAAGAGCTTAGTGGCGCTAGGCTAGGGCAAGGCTAAAGCATTTCTATGGTAACAGTTAGCCTGCATTAAAAACAGTCTGACCCACTCCACAGTGCACCTGAGGTAAATCACATATAACACCAGACTAACCATATAAATGTCTGTGTTAATAGAATAATTTTTTAATATAACTGACCTTGTATCACATGAATTACCGCATTTGAGGGACTATTTTCTCGCAGATCACTCCGCCGCTGCGTTAGCTTACAGCCACGAAGCTGATGCTGCTCAAATATAAGTTATTTTAAATGCAAAATGGTTAAAATTATTCCATTAACACAGACATTTATATCATTAGTCTGGTGTTATAAGTGATTTACCTCAGGTGCACTGTGGAGTGGGTCAGACTGTTTTTAATGCAGGCTAACTGATACCATAGAACTGCTTTAGCCTTGCCCTAGCCTAGCGCCACTAGACTCTTCAAATATAAGAACTGCATGAATTTAAGAAAAAAATATCTCCAGACATCAACAACACTCTGGATAACTAGGAAATGAGGCCCTATGTCAAAAATCCTGAAATATCCCTTTAATGTAATTATTGATAATTATTGAGGGCGAAAGTGGTGCAGATGGTAGAGCGGGTCGTCTCATGAACGGAAGGTCAGGGGTTCGAATCCCGCCTCCTGCTGGTGCACACTGTCGTTGTTTCCTTTGGCAAGACACTTCGCCTGCTTTGCCTCCATTGTCAGCGTACACTGGTGTATGAATGAGAGTGTGCATGCGTGAGTGGTTTGAGTGCCTAATGTAGGTGGAACAGCGTTATATAAGTTGAGACCATTTACCATTACCATAATTATCATGTTATTACACTTTTCAATATTATACTATTTCCATCCCATTATCAGGCTATTACTGTACTGCACTGTAAAGTTAGCTAGTGTTTGAATTAAAACGAACTAGATTTCAGCTGGGTACTTGGACTGTCCTTCCTGTTGAACGTTTGACATTGACAGAATCACAGTCTGTGGTTGACGATGTGTTAAAAGCAGTCTCTAAATCGTTCCTGCCTGATATTGGTTTAGCGCTGCAGTTCAATGTGCTCCGTGCCATCACCGCCCAGCACTGCCTTCCTCTGCTCATTCCACTGTCCTGACTCACATTAAATCCCTCGTGCTCTTTTACAACTATCTCCAAAAAGATTATGCAAACAGAAGTGGAGCTTTCCCTCTTGTGAGATGTTTGGTTTTAATTCAGTGACTGTGTTATTATTTACGGAAGCTGGATGACCACTTCAAAGAGCAATAAAAGTGTTCGTGCGATTCCAAGAAACATGGTTGGGCGTGGTGAGATAAAGACCACCATAGAACCGTTTCTTTTCTCTTTAGTCCCAAAACACACATCAGTAACAGCTCACTACATAGTATTGAAACCCAAATTGCTAGGACACCCAATAATTACATTTTAATGGAAGGAGCATGGATACTAAGCCTTTTTAAAATCTTTCTTTTGAATACTCTGTTCACTTTTCAACAGCATTGAAAGCTCGGACATGGGCAATGTCTGGGCAATACAAGCAAAGGATGGACAGGGGCTCACTGTACAAAGCATAGTGTAATCAGTAATGCCTTCTTATCAAGTATGGGCTTTAACGTTTCTAAAGCAATTTATCAAACATAATTCTGCAGCGGGCTCTGGATTTAGCTGTTAGGTGAAAGGGCAAAGATTGTTGGAAAGTATTTTTCACAGAGTAAAGTAAATAGTAGTTTCAAAGTGGAGCCTGTTCACACATAAATGCTGATGAGCTCGCTGTACAAACACATGCACTACAGGGCGCTCCCTGAGACACAGAGAGAGACTTAGACCAGGACCATCACCAGATCTACAGCAGAACCAGAACAAAACCAGGACTAAACAAGAAAAGCTCTGGAACTACAGACTTTGCCAGAGCTACACAATAAACTAAACCTAAGTTTAATTTCATATGGCCAGCACTGGGTTAAAAAGATACATAAAGAAAGACAATTTAGCTTTCACAAAAGTTACAGTCTACAAGCACGAATAAAGTTTGAAGAGGTGGTTTTAAAAAGAGTTTCACAGGATGATACTAAAAAGAGGACTGTACCAGATCTACACAAGAACTAAACCAGGATTAAACTTGGTCTTCGTTTTGTCTTTCAGGGTGGAGTTCCAGAACAAGTTTTACTCGGGCCAGGGCTTTAAATTCGTCCCGTTCTCTTTTGAGAGTATCCTGGAGGGTCGCTTTGACGAGTGAGGCCTCCCGAACCCCACAGGGCAGACCCAAGCCCCTGATAAACGTTGTGCATGAACCTCCTCTGCCTCCTAGTGGTGATTGTGGTCCCAGTGGTGACAATTGTGCACAAGTAACGAGTTTTTAATGTGGATCATCCAAAGTTAATGAGATAATGTCGATATCGATGTTTACAATCATGTTTAGTTTTGTTTTCCTTTTTATACAGTAGTGATTTATTCATTCATGTATTTAAACCTTAAAGTCTTTTCTTTAGACATATCAAAATTGGGAGTTGAACTGTATTAAGATGAAAATATTTATTGCAAAATGATGATTAATGATATATTAATCTGAGAAATGCGCTTTTCCAGAGATCATAAAATACACAAAGATAATTAATTTCAGAGTATTTATGAAATGGTTAAGTCTGAATGTTTGTGTGGCTCCTCCTGTGTGACCCAGTGTGCCAACAAAGACTCATGTGAACTATCAGAGTCAAATGTGCCGTGTTTCTGTAGTGATCTTCATTAAAGTGACCGCTCACTCACTCTGCGTGTCCAGTGATTCTTCTGCAATGTGGGTTTGAGGGCTGTATCAGGAGCGGGACTTGCCCTCATTTACATAATAAACATACAATACTTTCATCAATTTCAAAATCACAATGACGCATGCGCAGAGAAGATTCTTCAAAATGATCAAATATTGTCATGGAAATATTTCTGAATTATATTCTGAAAAGAACAAAAAACTCTGAAAGGAATGTTTAGCTCTGTCCTATGATTAATAACAGCATACTGTCTGCGTGTTCATATTCACTACATGTTTGTGAGGCTACAAAATGCAATACATATACACTTACAGTAACCTCTTAACCCCGCCTTAACAGAGTGCATTTTCTCCAATTCAGCTTTGCCCAAATCTAAAAGCAGCCTAAAGGCCAGAGTAACAGCTAATTTGAAAGCTAAGACCCACAAATCTAAACGGATATTTTTCTTTTCATTGTTTTTTTTGGGCAACTTTTCAATTACTCGTTTGTGGCGTTCTTGCTGCATTTTTGTCACAATTTTGTCACTGTACTGTTATTCTTTAGTTGCTTTTTTATTTTTTGTCACATTTTCATCACATATTTGTTAACATTTTCTTTGGTTGCTTTTTTTCCCGCAGTTTTGTCTCATTTTTGTTGCTATTATGTCGCTAGTTTTTTCAAAGATAATGTGCTCGATTCAGGTGGGGCCATTATTCCAACCTGTGAGATGTCGTGTAAAATATGACCAAATCTTAGTCTTTTTGGTTGAGCATGTGTTAAGACTGAACAGCCGGTGCAGGCGATCCTAGTGCACACTCAACACTGTTCTGGCCCCTGTGTCACGGGTTCGAGTCCCAGCTCTGATGATTTGCTGGGTGCCTGTACAGTAACATGGGGTTCATGGGATGTAACAAAATAAAAATCAAGTTGTTTTTCATCAGTCATTTATTCTGTGTAAAAGTCAGATCTTACAAAAATGAGCCATGCTGCAACGAAAGCCATCAATGACATAATATACCCAACATTTGGCTTTATTTACAAAGTCTATCAAAGCGCCACCACAGCACAAACGGACAGAGACCATTTCACTATCAAAACATGTACAAATCTCTAACCACTGTAGAACTTGTGTACCTCAGAGTCTTTATAACTATTCACATGTTGTCTGTCATTTGTATCCAAAATAAAGTGTGCACCATAACTCATCTCTATTCTTTTCAGACAGTTATATTCCCAATACATTAAATCATTTTATCAAATATATATATATGTAGATATAGATTTACTATATATAGCACCACAATATGATGGTTGAATATACTCAGGGGGGATGTCACGTACAAAAAGACCCGTGTTAGTAGAATAAATCTAAACAAAAACTCCACTGCTCGGCTGTTCTATGGAAACCCATCCTCCTTTGAGACAGAAACGATGGCATAACGAGATTGATGTTTCAGTAGCTGTTCACATGTTTTTTTTTCATCATCTTTTTAAAAATTCTTTTGGCAGCAATGGGCTTCCATATGTAAGGGTCACAGTGAGAGGGGGGCCAAAGCAACACAAACAACAAGCTGGGAACATCATGGACACACAGTTCACTGACACCTGACGCTCCGGTTCGGACAAATGCAAGGCCAAGTTCACCTGTAGCATTTTTGTGTGTGAATGTTCAGTAAAAACGCATTTTCTGTATTGAGGTCCTCGAGAAAGTCTCATAAGCACCTTTTGTCATGAAACACTTCTTGTGACTCTTTTACACATGTTGTTAGAAATGCTACAGATTAGTCCAGGAGCGTCCAAACAGTCCAGGGATGACTTGTAATAGGCCAGAACTGCCACAAGTAGCAAATAGATGGAATACGCTCCTTACTGTATTGCCTGTAAAGGGTCTGGCATCAGGAGGAGAAAGGAGGTTTGTGGTAGTGTCCTCACAGCAAAAAGCACTGCATCATCCACATGCTCCACGTCACAGAGGACAGGGTAATCTCATCAAACATCCACCCCAAGTCAGGACAGGTGTGTCAGGGTGTAAGGGCATCAGCTTTACTGATCAGAACATTGAGATACATCTGAATCTGAATTTAGTCCACATAAACTGCTTTAGAGACCATTTTGTTGTGACCCAACTCGGCCTTGAACTTGCATTTTAGCCCCCAGAGGCCAACACATGAAACTTTATACACCTATGGAGCCAACTTTTTGAAACATTTGAAGAAGAAAAAAAAAATTACATTTGAAAAAGACAAAAATCACAAAGGTTAAAGATAAGCCAATACTGAAAACTGAACTCAGGAGATGAACTAAAGATTTTACAATACCACAAGCAGCAGCTTTGATTGTGCATCATTTGGGTTCATCTGCAGGAGGCTAGCAGCACAGATTCAACAGTCTACTTTTCTGTACTAAGATTTAATGCTCTTCAGCGCCCCCTACGGAGCCTCAGTGATTCTGCTGATTGTGACACAGGCTTTATTGCTCATTTGGTCTTACAACAGTATTCTTAAATCGGACCACTCCCAAACATACTCCTATAATACTTGACACTAAATTCAGTTAATAAGGACGAAAACAGGGAACAACTGGTGAAGGACAAAAGCAGTAATAAACCATTTTCCATATCGTTATATAAGGGTAAAGTGGATGTGAGAAACATCCAAAGCTTCAACATATTTACTATAGCATCGTTGTCAAGCCATTTTATTGTGGCCCATCTCAGTTAGCATTGTTTCCATTAGAAAAACACAAGTGACCTTAGACTATTTTTCCAACATTAAACCAGAGGCAGTACCCACACAAAGACAAAATGGTATAAAATATTCAACTTCAGTAAACAGCAAGTCAAAGCATCACACACAACTTTGGGCAAATAGAGCGGGTATTTCCAGACCAACTTTACTTGGAGAAAACAGGTTGCCCTAATGAAACTACAGTATGAGTGACTTCTGCCATTTGGGCAGAATATACAGATAAATAGAAGATCATGATGAAGTGTGTAACTCTCAAGCCTTCAGCCGCCACGCTCAAGAGTCAAGTTTCTTTTTGTGCCTAAATATTTAAAATTTTAAACAGAACGCTCTTTTGTTTTTTAACCCCGTAATCGGCCATTAATGAAAAGAAACTCATGGAACCCTTGATCGAATATCAAACACAAAACATCTTTAATACATCATTATTTGCACTTCTATAAAAGTCTTTTTTGTAATAAATTTTTAAGTAGCTTACATAGAACTCCATACAACAGATGCACGTGATAATTTGAGCCAATGTAACAAAGAAATGTTCCTGAGAATTGAATGAGGAAACCTTACTGGTAGAGATAGGATTTCTTAGCATCTGCTGCTGCCAATATACGACATTCAGTCTATAAATCACTTATATCATAAGGAATCTGAATAAACTATGAAATCTCTACTTATTGCATATGTAAATCTTGAATCAGATTTTGTGACTACCTCATGTGCGGTCATACAATTTGTTGGTTTGGCGTTTTGTCATACGTAAATATTTTCTTTTTTTGCATATGCCAACACATTGTCTTCACACATATCTTTAGCTCATGTGGATAGCAATAAGAGGTAGTACAAAAACAGCTGCAGAGATCGCACTAGAGTTTTTTTCATACCATCACAGTCAAAAAATTTATTCCATATAATTATACTTCTATATATATGAATCTATTTAAGCCCATTAATATTATACAGTAGGTTCTGAATGCTGCCATAACTATAGAAAAAGCAGTGCATTGATCATTATTAACCAAGTTGTAAATCTGTGGCTCAGCTTTGAATCTAGCTTGCATACAGGTGGCACCCATATGGAACCTCTTCATAGTTTTTGCATTTCTGTTGAAATATATTGTGTTTGCTACACATGCTGATGCTGCCATCGCCTCCAGTGCATCACTTTATAATAGGCATTGGCTACACATTAAAAGGAAATCATTTTAGTAATTTAAATAAATGAGAACTCAGTTTTTAGTGTTCTTCTATGAATTGATTTTGATTCGTAATCGTCACTGCAATGAATTCTGTCTTGATGCACTGTGGCCTCTGCCTTTATACTTGGCCGGTGTGACACACTGAGAGGGTTGTTGTCCCGTCTGCTGTAGTGGAAGTGAGAGTTCTGTAGAATCAGAGGTCACTATCACACCAGTAAGGTTACGCTTTCACCGTCTGTCAACACTAAACACGTGATGTGTGTCAAACAGCCATTTGCATCTCTGACCAACATGAACTCACAGGGCAGTGCTCTTATTCTGCAACAGTCGGACCTTAAGGAGTGAGGAGGCCTACTCACACTTGGATGACAAATGCTGAAGGCAGGTGCAAAGGAAATTCAAATGTCATGAATGCAATACCTTGTCGACATAATTGAGTCATTTTTGCACATTTTCATCATAATGATCTGTACTGTCATGTTTGTTCAGAAAGATGCAGCCGACTCAGGGCAGAAAGAAACTGTTGACAGATGATAAATGATGATGATGATGAGCAGCTTTGATCTCACACCACATGCTGTAATGCCTATCGTCTATAGTTCCATCGGAAAACACATACTTTGTGAATAGAATAATCTTTAAGAAACATGAAGCTTTTCCCACACAGCCACCAAAATCATGTAAAACAACATCAGGTCAAAATGAATCATTACAAAAAAAAAAATAATTCAAGTACTATGAACAAAACAATAGTCCATCAGGCAACAAAGTTCATAAGAAAAAAAAAAATATGCACAAGTGTCGAGTCAGCTCTATTTCGGCTCTGACCATTGGGAATCCTGTGTGTCTGACTGTGGACCTGATGAAACGAATGTAAAAAACAAAAACAAGTGAAGAGCTGGCTCAAAGGATGATCCTCACAGTTTGGACAGGTCTCCAGAGGCTGACGGAGAAACCCGCTTTTGTTCGAAGCCTTGTTCTCATTGGTCCACCGTCCACCAGAGACACAGCCCGTGTCGAGTCCATGGGACCGGCCTCAGTGGTGGCTGCTGTTGCTCCCTCACCTCAGGGCTCCTGTTTGATGTAGTAGCTGCCCGAGCCATTGCTCTCCTGGTCTGAGATGGTCTGGGAGAAGGTGAAGTCGTCCGCCTCGGCTGCCTCCTCCTTCATGCGCAGTGTGGACTCTGCAAAAGACACAGGAGAAATTAGTCTCAGCACTACACCAGCACAACTCAGAAGGCATGAGCGGCGAGGGTCAAATAAGCTCAGACATCTGCCAAGTAACTAAGGCAAGGTAATATGATAACAAGGCTCTTTCCATCCAATCATTTCATTAGTTCAACAGTTTGATAATGTCCACATTCTTCTGTCTTCCTGTCCTTCTCGCACCTCCCCATCAGTCTTTCATGTCTTCTTTTTATACTCAAAGCTGTTGATGCAAAGTTTAAGTATCTGAGCATCAGAGAAGTCTCTTTAAAACAAACACAGCATTTCAAGATGAAACATGAAGTTTTGAAGCAAATGGGTAAAAAAAAGCATCAATCAGTGAAAATGCACAAATCCTACTGTTCCTATTATTTTAATGAAAATGACACAAACATGTCACCAGCAGTGATCCACTCAAAGTTATTTCTGGGTAAAACAGTTTTCCTCACAAAGAGCAGGGCCATCCTTGCGCATATACTGTGTGTTACCAGATGTTTCTCCAGTGGGGCAACAGTTAGAGGTTAATGTTACCTGATTTGTGGTTTGGGTGAAGGTGAGTTCGGGGCCGAGTAGGCCCCTTGGTTGGGTAAGGGGGCAGACTCTGCTCTTCTTCCCCCGAGAAGCTTCTTCTCCTGCCTGCCTGACTGAAGGGCCGCCGACCAACGGGAATCTTCCTCTCTAAACACCAAGCCAGATGGGGTGAGCTCCCAGGGGCTTAGAGAGGCTCACCGTTAGAGCACACTTCACACCGTGAATAAGCCCCTGGTCAGCAGGACTACACTGACCCACTGAGCACTGCACTGTCTGCTTCAGTGTCCCACAAACCAGCCATTCAAGCTGCTGCTACATGCAGTCAGCCTTCAACCTTATGCATATCAGCATTTGCCAAACTGAAACCAAACAGCATTTTAAAGTTGCCTTAGCATGACTAAAGACAGCAGATTACAGGCTGGTTTATTGCACATCAGGCTGAAGTCCACAGTGCAACGCTCACTGCCAATTTTAGTGCTCAGTTCGTCTTCTCATCACACATTCTCTTGTGTTTCTCCCAAAGTGTCAACATCTGCACGTGTGTTAATAACCATCCTTTGTACCACAGCCACAATGTGAGACAGAATTCAGACACTCCTAGTTTGAACAGCACCCAGTAGAAGTGAACGGTAAAGTAGAAGCGACTGCTGAAGCCGTCGGAGCACTCACTTTTCTTTTGACCTTTGTACTGTGGAGTCTTCTTTTTCTGCTTGGGCACTGAAGCTGCCGCGTCACGGTTACCTGACAGAGAAGACACATTAATCACTACAAAGACAAATGCTACAAAAGAATACATAAGACTGTTTTTACATTTATCTCTACCAAATTAAGAGAATGTTTTAAGATCTTTTTGTATTGTGAATGTTAGCATTGGTGCTTCAGCTTGTTGTACAAGCCTTTACTGCTGAGAAGATACAGTCCTATATTTAAAATCGAAATCAAATCTTTTCTGAGGGTCTTACTTTGTGCGGCGGGGGGCTGTAGCTGGTATCCCGTAAGCTGACACCAACCCACTGGGTACAAGTCTGGAGACTCACAGTCCACCCACTGGTCGTACTCGTCCTCCCAGCCGTCGAAGTGAATTCTCAGTAAACGATGCACTATCCTGGTCACAGTGGCTACACACACCAGCCGCGGCTCCATCAGGTCCACCGCCTCCAGCTTCATCCCCTGTCGAAAGCCGTGGTTGGGAACATCCTACAAAACAACGCACAAAAAAAGTCAGATGATGACACAGTTAAGATCCCGCCCACTTATGCAGCAGACCACAATAAACATCACCGATGTTAATGAGTTCCTGACAAGAGCTTCTAAAGAGCTCCAAAACTATCAAAGTGTTGTGCAAAAAGTAAAGAGACTTTCATTTCCCCAAATAAAAAAAAGAAAAAGAAAAATTCTGAATAGTATAGTTAAAATAGTATAATCCATTCCAGTTGGATGAAGTGACCCAACAAACATGAAGTGGACATACCTTGTTAAAGAGCTTGACTGGAGCAGCTACTGAACCCGTTTCTCTGAGGTAGTCGAACCATTTAAATGGCAGTTTAGTGTACCCTAAAGAAACAATAGATAAGTTTGAATGTATATTCTACTGATGTTTTTAATGTTTGATATTGTGATTGACGCATTTGACCTTTCCTGCCATGTTAATCTTAAATAAATCTAAATCATACATTTACATGGCAAAAATATTACAGTTACACATGTGGCACTTATTTGCTTCGACATGTCCTGTGTACCTCTTGGGGGTGTGAGTTCAATGTCATTGATTTCACAGAACCCGGCGGGAAAAATGGAAGGGGACGCGCTGTGATAACAGAACCAGTCGGATCCGTCCACAGCCTCAGAGCCGTCGATTCCGATCATCAAGTAACCGTCTGCCAGCACCTGAAACGCAGCGGGCGTCGTGAGAACACGCTCTTGCCCACTCTGCTGCTGCCGTCGTTCACTCACCTTTCGCACGGTGGCTACGCAGATGGCTGAAAGGTTGAGGGGGTCGATGGCTTCCAACTTCATCCCATCTTTAAACCACTCTTCGCACTGGTCCACATCTTTCACCTGATAATGACATTTACACATGGTTTGTAAGGATGTTTTTTAGGTATTGCAGAACTAACTTGTTGGATGACCTCACCTTTTGAAAGATCTGCGGTGGAGCATCCCGCTGACCCTCCAATTTCTTAGAAACATCTGAAAAATAATAATCAACCTTTATTCTAATTATAGCTGTCTCCATTATTCATTAAACACTACAGGTGTAAAGGTATACGAATCTTGTTCAACAAAGAGAACCAAAAATGCAACAGCAGAGGTTTGCTACAAAAGGCTCTTAAAGGAATAGAATTACTTGCTTTGAAGAATTATGGCCTCTTATTTATGCTGTACTTAACGCGCCGCTCTTTCAAACTAAAGCTAGAGTATGTTGCACCCCCACCTGAGCGTTTGAAGCGGTGTCCGATAGACCGCGACCAGCCTATGTTGTGGATGAGAGGGCTGTACATGTGGCACCAGAAGTCGTCAGAGCCGTCCTCACTCTCCTCATAAACCAACCGTAGTCGGCCCCCGATCACCTGCTCCACCAGCGCCACCCGCGTCCGGCACAGGTAGTTTTTATCCACCACCTCCACGCGCATCAGCTTTTTAAATGGAAACTGCATGTTCTCCTGAACCTGAAGGCAACACATCATTATGATATATCTTACTAAACAAGCTAACAAGCTAATGTGACGATTATTTGAAAAAGCCTGGCTTATTTTGCGCTTATTACAGTTCTATAAAATAGACGTATTCTGTGTGTTGCTCAGTTACTATAGAAATCAGGAAGCGTAGCCTGGTTTGGATCAAGGAATTTGCCCAGGAATTGTAAAAACTACAAACCATCACCCATTTAAGTAAAAGGTTCTTATTTTACCCTTTACCCAAACTGTCAATTATCAGATACATGAACTTTAAAAAAAAAACATGCCTAATTAGACCCAAGTTAGCTGCCTGTGTACACTGTTACGGAAAGTTTTACACTGCTAAGAAACTCCTATGAGCCTTACTACTACTAGTCTTAGAAACATTTCAGAAACACCCACTGTATCTGCTGAAAATTTCAAATCATGGGGCACTTTTGGCGGAAGAGTCTCACCTTGCTGCTGAAGTCTGGCGGCAGTGTTTTTGCTCCAGTGAGACGCTTTACTAAGAAGGCCTTCCAGTTTGAGTATTTGTGCTGAATACCTGAAAGCGAACAATATTACAAGACAAAGGTCACTTGAAATATTAGTTTTACATGTCACACATTTGTAAGACTTCCTTATGCTGTTAAAACTTAAGCGAAAAAGTAGATTTCCCTCTACTACAAGAATGAATAACAGGTATAGCCTCTTTAATTACGATACAAATCCATATAAGTCCCATAACACCAGAATGATGAAAACAATCTTACTTTTTGGAGGTACTAGAGGTTTTCCGCTGGAAGCACACCATCCAACAGGGTGCACCTCAGGTATACAGAGGTTACACCAAAAGTCTTTACTGTTGTCACTATCGAAACCTTCATAGCGGAGAAGAGCCTTGAAGCCTGCACAAAACAAGCGCAGTCAGACACAGTTTCTCAACAAAATCCAATACTCAAGTGATAATATGGTACAATAGCCTCTGTATGCAACATCACTGAGCCACACTGGGAAGTAAACAGGGCTTATATCTAAAGATGGATGACTATTATTTACCCGCCAGCTTGATGATTTCTGCGATCCAGTAGACCTTCGCGGGGAGGTTGGTGTCAGAATTGATCACTTCGAGCCTGACCCCCTCAGCGATGCCTCCCCAACACGTCCCCATCGGCGCCTGGCACAAAGAAAAGAGGGCCTTTCACATTAGCCCAGTCACTAACTATTCCCAGTGTTGTGGTGTTTAGGCTTACATGTTTAAAGCAGCTGACAGGAGCTCCCTCTGTGTTATTGTTGCAGATGTAGTGTCCCCAGTCAAAACTATCTGCTGCCACAACTGGAGTAGAGACAAATATAATTACCTTACAGCTTTGGATTTGTTGTCATTACTTATTCAAAATCACATACCGGCTTTTGACTTGGCCTGGTTCTGTTGACTCGCTTGATACTGAGCATAGGCTGCCAGCTTTGCCATAAGAGGCTGCTTCTGTAAGACTTTTGCCTTCTTTGTAGGTGGTTTGCCCTTTGAATTAAATAATAATAACATATTTGAGAAATTCTGCAGCTCTGACATATTACCATAAGTTATTGAAAATAAAATATACATATTTTAACTAAATCAATGAGAATTTGATCATGACAACTACTATCATAATATCTGACAATACAATGTGTAATTTAGTGAGGGTCGACACAGGCAGGCTTCCACACTTTTGTCAGGCTGCCCCAAAGGCAACTGGAGAAGAGTTAAAAATGAATGAATTAGTCAACTTTGAGCGTCTAGAAAAGTGCTTTGAGTAATGCATATTATCATTATCCATTAGTCTGATGGATGTCAAACTTTCTTGGTCATAAGATTTAAAATTTATTTTTCGAGTGCAAACGCCTAATAGTCTAAAAATAGCCTAAAAGAAACGGCTAGTCCTTGTTTTATTTGTTTACAATAAAAATTACCTGGAGTCTGGCCAGAATGCTGGCTTTTTTAGAATTTGAGGAGTAACTTCTGGAACACGACACACTGCAGAAGCGCTTGGTTTTAGAGTAGAATGCATCTCGGACTCCAACCATCCCACACATCTCACAGGTGGCTGAAGGAGGGGAAAAAATTAGAAAAGTACATCACATAATATTTATAATAGATCATCTTATAAATGTTCATCTTTATGAACCAGTCACAGAACCGATGCTGTAAATCAGCTCTCCTAATTTCTACTGACCCATTCCGGCCTTGCCGTCGGGGTATGTGTACACCTGTCCATTGTTCTTGATGATGGGCAGATTCGCCGGGATAGAGGGCACCACCTCATCTTCACTGTCCTCGGAGCTGGAGCTGCTGGTCGACTCCTCACTGCAGCTGTCATAGCCATCAAACATCCCGAAAGAGTCTCTCCGTTTACGTTCAGAACGAGAGGTGCGCTCAGCCTGTGGAGGCAGCAACAGTTCCATTTATTCTCCTTTATACGACTGGACAGTGCACGACACATCATGTGCCCTCACTGGCACCGCATATTATTCTTAAGCTTAAGGCTAAATAAACTTTCATTGCACAATTATCTTTATCATAATTTCACTATTCCATGGGAGTGTTTTATCT
This sequence comes from Neogobius melanostomus, assembly GCA_007210695.1. NCBI lineage: Eukaryota > Metazoa > Chordata > Actinopteri > Gobiiformes > Gobiidae > Neogobius > Neogobius melanostomus. The sequence goes on along the minus strand of VHKM01000299.1, from coordinate 2,122,104 downwards.
CCTGATATTCAGATGCTCTCTTTTCAAACAGTGACTTGGGAGTAAATGAGATGTGCGCATGGAGTAAAAGTCTAACATAGAAATCTTCAGGAAATGTGTCAGTTGTGGTTGACAGGGTTTTATTGTTTACAGTCCCCATACTTCCTTCTTTGAGAATTGCACATGTGAGCATCACATTCATGCACGAAAAAGGAAATAGTAACGTTACATGTGTGCAATGCGTATGCACAGTCAAAACAAAAAACACTGCTAAAATGTAACGCTGAACCCGCATACAAAAATAGCGCTTGTAGCTAGCGTTAGCATCCTGCTAGCGGAAACCTGTTTTTCTTGTTTTCACTAGCTTATAAATGGCAACAATATGTTTCACTGCAGTTGTAAAAGGCCCTAATTTTAAATAATTATTGCGGATATTTGTAACTGGATGTACGTCATGGTGCGTTTCATATTTAGCTGTGATGTTAGCTAGTTTCCTTAAAAAGATAACAACAAAGGGAGAGCGCTAGCCTAAGCAAATCCTGTAGAGAAGCTTTGCGGCCCTAAACACTTAATATTCACTCACCAAATCCCGTGTGTCTTCCATCAGCCCTTCATATAGGCAACTTTCAGATTATCTATGCTGTGCACCACAAACAACACCCCTTTTGTGGGTTATATTCTGAGCTATAAAATGTCTAAATCTTAAATGAGTACTACAGAGCAGGATATCAACAAATTTCAGCGCCTCTGCGCATGTGTGTACGTAACCTACTTTCATGGGATTGGTGGATCCAGAATGGAGGTCACTGCGCGCAGCAGAAACATAACATTGTCCCATCGTCAATGAATGAATGACCTGTTGAGGTCTGTCTTGTGCAAATGTTCAGCCGTGCAGGACATTACTCTCCTGAATTGTTGTAAATATATTTACTACATGGCATATAATATGCCTAAAGTGTCAAATCAATTAGCCACTTGAAGATAGACCCATGGAAATTGACTACTTTTTTTTGAGCATTTTAAGTTTAAACCATAGGGATTTAAAAGCAATGACCTAGCCACCAAAAACTGGTATATATAAAACACACCGTCACATAAAATAAACACTTTATTTTAAATAGTGCAACTTATCACATCTTTGTCCTTGCTAATGAGACATTTTCATTTTTAATACTGAACATATTTCGAGGACGACATTCAAGAAATGCAGTTTCCAAAATACTTAGACTACCTTCACCTGTAACTCTCTGTACATCTTTGCATATTCACAAACAAGAAAAATGGGGAAAAAAATATAGTCATGGTTTTCTACAAACCATTAAAAGCCATTTAATATATTTTATCACAGTGCTTTATCATACTAATAATGGCACATTCCTCTTGATCAAATATCGTAACAAAGCAGCATTGGTGCAAACTGAAGAACTTGGAGCAAACAGAAAATTGATACAGTACTCGACAACAAGGCTAAGGAATATGGCTGGAAGCAAAACTGAGCAGATAAGGCTTGAATGTTGAGGAATCGTTAGGTAGGGTGGCCTGAAGATGAAGCATAATGAAGCATACTTAAGTGAAATAGACACAAAACTATCAGTTTGGAAAAGAGAATTATCAGTTATTACCTTAAGCAAGTCTTAAAGCAGCTCATCCTCCAAGATGTCATCAACACTTCCTGAGATCGAAGGTGCTTCTGAAAAAGGCACATAAAATAAACCGAAAAGAATAGGAAGACCCAGAGTACTGTTCTTATAAAGCTGAGGATAACTAACAGGTAAGATTAATACAGATTAAATTTTGAACTCGTCTTTGGCGTAATGCGCTCCTGTTCTAAAGTGACCTACCAGATAAACTGATGCAGGAGAGACTCAGCTCTGAAGATGCACCCACCACATCATTCTGCGAGAGAAGAGACCAAATCAATTAATTTTGTTTGACCTAAAAAACAAAACAAAAAAGCACAACAAACCCTCACCAGCATTTTTTGCAGACAGTCTAAATTGTCCCCTGGAATCTTTCCATTCATTTCATTAAAGCTAGAGGCATGACCTAGTTGAACAAGCTCTTCGCCAATATCTACAGTCTGCAATCAATATTGGAGACAAAAAGCCAGTAAGGACACACAGTGTACGAGTGGAACACAAAAACAATGATCCTGAACTGACCTTTCCTTCAGTGCAGTCATAGAGCTTGACACTGGGCCATGATGAGATCTCAGAGTGAGAGTAGCTGCACAGTTTGGCCTGCAGAGGACGCCACAGGGCACAGTGTGTCAGTCGGTCGAAGTCGTCCAGTGCGAGCTCGGACCAGGAGTCGCCTGAACACAGAAGCCAAACCTTAACAGTCTGTAAAATGTTTAAGCCACATCTAAATGTTTAAAAATACCTTTTGGTTTTACTCCAGCCAAGTTGCACTCAATAGCTTGGAAAGGTAAACTGAGGAAGTCACTCCTGAAATGTTAAATAAAGAACACATTTGGGAAAACATATTTCAAAACAAAGGTCGAGATATTGAGCTGGTACCTCATGCGGCGCAGTCTGTCCCGAGGCAGTTCTCCATTGTCACCAAAGTCCACATAATACAGGTCAACTAATCCAGAAGGCAGCGCCCCTAGAACTCTGGCTCTGTTCCATGTCCCATGGTCCTGATAAGGGGCAGCAACAATGTCTCCAACCACGACGGCCTCCACCCTCTGGTCCTACACATGAACATAATGTGTAACACATGCAGAGCTTACTCAAGTGACTAGATTAGCGTCCCATTCTTACAGTTGGATTCCCACTGCTGTAGAAGCGGGTCATCTCCTCAATAAGTTTATCCAGTTGTATTGAGCGCACCCCCAGGATCTGGATCCAGAAGTGGTTGGGGTTTTCAGATGCTGACACATAGACCTCTAGGTGCTCATCAGGCTGGAAGCTGAGGTCCGGGCTGGGGACTGACAAAAACACCACCATACAATTGAATAATGGTTGGGATAAAACTGACAATAGCTTGTGAAATAGTACCATAATTCTTGTATCAAAGAAAACAGATGCTCACTTTCAAACTTGGAGATTTGTGCGAGTGAATCAGAAGAGACACTGAGGTCTTCCAAACTGTCAGTGCAGTTGCTCTTCAGTTCTTCTTCCTCAGTCTCCTCTTTGGTGATCTCCCTTGGCTGCCGTTTCTCTGCCTCTCGCTCAACACTGTTATTATTCAGGGCCACCTGAGCTTCAGTCTCCGTCCTCTCATCGACTTTGGGCTGGAGGCGGCGTTTGTGGCGTAAAGCGGACGACTTGCAGATCTTGGTCCTTACCATCAGGTCCTCCTTCACCTTCTCCAAAATAAGGTTCTACACACGAGGCCAGCAATAACTCACAAAATATTGCAAACCAGAAAGTTTGGACACTCATTTTTATGGATATTATGCCATTTTCTATGAAAATGTAACTTTTTCCACACAGTACATTTAACATGACATTATCCAAATAGGTTGGACTAAATGGCAGAGCTGTATTACTAATATAGGACAGGTGGTCACCCTTGTACCACTGGGTCAAAGGAACTTAAATCATGGCTCACAATACTGAGTTGTGGTACCATAATAACCAAATTTGGTGCTAATGCTTACGTTTACCATCATACGACTTTTGATATAACAAGCAACCAAACCACATTAACTTTAAATATAAATCAGCTGCAGTCATTGGTATTAGTCAATTGGCTCCGAAAAATGTTCTGAGACTGAGATGTGCTGTATGTTTGTAGAGTGTGATGCTGCAGACCTTAGCATGCTGCACCTCCTGCTTGCTCCCAGTGATGGTGACGCTGCCTTTAGCTCCAGGACCTTGAGCCCTTTCTTTGGAGCAGACCACTTTCGCTCCTGTTGTTCTGGTGATGTGTTTCAGACTCTCTCCTCCACGCCCTAACCCCAGAGAGAACACACAAAGACATACAGTATACTTCACTGCTCAAATATCAGATTTTTTTTTTAATAACACATTTTTTAGTGATGTGCGGGGGTTGGTGGGTCAGGTTTGATACAAAATTTGGGAGGGGGTCGGGGTATTTGGGGGCATCAAAAAAGCTGTGGCCGTGTGTATCACTAAGCCACATCTAATTGCAACATTTATTCAGCAGGTGTTTGATGCAAGTATGAGGCGCATTGTTTTCACTAAACGCTTTTATGGAGGCCAATATCCTCTATGTTTACTATCTGTCTCGGTGTGCCTGGAGCGAGAGAGAGAAAGAGCAAGGGGACGAGACACACACCAGTCCCGTTCATTAGTAAACAATTAAAACCAAAGATTTTTTGTCCTGAAAACTTCTTACAATGCCTCTTGCAGATTGGAATCTTTTTACAGCTTTAGGCACCATTTCAGATATATTTAAAGCTAAGATCCGTTGAGACCTATTATATGTATAATGCGTCATTTATTAATAGTTGTGGGATGGGGCGTGTTGTAAAAATAGAAGCATTGTTGAGGGCTGGGCTGGGTCGGGTAAGGCCTGTTAGGTGAAAGAAAAAACAACACCCTGTGCATCACTAATGTCTGGTTACATTCCAAGTAGCACTGCTATGTTACCAATAATGCGTCCAAATGCAGTCTGGGGGATTCCCATGGTCTCAGAAACTGGCTCGCAGTCAGTGACCAGGCTCTCCAGCACACAGCGGGCCAGAAACACCTGCTCCTTAGAGCCCTGCAACAGGAAGCACACCTCGCTCTTGGAGCCGGAGGAGACGGGGTCAGACAGCACCCTGACATGGGCTCCAGACTTCTGACTCACCTGGAAACACCACAAACTGTTATTAATACTTCAGTTGTACTGAAAGTTCCCCAAGTTAGGGCTGGTCAAGAAGGACCAGGACATGGCCTGTCATTAATATGTGTTCATAAGAGTAAGATCTCAATCCAGGCACTTCACATGTGATGTGAAGGATATCCAGATTTCCTCTGGTGCCAGGAATAAAATACAAGCTGATTATATCTGTAATTTGCTACTCACCAGATCTAAAAAGGTGGCCTGGTATCTTGAGATGTTCCTGTAAACTTCTACAGGGAGAACCATCTTGGACACTTCAATGTCTGACTCCTGACCTGCTCAGTATCAAATAATGGCCTATTATCAGAGGCAAATCACAGCAAACTCATTTTGTGTCACTTCACTCACTATTGCTGCTGCTGATGTGGCGATACAGCATGTATCCCACAGTGGCCCCCACAGACAGACCTGCTGCCAGAGCTACAACCTTCCCTGAGCTTATGGGGCCCCCTGGCCCTTCTCTGAGTGCATCCATGATGTGCTGAGCACACATCGGGGTGCTCCACCTAAAAGACACACGCACACAAACACACAAAAAATGTCCAGTCACAGCAGTATTTTAACTTCATACAACCTCCCCAGTGACAGGCTCAGGCAAAGCTCCATGGTGTGACTGCCGTTGTGTAGGTAAAATAAAAATACAAAAACAAACAAATGAGCTAATATCTTAAAGAAAATCAACATAAATTAACTTTAATTTTGGTACATTCAGCTAAAGCTTTGATATCATATTGTTGTCATTTCTTTATATTCTGTTGTACGGCGACCTTGAGTTTGAGTTACTTGTTACACTTGAATCTTCGCATTCTAAAACAAACCTGTATGGATTTATATATATCATATCATAAATATCTCTTAAAAATTAATTAGCCTGGCACAGTAAAAGTACGTCGAGTGCCTGAAGTGTCTTTGGGGATGAAGGCCATGCCGCTGAAACGGTACAGACGGAGGAGCAGCAGCAGAGACAGACCGCACCATGCAGGACTCTCACTTGAGCACTTTGGGACTGGAGCAGACAAACACGTGCGACTGTGACACTCCCACCTCCATCTGGGACCTCCTCTGATGCTCGAGCGCTGAACTAACAGGATGCGCAGGCTGGGACAGTTCGTGCACAGAAAGAACACATCTAGATACATCCAACTCTAGTTTGGGGCATAATAAACTATTCAACTGTCAAAGAGCAGACCGTGACAGTCAAAGCAAAACCTATCCAATGACACGACAAGTTCAACAACTAATTTATTCAGAGTATGACACATGGTCACACATCGTTAACATCTTAACAGTTTCTATTCTATATAAAATGGCCTCACAGGAAGATCTAGTGCACAGTAACACTGTTGAACAAGAAACCCTCAATGCAGTAGTGGGCAGCAGGCTAAAGCTAGCCCTGTTTACTGAAGAATATTAACACGCACATTTTTCATGAAACGCTCTGACGGTGATTGACACCGCCGGAATTTGGCAAACAATATGGAAAGCACACATCTGGGGCGAAACTGTCAACACCAGATTAAAACGGCAAATAAAAAGAAGAAAATACACTTACAGAGCTTGCCCTTTGCGGTCGATGTTGATGATGTCCGCGTCAAGCTTGATGGCGGTGCACGCGGACGGAAGTAGAATTGCACCGGATGTTGTAAACATAAATGTAATGAACACATTGACAGTGAATGAATGTACATGACATGGATCTACTAACTACATGATCATAAAGACAGGAAAACAAGTAAAGATAGATACAAAATAAAATACGTCATTGACCCTACGTTAACATTGTTGCTGTGGAGGGGGATTAGACGCAGTAAAATAGATACAATTATATTTAAAATTATATTTATTTAAATCACCTCAACAGGGCAGAACAAATTGGCTGAACTTTTTAAAACCATCTTAAGAAAATACAAAATATAATATTTATGGAGCATTTGGTGTGTCATGTTGTGTGTAAGAGTGGATAAAATAAATTGTAGATTAGATTCCATGTACAAGACTGAAAGTGAATGAATCTCATGCAGCATTGTTGGGAGCAAACTGGGGTGAACACAATGTAACAAATAAAACATTATCTAGTATTGAATCTACAATGTTGCTTTTACAATTCAAAAGAGCCAAACACAGTCTATTGGAATTATCTTTGAACTAAAAGTTTCAATAAAATAATTTCAGGTATACAGCTTTTTCTGTTGTCTCGGAGAACATGCAACAATGTATGGACACAATAATGATACTTTTAATAAAACATTCCTCATGCCTTTAAAACAATTTAGATAAATAATTAGACATTTTCCTCTTAAATTAATCCTCTTGATTTCGACAAGGCCCCCTTTGTCCCCACGAAATATTGCAGTTCGTAAAAGTTAACATTTGGTCGATGGCTTGATTGTTTGCATCGGGATCCATCCATAGGACTGTGGTCTGCTCTTTCTGCATTGTCAGAGCACAGTTCAAAACGGAGAGTTCATGCCCAGCTTGGTTTCAAACTGCAGCTTCTGTCGCTTCTGATATCGTACTCGCACTCTGAAAAACACAAATCACAAGTTTAAAAAATAAAACAGCCAACAGCCATTTGGCACACTCCTTTGCTAAATTGGCTAAATAAATACAATTGGTTTATACACAGGGCTTGACAAGGATACATTTTCTGTTTTGCCAGTGGCCAGAATCTACTACTGTACTCATTATTGATACACTGAACATGCTCTACACCTAACATACTGTGTAAAACATTTATTCCATGAGGTGTCCAAGCAGCGTACCGTATTTCGTGCATTTTGACGACTTCATTGACCACCACCACCAGCAAAAGAGACAGCGACATGAGCAGCCAGGCTAACAGAGGTATGTCTCCCAGTCTGAAGTCTAGCAAGCTGCTGTGGTCACGCCACAACTGGTAATCCACCGTGGCCTGCACCATCTGACTCAGCAAACTACAAACACAAAGCATAGCATCTCAAAGAGCTGAAATACAATGTACTGAGAATCGAGTGATCAAACATGTGGATTAAGGTTTTATTCCTCCACACTCTTTGCCGCCCTCTGCGCTACTGTGCCGCCCACGAGGTTAGCGCTCTCGCTTCACAGCTGGAGGGTTCCGGGTTCGATTCCCACCTGGACGAGGCCTTTCTATGTGGAGTTTGCATGTTCTCCCCGTGTCTGCGTAGGTTTCCTCCGGGCTCTCCGGTTTCCCCTACCACTATAAACATGTACAATAGGCCAGGATGAATCATGTGTGTGGTCAGAGGGATCGTTAGTGCAGATGTGTGCAGTCGCGACAGCACTTCTGTCAGTCTCCCCCAGGGGAAACTGAACACCACCCGAGTGTGGAGTGAATGTAAAAATGTAAAAACTGTAAAGCGCTATGTTTGAGAAAGGCGCTATATAAATAAAGAATTTCTTCTTCTTCTTTGACTGAGTTTGCCACAGTGTGTGCAGAGAGAAGTGAATGTGACTTACACCACTGGGACAGTGAGGCACCACCAGGTGTTGCTGAAGGGACTCTTTCTCCACAGAGACTGAGAGCGGTGCACGTAGCTCAGAGAGATCGCCACTGTGAGAGCAGGAGAGATTTAGCTCAACAACATCATTCAAATATACAGCAGGTGTGATTTATGAACCTTACCAGTATGCAACACAAGGAAGGCTGCCATCACCTTCTGAGTCAGCAGCAAACTGCTGGACAGCTCCCCGAACCAGTCAGGAGCCTCAGCTGAGGAGCTGGTACCGAGAAAAGCAAGAACAATCTACTTTATAGAGGTAATTTTTAAAAGAAATGATTCATTGTCTGTTAGCAGAATTGACCAGAAGTGAAAAGTGACAATATAAAAGATGTGTGGTACTTTAAGGTCCAGTTGTGTGGAAACGTGGTTAATGACTCAAAGCACTTGGGTGCATGCTGAAAGGTGGTGAGATTTACCTCACTGTGAAGATGGAGCTGGCAGTGCTGTTGTCTGTGAGAGTTTGATTACTGCTGCGACAGATCTCCTGCAGCGTGAAGCCGAAGGCCAGCAGATACGTACACGCAGTCAGGCCAAACTTGAGCAGAAAACAGCCCAAGAAGTAGTTCTGGGTCTGTCAAAAAACACAGCGAACAACAATAATAAAAAATTCCAAAATAGTTTTGCAGGAATGTACAACTGTACCTTCTTAGGGATGGTGTCGAGATTCTTTCCAGTGGCTACAGTCATTACTGAACTGTCAGCAGGTTTACCGAGAAGGGACACACTGCCATGGAACACACAATTGGATTTACAAGATTGCAAATTGTATACATTATCACTTTTACTGATGATACAATATGATCCCATGAACAAGTTTTTATTCAAAGGAATAGGCCACCGTTTTTCCATACTGAGATATATTCTTATATTTCCCCTATTTAAATAGGGGAAATGTGGAAGAGTTTGGTCGCTTCAAACTTTACCCCTGTTTGGCCCCATAGAGGAGAGGAGGACAGGTTAAATGCTAACAACATATTTGGTCTTTTTGTGTGACTGAGGGCACGCACAAAGACCAGACAGGTAAGCATCAACTCGTCTAAGCTCAGGTAAGAACATATCTCAGTATGGAAAAACGATGGCCTGTTCCTTTAAATAGTAAAAAAAAGAGTTAAAAACTCTTGAGTAGAGACCAAGGCATTTTTAGTTTGGACAAACTGACTAAGTAAGTGTGCAATGTCATGTTGATTAAAATAAGTTTACCTAAGCAGTGGACAGCTAAAGCAGGACATCCAGAGGATGTCAGTGGTGTTGATAGGAGGAGGTAACTGGGCCAGGCAGGCCAAAAACTTCAAATAAATGCAAATATACAGTTTATATGCAAATAAACAACAGTGATTTATTAAACCTATGCAAGTAAAATGTTTAACCTGGATAACGACAAGACTGAGTTGGCACTGCAGGAGAAAGAGAAAGCACTTGCGGATGACATAGGTGGTGTGTCGTGCCTGAAAGGACCAACACATACATGAATAAAAGGCAATGGAACATTAGGAGAATAATTCCAGCCGTAACGTCTCCTGCCTGCTCAATGAGTCGGACCATGCTGACACTCTCTCCTCTGTGGAAGGTGACGGAACAGCCCAGACTGTTGAGCTGTCCAGACAGTCTCAAAGGGGATAGTCCCTCCAGCTCTCCACTGAACCCTCCTCCCGTAGCGTAGCGAAACGTCTCCCACGAGCACTGGGATGGGTACAGAGGGTCCAACGATATGCTGTCAAAACAAGGACACCACCGCTTGATCAAGTTTCTCTCCACAAATGGGTGAATGCTTCAGTTTCTTCTGATTCCTGAGGGCTATTTCATAAAACTCGCTCAGTAAAGCTAGGCTTAGGCTCCAAATCCTGGCTTACTGCACAACAATTCAAGCTGCGATTACTGGGTTTCACCAAAGGGACACAGAGCTTGGCTAATCTCACTAATTCAAGACCGGTTCAACTAATTAGCACTTGCCACGTACATAAGCAGACCACACTAATGATCACAAAGTTCATTGAGAAATCATGGCCAAGCGTGAACGCGCAGCATACTTCACAGGCCGCTTGCTTTGTTCAGCTACGTTAGCTCCATAGGTAGAGGGCAGGGCTCCCATCCACAAGACTGCGAGATCGATCCCTCGCCTTGACTTTTTTATTTTTGGACTGGGCACTCACTGGGAAGAACATAAATCGTCGCCTATGAATTTAAACACTTTTCTTTTTCCCCAGGAATTTAAACACATGATAGAAAAAAAAGAAAACACTGTTGACACAGGTCATGAGGGTGGGTCAAGTGGGATAAGGTTCCTTTTATTGGATAAGTTTTTGATGATGACACATAATGTCATTAATGTCACACAACTTTGTACTTCACAGATGAGAGACAAAGACAATGTTGGTGTATATTTATAATTTATTGCATAAAGTAATTGATTTTGTGATGTCATGTTTTCTTTTCACATTTTTGAGGCCAATATACATTTTGGCCAGATGATGGCGTTAATACCCTGCTTGTGTCATTTACATTGCCCATTGGTGTTGGATTCCACTAAGAAGAAACATAGCTTGTGCTCAGTCTACTCTTAGGCTGATTCCGAAACCCTTAAATGATAGCCTCCAAGTACTGGTCAACTGTTAGATCCCTATGCAGTTAGTGAACTTCTGCTTCAGCAGCATTTGCCCAATTCGACAGTCCTTACCCAGGGGAAGTGACATCACCAACAGCTGTTCTTCTTCTTCTTCTTTAAGGATATTGGCAGGCAAACAAAAGCGCATGCTGTCACCTACTGTATTGCATATGCAACAACATGTGTCCAAATAAAGACATTTAAGGAGAAAAAAAAAGAAGAAAAATTCAAATGAGCCATCACATAAGGCTATCTTATTCACAAAATAAGATAGCCTTATTTTATCTCAACAGCTGTTTCATAAAGCTACAGTATGCAAATTAGCCATGTGGCTTAAGTTTTTACTAAATGAAAGCAAAAGCACACACTGCCTTAATTTAAGCCATTTACTAAGGCAGCTCTTTAAAACACTGACATGTGACTGTGCTGTGATGACTCTAACATGTATTTTGTCACTTTTATAAAGTTTGGCTTGTGAAGAATCTTTTATATATTTGTTTTAATTAATTGTGCACCTGTCAATCAACAGTGGTTGTGCATGAAGAATCACTTGAGGGTGGGAGCGAGGGGGCGGACATGCGGCGCGGTGGCTTATGGGATGGCACATGGCTCCAAATCACCAGTGAGGTGGCATCAGAGATCCCTATGCTAAAGTGGCTATGATAGTTAGCATGGAGGCTCTTTCCCTAACTGACAGCCCAATTCGGAGGCTTCTTGTCATGGCGGATGCTGATGCACATCCGGTTTGGCGTTAGACCTCTTACCAATTTAACGGATTCGGAATCAGCCATAGCCTAGTCCGGACCAGGCTAAGTTCTCTGACTATATTTCCATAGTAACTGAGCCAGACTCAGAGTGAGTCTGGTTTATGAAACCGAAAATACAACAAAATAAGCCAGACTTGGCCAAATAAGCCTAGCTTACAGAGTAAGCCTAGCTTACAGAGTAAGCCAGCTTTATGAAACAGCCCTCTGGGCTCTTTTAAAGCTGTTTTTAGAGTATGAAGTGATGTGACTGTAATGTTTGGTGTGGTACCTCAGGTCACTCTGTAGGAAGAGGCGGCCGTTGCGGAAGTTGGCAGAGCTGCCCAGACAACAGGTGACCTCCCTGTTCTCCTGCATGATCTTCATCATCTCACACATGGCTGAGGGAAAACGCAATCACTAAACACGCCGAAGCAGAACATACTAGGTCTGTAACTGATCTTTGTGGAGTACTCACTGTCAGGAGTGCAGTCAGTGAAGAGTGGCACCAACAGAGGCACATTATCAATGTTTTTCAGGTGTGGGCGAACCTGGTGGATACCACGAGGTAATTTGGCCTAGAAAATAGTTTAGTTAAGTACAAAAGAGTACGTCGTTTATCACACTTTGGATAAAAACGGCATTAACATAAATGCAAGTTACCCTATTGCAGTCCTCCAAGAAGCTGGGTACATCACTGTCTGTGGGCTGGAAACTGACCATGTCTGAGTGAGCCTCCTCCTCAGGCAGAAGAGGACCCTCTGCTTCATCACGAGAGTCTGTGGAAAGACCAGGAGCAACAGCCCTTCAGTCTCTACATCACTTCAGAATACACAGATTTCTACATTTTATCTATTGTCATATAAGTACAGTATTGAATTAAGTTTACCAGTCAATAGCTACTTAAATGTCCTTTGAAATAATGCAACAATCAAAACATTCAAACAGTGTGGTACCATACCCTCGTGGAGAGACCCGTGGCAGGGACTAGAAGGAGCTCCATCACACAGACTGTCCTCATTTGGTGTCAGAGAAATGTGACAGTTCCAGCCCGTCTCCAAACCCATCTTCTCTGCAAACACCTGGACACAAACGGACTGGAGTCTAGTACAGAGTAGGGCTGGGAAAAAATCGATTTGATTTTAAAATCGAGTTGGTAGGTCAAATCGATTCATATTTTCAAAAAACAGATTTTTAAAGATTTTTAATTTTTTTAGATATTTATTTTATTTTTAGTTCTCTGCCCTCTGCTTAGAGGAATAAGGTCCTGCTGTACAAATGTGCCTCAGTTACCTCAGGATTTTTTTTTTTATTAGCTTAATCCAAGTATAACAGTATAACAATCTTTGTTGCACACTGCATAGTGACTTTTTAGTTAGAGAAAGGGTTTGCCTTTGCAATGTTGGTTCACTTTAATTAAATACAATAAATATATATATTTTTAATATATTTATAGTTCGCAGTTATTTTGTTTTAAGTGGGGGGGGGGGGGGGAAATCGAATCGAATTGTAAATCGAGTTTTTTATTAATAAAACAAATGCAGATTTTTTGGGGGAAAAGAAAAAGAAAAAAGAAAAAGAAAAAAAAGAGAAAAAAAAAATCACCCAGCTCTAGTACAGAGTAATCCAAAAATGTACTTAATTAAGAGTATTGTTATGTAAATAATATAATCTTATAATCCTAATTTAGAAGTGCAATTTCTTCTAAAAGGTATTTGTAAATAAAATGGCAGCACGGTAGTGCAGCGGATAGCGCGTGTGCTTCACAGCTAGAAGGTCCCAGGTTCGATTCCCACTTGGATGGGGCCTTTCTGTGTAGGTTTCCCCCGGTTTCCCCTACCACTAAAAACATCTAGGTGAATCCTCCAGCCAGGTGATTCTGACCATCAGCCTGGCCCTACATCAGTAGATGGGTTCCTGGGCGCGGGACTGCTGTCACCCACTGCTCCGTACGGGTTGCCCCAGAGGCATTGAAGGATGGGTCAAATGCAGAGGACAAATTTCCCTATGGGGACAATAAAGTATACAAACATACAAACAAATGCACACCTCTGGTCTCAGTGGTCATACTTGCCATAATATTGTTAGAGTCATTTGGATATACAACAAAATCACTATAACCATCTCTAGCCCATTTACCTTGCTGCGCAGTTCGTCCTCCATTGAAAAGTAGACAAAGCGGATACAGGCAGTGACCAGGGCATCGATGAGTCTGACCGTATCCAGTCTGGCCTGAAACTGCGAGGACACCATCCCGATGAAGATCTGTCCACTAAGGGCCTGCACACAGTCCTCCTTCTCCGCGCCCTCCCCAATGCCCTCTGTGAATGAGATAGAGAGGAACCACACAGAAAAGTTAACTGTTACTTTCTTGGCCTAAACATACCTTGTCTTTACGGTACAGTTCAACCATTGTGATCAAAAAGGTCCAGATAGAATAAAATGGGGACTGTATAAAGATGAGGGAATATCTGGTATTTGGGTGTTTTTTATATGTGCTGAACTATGTTCGTGTCTGGGGTCCTGCCCACTGAGCCCCCTCCTCTGATACGCTCTCAGCCTGCAGCCTGGTCCCGACTGGGCTGAGCAGATTCATTCAGGCATTCACACTTGACTGTAGGCTGCACAAGTTGACGTCTGAACTTCATGTACAAAATTTGATCCATCCATCCATCCATCCATTTTCTTCCACTTGTCTGTTGCCGGGTCGTGGGGACAGCCTTTGGAGCTGCCCAAATCACATTGCACCAGCCCCTATGGCTCCTCCTGCAGGTGGTGGGTCCACGGAAGGACGGCCTCATAGTTCTAACCGGGGCTGTTGGTCTCTTATAAGGGCTTCTGAACTGCTCTTGTCTGACCTGTCACCTAGGACCCTTTTGCCATGAGAGACCCTACCAGGGTGCACGAAGCCCCCGACAACAGAGCTCCAGGATCATTCGGGTGTTTAAACCCCTCCACCATGTTAAGGCGGCGGTTCCAGGAGGGGAAAATGTGATCCAAAGACTGTATTAAACGTATCAATCAGGCAAAGAACCGCACTCTCATTGGTCATATTCATATTATACGACATGGCACCAGACTAAAGTTTAGCATCAGGTAGGCAGAGGTTAAACATCAGAAGAGGACGACTGTGCCATCTCCTTCCGATTTGAAGGACAAGATCCTTATTATTGGTGGTGTTGTTTGTTTGTGCACCATGTAGTTGGCTGTGTAAAACTTCGATAGACCACGGTAAGTTAGCAACGATTGTTACCCTGTATGATTAGCATATAGAGTAAGGATGAGAGTCAAAATACAGTAAAGACAGTTATCCAGGCCATCGTTTAACAAAAGCATTTATGCTTTTCACTGATTCACTCGTACCATCAGAGCTCCAGCTGTTTCTGCAGTTGTGCTTGAGGGGGGTGGTGGAGGGCAGCTCCAGCCCCGAGAACACACATGGCCCAGGGGTGAGCTCCACACATTTCCCATTCAGCTGACTGGACAGGGACACCTGCATGGGCTTATAGGCAAAGGCTGAGCAGTAACCGGACAAACAGGCACGCTGGTAGAAATCCAGAACTTTCTTTCTGCAAAACACGACAGAAAAAAACATTAGAAGTACTTAGTGTGATACATGTCTATTGTTCACGCATGTCCCTATCAAAAGAATGAATGAATGCCTCAGATAAAAAGTGCAATAATGTGGTTGAAATATTGTAATTTGTTGCATGAACTTTTGTTCCATGAACTATTGCAATTGCAATTAGATTTGCAATTTATGTATTGAAATAAACACTTACACAAAGTACACAGCACATAGTTTTAAATAACTTCAGAAGCATTACCATTTGGGAGAAAACCTAAACATGAACTGCCAAACTATTTAAGAATCATTGCATTTGAGACTTGTTTGTACAAGCAGGTTTTATACATGATACATCCTGATGGAGACCGACTTTGCAGTTTTCAGAGGACATTATAATACCAGTCTTTGCGATATGCTGACTAAAATTGAGAATTTGATTTGACTGTGATTAATTATTCAACTCCAGTATGAACCGTACCGGTCTGAGCCTGAGAGAGGATAAATGTCCATTCCATCCCAGAAGTCGGTGCAGGCCTCCAAGATGAGGTCAGCTGATCCATGTGAGAGCATCTGGACATGATCTGTGTCAGATGCAAAGGAAACGTTTGACATCAGACATATCATGCAGCTCAGCATCACAGCTGGTTTGAGGTTACAATAATGAGGTACTTTTATGCATTCACAGAACAAAATCAGAATGCATTAAATAAGTCTGTGCATATCTTTGAATAAAAAAGGTTTCATACAGTATCGGGGTTAATGCGTTAGTTCGTGGTCTGTTAGAGAACTCTTCTGTAAATAAATCAATAACGTATTTTGTTACGTTTTCGATACAGTGACGCATCAGGTCATCTCGGCTCTCAGCCTCAACATTTCCCTGCTCCCAGTGCGGCCACAATGGCCTCAGAGCAGGCCCTTGTGCCTAGGCATCGGAGAGGAGAAGACACTGTTCAACTTTACATCAGCGGAGGCTTCAGTGAGTATGTTTACGTTGTTAAGGTAGGATATTCACCCTGTGCTTTACATAGTCAAGCTTATAGGAGCTACTCACCGTGTTTGTTAACAAACTCTGCAAAGATCAATTTGTTCATCTTCAGCCAACTATCGCATGTTTCATGTAACGGAGCGTTTGAAACAAATGATCCGTCAAATAAAGGCTATATATTAGATGTTTATTATTGGTAACCCAGGAGTACTATAACGTGTTACTTTCATAATAAAGAAGCACTGAAACGTTTCCAGAGGAGTAACGAGGTAACTTAACTAGTTACCTTTAACTGTAACGCTACCCATGCTTTAACTGTAACGCTACCCACACTGGTCATGTACAGCTGAAACTCAGAAAATTGGAATATCGTTCAAAAGTTAATTTATTTCTGTCATTCAACTTAAAATGTGAAACCAATATATGATATTAGACTCATTACATGCAAAGTGACATATGTCAAGCCTTTATTTGTTATAATTTTGATGATTATGGCTTTCAGTTCATTTTCAAAATATTCTAATTTTATGAGTTTTTTAATTCTGGGTTTTTACAAGCAGGGAGCCATAGTAATCAGAATTATAAAATTTGTTTACAAAAAAAACAAATAATGCCTGTACATATCTCACTTGCATGTAATGAGTCTATATCATATATTAATTTCACAGTTTCACAAGTCACACTTTTTAACAATATCCTAATTTTCTGAGTTTCACCTGTATGAGGCCCCAAGTGAATAAAGATCAGAGTTTCCCAAGTCCCAAATGAAAAGTCCTTTAAGAACTCACTGGAGGAGGAGTCCTGCACAAACAGTGAGATGAGGTGGGAGAGAGGAGGCTGGCGTTTGGTGAAGTAATGCAGGCGGCGCGAGGTAAACTCTTTAGTCTTCTCTCCTGAAGGCAGTTGGTACAGAGCCAGGTGGTTCTCCTGTTTGAACAGCTCCCGCGCCCCAGGGGTGAAACCTGTGTACAGGACTTCATGTCATTCAGAGGATAGGGAACATCCACAGGGCAAACAGAACAAAACTAAGCTGCTTGAGTGCAATTGAACACAAAACTAATTCAGATCAGAGTGCTTATGCTGTATTAAAGGCCCTATACCTGATTTATTTTCCGTTTACAACAATGAAAGAACATTTACACTGTCAATTGTGGCCAAAACACATCCTAACAATCAATCTTAACATCCCAATTCTTCACAGGGATTTAGAAGTATGTTTCACAACTTTCAGGGTCACTGTCATAGTAATGCTAACAAAAACGTTAAGAACGATAAACATAAGATTATAAGCTCAGTTTCAGTTACTGTTATACAGTAATTACCAATGAGTCGGGAGAGTTCACAGAGGCCCCAGGGCACACACACAGGCTGCACGGTCCCGTGGCTCTCCTGGAGGGCCAGGTTGGACAGGTGGTCAGAGAATCTGCAGAGCTGCTGCGTCACACTGGCATTACACAGGTTCAACATAATGTTCAATCCCAGAGGTTTGAGCGAGGGCAGGTGACACTGCCAGGACAAGTCGTCAAACTGGATATTAGTAGGGTTCTGTTGGTCCTGGGACAACCTCAGCATCTCCAGGTGGTAATCGCACACAAAGTCGTCTGCCTCAGCCTCCGGGCAGCCCAGCCCAAAGTCCTACAACACCAGGAAGAGCACATATGACCACCAAAGTAACACTGGGTGAATGTGGCCTCAGCAGAGAGCAGCAGGCACAACTCCTGAACCACTACGGTCTGACATTGTAAACGCAGACACAAAGTAGATGCAAAAACAATGGGCCTAAGAAGATACAACTTCCCTTAATTCTGACATACATAGTATATTCATGTATTTCTATTTGTTTTTACATGGCTGTGTCACCATATGTAACTTAAGTGTTGAGTGCGAGTGTTCCTCTTGCCTGCTCCTGGTCGTCCTCTGCTCCCTCGGTGTCGTGGCTGAAGCTCACATTTGACCCAGAGTGGTGTTTGGTCCGAGTGCGTGTGGTCTGGGCAATTTTCAGAGGCCTGGGATTCTCTGAGGATGGAGCTGTATCATGTAACGCTTCAATCGGCTCTACAGCTTCCCCCGGGGGCACTCCAGGCTGAAGGAGCAGTGCCTCCCCCTCCTGACCCTAAACAGAGGGCAGAGGTAACTTGTGTTTTGTACATAACAAATACAGGCTTCAGGCCTTAGTGTTTCTGTCCACCTCGTCCTGGTCGTCTTCAGTGTCCATTCGACAGAAAGAGTTGATGGACAGGTCGTCTCCTAGGTCGTCCTGACTGTTGTGAGGAGGTTCCACTCTTCCACTGAAGAACAGCACAGTCTCCGGGCTGGGGCTTGGCCACGACAGAATACCCTGCTTATCCACACAGCATAAAACCTGCAGATAAAAGATGTAACAGTTTCCTTCATTATACATGCTGTTAAAAAAGGTCAAGGGTCAAAGAAACGCCAATGTGAAACTCACAGTGACAGAGCCCAGAGTGTGCAGAAGGCTTGAGGTGTAGCACAGTGTCCGAGACTCTCCTTTCAACACGCCAATCAAATGTCTCCACACGCAGCGCAGCATCTCCTGCACACAATACAAGTTCCTCAAACAAATGTATAGGTTTGAACGAAAGAAATTTGAGCCAATACATTTCATTCAGATTTTGCACATTTGCTTTCAAATGAATAAACAAAACATGCTCAGGATTATATACAAAGTAATTTAGCATTACTAATGCTGAATCAATTACCCAATTGCTCTACCAGATAAAGTTGTGTGCCACTTCAAGCCTAGTACAATTGTATTACTTTATATGAAATAATATATTTAACCTTAACGTTACAGGAAAAAAAACTTCATTGCAGCATTCACTGTGGGGACAGTATGGAATAAAGTGTTTACATTAAAACACGCAATCCAGAGTAGATTTTTACTGGAACACGGACAAATCAGATAATCAGATAATAAGATAATAAGAAGCCCAATTAAAGCTTAGAAAAGCAGCAGAAGTGGCTTAAGTCCTGTTCAAGGAATCTAATTTACAAATGTTTTTACTGGGCTTCTTTGTTATGGCTAATGATTGTGTAATGAGAAAGATCATTGTAAAACAAGGGGGAAAAACCTTTCTATAACATTGGCAACAATCCAGATAAAAGCAGTGGAGAAGAGGACAAGCCATGCAACGGGAACATAACAACATGAAGCAAGCAGAAAAAACAACCGTTTCACTAACGAAGGGTGCCAGTGCCACATAATCTAAATATTGCATCCATTAATTTTGTATTTATTTAATAGCATGTTTTTTTTCAATAATTATCAAGGCTCCTCTTGAGAGTGGCAGGTGCAGACCCTGGTTCTGGGTGAAAGGTGTTAACCTTATATATAAAAAATATTCATATACAAGTGATTTGCTTCCAAATTTTCCAAATTTGAGCGACCCATTAAAGCAGAGCAAGACAACAACAATAATCATTGGATATCCATGACGTCTTTTGGCAGGTGATAATCAAAGCCATGTCTAAGTGTCCAGGGTAGGGCAGCAGTGAGGTAAAGCAGGTGATCAAGTGGAGCTGGGGATGAGGTTGAGCGAGTCAGTGAAGGCTATACCTGAGAGGAAACCACTTCGGTGTAGCTGCTTAGTGTGTCCTCAGAGAATTTAGCAAGCTGGGGCAAAAACACAGCAGGTTAAGGCACGCAGGAGGCCTCAGTGAGGGTTAGACTGTTAATAAATTAACTTATCTTCATAGTCTTAAGATAAAAACATAACATGCTTATGCTACCAAGTCCACTGCATCAGTCTAATCAGTGCATGTTGATAAACAACACTCTGTGACAAGTCATTTCTGTCCAAACAACTGCCCCATAGAGCAAAGCACTTCTTCAGATTGAAGTGATCTATCAACATCTCACTTCTGCTCAGAAAAAGATAAAATATCACTGACTGTGGCATGGAACCACTTCAAAAAATATCCACATAGACACTGTCATAGACAGTGACAAATGTACTGAGAAAACCACAAGCCTTAAGACCTTTCACTCTAAAAAGACAACTGTATTACTTAGTTACTGCATTAGACTTTTAATAAGTTACCAGGATTTGTGTACACTTAACTCAAATATAAACACAACCAAAAACATGAAACCTTTTCTGTATAATATATGTATACATAAATGACCCATTCTCTGAAATATTGTTCACAAATCTGTTATTGAGCACTTCTCTTTTGCCAATAATCCATCCCACCTCACAGGTCTGACATATCAAAATGCTGATTAGACGGCATGAGTATTGCACAGGTGTACCTTAGACTGGCCACAAAAAAGTCCACTCTGAAATGTTCAGTTTTACACACAGCACAATGCCACAGATGTTGCAGTCGTCATGCTGACTGCAGGAATGTGCACTGATTGATAATCTCTCTACCAAAGGCGTTTCAACCAGCCTCACAAGCGCAGCCCACGTGTAACCACATCAGGACAGGACCTCCAGCATGTTCATTTCTAAGATTTTGCTGTTGTTTTCTTTCTTTCTTTCTTTTTTCTTGTCTTCTTTATTTTTATTAATCATAGCTATTTAAAATGTATTGTGTCATATTAGTATAAGAATTGATTAGGAGGGGTAATTGTAATTGTTATTGCCATTGTTATTACTATTGCTGTTGTGTTATCAGCATTATTTTAACAGCCCAGGATAAATACCTAACAATTTATATATTATTCTTAGAATCAAATTGAATCGATCAGACAGCGGTATTGCTATTGATGCTGATGGTAAGATAAGGAATTAAATTCTTACAAATAAACATGCACATATCCACGTACTCTGCATTCAACATAACTCGTAGTACAGGCAGACATGTGGGGGCCGGCTGCTCGAGGAAAGCCTCTTCTGGCAGCAGACTCCTAAATCTTGTCTCTTTTAATGCACAGCATAGGACACCTCACGAATGATGGTCCTGTTGCTCGGGGGCTGCTCCCCTCTGGCAGCAGGTCCAGACACAGGAAAGAAAAAAGAAAAGCCCCGAATCCTTTTTAACACACATCATTAAGACTACTCTTGTTATCATGAGCATCAATCAGTCTGCGATTATTGTACCTTTCATGAATAAATGTGGAGTATATTATGTATCATTCAAACACTTTGATCTTATATGGGCTGTAGTGATGATGGTGAATAACAGTAATACCAACGTGGCAATAAAATAGGTATAGGGAACAAAATTATACACTTGTTATAAAGTGTAACATACTATGAATGTGACTTAATATAATACATAGTTGCGTCTGTAAATATGTAATTAACTTAATTGTTAATTGTTCTGTAGGATAACAAGTACTAAGCAATGTTATTGTTGCAACCACATTATTATTTAAGTTTATGAACAGGGGTGGGAGTCAATAAGCCTGTCTTCTTCCCACTCCTTTTCGAGCTTGAATGTAATTATTTATTTATTTTTGTTTTCTTTTGTTGTGTTTTTTTCTGGCTTTGTGCCTGTATTGTGTGGCTCGAAATAAAAATCAAATCAAATCAAATCAAGATTCTGAGATCAGCCACTCGGACAGCTGCTGCAACAATCGGTTTGTATGACCAAAGAATTTCTGCACAAACGGTCAGGATCCATTTTAGGGAGGCTCATCTGCTGCTCGTCGTTCTCACTGTAAACAACTCGAGTGGGCCAATGCTCACATTCGACAGCGTCTGGCACTTTAGAGAAGTGTTCTCTTCACAGATGAATCCTGGTTCACTGTTCAGGACAGATGGCAGACAGCGTGTGTGGCGTTGTGTGGCTGAGTAGTTTGCTGGAGTCATCGCTGTGAATCAAGTGGCCCATTGTGGCGGTGGGGTTATGGTATGGACACAGCATGTTCAGCATTTTAATATGCCAAACCTGTGAGGTGAGATGGATTATCTCGGCAATAGTGCTCACTAACTAATTTGACAGATTTATGATCAATATGAGAGGAATTTATTATTTATATCGAAAATGTTTCATGTCTTTGAATTCAGCGCATGAAAAATGGCAACAGAAATAAAAGTGTTGCATTTATATATTTATTCAGAGGTGTTTAGTCAATTATGAGTAACGATAAGGAACCTTACCAAGCCTGCTGGAGACGCTTTGCTGAACTCAGCCAGGACACGAGCCTCTCCAAACGCATTCACAAGAACCCACATGACCGGGAAGAGCAGCGGCAGGATGGGCAGGACTCCCATGAGCTGAAAGCACACATCAATTCAATACATACATCGCATATCAGTGTAAAAAAAAAAGCCTTAAGTATACAGTAAAGGTTAGATGGACAACAAAGAGAAAACAAGGAAAGACACCTCACCTGAAGCTGAAAGAAGTTGTAACATAGAGGTGTAAGATTGGGAGCATCAAAAATATATCGGATACTGTTTACAATCAAAAAGGCAGTCTGAGGAGAGAAGAGAGACGGGGATTAGACACAATAAAAGAAAATATAATGGAATGGACTAAGGGCTCTTACCAACACAATGGGACACACCAACTTCGTGATGACTGACTGAACAGTGAACCGTTCATTGTCCAGCACTGTCACCGGACGAGACAGTGCCAACTCCAGGCCATTTCTGAAAACACACTTCAGTTGTTTCTGTTTGGTATTTTGTGTGGACAATTCCAATTTGAAACTATGTTCTTGATTTAAACCGGGTGTACACTGCACGATTTTGGCCATATTCGACAAACGATCACTCGTCGTGGGGAAATCTTAGGTTGTAGTTGAAAATTGCAGGTCGTATGTCGCACAGTGAGACAGGGACAAAGATTTAATATAAAACCGTCATACGGCCAAAGACGAGCTACGACCGACATCAGGCTGTGTCTGACATTTTGGAAAGTCGCAGAGTGAGCCTCCTCTCGCTGCAGATAGAATCTCTGTCAGTGTCCCGTCAACACCGCTCCGACGCCAGAGTCATAAGCAACAGAGGCCAGAGTCATAAGCAAAAGAGGCCAGAGTCAAAGCAACAGAGGCCAGAGTCATAAGCAAAAGAGGCCAGAGTCATAAGCAACAGAGGCCAGAGTCATAAGCAAAGAGGCCAGAGTCAAAGCAACAGAGGCCAGAGTCATAAGCAAAAGAGGCCAGAGTCATAAGCAACAGAGGCCAGAGTCATAAGCAAAAGAGGCCAGAGTCATAAGCAACAGAGGCCAGAGTCATAAGCAAAGAGGCCAGAGTCATAAGCAAAGAGGCCAGAGTCATAAGCAACAGAGGCCAGAGTCATAAGCAACAGAGGCCAGAGTCATAAGCAACAGAGGCCAGAGTCATAAGCAACAGAGGCCAGAGTCATAAGCAACAGAGGCCAGAGTCATAAGCAACAGAGGCCAGAGTCATAAGCAACAGAGGCCAGAGTCATAAGCAACAGAGGCCAGAGTCATAAGCAACAGAGGCCAGAGTCATAAGCAAAGAGCCAGAGTCAAAGCAAAGAGGCCAGAGTCATAAGCAACAGAGGCCAGAGTCATAAGCAACAGAGGCCAGAGTCATAAGCAACAGAGGCCAGAGTCATAAGCAACAGAGGCCAGAGTCATAAGCAACAGAGGCCAGAGTCATAAGCAACAGAGGCCAGAGTCATAAGCAACAGAGGCCAGAGTCATAAGCAACAGAGGCCAGAGTCATAAGCAACAGAGGCCAGAGTCATAAGCAAAGAGGCCAGAGTCATAAGCAACAGAGGCCAGAGTCATAAGCAACAGAGGCCAGAGTCATAAGCAACAGAGGCCAGAGTCATAAGCAACAGAGGCCAGAGTCATAAGCAACAGAGGCCAGAGTCATAAGCAACAGAGGCCAGAGTCATAAGCAACAGAGGCCAGAGTCATAAGCAACAGAGGCCAGAGTCATAAGCAACAGAGGCCAG
Organism: Neogobius melanostomus; assembly: GCA_007210695.1. NCBI lineage: Eukaryota > Metazoa > Chordata > Actinopteri > Gobiiformes > Gobiidae > Neogobius > Neogobius melanostomus. Next base: position 2,098,080 of record VHKM01000299.1, on the reverse strand, counting down.
AGTCATAAGCAACAGAGGCCAGAGTCATAAGCAACAGAGGCCAGAGTCATAAGCCAAGGAGTCATAAGCGGTCTGACTCTTACAAGACTTTCCCTGCACTTTTCCGTGGAAATAAACACCTCTAGCATGTGGCACTTGCCTAAGCTAAACACACGCCGTCTGAAGCCTGATCTACGATAAACTTTGGTCGTTCTCTCTTTGAACCATCGCACAGTGGAGACGACTGGCTCACGATTTTACAATCACCACGTCATGCAATGTGACATCTAAAAATCTATTAAGACAAAAAAATAATCTCAAAGTGTACACCAGCCATTAGAAATTGTTTGAAACCTACCTGACTGTGTCCAAGACCGGTGTCCGGACCACCCTGAAGAGCCGATGCTGCTGGGGACTCTGGGGTCCTCTCTTATCGGTGACTTGAGGAGAGGGAGGGGGGAGAATGGGGGAAAGAGGTCTCCAGGCTCCAACACAATGTGCTCATCGTCCTGATAGGAACAAAATAACAATTTATTAAATTATCGCCAAAATGTCTAAACCTCATCAGTTGCAGATAACAAACTGTTAACTGTCACAACCACTGTTTTAGTGGTTGGAAAGCTAAATGCTAAAGAGGGAAAAATGCACAACTAAATCAACGCTGCCATGTCCTATTCAACCACTTTAATATGGCCCTCTCTACAGGGGTAGACTGAACATGTTGATATAAGCATATCCATTGATCCATTCAAGTTATCACTATAACGGTTACATAAATCGGACTAACCTTGATCCCTCTGAGAGAAGCAAAAGCCTCCTGTCCAGGTCTCAAAGCAATAATGTCTCCCTCCACCAACAGGCTGATGGGACAGTTGACCAGCTGGGAGTCTCGGTACGTCCAGTGGAGGGACCAGGACGGGGACATGGGGGTGTGCAGGTCAGGATACATGGAGGCGGCCCAGCGCACGTCACTCTCACAACCAGACAGGTAATCTAAAACAAGTTCAGATGATTGGGGCCTGGAATTGCTCAATTTTCAATGCCAGAAATTCAGCAAAGATACTCATGCTGCTTTAACCATAATTTAAAACAAAATATAATTAAAAAAAAAACTTCTAGAAAAAGCTATATCTGATCAAATTCAGTAGTTCATCATTTATTTGTGCTGGGGAACAACCAATTAACTTTCTTTAGCTTTGAGCACAAGAATAAACTAATGTGCAGCTCATTCAAAATCTGTCTCCTCATCAAAGACAGCAGCTCACCGTTGAGCTGGCTGATGATGGCTCTGAGGCGGCCCACCATCTCGGTTTTCTGGAGCCTCTGCTGTCGCCGCACTAGCAGCAGGTTCGCCAGAAGGAGGAGCAGGAGAGCAGCAGCATTGGTCAGCTCCACTCCAGAGCTGTTGACACACGTTCATGGATAAGAGAAAGACGGACGGACCAGATACCGTGCCCCAGTTAGAGACCCAGAAATACAAACATTGAATTTTCTTTAATTATACCGTATTATCAAAACAAATAAAGCCCACACAACTGATAAAGGCAAATGAAAGAGTGAACTGACCTGCCCTTGGGTTGGCTGCCATAACAACAGAGGAATCCCAGTATGACCAGCAGAGAGAGGGCCATCCCCGGCCAGTGCAGACAGGAGTGACGGTTCCCATGAAACAAAAAGCTGTTCCTCCATCTTTCCTATTTTAGCACAGTACACAAAAACAAACATAAGAAACAATGCAGCTACTGCACAGTTACTCTACCTAACCTGCTCCACAGCCTGCAGATGGTCTCACAAATTAGGGCAATTGTAAATAAACCATTTTTAGATGTTTAGCTGTTTGTATTGTGAATTGAAAGTGATCAGCCATGGTTCTATAAAACAGTAATTTTCAACCAAAGATCTGGTTAGAAGCAGTTTGTACCAGAGCAGACGAGTGTCGGCGTGTGGCCCTCTGATGCTGCTCTAACACAGCCGTGAGCTGGTCCCGAAGCTTCCCTAGAGCCTGTCCAGTGGACAGGCCCAGAGTGCCTACATCCTCCCCCTGAGAACAACAAGAGCAGAGCATTATCAATTCAACAATCATATTGTACTGTTAGCATACAATATTATACAAAAATACAGAACCCATTCTAAAACAGACCGCTGTTTTGAGATCTAAGCCAAAATGAAGACTGCTAAACAGTTTTTTTTTTTCAAGGCAATGTTTATATTACACACTAAACATACTGGCCTGTCCAGTCAGTGAGAATGACCCTTTTCCCACGCTCCCAGATCCCACTCTCTGAGACCATACAAACATGTTCCATTGTGGGAGCGGGAGCTATAAATATGAAACTATCCAAGAAAAGACCTTTGTCTGTAAACCGTGGCTTGTGGAGTAACTTATAACCTGACAATCCTTACAAATCCACACTGGAATAGTTGATGCTTATAGTTGCAGTTCAACGATCTGTCAACTCGCAGTTAACCTTGGACTACTCATTACGGCACTATGCCACAAACAAAATAAAGGAAAGACAGGAAGATGGAAAGAAAGGGCGAAGGGAAGACAATCCTAAATTATAAAGGTTGTTATCCTGTCTATCCTTGGCACACAGAGAAAACTTTACATGCATGTATAGGCCCATTACTACTCAATGACTCGACATAAACACCTTTATCTTGGCAACGCCCTCCTACCTGCTTCTTATCCTGCGTCTCCATGGTAACCACAGCAGCTCAACATGCTCCGCCCCCCAGCAGTTGTGCCCAGCAGGTGCTGCTCCCCTCTGGGATTGGGGAGATGGTACAACTGGGCCCTCTCCAGGGCGCTCCGGGACACACTGCTCTGCTGGGACCAGCAAGGACAACTCCAGGCTGGGCCTCAAGGGATTTACCCAGGCTCCTCTGCAGACTGCTCCAGGACACCGTTTGGATGGGACCAACAGGAACTTTAGGAGGACTTATGTTTGTTTCTCATGCGGAAGAACTCTGTTGGGAAAGACACAATTAAAATATATTGATGAAACATTAATGCAAAATGAGAAAACACAGTAAAAACAAAGAAAAATTACTTTGATCATTTATTTGACCTGTATTTAACAATGAAAGCCACAGCAGCAACTGCAGAACAATCTGACTGAGGGTGTATCAGAGTTTTGGGACTCTCGGCCCCAGAGGACGCAACAATCGCAAATGTTTTAAGTGGTAGGCTAGACCTTTGGAGACAAACTTCACGAAGACAGGCCCCATCCGCCACAGCAATTGAACACAAGAGACTGTGAGCTCTATGCCACCTATTCAGGATTAGGCTAAAAGTATGGATAGTTTTGCAGGTCACCCACTTTGCTTAAAGCCTGTATTTGTGCGAATTTAAGAACCACCCCTTACAAACAGTATGTGCATATCAGAATGGGGAAGTGTTAGGGGTCTGAGGTTTTTGAGGCCCAAACCAATGACCAGATCAACAGAACAAACGACTGTTGCACAATGTACAATGTTGTGATAAACATAAACATTATTTAGAAAGTACCATAACAAACGGCCTGGTCCTTGTGTAGACTCAGTATTGCAGCTGCTTGACCTCAGGTGCCCATGAGCAGCTCTTTGTTGGCATAGAACTCCTGACAGCAGATCCTCTCGCTCTGGCCACATAAACAGCTTCCTCTGGCACAAAACACAAGACAAGTCAGCACTTTGTATTGGCCAGAGCAACAGTACCCTGCACCTCACACCAGCCAGGCACATCAGAAACATTATCCAAATACAGGCCCAGAGAGATTTCAGACATGTTCAATTATGTTTCAATGTGTAGCAGTCTGACACTAAAATAATTTAAAGTTTGTTCGATTTAAAGTGTATCTAAAAAACATAAGAAAAATAAATTAAATAAAAATCATTCTGACATATGTACATATCCTCCTACTCAACAAGAGCACAGCCAATCCACTGCCCTCAATCATAGCAGTGGTGCTTTTGAACACAACACACACTAACTAAAGTTTAGATACAGATATACTGAACGAACCCACTGTATGTCAGCACATCCATCCCTACTGATATACTTAGGCAGCCGATGTGTGGAGCCCGAGTTAAACCAAGAGCAGAGTACTACAGAATAGATTGAATAAGCCTGTTAATCCCTAAACGCAGCACTGAACAACAATAACCAGGAATAGAGCTGGCACTTTGTAGTAACAGTGTAATGCCATTTAATTCAACTGAACAACATAAACAGGCATCCAAGAATCCATCTATATTTATCACACATTTACCGACATAAAGTCTTGTGGCATGTAGTAACATAAAATACCATCAAAAGAAATATTACAAATGTGCATGAAATTGCATTGCATGAAAAAGCCACACTTTTACGAGAGAGGGGTTAAAGTCTGCAGTATTTACAACTGAGGATGACATTATTGGATTGGATATTTCATTATTATTATTAATTTAAGAGTTGGCCAAAGTTAAGCCATTGCCATGTTGTACTTATTATAATAATAATAATAGTATTAAAAGGCCATACCGCCTTTGCTATGCTCGATCCCGTCAGATCTTGGAAGCTAAGCAGAAGGGCCTGGTTGCTACTTGGATGGGAGAACGCCAGAAACACCAGGAAGCCAGGGTGAAAGTCGTGTGTGAGAGAGTGGTTGGTGGTATTCGGAGTGGCCGATGGTGCAGATGGGCTGCCTCGCCTTCAGCTGTGCTCCACCAAGTATGGTGAGAATGAATAATGCACCAAATTGTAAAGTGTCTTTGGTAATCTGGAAATGCGCTATACAAGTTTAATGCATTATTATCATCATTATTATTATTTGTACCCATCCAGCAGTCAAGTATTAAGACAGTCACTGATTTTCATCTTTGCAAAGTCAATTTTCATCTGAGGTTTACTGTAAGCTGTTTCTTAACATAGAATGACTTTAAATATTTATTGCCAAATCAGTGTTATTTATTCTTCAGTCAGTGGGAGAACGCCTATATATTTACACATATGCATTATTAGAACTCAGGAGGCGTTATTGAGGTATAAGTGAAGTGCAGTGATTCATGTAATGGTGATATATATAAACCATGGAACTACAGCCAGCATCTTATATAACATTCACAATAGATCACATTCCTTTTCAACTTGGCGCCCTGTAAAATACGTCTTATGTCCTAAGGTAACCTCAAAATAGGTTAATTAAATAGGCATAATTTATCTTTTAAAAAATGAATAAAGTATTAGTTAAAGAATGAGAGGCCATGCTGTGACACTTCAGATCATAGACTGACATGTAGTTCGTACCTAGTCGCGAAAATCGCACAATACCAACCATGCTCATGCCAACCACACTAAAATAATAGGTCAAACAAAATCATGTTCCACTTGTGTTGTCTGATGTTTCAGCTCGAACTGGACACACAGACCAAGCGTCTCCTTCACGTCAAAGACAGATGCTTCTGGCAGAGCCCCACCAAAGCGAGCATTTGATCACTGTTTTCAAGTGCTTCTGTGCAACTAATTCTGCAGTTACAACAAACCTACCTCGGAGGTAAAGTAGAGCTTCAATAGTTGATGAATATGATGTTTCTTAGCCGCTGAAATACAGGTAGTTCCGTAAATCTACTGCTGCGTTGCGGCCATGTTGAGGTTCTGCCTGGAAGCGACACAGCGACTTGTGATTGGACGCAGTGAAGACTGTGATCTGATTGGTCAATCGGCGCAGCGGTTAGCGCTCGTGCTTCACAGCTAGAAGGTCTCGGGTTCGATTCCCACCTGGACGGGGCCTTTCTGTGTGTAGTGTGCATTTCTCCCCGTGTCTGTGTAGGTTTCTTCTGGGTACTCCGGTTTCCCCTACCACTAAAAAACATGTACAATAGACCAGGATGAATGAGAGTGTGCGCATGGGGGACGACGGATGGAAATTAGTCCAAGGCTACAATCCGCTGTGGCGTGTTTACATGCGTGAGACCCATGTATGTTCGTTAACATTGCAGTGTCTCGACCAAATAAACAATAAATAAAAAATAACTCCAACAGGGGGCGACAGCGAGTCTGTTTACGGCTCTGTTTTGAAATAGGAAACTTCAGCTTTCAGGGTGACTCTCTCTGGACGCTCTGTACCCGAAACTGGGGCAAATTCCTCTTGTGTAGTAGGGCTTGTGCAATGTGATTTGTGCTCAGATGCCATAGTTGGTAAAGTTGCTGCTCTTGTAAGTACTGCTCATCTGAGTAACGCTGACAGATTGCTAGATGGCAATCTCAGTCAATCTGAATTACAGACCGCTTGTGCAATGTGATTTGGGCAGATCCAACAGCTGCCCCACGACCCGGTGTTTCGGTTCTCGCCGTGACCCTGTCACGATGTGATGTTTACATTTTGCGCGAGCTCGGCACATGGATATTTCATAAAATATCGTAGCTAGCTGTGCGCCACCATGGCCAATTAGCTGTTGTGGACCTGCTGTCTCCCCCTGAAGTCGACAGGAACAGGAAAGGATTGCTACGAAAATTGTGTGTGATGTTCATGAAACTGTACTGACATTGAGATAAAAGGTAATAAAGGTTTCCGTCTTACCATATGAGTGCGTTGGCGTCTTTTACACTACACGCAATGAATAATAATTAAAGAATGCTTGTATTTATCAGATATTCTGTACCCATCACAGAAAGCCATGCCATTCCATCGGCCATGTCAAAATGTGACAGTCACCAATTGACGTGGGATGTTATTAATTGTACAACGAGGCTGCGTCCTTTCCTCATCCTGTTAATATGTGCGCCTGACATCGCTGGTGACACTGTTTGCAGCAGTTGGCTGTCGGTAGGGATTTTACGATCTAAAAGCCACAAAATAGCAGAAGCTCTAATCAACATGGTGGCCTATGCACCCATCTGACCACGGCGTGTCGCTGTTGTACTACAAACTTTTGCCAATGGAATTTAGCTTATTTGTGCAGATGACTTTTTTTTAAACAAGAGGCCCCATACAAGCATCATCTCCTCATCATTAACATCAAACCTATTAAGAGGAATATTGAATAGGCGTAAAGTTCAGCTCTGCATTTATGGCGCAATCTTTTCAGCTCTGCTCCGTCGAAATTCGAACAGCGACACGCTGTGGTCAAATGGGTGCATAGGCCACCATGTTGATTAGAGCTTCTGCTATTTTGTGGCTTTTAGATCGTAAAATCCCTACCGACAGCCAACTGCTGCAAACAGTGTCACCAGCGATGTCAGCCGCACATATATGCATTAACAGGATGAGGAAAGGACGCAGCCTCGTTGTACAATTAATAACATCCCACGTCAATTGGTGACTGTCACATTTGTAAGAAATTCAATTAAAATATAAAATATATTTAGCAGGTCCAGTTTATCACTAATCGCCTTCAATTGCAGACTTACGTTAACAACCATAGGCCTGATTTATCAATAAATAGGCCTATTTATTAGGCCTTTCATTAACTTATATAAACCTATTTTTACATCTTTACTTGCTTACAAAACTTCTACCAATGATTTTTTATTACAATTATTTGGGAAATCATGGCGGATTTACAGACTCCTCCTCCCCTGATCTGACGAAGCATGTTCCTAATAAGGGCAAAAGGGCGGGATCTTCACTGTAGACTCGGCCCTTGCGTGACGTGTAGCTCGTGCAGCTCCAATGGCTCCAACACTAACAGTCCGACCCTCGTTAAAGTGCATATGACAGATTTTAATGCTCATGAAATATGTTTATTTTATTGGTTATTTGGTAGGACAGTGCAAGTTAATGAACAAACCACACGGATTGTAGCCTTGGCTAATTTCCATCGTGTCCCCATTCGCACTCTCAAACACACTCTCATTCATTCTGGCCTATTGTACATGTTTTTAGTGGTAGGGAAACGGAGTACCGGAGAAACCTACGCAGAGGGAGAACATGCAAACTCCACACAGAAAGCCCCGTCCTTGGTGGGAATCGAACTGGACCTTCTAGCTGTGAAGCACGAGCGCTAACCACTGTGCTACCGTGCCGCCCGTATGACTTATTTAGATGGATTACATCAGTTGCAAGTTCATCAGTTGCATAGTTATCATTTTTTTCAGTGAAGCAGCAATTTTAATGAAGAAATGTTGGGCAGAAAAGTTATTTTTATTTGAATTTTTAAGCTGCTGACAGGAAGTGACATAAAGAAGGTAACATTCCATAGCAGTTTGACTCATTCATTTCCCATTGACTTAACATGGTTGCACGGCAACAGTTTAAAATTGTTTACCTTCTTCGATGTCACTTCCTGTCAGTGTCCAATAAGGAAGTGAAAACATAAATATCACAAAAATGGTCAAACTAAAGAAAACTGGGTATAATCTTTAGCAAAATCTTAAATATAATCGTGTTAACTGTGTTTTAGCAAAAATTGTGTCTAATGTGTCATATGCACTTTAAGTACGAGATTTCTAAAATTTATCCTACGATAACCGGGCATTAAAGTTGTGTCTAAAGTGCAATGGATTCCAATGGGGGACTAGTGGCTATATGGCGGTACTACAGCAATGGCCTCCAGTGTCGTCGTCGCAAAGCAGAGCAGCCAGCGGCTACCAGTGGTTTGACAGTACGAGGGGGCAGGGCAAGAGCGCATGGTCCAAACAAGTGTCTGATGTTCAGAATGAGCTAGTCACTGGGACAAAGCAAAACACTCAGCTTTACCCGTTTACACTAACAGCCTCGTTTTCAAAACAATTAAAACTGACATTTTCATTTAATATTTCTGTATTAATTTAAGACAAGACATTCTTAATAGCCTCACTCAGGCGAGGAAAAATGTGTGGAGGGGGTACGTGACTCGTCACCTAAAGCTTCACAGCTCCAAAACGTTTGGGAACCACTGGCCAGGCTATTTTTTGTGACACAATCTATCTGGTCCTAACAGACTCACTGAAACAGGAGATAAGAGTTCAAGCAAAGCAAGTTAGTCTTCGGGGTCACAGGGATAGAGATGCAGATGCCCCGCCTCAGGTCAACAGCAAAAAAGTGAGAGAGAATCACAAAGAAGGAGTGAGAAAGTGCAGCTGCCATCCATGGCGTCTCAATAAAGTTTCTTTCAAAGTTTGACACACTGGGTTTTGACATGAATTCTGTTTAGTCTCATTCAGTCCAGGTCCAATCCAGGTCCAGTCCTTAATAGTCCTGGTTTAGTCCTGTAGTCTTACTCAGTCCAGTCCTGTATAATCCTGGTATAGTCCAAGTAAAATTCCTAGTTGTGAACCTGCTCATAACAATGGCAATAAAACCTATTCTGATTCTGATTTAGTCCTAGTGTCAATCAGTCCAGATTTAGAAAAGAATTGTGTTGGTTTTGAAATAGCTGTTTAAATAAAGCTTTATATTAAAGTTGCATTTTTTTAAATCTCAGTGAGTGATGAGAGGTGAGGGTTGATGACACTTTAGAGTAAAGAATTGTGTTAAGTCTTGGTAAGGTTTATTATTTGACCAAACTGTTTCAAAACTGGGAAGTGCTGTTAGTCAGTAAAGCTGTAATATACATGAAAATAATAATAATGCATTACTCTTATATAGCGCTTTTTCAGACGCTCAAAGTCACTTTACAATTTCATGCATTATTCATTCACTCCATACTTGGTGGGGGTAAGCTACCATTGTAGCCCCAGCTGCCCTGGGGTAGATTGATAGAAGCGAGGCAACCAGCCTGCGCCATCGGCCCGTCCCGCCACCACCAACCACTCAATCACTACATTCACTCAGGCTTCTTGGTGTCCCAAACGGTCTGCAAAAGAGCAACAAAAAGCAATTTTTGAAAACAGCTAAAGGATGAGGAAAGTGGTTTTGATCACTTAAAATACAGGAAATTACATCTGAATCTTTAAAAATTCCTGGCGGAGGACCTGAGACCCCCCGGTTTAAAGAATTATTCGGACCTCACTATTTTAAAATCCTGGCTACGGCCCTGCTTGTACCTTAGCCTTTTCTTCAACATTATTCTCTTTTGGATTGAAATCAAACATTTTATTGTCACAAATGCTACATAGCTGATTAGCTTTTGCGGTGTTGTTAAACTTTTAATATTTGAATTTTTGGAAAATCTTCGGTCTCGCAGAAAGGGATTTTTTGCTTCCGGACCTGAGCAACAGGACCAGAAGGGTGGGACTGTGGAGCTCTATACATCCTCATGCTGCTCCCATTTGCTTGGGGAACCTGGGTTTTTAGTTTTTATGTCATTTTTGATTAACCTTATTCCAAGAGCACCCTATACAACTTTTAAAAGTACATAGGACACCAAGGGCAAGCAGTCATATGGTCATATATCCTCCGTTCGACACATCATTTGAACAACTTTGCAAAATAAATATTGCTTTGGCTGCTGGATTGAAAGTGATGGTCTTTAACAGTGAAGCTTGATTACAATTTAATTTATCCTCATTATTTATATATTGACAATGCATTACACTGTTTTCAGATAAACATTCAGACAAGAGCACCCAAATGATCCTGGGAGCTCTGTTGTCGGGGGCTTCGTGCCCCTGGTAGGGTCTCCCATGGCAAACAGGTCCTTGGTGACGGGTCAGACAAAGAGCGGTTCAGAAGCCCCTTATGAGAGACCAACAGGCCCGGTTAGAACCATGAGTCCATCCTTCTGTGGACCCACCACCTGCAGGAGGAGCCATAGGGGCTGGTCCAACAGCTGCCCCCACGACCCGGCAACGGACAAGCGGAAGAAAATGGATGGATGGATGGACTTTCAGACATAGGGAAAATACAAATATGTTTCACTTTGTATAAACTGAGTTTGAAATTATCATTGCAATGAAGCAAAATGTAAACAGAAATGGACTGATGTCAGATTTACAGAAATCCTTGTATATTATGTATTGGCAACATGTGTGTCCTAGTGGTTGGAGACAGAGCTGCTGACAGGAAGATGCACCAGCTCCTTCATCATCAGGGCCAGGATATGGCACAATTCCTTGGCCTAGAGCAGAGAAACATAACATTATGAGAGTTGAAAACCACAATTAAGCTGACAATTAGCTGTCAAATCTTTACGCTTTTTTTTCATTATTATTTTTTTCATTTGCATTTGGTGCCATTAGATACTTTATTAAAATAACAATGACTTCACTGAAGCAATAAAAATATAGCAATGACACGGAAATATATTCAGATCAAAACAATTTGATCTTAGATATTGCAGATCTAAAATGCAGAAGCCATGTTACTGAACTTGTCCTGGCTGTAGTAAGCACTAATCCACTTATTTATCTCAACACTACAGGACAGTACCTGCTTGGTTTGAAGGGAGATTTTCTTTGGCCGGACTGGGTTACCATAGTCAATGTCCACTCCTGGCACTTTGCCCTTCTTCTTGGGACGGACAGTGCGCATGGCTTGTATGTCCACTAGGGGGATGTGGAATACGCGCTCCTGAACGCCATAAAATACATTAATATTCTGCATCTGAGGTTTTGGTCATATATTGAGAAGGGTTACCTGTCACTGTACCTGGGTTTTGGGGTTAATGAACAACACTCCGTCCTGACTGATGCCGACAGTACAGGGGGAAGGAACTCCGCGCTGGTTCACCTTCTCAGCCCAGAAAAGAGACGAGCCAAAGTGAGGTAGGGTAACCAAAAGTCTGTGAAAAGTGCACAAAGCTCAGTCCATTGTGAGTGTGCAAAAACAGATAATCCTTCTATATACATTGATGAGTCTTCAGTCACAATCAATAACTGAGGCTTAACTATTTTTTACAATCAATGTGCAATGAAGATGTAATTACTGTTTAACCATACTGCGGTTACACTGAGGGAAACCTACTGATGAATTGGATCTTGGCGTCCAGAGGACTGAGGCCCTGCAGTTGGGACATCTGCCCCAGACAGAAAGAGAGGAGCTCCTCCAGAGGAGAGTTGGCCTTCTGAAGGGGTAGGTACTGCCTCAGCTCCGCTCTGACACAAGAACACGTGATTAAAAAAAACGTCTGTAATAAACGGGTATCTCATTTGCACACAAACGACATCCTCTAACAGGATTTAGTCAAAAGAAATCCGCTCAGTCCATCAACATTAGGCAAGGCAAGGCAACTTTATTTATACGCGCATTTGTACACAAGGCACTCAATGCCTTGTGTAATCACTTAAACAGGTGATTACAGATAGCTCATCTTTCTTGTTTTTTTAAGACGGACCAGTCTGCCAGTGTCTGTGAAAGAGGTAGTTGTTTTGCAGCATCTTACACATCCTTGACACCTTTTAGTTTTTCATTTCATGGTCTTTTCATTGTGATGCTGGTATTTTCTTGGGTCTATGAGCATTGATAAAAATCACCTAATACTGAATGAAGCAAATATTTTACTCACGGTGACGGGGCACTCTGGTCCCCTTCAGCCAGCCGCTGGAGAGCTGCCAGTTCTGCCGTCTGCTGCTCCGCTCCAGGGGCCAGAGGCAACTGCTGACTCAGATACTGCTCCAGCAACTACAATACACAGAGAACACGGTCATTTAACAAGAAGACCTTTAAATGTATGCAAAGCCCGGTAGTAGGGCACAGACTGGAGCACCTGTTGATAGTGGAAGTCGATGTAGAGGCCATTGTTGAAGGACAGGGCGCTCCTCCAGATGAGCCTCCTCAGGGACAGACTGATGGAGAGATCATCAAGGAGGAAGTCAAAGATATACTCCTCGGGGTGGAGGGGCCTTACCACACCGTCTGTCACACACAAACACAAAGGAGGGGGTGGTACTGCTGGCACTCACCTCTGACCAGGGGATACACTCAGGGCTCTAGAAAATACTTTTATACTGACTTTTATTAAGGTTTGAATTAAACAACCAATATTACTTATTTTTTTCCTCAAAATTCACTGATCTGCTTCTCTTGCTCTTTGTGTTATTCCGTTTATTTTATCATGAAATTTCTGATCAAGATTCAAAAATGTGTATTCAAGTAGCTTATGTATCTCATACCTTTATCTCGGTTGGCGATGATGGTAAACTCATTGATTTCAGCGGGGTCTGTGATGGCCATTTCTGCGCAGAGGTCGCTCACCACGTCTATAGTCATCTGGAAGAGTCAAGGTTTAATAATAGGTTTGGGTTTAATGCTAAGGTGAAGAACAGGCCAGAATTCTATGGGATACAGATGCTTTCAAATGTCAAATGTACTCAGTCAAACTCACGCTGAAGCTGTGGATCTTTATGGGGAAGTCCACTCCTCCAGGCAGCTTAATTCCAATGTGGCGAGAGTTTTTTCCAGCCTGTGGTCACACAACACGCTCTCATTTGTTATATGTTGTTGTGTGGGCCAGTGAATAGAGTAGAACAGTACAAAGTGAAGTGTGGGAACAGTACCATGAGAGCTTCCATCTCTGTTTCAGATGGAATATTGCGACGACCTCCAAAAGAGAGGGAGCGCTGCAGGTTTTCAAGGCAGCCTGAGGACAACTCTAAAGACAAGTAAAATAATAATAGAAAGAATAATGAGATGACAACTAATTGAACTATGATTCCACAAAAGACTCCGCCCCACCGCAAGAGTAACCTACGGCCAGGATTGAAAATAATGCTAAATAGAAACAGTCTTCAGTCCAATAAAGTAATGCGCTGTAAATTGCTTTTACATAAATATATCCATAATTTATATATATTTTTAACTTGTTATATATATGTTGTAAATGCATTTGTACATATCCTGATGCAGGGCTAGGCTGGCAAGACCAGGGATCAGATGAGGTTGAGAAATACAATGTCTACCCCAAGGGCAGCTGTGGCTACATATGTTACCACCACCCAGTCTGGAATTAAATCCCTTACCCTGTGTGAAGCGCTTTGGGTGATGTGTGCCATGTGATAAGCGCCATACAAGTAAGATTCCCTTCCCCCTTCTTTTATTAATATAATAAATTATATTCATTATGTTTGCTTAGTTACCTTTGTTTTGGAGAGTAATTTTCCGTCAGTAAAGTGCGGTTCGGTCTAATTGTAAGTGTCATTTCCTGCTATAACTAACTAACTACTGTTTCATCTTCAAATCTAAGAGAGTATGAGAGGACCTTGGTAAGGGTTGTCCATGCTGCGGGCAAGTAGCTCCAGGTGGCGGAAGAGGTACGGCTGGAGCGTCCCAGAGCAGGAGAAGAAGCCAGTGCAGAGGTTCAGCAGCCTCCAGCCTAAAGTGCAGCTGGACCTACAAACAAACAAAAACTTGAGTTTATATTTATAGATACATAGATTTATAGATATATAGCTACTGTAAACCCAGTCCCATTCTTAGTCAGTTAATAATAGTATAATATAAGACACCAATACATTAGGCGGGATTTATCAGATACAAATACTGAGTCCACATTTATCATTGAGAAGATTGTTTTCAATTCAGTGCTGAATGCTGGATCCAACAAAAAGAGACTCCATAAAAAGACGGCTTACTTATTGGCGTTCCCTGTGATTTGTTTGACAATCTGACAGAAGATCTCATCCCTCAGGACCTCGTTCTCCTTCCCCAGCTGAGCAGAGCATAGAAAGAGAAGAGTGTCAATAGCTGTAGGTCAGATGAGAGAAGGCAGAGTGCCAGGACTCACTGACCAGTAAGATATAGCGCAGGTATTCAGACTGGCTGCTGTTTTTGGCAGGGGGCGTCTCCCATGAACTGCATCAGGCCTACAGGGCACATTTTGAATAGTACTGAACATACTCAAGGATGTTTTACAATAAAAAAAAATAAATAAAATAAATAATAATAATAATATATAATATATATATATATATATATTACATTTATGAGTAGGAACAGAAGAAGTCCTCAAACAACTACTTACTGTTGAAGCACAGAGCAGACTGCTGGTTTAGCTCTGCATCGTTGTAAAGAATAAGTGACTCCTGCAGAGGCACCTGTAAGACAAAAATAAAGTACACTGTTCACATTAAACAATGGATCGCTGATATTCCATTCAAATAATTTTTTAGTTCAGCGCCTGCAGATTTACAGTATATTTCAGAAATAACCAATGTACACAATCCTTACATCAGAAAACTTGACTGCATCAGAGAAGCTCCTCCCAGTGGGTGGCAAGCCTTCAGTTCCAGTGCTTTAAAAATGACAATGTTCATGGCACATGTTAGTGATGAATCCATCTGAAACATGTTTGATCTCATGTGTGATCTCACCGGAAGTATTTCATGGCAAACTCAGCCATGGGCATGTGAACATCCTGATGCTCGACAGAGTTCTGTGTGGAGTATCGACTGTGAACTGAGCCCTGGACAGAGGACTCTCTGCTGTCAGGGGGTGGCCCCTGCAGAGGTGGTTCCTGTTGTGGAGATCCCTGACGTGCAGGGCCTGGAGGAGGTCTCAGGCTCCTCATGCTTTTCCTCCGCTCGTCCCTTCGGTCCAGGTGAAGACCATGGTAGTCTGGAGCGGCTGAAGGCTGAGTGAGTTCTGCTGGAAACAGACCAGAGCGCCCCCCAGTGGAACCAAACTTCCAACCTGAAGAACACAGGGTGGATTTAGTCAAACTATTTCTAGCCAATCCTAAATGTATTGATACTCTTTTTTATTTTTTTTATTATTTTTTTACATAAGTTTGACTTGTTAATCTAGAGAGAGAATTTTTGGATGACCATGATCCTCTGTAGTGGATGTTGGAACGCACCTGCCTGCAGTCCTTCCATTGTCTGCAGCCTGATGATGTCCCCTCTGTTAAAGCTGAGCATGCTTTTGTCGTCAGTCATGTGACTCTTCAGAGCCACCACATGACCTGAACCCTGTGGTAAAGATGTTGCAATAGAAAGAAAACAGAATATAGATCATACACAACCAACTGGTGATAATTAATACACTGGGAAACATTGCACTGACCTGGATGAGCTCATGCAGAAAGTGCTTGATCATTGCAGTGATCTGAGGGGCTCGAGAGGACTCAAGCACCATGCTCTCACTTTTCAACCCCACATCCACTTTGTCTTCCTCTCTGAGCTCCACGGACATCATCTCAGCAAAACTGCAACAACACAACACACTCTGATATGGCTAAAGTCACGACAAGTCTTTGTCTTTGACTGTATGATACCTGTAGCTGCGAAGGAGCCGGAGGTGTTTGGGGTTGATGCCTGAAGCGCGGACCACCTTAAGGAGGCGAATCCCACGATGAGTCACTCCCAAAATCTGAGCGTCCTGACTCTCCACCTACAAAAGGCACATTACACTCACACTTTAACAAGAAAACAGAGCCACATGAGAGGAAGCTACTTTTCTATTGATCTGTTTGATGAGTTGCTAAAATCAGTACTTGCCTTAACAGGGAATAGTCTGCTGAAATAGTTCTCCCAGTTGTCCCGAGCAGCAATGACAATTCTCTTCTTCATGAAGTCATCCTGGATAGTGCTTATATTTGTTCCCACATTGAAATTTGCTGAGTGATAGTGACATAATGTAATGAGATATTAGTTTCTGCTCAGTAAAGATTGTGACTCAAGACGCAATACTTAATTATTTGCAACACATTTTGAATGATAAACAACATTATGAATACTGTTACCAGCTATACTAGCGGGAGCGCAGGATTAATTTAACCCTTTCTCTGGCAAGAGACCTCTCCCAAATTGCTGACGTTTTGCACTCCATTAATAAAAAGTCATGGTTTCTCACCAAGGAGATCTTTCATCTTCCTCCGCTCCTCTCGGCTGATCCGCAGGCAGCTGTCAGAATACGTGTCCCTCATGATCTTTGTGACACAGCAGACATTAAGCCAATATCAGAAATCTGACTCTTAATAATGTAATAAGTTGTTTAAAGGGCCCCATGCACTGACCTGTTCACACAGCAGGTTGAGGATGTAGGGCCGGTTAAACAGCTCTTTGGGATAAAACACCTGAACACAAAGCATGAAGCACAACATCAGCCTGAAAACTGCTGTCCCTCAGTGAATGAACGTGAGAGTCAATGGTGCTCTCTTTAAGAATAGGCTTCATCTTCAGTCTTGTTTGGCCTTAAACAGGAAAACTTTCTGCTTGCAAACTGCAGATGTTTTCTTGTGTGTACAGTAAGTTACCTCTTTGCGTAGAAACAGCTTGCCCGGTAGGTTTTTGTAGGAGCAGTAGTTTTGAGGGAGGAAGCGATATAACTGAGAAGACTGGCCATCGTCATCCGCAACTGCAGTTCATAAACAACAGAGCAATTAACCTCCTTTTTTTGGGAAAGAAAACCTTCAATCAAAAGCCATTATTTTCTGAGACTGGCAGTATTATCACTGAATTTGTGTGTATTGTAAGAGAGAGACTCCTAATGTGTCAAAGGAGAGAATACGCTATAAAAGAGGGATGTGCAAGTTGGAATTCTTACTGAGAAAAGGCGCAGCTGTTTCCGGGGGGTCGGGGATGCTCTGGAGATTAGGTGCAGGCCCAGGTGGAGGGGGGGAGGTGGAGGTGGAGGTGGAGGGGTTTCGGGTGGCGGTGGGGGAGGAGGAGCCTGCTTTGAGCGCTGGGAGTTGAACAGTTCCTCGAGAGGCCGCTGTTTCTGCCGCATGTTGTTGGAGATGGCTCTGCGGCCCCTGGTGGACACAGGAGAGCTTGGAGGAGAGGGGGTCCTAGGACGGGGCTGGGGTTTCCACTGTTTCTGTGGATCAGAGTTGATTGTATCTTAGTGTGCATATAGTAAGTATAGAAGCAATAGTTTTTGATGATCCTGACCTTCTGTTCTTTCGCCGGGCTCACATTTTTTAGCTTGTCCAGAGCTTCCTGTTTAGGGTCAGTCTTCCTCACAAACTGCTTTTTACTCGGCCTGTAAAACATAACAAAATATATAACTTGTCAGAGATCTAATCTTCTCATTCAATATTTGGTTTGTAGTGTATCTTTATCCTCAAACACTGACCTGTGAGGCTCGATGGGTTGTTCTGAAGAAGGGCGGCTGTTGAACTGTTTAATGATTTCTCGAATGTCTGAGGTGGGTTCAGGGCGAGGCTCGACCAAAGGAGTGGGACTTGGTTTGGGGGCAGTCTCTTTTTTGACAGGAACTGCCTTTGTTTTCTTCACTGTGGAGAAAATATATGGCAAGAAGTGTATTTTACAAAAATGCCCAATAAGAGTGATCTTGTTGTTGACCCACCTTTAGGGGCCGGAGGTTTGGGTGCGACAGGGGGAGGGGATGGGTTGGACCGTGGGGGAGAGCGATGCTGTCTCACTGGAGCGGAGGAGGAAGAGCGGGGCGAGGGGGACACTGACTTGGCGTCTCCTGCACAACACAAGTGTGGTTGCAAAATCTACAATGTTTACCTTTGTTTCAAACACAGTGTATTTTTTCAGTGTATTTTATTATTATTATTAGTATTATTATTAAGACCCTTATTTTGTAATCTTATGGTGAAAACAGCCCACTAATTAAGTCATAATATTTACCAAAAAGGAAAATTAATATTCATAAAACACTCAGTTTCAACTTTTTCTTTTACATTTTGAAATAATTCAAAATACCCCCCGCTATGTGCTCACGTATCACCAGGGGTCCCTGTACACGGAGGAACACTGGATTAGAACTCCAACATACCACAAATTTTGGCCTGTGGGTTTAGAAAACAATAGCTTTTTCCAGATCGAGCTGTATCTTCTATGCTCTCTTTTTATACTGAAACATTTGTAAACTATGTGCAGAGGTTTTTGTTTGTAGTTGTTGAACATCAACACACAAAACTAAAACCTTTTGTTCAAAAAGCGATTATTAATCACTTGTTTTGGGGTCAGTAATATAATAATAATTCATTGGTTTTATATAGCGCTTTTCTGAACACTCAAAGACGCTTTACATTGCACTACAGTATTCATTCACTCCATCCGTAGACTGACGGAAGCGAGACAAGCGCCATGGGCCCTTCCGACCACTACCAACCATTCACTCACTCACTACATTCGCTAGGCTTCCTGGTGTTACTAAACAGTCTCCCATCCAAGTACTGACCAGGCCCTTCCCTGCTTAGCTTCCAAGGTTCCAAGGTCTGACGGATTGGGCATAGCAAAGGCGGTATGGCCGCTTACTAACTCAGAGACTTAGTAAGTCTCTAAGTTAGGTTGAACAGTCAAACCCTTGACTAAACAGATATCTGATCGTTTTCAACCAACTGACAATTAACAACACATTTAAGTCATTAGTAGATGATCCCAGATGAGCTGGTCTTGCTTTAGTGTCGGCTGAAGTGCTGCTCTTACCAATCTTCTCAAAGAACTCTGTCTTCTCCCTGACCGAGGGAAGGTCTTCAGGGTCAATTAAGTCTTCTCTCTCTGACTGAAAATGAAACAAAAGGTCAACACACTTACTAAATTAAATCGGGGAGCATAATCTTACAGTTACACATATATACGTGTATTTTCTTAAAGAGGGGGTATTATGCTTTTTTCAATCACATAGCACCAGTCTATAGCATACTACAATGATGACGTAACCTTCTGTTGGTCTGTATATGCAGTAAATTAAAATAACTTGAATAAAATTGCTCTCTCAAAATGGCTGTACTGAACGTCTTGAAATAGGCCTCTGTCTCTTTAAGAAGCTTTCCGACACGCCCCCTTCAGCACACTGCTGTGGCATCTAAACAACAACACTGTGCGGGGAGGGGCTCTGCTGAGCTGAGGAGCAGTGGTTGGTGGCTTGGCTGGTGACAAAAGGTCCAGAGGCGTCTCTAGGAGGTGGGGGCGTTCCTAGGTCCTAGTTCCTAAGTTTTTACTGATTACTCAAAAATGTGTGAATGAGCCAAGGCAACACTCCAGGCATGTGTTTAATGAGGGAATGACATAATAACATGATATAAAGCTTGAAAAAGTCGATTTTACATAATACCCCCCTTTAAAAAGGTTATACATACATACAGCGAAAGTACTAATACACCTTGAACTTTTGCACATTTTGTCATGTTTACAACCCTAAACATAAAGATTTTATTTTGAATGTTTTACTGAAAGTTCACACACAAGTAACAGACAACTGTGAAGTGAAAGCAAAATGACACATGATTCTGTTATTTTTTTTAAAATAGAAAAGTGGGGCGTGCACAAGTATTCATACAGCATTTTCGGAGTGCATTAAATTGCCTTTATAACATTCCTAATGACTGCAGAATGTTCACACCTTGCCCTAACCATTAAATAGAGGCCACCTATGCGTAATCTACTCTCAGTATAATTCCAGCTGTTCTGTGAGGGCCTCAGAGCTATGGTCGGATTGTCTTGGTCACCAAGCAACATCATGAAGGCCAAGGAGCACACCAGAGAGGTCAGGGATAAAGTTGTGGAGAAGTTTAAAGCAGCATTAAGTTATACAAAGATTTCCCAAGATTTGAACATCTCACGGAGCACTGTTCAATCCACCATTCGGAAATGGAAAGAGTATATCACCACTGCGAACTTACCAAGACACGGCCGTCCACCTAAACTAACAGACCGAACAAGGAGAGCACTGGTCAGAAATGCAACCAAGTGCCCCAAGATAACTCTGGAGGAGCTGCGACGTACTGCCGCTGAGCTGGGGGAACCTGTACATGGGACAACTAGAGTCATATTCTACACAAATCTGGCCTTCGTGGACGAGTGGCAAGAAGAAAGCCATTATTGAAAGGAGGCCATAAGAAATCCCGGTTTAAGTTTGCTAGAAGTCATATGGAGGACACAGCTACCATGTGGAAGAAGATGCTTTGGTCAGATGAGACAAAAATTGAACTTTTTGGCCCAAATGCAAAACGTTATGTATGGAGCAAACCTAACACTGCTCATCGTCCTGAGTGCACCATCCCCAGTGTCAAATATGGTGGGGGGAGCATCATGCTATGGGGCTGCTTTTCCTCAGCGGGGACTGGGAAGATTGTAAGAATAGTTGGGAAGATGGATGGAGCCAAATACAGGGACATTTTGGAGGAAAACCTGCTGGAGTCAGCAAGAGAATTGAGGCTGGGGCGGAGATTCACCTTCCAGCAGGACAATGACCCTAAACACAAAGCTAAATCTACAATGGAATGGTTTAAAAACAAACATATTAATGTGTTAGAATGGCCCAGTCAAAGTCCTGACCTAAATCCTATTGATAATCTGTGGAAAGACCTGAAAACTGCTGTTCACAAACGCTCTCCTTCTAATTTGACAGAGCTTGAGTTGTTTTGTAAAGAGGAATGGGCTAAAATGTCAGTCTCTAGATGTGCACATCTTGTACAGTCATACCCCAAAAGATTTGCTGCTGTTATTGCAGAAATAGGGGGTTTCACAAAGTATTAATTCATGCTGTATGAATACATGTGCACGCCCCACCGGTTTTCTATTTAAAAAACAAACAAACAGAATCATGTATAATTTTGCTTTCACTTCACAGATGTTTGTTACTTGAACTTTCAGTAAAACATTCTAAATAAAATGTTCTTGGGGGTTTAGGGTTGTAAACATGTAAAAATGTGCAAAAAGTTCAAGGTGTATTAGTACTTTTGCACTGTGTATATATATATATATATATATATATATATATATATATATATATATATATACACTGTACACATACACATAACATACTGTATATATAACATATTTTTGTCTCTATCTGACCTTTATTGGTTAAGTATCAAAAATCCATCTGACCCAAATATCATGAAACTAAAATAAAATATCCTCATTGTTTGATTGAGGTTGTACCTCGGGCTCATCGGGCTCAGGTTTCTTGACACTGGTGCTGCGTTTGAGGGATTTGGTTTTGTTCTTGGGGGAGATGGAGGGTAGGTGGTGGAGAGGGGGTTTTGGATCGCTCTTTGAGTTTGCGCTGAGAACGTCTCCTCCTATGCCTCTCTTCTTCTTCTTGCTCCTCTCTCTCTTCCCTTTCCCTGTCGCGCTCCTCTCTCCCTTCCCTCAGTCCTTTTTGGCGCTGCTGCTTCCTCTGCTGCTCCTCCTGCTGCTGCTGGGACAGGCTCATGGCCTGCATGGTCATCTGCTGGGCCTGCACACAGCACATTCAGGGGACATTTCTGACAATACTGTATATATTTGTATGATATTTATTGTTTATGTTAACTATGAATAATTATAAGAACAATAAAGAGACATCTCCTCTCCCTATTGTACATATAAATAGATCACAGTGGATTTAAACTACTCCCACAGATACCTCTGGATGAAAAATACTGTGCATGTCATCTCAATAGACAACCTGACAGACACTTGTATGTCCTGTACGCACTGATAAAATACTAGTATTGCTCATAGCTTAGAAGACTGGGTTATCATCTCACCATCATAACAGCCTGCTGGGTTATAAGGGCCTGCTGAGCGGCTGCCATCTGCATGGGGTCCGCTGCAGGGGCTGCCATGGGGGCCATCATGGGGTTCATCATAGGGGTCTGCGGCATCATCATGGCTGAGGCACAAAGGTGAAGTTTTACTCTTTCAGTTCATGAGTGGGATGAAGCAAACACATGACGTTATATTCTTTTAATGAAATACATTATTAGACCTGATACAATTGAGTGTGAAATTGTTGTACAATGAACTAAACACTGCTGTGTGAGGTCACCTGGCATGGTAGGCATCATTGGGTTGGCGCCATACGCGGGCATTGAGGAGGCCATTGGTGCCCCTGATAACATAAGATTATTATCAGTCCCGGTAATTCACTGGGCCGGGTATAATCTGGACATATAAAGGCATTAAGAATATGAAACAATATCCATACCCATTGGATAAGTAGGCATTGACATAGGCATACCTGAAAGAAAACACAATTAAAGGTTATGATGGTAATGTACTCATGCAGCTATTTACAATCTAACTGTCCAATATCAGAGAATATTTTAACCCTAACCAGCTCCATAAAGGCCGTTGCGGATTTGTCCGATTCCTCCAGCTCCTCTCATTCTGCGGTTCAGCAGCGCCGCTCGCTCGGTGTCCTACACAGACAGTGATTAGCTCATTTAGAAGAAACAGCATTTAAAGAGTTCAGTAACAGGAGACACACAGACTGACACACATGAGCCAGGTCAGAGCGACGTCTAATGACCAAGACAAAGACCCTGTGCTACAGCTACACCAATACAGCGCCTGTTCATTGTGGATGAAGTCAGGAAGGATGGGTAGATGACTGGATGGGTGGCTGCCATTTGTAATTAGCAAGGTGCAGACTAACCTCAGAATGAATTTTAGCTTCTACTCTCTCTAATACAGTGGTAGCACATGACCCACATACATGTCTGATTAAATTTGTTTTGTCTCAACAATGAAGCAATACTGGCTCTTGTGGCCTCCATCTGATAATTCATCAATTAATAATCAACTACAATATGAAATGCTGCTTCGTGTTTACAGTGAAGGTGTGTCTTCTTCCAAGTGTTCAAAGTGCATAGTTCACACACTGTGACTAACCTGACTAATATACTGTTATTTGAATGGAATGAAGGCAGGGAACTATTGGCTTTGGTTATAGTGCAAACTGATTTCACTGATGACTACTGGGCATCCTAACAAACAAACGAACAAACCGGAGGTCCGTTGTCCAGCACCGGCTCGAACAGGTCGTCCACGTATGCGTCCATTTGTCGCCCGCGGCCCTCCTGTGGATAGTCCCTCCTCCATGGGTTTGCCTCTGGCAGGGGCAGCTCAGGGGCTCGCATGAGAGGAGCCGGTGGAATAAAGCCATCCAGATCTGAAACGCCAGTCCTGAGCAGAGCGAAAACCGTGAGAATCAGATGCAAAAATGCTGCTTTGTTCAAATGCAGCTTAAAAAGTTTAATTCAGTGAGAAATCTGCAAAGTTTTAACTGTTTTATACATGTCACTAATGGTTTAATAATGGCAGGTTTTGGCATCTTTGTGAAAATGTAGCTTTATATCATTTACAGCCTTTAATTTGGGTGTGCATACAGAATCTCAGTTCAGGCCTGAGGGAACTCGAGTGCAGCTTTTTAGTGGTAGGAGGGAAAAGGAGCATTGGGAAGAAACCTAAGCAGACACGAAGGGGGACCGGCAAACTCCGCAGGTAAAGACTGGTTCTGTGTTCATGCAAACTGCCATGCCATCTTTCAATTTTCAGTTTTTGAAATGCAGCGCACATAGTTGCCAAAGTCAAGCAAAAATGACATGATCAAGCGTATAAAGTGTGTGAGTTAAAGGCCATTTGTCTGCGTGCGCCTCAGTAAGCCCAGCTGCAGCTCCTTACGTAACACATCGGCACTAAAGGAACTGGAGTCTGTTCATGTACTGCGCTGCAGCGGGCTGTGGAGTCACACCTGTCTCCATGAGTGAAGAGGAAGTCCGATTGCCCTGACGAGGGGGTCCCCGGGGGAGTTGCACGTCCGCCTCAGCTCCTGCCAGAAGATCCATGACAAAATCGGAGCCAGCCAAGTCAGTCCAACCTTCATCCGCGAAGAGAGAGACCGACCAGCCCTGCAGCGCCTCCGTCACCCCTCTGAGGCACACAGGATGAGGGTTAGGGTTGGAAATGACTACTGTATGGGTTGTGACATGGGATCAAGGTGCGTTTGAGATCAATAACCTGAAATGGAGAAGCCATGAAGTCAGTTGCTCGCCTGTGGTCCAGGACTCCACCTCTGCGGTCAGCTTCTCATCTGAAAGAGAGATCTTGGATGTAAAATCATAGCATAACTGTTGCACGCACAGGTTGTATTACTGACCATTGAAGGTGTGGACCTCTAAAAGCATGCCACTCCTCTTCTGGTTGCATGTCCACTCCAGTTGTGTGGGGGGGTAAATGCGGGTGCTGGGAGGGGGCAGCTGGAGGGAGGTCAGCAGTTTGTGTTGGCACAGAGAACAGTACTGGTCTGGAGCCTGATCGGAGACATACCTGGAGAGGAAAGAGGTAAAATCTTAAAAGTTAAAGTTCCTTCATATGCATTGAGTAGCAGTGAGTTTGTGGGAGAAGCACATACTTGAGCAGGGGTCTGTCCAGTGCTGGTGAAGGGGTGAAGGCACTGAGGCAGGAGGTCAGGAGCAGCCAACCCCTGAGGGCTGTCTGCTCGTCCTTCTGCTCCAACGTGTGATACACCAGCTGGGTCAGGATCTCGTCTCTTAAACCCGAACGGCTCTGGCACTTCTCAACAATGAAGTTCCCCAAAACCTGCTCCTGCCAGAGGCTGAGGTCCTGCTCACCAGTGAACCTCATGATCTGGGAATCACAAAGTCAATTAAAGAGAGGATAAGAGAACTCTGGTGATTATTTTGCTTCTGTACCAGTTTATTCAGGTCCAGGGCACTTCTGGCATCGTCTGGCTCGAGAGCAGTGAGCGGTCTCTGGAGCGGGAGGCCCTGAGGCTGGCACCATGTGTCCTGAAGGAGCACAGAAAGTTAGGACGTACAGAATGGGGCACAGTGCATTATGAGCCCAGGGACAGATACAGTGCCTTGCGAAAGTACTAATACATCTTGAACTTTTGCACATTTGTCTTGTTTACAACCCTAAATGTAAAGATTTTATTTTGAATTTTTTTCTGAACGTTCACACACAAGTAACAGACAACTGTGAAGTGAAAGCAAAGTGATACATGATTCTGTTATTTTTCCAAAAATAGAAAAGTGAAAAGTGGGGCGTGCACAAGTATTCATACAGCATGACTTAATACTTTGTGGAACCCCCTTTTGCTGCAATAACAGCAGCAGGTCTTCTGGGGTATGACTCTACAAGGTTTGCACTAGAGACTGACATTTAGCCCATTCCTCTTTACAAAACAACTCAAGCTCTGTCAAATTAGAAGGAGAGCGTTTGTGAACAGCAGTTTTCAGGTCTTTCCACAGATTTTCAATAGGATTTAGGTCAGGACTTTGACTGGGCCATTCTAACACATTAATATGTTTGTTTTTAAACCATTCCATTGTAGATTTAGCTTTGTGTTTAGGGTCATTGTCCTGCTGGAAGGTGAATCTCGGCCCAGCCTCAATTCTCTTGCTGACTCCAGCAGGTTTTCCTCCAAAATGTCCCTGTATTTGGCTCCATCCATCTTCCCAACTATTCTTACAATCTTCCCAGTCCCCGCTGAGAAAAAACAGCCCCATAGCATGATGCTCCCCCCACCATATTTGACACTGGGGTTGGTGACTCAGGACGATGAGAAGTGTTAGTTTGGTCCATACATAACGTTTTGCATTTGGGCCAAAAAGTTCAATTTTTGTCTCATCTGACCAAAGCACCTTCTTCCACATGGTAGCTGTGTCCTCCATATGACTTCTAGCAACCAAACGGGATTTCTTATGGCCTCCTTTCAATAATGGCTTTCTTCTTGCCGCTCGTCCATGAAGGCCAGATTTGTGTAGAGTACGACTTATAGTTGTCCCATGTACAGATTCCCCCAGCTCAGCAGCAGTACGTCGCAGCTCCTCCAGAGTTATCTTGGCACTTGGTTGGATTTCTGACAAGTGCTCTCCTTGTTCGGTCTGTTAGTTTAGGTGCACGGCGTGTCTTGGTAAGTTCGCAGTGGTGCTAAACTCTTTCCATTTCCGAATGTGGATTGAACAGTGCTCCGTGAGATGTTCAAATCTTGGGAAATCTTTGTATAACTTAACGCTGCTTTAAACTTCTCACAGCTTTATCCCTGACCTCTCTGGTGTGCTCCTTGGCCTTCATGATGTTGCTTAGTGACCAATACACTCTGACCATAGCTCTGAGGCCCTCACAGAACAGCTGTAATTATACTGAGAGTAGATTACACACAGGTGGCCTCTATTTAATGGTTAGGGAAAGGTGTGAACATTCTGCAGTCGTTAGGAATGTTATAAAGACAATTTAATGCACTCCGAAAATGCTGTATGAATACTTATGCACGCCACACTTTTCACTTTTCTATTTTTTGTAAAATAACAGAATCATGTTTCATTTTGCTTTCACTTCACAGCTGTCTGTTACTTGTGTGTGAACTTTCAGTAAAAAATTCAAAACAAAATCTTTAGCATGACAAACATGACAAAATGTGCAAAAGTTCAAGGTGTATTAGTACTTTGCAAGGCACTGTAATTGAAGGACTGGTAATCGTTTTATTAGATAATGTCATAACTTAACTTTGATCAACAGTAATGGTTGACGTCTAAAGCTCTCATCTAAAGCTCTCATCCTTACCTTTAATAAGGTCTTGGCATATCGAGAGAACGGATATCGGTCGATATCCAGGGGGAGGCTGAGCTTGTGTACAGACCTGACCTGAGGAGAGGTCACAGGTATAACCTCTGACCTCTGGAGTCGCCCTACACCCACACAAACACAGTAAATATGTAAATAATGTAAGTGCTAAGCATGTCTTGGTTATGGATGTGACTGAACTGTACCTGGTCCAGCCTGCAGTCTAGCTGACAGCTCGGCTGGGATCTCCAGCAGCCCCACATCCTACACAACAGCAGCACAAATCAGCCTTCATCTAACATCACTGTTATATTATATATTATTATATTATTATATTTGGCAATGTCAACCTGTGAACTCGCCTGAACACTGAAAATGTCCACAATCTTACCATACTCGGCGGTAGAGACTTCGCCTTAGTCACCGCTTTTGTTTTTTTCTTCTCGTGGAAATCCTGAAACCAGAGGCAACCAAAGGGGAGCGCCGTCAGCCTTTATTCACCATTATTAAGTAAGCCAGAGCGAACGCTTTGCTCTATGGCTGATGATTTCATTTGTCTTGAGTCCAGATCTGAGCTATTCTTGGATATACTGATGTTAAATACCCCACACAGGCCACACCTCCTTCGATGGCTCCAAAAGTCCAACACTATCTATTTTATCACACGCTTTACAATATGGGAGTCACCTCAATTCATGCTCAATCCTGTGGCATTTTATCAGAGCTTTTTCATATGTTCCTCATCATCTGTTCCATTCATGTAATCCTCTGCTCACTCCAATCAACACTGGCCAATAGACAAGCCCGATGCACACAGTCTGCTTTAATTTAGCCAAAGCAAAAACAAAATAGTACATCCCTGTTTTCACTGATTTGTCCGCTCTTTTCTATTAATAATTGCAAAATCACAAATTCTAGTAGGCAAGGCAAGAAATATCATCAGTAATAGCAGTAACAGTAGTATATTTATACCGCGCATTTCCCACACTCAATGTGCCTAGTATCTACACCTATTTCCGTATGGCAACAGAAATAGATCAAAATATAAATTTACAAAAACTTTTACTTTACTGCATTTGTAACTGGATTAAATGCTTGTTTTTGCGGTGATCTCGATGTGCAGTAGATGAATTTTAATTGTGTAGTAAAACATTTCTGATCTAAAACATCCTCGTCTGAAAACAGCGGCAGATTCAGTCTCCTCAGCTCACCTGGTTTGATAATGGCAGCACAGATCCTCATAAGTCTAACAGCATTTAAATCTTGAAGTGGTTAACGGATACTCTTTTATTTTCATTTTGTAAAAAAAACAGCCACTTCTTCCGTCACTGTTTAATGGAAAGTAAAACAGGAAAGGCTGCTCTGAAGATGGCTGGTATAATGATAAACTATATTGTTATGAATCTACATTTGAGTGAAACATTTATAGGCAGAAGACACACACTGCCTACAGATAGGTGACATAGATGATTTTATCAAGCCAGTGTAGCAGATCAGCCCATAAACCCTCTTCTGAGGCAGACTTAGAGCAAATATCCCTAGAATAGTCTGTAACCTGACACTGACTCCTTGTATTATTCAAGATGTCAAACACTGTTTCAGCTATAATGAGAGAGGAACAGAACAAGGAAAATAGATGAGAAATAGAGTGAAGCAGGCGGCTACCTGTCGGAGCAGCGGAGCACAGCGTCAGAACGGCTCCACGGGCGGAAGAAAGATACATTGCTTCAAGTTTCACTCAAGAAAGGTTGAAGTCCAAGACAGTGGAAAGGTGTGTGTACGGGACGCATGCGTCAGGTAAGATAAGAGTGTTTACAGGCAGTGCAATCATCTAGAATGGAAAAGGAAATTTATACATACTGTAAATAAGTATGTGGAAAACATGAATGTGATATAAGTAGCTATAAAAGAGACAGACCGCTAAATATAATGAACAAAATAGACAGAAAGCCATAAAGTGGATTTTCAAACATCTCTCCAAGCACTGACTCTTGAGACCTGCAAAATATTTAGCAGTTAATGAAAGTTTGTGGTTATTTTTTGAAGCCTATAACTATTAATATAAATCACAATTTGTATTCCTACCACAGCACATGAGGATGTGCCAATAGGTTGTGAATGGTAAAAGTTTACAGCTCAATAAACAGCATCAGAGGCCTGTTGCTATGAGCTGTTGTTGGTAACCTGAGCGTGTGGGTAGGACCTGTGTCATGTGGGCGGGAAATGCGGTCACTCTAACCTTCCTCCAGTGGTGCTGCTTGATGGTGTTCCTGGTGATCAACATCACAGCCCAAAACTGAGATATGGACTGCCTAAGCCGCTTGTAGTACTTCCTATAGGAGACAGGGAGCAGTGTCAGAAAGGCTCTAATAGGGTTACAGAGCAGTTCATGGTACTCCTCTGATCCAGTTACAGTACTACAACATATGCGGTGATCTGCTCTAAAAACACTTGCACCTGGCCTGATGTCCTCGGATGTGGCTTTGGATGACAATAGCCTTCTCTTTGAAGAAGCGGAAGTTCCTTCTGCACAGGAAGCCCCTGATGTTCCTCTGGATGGTGATGGCGGCCCACGTCTGAGTGCTGCTCCACCTATCCTCCAGCTGCTGGTACAGGCGCTCCTTCAGGAACACCTTCAACACATATGATATCTAAACAGAGAACTTACGACTTGATGATAATATAGCAAAAGAAGTAAAAAATATGTTAAAAGAGTGCCTGTATATCAAGAAACTAATCTTATAGTAGCAAACAGTTCACATTAAGCTAATAATCCTAACAATACTTTACGAACCAACAACTACTGATTTGTTAATAGACTTTTCAGCAAAACCATATTATCACAAACAATCCTTTCCCATCTATGATTGGATTGAAATGTCAACACCAGTACTTGTCGGACAGATTCAGTTACAGCAGTACAATAGGTTGAGGAACTGGTGGCGCCGACAAGGATCCGAGGTGCATCGGTGAAGAGCTGGAGCACTAACTTTGGTGAGTCCGAGCTGGTACTGTCCCGTCTCTGCTCCATTGGAGTCAAGCAGCGCCACAGTCTGCTCCCTGTCTGAGCCATGACTGTCCCGCAGGTTCAACAGCACCCCAAACCTGTAACAGCGACCCATGAGATTTAGCACAGGTACTACAAAAGGCAGAACAATAAGCACACATTTTACATGTAGTATTTTGATTTTTTTTTTGCACTAGTATGGGGTGTGGATGTTTAATGCTGGGGCAGGCATTGTCTTTAAGTATGTATTTTCTTTATTTTCCCCAACAGCACAGGAAGCAGTGACTGGACCTCTGCATGAAGTGGGAGTACAGGATGCGCACGGGATAGCCCTCTTTCCGGATGTGGATGGTCTCAAGGATCCCAGCGTGTCTGAGCTGAGCTGACACATAGTTCAGGTCAAATATCCCTGGAAGCTAAAAAGAAAAAGAGAAACAATAACCCGTCATGTTGCAATTCTTTATATGTGCTCAGTGTGATCCAGCTGCACACACCTTGACGTAGTTTGGTTTGAGACAGCGGATAAAGGTGGTCTTGCATCTGCAGGGCAACAGAACATTATAAAAACTAGGCAATCGTTCATAAAGCAAAGGTTTTGAAACCGTTAGAACAGCAATTGAGCCTTTTCACAACCTTTACACTATGTGTAATTAATGCCAAGTCGAGCTGTACATTTTTACAAATATACAGAGCTTCCATGTGCAGTGAGGTACCTTTCGAGCCGCTGTGTGAGTTCACTGAGTGACTGCAGGAAGTGGGAGGCGGCTGTGGTGGGCTGCCCGCGGAGGCCCTTGCCCCGCCAGCCCAGCTCTCTCTGCTGAATGTACCCCTCGTGGACCTTCCGGAAGAGCTCGGACACCATCTGGGACCAGGTGGATAAATTAACACTCATTCATTCAGGCCAGAAAGAAACTCCTGACACAACAATAGCTTTGCCTGCTCTGCCATTATACTTGTGAACAATAGTCAGCTTTAGCTCTGTTTTTTTTTTAACTTATTATATCTATCATCTTCCTGTGCTTGTTTGCCCTGTTGCCACTGTTCCACTAAAGACAATTCATATTTTTGTTTCTGGTTCTGATCCTTTCATGAAAAATTGTAGCAAAGATTATTTACGTTGAGCCGACTTCGGGCAAAAAGCTCCAGGACCTCTGTTCGGAACTGATCATGGTTCTTATTCAGGAAATTATGGACCTAGAGAAGGACAAACAGCAGATGGATTAGTGTCTCTTAAAAAACACTTGTTAACACGATCACTAATTTTGATTTTGCAAAGCCCAACATCCCAACAGTCTCACGGGGCTTTCCAAATATTGCTAATTTGATGAAACAGAAGAGCAGTTTGGAAATGAACAATAAGAATAACACAGATATAAAACAATGAATGAAAATGTAAGATCCAAAACTCGACAGAAAAGCAGCAGATAGATACTTGTTCAGCTTGGGCATCTCCTGTCTTTAGAAACTCATTCTCAGCAAGGAAAAAACCCATTTGAAAAAAAGAGTCATACTTTGACAGGCCACCTCCATATGTCAAATAACATCCATCTCTTTCTTCGAAGCTACACTGTGAAACATTCCCAGCAAAGTCACGAGTCCAGTCTGAAGGGAGAAGTGCCCGCTCCCTGTAGAGACACCAGTTTTTGGAAGTACACTGCTTAACCAAAAAATAGTTTGCCACAAAAAAGGGTTTTGCATGCTAAGATTTGGTTGGACCGCCTTCAGCTTTGACCACAGTGTGCATTCGATGTGGAACTGTTTCAATAAGCTTTTACAATGTAAAAAAAAGGTAGCATTACTTTTTCACCCGTGCCAACAGGGAAGAAGAAAACCATTGATGATATAACCTGGTTATTCAGGATGTTCAGCTGATTCATTTTTTAAGCACATAGCATTGCTGAACCTGAAGAACTGCAGCAAACCCAGATCCAGGTGGTGACGGTTTTTTTGGTCAGGCAGCGTATTTTCACCAAAGAAAACACCAGTAAACCATTCAGAGAGTTTATTTCTCTACACATTGTGATGCTGTGTTTACCTGGTAGGTCACAGCACCAGCGTAATGATACACAGTAAACACAGGCGTGGGGATCTTGGGCTTGGCGTAGAATGGGTTGTTCCCATGGTGATAATGGCACTTTTGAAGGAAGGTGTGGTCCGTGGCCTGAAGACATCAATCATGAATTATCCAATCAATCTATTATTTTAGAGCATTTACGGAGAGGACCAAAGTGATCAAGAACATATTTAACAATTTGGTCAAGTAAGCTGTTAAAATCATGACACACTACAACACAATCAGAGATCACATCACAGAGTTTACTGGGAGCAGTACATGTACCTGGGGGAGACAGGTCTGGTCATCCAGGATGCGGAGGATGCCGTGAGGGCGAGAGGAGATGAGGTCCACGCAGGACGCGGAGCTTTTGAGAGGCACTGGGTACCACTGGATCTGCTCTGCACAGTACTCCTCCTGCACAGGCCCAAGAATACAATGACATGTCAATACACAACAAGAGGTATATTCGTTTTTAAACAAATAATTCATTCTTGTTTTCCAGTTAATATTATGAGAAGCACAGACCTGTTCCTGAGTGAGGACGGCCTTGTTGACAAAATGCTGGAGTTGTTCATTGGCAAAGTTGATGCAGAGCTGCTCGAAGCTGTTCACCGCCAAGTCCTGTACAAAAAGCATATTGTTTCGGGAAAGTAGCCAAATCACTGCAAAAATATGAATTAAAAAAAACGATATGATTCTAACCTCAAAACCATAAATATCCACAACTCCCACTGTGCTGTCCATCTCCGCGGGACTCAGCCAATCGTTGATCTGCTCCAGAAGCCAATGAAAGAGCACCGAGTACAAGGCTTTGGCAATGGCGTCTCTACAGAAAGAAAACACATCATTCTCACATTTGAAGTCCTCACTACATACATCCACTTATTATATATTATAAGGGGATTGAATATGATAACATTTCTGGAGAGTAAAGAGGTTGCAAGGAGAGAGAGATTCAACATTTCAAGAATGGATACGACGAGTCAATCATATTTGAACTGTTAACACTTCACATTTTTGTTAATCATTCACCTTACCTAGATTCAATGGCACTTTCCACAGAAAGGGGGCAGTAGATCCTGTCATAAGTGGTTTCCTGAAAAATATGGACCCATTAACAACCATGAACTTTACAGGGCTCACATTAAGTAAACGCAAATGCCACTCACAGCACAGTAAAACTCAAAATAAAACAACCAGTGCATAAGAGTCTGTTTCTCATACATTATTCTCATATAGCTCTTGTGTTGAGTGGTACTGACAGTGACTCTGTGCGTGATCACGGTCTGGAGGGCCTCAGAGGAAATCTGCAGCAAAGAGCCCACTCTTCGAGCTTCACACTGACTGAAGATCCGCGCTACTTCCAACGACTCGCTCT
This sequence comes from Neogobius melanostomus, assembly GCA_007210695.1. NCBI lineage: Eukaryota > Metazoa > Chordata > Actinopteri > Gobiiformes > Gobiidae > Neogobius > Neogobius melanostomus. Next base: position 2,064,620 of record VHKM01000299.1, on the reverse strand, counting down.
GAAACATACCCCCACATCAGTGACAGTGGTTATAAAATATTGTTTTGTAAGTCTGTGAAGGGTTCAAGCAGGCCTATGCAACAGCTGCATGGATGTGTAACCCTCTATTAATATTTAAAATAGGAGTCTGAATGCTGAGTTTAGTCTTGTTTGTTTGTTTGTCATACTTTAAATCACAGTCAATGATCATATTATGAAATAATGACATTTCCATGAGCAATTATCATGCAATTAAAACTTTTAGTCACCGTGCTTCTATTGTCCTGTATAGTGCAACATTTTTATTTTGTTATTTCTCTAGTTCTGGGCTTATACGCACATATATAGTATTTATGCATTTATATTTTCATTGTCAAGAGTTTTTAATGGAAAAGACCTACAGAGGACAGGCTTCTAAAATTGTGGTTATATTAAGTTGTAATAAACTAAATGAACTATATGAGGTCAAAAGTGTGTTCCTGTCTGCATCTCACCTCGTAGGAGCTGAAGCAGATGTTGCCCAGCTGCAGTATGGACGACAGGACGGCCCACACTGTACTGATCTGCTCAGGGTGCAGACCGATGGTTTCAAAGCACTGCACCAAAAATAGGAAATCCTGCTTATCATGCTTTCCCTTGAGCTCACAGGCGCCGCCCTGAAGAGGAGAAAAGTATATTTATTATGGACTTTTTATTGTACAGTATTTAAGTTTCTTATGTGACATTTGTTTGTTTTTATGTCATGTCCTTTTATACGTTGACAGTGCACTTTGAGCTCATTGCACACTTTTTTTCAAATATGTGTTTATACTGCAAACGGCTAAATAAACTGAACTGAACTGTTTGTCACAATATTCGTAACACTAAAACCGTGACACCTCTAGTACCTGGTTGAGGTAGTAGTAGGTCTCGGCTCCCTGCAGGTACAGCTCCTGTTTGTCCCAGTCGTTCATTCCGGCCAACATCTCATAAAACACATGGAAGTTTCTCTCCTCGCCAGCCTGGTGCACACACAGCTCTCACGTCACTAGAAATCACAACTCCACAAGGAACATGCGTAAAATAGAATGGCGACTGGTCAATTCACTTGACTAGTGAATTGGGCATTGTTGGTTTTGGGTTGTTGTTTTTGTTCAGAATTTATGCAGGTTATTGTTGAGTTCTATAGTTTCTGAATAATTAATGCATCATAGGTAATGCAACTCAAGATTCATACATCAAGTTTGAATGTTGCCCTGCTTTATTTAATCCAAACACAGTTATAGATGATCAAAGTCACAGATCTGAGAAAGACATGTCGGGATTGTTGCAGGTTAATAAAATGATTCAAGAATTACATCCCAAGAAACACACAATAAGAATAAACATAATCATTAAAGCAACTTAAAGCAAATGGATCTCACAACTGTTTCCAATATTTACTTTCTTTGCATATGTTGTGGTAAAATAGTATTAAAATGTGGATTGACTGGTTTCCATACACATCATTTGAGCAGTTTACAGCTGAAGGACGCAAGCATACAACTCACAAATAAACCATGCGCAGTTTGAAACCAAGCTCACCTGGAAGACCACTCGGGACTTCTCCAGGAGATACTGGGAAAGAGACGTCCCAACCACGGAACCTCTGCAGACCAAGATGAAGTCTTAAGGTCGAGTCCTGTCAAAGTGCAAATCTCATGCGCACTCACCGGAGGATGTGTATGTGCAAGTACTTCCCAAAACGACTCGAGTTGTCATTCAGGATGGTCTTCGCATTTCCAAAGCTCTCCAGAATCGGGAACACCTCCATCGGCTTTTGAAGACATAAAGGTGAAAAGACATCTGATGTGCTTAGGGGGGCCAAGGTACTCCAAAAGTGATTGCTGAGAGTAATACTGCTTTAACCTGCCGTAACGTGCCATGCCTATCTTCATACATGCAGCTGAGGTAGTGCACTATCAGCTTGGTGACTTCAGTTTTGCCAGATCCACTTTGTCCGCTGGGAAAAAAGGGTAGCACTTTACGGCACAGTAATTGCATGGTAAAAGTGTAATAACATAGTAATTACGGTTATTACAGGGAAACAAGATACAAACGTCATTCATTCCATAGTAATACAGTATGACTAATCTTAACCCAAGCCCTTGCCCTGTAAAAATATTGTAGTTCATATGCAAATACGGCTGCAAAATGCATTGTTATCCCTAATGTTATCTCCATCCCACTTGCTGTAAAGGTCAGTATAATGTAATGATTTCTGTATTTCACACCTTTTGAAGCATTGTCCAATATACAAATGATCAGGGCACAAAGAGAAGGATTTGTGACAATGTGTCAACAAATAAGGAGACATTACCTGACAATGATGCAATGTTCTTCTGAGGAGACCTGGGATTGCTTATAGGCTGCATCTGCCAGTGCGTACACGTGACTAAGAGACAGACGACAGGCATTTCACAGACAGGAAAGAGCACTTGAAGCCTCAAATTGTGTCACTTACGGAGGGTTCCTGTGCTGCTCTTGGCCCTGGTACCTCAGACGCAGCTCCTCTGTGTAGATGTTGAGAGGCTTGAAAGGGTTAATCGATAGCAGCATGTTTCCAATGTAGGTCTAAAAAAATATACATATCAAAATGTATTTATTGCCGTGGAAAGAGCAATATATCTGGTATTTTGTGTATACTGATTATGACTTGTGACAGAGTTATATAAACCCAGACCTTTGACTGTTGATTAAAGGGACTATACAGAGTTTAAAAATGTTAAAATTATGTATTTTCCTCCCCCTAAATGTTCCAGTAATGTCCTAATGTGTAGAATGAGCCCAGACCTATTCACCACAACTGCCTCTAAAATCCTGCACTGTCACTCAAAAAGATGTTAATTCGGTCCAAATTGCCGTCATGCAAAAGCTTAAAGGGGGTATTATGTAAATCGACTTTTTCAAGCTTTATATCATGTTATTATGTCATTCCCTCATTAAACACATGCCTGGAGTGTTGCCTTGGCTCATTCACATATTTTTGAGTAATCAGTAAAAACTTAGACGGCAGCCATTTTAGGTGTAGCTATGCCTCAGTCCTCCTAGGAACGCCCCCACCTCCTGGAGACGCCTCTGGACCTTTCGTCACCAGCCAAGCCACCAACCACTGCTCCTCAGCTCAGCAGAGCCCCCTCCCTGCACAGTGTTGTTGTTTAAATGCCACAGCAGTGTGCTGTAGGGGCGTGTCGGAAAGCTTCTTAAAGAGACAGAGGCCTATTCAAGACGTTTAGTACAGCCATTTGAGAGAGCAATTTTATTCAAGGCAGTTATTTTAATTTACTGCATATACAGACCAACAGAAGGTTACGTCATCATTGTAGTATGCTATAGACTGGTGTTATGTGATTGAAAAAAGCATAATACCCCCCTTTAATATGGAAGCTGCAGTTACGCGTTAGACCTGAGTGGCAGTAGTGAGTACAAAATAACCAACTTGCATCTAGTCCCTTTAAGGTTCCTTTGTATCCCAATCAGAACAATATGATTGAAACTTACGTAAATGCTGTCCCGTTGAAATCTCTTTCTTAGGTTTAGTAACACAGAGCTCTCATTCACCTCCCTATAAACAAAACACTTTTATGGTAACTATTAATGATTATCTATCATTATTGTCGGTGGACACTCACTCCAACTGGGACAGATCCTCCAGCTCGTCCACTTCCACGACTCTGTTACTACCCGGCAGCACCACCTTTGATACCCAACAAAATCAAGATAAAAATGTATCCAAATCTTTTTAGTCTTTTTTGACACAGAAAGAAGAAGAGGAAGAAGAAGAGCTTTATTTATATAGAAAGAACGAGGAGCAGGGAAAGGATAAGTAAGAAGCAAATTGTCTCATTGCCTCAGAGGTTAAAACAAACATAATGTGCAAGTGCAGTGATATTAAACTGTTCACATTGGCCTGGTAAACAAAGTCTATAACAAAATGACACCTGAACTAGGGCTAACCAAATCTTAAACCATGACAAAACCTGTTCTAAAAACACAGCTAAGTTAAAGGTGATTAAATAAAATACTATATATTATACAAAGATGACAATTACACAGGATCCCACATACCACCAGAAATAAGAAATAACCCTTGCCCTGTGCCACCAGAAGCTCCTGCACCACCAAAAAGCCAAGTATTAAAATTATATATTCACATTCTCTAGTTATTACCTTGCTATAAATAGAGAGTTCCTTTACACATTTGGCAACTGTTTACCACCTGCTCTTACTATAACATTTCTGTTGAATGTATTGGTTACTATTCAATTAATCCCAGTCTTCAGGAAATCAAAAACAAAAAGTAATCCTACCTGTGTGCTGACAAGTCTGTGCTCCAGCATTTCCTGAGTCGGATCCTCAGACTCCCACAATCCTCTGCTTTTGTCGGACACTAGAGTCTTGGCCTGTTGCTCGTCCTCGTACACTGTCCATCGGGTCAGCTTCTCCACAGTCTGATGGGGCAGCAGATTCTCACCACGTAGCCAGTTCTAAAACAAACAATGATTTCTGTTTTTTGTTTGTTTTTTTTTATATGAATATTAAATCTTTTGGGGTGTGTCTGTACCTGAGGGTCTCCACTCATGCAGGAGTTTTCAGCCCAGTGCATTTCGGGCTGGAGGATGGTGTACAGCCCCCTGTTTCCCATGAGCTCAGCCACTTCCCTGTCTGTCTCCTCTTCATACAGGGACCGCACGTTTGCCACTCTCAGTCCTGTCTGATTCGTGGATTCTTTCTCCACTCGTGATCGAGCGGGCGCAGCTTCAATGTTCCTTGCAGATATGTTAGCGGCACACATCGGGCCCATTTTTCCGATAGCCGATTGTAAAATACCACCATCACTCTGGTTCATGAGAGCTGGTCTTTTCATCACAGCTTTAGTGGCCCCAGAGGCGTCTGCTAAACCATCTCGAAGTCCTCTCTCATTCACGTCTTCCGCAGCTCGCGTACCATCAGGCAGTGGCTTCTTGGGGGACTTGAGAAGGCTGAGGTCAGGCTTTACCGGGAGAACCAGCCTGGCGCCCGGTTTTGGCGGTCTGGACTCTCCATTGGCCGATGCGCCTTCGCTGGGCCCTGTTGCTTGAGACGTTCCCTGAGTGCTGATGCTTTTTGCCTTGTTCATTTTGTTCATTCTCGGGAAAACCACAGCAAACTTCGCCTCTAGGTCTCTGTCTCCTGATACATCTAAAGGCTCTTGAGAAGCCTGTTGATTTTCCTTCACAGCTTCAGACGCTTTCTTTTTCTTACTGGGGAAAGTGCTTTTACCGGCCATTTTCACAGCCATCCGGTGTTTGAACAGGTTACCTTTGGGCTTGCTGCTGGCCTGCTTCCGTTTCCCGGCCTGAACAGACAGCCAGCGAGAGAATCCAATAGCTTTCGCCCACACTGAAATCTTTTTCCTCAGATTACAACCTCTGTGCATTTTCTTCTGAATCCATCCAGACATCTTTTGTAGGGAACTCATGCCTTTTTTCCCCGATATTAAGTGTTTCGATAGGTTGACCTTGCCAGCTTCGCTCGCAGCAGCTTCAGCCTGTGTCGACTCCACGACCAGCTTCGATTTGCTTAACATCTTGTTCGTCTTGGTCTGCAGTGACATCAACTGGGCCTTCTTCAGTTGAAGACCCTGGACTGGACTCTCTTCTGACTGCTTTTCCTCTGTGCCTTCAGGCCCCAGCAGCGTTCGTAGGTTTTTACTTTTGGCTTTAAGCAGCATAACTCGATCTTGGGCCTTCATGGCTGTTGAGAGTGTTCGCTCCATTGTCTCCTCCTCTTCATCCTGGCTACCCTTATCTGTGCTATCTGTATCCTCAATCTGGTTGGTAGAGATAGGCTTTTTCGATTGGCCCTCTGGATTTTGGCTCTTGGATTCTGTTTGCTTCTCAAGACGCTTTTTGTTTTTCTTCTCCTCCTTTGCTTTCTGCTTGGCCTCCTTCTGCAGTCTCTGTCTTTCTGCTTTCGCTAAACGCTTCTCCTGTTTCTCTGCAGTCTTCTCGGCATTGTTTTTCTTAAACATCTTCTTGCTGCGTACTTGCACAGGCTTTGAAGCTGCACTTTGTCTGGGTCTCCTGCGTGATCTTGCCACAGGTTTCTTGGCTAGCTCTTCATCACTTCCATCAGCACTTTCAGATTCCGGACTGTTCTCGTCCTGCTCCTGATTTTCTTGCTGGGTTGAAGGTTCTGCGCTTTGTTCCTCTTCCGACTCACTGGCAGCTCTGTCTGAATCACTTTCTGGTTCGGATTCCTGTTCGGCTGTGGGTGTGATGTCCAGACGACTTTTGTGGCTGCTCTCCTCGCTGCTTAGGGAGTTCTCGTGTTCACTGTTGTGCTCCTCCTCTTCCTCCTCCTGCTGTCGCTTCTCATGATCAGTTTCATCGGCCTCCTCTGAGCTTCCCTCAGAGCTCCTTGTGGCCTCTTCGCTCTCACTTTCTGACTCTTTGTCACCTCTCTTGTTCCCGGCTTCTGTGAGGGGCTTTTGTCTGGGCCCCCTGGACTTTAACTTGTCCCTGCCGTTGGTTTCCTTACCTGTTTGTTTGACAGTTTGTTTGGACTGACCCTTTTTAGGTTCATCTTTCTTACGTGCCCTTTTAGTTTCACCACTTCTTAGCAGAGAAACCTTTTCTTTTGGCATACCATTACCTCTACTTTTTGACCTACGTGCTCTCGCATTTTTTGGTTCTTTTGTTGCTGCTGCAGATTTCCGCTTACTTGGTGGCATCTCTACCTCCTGAAACAGAAATCTAAAAGAAAAAACATATGAAATAAATAAATGAGGTAGAACAACATTTTAATCTACATTCAACAGCAACAATTAAATACAATGAGCGTGGTAATGTTGTCTAATCGAGCAGCAGTGAAAGGATATCATGGACTAAAACTGTAGTAGATCCTGGGGGTAACATGGTAAGAGCCAGATCAGTGTGACTTACCTGGCCTCTCAAGTGAAATCCCGGCAAAGCTGGGGGCCACACAGCGCCCTGTCTTTAAGTCCTGCTGTCAATGACACAGACTGGGTTTAGCATGAGAGCTGACAGCCCTTTACTATGATATCCCTCCATCTGACACGACACTGCTGTATGTTCAAAAGTGTGTGAGGGTTATTGATACACAATGCCCCCCTTAGCAAAAGCCGCTGACACGTATGAATGCCCTCGCTCACACAAACACAAAGTGCTTTTTGAATAATTCAGTAAATTGTGGTGGTTCATATGGGCAGCAGCTGAATACCTGCAGTGAAAGGTGAGAGGCAGCGGCCCGAGTGAAGACAAAAGCTGCTGATGGAGAAGAAGGAGGATACTGCCTTCATTCAGCTGCTCTCTGCTTGGGCCTGCAAAATACAGCGGGAATAGATGTATGTTTGTAGCTTGGCATGGGTTAATAGAAGCCTTTTATATTGTAATTGTAACTGACTTTGTGTCAATTGTCAAAGCAGGAGCATTCAGGTTTAGCGAGTGTGTATTTAGATTTAGAAGAATGTGGAATTTGGTCAAACTTTTGGAAACCCCCACCCAAAATCAACCTATAGGAACTCCTCAGTTCCAGAAAACATTTACTGGTTTGCTTTTGCACAGGCACTACAGACATTAGACATGTAAGACATCCAGCAGTTACAACAAAACCAAAAGCAAAATGCAAACACAGCACACTTATGGTGTATTACATATAAAACTTCCCTCCTGGAACCGCCACCTTAACGTGGTGGAGGGGTTTGAGCACCTGAATGATCCTGGAGCTCTGTTGTTGGGGCTTCGCGCCCCTGGTAGGGTCTCCCATGGCAAACAGGTCCTAGGTGACAGGTCAGACAAAGAGCGGTTCAGAAGCCTCTTATGAGAGACCAACAGGCCCGATTAGAACCATGAGGCCGTCCTTCCGTGGACCCACCACCTGCAGGAGGAGCCATAGGGGCTGTGCAATGTGTCTTGGAAAGCTCCAACGGCTGCCCCCACGACCCGGCAACGGACAAGTGGAAGAAAATGGATGGATGGACATATAAAACCGAAAAATCCAGGTAGGGTTGAGAACTGAAATTGCAGGTGGTTCAAAAGCATGAATAGTTCATACTTAACAAAGGTGTAGGTCCAGTGGATAAAAGCAATGCAGACTAGAATAATAATCAACATCTAATAAAGGCAGATATGGGTAAAATGACAAAAAGCAGGGTAGAAAAATAGCAGAGAGACTGGGTCAGATAGGGCAAAACTTTCAATAGTATTTCGATAACGCTTTTTATTAAGGTGTGCTTGTTAACAATTAATAAGGCATTAATAAGCATCAGTAATCTGCCGCTCTATTATTATTGTCCTGATAGTTCTTATTGATTTTTTTTTTAATATGTTGTGCATTATTCTGCGCTACTGCTGACACAGCCCTTGAGAGGTGATGGCTGGAAGAAGCACACTTCTGCCCAGCCACATCAGCTGGTCGAGCCAGATGCGGAGGCTAAACCTACGGCACATCGCTCCGTGCCTCTGCATCTCTCTCCTACACTAAATTAGTTTGGAGCGTTGTGTTTGTTTTTTACCCAGACGGTGTTGTTTGAGAATGAGACTATATGTATAAGGAATGTGCAGATATCAGCCGCCTGGCAACAGCATGTGAACCGTCAATGTGACAACGTGAGCTAGCATCTTGTAAATGAGTTTCTGGCTGAATTTGTTTGTTTAGACATTGTAATTTGATTGAACGAATAATACACGGATTTAAAACACATATGATATACACAGTAAATAATACCTTTTGGATAGCTGATGGAAGTAGCCAGTAGGCTTTCTCCTGTGTAACTGTTTTGCTGTTTCTCATCTTCACTGCTGCTTCAATGGCAAATAAAAGGGCCGAAACATGGGAACACACTTCACCCAGTCCTGCCATGCATGTACAATGTCCACAAATCACGCCGCCGCTCTTCTCCGCTATCAACCAGGGCACCAGAAAGGGGTCTGTGGTAGTTGAGAATGGCGCACTCGGGCTGTCAAAACACACCGTTCTCCGATGGCAGCATGTTTTATATCTTGTACCCATCCACTTACAAAATAATTGTATGCTTCCAGTGACTTTCTTCCTCTTAATTCGTCAAAAGTGTACGCACTAACGGTGTGGATGAGATACTTGGCAATGTCCATTTCCTGAATATCAGGGTACCCCTCAGGATTACACGACCAGTCCTCTTTCGACATTGTGTATGGATCCTTTCCTTCGATATAACGCAATTTTCATCGTATCTTGCCTTGCAAACATGTCTAATGTGTCCCTGTAAATAACCTTCACCTTGTGCCAGGTTTGGAGGCAGTTGTCATCATTCTCTCAACACAAAAGAGTCAAAAAAAACTTGAGTCAATTAACAGGCGGCAAACATGAACATGACAGCATGACACACAACATGGCGGTGCGGCGCAGAGGATCATGGGTAAATAGTGAAACGGAAACCATCTATATCTATAAGACTATTTGCAAGGTATTTAAAAGATGTTGATAAGGCTTGAACAATGTGCTTGTAAAGGTAATAATTAATAAGCAGCTAATTAACACCTTTAATAAGCAGCTTATCAATGTAGGCCTAACTCCAACGTGTGCCACTTGAGGTGACTTGCCGACTATAGTGTGACGTGACTTGACTTGACAAAAGGTACAACTTGACTGACACTAATGACCCCATGACCAGCTGAGTTGGACTTACTTGGGACTTACTCCCACCTCTGCGTATCACTGTTAGTATCTGGCAAAGGTGCAGAATCATTAGAAATATTTCATGTTCCTATTTTAATCGGCAAACTCCACCTGATGGGATAGTTCTTGATAAGATGATTATACAGTATGATCAGTGTTTAAGCATCCCTCCCCCGACAATACCAGACCATGTCACTGGCAAACTGCAGGTAGAAGACCAACAACACCAAATGAGAGGAATTCAGAAGAGGTCCACTCCGCAGTATCCCGCATGTCTTCAGGGGGCACATGGACTCCAGCTCCTGAAGCAGCTTCACTAAAGGGTGATCCAGTTTCAGCCAAGTCACTGAGGCTCAGGTCTTTAGCAAACAAAGCAACACGCTCTATAATGGATGATTAAAAGTCTTGGCTATAGGGATGTGACAACAGATCTCTCCTTTATCTACTTGACTGGACATGACCCCACATTAGCTGCTTATTTATGCAACCAACAAGTGGGGAAAAAAAGAAGAGTAGTACTAGTACCCAGTTACATTAACAAGTATAATATTATAATGAAGTATCTGTACTCATACTTGGGTAATTTTGATTAAAAAATTAGATATTTTGTGTTTTGTTTACTTAATTATGGATAATTATTTAAGTTTATTTTATGTTTTGTTTCTCTTAATTTATATCACTATTGAAACATAAACGATTTACTCAATAATCACAGAAGGCACTTCTGTGATTATCACTACTTCTTAATTCTACTTTTAAACTCAACTGATTTTAAACAAACCTATATTTCTAAAGTGTTTAAAGTTCTAACCATGTCATGTTATGTTACAATCCCTTATCCCTTTAAAACATACCTGGAGCTGTTTTTCATTCAATGATGTTTGATCCTGCAGAGTCTGTCTCTTTGTCAAAGGCTATTCACTGTTTGTTTTTCCGTCTCCACAGTTTTCCCCGATGTTGTTAAATCTGTTTTTTGTAATGTTGCATTGACCTGTATGTATGTGACCATTCCACCAACTCCGTTGTGTGGCCATTAATAAAAGATTCTGATTCTGATGTATTTATCGCCCATTTATCAGACATCCTCTGAACAGTTCAGATCAAAATAATGCTAATTAGCTAACTGTATTTAAAAAACAAACAAAAAACGCACATCTTTCTCTACCCTGTGTGCGCCCTCTGCTGTTCACAATAGCTTCTCCTACAGATATTTGGCTTAAGAACATGTGTCTTCCCATAGTAGTCTCTAAGTATTTAAAAAACTGAATAACTTATTGGACCTTCACGAAGTATTATTGGGCTCGGAATAGTATAGTATAGTAGCTAAAAATATTTACTCAAACAAGAATACTTTGCCTTGAAATGATTTTACTCAAGAGAGATTCAAATGATTACTCATGTAAGAGTAAAAAAAGTACATGGGGAAATACTACTTGATTACAGTGAGTGAGTAACTGAATAACTATTGGAGCGTAAAAGTCGGACTTACAATAGTGACATAAATGTTTTTTTTTCTGAATAAAGTACACGAACTAAAGTACACAAACTACATCCACTCACTCAAAAATATTTACTCACTGTGGAACAAGTAACTCTTTTTTTTTACTCAATGTAAGAGCAGATATTTACCTCAAAAAGTAAATGTAACTGAGTCCTGCCAGCATATATTATATGTATAATACACACACACACCACACACACAACTGTATATAATATATATACAGTATATATATATATATATATTATATTTACCCACTTTACAACCCATCTCTCAAGCAAGTTACAGATATAATCCAGATGACCTATTATCCACTAGGAATACGAATATGTTGCTTATCAGTAAGTTAATATATTTCTAAACTCAGCATTTTTGTACAATTAGCAATCGGGGAAGTTTATGTTTCGTGGGAATGGGACATCAAACCTCAAATTGTTGGTATCTTGAAAGAAATTACACAAAACCAGAGACTTAGAGATAAACATGTTATAATTAGGATCAATAAACTGTAGTGTAAAATACAAATTAGAAAATTAACAGTTCACAATCTAAAAAAATATATTCTAAGCAGATAGTAAAACCCAGCATTTGGAGACAGTACCAAAATGTGCTCTAGCAGCGGCAGACGGACCCATCCAACAGCACTCAACTGTACTGTAGTGCATGTAGACTTTGACTCATAGCTTACATTTACAGTTACGGTCTAAATTATATCATATCATATTTTCTGATGTGAAGCAATGATTACATACGATTTAAAAAGTTCCTACAAAAGGCAGTAGCAGTACCGTTGAATTACCGCGGACGGAAAGTCACCAGAGCAAACAGCAGTAGTAAAATACAGTATTTCAACTGTAGTGAAAGTTTCAAGAGGTGGCTTTTAAGCACCTAATGGACAAATGCAGTGTTTGTTTTGCATTTCAACATATTGCATCAACAGAACATTTTCTACAGTGGCATTTATAGATTATTGCATAAGCCAGTCGGTGAGAAAAAAAGTAAAAAAAACACTGCCTAAGGAAACAAAACTAAAGATTTTTTTTAAAGGAATTTGAAATTTACAAAGGATTTCACAGTAGATAAAAATTTCAGATAAAATTAAATTAGGAAAATTAAAAAAGTCCTATATTTTACAAGTCTCTTAAAAAAATGTCATCTTTCATCAATTTTTTTTTGGTAATTCTTATTCTTCATAATAGAATTTCAAAAGGGTCTACTTCAAGAGAATAAAAAAGAGGCACATTTTGACTGATCATCCTCGTTATTCTACAAGTCCATCAAAGTCCTGTTTAAAGCACTATGGCTGTGGTCACGTGATGTGGATTTGTGCTTTGGTAAAATGGTGAACAGTGGCTGGTCTTTAGGCACAAATCTCCACAAGCAGGCGCTGTATACTACTTTCCACCAGGGGGCGATGTGTGCTGTCAGTCTGAGGTCAGGGTCATTAGTGGTCGTTCAGAGGTTTCCTGGAGAGATATTATGCCCAATGTCAAATCATGTGACTAATCCAACAAGGACAATGTGTTACTTTACCTCCGTTTCATACATCCAAAAGTCCATTACAGTTTATAAATTATTTTCCAATAACCTGTATCAGGAGGAGAGAAGATTAGCCGTTTTGTCAACTACTCTATAAACGTATTTTACTGTGGAATTGCAATCTATAGTAAGGTTACTTCAGAATACAAAAATAGCTCAAAATACTTACATTGGACCCTCCTCCAGTGACTTCTGGATCTCCTGCAGCACTTCTACAATAAAACAACATGAGCGGTTATCACCAAGCAGCTTCTATTGAATCAAACTTTATTTGTACAGTGCATTATCACAGCGACTTCTATAAGTCGGACTTACTCTCATCATTCAGCAGAGCATGCTCCATAACATGTTTCGCCGCACTCTCTAGAAGACAGTAACAGATATTTAGACCCCCTTTTCATTTGTACAAACATTCCAGACAAAAAGAAGACGTCTTGACACTTGAAAAGGCTTTAACATGAATAGAATCCATTAATTACTGATGTGCAGTTAGGGAGAGTTAGAGGCACAAAACTCACCTGAGTCATCTCTTTCTTTCTCAGAGCTCCTGCAAAAACAAAAACATTTACTCAAAAAGATGTGGTATTAAAATGTGTGAAAGTGTTGACCTGATCATACCCGTTAGCTGTAAAAGCGCTGTCGGGCTGTGTGCGTGGATGAAGGGGAGCCTCCACAAGGCAGCGCAGCTCAACCAGAGAGCGAGTGGACAGAGAGAAGCGTTCAAACTCAGACGGAGAAATCAGGTAGAAGCCTGAAATAAAGCTCACTGTTAGACGAGCACACGATTTGAACAGATTTATACAGATCTATGAGAGTTACCTTGGCCGTTCTTGGTGAAGACACATGAAGCAATGCCACTCACGTCCTCTTTGCGGATGCACGGGTAATGCACCTGCATTTTGAGTGATGGCAGTGAGATCACATGAACGTCACCCTGATTGGTCAGGAACATGAGGTCACTCTCGCTGTACTCCTCTGTTCGACTACTGCCGAACCAGGCCACGCCAACCTTGCGGACTCTGGACCCATCCACAGCTGTGAGCTTCAGTTTCATCTTAGCACTAACTTTAGGCAACGTAAAAATCTGAAATAAACAACCCTGCAGATTAGCAACAGCCCCACCGAGTGCCAACAGTTTGAATGGCTGACATTGGTCATTTTTGGGCCTGACCTTGAATTGTTCCTCGGAAACCACAAGCACATGATGTGAGCCGTGCAAGTCCGGAGAGCGGGCCAGGTCATGGGCCACCTCCAGAGGCTCTGGCAGCGGGGCGCCATGTCCGTCCAAAACCACTATCCCAAGCACAGGAGCACGGTGCATCAGCTGGATCTCCTTAGCTGTAGTGAATCATACAGAGCGTCATAAACCAGGAGACCACAGTTTAAAGACATGAGTGAAAGTCCTCTCACCTGGCTGCACCGTGACCGGCTCCTCTGCTCGGTGCTCCACCGCAGGAAGACGCAGCATGTACGCAAACACGCAGCCTCCGTTAGTCCCCGCCCACAACGAGGGAGTGCAGTGTGAACCTGGGGAGGACAAACTGAATGTTATGCATACTCAGTAAACAATATTAGCACATTTTATTTTATATTAGAACTTACTGTCTGAAAGGAAGGTGTCTGCAAAGTAGAGTGTTCGGACCAGGCCTGTGAAAGAGTCGTCTGAAGACCGAGCCTCAATCTTCCTCTGAACAGGGGCCAGCTCCATCTCTGTTAGCTCTGCCTCCAGACGAGCATTGGCTTCCTGCAACTGAAAAACACAAGCACTTAACTCTCATTCTACAGACAATCTGAGCACTATTAGAAATGGTGTAGGGTGTTAAAAAGAAACTTGTCAAAATGTTTAAATTCAGCAGATTTAATGCTTACTTTAGCAGCATTGTTGACATGATGCTTGCGTAGAGACACTCGGCTGCGACGGATTCTTCTGAAGGACTGACGAAGGGACTTTTTTATACTCTTCACTCTGGACAGTGGTCCCTCCAAGGCGAGCTGATCACTTGGGTTTAAGGTGCACCTGAAGCAGGTGGAAATTAGCACAAGTGCTACAACCTGGTACAATGCATCTCTCCTTTCTGAGGTTAATGTATATTGTACACTGACCCTGTTCAAATAAATAAATAAACTAAAAAAAACTAAGCAGCATCCAAGTGATTTGCTGATCAGTATTAAATAACTTATTTATGTTTCATTCTAATCCGAGATATGAAGTTATTGACTGAAATACGGTTCACACCACAGTACGCTGTCTTGATAATGATATATATATTATATATATATATGAAATGCTTGAAATACCCTGTATATACTGTATAGTGATGTACTTACTTGACAAAAACACTGCTCTTTTGCTGATAATCAAATAATCCAAATCCGTGGCTGGTGCCAAACGCGACGAGCTTCCATTCTGAGTGAAGGTTGAGGGCAGTGACGACGGCAGGAGGCTGACACTGGACCAGAGCAAACGGTTGAAAACCGGGAGGAAACAGCACCGGCTCCTCGCGAACATCCAGCCGAGTGTGACCCTGAGGAAACGCAAGCAGTCAGCAACATGTCTAAAGGGAATTATATGCAGAGCTATAGATGGAACGCAGCTAGAACATGTCTCAACTTTGGTTTAAAAACTTCAACTGCTCCAAACTCAGGTCTGTACAATACAAAGTTTCAATTATGTGCTGCCCTTGATTGGAAAAAGTCATGTGGGCTCAGTACCTTCCATCGAAATCCCTCCTGGCCCTGGAGCAAATCCACAACTTTGGCCTCGACACTCTGCTCCGCCACTTCATCATTTAGCTCCATCACCAGGATCTGAGACACATCACACTCGTAAAAAACACTACATTTTCTCGTTTGTCTTGAAACAGCATTGTTATCGAGTAAGCTGATCACCTGCCCTGCTGTGCCGGCCACAATCAGATAGCCGCTGTATTTACACAAATGAATCTTTTGGATTCCCAGCCGAGGATCGTCGCTGTATGGGTCAAAGCAGCCCACCTGGGGAAGAAACATCATTGTGAAGTCACGTGTATTTACTAACAATGTAAAGCCTTATTGCAGAACATTTCAAGATGTATATTGCAGTGTCAAGAACAACTACAACGATGTAAAACTAAAGTCGGAAACCAAATGTGCTCCTAATGCTCAGCTAGAAATAGACCACGCTAATTTTCCAGTGGATTAACAAAATCAGCTTTTGGGAGAGGACTAAATCATACCTCAAGTTTAACTCCCTGTGTCAAAGAAAGCTACAACATCTCCATGGAGATGAGCTGGGGATGTCCCGTTCCCAGCAAAGTAACAAGTCAAGTCTGGGGAGAGGCGAGCTCACTCACAGTAAAAGTACAGGTTTTGAGGCATTTTCATTCGTAAAAAAACACCCGTAATGATTCAAAACGATTGCATATAATAGTGTTTGCTGAATGAAATGTTAAACAATGTGGCTTTCCTACATTTAGCCTCACCTTCCTGAACGGCGGCCACTCTCCTTCGCTGCTTTGGTTCATGTTGTCGTTGGGGTCTGTATCCGTTTCAAATGCTATGGCGGTACTCATCTTATACAGTGGGTAGAGGCAGACCCCCGAGGCGTCCCAGAACCGCACTGTCCCATCTTCGTGCCTGTAAACAAATGCAAAGTAAGAGCAGAGGAAGTGGAGCAGTCTCTTTTGAACGAGTCGAGGAGGGGGGGAGGAGCTGTGTACTGACCCTGTGAGAAGCAGGTCTCTCTGAGGGGGTCCGCGGCCTGGCTTTGACCTCCAGTTATCGGCCAAGGCTGGGAGAGGTAAATACAATGCAATTACACTGGAACCACCAAAAGCACGTAAGATGGTGAATACTGAAAAACAAGTCTGAAAGCTTCACACAATAGTTCAGTGAGGTTTTAAAAGCAAATTTGTGACGTAGGAGGGGATTTTGTTTTTGTTCAGCTCTAACGTAGACATATTAAGTATAACCAGGACTTTGATACTACCATTGACTATTTATCTTCAATCTAGTTTGGGATATATTCAGAAATCCGTAGCCTGTTCACTGCATTTCCCCCCTTAGCAGTTAGTCACGAAGTTAATTATGAATAATCAAGTAAGTTCCACTTTCATTTATTCATTTGAGATGCTTTGACATGATTTCAAGCAAAGTCTAAAATCCTCACCAATGAATGCAGAGTCATTTTTAGTTTTTATTCTATCGCGTATAAATGTAGTTTTTGAGCTAAATGTTAAATCATTCATATAAGATCAAGTTTTATGATTTAGTGGGGGTTAATAATGGAAAGACTACATAAATAAGATGCCGTATAATACACAGAAGGTTCAATGTCAGGGTTTATACAGGCAGAGGCGAGTCCAATTTAATGCCCAGATATTATACTTTAATGCCACAAATGCTTGAAGATTTGCAAACATTTCATCAAACCGAAGAAAGAGAATTGGACAAACTGGCAACTTTTGAGCGAAAATTGTGGTCAATTTCAGACAAAACTGCAAACTGACCATAATTTTGGTATTTTCGATCAACTTATACAATAAAACATGTTGGGCAATGTCATAATTATCCAATAAATTTAGATTCATGACCAGTTTGAATGTAATGCTTTATAATGACATTTAAGGCCATGATTTTTAATGCTTTGCCTCACAGAAACCCTGAATGTGCTGTGGAGCTATGCAACTCCAGGAGAGAGCTTTATTGTAGTAACATTATATGAGCTCTAAAATGGCCCCAGTCTGTATTAAGTGTCAAACATTGTATTATATTCTTTTATGAAGTTTTCTAAATTATAATTGATATTCTACGCAAACAAATTGGACACATTGACAGTAAACATGACTCCCATTCTTCAAACCTTTTTGGAGTAGTGCGTGTGCTGCAGCTCCCCGGCCGCGCTGATCCTCTCCCACAGCTTGAACGGGATGGCGGAGACATGGTGGGAGCATGTGATGGCCGAGCTGTGCAGTGGGACGAGGTACGGGGTCTGTATCACGGGCCAGCCCTCGGTCAGCAGGTCGATAACCACCAGCTCCTCCTCCACCAGAACCACCAACGCACTGGGGTTACCTGGATGTGCGCACGCAACAAGGGCTTTCAGTCAGGTTTGAAGAAGAAAATAAGATCTGATAACCTTTTCTATCCACTGTCTATAAATACATGGATAGATACATATTTAAGACTAAATTTGAAGCAAACAAGAACTAAACTAGGGAAGAGAAAAAATAAAATAAATCATGGTTTAAGTAGAAACAACAAAGAAACTTCTGGTCTGGCTACACTGAAACCAACAGTAGCCAGACCTGTTAAGTCACTGTATTGGCAGCCCAGTGAAGTCAGGCCAAGCAATTGATTTACAAGTTAATACAGTATGTAAAGCGGGTGGAGGAGGGAGAGAAACTTGGCCACGGGGGTGTACGTTACGCCATTGAATATTTGCAGGGCTCCACATGACATTACAGCCTTCTAAAGGCTTATAATGTTAAATTCAGAAAAGGGGCAAGTCAAACACATATTATAATTTATTATTATAGTCTTAATTTAGAGAAAATTATCTATCCTTTTGCTAATTGCATTTATACATTAGGGCAGTAATATATATATATTTATATATATATATATATATATATATATATATATGATACTGGAAAAACTTGCAATATGAGATACGGGTGTGCAAAATTGCAATAATAGTATTATTGTGGCATTTGTTTAAACCGTTTCAACATGATATGATCCATTCAATTAAAACACAAATCATACGTAATTTGTTTTTCAGCAAATTGTCAAAACAAGACGCTAAATCAGCATCAAAACGAGACTAGAATAGGACTAAAGAAAATTAGAACTAAAACTGAACTTTGGCACATGTATAAGTTTCATGTATTCCTTGATTGGATGTGGAATAAGTGGTGGGTTTGTGTGGGTAATTGTGCATCCTGTGTTTTTATGTTGATTTAAGTTTGTATGCTATGAATACAATAATGGATATCACTATATTTTACACTACCTTGATACATTGTACCTAACTAAATTTAGTACAATGTAACGTGCTCTTTAACAATTTGTAATAACTTGTTCCTATAGATTAAATACACAATGGAATAATTTGTATTAGTAATTAGTACATTATGTAGGTACATAATGTAATAGGACACAAGACCCTTAGGGTTAATGTTAGAGTTATGTCTTATTACATTATGTACCTACAAACTACAAATACATATTAATCCATTGTGTATCTAACCCATTAGGTACAAGTTGTTACACATTGTTTCAGAGCACATTACATTGTACTAAATTTAGTTAGGTACAATGTATCAAGGGTACTGTAAAATAAAGTGTTACCTAATAATGTTTTTTAATAATGTAAAGCGAGATCATGAAGCTAATCCCAGGTTGCTCCAGCACCATAGAAGGATGGGTCAAACGCAAAGAACGAATTACCCTACGGAGGATAGATAAAGTTATACCGTAACATTAAAATCATTATTTGTAAATTTTTATGTTTTATGAGAATATCTGTACCAGTTGAAACCCAGCAGTAGATTTGTTGTTTAAATGTATTTATACTGTGAATATAATTGTTGAGGCTTTAAATTCCTTTACTTGTATTACAAATTGTGTATTGTGTGATTGACAGAAGTAGCTTTTCTCCTTGCCTGTGTTTTGTGGTCCATCTGTGATCATGAAGAAGTCTATAATCCTTGACGTGAAGTCCAAAGCCACGTGTGTTTTACTGTGAATTACTGTGATGCAGTGCCTGTCCCCATAGCTGGCCCTGGGCATCCCTCCACTGAACACCAGGAAGGGGGGCCTAGAATACAGAATCAGGAGGAGTTCAACAACTGCAATTGCTCTGGAGTACAGAGACATACAAAACAAAAACAAAAAAACATACCCATCTTCTGTGGGCAGCTGCATTATTTTAGTTATTGCCTTGCAGGGGAAATGTCCTGTTGACACAAAGATCATCAGAGGGAAGAAATACTTGGCACGTACAAAATACAAAAGCAGCACGAGTTGGTTCTGACCATAGGGAATGTCGGACTTCTCTTCGCCCTCGCCGTTTTCCTCACTGTCGCCAACGGTCCACCGGCAGTAGCTTCCATCACTGTGTGAGCTCAAGATGGCTGCTCCGTCCTCTGTCCACCACACACTTTCTAGTGGCTGTTGAGACCAAAATCAAACCAAAATCAAACAGTTTCCCAGTGATTACTACCTTTTTATTTGACATGAATAGAAATTGATAGATTGGTAATTACCAGATGCAATTTTCGACGTTTTGTAAACCTAAAATATATATTGACACGTGTCCATAGGTGTAATGTTATGAATAAAACCTGCCATCCCTGTAGTTTTGACCTCCACAAACATTCATCCATTTAATTTAATATTTCAGTCTTTTCTAAAATGTTAAAGCTTCTAGATGTGCTCTAAATGTGCACTGAGAACTGAATGCTGATTTTACATAATCTCTAATCACAATGCTTGTCAAGGGCGTGGCAGGCAGTAGGTCACCTGTGTGGCGGGGATGTGCTGAATCGCCTGTTTCTTTTCCAGGTCCCACACCACCATCAGGCCGCGCCCGTAACCGATCACCACCTGGTTGGAGTTGACTGGGTTCTCCTGTAAAGCCTCCACGTGCTCCAGGTTTCTCCGGCCAATGTAGTCTTCTGGGACGCTTGAAGTCACAAGATTAATAAGAGACTATCAACTAGGGCGACAAGATTCACAGCTGCATCGAAGTAGCAATATGAATGGCTGGAATTATTTGCCAGTCTTTATTTCTGTAATTCATGCTTAATGACTATGACTCACCTGCTGAGCACCTGATCCAAGCTGATGTTTCGCTCCTCTAGCTCTCTGAACCCTGGGACCTCCACGACAAATACATGCCCCCCCTCCGTCCCCAGCAGCAGCAGCTCCCCAGACGAGTGCGGCAGGACAGCAGTCACTCTGGTTACATGTGGGAGAGCTCTGAAGACAAAACCAGTCATCCACCATTAATGAGCATTGTTTTTGCTCATTCCTTAATATGTCTAAACTACCCAATAATTAAGAAGTGTGCCTTGAAACCAACCTACATTTACTACAGACTGGTACGTAGAAGAATAGGTGTACAGTGAAGCAATTTACCACAGACCAATTAAACAATTTCTAATTTCGGCATTTATATCGACAACAAAGTGACAGATATATTTTTACCCAGGTGGTCCGGTCAGAGTGAAGCGGCCAATCTCTAGAAGTTCTGAAAGCCCTTTATGTGCCCGTAAAGTCCACATGTGCAAACTATTGTCGTCCAGCAGTGTCACCAGTTCAACCTGCGCACAAACCATTGTTCAAATCACAATACAAAACAACAACAAAAGGCAAGGACGAAGTCTGCAGTGGAGGTTTCGTACCTGGTGTGGGAGAAAGTGCACTTGGGTCACTGCAGCATTTTCGTCATGTAAACCCATGAACTCGACTCCAGGGGCTCCAAACCTGAACACTGCATAAGGACTTAACAACATGTGGGGAATGGTGACGACTTTTAAAAATCAAGGTGATTGTCTGAAGTCACAAATGATTCAGAGACTAACAATAAATGTTAGATACAGACAGAAAAAGACATTGATTGTACAAAGAGGATACAGTTTGATGGCTCCTGATCGGGTGCCGATGGCCAGCAGGTCGAGGGACGGGCTGTAGCCCAGAGCGCTGGGCTGATGAGGAAACCCATGCTCCACTGTCTGCACAGATAGAGAGCACATTTACACATGATCTAAAGCAGTAATTCTTCAAGTGTGAAAGCTGATGCGCCATCGCCCCTAGTGGTACGCGAACCCCTTTTTTCCCCCGACCCCTCCACAGCGCCAGCGCACGTCGCACAGGGAGTTGGGCAGTTTTGGCCAACTCTTATCATTTGATCAAACTTAAAGAATAATCAGCATAGTGTGACCAGGGCGTCTTTCCTTTTTAAGGGACAGAGCTGGAAGTGTTATGGATGCACATGGATGAGCGTGGCACTTCTCACAACCGAATCAGAACCGTGCGTAAACTTTCCTCATCCTGTTTGTCAATATGTAGCTATTGTAAAACGCGCAGGATTTCACACATGGCTGGGGGCATTAGCGCACAGGATGCGCGGGTTGCGTGTTCCCCCGCAGTCTCCGCAGCCATGCCCAGCCGCGGATCGGGTCATAAATTCTCCTCTGATTGCGGGTCCGGTTGTGGCGGCTCGAACAATCCCGGCCTGCTGCCGCGCGCTGCCGTACGCGCGTCCACTGTATGCAGCCATAACTCATTCTATCATCTTTACAGCAGGTGTTTGACGTCAATATGCGGCGGACTTTCATAGAATAAGCAGCGTTTTGTTGCTTGTGATCCAGAGAACCCTTTTGTGGAGCCAAATGTCTCCTATTTTCCACGGCATGTGCGTTACCTAACATCCAAAGCTTGCAGTGTCTGCTCTCAAAGCGCTCATGCCCTTGCCAATACTGTATAACTGTGAACTTGGGTTTTCCACTGAAATTCTCCTCTTTGGGGTCAAACATTCAGAAAGTGATGTGTGATAAGCAGCACCACTCGTCTCAACATGTTGAGTTTTTGATGGAAATCTCAAAATGTAAAATCAACAGATATTAGTTTTGTAATGTATAGTTTTTGTTTCATGTGTAAATCCCAGTAGTTTCAGTGATATTGGACATTAAGGGGAACATTTTTTCCCAGGCATTTTTCAGCATTTTATTATTACCATAGTTACAACCATAGACTTCCTATACCCGCCACCTCAGTTTAAACTACTGTCTCTTTAGAATGACATTAGGTGGGACCTATAGGCTGTTACAGCTGTTTCTCCCCACATGTTTGTTGTTCATATTAGGCTGCAGCGCATTTCACATTTACTTTTTCAAAATGAAATGAAATTCATATAAGAATTTACATAAGAATTGCATTTGTCTTTGAATAATTAGTTTTTGACTTGAAACAGTTGCATATTAAACATACATTTAGCTTATCCTTCCTATTTTCTTGTTTTTTGGGGGGCGTGTTGGAGTGGGATTCTGTTAGGTGGTCCTCAGAAAAAATTAGAAGATAAAGTGGTCCTTGGGCTGAAAAAGTTTGAGAAACACTGATCTAAAGCTACATTTTCAGGAAATTCTGTTACTACTAGAGCTTCATGTTGATAAATGAGAATATAACTTGCCTTATTGAACTGAAAAAGCTCCTGCTTAAGCCGATCTCTATGGGACTCATGGCCGTGGCGTCTGAACCTCTTCATGCTCTCAGTGAGGAGACTTCCGGCCCGCCGCAGGCCCACTGCCCACCTGCCCAACACACAACAACAGATACATACGGAAGTGTGTCAAGCTCAAGTTAAATCAGGATAGCGAATGCAGAACCAAAACACACAGGCCATTGGCTCTCAGTATCTAAAATGATGAAGTGGTTAGTATTTAAATATCATTTGTGTATTAGCAATAGCATAGTATAATGCCTCACTAATACTGTAACGAACCGGAAAGTAAAAACAATTCTCCTCTTGGACTTGGGAAAATATCAACAGTGTAAAGTCTACAGTGTAAAGTCATGTCATGTAAAGTCATGTTTGAGGAATATTACAGTAAAATTGCAGGTTATTGTAATTACTATCAATTTCCACAACTATAGAAATCCCCATGGATTACCATTAATATTCCTGGGAAATTTTCATCATGTTACAAGGAAAGACCTGAGGCCTTGGGTTAATGACAAACTGTGTGTCATGACTGTTCCTGTTCTGCGCAGTAGACTCAGTCAACAGAGCAGTTAGTGCAGTTAAAGTCCTTATCTGACAGAGGCTCAACACTACAGGGCAATGTCCTTTCCTTCTAAAATTAACAGAGATCTGTGGCACTCTCCGTGAGGTCATCAAATTCCCAGCATATCCACAAGTTACATGAAGGAAAAATGTGAATAAACATGTCCAGACACGGTAAAGAAGGCAGTTCAACAGGCAGCACTACATTACAGCTGTCTCTCAGCTACTTAGTACATACAACCGGGTCTCAATGAGTGGTCAGGAAATGCCTGGCATCCAAGGTATTCTACAAATGGGCTTATGAAATCTGCAGAACAAGAGCAAGTAAGAGCCTCCAGTAGCTGTGTCACAATAAAACTAATTTAAAGCACGCAGACTGATGCAAGGTATAAAACAAACCTCAATTTTCACAATGTAAGACACTGCACAGGGTTTTCACACAACATGCCCCTGTGTCCCTATTACTAGTTGTTCCTAAAGATTGTAGCATTTATCGTTTAGTAATGAGGCCGCTTTCCAGAACTTTGAGGTATTTTTCCAATGTAATATGATGTTCTCAAATCAGTATCCGTGTTAAATGTCTGGATTACCCTGTACATTATCAGGCCGAGAACAGTTACATGGTTAAAAACAGTTATATTTTCAATGAATTGCATTAAGACTGAGAGTCAACAAGAAGAGGACATTCAAGACATAAAATTAAATAGAGTCTTCCTCTCACCTTTGCTGTGTTGAATTTGGAAATAAAAAAAATACTGCTGCTGCTATGCTGCTTATTAACATAATACAGTAAATTGTAAGAGCTCAACGGGTTATGGGTCTTGGCATGACCTAAGAGACGCAGTTGTTAGCGTTCAATAAGGAGGACAATAAAACAGAACTGAAGTAAGTTTCTTCTTCAAAAATAATTCCTACAATCTTTGCCACTGAACCAGATATGGACAAAAACACAGATCAGAGCGAAAATGTTTATTCCCCATGAAATCCCATCACTCCCAAAACATTCCCACATAAATTGGATCACTACATATGACATTGTGACATCCTTTTTCCCCACCCCCAGTGGAAAGAAATTACAGACACTGACTCAACCTGAAAACAGGTACCTGCTCTGAGAAAGGGAAGTCTTCGTAATGGACTCATCATTAGTAGGATTTAAAAGGGGAATTTACACAGTTCACACATAAACAACTGTCCACACAAATCCAAAAACACTATGCAAACGATATAGAGCAGGCAAGAGCAACGGTGTGTATTCTCTGCCTTCATTTTTGTATGTTACTGCATTTAACAGAGCAAAACAGTGACTTAAAGCTGCATTATGCAACTTTTTATGTGGAAAAAAAAGTTGAGATTTGTGCGCATTTGACCTTGTAGTGACCCAGCGGCTGTATGAATGGTTAGCATGACGCCTTTACTTTCGATCACGGTGGTCTCTACAATGCTTCAGGATCACTTGTTTTGAAGGTTTTCTGGTGAGAGGGCCCATCAGCAGTGAAAACCTTCCAAACAATTGATCATGGAGCGTCCAAGAGACCACTGTGGGGCACTACAAGGTCAAATACGCACCAATATCAACTTTTCTTTTCCACATAAAAAGTTGCATAATGTACCTTTAATCTTTCATCACATTTACCTGCTGTGCCACAGAGCCAGAGCAAATATGAAGATTGTATCATTGTACCTGCCATGAACTGGGATATCTCCTCCTTGCTCTAATATAAAAGCACCATGTTTTTCCCCCCGGAGGATTTTACAGGGGCGGTGTCTGTTTACGTTGTTACAAATGACGGCATAGAGGTAACTGCACACCTTATCACCAAGCAGCCAAATGCAGAATAGAAAATGCTCTGAAATTATGAGTAGTACCTTCCAGTCTGTAAGAGAAAAGCATCCTTGCTAGAATAGCCTCAACCCAATGGCACAGTAGAAGATCTTAAAAACTGGAGCTCGGTGTGAAAAAAGAGCCCATTATGACAACAACAGGTGCTGCTGCTATAACAAACTAAAGGACATTATATCGCATGGTGAGAGTTGGATCACATTGTTCGTGAAAGGTCTGAGAGATATGATTTGTTTCATTTTTTGGGGATTGTCATTATGATAAAAAGATACAGTTTGAGCATTATATAGCAAATTACAAGAAAAGGAATAGGCAGGTTTAATTGTATACACCTACTATACTTTTTGTATACAGGAAGAGAGAATAGTTTGGCTAACAGGATACATATTAGGCTATAATACACCTTAAAAAATGACTACAATCAGTAACACACAATTAAAATTAAGTAGATCTTTACTTAAGTGTTGCATTCAATATCTTTGAATGGGAAACAAGCTAAATACTAAGTTGATTTTCAGTATAGTTTTGCCTTAAAGTGAAGCTTTTTTTAAATTTTTTATATCATTATCTGTAAATATTAAGTTGGTTTTCTCTTTCTTTTTAAGTTAGACTAAAGCAGCTAATTGGATTAAAATCTAATTATTATCCAAGTTAAATTTGACTTTAAAACAATAAAAGATAAGCTCAATATACTTCATTTAACTGACGTAACCTTTTAAATGGGTTCAACAAAACCTTTTTTCAGTTCATTTTATATCTGAAAGCATCTATAGTATAGAGGAGAATGGTTATGTTAAATCTCTAGGTGCAACCAGGATATGACAGAAGGGATGACTGTCGCATTGGACAAAACAAATATTTACAAAGCATAAAGTAAAATGGACTACCATTAAAAAGACGTCTAGAAGGAGTTTTGTGAGGCAATGACGGTATTCCTCAAAAGGTCAACATGACATTGAGTTGCCTTGTGTACGAAATGCGAGTTATAAATAAAGTTGCCTTGGTAATGCACTAACTTCAAGTATGATAATCTGCACAAAACAACACAGTCTTGAAGCAAATTGCAAACACAACCCCTGCTGAGAAGAAAAGACTGAAAAGACAGTGAGCTGTAGAGTTTCACTCACTCAGTGCCTTTATACACTGCTCTGTCAATCAGCTCCATCATTCGGTGTTGGCCTGGAGCCAGACAGTACTGCTCCACAACCTGAGAAAAATATTTGAACCATCCTTGCGTGGACTTCGACTGGAGCGCCAACGCTAAACTTTAACCACAGCAACGTATGGTAGAAAATTTTGAATTAAGCTATTCATTTACATTTTTTACTAACAGATAAAATGGAAATATGTCTTCAACATTTCTACTTATATTTGTTATAGTTGTTGGGAACTTGGGAACAACCTCTCCACCTGCAGATGTCCACAGGGAGGAGGGACTGTTTTGCCTCCATTTCAGGTAGAAGCAGGTGCAACAGAACAAGTCTGAGAACAAAGCCTGTTTGTTTAGTGCACAGTGCTTGTGTGTGTGTGTGGGGGGGGTCTACTTTATCAACCGGGTTGAAATAAAGACAACTGTCTGAATTTACATGGCGTGGTCCAGGAACGATCTACCTGCCACTTTTTGAGCCTCAAACTTGTCAGCAGAGGTTAGATTAAAGCACCACACCATTTGTATTCATCTTCAAATGTTATAATTCATCTTACTTGGTTGACTGCTGCACTACGAGTCGGTTGCTTTAATACCAGTATCATGTTAAATTACATTCAAAAGAACCCAAACCAGCAATGTTTCACTCTTTCTCAGTTTCTTGGATGTAAACAATACTGCCCCCAACAAAGACATGACTCAAAGGCCTTATCATACCTGCCTGCCAGGAGGACACACCTTTCTGCGGTTACTCTTCCGTCATTACACAACAATGCACTGAATCTGCTGCTCTAGTAACACAGCCTCGTGTGCAAATTAAGTTTCAACACTGACTGGCGAAGAATTAACATACATTTCTGTTTGTAGAAGCAAAAGAGCTCAATCGAAACTGTTCAAATAGCTAGGTAAGTGCAATCACTCACATGAGTCACTGGTGAGCCTACAGCAGTGACACATGAGATTAGGGTCTAATAACCCAGCAATGCAACTGCCCATGTGTTCAAGACGTTCTTGCAAAGGAACATTGAAGAACTGTTGTCATCCAAAGACAAGATATCAGGACTCCACTGTCTGTGTGGGGCTAGCCCAGGTTACGAAAAGTAGAGCAAATATCTGAGCAAAACCTGTGGCCTTTTACTCCTGCACTAGTACAATCAAGTTGGTGAATCTGTTTAAGGAATAAAGACACAATGACATATAAAAGGTAGCAAGCTAGCCAACGTCAATGAACAAGAGCTCGGCGTACTTTTAGAGCACTACACTCTTGAAAACAGGTGGCTGAACTTCTGACCAGCTGCACTCAGACAGATTGGGCCTGAGTGCGAGTCTGTACCCACCTGATTCAGAGCCGTGTCTCCGCCGAAGTCCACAGCTCCTCCAGCCGCTGAACAGGTTTGTCCCTACAGTCCCAAAGCTGTGCGCTCACTTCACTCCAAAGTGCTTTGCTCTCATCCACAACGTCAACCGCGAAGAGGCTCAAATCCCTGACTCTTTAAGGCACATACAGTGAGGTAGTTATAATTCCTTAATATCTTATAAGTCTTTCTTCTCGCTCTGGTACTGTAGGGATAGCCACAGTGTTTCCTGCTAAGCTAAACTTCTCTCCAAACTCCTCCCACATGCTGCATTCAAGCGCACCTCGGGAGCTCCAAGCTTCCGGTTCCGTCCTCATAAACGATAGAATTACTAGATAATAAGAGATAATAAGAGTGTCTAAAATATCCGCACTATAACATACAATCTATAGCACACAGGGACCTGTCTGGGAAAACAATTGATATGTTTCTTTAGAGAACCAGGGTTTGGTACAGTGGAGCTAGTATGGATGGGTGTGATCTTGAGCAGTAATCCTGTTTAATGCAGTAAATGTGGACAGTCATAGTTGAATTCTCTTTTAAATCAAATCAAACTTTATTTATAAAGTTTATTCCCTATACAAAATGCAGAACAAAGATATTGACATATTAAAATAATTCCCTCTGGATACACTTTGCAAACTCCTGCCATGGCCCTACCTCCGCAGCTACTGTTCAGACAAAATTAAAGGGTACAAAATCTCAAAAAGGAAATAAGAATAACACCTTCATTGAAATCACAGTTAACAGGATTATATAAAAATATGATTCTTACAAAAAATTAACATTTAACAGTTCCCAGAATTTTAGGCCCTAGATTAGAACATAGATTTGCATGATACATGTCATTAATTTGTTTAATGGTTGCCTTCATATTTTGGTGGACTCAAGTATGTTAAATCAGAACCTTGGCTTGTGCGGATCATGAGCTGAGACTTAGGACTCGAGCTCCCTCCGATGGGGTTGTTACATAGAACGTGGCGTTTCCACTGTATTGCTCCTGATGACCAAAAAAAACAGGTTTCAATATGAGAAAAATCACAACCTAAATAAACTTATAATACTTTTGCTACAAAAGGATAATAATTCAGCATTTTACACTTAAGCATGCAGTAGACATTGTTTGGATAACAGAAGATGCTTATCCTGATATCCGGGAAATGTTTGTTTGTTTTGAAACAAGTTGCCGGCAACATAAACCCGCCTTGACATTTATTTTCTGTGTAAGAGCAGAAAATAAACTGTTATAAGGACCGTAACCAATATGTTCTTTTTACCTGAATGTGTCGTATAGTCCTGTCAACAGCATCAGCCTGGAGCAGGGTCACTGTGCATCCCCCGAAGCCCCTCCCGTCATTCTGCTGCCAAATACCCCGTCAACCTCCAGAGCAGCAGACACAAGCTCATCCAACTCTGGGCAGCTCACTTCGTACAGATCCCTGACAATAAACAATATGTAATAACTATACAGTGAACTTTTTGTTTCTCTATCTGGAAAGGCTGCCAGTAGATAAAGAACGAGGTCTCCATGAACACATCAGAACAAACAATCAAATTGCAATCTCAAATTTGGTTTATCTCAAACATTGTCATGGGACTTTTGATTGTCAGGTCTGCCAATCAATTCTGTGGCACCTGGTTTGGAGTTTAGAGGCGTTCAATTGTAGATTTTTGTTTTGAGCTGATGTTTGGTCTGGACGTGTCTGTGTTCATGAATCACAATTGTAAAACTAAACTTCATTATTTTTGTAATATTTTGTTTTTGTGTCAGCCTCATAGTATACTTGCTTTGTCACTCTTTAAAGGGGGGTATTATGTAAAATCGATATCATGTTATTATGTCATTCCTCATTAAACACATGCCTGGAGTGTTGCCTTGGCTCATTCACATATTTTTGAGTAATCAGTAAAAACTTAGACGGCAGCCATTTTAGGTGTAGCTATGCCTCAGTCCTCCTAGGAACGCCCCCACCTCCTGGAGACGCCTCTGGACCTTTTGTCACCAGCCAAGCCACCAACCACTGCTCCTCAGCTCAGCAGAGCCCCTCCCCGCACAGTGTTGTTGTTTAATGCCACAGCAGTGTGCTGAAGGGGGCGTGTCGGAAAGCTTCTTAAAGAGACAGAGGCCTATTTCAAGACTTTCAGTACAGCCATTTTGAGAGAGCAATTTTATTCAAGGCAGTTATTTTAATTTACTGCATATACAGACCAACAGAAGGTTACGTCATCATTGTAGTATGCTATAGACTGGTGCTATGTGATTGAAAAAAGCATAATCCCCCCTTTAACATTTTAAATATCAAACAAGAGGGGTTGTAACAAGTCTTCTGATTGGCTGAGGACATAACCAGTGATACTCAAAGACGCAGCAGTGCAGCAGTAGAATCAATAGAAAAACACACGCTAATCCAAAAGCAGGTGAGGTGTATGCTGGATCCAAAAGTGAACCAATCGAGAAAAAAAAATGTGAAGAAGGATCCACACAGCAACTGGAGCTCCCAAAAAGTTATATTTTTACTTAAATTAATTTAGTTTATGCCATATAGAGAGTAGAATGAAACAAAATCCCAAATTTGACAAAATAAATCATGATCAGTGTGAGGGGGAATAAAAAGTAAAAAACAAATGTCCATATCGCCCAGCTGCTGTTTCAATGTGACTGCTATGACATGATTAGGGAAGAAATAATTATGACGATAACAGTTCCCAATTAAAACCATAAGAATCTTTTGTGTTTGTAAAAAGTAGGACAAGGCTGCCTTTTAAAACTCCACTGGTGGGTCAACTGCAATTTTAGACTTCATTCATTTGAATTGGAGATTAATTTCATTTGTGCTTTAGTAATGCTTAGTAATACATTGTTTTTGTAGCTTAGACATGATTTAAGCGAAGTAAAATACATAATTGAGTCCACTTTTGGTCTATTTTGTTCCATTTTAGACCCGGTTTATCTTGATCTTGGCCTGGCGGTACTTGGAAAGTCAATATGTTATGGAGGTGGTACTTGGTGTGAAAGGTTTGAGAAACACTAGTCTAAACCATATACAGTCTTAAACAAAAATGCTATTATATATCAAACATTTTCTGATTTTGCAAATGTGGAAAATTTACCTGAGAGAGTTGTGGCTTTCTACCATTAGTTTGCCAACTTCTTTGTATTCAGCCCTTTTCAAGGCTTCCGCTGCTTGTTCTGTTCTTTGTATCTCCTCAATCACATGCCATGCTCGTTTGTAAGCAACTTCATCCAGTCTGCCTTTTGCGTCTGAGGGAGATGACAAAATAATATTAAAAATTATAAAAGTGGAATATACAGAATATATTATAAACTATGTGCATTGTCCCAGTGGAAAGTGGGATATTGACACATATAAAAGAGGAAGATGCTGGTGACTTGTAGAAGACTGTGTAGGATTGAGAAAATGACTTATGTGTTCATGATGCGAGTGGAAGCTAGAAGCTTATCAAGTTATATTTGATCATTTAAAGTTAATTACTATGTATCATAAGAAATATACAAGATACACAACCCAAGTAAATGTTGTACACTGTATCTCTGTCTGAATCATTGCAATACAGTGGGGGAAAAAGTATTTGGCCAAAATCCAATAGAAAGTCTATGGGGAACTGACCAAATACTTTTTTTCCCCACTGTATGTGTATACCTTCCAGCTCCTTCATAGTAGCTTCTCTGAGGCTGTTTTTTCCGAGGATGGCAGCAGCCTGCTCACACTGCCTTCGTCTGGTGGGATACTCACTGCCTGTCAGTGAGTGCTTTACATTGGAATTGGTGATTAAAATGACGAGGTTTTTATCTAACAAAGGCACAGGTTTAGCCTCCAGGGACCTGAAAAAGTAAATGTACTTTGAGCTCTTGCTAAATGTCAATGTTTCTGATTCACTCTCCTATACTACCTGCAGTCAATGAGCAGAGCATGGCCTTTTTCACCAAGAACAGCAACAAACTGGTCCATAATGCCACAGGGTACTCCAGCATGAGAGTGCTCTGCCTGCTGACAAGCCACAGCCTTAGACACTTTAACGCCGTCATCTGCAAATGTGCACAAAACTGCTTGTAAAACATTCCTCAAATCAAACCAATTAGGCGTCATAAATTCCTTGAGCTTTCACAATTTTATGATGCTAGTGTCTAGTATAGATACTTGAACTGTTTCTTTCACACAGTGACATCTGCAGGATTTTGAAAGGGCTGTTGGACTGTCGAATAGTTCACCATGTTATTAGTTGAGTTGTCATGCCATCGGCCTAAGGAAAAGGCCTAATATTTCAAGTACTTGAAATATTAGGCATTGTGGGTTACACCTACTGTCATCTCACCAGTCGTTCATGAGTGAACCAGAACTGTATTTGTATGTGCATAAAACATGTATGTGTGCAAAACACTTATTAAATATGTGGCCACGGGTTGCAAAGAGGCGGACAATTCCCAATACATTTCAGGAAATAATTTCCGTTATGGTACAACCCTTCTCAAGAGAGATACTACTATATGTAGCTCCTCATAAAACCTTTTGAGCACAATGTAAGATAAACATAAACGTTTTGCCACAAAACAAAAATTACTTTGATGTTTAACATTAGATTTTTGTTCACAACTTTGGATATTGGGTGTATGTTTTCTGATGCCTTAAAATTATGAAGTATGTATGAATTGAAGTGTACAGTTTCGCCTCTCACCCGGCTTAATCTGCTGTAAGAAAGAGTAGAAAGCCACCTCCAGCGAAGCAGAGCTGGACAGACCTCCCCCAAGAGGAACACTGCTTGTTATAACCGCATTGAACCCTGGCACAGGAGAAGCTGTACAAGGAATAAACAGCAGCTTGTCTCATTTGTGATCATACTGATGTATCTCTTGGATTATTGTTGAATGAAAGCAGACAGCTCACATTTACCTCTATAATGGTGTATAACTCCCTTCACATAGTTTGCCCATCTTGGTTGTCCTGAAACCAGCTCAGTCTGCAGGTTGAGGTCCACTCTCCAAGGCTTGTCTGCATCCTTATTCAATGTAATTATGTGAGCATCATGACCGGAGTTTGGTTTGCCCACAACCACTGTCAGCATTGGCAGAGCCTGTGATGGCACAACAAGCATAATAATGCACACTTAGTTAAATAAACTCAAATCATACAGGCAGTTGCACTGAGAGATTAGATAAAGAAGAAATAAAACTATTATTGCTGTTATCATGCACCATTATTTAACTCAAAAATATATATTGAAAACCCAGATAGGCCTATATAGGTTCAATGCAAAAATACTGAATATGATCCTTCTGTTTGCATATACTGGTCCCCAACAATTTCATAATATATTAATATCACATTAACCCAGTTCTTAATAAGATAAACCAATTAAGACTAAAGTCAAATCATTTGGATGTTGGCATTTATGCAGCAAATTCTCCCATAATGTTGAGGCTACTTTCACTTTATCAAGCTCACGCTCTGGTTTGGATGCGGAAACAAAAATCAAAAAATAAGCCTATAATTTTTAGGATTGGAAGGAAATATTTAATGGTCGTCTTTTTTTTAATAATCACATTCAGACACGGTCTGTCATCACACTTACCAGTCAGTCGCGAACCCCCCCAAAATAGTGATGGTGGGGCGTCACTGGCATTTAGTGAGCAGTAGTTACATTATTATTACCATTGGCAGGACATAGCCCTCGTTGTAGTCGGTGTGCTCGCCGATCAGGTTGACTCTGCCCGGTGCACAGGCGGCCAGCTGCGGCTCCTCTCCAAATTCCTGCACAAACTTTGCCCGAGCTTCAGCCACAAGCTCTGCAGCGGTGCGCACAACACTGGCCATGGACCCGATTGTTCTGACAACAACAAAAGAGTAAGATCAATAAATAATCAAAGACAAGAGAACAACAAACGAATATTTAGTATTAGGCTACATTTGATTTACTTCCTTGTGAAAGCAGTTAGTCCCACCCACAGAAGAGAGAGAGCCATACAAAACACCGAGGGTGGGGCTGGGGCGCACACGCGGAGAAGGGATGTACCCATGGGATGCTATGGCACGTGAATTTTGCATCTTTCCTGAGACCTGAGTGATCCAGCCTTGAATTTTCTTGGTTACTACATAGGTTATTGTTTTGTCTTGTTTTAGAGAGGATAACACATGTTTTTGTAAAACACGCATTTTATCAAGCAGTTCAACTTTTTGAGTCAACATCAATAACATTATGCACAGACGCCGCGTGCTGGACCCATAGACATATTAGCTGGACCTTAAGCGCTCACAAGTGAACAGCTGTAGGAACTTGTCAGGCCCAGGCAGGTCACTTCTATTCCTTTTTAACAGACAGACAGACAGATTCCTTTTGCACTTAAATCATCTCTAAAATAAAATGTAGCACTAGCCAAATTACTTTAAACATAGAAATAAATTGACTTAACGCATACAAGTAGATGGGATGAGTTCAGTAGCTGGCCTGGACCTGGACTGAGAAATGTAACAAGCATAGAAAAAACAGCACAGACAGACACAGACACAGAGTTGCCATCTCCTCCGATACAGTAGGGGGCAGCATGATGCGTCTTTGAATTGTGGTTATAAGTGTTGCGGAAGTGGTTGTCAGTGGTTGCCTTGTACAGTCTGTGGAAATGCCATGGAAGATGCTGTGCCTAGACCTAAAGCCTATTAGGTGAATGATCATTGTTTATTTAAGGCCTAATCGCTCTAAATGGGCTTAAAATGTGGGCGAGTAAATAGCGCCTGAGCTTAAAGTCACCGCGCCCATGATGAGGTTTGTTTTATGTGTTTACTCTCAGCAGGACGCTTGACCACTCGTGTTGGTTTACAATTGGCTTATTTCTCCATCACCATGCATTATTAACGCTTGTCTCCACCACTGTGCCCTGGTTGGTAAAATAAAATCGACCCTGCTTCTGTCCGGACACGGTATGCCCTCCTTGCAGCTGAGGACTTTGGTGTTTGTGGCCTGGGTGCTGTTCTACGTGACTTTTCTTCTCGGTGTGAGAAGAATGTGGACGGGCAGGTACGTGCGCAGTCCCGTGGCGCGCGCCCTGTTAACAGCCAACACAATGAGCGAGACAGTCGCTCCAGAGAATGAAGAGGTAAACTTTTACCGTTTCCCCAATTATTATTATTCTTTTTTTTTTAAGCCAAGTGTGTGCGCATTGAAAAGCTTTGCCTTGGGGGTTTACTCTGTCATTTTGGGGATCTGATCAAATGTCAATGTCTTATGTAGAGATGAACTTACTGCATAATTAAGCCTGAATCCTGACTCGGCCTAGAACCGATAGGAAAGCTGCAGCATAGAGCACTACCTCAAGCATGTCTAACTTTAAGCCCCAAGGAAAATTCCCACTGAAGCATGATACTATCCTAATCCGGCCTGGTATTTCATCTTTTCCCCCCTATTTTTTTAACAAGCTGTTAAATTTATTGAAAGATGAAAGTTTTCTTGTTTCGTAATCCATTTGATACTGGATAAATACACGATAAGGCAGCTCTTCATCCACTGTAAAGTGCATCTTGCAAAAAATGTTCCTGTGTTTTGGATTTCTACTCTCTACTAATCTCAACATATTTGATCGTATTTATTGATTGATCTGTTTGTGTGTCATGGTAATGCTTTCAGCTACAACAATACTACATTAAGTAAATAAAATAAATGTTGTTAGACGTAGTCATATGCTGTAGGGGTCAACTAACTTTTCTATCATTAAGTGATTAGGCTTTTAGTTACTTAGTTGTAAATGTTAAAACCTTTAAACAAATGCAATATACCTGTAACCAATGCTTGTCTTATGTGCAAATAATTTGTTAAATAGAGAGATTTTTAAGTAAACTTTATTTTTAATGTTTGTGTTGTAGTGGTACCGGTGTGTCCCTGACCTGCTGGAAGACAAACTGCAGCCCCTGTTTGTTCAGAGTAGTCTGGACCGTGACACACAGGCTTTTCTTAAACGTAGCATTGAAAAGTCTGGCTGCGTCTTTACTCAGCTCTACCATTCATTTGTGTCTACTGTCCTCAGCCCTGTCGTCTCACGCACCTCAATTAATGGGCAAGTAATACTCAAGCACTTATCTTAAAAAAACAATACACATCTGTAGAACAATAGGACTGCTTTAATATGTTTTGATAGCAATAATATCAAAAGAGTTTATTGTTATTTAAAAAATCGTTTTTTTAATAACCTACAAATACTAAAATGCCATCTTTTTCTGTTCTTTCTTTTAACTGTACACACTTCTTCAGGTTTCTCAGTCGTGGGTCCATGTTTGTGTTCTCATCAGCACAGTTTCAGCGCATCCTCAGAGTGGGGCCTGAGTGGATGGCCGACAGATTGTTGGATCTGGGGGCAGGGGACGGAGGTGTCACTCAGATCATGGGACCTCATTTCAGAGAGGTCTACGCTACCGAGATCTCCCCACCCATGAAGTGGCATTTGCAGAGGAAGAATTACAAGTAGGTTTAATCCTGCCACCGAAAATAATCTGGCTCCACTTGCATACATTTACATGGATCTCCATACATCTTCAAATTAGTGAAATAAGTAAAACACTAATAATTTGAATCGAGTTAATTACAGGGTAATTGATTAATCGTAAATAATAACATTTTAATCAAAAAACAAAAACAACATTTTCCATTCAAAACCCCTTTTTGCAACTAGATTATTGAATCTTTAGTAGATAGTCACATGAGCTCAACAACAAATATATTTATTGTTAATCTGTTAAGCTATTCAACAAACAGACTGGGGCAAAGTGCTATTGCAGTTATTCAGCTTGTTTCAGGAACACCTGATCCTTCACGTAACTTGTAAACAGTACACTAAACAGTCATTTTAGTGCCATGTTTTCCATTGTATATAAAAAATAAAATAAAGCTATAAAAATAATAAAGCAAAAGGGGCATAAAACCTTGCCTTTATGAGTTTAACATTTGCTGTACACAACAGTAGTCTTTTTTTTTTTTAAAGCAAAAAGTAGTCCCCAGTTGGCCAAATGAAGCGTCTTTATTGTCCATTGTGGTTATGAACAGAAATGGGGTGTGCGTCTGATCTACGGCTCGTACCAGAAACGCACGAATAGAAAGGTTTCGGCTTGAGACTATTTGAAAATGCGATTAATTGCTTTAAACATTTTAATGCGTGAAAATCTTTGTAACTAATGAAAATGTTAAAATCCCAGCCCTACGTCAAATAAATAAACTTTGTTTTCCTGTAACAGTTACACAGCACTTGTGTTAATGCACTTTTCAATCTAAACACTTCAGTAAATATCAAATAGCATTTGGTTCATAAACTTTGGACACATGACTTTTTACACATTTTAAGGCAAACATATCACTTGTTATAATTACTGTATCGCTATACGTATCGGATTGGCCCCTGAGTATTGTGATATATATGGGATCATGACAAAAGTGGATCGTCCCAGCCCTAGTTTTTATGGGGTTTTGTAGTGAGTCTGAGTTGGGAGTGAGTTCCATATGGCGGGGAGAAATTACATATTAGTCCAGTGCTCATGCCTCTGCACTGGCTTCCTGCCGCTTTTCAGAGAGGAAAAAAATAGAATTTAAAACTGCTCTGCTTGTGTATTAAATAAATCAATGTTGCTGACTTTTCAACAGTATTTACCAAATTAGTTGTTGAAAATGTATTTGCTTATATCCTGTTTTGCACAGATTGTTGGGCATAGATGATTGGCAGCAGACTGGGTTTAAATACGATCTCATAAGCTGTCTGAACTTGCTTGACCGCTGTGACGACCCTCTGGCCCTTCTTCGGGACATCCATCAATCCCTCGTCCCAAAAACGGGCAGGCTCATCGTGGCGGTAGTTGTGCCATTTCAGCCCTACATAGAAGTTGGTGAGTCCATATGCAGTTGATTTATTTACCAAAGAGAAGCTTGTAAGTTAATATTAAAAATGGGTCATCTATTATGGATGGGATTTTTATTTTAGGAGGGCAGTGGCAGCGTCCCAAAGAACATCTTATTATTAAAGGAAAAACATGGGAAGAGCAAGTGACAATCCTGTCCGCAGAGGTATTTGAAAAGACTGGTTTTGAAGTTGAAGCAGTAACAAGACTACCCTACCTCTGTGAAGGTGATATGTACAATGATTATTATGTCCTGGACGATGCAGTGTTTGTCTTAAAACCAGTCAATTAGTCAGGATTTAGGTAACTGAAGACCAATGCGCCATGGAACTTGAGAATATTTGCTGAATAATCAATAATCAAGGCACGTTTTCCTGTCAAAAATGCTTTCATATTAAAAGTATACAGTGTTGTTGTTAATATTGATCGCATCTGAAAAAGTTGGAAATCGATGAATAAAACAGAATAGACTGCTAAAACTAATTCAATTTTATGCACATAAAAGCCTTGCACACTGTCGAAAATGGCCATACTTTAATTATCTACATTTCTGTATATGTTCTGTCTTGTTAGATGCTTGTTTATGTTTAGTTAGAAAAGCTGGAAACAATCCACTGCCTAAGTAAAAACAGTACAAAATGGGATCAATGAGACATTGTGAATAAATTAACAGGTCTACATATTTGTTTATTTGTATTATTTATTTGTATATGTCCTATACAGCTGCTGTTGTGCCATGTTTGTGTGTTTCTACTGAAAACTTTTACCTTTTTAATAAAGATTTTCTGTTTAGCTCATCATTTTATTAAATTCATCATTTGATTCAGCTCACCATGAAACTTGATAGAAATATGTACATAACAGTGTCTGTATCACTGGCATTATTACTCCAAAGTAGTCTGACTTGCCAATTCTTTTCTAAGATGGGCTTCTAGCCAGGCTAATCCCAATTTGATGGTGGTGTCATGCAGGGCCCATTTATATTCTTCCTCTACTGATGGAGACATAGAAGGACTGCATTCTACTGGCATTATAGAACTTTTTATGTGGAAAATAATGCATGCGTGACCTTTTAGCAACCAAGCAGCTGTGTATCAGTGGTTAGCATGGCACCTCTACTTTCCATCTCAGTGGACACTATGATGCTCAAGACCAATTGTTTTAAGAGTTTCTGGTAGGTTTCATTGTTGATGGACCCTCTCCATGGTTACCTAGAGGCCACCGTGATCTTAAGTAAAGGCACCATGCTAACCACCCATACAGCCGTTGGGTCACAAAAGGTCAAATAAGCACAAATATCTTCTTTTTTTCCCTGCATAAAAAGTTCCATTATGGACCTTTAAGATAGAATATGAGTAAAAGTCGTGTTTGACATCAATTTGAGGCATGCGGCTCACACATTTTCATTTGATAAAACGTAATGGACTAATTAATGTATGCATGTTCTCGTCCAATGCCTCAATCACACGCAGACATCAGTGTCATTCTGCTGAAGGATTGATTAAGCCTAAATACATTTAGAGTAAATGGCACGCGCTACTTGTGATTGGCTGAAGCGTTGAGTGGTTCTCGTTGTGCATTGGATGCTCGTGCACCAGCCACGTCCTCCGGCCACGTCGCGCTTTACTCGCCATTTTCTTCTTCTAAATCTAGATTTAGTCATTAGGACTGTCACTGCGCTGTAACTTCTACGATTTTATACTTACCTGCACACATCCAAGCAGCATTAGAGTGTTAGTTTGCTTAATCTTTTGCCAGCACATTCAGAAACATGAACGTCTTCCGGCTATCTGGTGATCTCTCGCACCTAGCAGCAATCATCATTCTGCTGCTAAAAATATGGAAAACAAGATCTTGTGCTGGTGAGTGGCTGCATGTCCAAACGAGATATTTTTTGCAATTTTTTGTTTTGCACGTACAGTTTAGTTTAAGTAAAGGGGTTCCGCTGAATTAGCATGCTAATAATGTGAGTTGTGCTGTGGAATTCCTTTAGCCGGTATCGGCTAATATTAGCTCATTGGGCTACTACTGTGAGCCTTCAATGACTGCTTCCTTATGACACCCATTTCTGACACTGACTAGACCATTAGAGATCGCAGTGAGCCATAGACAATAGGATACACATATTCATTAAATTAATCTATCTAAATCTTTGTGGCTACCTGTACTTTGCATATTATGCAACATGACGTCTGACGTGGCACCTACTTTGACAGCTGCAATACAATTTATATTATAAAATGTTTAAGTTGTAGGTTTTCTTGTTGCATTTATAGTATGTTCAATATCCTCATTAATTCCGACTGACTGTCTTCTGGTCAGATAACACCAAAGGTCAAATGTGAATCTAATCTTGCAACAAAGTCCCTCATTACTGAGCATATTAGTGTGTATGGTCGTACAAAAAACAAAGTAGTATACAAGATAAACAAACTGATGACTTTGTTTGTAGATTTTCTTTCATCAAGTTATTCTGGTATCCTCTCAGGCCAAATATGGGATGTACGTGAAGTAAAACAAAGTACATTTGTATTCTTGTTTTGTTTATAGGTATTTCTGGAAAGAGTCAGCTCCTATTTGCCTTAGTGTTCACGACTCGTTACTTGGATCTGCTCACTGCCTTCATCTCGCTCTACAACACAAGCATGAAGGTAAAATCCTACATTAATTTGTTTTTAAGATATTGTCTGTATATTTTACTAACAGATTTGTGTGCTGCAAGTTATATACTTACTGATAGCGCTGGCTTATCATTCTCATTTTGCCTATCTTTATAACTGTCTTTGCTTTCAGGTTATCTACATTGGCTGTGCATATGCCACTGTATATCTGATCTATGTGAAGTTTAAAGCCACCTATGACGGAAACCATGACACCTTCAGAGTGGAATTTCTGGTGGTTCCTGTGGGAGGCCTGGCTTTCCTTGTCAACCATGATTTCTCTCCCTTAGAGGTAACTCATTTTACCTCCAAAAGCAAGGACATTTACAACCTCATGAAAACCTAGGCATTGCTGCTCTTTTATTGAGCCCGACTAAGACCAGCTAGACTCAAGAGACTCAATAACATTGTGCGTCGATGTATGTTCAATATTGATAATTATTCATTATAAATCTCCTTTTATATTTGAATGTATTTGTCAACAGAACATACAGCTGACTCTACGACTTCATGCAGGGCTGTAGAAGGATATATTTATCTGATTGTAATTCTTCTCGGGTCTGATTGAACTTGGATTTTTTGTGTGTGGTTCAGATTCTGTGGACATTCTCTATCTACCTGGAGTCGGTGGCGATCTTGCCACAGCTGTTCATGATCAGTAAAACAGGAGAGGCTGAGACCATCACCACACACTACCTGTTCTTCCTGGGACTGTACAGAGCCCTCTACCTCATCAACTGGATTTGGAGGTTCTACTTTGAGGGCTTCTTTGACATGATCGCCATAGTGGCTGGAGTCGTGCAGACCATTCTGTACTGCGATTTCTTCTATTTGTATGTCACAAAAGGTGAGTCTGAATTGGCCAGTGCCAAATCTGAGGCAATGCACCAAATGTCTTTGTCAACTGCTTTCAGTGTTGTTAGGTATCCTGTCAGTCCCCAAAATAATTTGGCCTTGTGGGGTATATGGGTATTGTGGCATGTTTTGGTGGGTGTCAAAAGCAATTTGAAAGCAAATGCATTATAAGATCATTAGTATTTGGCAAACTTTAAACTCAGGCCGTTTTCACACATGTTGGAGCGCTTTGTAGGTCGCCTCGAGACCGCCTTGGCTCCAACTGTATTTACTCCAAAGTAAAGTTAGTTAAAGGAATAGGCCACCGTTTTTACATACTGAGATATGTTCTTACCTTAGCTTTGACGAGTTAATTTATACCTCTTGTCTTCACGTGTGCCTTCCATAACGTAAACACAGCACAGACGGCGTTAGCATTTAGCCTCTCTCTTCTCTTCTCTAGCTTCAAACGAGGTGAAGATAGAAGCTACCAAACTCTTCCACGTTTTCCCTATTTAAATATGGTTACGTGAAGTGTTACACTACAAAGTATAATTACACAAAATTAAACAATGTGGATTTTCTAAGCGGATAAAAAGGGGAACTATATTGTAAGGTGTAATAATACCAGGAGTAATTCGGCATCCGTGCAGTGATATCTTCACTTTACTGTGCGGATTCCGAATTACACGTGGAGACCAGACCGGTACAAATGAACTCGTCAAAGCTAAGGTAAGAACATATCTCAGTATGTAAAAACGGTGGCCTATTCCTTTAAGTCTGTGTTCACACGCGCTCGCACAAAACATCGCAACATCAGCCACATAACGATCAGCTGTTCAACGAACTTATTCCCTTGACAACGGGCACCAACCTGTCAATGTGCCGACACTGACAGGTTGTGTACACTTCCCCGATGTTGCGCTGTGGTCACTCCTCTCCCTCGTGGTTAAATACAGTGAGGGTGAAATACGCGAAGTGCGGAGAAATGTACTTAATCAGCACATAGAGGGGAATGTTTCACTGCAGCAGGAAGGGAAAGACAGGAAAGAGAGGCGTACCTTGATGATTTAAAGTTAATCCATTTTGCCTCATCAGAGCAGTAATCCAAACGTCCTTATGCAGCGCGTAGTCATTCTTGCTTTGTGCAAAAAGAGGCATCAAAGCGAGAATAGTTCACCAGAGGTCGGCCGCCTTCACACCACAACCGCTCCGACGCAGAGAGCGAGATGCGCCGCTCCGAGACCACCTGTTTCAGTCGCAGTCGGAGCGGCTGTTTACACCGTCGTAAAGTGCTGCAGTTGGATTCACACTGACCCTAAAGTGCCGCTCTCGGGCCGAAAGTCCATTTTAAATCGACCTAACTAGAGCCTGTGTGAAAACGCCCTTAAATGTCTCTTCTAAGTCAAATTTCTCCCTGGGGAGACAAATATTAAGTGAACTAAGAACTAGCAAGTCGTAATGGCAGCAAATTTTGAACTATATATTTATTTTAAAATGATGACTGAGAAATACAAGTAAATGAGCATGAACAAATGCCTCTGAGTGGCCTGATGCCATTGTTTTCTCAAGAAAATGTCATTCAAATGTTAAACGTTTAATATGTCCTCATTCAATGTTCATTCATTGATTCTGTTGATTTCTGCTCTCCCCTCCCCCATTTTCATGAGACGAAATTACCACAAACATGTTTGAACATTTTGTCATTCAGAAAAAATTGCATTTTTGTTACATACTGTGACTGTGTTAACATCTAATTTATTCTATGCTTTGTTATTTAATTATACTCTTCATGTGTGTTTATATCGCAGTGCTGAAAGGAAAGAAGCTGAGCCTGCCAGCGTGAGTGCCAATTAGGAGTGCTGTGTCACACTCACAGGGGTTAGTGGGGAAGGGGCCCACCTCCACTAACCCCTCCTCTACTCCTAAGACTGGGGCAAGATGCCTGAGACAGAGCGCCTCCTTCTGGACATCAACAGCATATCTGTTTGATGCATCTTGCCTTAAATTTTTTTATTATCCTGTATAAAATGGAAGAAAAGTGAGATTTTTTTGTACATGCAATCGCATTCTTCAAGGTCCTGGCTACACATGCAAACATATTTTTTGTCAACAAATTCCAAGCTTTCAGGGCATACTTTGTATTGTCTGCAGTCATTATGCATATCAATCAGGTAGTGGTTATAATTCTTGGAGTGGAGAAATGTATTTCATGTGATAAACATGGAAAAAAAAAAAAAAGGTAAATTGGCTAATTATATATTAACTCAATATCTTTAAACACCAGGATGTTTTGCTTTCTAACTCTTACTAATAATTGCCAAGAGACTTGGAACTGGCAAAGCAAAACAAATTTGCACATGCTTGATGTTCTGTTGACATGAGACAAAAGTATATTTTTTAATGGTGGAAGGATGTATTTTCTATAGAAATATACGTGCAAGTGTAGCCAGGGCCCATGTGCTGATGTAAATGAGTTCTTCTCTGGCACTGTACAATAATAGAAGAGGACTTTTTTTTCACAGTGACATATTTGTAATGGTGTATTAGTGATCTAAAATTATTTTTTTTTAGTAATTGGGATTTTATTTGAGTGAGAGATGTTTTTATTTGCAATATGCATTCCCACAAACAAGGACCTCTGAAATTGATTTCTTTTTGCACAGTTGAACAATACAATGTTCATGTGACAACGGCGAACCAAATTCACAAAGCAAATCCTAAAATCTCTGACAATGACTGCAAATTTTAACTAATTTACTGAAGTATTTCTGATGGCCAATATTTTACATTATATTTTAAATAATTAAATTAGTCAAAAAGCACCTTCTGTGATTGGCTACAGCTAATGGTTTCTCTCTTAAGGACAGATGTATTTATTTTTTCTTGTTTCCAATAAACTGAGTGCAGAATGGTTTCTGTATTTGAGTTTCTTCATTGTAAAATATTACATAAGGTTTTTTTTTTAAGTTTTTTTTTTCATTTTTATAAATATATGTAAGGATAATGAGTTATTGAATGCTGTTTATTGTTTACTCTGAATTTTATTTTTATTTTTTATAATATACATATAAATACGTAAGTATGTAGGAGCACACGTTTCGATCCTCTTCAGTGTTTATGCACAATAAAGTGCAAACTGTACCGTTTGGTCTAAGGCTTGTCCTGAAAATCTTTGGGATCTTGGAGTCAGACTGTAAATAGCCACGCTTTACATTACTGTCAGCCTGGTGAGCCCAAGTCCACACTTAGACGGGCCGGAACTAACGAATAAGC
Source organism: Neogobius melanostomus (assembly GCA_007210695.1). Taxonomy (NCBI): domain Eukaryota; kingdom Metazoa; phylum Chordata; class Actinopteri; order Gobiiformes; family Gobiidae; genus Neogobius; species Neogobius melanostomus. The sequence goes on along the minus strand of VHKM01000299.1, from coordinate 2,020,156 downwards.
GGAACCATTGAAACCTCTGTTTAGCCTCGGAGTGTTGTTTACACGGAACAGGGCAACCGTCTATGCCGTTGACGCACAAAGATTATCCGCATCGTCCCAGCTCGGTTTACAAGTTCTTACACCCAAAACGCTACACATTTTTCACGCTTTCTTCATGTTTGTAACCTGAAAACGAGTAGGGACAAATCTCAGGATGGAAAAGAGAGTATCCGTGTTACCAGGTGAGTCGAAACGATTAAAAACACATCTCATTGGCTAGGCCGCAACACAGAGCGCGCGCGGGAATAGAATTGCTAATATGTTTGGAAACGCATAAATACAGCCCAGGCGCACCAAACCAAGTGTATATGTAAAGTAAACTACACGCACAATACTCAAAGACTCTGCAGAGCGTATTGTAACTATAACACAGCAACTAGGAACGAGGGTGCCACCGATGTAATGGTGTATGCTAGCAGTAGCTGTGTGGAAGTTGCCAAGCCTTGGAAGTTTTGTCAAAGTGCTACTTCTTATCATATATATATTGCTGTCAATCTCTTTATCTTCTTAAATGCACAAACCCAAATTTTACGTGTGTCATGTCAAGCGGTAACATTCTTGTCTCTCTCTTCTAACCCCCCCCACCCCAGGCTCCTCTCTTTCCCTCTCCTACCTGCGTCTCTTGGTGCCGCCTCATCGCCTGGTTTCAGCTGCGATCTGGCAGACAGTGGACCAGAAAATTGTGTCTGACTATGGACTTCTGGAGGAGTTTGTGTTTCGAGTGACAGACATCGTCCCTCAGCTTCTTTCAACAAGACAACGAGCTGAACTAATCCTGGGCCTCAGAGCACGGGTATTATATTTAATTATGTTTATTCCATACCATGTATACCATACCATACATAACATACAGCCTTTTACATCAAAGGGAATTTACCGTCCTGATGCAGCGTTTCGTCCCCTAGCTCCATCAGCAATGTTTACAACCTATAATAGAGATAGCTTTCAAACAAAACAACCAAAGTTATACATTGTTTACAGATGGTGCCACTTCTGACTAATATCTTGTTGCATTTCTCACCATGTTTGGGTGTTTATTTTTTCCCCTAGGCAATAATTATCATATAATTATATTTTCAGGATATTTCAGACCGTCAGTTTTGCAAATTGATATAAACCAGGGGTGTCCAAACCATTACCATTGAAGGCCGCATGTTGAAATTTATATGGTGGTCTTTATTTAGATTTGGAAGATTAATGCAGCTTTTCCTCACAGAAAAAAAAAATAGATTTTGAATCTATAATCATGGTAATTATTCAATTTGCAGTAAAAAGTACCGTCTCTGGCTATGTGTGCCAATTCAACAAGAAGCTTGAGGGCTGCCAAAAGTTGGTCTGAGTGCTGCATTTGGCCCCTGGGCTGCACTTTGGGCACCACTGAATAAACAATTCAACAACAATTGTTTGTGTCTCGGCAATGCATGTTAATAATGTGTGCCTTACAGCTGATTCTGGAACTGTGTCGGACTGAGGACACTGCCCAAATCCAGATTATCCAGCCTCATCTGGACCGAATGCAAGAACTGGAGGCTCTGTGGACTGTGAGCATATAAATATTTCTTAATTCAATTGTGTGTAATATATGTGTGTCATCATTATCATTTGACTTTTGCAGAGCTCTAATGCCGAGGAAGAACATCCTGAGTCTCATTTTATGGCTCTGGTAAAATCCTTGCTGAGGGATCCAGATGAGAGGAAACATTTCTTTAATGTAAGGATCTGTAATTGTTTGCTTCCGATCTGGGTTTGATAATGTACAGATTGTGCTTATGTTTGATTTAAAAATGCGTATTTGCACTTTGTTTTAGGATGTTTTCCCAGGTGACTTTGGTCCGACCTATGACAAAGCAATCCAAACTCTAATGTGGCTGTTTCTGTCCCGATTTGAAAAACTTCTCCCAACCCAATCTCTGCAGCAGGTACAAGACTTGGTCTTCCAGAATGTGTTATCTCCAAGATGGTTTGCTTTTCTTGTGACAGCAGCCCCATTGTCTTGCTTTTGTTAGATTGCGTCTCTTCTCGGGGACCCATCCTGTGTTTTGAATGAGTTCATGGAGTCTTTCTCGGATCCTATGGAACTGAAGCTGTTGCTGGACACTTACAAAGACCTCAGCCAGTTGGATAACATTGGTGTGTGCTTTATTTATCCTTTCTTTCCTCTGTCTATATGGGTGTAGACTAGGTCTAGGCGATGGGGCAAAAACAATTATCACCATTTTTTCTTTCCTCATTGATTTATCTCAATCTTTTTTTTTTTTTTCCCATTTTCCCATTTTCTTATGTTTTACAAACCTCAGCACAAACAAAATCAAATACCATTAAACACAGAAATTTCCTGTTTAGGTGCTAGATGCTGTTACTGCCAAATAAATGGCTGTAAACTATACAACTATACAATTATAAAATCGATTATTTAATTGACCAAAGTTGGGATTTTGATTAATAGCTCAGCCCTACTGTAGACAATTGATGAGCTGCAATGCATTAAGAGTGTGTTACAGCACATATTTTTTAAGCAACATTTTAGACAAAACATAAATTGGAATGAAAATGTTAACCTATGCCTTTTGCCGTAATTTTCAATGCATAATATAAATGTCAAATAATATAAATCTTACGTAATAAATTCCTGATTTTGGTGCTTTTATCAGAATTGTCTTCACTGAAGTCAGCCATCTTCAATAATGGACTTATTTGCCTCTTCTGTTGCAGATTCTCTGAGTGTCGAAAGTGGCATTTTATCAGCATTGTGTCTGTCATCAGAGGAACGGGTTTTAATTGTTAGTGCCCAGACAGAGCCAGATTCAGAGAGTGGCCTGGAGTATACAATCTGCACTGAGATGGAGGTTGAGACGGATGAAAAAGTGTATCTTGCAACAGAGAGCTGTGAGGGGACAGTGCAGACCCAGTGGATAGATCTGGGGAACGAAGTCAAATCTGAGGCTACTGAGGTGGTTGTGCATTCTGTTGAGAGTAGCAAAGACAATCAATGTCCCGACAAAAGTGAAACACTGATGATTGGAGAGGATGGGCAGGTGACAGTGCTTAGTGAACAGCCCAAGAGGGGACGTGGTCGGCCCAGAAAACAACCTCAAGATGAAGACTTTGAAGTGAAATTAACCAAAGAGTTACTGGAGGATCCAGACTTCGTGATAGGCCAAAGGCCAGTCCGCAAGAACCGTGGATTGAAGATGAAACGATATCTCTCACAGTGGAGAAAAACAAAACAAAAGCCCCAACAAGACCAAACATTTTCCAGAATCTGAAAGCAGTGACCTGAATGACAGAACGTGCAAAGTCTGTGGTAAAGTTATGGCACAGAGCAAGTTCTTGGAGCGCCACATGAGTCAACACGCTGATGAGGCGCCCTACTCCTGCCTTTCCTGTAACAAGGTCTACAAGAGTCTGAGATTTCTGCAGAATCACAAATGTGCAACTAGTATAACAAAAGAAAAAGGAGAACAGCCAGGCACAGACCCTGATGGCCAAGAGGTGTCTACTGTGGATGGGGCAGAAGAGGATTCCGGACCAGCTGATGATAAGAGTGTAACAGAAGGACCCTTCTACTGCCCTCAGTGCAGCGCGGAGTTCAAATGCAGACAGACATTCAGGTATCATTTAAGAAACATTTGTTATGATGAACAGCAGGTTGACCCTGAGAAGACTGAGGATGACAAGCATTGTTTCAAATGTGATCAATGCGACAAAGCTTTTAAATACAAATCCACGTTGGACTCACATAAACAAACTCACAACCCACTCTATTGCCATACCTGCATGAAGCTGGTGCGGGATTCTGATGCACTGGCTCTGCATAAAGAGTCCCACACCCCGTTTCAGTGTAATCACTGTGAAGAGAACTTCCCTGTGTTCAAAGCTCTTCATAAACACTACGTGGATGTGCACAACCCCGCAGAGCCTTCACCTGCGAACACTGTCAGACCACCTTTGTCAGCCTCAAACGCTTTATCCGTCACGAGTGGAAACATACAGGATACCAGCCATTCCAATGTCCACAATGTGTAAACGATTCAGGTCTTATTCAGACCTTGTGGAGCATCAGAAAAAACACACTAAAGCCTATCCATATCTTTGCTGGGAATGTGGGAAAAAGTTTCGTCACAGTTTAACCTTGACTAGACATGTGGCAAGAGTGCATCACTCAGGAGAGCCTGTGATGGAGAAGCCCGCCATCTTTGGCTGTGTTCAATGTGGGAAGATGTTTACTTCCAGAAGATGTTTGCTCAAACATGATAACTTCCACCACAAGGGCCTGCGCTTTCCCTGTGAGCACTGTGGGAAGGGCTTCTTTGGTAAAGATGCATTAGTGCGGCACACTCTGATCCACACCGGAGAGCGGCCATTTAAGTGTGATGACTGTGACAAGTCTTTTAGGTCATTGGCTGAGCTGAAAATCCACCGCCGATACCACACAGGCGAGCGGCCTTTCAAATGCACTATCTGTGAGAAGGGCTTTGTTCAGTCGTGCTTTCTGACTCTTCACATGCGGACTCACACAGGAGAAAGACCATATGTCTGTGCTGTCTGTAACAAGGGCTTCTCCAGTCTACATGGGTTAAAACGACACAGGAGGCTTGTTCATACATAATTAGGGCTAATGACGACTAATGTCTTTACAATACAATTATTCTATATGCAGGCAAGTTACTCCTTCTGATCAAGGGGGAAACGTCATTGTTGACAATGTTTTTACTTTTCAGCTTGATGATTTTTGTTGGCCGCCTCTGCTGAAAAGTATAAGGAATTTACTTGTTAAATGTATAGTTTTGAAATCAAAATATTTTATATGATTGTTTGCTGTAGTTCTACACGTTTGTATGAATGAAAGTAATTAACCTTGATTCCGTTAGGAATTAAATTAATTTTGTTGGAACATTTTGCTTCTTTTATTTCAGGTTTCAGACTTTTTAAGAGTTGAGTAAATTCCCTGGAACATCCATTCCTCTTTACTGTATAATGTGACAGATTATATGAATCCATTACATTTATTACGAATGAACTATTAGAGTGGACCAGAGCTTGAAGTCATTGCTGACGAATAGGGAGGATCGCTGTTGTTTATTTCCGCGATTTTCACCGGATGTTTTGGTGACTGGTGGGCAAACAGCTGATTTTTCCGAGCTTGAAGAGCTGTTTATTTAAATCACAGATCTTTTACAGCGCCGATCTATTCACAGAAGCAATGCTCTGTTTGTGAACAATGTTTTGACCCACCATAGAACTATTATTATCTATTTAATACATTTGCGTTGCCCACCAGTGCCTTGGACGTGACGACACGGCGATCCCCCTAATAGTTTACCACCAAAAGTTGCTCAATCCCTGATTTAGGACGCCAGTGCCACTGGGGCTGTGTAAAATCTTTAGGTCGGTGCTGAATTTATCTAAGTGGATTAATCATGTTTACATTTTTATACTAGTATAAAATATTAATAGTATTTACTAATTTACTTACTAATAGTATATTTTTAAAAGGTGCCGTTTTGGTGATTGAAAACATGATCTGGTGATCATGGAATCGCAGCTGAATAAGCTGATAATAAATCAGCCATAGTTATAAATCGTTTTTAGTTCTGCTGCCATTATTTATCCTCCCCAAACATTGGCGCAACTCCTGTAACGTTAGGTCCTGCGCCGCGAGCCAACACTTTAGCAAACAGGAACCAGTCAGAGATGTTTTCCTTCTCTAGCAGCAGCTGACTTCAGGGCAATGGTGGTCAGCTAGATTAGCTCTGTAGATAGCAACTCTTGATTTGCTTTTAATGCTGATCTGGATTTATCTGTTTTGATAAAATAATGAATTTACTACCGTCTAATCCACACGGGAATGGCCTTCTTTATGCTGGGTTTAACCAAGATCACGGTAAGTCATTAGTCTCCCAAATGGAAAGTGGCTACGTAGCTGATGCTAAGCTAAACGTGTTAAATGTGTGTCTTGTCAGAAAATGAACTTACGAAAGAACACAAACCCAATTTAAATCTTTTAGGTAAATTGTTCTGCAATAGTTGTTTCAGTTATTTAACAATGCATTACTACATACCACATCAATACGACTTGCCTAATCGATCTATGCTAATCATGTTTAGCTATCTTAACAGTTCGCTATCTTCTTTTATTTCCTGCTTTTACCGCGCTGATATTTTAGTTAAACATAATACATTATAAATTTGGTTCTATTTTTCTATTTAGTTTATTTACAGATATTGTTGTTTATTGTTGTGTATTATATTTAAATGAGGTGTTTTAAGTCTATTTTAAAACTGTAATCTGACATAAATCAATACGTTTTTTTTCTTCTTTTCGCTATGTTGTCACATCACGTACATACTCCCTATTGTTTGATCTTGTGTCTACTTTATAGGCTGCTTCATGTCATAATATCCTACATTTTAGCAATAAGTTGTAATAGAGCTCATTTGATCTTTAATACACTCGAACCCTTGAAACATCAGCCACGCACATATCCGTGAAAATCTACAGTCAGAAGATTTTCTTTACACTCACGACACAGTTTGCTCTTTGCTGGTAATCACAGGTCCTTGTGCTTGTCTGTTCAGGATGCTTTGCTTGTGGGATGGAAAATGGATTCCGTGTGTACAACACAGATCCCCTCAAAGAGAAGGAAAAGCAAGGTGACTGTTCTGACCAGAGAGGTTGTCTTTGCTTTTTCTAAGTTGTAATTAGCAAAATATCATCTGAGTTTACCATGACACAGTATAATGTTATGTGTGTTTCAGAGTTCCTGGAGGGTGGAGTTGGGCATGTGGAGATGCTGTTTCGGTGTAACTATTTGGCATTAGTTGGTGGAGGGAAGAAGCCAAAATATCCAACCAACAAAGGTATGTCTTCTCCCTGCCAGTCAGTCAGTCAGTCCAGTAAGTCGACTTTCAAATTCTATAAATGAACTGAGCTGATTTGTTCTGAAGCACTTGCTTCCAGTGGTAATTGTCTAAAGGCAAATAAAGACAATCAATGCATTTAAAAAACATGTTTTATTTTTTCCAAACATTTTATTTTTGCTTTTGCACTTTGGAATTAATATCTGTCAGTATCAAACCAGAAATTGGCAATGCCATAATAGAATCATAATGCTAAAGTTTTGTTAAAATGTAATTAGTTGACTATTTTCTGTATGTGGCATTTATGACTAACGAGAGCATTTACTGATCTTTAGTTGTAGTTTATAATAAATATGTTTATTTTGATATATAATTTACATTACATTCTCTTTTCTCCCATCAGTGATGATTTGGGACGACCTGAAGAAGAAGACGGTAATAGAGATAGAATTCTCCACAGAAGTGAAGGCTGTGAAACTTCGACGGGACAGGTGCGCATTAAAGAGACATCCTGTTGATGCCGTTTCGTCTTTATCTCACAATTTCTTGTCTGTCTTTTTGGTCAGAATTGTTGTGGTTCTGGATTCAATGATTAAAGTTTTTACCTTCACACACAATCCCCATCAGCTGCATGTGTTTGAGACCTGCTACAACCCAAAGGTGAGTCCAGGTCATGAGATGACCAAGCCCTGTTGTGTGAGTGATCAGAATTCACAGTTTAAACGCTGTGTCCTCTCCACACAGGGCTGTGCGTGCTTTGTCCCAACAGTAACAACTCGCTCCTGGCTTTTCCTGGAACACACTCTGGTCATGTGCAGATTGTGGACTTGGCCAATACGGAGAAACCTCCAGTGGACATTCCTGCCCATGAGGGGGCGCTGTGCTGTATTGCCCTCAATTTACAGGGCACCAGGATCGCGACAGCCTCAGAGAAGGTATCTGCTAAAAGCCCTGAGCTGTTCAAAGGGAAAACATGTTGAGCAGCAGAAATTCTGAAGCAAAAAAAAAAAGATTCACTCTTTTTGATTATATACAACTTAAATGGCTGCCTAATCACAACAATAACATTCACTGACGATTATCTAGGAAGTTGTTTTTGAAGTGACTGACGAGTGCTATTTTCTCAGGGGACCCTCATAAGAATATTTGACACCTCCGCTGGTCAGCTGATCCAGGAACTGAGGAGGGGCTCCCAGGCCGCTAACATCTACTGGTAATTCACGCGGTTCATCAATCCCTTTCAAGTCTATTTAAAATGACCTGGGATTACTTACAGGACAATTGTGTTGTTTTTTCTCTTGCCTTTTCAGCATTAACTTTAACCAGGATGCATCTCTGATCTGTGTGTCGAGTGACCATGGGACTGTGCATATCTTTGCCGCTGAGGACCCGAAGAGGAACAAGCAGAGCAGGTCGGTACAAACTTCATCAAATTGGGTTGGAGAAAATCTAAACCATTTAATCTAAATGAATCCCTGTTTTTCTTCCTCGCAGTTTGGCTTCTGCTAGCTTCCTCCCAAAGTACTTTAGCTCCAAATGGAGCTTCTCCAAGTTCCAGGTCCCCTCAGGTTCTCCGTGTGTCTGTGCCTTTGGAACAGAGCCCAACGCCGTCATAGGTATTATTTGCCTTGCACATTCACTAGGGATAGGACGAGTAACCGATTTGCATTGATGCACGGATATGAGCGTGTGTATGTGAGTGTGTTGGTAGAGATGCTACAGATCGATGCAGTTCTGAAGAAAACGATGCATCTAGATACATTCGAACTTCATGATGACCAGTCATCTTTGTTTGCCCGAATTGTTATTTCCAATTAAAAGCAGAAAAGTAATTCAAGAAAGAGTCCTAGCAAGGTGTCCTTTCATGTGAGAATTAGCTGTGAGACAGAGCAAGCCACTTCCACCTATGTGATTTTGACTTAGCTCAGTTACATAATGTATTGTAAAGAACTGCAATCTTTGCTGACCAAGCTCTTCTCTTATTCCACCTCAAGCCATTTGTGCTGACGGCAGCTACTACAAGTTCCTCTTCAACCAGAAGGGGGAGTGCTCGCGAGACGTTTACGCCCAGTTCCTGGAGATGACGGATGAGAAGATCTGACTCCTGGCCACTCCTTAAACTTATACTTATGTTGAAGTGGGGCACACCGGACTCTTGGACAGAGTGCAGAACTGTTTGTGCAGACCCTCTGAAAAGGAAGAATAAAGAAAGAGTTCTGTTTTTGAGGCCACTTTTTAAAATGTCTTCCGAAGACTTTTGAGGACGGCCAGCTATTTTTATCACAACTGTGATGGGAAAAGCAATCGAACAAACCTGATCGAGGGAGTGTCTCTAAAAGTGAGGGAAGCTATATATCTACAATTATAAAGCTTCATATTTACAAAGTTATGGACTATTGATTCATGTGTAGTGTGAACGGGTCAATTCAGCTGAAGGGTCGGTTTAAACATCATAGTATTAGAGATATTCAATGTTTGAATACGAAAACACAAGAACAAGACTGAACATTGAGCAAAATGTATAAATAACAGTAGCAAAGTCAAAAACTAATACTTTGTGCAATATGTTTATTTTTTGTTTTGCTAATTGTATTTAATATTTTAGCACAAGAATCTTCCCAGTCATCTATAGTCTTTAACAACCAAAAGTGGGAGTTGCACTCATTCAGAACACTATTCAGACGACTCTTCTGCCTTATAGTGTTTATCCAAAAGGGTAGGCTTTGAGTATTAGGTCTACCAATGTGTCCATGTATGTATCACCCCTTATGTGAAGATGACAGATCAGACTTCTCAAATGCTTCGACTTTGAATCGCTGAACTTTCTTGGAGATCTATTGTGATACTAGTAAAAATGTTGCTCTTAAATGTATTCCAGTTCAATGAGACAGCTTTGATTGTTCTGGAGTCAGCGTACAGCATTTGCAACAACACTGTATTCAAACTTTTCTCATGCAGCCTGCCACAGTTCTTCTGCGAGTTCTAACCACAACTAAATGGTTTAATGAATCTCTTCTGTGCAATAAATAACTAATCCACTTATATGTCCAATCTTTGCAAACAATATGATGCTGCCAATATGTTTGTTTCTACAGTCAATAAATGTATATACTTTTACACAAACAGGCTGTTATCTTTTGAGGTTCCTGGTCATCTTCATCTGACGTAGATTTAGTTATTGGTTGGTTCTGTATCATTAGATTAGGGTTTCTCTCGTTTGTAAACATTTATTGCAAGAACAGCTGCACTACATTAACAGCATTGGGATGTCTGCTTTTGTACTACAAAGATGTAGTTAAAACTCTGATTTAAACTGTTTTTAAGTAGCAGTTACATTTTACAGTAGGGTTGTTGCATGAGAAATAAAATATCCCACACTGATCACACTCACATGTTGCATTTGAAAAGTCCATATATAAATATTGACAAACCAGTATTCTACGGTACAATATTTGCAGGTGTCTTGACCTGGTTTATGATGAATATCTTTGTCTTTACTGTGCCAATCCACATGAAAGAAAAACTGGTAAAAAGTACGTCTTTTCTGTCAGTGTAAATACAGTAACTAAGGTGAAATACACTGCCTGACCAAAAAAAAAAGACACAAAGCTCATACGTGCTAATATTTTCACCTTTAGCTTTGATTACAGCACGCATTCCCTATGGCACCGTTTCAATAAGCTGCAATGTCAAAAGATACAGTGTTCCAGATCTTGATGATGGGAGAGTGTGACCACTGTGGAAAGCCTTCTCCAGCACTGCAGCAACCGCAGATCATTTTTTTCTTTGGTCAAGCAGTGGTGGCATTATTCAACACCCGCAATCATGGTCGATGTCAGTGATGCAATTAATATGGCAAATTTGCAGACCCAGTCACTGACAACAACAAAAAAAGCAGGACTTGGACAGATTTTTGTCTCTTTTTCTCAAAAACAGCGAATCCCCTGCGAATCTGAGAATAGGACATAAAATTTCCGAAATGTCGTGAGCGCAACCTATTGTTTAGTTCCCTGAAAAATGATAAGCGAATAAGAATTTCCAAGACCATCTGTGTGGAATGTACCTGGAGTCTGTCACATTAACTCCCACAAGAAAGAAACACTCACATTGTTTGACCTTTTTCAGTGGAGAAGGATTTTTACTCAAAGGAATACAAACTAAGCAATGCATTTTAAATAATTTTATAAAAAAAGAAAAAAAAGCATTTACCCACCGAAGCTGAACAAACATCTATTACTGTTTTTTTTTTTCCTGGCGCAACACAGAATACAATCTGACCTTTAGAGCCATAAACGGAAGAGAACTAAGCCAAGAGACTAACGTCAACACAAAACAAAAACAAAACATGGCCAATGATGACGGAAAAAGGAATAACGCAATAAAATAAAGTCCAGGTTAAGTGCAGCACTGGTCAGAGACACATTTTCATCAGTTCCTTATTAACTGCTCACCTTCTACATGCAAGCTCCGTGAATCATCTGCATTAAATACGCATGGCAATATACTCTTATATGTCATTAGTCATTTGTAAAATACGAAAAATTCTGTCCATGTACAGTAGGAAACAAATTACAGTTGCAGGGTTGAGCTGAACTTATAACTGTAGTGTTTTTCTGTTTGCAAAAAGGAAAGGCTACATTCATTTCACTGAAAGTCCACGTACAAAACAAAACAAAATATCAAGATGGTTGCGACGGTTGAACGTTCCCCCCATCCCTCTTTTTGAGTTCGTCAGTGCCTAAGAAAACACGTAAAAGGTCCAAAAGGTACACTTGTACAACGGAATACTGCATATATCTACTCACAACCGGGCTGGGGACATGTGGGGCTAGCTGCCACAGATGGGAGTGTCCACGTGCTTCCCTTACCGAAAGTCAATGCTGCAAGTTCTTCTGTTTGTCATGCTACTTATGGACATTTTTCACCACTTCGCCCCGATGCGAATCTCAGTGTCCCGTCAAGTGTCATAGAAGTTCAATTCACAGGTACGTTTCATGTTATTTTTGGTCTTTAATACTTTGAAAGCCTATAGGGGAGACTTGCACATTCTCTGTTGAGTTTGGCACCGTGGCAGATAGGATGGTCTGATGGAGGGAGGGGGTTGTTGGTGGTAGACAGAGGCGCGGTGTTGTGGTATGTTCATTTGTCTCCGAGCTGTTCGCTGAGCTGGCCGTCATCAGACCTGTCCGTGGTGCCTTCAGGGACCTCCTCCGGCTCAGTTTTGATCCTCTTGGACTCGGTTTCTTCGGACAGCTCCCCGTTCTGTCTCTTTGTGGGTAGAGAGGCTGAGGCAGAGGCGTGGGCGGCCAGGAGGTGGAGTGGGTTAGCCACGACTAAAACATAAAGAGTAAATGAGCAACTAGTCACGCTCACCGTTGTCATACACATTAAACTGAAAGCCACCACGACAATACAGACGGGATCAAATAGTTTACAAGCCACACTAAAACTGGCTGCAATGAGAAATTCTGCAATCATTACCAGAAAGTCGAAGGTTCAGATATGGATTGGTTATTATCCAGTGCTTACCTGTGGTGGTCGTGGTGCTGCTGAGGGGCACCAGGTGAGTCCCGTTCTGAGTAATAGTCTTTATGGGGAGTTGGTGCTGTCCCAGGGGCTGTTGCACTATGGTGACGGTGGTAAGAGGAGGGGCCTGGGAGCTCTGCATGATCCGATTGACCCCACCTATAGAGGACGCAGTGATGGGCTCCAGTTTAACTGCAGGACAATGTGACAATTACCATACAGGAACTACAGTCACATAACAGCACTGGCCTCTCCATAACAACAACAACAACAACATATACATAAACAAGTAAATTTCTCCATTGTGAGATCAATAAAGGCCATCTTAACTTATCAAACTACAAGTCTAAATATCAAGTGACTACAGTATGTGAGCTTGTGTCTAGTGTTACCTTTGACCTCGTGATGATCCCCTCCATTCTCATGAGTCTCAGACCTCACCACAGCGGCCTGCCCTGCCATCGTCGCCATGGTGACGGCTGGTATCTGGTGGACCACATGCACCGTCTGCATGACGGGGGCGGGGCTAACGGTGGTTGTGACAATGGTGGGCGCAGCCACAGCGTACGACATAGGTTTCATAGAGGTCTGAGGTATCTGCCGCTGGACCGCTATCAATACAGGCTGGGGCTGAGAATTCATTGGAGATCCTACAACAAGGGGCATGAAATCACAGGAATCAGAAAAATAATACAACTCAAGAAAGCAAGCTGGTCCAACTCATTTCTCAAATTGACATTTAGGCACCAAACCTTGGTGTGGGAAATGTAATGCATATTAGTAAATTACACTTGATACCTGCCCGTAAGTTTCAAGAACAAGACAGAGTAGAATAATGTGCTTAAAACAAAATGAAACAGATTTCTGCAAAAAAAGATAATGAATGTAAACAAACACCACAGAGCAGCTACCGCCCAGTGGTAAATAAAGCAAGTTGTTAAGTGAAGTTAAAATACACTATATTGTACCGTTAGTCGGTGAATTCTGAGCTAAACGGGCCTCTTTGATAACAGCCAGTTTAGGCGGGACAGTACTGGCGGGAGCTGGAGGGGGGCGGACTCCTGTTCCATGGGGATGGGGGAGCCCTCTCGAGACAGACTTTCAGGTGTCTGGACCCCACTGGAGTGTGCAGACAGCGCTCCTGTGTGGTTAGGAGATGCTGGAGCACTCCTGGACAAGAGGACACAGGATTAGGTCACTGCACATGTACTAGTAAGTAACATTTATTTATATAGCACCTTTCACAGGCAAAAGACACAAAGTGCTTCACAACACAGTTAAAAAAATCAGAGGCCAAGGCCAAGATAACACAAAATCATAGCAGCCCAAGAGTAGCTAATTAAAAGCCTGCACAAATAAATGAGTCTTAAGTTTGCTTTTGAAGGTGTCAACAGAGTCAATTGAGCGCAAAAAGGGCGGCAGATCGTTCCAAAGCGTGGGAGCAACAGCCTGGAAGGATCAGTCACCTCTAGTCTGAAACGAGAGCATGGAACATTCAACAGATTCTGATCCACAGACCTCAGAGCCTGAGCAGGGGTGTAAGGCTGGATCAGATCACTGATGTAGGACACTGGCAGCTAATGAAGTTGTTTTAGAATAGGGATATGCGAGTCCTCCTATATGTACGGGTCAGAATTCTCGCTGCAGAGTGTTGCACTAATTGCAGTCGAGAGAGCTCCTTCTAGTTCAGACATAAAAAAACCATGAATCATAGTGTTTATGGTACTACTACAGATATATATTATACCAATAAATGCTCAACTCAGAGTAGAAACAGTTTACTACTGCTACACACAAATGTGTTTTGGTCAGAGTTTTTGTTTTCTCCTTTGAAACCTTTGAAAGCTGGGAACCTGATGATCTGAATCTCGTCTTGTAAGTGTTATTGGTGTTGAGCTACATCGGTAAAGCATTGCAATTAATCAAATTTAAATCATGACTGAATTAATCGCAGGCCTCAATTATAGATTTGGGGCTTTTTAAAACAGACAGTTCTCCAGATAATCCGTGGCAGTGCGCAGTTTGGAGGGAAAAAAACGTATGTGTGCATTGGAAAGCAAGATCAATTTGCCTTTGTTCATGAACCATGTTAACAAGTCATGTTTATTTGTTTTTATAAGAAAAAATGAAATTGAATCAAATCTTGTGATTTTGTAATGATATTAACTAATCATCCAATATCAATGCCGACATGCCACATATGGGCTTTTGTACACGTTTTCTCTTGAATGTTTTGACCGTGTGCAGTACCTTGAGGAGAGTGGTCCGACAGGCGTCCTGAAGCAGGGCACTCCCCGAGGCCTCCTCTTCCTGAAAGCCTGATCTATGAGTTTACTCTCGGAGGCGGGGTCTATCCTCCAGAATGAGCCTTTTCCCGGCTCCTCTTGAGAGCGGGCCACTTTGATGAAGTACCGGTTTAGGGACAAGTTGTGACGGATTGAATTCTGAAACAACACACAAACTCAGAGCTCACTTTGACACACAACTTTGGAAGATTTATAGAACATGAGTCACCATTTTGAAATGCTCAAATTCCCGTTATAAAATTGATTGTTTTTTAAATTCTCATATAGATGCATTTTTCTTTTTTACTATTTCCCTCACTAAACTAACAGTTGTGTGTCTAAATCAAAATACACAATCATAAGGAGTTATTTAGTAAATGTCATAACATGAGCCTTACTTTTTGCAGTAAGTGATACCAGTTACTGTATTATGGCCAACAGCTTCCTACATTTCACCACTTTTATTAAACATAACATTATTATTTTAATATTCAGTCAATTGAGTCTTCTCTCGGTGGAGACACTAACCTGCCAGCCCTTGTCAGCGGTGCGGTAGTAGGGGTAGTTCTTGGTGATGTGGGTGTAGATGCCATTCAGTGTGAGCTGTTTGTCTGGGGCCAGAGTGATGGCTTGGACTATGAGCTGGGCATATGAATACGGAGGTTTGGAGTCGTCCTGAAAAAAGTACAACACATTAGTTTAACAGTTCAAAGATTCACAAGGCCTCATTTATTGGTGTTGACAAATCTCAACATGCACACTCAAACGTCTATGTTGTCATATATGTTGGAAACGTTTAATCAGAACAACGATTTAAATTGTATCATAGATGGTACAAAGATGGTACATCACAATCAGCGTTGTCAAAATAACTTTATTCCACAAGTTTTCAAACTATATTGTAATATATACATTAAAAAAGAATCAAAAGATATTATTATGGTGTCGTCTTTGCAGAGGTAAACGTATTTCATTCTTTTTTCTGCTTCTACGGATGTGCGGTTTATGTTTTGAGCCAGAATACTGTGTGCGTACCTTTGGGCTGTCCTCTCCAGAGGCGTCCTTGTCGTTCTCTGAATGGGAGTGGTCCCCCATCAGATCCGGGCCAGCATTCTTCCTGTCCTGTAGCTGGACAGGCCGCCCCACGCGGACTTGATGGACATGAGTTAGCCGCACTGTGACGTCAAACACATACTAATTAATGAGGCATGGTTTCTTTCATTCTGTGCGGACTTCTATTACTAAAATAAAATGGCAAAACAAATTTAAAAACATATAATTTACATACTTTGAGTACATGTGACAGGTTTACTAATCATTACATCGTTTAAAAGATTTTTATTTTTTTAGATTTATACCAGTCAAGTGTCAATTTTATGAAAAAATGTTAAATAAAATAATATTATTCACGGACTATAAGAGTAAATGTCTGACCTGAGGGTGCCTGTGGGCGAAGGCAGTGGGCTCATGAGGTGGGCGATGTTGTCAGGAATGTTGATGGTAAGGGGTGAGATTTGGGGATGAACGGGCTTCACCGGCGATACAGACACGTTCCTGGCCTCTCTCTTCTCATGGGACAGGGCTGTGAAATTGATCTTTATACTTGTGCTCGGGAAGCGAAGCAGCACCTAAAAGAAAATAATCAGGAAAAGTGGGCTTTCGTTACATTCACTCTGCATCCATGCCTTGAGGTCGGACAACATCACGGGGTCCTGCCAAGACTGGTTACATGTTTTATTGAGTACTGCATTGGTTTATTCTGATACTGTCATCTGGAGCAAGCGCACTTTTGGTCTGCCTCAAAATCTAAGCATAATAAACAGGAAGATTTTTGTCTGACAGTTTAGGAGTTGACCACACTCTGTAAAATACTCACTGACCCATTTTGGCTTTCACACTAGTGTCCACTGACAGAGCTATGGTGCCGGTGCCAAAATGGTTGAAAGAAGTTCTTGCCCAGCAACCAGAGCAGCGAGGCCATCTAACTGCAGCCTGAGAGTTTAAATACGGACGGCCATAATATAGAGAGCTTATGTCCAATTATTCAATGACGTTGAGGAGGATGGATCACTGCTGCTGCGATGACACTATAGGCCAAATGTAAACATATATGTAAACACTGACATCTGCACAATGGTGAAGCAGCATGCATGACTCACCACAGATAGCAGCACTACCAAAATAGTTCCAGTCAAAGTGAGCATATATGCTGAGGGGAAACGTGATATGCCAGCCATATCAAATTAACTATAGCACTAGAATGGCCTCAGAATAAGCTACAAATACATTGCCCAGAGACTTTACAAATTCTGACAAACAGCGAAGAACAAGAATGTGACATTTCTGAAAACTTTCACAACATGTAGATATTTATTTTTGTATTAGTAATTGTAGTAGTGGCCGTGCGGAAGTGGCAGAACAAAAACAATGAATGCTTTCAGGGCATTCAACAAAGAAACATTCTGGTGCTACTGTATTATCATGGCAGTGGCCTGATTGCCAGAGGTATTCAGTCGTAGGTTTCAGCCCGGCCGCACGAGCCTAGCATTGGCAAGATGACTTCAATAATACTTTGACCTGTTTTTTTGCAAACAATATGATAATTAAACATTGTACACCTGTTCTAGGCTTAGCTACAATGCTTTTGTTGTTGTATACTATAGCTTAATCTGCATACAACAATCAATTGACATTTATTAGCACATTCAAGGCGAGAAATAAGTATGGAAAGAGACTAGCCACAGTGGCCAGTGAGCAGGAAAAATCCCTTAAAGTGCATACGACAGGTTTTAAGAAACCCAGAAGAAATGCTGGGCAGAAAAGTTATTTCTATTGGATTTTTTTTTTAGCTGCTGACAGGAAGTGACATAGGTAAAATGTAAAGAAGAAGAAGATCTTTATTTATACGGCCCTTTCACAGACATGGTCACAAAGCGCTTTACATGAGAGCATTTTACATTCACTCCATACTCGGTAGTGGTAAGCTACGTTAGTAGCTTCAGTTTCCCCTGGGAGAGACTGACTCACTCATTTCCCATTGACTTAACATTGTTGCACGGCAACAGTTTAAAAATGCCTCCACCTATGTCATTTCCTGTCAGTGTGGAAGGGAAGGAAGGAAGGAAGTGAAACTAGAAACGTCACAAAAATTGCCAAACTAAAGAAAGTTTGGTACAATCTTTAGCAAAATCTTACATGTAATTGGATTAACTATGTTTTAGCAAAAAATGTGTCTAATGTGCATATGCACTTTAAGGCACATCTTGAACAGGCAGCATGACTGTGACGTTTCAATGACGCGTACCGCCGGGCCATGCACCAACGAAATGCCATACATCCAGAAGCGTCCGTTTAATTATTTAGATGTGGATTCGTTTGTATCGAAGAACATAAACACATAGTAAGCATGTATTGGATTTGCCGTGTATGATGAAGATACGGCGCTGTGCAACATGCGGCTGGTTTGTGTTGACTGACAAGCACGTGCAGCGCCACAGCGGGAAACAAAACAACAACAACGCGCGGCGCAAACATCCGATTGTCCCCTCCACCCCCAAAAAAGCTCTGCCATAATAATCAAACTTACATCCGCGGGAGCTGCAGAGGTGGGGCCCCTCTTCTCTGGAACACTCCGTCTACAAACACCCCGTTTTTCCCCAGGCACCGGAGGTAAAATTCCCCCGCGCCCGTGCCATCTTCGCCGGCGGTGAATATCTCGAGGTGCCGCCGGGAGATGAAGCTCGAGTGTCCCATGCTGACGTCCACGGAGCCCTGCGAGGAGTTCCTGCCGATGGTTACCGACCTCTTCTTCATCAGATACTCGAATTCACGGCCCTCAAGCCGGGCCACCGCCGACCCCATCCCGCTTACCACCGCCATCTTCTCCTCACGTAGCGATTTACAGCGGTATTTGACCCACGAGTGTGTGCGAGAAGGCAGCGGATTTCAAAGGCAAACCGCGTCCGCTGCTCGGGCCAAAATGGGAATCCCAAATTTACACACACCGGGGAAATGTAGCTACTCGGAACGTGCCAGACCCAGACCGGAGGGGGGGGGGGGACGCAGCGCCGCAAGAAGAGGAAAAAATGAGGGGTCCCGACCAATGAGAAACAGCCAAACATACGTACGTAAAGTGACAGACAGGCGCTTCGGCCAATCCGCGGCTGAGTTTGAGTAGGCAGATGTGCGGTGTTTACCAATGACAACAATAATAAAGAAACAGCCATAGGAAAGCGAGCTCGGTTGCAGATGCAGAGCAGGGCCCGGTTACACGCAGATGAATGGAGCGCAGGAAACGGGGAAATTGAGAACATTCATTCATCATTGTTTTAGCAATTAGTCACGTTTTGATGCGACCTCTCATTCAAGACTAGGGCTGATCGATACAGTAGTGGGCCATGTGTGCCATTATAGTCAACATTGATTAGATAGATTTCATAGCTAATTATAGTGTAATAATAGTTGTGGTCTTGGTCTCATTATAAAAGCATTAACGGCCTAATGGTGAGGTAGAAATTCAGATTCTCTAGTGGTCTCAAACTGTGGTACGGCTACCATGGTGGGCTACTTCATGTGGTTCATTTTATCTAGAGAATGTTTAAGATACATGTTTTTCAAATTTAGATTTCATAACTTTTTGCATTTTTATCGTGCAGGACGTCAATCAGATAATAAGTAACTGAAGTTAACATATGGGTGCTTCTGTTTCTCATGTCACCAATAGTGTAGTGTGTGTAAGAATAGTGTGACAGTCACAGTGTGAATGTCTAATATTTCAGGAACAGTAGGAACAGTGCATATTTGTGAACATCTGTCACCATTACCGTTCTGAGCAAGATGCTAATTTCCATCTGTTGTCCTTAGGCAAATAGTGATTACCTTATTTAACACTTTTACAATTAGAGTAGCCTATAACATATCGGAGTCATTATGAAGGTTGATGCCCTGTCATGGGATTCAGTGCATATGCATAAACTTTTTTTTTTAGTTTAGTTTATTTGTTTATTTGAGCAGTAGACATTCTGCTCAAAAGGAGTGGGCTGAAGCAAGAAGCTTATGAGTGCCTACCCCCAAACTCAATACAATAACATATACACTTTTATATGTTTATGTCTTTTATATAAACATAAAAGATAATGATTTTATTTGTGTGCTACAGCTGTAACTCTGAAGTTTAAAACCTGTAAGGTTATTTTTACCCACCTCTCTGTGTTGCATGCCAGTAGGGATTAGATGCTGAACGTTCGAGGTGAGCAAGTGTCTGAACATTTGTCCCTTGGAGCTTTAAAGAAGGCCGTCTCTCAGTGGCTCGGGGCTCAGCTCGTGGACTACTGCTGTGCTGACAGTGGGATTATGGGTAAATACATTTTCCTCAAAGCATTTTTCACAGTAGAAGCCAGTAGACTTATATGCAGTAAAACATTTTCTTCACATTACTAACATGAGGCTATAGCTTTGATAAATTGGTTATATTATGGATTTGTAGGGGACTCCAATGGCATTCGATTTGGAGAGCAAAGGTGTCAGGGATCTTATTGAGGAACAGAGCTACAAGGTAAAACACTATACAGTTCACTAGAGTATGTTCAGAATCCCAGTTCATTTCACAAATCCTGATAAATCAATACTAGGCCTCATTTGTCAATGTCAACTTTATTATATAGCACATTTACAACAGCGCTAGGTGCCCAAAGAGCTTCACATACAGGGACACAATATGAACAATATAAGAGAGTAAAAAAGACACATAATGAAGTGAAAATGCAACTCAATCAAACGTCAACGCAAACAGATGTGTTTTGAGAGCAGTTTCTAAAGTTTCTCAGGTTGGAGCATCTCTAATGTTTTGTGAGAGGCTGCTCCAGAGTTTGGGAGCAGCCACACTAAAAGCCCTTTTCCTCACCTCTTTAACATCCACTGATTAGCAGATCTCCCCGATCTAACTGGGACATAAGCAGACAAGAGTTCAGAGAGGTACTCCGGGGCAAGACCATTAAGGCATTTTAATACAATCATTAAAACCTTGAAGTCAATCCTAGACAGGGAGCCAATGGAGGGACGCAATGTTGATATACTCCCGCTTCTCGTCCCTGTCTGCAAGCGCGCAGCAAAATTCTGTACTTGTTGTAGGCAGTTGAGTGAGGATTTGTCCACCCCTTAATAGAGCAAGTTACAATAATTAGTACGAGAGGATATGAACATAAGAAGATATAATAGTTCCAAATCTACACCCCAGAAGACGTCATCTAAATATAATACACAAATCAACAGGGCTTGGCACTGGTCTATCAGCTAAATGAAGGTAGATTTTCATTCTGCCCATAACACATTTTGTTTCACTGTTCACTTTTGATTAGAGCAAAAGTTTGCCTTTTACAATTGTACACTTGTGGCTGGCACAAATCTATTTGGCTTGTAGATTTTGAAATAGCCACAGTGATCAGTGAGCAAAAAGTGTATGCTAAGCTTGGCGAAATAGACATGACTCCCTCTCTATGTAGCAGCCCCATTCATATAGGCAACAGCTTTTGTCATCAATACTTGGCTGCTTTGCAACATTACCACTTTGATGAAGACACTGTGTCACCTGTAGTCTCCAGGAAAATTAAGATTTTGCGAGAACTAACTCAAAATGGACAAATTAAGCTATTTGAAAGAGCGCGTTTTCATGAGGGTAACATTTTCCTGAAAACCTTTCCATGAAGAGACACTCAAGTGTGACAAGCAATGGCTGAATGTTTGATGTGCCTTTTATATGAAACAGCTTGTATAATTAAGATAAGCCCAAATAACTGCCTTTCCACCTCATAATTATAGCTAAAGGTCATAGACATTTTATAATAAATTCAGTTTTCATGTTTTATTAGAGACCATCTGGTGCTATTAAATGCAGCAGTGTCATAACTTTCACATTGTCCAAAATTACCCTCGAGGGTAACATCCTTTTTTTGTTTTTTGTAATCTGACTCTTGCTTGCATTAAAGTGTTGTGCAGGTTATATCTAACACTATTGATAGTGGATGTGTCACACGTAACGTTCTTCAAGCAAGAACCTTACCACCAAGCTACAGAGGAAGTGTAGTGTAGTCAGCCACCAGAGGGAGCCAGTCTTTAACCCAAGATATAAAGAATGGGCGTGAGGATGTTGAATAAAATTTCTGTCAGGTAACAGCCCTAACATAAATTATGATTGTTCATATTTGTTTATTTGTGTATGACACAGTAAAAATAGTCAATCACAACCACGCAAAACAGCAACAGCAGCAAAAAGGCTTTTTTATACCCAGCAGGAACCTCTTACGATCTATTGGTATCACTAAACTCATTTAAAGTGATTGAATAGTGAATTTAGGTCAATGTTAGTCATTTGACCAATTTTCAAGCTTAATTGTTTCTCATAATTTAGTATAGAAGGATCGTTTCTCTCCTTTGTCTCTGGGGGGAGTTGCCCTAATAATCTTATATTCATAGACATGGCATCCCTCGCTCCTCCAGGTTTCCTTGTTGTCAAAGTGGGCTAATATTTTTAGCAGCGGCCCAGTTCATTAAAAGTTTGACACCAATCCCCATCTAATTTTCTGCATAGCCGGATTGAACCCAAATAGTCAAACAACGTAGATATTTACGCCGTGAAAGTGCATCTTGATCCACTTTCTCCAGATTCTTCTTGTGTTTTCTTTGTGTTTTTTGTTGTTGTTGTATAATTGTGTTTTGATAATACTGATTTATTTGTTTTGTGGCTTCGTGGAGCAGTACACTAACCTCACAATAAGAACGTCCAAGGTTTAATTCTTGGACTGTGTAGGGTTGTTTCCCATGAGTCTGGGTGGATGTTCTCTGGGTGCTACAGTTTCTCCCATCAACTTAAAACATACAGAGTAGGCTAAGTCCTCCAGCAGGATAGTGGGCAAAACCTATAGCTCAGGATCTGGATAACCTGTGCTCCTGATAGGTTGCCCCATTCACATTGAAGCATGGATCAAATTCAGAAGGCATATTTTTCCCCCTAGGAAGTCGGGCACAATATAGTATCTACAGTATCTTACCTTAGCCGCTGCTTGACCTTCCTTCTGATTTCCGCATAGTAATGTTTAAGGCGATGGTGTCTGTCATGCCACATCTGCTCTACTCCACGTTAATTCAGCGCAAACGGCCGCAGATCTGAGAATGACAGGCAGTATTTCTCAATGGAGTTGAGAAAGCGGGATGAGATTGTGACTGAATGATCGCAGCAGCGCAGGCAGTTCAATACGAAGGATGTAGGTCATGCATTAGAGCTGTGGCCCTCTTGGTAACTGCTTCACACCTCTATAATAAACCTGTTCTTGGATTTGTAGGCGGTAGGTGAAATTGTAAATAAATTATATAACCTGACGGCTTAGTTGTTGAATGCTGTTTGTAATATACAGTAAGCATTAAGCCCTAGTCTTCATCACGAATAAGGCTGCACTGTATTGGGTTTGCGCACAATAAGTTTCACAGATCAAATTTGTAATCGAAAGTTATGTTGTGTTCAATCTTCTCAGAGGATATATGCTGAAGGGCTATTTGGCTGCCAGGCCTGATATTCCCTCCCCCATGTAGTATTTCATTACTCCAGCACTCAGTTGATATATAAGATAAGATCACCTTTATTGGATGGAGAAATTCACTTGTTACATTCGGCTCTCAAGAAAAAAACACTCAGGGTGTGCAAAATAGACAGAAAATGTGCAAACATTTAAATAGTAAATAGCAGTATCTTATGTACAATGAGTAATAACAAAAAGCTTAAAGGGGCAAAAATATAAACAATAAGAAAATAAAAATGAGAACAGACTATAAACAAAGTAGAATGAGTTACTTCACAGTAGTGTTGTACAGTCTGACAGCAGTGGGAATGAAGGACTTGCGGTAGCGCTCCTTCTTGCACTGAGGGTGCCTCAGTCTTCCACCGAAAGAGCTGCTCAGCTCCTCTACAGTCCTGTGCAGTAAGTGGGAGGTGTTGTCCATGATGGAGGTGAGCTTGGCTATACCTCCTGTCCCTCACCTCCTCCACAGAGTCCAGGGGGCAGCCCAGGACGGAGCTGGCCCTCCTGACCAGCTTGTTCAGTCTGTTCTTGTCCCGCTCTGTGCTGCCCGGGGCCCAGCACACGGCAGCGTAGTGGATAGCAGAGGCTACCACAGAGTCATAGAAGAAGTGGAGGCGACTTTGGCCCTTCTTGAAACTGTCCACCTCCTCCATGTCCTCCCCCTGGATGTTTTAGTCAAAACAAATACTACTTGTTCGTGGGTAGATTGTCCCATATGCAGCCCTTTTTTCAATATCACAAG
The DNA here is from genome assembly GCA_007210695.1 of Neogobius melanostomus. Taxonomy (NCBI): domain Eukaryota; kingdom Metazoa; phylum Chordata; class Actinopteri; order Gobiiformes; family Gobiidae; genus Neogobius; species Neogobius melanostomus. The sequence continues at coordinate 1,996,133 of VHKM01000299.1, read as the reverse complement.
AGTTATTTTTCCCCTCAAATTTACTTGATTTTTAAAACACAGTCTTTATTGGATAGGGACAGAGTGCACCTTCCAGAACTGTATTATTGTAGTTTTTACCTCATGTAAAGTCTTGACTGGTGGTCTTCTCAAGAGCATGGTCCCTTTCAAGCACTATTTGCAATGTATCAACTTACAGCAACAGTTGTGACCATATTACTGTTAAACTGTGTATGAAAATGTTGCCAATGCTCAAAGTGAACTCTGGGAAACGTAGTCAGGCTAGAGTTTCACCTGTGCGTCACTGTCATTTTATATAGCGCCGTAGATCGTGGTAATGTTTAATGGATTAGCCCCTTTATTTGTGACAAGCAGAGATGGATGAACTACAACAAGACCGGACAATGAGAGGCCATTAAAAATAGAAAGCAGTGAAGGGCTGCCAGTGCTTGAAAAGGACCCGAGATGGCGAACAATGCGCTCAAACCATTGCGCTTTTACTTTCGCCGCTTGCATGTTTCCCCCCCTTTTTTTTTCTTTCCAAATAGGCCTCACCTGAGTAGCTTGGTGTGCGGGATAATTGTGCATATCTAATCAACCAAACCCCACAGAGTATCACCAACTAAGTGTTCACCAAATGTCTAATTACGAGTTGATCAGCAAAGCACCTGGCACCTGCTAAATCATGTTTCTTTCCCTGGTAGATTCGGTAGTGGACTATTTTTTAAACAGCTTGGGGGAAACGCCCACACATCCGCCGAATGCGCTCAACTTTTTAACATCGCCAACGCCTACGCAAAACACATGTGGGCTACTTCCACATCCTGGCATGAACTTGATTTCCATGCAATTAAAATTCAAGCCGAGGAGTCCAAGTTAAAGGCTTCGTATGTGGGCCATGCTGTCTTGATGTAAGTATTTCCCTGTGCCTCCGGGGCATTTCTGCACAGCCTTCACGTTATTGTGCATTCTATCCTCCAGCTCCACATTAATCACTCTGACAATAAAGAATACCTTTACAACCCAGTAAAATCTGCTCTGTTTCTTTTGCTTGGAATCCGAAGGCGAAGAAGCCAATTAAGATGCTTAGTTCGAACCTGTCATGTTATAATGTGTTGGCTACAAGATAAGCCCGATATGCTGACTGCACAGTACATCAGCAATCACGAGTTATCAGTAAGACTGTGCAGTGTCTGAAGTCAAGACTTGGACATGCTGATCAATTATGTTTTTTCAAATAAGGGTGTGTGCTATGTCGTCGAGGTATACTTTGTTCAGTAAGCTTGCCAGGGTCAAAGTTTTTCCTGAGACGCAGTGTAAGTCGAGGGTTCAGCATCAAGTTCACACATCACAACATCTCCAGGCTTATCCTTATAATCCGCTCTTAGCCCCTTTTATCCCTCAGACTTAATTCTCTCCTGGGGATATGGCAACCACTGAATCAACAAAGCCTGAATGAACTCAGACTTGAGGAATTTCAGATAATGAAACCCTTATATTTTAGTTACAGGTATGAGATGAGAAAATGTAATACCTCACTTTGTCTCAAGAGTCTCACACGCCCGCTGGACAATGGCAACTGGTCCACATGACCACAATAGGCTCCATTGACCAACACACTGGTAATCCATCTTTCCTTGATTTGCAGACATGCACACAAAGGCCATGTGCTGATAGTAGCACTATAGGGCGTAATGGTGCTGTCAGCTGCACACAGAGAGAGCATCCTCCCCTGCTCTCCTCCCTCCCTCCTTGCCTCCCTCTCTCTCCGTCCTTCGGTTCCCGCGTCTCACTTTCACTCATTCCCTGTACCACACATGAAAACAGGTCCCTACAGGGGAAGCTCGCCTCTCATTGGGCGGGAGACAGCAGCGAGAAAGGGAGGCATAAGATACAACTCTTGTGCTCCACACGACTGAGGCAGAGCGAGGCGCCACATCACTGCTTTGTCCATGTGTGAGTGAGGCGTAACTTGAGAGAGAGCGCACCTGCTGGGACAGACCTGGGCATCACCTGGACCTGATCTGCGCTCGTCGACTCAACAACTGTTTCTGACTGCTCTTCATGAACCTCAGCGTCACTGTTTCTGGAGCTATTTTAGTCTTTACAGGACCAGGATAGAGTTTGGGAGAGGCGGCTGTGGAGAGGGGCTGTGTTTTAAATGTGCATCCCGGTGGCCATTAGTGGACTGTACCTGGAGCACCTGGGACCATTGGGATGGTGTGACCTGCAGCCTACTGAGGGCTGCACTTTCTTGGGTCAAGATGCCCGTGATGAAGGGCCTGCTGGCCCCTCAGAACACCTTCCTGGACACCATCGCCACGCGCTTCGATGGCACTCGTAAGTGCAGCCTCTGCATATTTTCATTGTCTCTATGGGATGATGTCAAAACAACATAGCCTTTCTTTAGAGCATTGAGAAAAGAGGAAAACAGCGTGACAAAATAAATGATGTCATTGTGCTCTCAACATCTTACAGTGTACACAAAGAACAAGCCGAGGTGGACTTTCACACTTTGTATTCCTCTATCCTGAACTGTATACATACTTCCAGATTCTTCCATTTAGTTCAAAATATAAATATTTTTGGCTACATTTACACTCTGTCCCAACTTTAACACAGTATTACATGTTTCATTGTATATTTCATTTACAATATATAAGCATATGTGAATTTAAAAAAATATGAGAATTGACTTAATCATTGGAAGTGCAGATAATTAGCCTCTCGTATTTTTACAGAACTGTCAAAAATCATTCAGCTTTAGTAGTACCAGGATTCCAATTAAAGCCTAACAATTGATTCTACTTGTTCACTTTGAGATATAGATTTCTTTTTGACTACCTTTTTTACATCTGAAGACTTGAATTACTTCCAAGTGTCTGTCAATGGGACTGAGGTAACCCCTGGATGTAGATTTGAAGTAGGGAAATTGTTCAATAAAAGTAAGTAAGACGGATTTGTTTTTGTGAAAATTGTGCTTTGTTTTTGCACTGCGTTAGTCACTGCCAAACTAAAACAACATCTGCCGCGATGTGAATTGAGTTGGCGGAGAGAAGTTTATTTGCACATTCAAGTCACTTGCACAAATCACGCTGTCTTTTCCTATTTGTTTCAGGTAGTTTGGCTTTAAACTGGCCGCTGTAGAGCTATTAGGCAGCCCTGCAGTCTCTCCTCTTCCCGGCTCGTGTGTATGTGTGCGTTTCTCTTGTTATGTACCTGCAGCCACCTTTGGGACGCCATGGCTCGTTGTAAACAAATACCGCTGGGACCACTCTGTTTTTGCTCGATCTTCTCCCTCTCTGTTCTCAATGAACAGTTAGGAGCTGTCCGTTCAGCACCGCCTCTGGCCTGAGCCCCACTGTGAAGCAAACAATCAGACGGGTGACATCGCCGCGTAATTGATGCAAAGAGTCTATAATTATAGCTTTGACTTTGACTCGGACGCTTTAATGAAGAGTCAGGGAGTCTCTCCAGAGCATAGCACGCCATATTGAGACGTAATGCAACAAAATTGGCCTGTGATATCACATGTGAGTGGTGACGGGGGCATTGGCCAGCGAGAGGAGGGTCAAAGGTTGTTACTTGGTTGCATCATAGAGACTGGAGTGCTTACCCTTGAGTGTCCTGCTACTGCAGTTCAACAGTAGTAGGGCACCCTCCAGTCAGACTTCTCCTTGATCTGTCAGTAAGGAGACAGAAGTCACCACAAGGTCTTTTACCATTTGCATTTAATATTATCCAAGGACTTCTAGGGAGAGTTAGTGGCCATATAACTCACCAAGCAGTCGTCCAAGTAAAAATAAGGCAGAAACAGTTTTCAGTAATAAAGGCATTTAGAAGTCATTTCCATTAAGGAGTAGATCACCTTGCATAATGAAAATCTCGGAACAAGCAGTGATGTGAGTCTATCAAGCACATGCAGTTTTACTTCTCTGAAATTACTTTTTTCTATTCTTTCTTTATTGGAAGTCAGTGTAGTCTGCATTTGCTTTGTCATGGTACTCAGCGTCTTCCTACAGTCCAGAGACATGCCTGTTTTATGCCAATAGGAGACTCTGAATAACATTAGTAGTGAATATGCAGAGGAATTAGTGTTAGTCTGATGTGGGTTCACACTTGGTCCACTTGAAGTGAACCCATGTACTTCTAACGCTTCCTTGTGCAGTGAGTAAATACAAGCCAGTAAAACATGTCCAGGGGTTTTAGAGGGTGCCTGATGCAACCTTATCCACACTATTGTCCTGTTGGAACATGGCATATAAGCACAGAAATGTGGATTTTTGAAATGAGTCAATAATTAAGTTATCCTATTCCTATTTTAGCGCACCTCAAAATTTGAACACAACTTCACACTATTAAAAAGTACAGTTAACTCCATGTCCGCTGTGCATTCAGTCCACCATAAGGTTCCTGGAGGGGTGGCAGATTGCCCAAAGCTGAAAATAGCTTTGCTTCTGTTGCCGAGGCGACAAGGTCCCGCCACTTGACATGGATGATGCTCGAACACTTGGGTCTTTGAGGGAGAGATGGACACTTGAACTTGCCTCCCAATCAATGGCTTGAAGATCGCAGCTGGGCTCTTATTTTGGCGGGGCACTTCATCAAACAAGTGGCATTGTTTGGAAAGCAGCTGCTGTTTTGTGACGGTTATCCAACACCCGATGCACCTGAAGAGGTGTACTTTGCTTTGTTTGCATTGGCTTTATTTATTTATTTTACAGCCTATGTCATGATTTCAAATTTGATCACCAACCTTCTACATTTTGAATCCATATGATGAGAAATGAGGGTTCTGAAGAAACCATCACAAGATCCTATCCAGGGGTTGTAAGCGGTAAAAAAATATTAGCAAAGTTTGTTGCTATGGCAATTAACAAGTGGTAGGGACAGGGGATAACATGTGAACTCCACACAGAAAACCCATGAATAGTTACAGGGTGAATGGTTTTGCCTCAGTAACCCATAAAATCATTTAGTTAAGATTCCTAGCAGTAAGTCATTTTTACATCTTTGTTTTATTGTACATCCTCTCCAAACACTGCTCCTTCTTTAGGTATCACTGGTTATGTCATTCTGAAGACCTCTCTCTATGATGATTCCCCAAAAACCTTAAGATATGATAGGAGGCTAACAGTTAGGCTAACAGTTAGTTGATGGCTTACTGAACAGACATTGGCATCTAAAAGTGTTACAACAGAACCCATTTTTTCCATGACCTTTCCATATACATACCAAAATAAATACATCACAGGAATTTTACGTACCTCGCTAAACCTTTTACCCAACACTGTGCACACTGAATAGTCTGTTTAACAAAAAGCCTGTCATACATTTTCATTTTGTGTTGGAGACAGTTGGTAAAAATGCTTTCACCTCACAAAAAAAGATTCCACTGTTGCTGACTTAGCTCCCATCCACTAAAACAATATCTTGTTTTTTTTCATTATCCGCCACTTTAATAACCCCAAACCTGACAGCTTTTCATAAAACTTGGCGATTTTTTCTATGAGAGCATCATTTGTATTGCAGCGACTATTCAATTATATTCATTACTCACCGCCTAAACAATCTTTCCGCTGCCTCTGTGCTGCTCCACACACGCAAATCCCTTTGTCAGGCGCACATCGACAAGCACCCTGCTAAAGCAAATAATAGGGAATTTTCATTTTTAAAAAGCTTAAGAGGCAATACGTGGGTTGGTATCTTTTATTCAAGGAGCAAATATCCCCTTTTCCCATCCTGATGCCTGTCCGCCTGTGTGTGAAGGATGTCCACAAATATTGATTAGACCATGTAGGATCCGGGCATGAAAAATGAATGGGATTTTTTTTTAAATTTAGTGTTGATTTCTGGGACTGACGGGTGCGTATTTCATGAGGATATAAGCGAAATGTCACAATAGGTTAAGTCAGTGACCTGCTTTAGTACATTATTGGCTGAAAGCAATGTCAGAGATTTTCTTGTGTTGTGTTGTCTATATGTAAAAAGTGTATAGTATGTTGTATGACTTGATTCGTTATGACTGCTGATTGATTCTTTAAAAGCAATTCCTTGAGGACAATTGTCAGGGTCACTTAGAATAGACAGGGCCATTTGTCTAATGTACATAATACTTTCCTAATTCAAGAGTAAAATCTCGCACAATGTCAACTTCTCTGTGAGAAATTGTGCATCTCCTTGTAAAGTACTTAGACCATCTTAAATAGTTGCTGTGAATAGCTACCACAATGTTAATATGCAAGAAGTAACTGCTACAGAAAAGTGGTTTGACTTTCCTGTAAAATGACTTCGACCTTGGTTAACCGCAGTTGCACTCTCACTGTAGTCGTCAAATGTGTGTTCACGTTTATAAAGTCCTCACTACATGGAAGTGTCTAAAAATGGAAAGGGAGTTGTTGGGAAGAGCATTTGATGTAGGAGCCAAAAACAACAAAAGATGACGCACTTTTCCATTCAAGGAAGAAAAAAAAAACGTGTTGCGTATTTGCTCCCATGAGCAGAACAGTTCAGTTCACTTCCGTGGGCTCAATTCATTGTAAATTTATTGAGCCCACTGAAATGAGGGTTCAACACAACGTATAGATAGTATGGGCAAACCTTTTGAAGCAAGGCCCACAGTGGGTTTTTGAACTTGCCAGGAGAGAGAGGCTGTGATCACCAAAAAACAACAAAATAGCAGCACTATCTTGCTTTATGTCTGTGAAAACGTTGGTGTTGTTGATCCACTTGAGCCAATGCATATCAGGTTTTGTGGGCCAGAGGGCGTAGTTTGCCCACCTCTGACCTATGCAGCCGAATCATTATTATATTATCTCATATTTTCGTTACTGATTGTTCTCAGCTTTAGCTTGAGGCTGTTTCTACCTTAGACTTTGACTACCATGGAGCTTTAAAGCTGGGGTGTCAGATTTCATTTAGTTTTGGCCCAAACTCGTTTCTAGCTGTCACAATCCTTGCTGCACATCCGAATAGTTCAGGCAAATTAATGATGGGCCTGTTTTACGCTTGTGTACATCTTTGAGTGGTGCCGAAATAATTGGCACTAACTGTAGATTCTACTTCCATCTTCCATCGCTCATTAAAAAATTAGGTTGGTAAGACAATGCAACAACGTCTGTTTTTGGTTGTGTTTACAACATACTCTGAGGTGGTAAAAATTAATTTACTCCTACACAAACTCAGGTACCCCAGCTTGTAACTGTAATTAATTCTAAATGCCACAACACTGACTGAAAATAAAGTATGAGGTCATTCTTTTATACTCCACTAAGGTCTTTTATTTCACACAGTTGCTGACTATTCGCTTACAGACTTGAGCAAACGGCTTCGGCACCGCTTTGCAATTAAATAAATTGGAGCGGATTCTAATGTAATCAAATAGGATCGACATATGTACTGGGTATGTCTCACTGGCTTTAATTTGAATTGAAATCAATGAAAATGGCTGGCGTTTACAGGAGAACCGCAAACACAATCTCTGTAGAATAATGAATGCCAATACCGAACGCTCAATGTAAGTATGATTGACGTTTATGAGACGATTAAACAACTTTTCGCATAGCTGTTGCATAATGAGGATTCAGAAACAGCCCTGTAACAGTTACTGTAATTTGCTGTCATAAATATTTGAGTGACAAGCATCTATAAACAGAAGCATAGAGCTCTTTCGGGGCATTACACCCTTTCACGTCATTAACAAACTACCTGTGAGTTAGTGCTTTAATTCTTATACTCTGAGTCCCAAATCCCTTGTATCTGTAGCAGTTGTTCTCAGCTGGTGTTTCTATAGAAGCCTAGAAGCCATGTAGCACATTTCAGGGAGAAATATTGTCACAGTGATCTAAACAACAATACTGTACATTGCCTGCTAGTTCACCATCATAAACACTAAATATTCGAAATTTACAAACAATAAACGCATCAAAGATATTTTGATACGTTATTTTTGATTACTTGAATAAAAATAATACTTCCCGCACACTGCCGACCTTGCAAAAATAGTTTATTTGGATAAGGTCAACGTTTTGGTCCTGAGACCTTCATCAGGCAAATTGCTGAAGAGCTCCAGGTGACCAGTCTTAAGTAGGGTGTGGCTGTAATTGTCAACCCATTAATACACATTAAACAGACATTAATAGACATTAAGGTCTCAGGACCGAAACACTGACCTTATCCAAAAAATATTTTTGCAAGGTTGGCATTCATGTGCGTTCAGATTATTCCTCATCTCCTATGCACTTGCCTCAAGTGACTGATGTGCAAAGTTTTTCTTCTATTTTTGATTACTTAAAATGACATTTGAACGATTTTCAATGTTTGTTTTTTAAAGCAGAACTAAGTAACTCATGCCGCTAGAGGCCATAAGCGCCACTGCAGGTGTTGTTGCATGTTGCGTTTTTTTACTCATTAATTGTCCGTGAGAGTAAATACTACGCTGACAGAAAAGACAAAGGGAGAGAGGGATATTGTTCCAATTACACAATGGAGATAATTTTGTTTCACTCAAACTTGGCTGTAAACACTGCTAAAGTGGCACTAGCCCGCAGTTAGCTTTGCCTATTAGCCTGTTAGCTTGTTCTTCATGATTCTACTAGTGTGTAGGCAGGGAAAGTAGCAATTGTGGTTTTCTGGCCAGAGACACCAGGGGGAGATGAAATCATCCCATTAACACTTGTATTACCCCCAGAGGGACTACGAAAAGGATTGATTAAGTATAAATGTGTTGAATTATTATATGGGACTATATATGGGTCAGTGGCTTTTTAAACAAGTTACTTAGTTCTTCTTTAAGCTTGTTTGATTGGACTTTTTTTTAAATATTCAGATAGAAATTTTACAAATATCAATATTGTTTACTTTTATAGTAAAAAATTCCTTATTATGCAATACTTTATTCATCCAACGACACACCAAAATTTGCAGGTTAACAATCACCAGCCCCATTTCTGAGTTGAGCACAGGCACAGAATGTGGTGATATCATCAGAAATCCATCAATATACTCTTTGATCTAAATAATTAGCTGATACACAAAAATTGCCCTTCATCGATCTATGTGAAAATGAGCAGTTCTTCAAACGCATCTTCAGCGACACGTAACCACTAAGCGGTGCCTGTACAGTTTCTCTGTATGGTGCGTGTCTAACATTGAACTTCCCCTGGGCCCTGTACTGTACCCGCCGTCTCCACCGCCACGGGCCCATTTAAGATGCCCTCCCCAGTGGTGCTCTCACAGTGACAGCAGCTCTCCCCCGCGGGACGGGGTAAAGCAAAGGGCTGCTGCAGGCGGAGATAAGAGACAGGTTCATTCCCCCTCTGTGCACCGAGAGAGGGGCCGGTGTCAGATCGAACCCCAGCATTGTTGTGTCCGTGATGAACAGTTCCTAAAGCTGCCGATTGTGCTGCTTCCCCTGCCATGGAGACACACTGCACTAGACAGAGCCCAGTCAAATACAAACTTTAGTCCCCACACTGTGAAATAAATTGCTTTTCACACACATTTTGTGACTTGCGATATATTCTTCTCGTTGATACATAACGTGATACATTGTGCAGCGGCCTCTGTAAAATCCTTTTTGGATGAAATAGTTAGCTGTATGTTTATAACAGAAGCAAGTCATTTGGTTGGCCAATTTTCATTTTCAGGTCCACTTATGTGGGGGAGAAAACTTGACTATCCAGGGGCCCTGTCTATTCATGGGTAACACAGTATTTCAAGCATTTCCTAATTTTAATTGCAGCTTTGGTGTATTAATCTGCGGGCTCATTTTATTGTTGTAAAAGACCTATTTTAGAAACTAGTTGGACTTTGACCGCCACACAAATTAAAAACAAGAATTAAACATAAAAAGAAAGTGTGAAATACTTTTGATTGATCGGCTCTGCTAAGCCATTACAGTCAAAATGAACATATACAGTAGCTATAAGATCATAAGCCACTGCTATTACGCATGAATAACAAAATAAATGTAACCAAACTGCATGTTTCCTGTGGGATCATAACCACATTGAATCATCAGCCACTGATAGTGATGTGATAGTGATTTGTGGCTAAATGAACACAGATAAAAGTTCTTTGGTATTGTTAAAATGTGCAGGGGCGTGGATGTATGATGACAGTAGATACAATGGCATTTGCATATGATTTTATTATCTTGAAAAAAATACTTTTATTGATTCTTGATTTTGTTCTGGTGAAGAAAATGAATGTGCTGCAACTAAGAAAGAATGTTAAGTAGTGCACAGTCTGCATGAATGCATCTGCATGAAACTGACTTCTCTGTGTTGTTGTTGTTGGTTCAGTCTCTAGTGTTTATCCACTGTAAATGTGCGTTGGCATCTTTCGCACTAAAATCTATATCACTCTCTGCACCTTCCACGGCAGCTCCACTTCTGTCCGGGCTGTTGTAGGTGTGAGTGGGAGCCAGGCTCTGTGAAGCACTTTACACAGTTCTCCATAAAAAGGACCTCCATAAATGGGTTTTAGCTTTTTAAAGACTCAGGTCACATTCTGGGGTCTACTGTAAGGTTTTTAAAGGTGGTAAGTGCAAGGCTTGAATGAGAACAGCAGGGGCAGCAGTGAGCAAGATATGAGATGAAGCAGTAGCAGGGAGAAGGGAGTAGTGCCCACCCACTAATATTGATAATGAATGGAATAATAACACTTATGTTATAGTTATGATTTCTGGCTGCTTGTCCGTAAGATCTAAGTTTTGTTTTTTCTTTCAAATGTCATACAGTGGTTCATTCATGAGGTGTTTATAAAAGAGCCAAAAAAATCCAGGTGAGAGAAATTGCCAAAATCTACCCCTGGAGCCCCAAGGGTTAAATAGCCTAAAATCCAGGGAGAGTATGACGGTTCCTTCCACAATTAATGGCTGTAGGAATAAAGTCTAAGAATCCAGAGCCAATGGTAAGTAACATAATGTATCATTAGACAGGAAGCTGAGAGCCTTTCTCCTCATCTGTCTAGAAAAAAGGTCAGGCAGGGTATCTGTTATGTAGTATTTCCTTAAGACCATTAACTATAAAATTGATGAGATTACGAGGCTCAGAGTACTATCCACTGCATGTCGCACTTATCTGAACCCACCAACCTGATTACGAGCAGGTAAGTAGTAATTAGCTCTGAAGAGTTGACTAATCAGTATCTGTCTTAACCTTTTGAATGCACAAAAAAAATAGCTCTTGACACTTCTTTACTCTGTCTAACAGTAGCATGTAGCATCATTGTGTCGGCTTACAGTTGCTGCGAGGAGGCACAGATGTGTAATTAAGGCAGCAGCGAGCAGCCAGTCGAAGCAATATCCCTGGGAGGATTACTGCCCATGAATTGAGGCATTGTCACAATCCCCCCTAAGACACTCGCTCAAAGAAAGTGTCTATTAAGTGCCTTCTTGTGCCTGTTTACATAGACGCAAAAGGGAGAAAATGACGTCCTTTCAGAAGAGTGTTGAAAGAGCAAAGTGGACTCTTGAATTAACTTTTCCAAAACCTTATTCATGCTAATGCTATGTAAGTGGCCCAATTTGGACTCAACAACGCAGCACAAAAGTTTCCCATCGCGGCCGGTTAGTGGGAGAGCATCCTTGTGCAGTGATTTATGACTGCACCCGCCCTTGACCCAGTTGCAAGACCGATTTAGGGATGCTGACTGCTGGACTATTCTTGGGTAAATATTACATAAACTGGAGAAGCTTACTGGCTCACGCGGTTGTCAGGTTAGGAATTTATAGATCACAAAGTACATGGCATGGGCTACTGTAGGTCAAAGTCAGAGCAGACTTTTCACACGCTCAAAGTCAAATGCTGCGGATACAAAGGTCTTTACAGCATTGAGTTTTCGGGAATACTGTTTCATAACTTCCCAAGGAAATCACAGTGTTTGCTTCTTTGCTTGTACAGTGTAGACAACTATTGATCTGCTGTATTATCTGAGATCTGCTGGGTTCTTGCTGTGAAGACATTGAACTTCGTGCCAGTCCTTGTTTCATGAGGGTTGGCCCAGTCCCCACAGGCATGTTGCACCACAGATTTCTGACCTGCTCTCCACCTCCATATGTTGGATCTTTTGAACATTAGCTGCAGCCATTGTCTCTATTTGGTTCATAAAAAACAAAATGATATCTTACTCCTGACATGCTGAAGACCCACATTAGTTGCCTGAAAGGAGAAGAAAATTAATTATAGTGCAGATGATTTTAAACTTTTTGGGACTACGGCTTTTCTCACATGAAAAGCGGGATCTATTTGACTATTTTTATCCTGCAGTAATACACTTTCATAACTTCCGAGGCATGAGGTATCACCGCGTAAGTCTGTTCAGCCCGTGCGGTATATAGCCTCGCAGATATACAAGTCGAAAATCCCCTTTGGCTGCTGATGGATCTGACTAATGCTTCTCCCCATAATTCCAGCACTGACAGTTTGGTTTTGCAGCGTATACCCGGGAAAGGTTGTCACAGCTCGGAAAAGACATCCCCCATGGACTGCTTTCTGTTGAGTGTGGCCAATTAAAGTGCTAGATTGCGGGGCTAGCAGCTGCTAACTCCTCCTTCGCTCGGCTCTCTATGGGATCAGTAAAACTCCGACAATCTCCATCTCTCTCTATCTGTCAGCATGCTGCCTCGGCGCCTGGCAAGTTGAGTTTGATGTTTTAACTTAAGCAGAAAGAAGATGCACTTGTTATAGCATGGAGATTGATGACGGCAGTGGCGCAGTTTGTACTGTATAACCCCCCACCCCATTCTCGGCGACCAACTTTGCAGACTAATATTGCAACATGAGCCACCTCCCAGGGCTTCATAGAATGGTTTGGAAATCAACAATAAGATGGATATCAAACAAGGAAATGGACAAGCAGATGGGACATGTCCAGCAGTCAACAGTGAAGCAGCAGATGGATAATTATCCCAAGTGTCCTCTGTCCTTAGACCCTCCCTCTTAGAATGGAAATATAAGAAGAAAAACAGTGGGGAAAGAGAAAAACCTTGGGGAGAGTTACATTGAAAGAGACAGGCCAGCTTTGCCCATGTGTAAAAGAGTAAAAGATTGGAAGTGGTTTGTAGGCACAGAAGGGCATAGACAAGATTGCCCCTGGGCTGCTGTGGCATGTGGGGAAACCAATTATTTATGAAAAATTAGGTTTTGTAACAATACAATACATTTAGACAACACAGAATCCCAGTGTACCACAAACCAGTGACTACACTGAGACAAAAATTAGTTCATCCCAAAGACATAACTCTGAGCCATAAACAAAGCAATAAAGAGCATTATATTGGAGAAACCAAACAAGAACTACAGAAGAGGCTTTATCAACACCACAGGGAAAACACATGCGGCCCTCAGTCTGCTGTTCACCTCCATCTCAAAGCCACCAACCACTCCTTTGAGGACAGAGAGGTTAGATTTTTATCTAAAGAAAAATGTTGGTTTGAAAGAGGAGTCAAAGAAGCTATTTTTTGTGTTGAAAGAAAATCCCTCCATGAACAGGAATGTTGGACTTAGATTGTCTCCACTGTACAACAATCTCCTGCGCTCCAGGCCTGGAGAGCTCTGTTATCCTAATGAGGCTGAAACTCAGCCCAGGACAGATCAAAAGGCAGGTATTTAGCCGTGATCAGCTAAGAGTAGGGCCGTTCAGACTGAAACTCAGGTGTGAGTTAGGTCGGACTTCAAAATACAAAGACTCATAACTACAAAGCTGATTGAACGTGAGGGGGCAGAGTGTTCCACAGAGAAAGCCCTGGCCAAACTAAATGATACATTATTGTGCAAATCAAGGCACCTTTGTTTATATTAGGATTTATCTTCATAATTTTGCTTCATTTTGACCAGAAACAAAGTCTTGATCTAAATCTCCTCTTCCTCCATGTCAGCTCATGTTACAACAGAATTGTTCAAATAATTCAGCAGAGACACATCCACTATGTGTAACTAACAGGCCCGTGTCCTAATGGGGCGCTAGAAACCACAGGGAGACTGACGTTACACTTTAGCTATCACTAAGATGAATGTGACTGTAGTTGGACCAATACGTCCTGTGGGAACAGTAGCCGCAGTTATTGGTATAAGATCCCCAGAGAAAGATGATCCAGCGCAGTCATAACTCTACATAAGCAGCTCGGAGCTGTCCATGGTGCTGAAATTCAACTCTAAAGAGGGCAATGCACAGTGCTGTATGTGAGGGATCCTTGCATGGAATATCTCAATTTAAAAAGGGAGGTTATACAGACGTACATCATATTTCCACAGTTAATATACTAAACATTGAGTAGCTGAAATTTTATGAAATTCTTAGAATGTTTTCAGACTGGCTTATTCATTTATAATACATACTTACATATAATTTAAGCAACCCATTTACATACAAGCAACAGATTCAAAGAAACAAATCCCTATAATAACGAACCATCGACAACGACCACAATTGGTGCCTCTCGCCTTTGATGACGCTGTACCTGCTGTGAATGCTACTGTGGCGATGAAAACATTGAATAGCTATTTTCTCTTTGATTTTGGCATCTAACCTGAGCCTCCCAAAGGTGCTTAATTGGGTTGAAAAGGTCACACGGCATAAGATTCCCATTATTTTCATGTTCATCACAGACTGGGCCCGGGGAATAAACTCCTGCTTCCCCCTCAGGACTCCTGCCAAAGGTGCCCTGCAAAAAGTCTTAGATGAACAAAACACAAAATCCAGACCTTGGCCTCACTCCAGCTCAGTTATCAGGTTAGTTTAGGGGTAAATGTTTAAAAAATAAAAATAATTGTATAACTTTAAAACGCTTATGTTTCACGATGGCAAAAAAATCTACGGCTTTGCAGTTAATTAAACTTTAATTGATATGGCAATCTCAACTCATTCATCCAGCATGTGGTTTGGACTTTGGGGGAGTAAAATGGATTGGTTTTGGAAATGGAAGTGGTTAAATTGTACTGCAGTGGAAAGCCCAGAGGTTTATTTAAAAGTCTGTCTTGTCGTTTTTGTTATGAAAAACAAACAAACAATTGAATAGAAAATTGAGATTTATATTGCCAAGCCCGATAATCTACCAAAACAAAAGAAATTAGAGAAAATTACTTCCATCCATTTCTTAAAAACTTTCTACTGGCACTGTTATTTTCCAGTTGTTTACACAGTTAATGATAATAAGCCATGACTTCCTATACCTTTTTTTTTATTTCAGGGGCAGATCTCCTTACAGATTCACCTGCTATAATTTAAATGAGCTAATGCTGTCTAACCTTTAGGCCGTTTGTAGTCAGCCGTGAGTTCTTTCCTCTGGTCCGTGGCCCGTAGCACCTTTTCCCCCTGACCGCTCACAAACATTTCTCGCTGCCACCAGCACCACGAGTCCAGGCTGAAATCACATGATAACAGTCAGGGGAAATTAATTTTAGTCCCGCACAGTCAACAAAGTGTGTTTCATGTTTACTAAAGCTTTAGCGCGGCTTCAAAGAGCTAAACAAACTTTGATTGGAGAGCAAACGGTAAATCAGGTGCGAACTTGAGACGGCTCCTTTAGAAGTTTTTCGCCGGTGTGGAAACGAGTCAGTGTTCATTAATTTACTGTTAATTCTAGATAAGTGTGCGCAGATAAGCCAGGGCAGTGGTGAAGGTTTTTCAGCAGATAGACTTTCTTGGACTAAACATTGTGGGTTCTGTTTAGAACAGGGATGTCAAACTCATTTGGGTTGTGGCCCGAAATCCAGCTTCCTTGGCGGGTTGTGGGACGCATATAATGTAACCAGGAAAATGCTATTGAGAAAACATTTTTCCAATAAATGAATAATAATGAGCTGTGATTTTAAAATAGTGCTGATTTGGTCAAAAGCCCGACAGGACTGTAATAAATAATAATAACGGCTTACACTTGTATTGTTCTTCACAAGCCTGTGTCATAAGTTTCTTAAAGTGCACTGTAGTCATTATTCAGTCACTCCACACTCTGTGGTGGTAATTCTATTCATATTTTCTCCTCTTTTGGCTTGGACCTTGCTAAGAACTACTTCAGTCCAAGTTTTGACCTGTTGCAGACCGGGTCTAGATCTCTTTTCTTATGTGGTGTGACTAAAGATCTGCTCCATATGCTGGGCTTTACCTGGACACAGCCTTCTCCACTGTTCATCCCCTATTAGCTCAACTGGCCTGCTAAAAAGAGAACCTTTAGGCCATATGTATGTAAATGTTACTGAGTGTAAATCGATTACTGTGAAGCACTTTGAATTGCCTTGTGTATGACTCGTGCTCTACAAATAAACTTGCCTCACCTTACTTGTTAATTTGACAATGTAAAATGTATTGCACTGTCACCACTTCATTTCCTGACTCGACCTTCCCCTTCTGACCTACAGACAGTAACTTCCTGCTGGGGAACGCCCAGGGTCACCGCGGTTACCCCATCGTGTACTGCTCGGACGGTTTCTGTGAGCTGACCGGCTTCACTCGCACCGAGGTGATGCAGAAGAACTGCAGCTGCCGATTCCTGTACGGGACGGACACCAGCGAACATGTGGCCCAGCAAATGGAGAAGGCCCTGGAGAGCCGCGACGAGTACCAGGCGGAGGTGCACTTCTACAAAAAGAACGGTGAGCCACTGCACAACACTTTCATTTGAGAAACTGTGGAAAATTCACACAACATTTAAGTCTAGTGGGTGTTGAAAGGGATACATAGCATTTCTGATAGAAATTATGTTTTTGTAATAAAGTTTTAAGCTCTGTATGGCTAAGTCTACATAAATATAATAGTTTTTCGCGCATACACTAAACACCCTTGACTGGAGCAAGCCGTCAACAGAATAAACTAATTTCTCTAAAACATCTCTCTCTTCTGTCAAAACCTTGAATAACATTCATGGTTTGCACACAATTGCCTAAACCTTACTTGCTCCTTTTCAGGGCACACTTTGAACATTCTTGTCATCTCTCAGCACACATGATGTAAAAAGTGAACACATCTTTATTTGTCTTTGCACTGACTGAACAGGTTAGTGTTTTGCTGTGCGGTGTGTTGTGTTGTGTCTGCTGAGGGGACAGGTTTTGAGAACAAAAGTCACAGTTTTCACAACTCTGGGGAAGAAGCCTATCGATTGTGTCATCACATTCAGAATGACCTTTTACTTGTCACAGTACAAGTTAGCTTCTGCTACATTGGCAGAATCACAGGCAAAGGTTTACCTGATCATATTACCCGGCTTGCATTTTGTTATAATGATGAAACTCCATATTAGACGAGGGAAATATAGTTTTCACCTGTTTCGGTTTCATTTGTGGATTGACATTTAGATGTAACATTAGAGGATTATTTTTAGCTCGTCTGGGATATGTAGCTTTGCAACAGTTCTCAAGTGTTAAGTCGTGTTTCATCAGAAAAGCCCAACAACAGTTTCGACAAGACCTTAATTCCGTTAAGTGAATGAATAAACGTGTGAGAGAAAGGTTGTGTGTTAGTTTATTTTGTAGATTTGGCCAAATGCTGCAACGATATTGGAAAAGGACCCGGCGAGTATTGCGATTGTGATTAGATTTAGGGGAATCATAGCCTGGCCTTAGCCATCCGTAAACTCTGGTCAATTATAATTTCCCTACATGGTTGATCCCTACATCAACCTACCATTCAGCGAGCGGGTCAGGTGGGTGTTTTAGGTGACGTCAAGCATTTGCGCCGCCTTTGCTGGTTGTAGTTTGGCAATGGCGGCGGACACTAAAGCAATGGAAGCTCTTCAATCCGTTCTGGCTCGGCTCCCAAATATCCAGAAATTTTAATTGAAGCCTTGGAATGCACAAGGAATGCTCCCAAGAGTTATGATGGCTTGTACTCGGGCGCATTACATACGTCACGACCAAACGCTAGCGAAAATCAGATCCAATTGTTTCAAAGGAGTTCACCCCTCCCACCTGTTAACAGAGCTCAATTGTGAAGTTCCAGACCCTTGTACGAAACGAAATGAGTACGAGGGTAAACCAGGCTATCACATTGCACCCGCTAAACTCAACCGGGAGCATCAATATTTGAGAATTTTGTTAAATAAGTCAGGATTAAACAATGAAGAGCCGTGCATTATATAGTTTTAACGCACAACGTGGAGGCGCGCAGTGGTGTTCCTCCGCTAAGTGCATTAAAACTGTATAATGCACGGCTCAAAGTTGTTTAATCCGCTTATACCATGGTCACACAAACTCAAACTGTTCATTGTGGCCTGCTTGTTGTTTTTTGTTTTTTATGATCAACTTTTTATTGATTTTCAATTTATAGAAATAAAACAAAACACTTAGCGCTCAGATACATAATCTTTACAGAAACAAGCTTATTCCAATTGTGTCCAGTATCTGACAAGTGTAAAAGTAAAAGTATATTAAAAACACAACAAAGGTAACAAATCACCCACCCCCCCCACCCATGTCCAGATCATCATTCAAGCATCATTTCTTACACAACTGTTGGAGACAAAGAATGAAATCTTGCCAAACCTTAATTGTATCACTGTTAGCCCTATGTACTCTGGCAATAGAAAGCTCTAAATAAGCTATATCTAAAAACATCAGTGACCAAGCCTGAACAGAAAGACAATGCGGTGGTTTCCATCGTGTTGCCACCATTTTCTTGGCTGCTGTAAGGCCAGCCAGAAAAAACCTTCGCTTGGCCACTTTCAAATTAACATGCCAAAGATTATTAAGAATAAGTGTGTCTGGTGAGCAGGGTACGGTAACCCCGAGCAACCTCGAGAGGCTACTTGCAACCTGCCTCCAGAAATCCATCACTGGGGGGCATTCCCAAAACATATGCTTAAATGTACCAACTTCATTGGTTGTACACAATTTGCAAATAATAATAATAATAATAATCTCTTGGATTTGTATAGCGCTTTTCAAGACACCCAAAGCGCTTCACAGCTGATTATTCATTCACTCCATACAAAGGGGTTCTGTAATCCTTTTCATAATGTATAATTTTTTGTGAGTTAGATAAAGTCTATGTATAAATTGTGATGAATTTGTTGGTGATCAGGATTTCTTGAAGACATGTTAACGCTTTCCCATACTCTGCTCCAATCCAACTCAGGACTAAGGTCATCAAAGTCAGCCTTCCATATAGAATCCAATGCCAGGGGTCGATAAGAACTATTCAACAAATGATTATAAAGCCTAGAAACATGTCCTTCCCGTTTAGATTGTGTTAGACATTTCTTAATGGGAATTTGAAATAGTGGACTCTGCAAGGGGGCCCCTAGTGCATTGAGAACAGACCGCACCTGCAAGTAAAAGAAAAAGTTCGTTCGGGGTAAGCTGTATTTTGTACATAATTCCGAAAAAGACAATAGACCAGCGTCTCCATAAATATCCCCAAGGACAGATATTCCCTTTTCCTCCCAGGCCGGAAGGTGCAATGGTTGTTTATCAATTTGTAGTCTTTTATTCCCAAATTTTTTTTTTTTTTTTTTAAGCTGTTTTACCTGAAACTAGTTCCAACTCAAATGTTTGCTGCTACTATGGAAACAGCTGCAGTGGAGTGATATAGAACGTGATTTAACTGTTGCCGGACTAACTGTGCGTTATACAGTTTTAACGCATGCCAGTTAGCCAATCAGAATTGAGTATTCAATCATGGTATGACTATATCTATATGAACTGTTGTACTAATACAAGAATAAGAGGCATTTCAGTACAAGTTTGTCTGTGATGATAGATGTGTGTCTTTTTTTTAACCCTAGCCCAAGTTATTTCTATCCTATTACCATGCTTTTACTGCGCTGTGAGGTAAAGGGTGACCCAATTTTTAAACAAGCTGGCATGCATATCAAAAACACTAAAGGACTTCTAACCTAATTCAATCCCCTCGAAGTGGAACATTTAAATCGTCTAAATTAGCCTGATGTCACACGCGTGAAAAAAATCACTGTTAAGCCTTTCTGACTGGAGCAAAGGCTTTACATCCACAGCAGAAACTCCATAAAACCTGTAGCTTCAAAGAATGTAAGTAGATCTTTCATCCCCCAAAGCCGCGGCGCTGCACTTGATGGCATTTTCCTCACTTTTTTATGTTGCAAATGCACAGAAATAATGCAGCTTACACAGCACTGTTTACACGGAAACAGCGAGATGTCATTGCAGCCGAGAAAAACATTCACGAAATGTGAGACTTGTATTAGTGTAATGTTGTTACAGCCTGACACTGAGGAGATTGGAGACCAACTAAATACAAACTTTCACTTGCCACGCTGCGTTCAGACTCAGCAGCCGCCTTCTATTGCTCTCTGAAAAGTTGGGATGTTATATAAAATGGACACGAAAACAGATTATTTTTTATATATATTTCACTGATTGTAGAACAGAATATTCAGTACAGATTAATAGCCATCTTAACTGTCACTCAAGTAAATCTTTAACCTAAAATCTTGTTAGTTAATGTAGTACATGGAAGCAACATGTTTGTGAAAGCTCTCAGTCGTCCAGGAGTTATGCATTGTTGTCAATGTTTTCAAAGGCGTCAAGTGGAGAGGCTGCAGAGGCTTCTTCTCGCTCATCTGATCATGAATCGTTAAATCGTGAATATGCTTTTTGATCTGTCATAACTATAGATAATGGATAATGGTAATGGTCCCGTGTTGTTTGTGAAATTAACATGGCTGTTTCTTAAAAGGGAAAAAAGCCACGCAAACCGGCTACAAGCCTCCACAGTGCTCCAGAGCCTGTCAATCATAGATATAGGCTTCAACTTTTTATTTCTGCTGTACAAAAACCAGCGTGGTTAAAAATACGATACCCAGCCCAGCGTTGTCACATGGGTCATAGCATTTTTTAGAGCCAGGCTTTTAAGCAGTGCTAGCGAGGTGCAAAGACTACATAGGAATGCTGTATACCAAGTGTCTTTTGGAGTTGCCCCTGGCCTTCAGGGGGTGGTATTACAGCATTAGCAGCTCCTCGCCATGAGGACCAAAGAGAAGCGCTTTCCTCACCCATGGGTCACAACTCATTTTAAATATTAACCTTCAAATTTAAAGGAACAGGCCACCGTTTTTCCATACTGAGATATGTTCTTACTTGAGCTTAGACAAGTTGATGCGGAACTGTCTGGCCTTTGTGCGTGCGCTCAGTCACGCAAAAAGACCAAAGATGTTGTTAGCATTTAGCCTCTCCTCCTCTCCTCTATGGGGCCAAACGGGGTGAAGTTAGACATGTCGACTTTCTAAGCGGATAAAAAGGGGAACTATAATAACACCTTAGGAGCACTTTGACGTCCGCGCATTAATATCTTCAGAATTCCTCAGGAGTGAAGATATTAATGCGCGGATGTCGAAGTGCTCCTAAGGTGTTAATACGCCTCACAATATAGTACCCCTTTTTAGCCGTTTAGAAAATTGACATGTTTAATTTTGAGTAACTATACTCACATAACCGTATCTAAAAACATGGAAGAGCCTGGTCACTTCTAACTTCACCCAGTTTGGCCCCATAGAGGAGAGGAGGAGAGGCTAAATGACTCAGCGCACGCACAAAGACAGGTACGCATCAACTCGTCTAAGCTCAGGTAAAAACATAACTCAGTATGGAAAAATGGTGGCCTGTTCCTTTAAAAGCTTATGAATGTAGCAAAAAAAAAAAGATAAAATGGGGATTAACAAAAACTCCTAAAGCTAAAAGGGCTAAAACTAAACCAAGAAACCAACTAGAATTACAACACACAAGAAATCAGTGAAATAAAGTAAATCTAGCATTGCAAGTCATTAGCTCTTTCATACACACAACAGCATCCCAGCTTATTTTCCACTGGTGTTGCACAATATTTTCCCTGTCTTCCCTTGTCACACGCGAGCAGTCGCAGTGACTAACGCTCAACCCACGGGGGGCAGTGTGGCAGAATTGAAACATCTGTTTGGCGCTGCAGACTTGCTAATGAGCGGCCTGGGTTATCGCAGGGTCCTTGGATCTGCCTCACTCGTTACAGCCCTGTCCCCCACGTCGGTCGTTGTGTTGTACCGAATGTGATCCGACCGCAGCTAATTCGAGCGGTATTTTTTAGAAAAGCCGGGCCCAGACTAGAGGTGTCATGACATGGGGAATCACAGGCATCATCACACAAACACTAGTCATTAGGAGAGACTGTTACAGCGATGGGATAAAACACTCGTGAGCTTGTGAATTCGACCAGGGCCATAAAGAAAGTGGGATAAAGTTACCAAAAGTCACGTCAAACCTACTGACATCTCAATATTCTTTTGCCAAAACATTATGACCACTTGTCGAGTGATTAAAATCTGTACTTGTAAACCAAATGGCCTCAAAGTCAACACTATATTTTTTCCTTTATGTGTCGTATGGCACAGTCTAAGATTCCTGTGTCTTTGTCAGAAGTGTCACCGGCTTACCTTCTACTCTGTGATCTATGTCATTTTATTATACGACCTGTATGACTGAAAAAGAAACCTTATTAGGAACTTTAAATACACTTCTACTTGGATAATGATCGTATAAGCAGTTGCACTTAAAGTATGTAGGCAGTAGCATGCTGATTGTGTCTTACCTAAGTTGGAATGCAACAAGGGGAACACGATTTAAACTCCACTGTATTATACATAGACTAAATATATTTTTCAGTTTCTTTTTTAACTGCTTTCTCTTTCTTTTAGGGGCTGCTTTCTGGTGTTTGCTGGACATTGTTCCCATCAAGAATGAAAAGGGCGAAATGGTCCTGTTCCTGTTCTCCTTCAAGGACATCACCGACACCCACGGCAAAGGAACCACAGCAGCAAGAGAGAAGGTGAGCATCAACAGTTTACCAAAGCGCTCCTATTTGCTTACTATAACACATGATTTATGAGCAGGTGATCCTCTGGCCCCCGGCTTTCAGAGGTGCCACGCGCTCATGTTCATCACTGTCACGCTGTGCCCCGAAGATTTGTCTGGCTCCGCGTTTGCTCACTGAACTCAGACAATGTTTCTCCAACAGGGAGTCCGTCGGGCAGCGCTGAGTTTTCGAGTGGAGCATAGACACAGCCCGCTCCTAATGCAAAGTGTGATTGCAAGAGACTAAGGAGAGGAATGTGAAGTGGATAGTATTTAAATGTGCCATGAGTAATCTTGTTCATTCATGCACAAACTGTAATTCATGTAGAACTGGTGGCACTTGGGCTCCTTCAGATTAGTTCATTTATGTTTAAGTTCAGTTTAGGTATAATTCAGCCACATTATAGAGTATAGTCCTGATTGTGTTTCAATGTAGCTTTCTCAAAATTATACAAAAGACAAAAAAATAAAGATAAATATCTTCTGCCAGACTGTACAATTCACTCAATTCATATGATATATCACCTTAAAGCAGAACTAAGTAACTTGTTTACCTTAATAAATCCTTTTCGTAGTCCCTTTCGGGGTAATACAAGTGTTAATGGGATGATTGGGGGTCTTTCATCTCCCCCTGGTGTCTCTGGCCAGAAACCATGCTGGCAACTTGACTGCCACCGGGTTGGAGTTACCAATACACACTAATGGAATCACGAAGAAGAAGCTAACAGGCTAACAGGCAAAGCTAACTGCGGGCTAGCGCCACTTAAACAGTATTTACAGCCAAGTGTGAGTGAAAAAAAAGATCTTCATTGTGTAATTGGATGTACAATATCCCTCTCTCCCTTTGTCTTTTCTGTCAGCGTAGTATTTACTCTCACGGACAATTAATAAGTAAAAAAACGCAACATGCTACGACACCTGTTACTTTGTACTGCTTTAAAAGGCCTTGCCCTCGAATTCCCCTTTCTCTCTCTCGCTTCACTTCCCACTAACACGTCTTACCTCTTTGACAGTTTCTGACGACAAAAGGCGAAGAAGGAAGAGCAGCTCTCACTTCAGCGAGGCCAGGAAGCGTGGACGCACCATGTTGTACCAACTGACCAGTCAGTTCTCCGGCAAAGGCGACGTCAACCTGAGCGGCGTAGGTGGCTTTTTTCTGGAATTATGGATCACTTTCTGATGCATATCGCAGTAAAACTATTTCATCCGGCACAGTGATGGCTCTTTAGGTATGCTTGGGTGGCACCAGGGTTAGCCCAAGCTTGTTTTTGTTAATACACATTTCAAAGAATATGTTTGATTTGATTGACTTACATTGACCTGTACAGTGGTGCCCAAGTATGGTAAAATGAATGTGATTATTTTCTTAGAGACAGATCACGATTTCCATTTTACCATGTCGTGCACTTAGTATCTTTATATTGTCTTTAAGAGGTAACTAATGCTCTGTGCCGCTTCTGAAAGATCACGCTTCATTGTGTTAGATTAAATCAGCCTGTCCCTCAGTCAGACCATTACGAGACTGACCAAGTGGAGAAATTAATGTGAAAAGTGTCTGTATTTAAACATAGACCTGCATTAAACATGAATACTACTGAATTATGATATGATGATGTTTAGCGTCATATCACTCTGTTTAATCCCCAGTCCCCATAACCACGGGTGGACAGCCAGATTCTATGGGGGAGGGGGGAGGGGGCTTTGCTTGCCCTAGCCCCCCTGTAGACACGCCCCTGCACAATAGAGGAGCTTAGGTATCAGCTGCATTTTTCACTAGAAGCAATTATAACCTCTTAACCGAGCACATTTTCTACACATCTGCCCAAATCTAAAAGCTTCTCGACGAGAGTTTACAGCCAATAGGCCAGAGTAAAGCCTCATTTGAAAGCTAAGGCCTACAAAACTGATCAGAACTTTTTATGTCATGTTTGTGTCGCTTGTTTGTCGCGGTTTCATAGTTTTTTTGTGGCGTTTTTGTCCCTTGTTTATTGTGATTTTGTCGCTCTTTTGTTGCGTTTTCATCCTCGTTGTTGTCCCTATTTTGACGCTTTGTTCAAGAAGCTTTTAGATTTGGGTAAAGTCAAACTGGAGAAAATGTGTTCGGTTCAGGTGGGGGTTAAGAGATTAATGCATTGTCATTAGAAATCCACATGTTTCTGTTTTTAAAATCCTTCATTTAATGAGGTGTCATTTGCAAGACAGACCTGTTTCAAACGCTCACCTAATTTGGTTTATCTAATGAATAATGTCATCTTAACCGTTATTATATAAGGAAGCAGAAACTTTCCAGGACAGAACCAGGTATGCCCTAAACCAGAACTAAGAGTGGTCCACATCCCAAGTGGTTTGTCGAGATTCACTTCCTTTCCCACCATGTCATGACTTTTCTGTTTTTTTTTGTAACTGTGAGCTGTTTTCAAAGTGGTCACTGTTTTTGCTTTTTGTTGAGTTGACAAATGACCAAGGTCATCGCAGTGTCGGTGGCGCTGGCTGGGAGGCAGAGGCGACGTGTTACCGGTCGGTGGCATCATTATTAACACTTGTGTGGACATGCCAACACCTCAGCTGCAGCCAGGACGCCCCAAATATGGGTCACAATCCCCCTGCCATGTTGCCTTATGTTACCTTTCCACTGTGAGCTGGGCTTGTACATTGCAACTCTTATTTTACTCTTTCTTTCTGAATGTGTTTGAGCTAAGTAAGGTAAGAGCTCGGCGCAACACAGGTCTCTCAATTCAGCAGACAGACAGACCCCATAGCTAAAGTCACTGCCACTGCATTATTTTTTAGAGTAATAGCACAAATAATGAAGCCGTGCACTCCAAGTAGGCGAAATAAGCTGCTGTTTCGCTGTGTGGTACAAAAGAGCTTGTACAGAGTGGAGTGGAGCACCATTTTTCGAGATGAGAGTCAGAACTGTCCTTTACTGTGGCATTTTCCATTTTGAACTGAAAGCAATGTGTAACACTGATTTTGTGTTTGTAAGACACTACTGATCCTAATTCAAGGGCTTGCGATGATGTGTAAATACTGTACATTTAAAATTCATCAAAATCCTTTTTTTGTTGAAGGGTGTTGGCTTGTTGCTTGCATTGGATTTTCTATCACACAAATGCTTATGTAGAATGTGGTAATGGTAATAATGACATTACATGGACATCAACACCACATTCATTATATTGACGAACTGGGACCCAGTTTTTTTAAAGTAAAAAGCCATGGAAGAATGAATTGTGCCAAAATCAAGGCCTTAAATGTCATTAAAAAGCATTAAATTGGATTCAAACCTGCATTAAATCTAAATTGATTGGTAAATTATACTTCTACATTTCTTTTCTTTTCTTTTTTTTTTACTGTAGAGGTATATTGAAAATACCCTAATTATGGTTGAAAACATTATACAGTTGCAGTTTTGGTGTAATTGACACATTTTTGGCTAAAAAGTTTTTTCTCAGATGAAATGTTTGCAAATCTTAAGCAATAAAATATGTGCTTTTTTTCCCTGCGTTTGTGGCATTCACATATAGTATTTGGGCTTTAAAAATGGCATTAAAAAGCATTAAATGTGACTTGCTTCTGCCTTCATTAACACTGCATCCTATATACAGTATATAACGAAAAAGCTACAGTTACCTTAAAAAAAAAAATAAACCTCCTTTGCCATTTATGGCATACAGAACTTTTGTATGATTCTTTTGGATAGGCTGTATTAGACTAAAACCAAAAAGTGAATTTCATCTTAACAGCGTGCACTCAGTGACTCCACTTAATAAAAGCCTATTTCACACGCTTTCAGCTCCGAGCTTAATTTAAATAATGTCTTGATTCTGAAATGTAACCTCATGTGGCCTTTTTTTAACGTCTCAAACTTTTCAGGCCAAGCACCGTTTTAGAAAAATGTCAGATTTATAAATATCGTTTTTATTATCACATCTCCACCAAACCTGCAGACGTCTAAACCAGGGATAGACAAGGGTAAACATTAGTTCAGTTCACTGTATTGCCCTTTGCTATTTAAAAAACAGGTGGGAAAAAGGTGCATGGAGCTCAAAGTGAACTGCCAACATTTAAACTGAGAGGTGCAGAAACAAACAACACGCAAAACCACTCAAAATTAAGGTCAACTGTTCTTATGCAAAGTGTCAAACAAGAGTGTATATCAAGCAATCAGCCACTGCAAAACTTCATTGTTCATAATACAGTTTAGAATGACAGTGTTACATAAAAACAAGCTTGGTAGCATTCACCACAGCCTACAGCAGACAACTATACCTGTGACTCCATGACTCTAAATGTTATTTTTAAAGGGGGGGTATTATGTAAAATCGACTTTTTCAAGCTTTATATCATGTTATTATGTTATTCCCTCATTAAACACATGCCTGGAGTGTTGCCTTGGCTCATTCACATATTTTTGAGTAATCAGTAAAAACTTAGACGGCAGCCATTTTAGATGTAGCTATGCCTCACCTCCCACCTCACCACGCCCCCACCTCCTGGAGACGCCTCTGGACCTTTTGTCACCAGCCAAGCCACCAACCACTGCTCCTCAGCTCAGCAGAGCCCCCTCCCCGCACAGTGTTGTTGTTTAGATGCCACAGCAGTGTGCTGAAGGGGGCGTGTCGGAAAGCTTCTTAAAGAGACAGAGGCCTATTTCAAGACTGTCAGTACAGCCATTTTGAGAGAGCAATTTTATTCAAGGCAGTTATTTTAATTTACTGCATATACAGACCAACAGAAGGTTAAGTCATCATTGTAGTATGCTATACACTGGTGCTATGTGATTGAAAAAAGCACAATACCCCCTCTTTAAGCTTATTTGCAGAGTTCAGTGTATCAATACAGCTGCACATGACATGTCGTGATGTAGACGGCCAATGTTTTGAGATGAACCTTCTAAAGTTGGTGACTGGATTCCCCACAGGCTGGCAAAGAGGGCGGTGACACATAACAGTGCATACTGTAGGTGTTAAAAATCCCTCACAGTCCCCAGGCAAACTCCACCATATTCTAGTTTACACAAAGGCCCAGACATCCATCCTACATCAAGAGCAGTACTGATTCATTCTGAGCATTTGTGTTTGTTTCGTTTGCCTCACATTATATTGTTTTCACAATCAGATTAATTTGTACATTACTGTACTTAATAACGACTGAAATATTTTTGCCAAACTGGAGAAAATGTGTTCGGTTCATGAGGTTGACCCCTGCTGAAACACATGTGACCGGCACGTTCCCCTCTCATCTCTCAAAATCCTTATCACTTTTACTTTAAAGTTGGACCAAAGGTGTGCTGTATACAATGGCAAACAATAGGCGTTATCTGTGTAGGCTGTATTAAGTCGAAACCAAACTGCCTTCCTCCCACTCTCACAGTTTTCAGATCCGCTGTCTTGTGTTTGCCTCTGTCTGTCTCCTTGCGCGTGTAACCTAGCACTGCTTTTGCTAAAAAAGGTGCGTCCCTCTGCCTCCACAGACTAGCGCTCTATTTGTGGCCCCATCAGCCAGCCATTCAGGGAAATAAAAGAAATGAGTTATACAGTACCGCTGCTTGGGAACATAAAACTTTTAATGGGCACACGCGCATAAAGAGAAGATTGGAAATACAGGCACAAGTGACAAGCTCTGAATCTCAATTGCTCGACTTTTTCCTGCAAAACACGGGGGACTTGCGTTTGTGTAGTGTAGAGACTGCATGTATTTTTGATGATCGTCCATAAATGTTTTTGCTGAATACATTTCTGGCTCTCTATATGCTGTGACTGATTCGCGCGGTATGGCTGTTGGAACAGTTTTGGGGATGATGGTTTACAGGCGCCATATTGGCTTCGTTACAGTCGATGATCCATTCACGGTCTGACAGTTTGACACGGTGAGCTACAGTCTTCGCTTCCCTTATAGAGATGCTCCTTTTTCTCTCCACTGGTTTGCAAAAGGAAAAAAAAAATTACCTTACTGGAGTTGTGTTTTGTTTCATTCTTGCATGTTGGGGTAATCCGGAAAATTCATGCCAACTTCTCAAAACACGGCTCTCCCACCTGCTGATGTCATGAGGTGGTGCGCTTTTGTGTCTAAAGGCAACTCCTTATGGTCAAATAGTGTTCCTTTCTAATAGCTGGCTTCTTAGTGCCTGATATGCAAACAAATTATAACATTTAATTGTTCACATTAAAGCCTTTGGACTCCACAGTGTATTGGATATACGTAGTTGTGACAAGTTGTTCAGCGGCTCTTTTTTACTGCTTTAAGAATTGTTTTTTAGCCAATGTAATTCTTTGGACAACGTTTGCCTGTTCCCCCTAAAAGCCAGATTTGGTTCACTTTATGACATTTGATTTCAACGCCTTTACTTTGCCGACTTAAGCACTTTGTGGCAGTAGTGTGGGTAATGGGAGTTTGTAATCTGTGCACAGCCTATAGCCGTGGTTCTCAAACTGTGGTGCAAGTACCACTGGTGGTACTTTCACAGTTTGATTCAGGTAGTACAGCTTAGAGAGTTGCATTGAAACTACAGAACACCTGGATCCAAAATTGACACCCCTCACAGATTATATGGAGGGATTATTTTTTTGGGACAAAGGGAAGTGTTTCTTTGTGGAGATTTTAACATTGATTTACTTGAAATAAAAACTCACAGGCCCTCGGAAAACTTCTTAAATACTCTATACAGTCTATCTTTGTATCCTAAAATAACCAGGCCAACACGAATAACTCCACACAGTTGCTCACTAATCGATAATATATTTACAAATGTTCTCAGCAAAGACCTTCCAAGTGGGATTCTAGTAACGGATGTAAGTGATCACTTACCTGTTTTTGTTCTGTATAACCTAAAAATACTAAAACCTAAAGATGAAAAAACTCATTTTTTCACTAAATTTACTAGATTGTGAAACAAACTGGAAATCTCTCTTGGAAGAAACCAATGTAGATGCAGCTTATAATATCTTTTTAAGAACTTTCATGACCCTCTATGACCTGCATTGCCCAAATATATAAAGCAATTGTAAAAAGAAAAGGAAATGAGTCCCTGGATGACTACGGCTTTAGCAAATGCATGTAAGAAAAAGAATTCACTATACAAAGTCTTTTTAACAAAAACAACAAGCGAATCTGAAATAAGTACAAAATATACAAAACAAAGTTACTAACATAATAAGAAACTGCAAAAAATAATTAATGCACTACTCGAAAAAAATAAGACAAACACTAAAGCTCTCTGGTGTACAATAAATGATGTACTTCGAAGGACCTCAAAAGGAAATGTATTACCACAGAGCTTTATGTCAAATGGTCAGAAAATTGAAAATCCAAATGAAATTGTGAGCGAGTACTTCATAAGCATAGGACCTCAATTATCTTCCTCAATAACTCCACCATGCACAAATTATAATTATGACTGTGTCCAGGAAAACCCAAATACAATGTTTCTTACGCCAACAACAGGACAAGAAATAACTGATTATAACTGATAACTCTAATTACAGACCTATCTCAATACTATACCTCAATTCTCAAAAATATTAGAAAAGCTCTATACAACTCGACTAGACACATTTATAGATAAATATAACATTTTAAATGACAGTCAATATGGCTTTCTCCCGCTCTTGAGTTAATGGAACTCATAGAGGAAATTACAAATAATATTGACAAGAAAAAGTATTCAATAGGTATCTTCATCGATCTTAAGGCTTTCAACACTATGGATCACAATATACTCCTGAACAAACTACAAAAATATGGGATAAGAGGTATTGCATTCAACTGGATTGAATCCTACTTAACAAACCGTAAACAGTATGTTCAAATGGGGCAGTGCAGATCCATGTGTGATACCCTAGTGTGTGGTGTCCCCCAGGGATCAGTGCTGGGACCTAAACTATTTTTTTTGATTCTGAAATGTAACCTCATGTGGCCTTTTTTAAACGTCTCAAACTTTTCAGGCCAAGCACCGTTTTAGAAAATGTCAGATTTATAAATATATTTATATATAAATATATATATATATATATTTATTATATATCAATGATTTGTACTTGGTTTCCAAGAAGCTTAAACTGGTCCTTTTTGCTGATGATACAACAATCATACTCTCAGGTGCAGACTTACAGCAAATGGTGATCGAGATTACAGAAGAAATGGATAAATTGAAAAATTGGTTCTGCGTAAACAAATTGTCCCTAAACATTCCGAAAATCAAAGCAATGTTCTTCGAAAATCAAGTAATGAATGTAAAATTACCAGTTAAAATTGGCAACGAAACTACTGAAACAGTCTATGAACATACATTTCTTGGTGTAACATTCGATCATAAAATCAGCTGGAAACCTCACATCATAAAAATTAAAACTAAAGTTGCAAAGATTTCAGCCCTAATGAATAAATCTAAATATCCATCCATCCATATATTTTCTTCCACTTGTCCGTTGCCGGGTCGTGGGGGCAGCCGCTGCCCAAATCACATTGCACCAGCCCCTATGGCTCCTCCTGCAGGTGGTGGGTCCACAGAAGGACGGCCTCATGGTTCTAACTGGGCCTGTTGGTCTCTCATAAGGGGCTTCTGAACCGCTCTTTGTCTGACCCGTCACCTAGGACCTGTTTGCCATGGGAGACCCTACCAGGGGCACCAGCCCCCGACAACAGAGCTCCCAGGATCATTCGGGCGCTCAAACCCTTCCACCACGTTAAGGTGGCGGTTCCAGGAGGGGTAAATCTAAATATATCATTGATAACAAAGCTCTATATACTATATACTGCTCACTTATCCTTCCCCATTTAACATATTGTGTAGAGATCGGTGGAAATGCGTATAAAGGTAATCTTGACCCATTGTTTAAAGTTCAGAAAAAGGCAATTAGAATAATCCATTTAGCTGGATACCGTGAACATACAAAACCATTATTCTTTAAATCAAAAACAATGAAATTTGAGGACCTTACAGAATTTAAGATGGCTCAAATCATGTTCAAAGCCTCACAAAAGTCGCTTCCTGAAAGTATACAAAATATGTTCTGCAAACGAGAAGTCAAATACAACTTGAGAGGTAAAATGAGTTTCGATAAACAGTACTCCAGAACAATCTTGAAAAGCATGTGTCCCACGAGACGTGGTGTAGAAATATGAAAAAACCTAGATGAAAGCATCAAACTTTGTAAAAACCTGGCACACTTTAAAAAGGTTTACAAAGAGTCTATATTTCTCAAATACGAACAAAACGACAGTGTTAAACATGGACCAAGAGTCTAGATGCTTGCTAGAATGCTTGATAAAAGTTTGCATTTTGCATTTCCTTTTCGATTCTTATCATCTGCTCGATCATAAACGACAAAATAGGTGGTATTGTAGACCTGTCAACGGACTGAGAAAATGCTTGGTAAATGTGTTTGTATTTCCTTTCTCCTTTTTTTTTATTTGTAAGATCATAAACGATAAATAGCTGGTATTATGGACCTATCAATGGACTAAGAAAATGCTTGGTAAATGTTTTTGTATTTCTTTTTCCTTCTTTATTATTTGTATGACCATAAACGATAAAAATAAGGCTTATGGACCTGTCAAAGGACTAAGAAAATACTTGGTAAATGTCTTTATATTCCTTTCAACTTTTTAAATATAAAATTTGTACGTTCATACACGAGTACAAATAGATGCCACCATCTATTTGTACCTGGTGTCTATTAAGAGTTTACCAGTGCCCATCAAGAGTTAACTGTAAACAACTTTTGTAAAGTTCAAAATGTCACAAACTGCAACTTCAAGTATGATAAGTCAGGGGTAGGTTTACATAAGTTCTATGAACTTCAACCTACTCCTTTTGAGTGTGCAAATGTTATCCTTTTCCTGTGAAAACATCTGCTGTCTGTACTTTGTTTGCTGCTCAAATAAACTAATAACTAACTAACTAACAAACAAACTAACTAACTAACTAACTAACTAACATATTTTTTTCTTGTGTGGATATATAGTAATTTTTTTTTACACCCTGTTTAGTCATTATTACCAAGTTTAGTCCTGATTTGATCTTGATCTAGGCCTGGCGGCACTTGTAATTGAGGGGGACTGGTGCATAGGAGGTCAAATATTTTATGAGGTGGTACACATTTTCAGAACCACTGGCTCATCAGTTATTGCAGTGGTGCTAGTTATACAGTATAATGTCTCATTTTACTCCACTGATATCACTATCTAGTATGGGGTTGCCAACCAGGGGTCTTGGTAGCTCGCCAGACACTTTCTACATTTCAACATGTGACTCATGATGAGTCACATTTTCAATTTCCTTTTGGTTCTGAACATCCTGAACACAATATACAAACATTTTGTTCGATACAGTAAAGTATAAGGACAAACCTCACGTCATTTTCTTTGAAATATCATTTTGGCTTCTAATTTTCCAGGGTCAATTCACCTAAATTGCATTTTACACAAGTGTCTTTGAAGCATAAGATGTCTTTGTTGCGTAAAAGTAGCTTGCTGGGCCTTACGTTGTTTGTGAATCGTGAGTGAATAGATGCTCTGAATAGGTGTTGAACTCGTCGTCATTTAATAAAATTTCAAAGCAGTCTGGCTACATCAAGGTCCATCTTTTTCCTTCACTGTGTCTTTATTGACTTCAGCAATCTGTAAGTTTCCAAAGTGTTACCATAGCAATAAGGACGTGGCAAACAGTAAACCCAGAGGCATCCAAGTTTATTACAGGAAAGCTTTATATCATGATGTTGGCTCTCATCCGTCAACTTTGTAGATTAGGCATGTCGGACGTTTCACCTTATTCAAAGAGGTCGTCTTTGTCAACACCTATGATCGTTTCTAGCTGCTGGCTGAATATAACGATCCTTGGGAGGAGTAAAAAATGAAATCGGTACCGCCCATTTTTAATTCTGAATAGCTACTCTCAATTTGTTCATTGGAGATTTTAAACACCATATACTGTATATGAAGTATTTTTTACATCTGCACCTTATCGTATCGTATCGTATCAGAACACTGTAATATGAACGCTAATTTCTATTTCAGATGATAAAAACCTGAGTGGTTCACAATATTCAATGACTATTTAAAAAATCTAAACAGTATTGTTCCTTGAATGTTAACAGAAGCCAAACGGTTCAGACAGATGAATGATGGCCAGAGCTTTGTCAGCAAACGCAAACTGCTGTTTCAATTGCGTTACATCATGAGGTCACTTTCGCACAACCAAATGATTAGAGGAGAAAAGCCGAGCGCGGGGCACAGGGGAGCATGTGTCACAAAGCTACAGCTGCTGAGTGCACTTCATTATCTCCTGCTCTGACTACAACTCCCAGCATGCTTTGGGGCTGTGTTGCAGATAAAAGTCTGACCTTAAAGACAGGGGGGGACCTCTGACCTCCGCCCCAGCAGCAAGTCAAAGGAGCACAGACTGGAGCTAAACACTGGATTAAAGCAGAAGGCGGAGGCGTTTCAGTGTAGGCCCTCTTAAATCAATATAGACTTTTCAGTTTTAACAGACTTTTACAGAGATTCTCTTTGACTTGACTAGTTGTATTATCAAGAGGCCAACACTGCATAGACTCAAGTCTATAAGGAAATAAGACACCAGAGCACATATGTCATACCATAATGGTAGTTTAAAAAGCAGCTTGTGAGCCTTTATAAACATTCAACAATGATTGCTGCAGGATTATTTATGCATTCTAAATGTAAATAAGCTACTTATAATCCATTGGTTGCATGTTAATGAGCAATTTATTAAAGGTAAAGTTATTTATAGCTATAATAAATAGCTAAAATGAGTATAAGGCATACAGTGTAACCGTGACCATTTTTCTAATGCAACTTTGTGAATGATACTTGCACAGTTATACAGTATAAGCAGTGGTGGAATAGTTCATGGACAGTTATTAGTTTTTTCTCCAAATATATTTCCCTAAAATGCAGTTCAATGTAATTATCATTTAATAAACAGTTGGGTAGATTTACTATATGGCACAAACACCTATATGTTATCTTGAAAACATGTCTCTCTTACAGTCAGTAAGAGCTGATAATTGTTAACTTTTCCCAAGCAATGACCCAACAAACTTTGTTCTAACCTGTAAAAAGGACAGGTTTCCCTTGACTGCAGCACATTGTTTGTAAGGTCACATCCCAGTTGTTTTGGGTCTATTCTAATTTGACTGTTTGGCCTGGCCCTTTGGCAAAAGCCATTTTTCATTTTTCAGCTTCATTACTGGACAGCTTGTCACGCGGTTCAACTGTGTGTGAAGTGTCACATTGGTCGTGGATGGATTACCGCTCATTTATCTCGACTTTCTGCTTCCCTCTCGCCACTGTCAAAGATAATAGCTTCTCCTCCTGTCTCCGAAATATGGTTAAGGCTATTACGTGCCAAGTGCACAACCCTGTTTGGAAAGCTGCCGACTCATTATGAACCAAATGGACTCACGACGCATCAAGAGTGGCTTCCATGATTGGACTTTGGCAGTAAAACATAAATGAAAAACGAGGTTTTTGAGAATAACTGTTACTCTTGGCAATTTAAAGCAGGAAAATGGGAAGGGCAAACTCATTTGTAACCTATCACACAGGTTAATATTGTAGTAGAAATATACTAGCACAGTAATGAGCTATATTACATTGTAAACTTAACCTTCAATCATTAAATTAATAGAATTATAATTCAAGGAGTAGACTAAACAATCTAAGCCACTGCGCTACAAACATTTAGGTAATCCTAAGTACTATTTACCATGTCCGTCTCCTCAAATGCATGCTCATAAAGTAAAGAGAGACCCATGAGACCAAGACTCTTAAGGAACACAACACCTACCAAGCTCAATAGATGAGTCTTTTTTCCTTCGCCTCTTGTATAACTTGTTTTAAAACCTTTTTAGTTATTTTTAAAGTTATTTTTGCAGACTTCAGAACACAGTCAAGTACCTGTGCTGGTGAATGGTTGCCACACTTAGCAACACTTTCTCTCTTTGTCCCCGGCAGAATGTGGGTGATAAACTATCGGTGCCGGAGTACAAGGTCGCCGCGGTGCAGAAATCTCACTTCATCCTGCTTCACTACAGTCTGGTGAAAGCACTGTGGGACTGGCTCATCCTCATAGCCACCTTCTATGTCGCGGTCAGTGTCCCGTACAACGTCAGCTTCACCCCCTACGCCGTCACGAGCGCTCCACCATGGGAACTGACATCGCTGTGGAAATGCTATTCATTATTGGTAAGACATATACAGTACATAATACTTTTCACCTTCATCTTTCAGACTAATGAAAACAGACTGAAAGTTTGAAATAGCTATTGACTAATTGTTTCTCTTGCCATGATTAGCAATATAGCAGACCATTCTTTTACCGAGAAGCATCTGAGAAATGTTGTAAATTGCTTTTAGCGCGCTTAATAATCTTCTGCCAACGGAAAGGAGAAATTCACACAAAAGATAAACTCTTGTGTTAGGGAAAATAATAAAGCTTTATTTGGCAAGATCTCAAATTGCTGAGACCTTGGCGCAAAGAGGCCATTCTATTTCAAAAAGCTACCCAGAGCTTGGCTAAATTTTAATTTGTAAGCAAAACACACACATACTGTTTTGTCTCTTATCAGCAAACTTTGCCAGTATTAAAAGAGGAGGTTTGTGTGCCTCTTTGTGTTAAGATGACCTCTGTATGCAGTGTTTCTCAATATAAATGTTTTAAACTTTTGGGAGCCACAAGAATAAAGCCACTGTGCGGAATATCCTTGGTAATATGCCGCTACATCACAAGAGCATCTATCAATCCATCAATGAATGGATCAAAGTTTATTTATATAGGGCTTTCCACCGACATCAAGGAAGTACCGGGACCTGGGCATGTCCAAATGTAAAGGAGCAAAGTCGTGAAGTGCTTTAGAAATGTGTTCCTAATGTTCAGCAACGCTATTTACGGGCAAGACACTTCACCCACTTTTCCGCCAGTGTCTGCTCGTATAGCATTGGTTTATGAATGAGAGTGTGAATGAGTGAGTGGTTCCTTGATAAGCGCTTTAAGAGCCTAATGTGAGGTGGAGACAATATACCATGTTTGAAGTATGAGTGAGTGAAGAAAGCCTACTTACAGTAAAGATCCATGTTTTTTAGTTTATTTATTTTTGCCCATGAAAGCCCCCACAATTAAATAAATGCTTGTATATAATTGTATTTGTTGGGTGAAATGTTATGCCATATTGTTTTCCAGTAACTTTCAACTGAATTAACAAATTTGATTTCTGTAAAAACATTTGTCACTTGGCGTAAAACGTATTCACTGCGTGGAATAAAAATGCTTGTCCAAAAACGAGGCCAGCATCCACTAATGCTTGCCTTTGTTCCAGATATCATCCTTAACTTCCGAACCACCTACGTGAGCAAGTCGGGCCAGGTGGTGTACGACGCACGCTCTATTTGCATCCACTATGTCACCACCTGGTTCTTCGTGGACCTGGTGGCCGCGCTGCCCGTCGACCTGCTGTACGTCTTCAACATCACAGTGGTGAGTACTTGGGGACAATTACACGCGTGCGGCGCCTTTTCTGCCATCTGGGCACCGAGACATGACCCGCAAACAGATGGCGACCGCGGCAAGTATGAAAACGTGCCAGATTTTTTCTCATCTCCGATGGCAAATAGTAAAGAAGTTTTATTTGCTCAAGCAAGTCATACTTACACAAGACTTACCGTTCAGCTGTTTATAGAGCACACAGGTTTCTATTGAGTGTTCTATTATAGTGGCCCCAAACTTTTAGACCTATTGGACCAGTGGACACCTCAGCTATGTAAACAGAAGTGTAAAATTAAAACAGAACAACTGAACATACATAAGTTAAATATAGGATAATTAATGCTACCATCAGCTTTACTCCTGGAATTTATGTTTGTCAGTAGGTGTCAGTAGTGAACCCTGCTCCCCCTCATCCAAGCCCTCACCCAAGCCCCTCACCCAAGCCCCTCACCCATGCCCCTCATCCAACCCCCTCACCCATGCCCCTCACCCAAGCCCCTCACTCCCCTCCTCACGCTGCCATTGTGTTTTGATACTTACTTGATATTTATTTGCTTAACTGCAACTTTCATGTAAGTTTTTTGCTCCCTGTATTGAATGCAACCATTCCAGTCGGTCAAAATGGAGTAGCTGAGGGCAGCTTTAAAGTCATTGATATTGATTTCAATGATGAATACATTAAGGGGAAAAAAACACTTGGGACGTAATGGGAAGTTTTGGGTAACCTAATGTGGTTCCTGATAACCAGAGCCAGAATGATACTATAGTGCCGATAACATTTGGGATCATCTTAGGGAGCTTCTGATTGGATCAAGCACAATAAAAACCCATTTCATATTTAGTTCTAAAAAATGTTATGTTTGTTTGTAAAGTATGTAGCAGCACACCTCGTGTTTTTCCCGTCTTCGCAGTGTTGTTAATTAGTATCCATTTGGTCCAAACATTTGGTCCAAAAGTGGTTTGGACCAAACCACTTTTGGTTGGGATTCAAACAGATCCGCGGGAGCTGGACAAGATGGAACTCACAAATATAGCGAGAATTCAGCTCATTCTGCTCTATTAAAGAGTATTTGTAAAGAATGTTCTGTAAAAGCTACACTTGGAGGCAGTCCTTTTAAATGGGGCCCTAAAACATGTACTATATATTCTACATGTTAAAGCTCCATGTGCAAAGTCAAAGTTCTGGCTCAAATGTTCATATTGAGAGTTTTATGGATTCTGTTCACTTTTGCGGAGCTGTCTGAAGATACTGGTTTGTCTTACAAAAAAACAATACATTGTTTTAGTTGATTCTTTGTTATTGTCAGACGCTTTGATGTTTGACAATAAGCCCAAATTTTTCCCTCTGTGTCCTTTTACCATTGCAAGATTGAGTAAATAGTTGTCAAACCACTTGTCCTATCTCTTTCAGTTTCTACTTTCTTTTGATTTCTGCTGTAGCCTTTCATTAAACCTCTCATTTTACATTGTATCTAAAAGGCATTGACCCGGACTGTTAGATCAACTCCGCTTCTGTTCCTGTTATTTGTCTCCTAGACCTCTCTGGTTCACTTGCTGAAGACCGTGCGCCTGTTGCGGCTGCTTCGTCTGCTCCAAAGGCTGGATCGTTACTCTCAGTACAGCGCCATGGTGTTGACCCTCCTCATGTCGGTGTTTGCCCTCCTGGCTCACTGGATGGCCTGCATCTGGTATCTAATCGGACGCAAGGAGATTGAGACTGACAACTGGGACATAGGTGAGCCCGAGTCGATCTGGAATAACAACTCTCTTTGCTCCAGTGAATAAAGCACGTCTTTCCAATTTTATTTCTTATCATATTGAGTAGTTCACCTAGTGCCACTTGTAGCATTTACATACATTGTTTCTATTCAGTGAGGCTGCGGAATTAATTGGAATTGAATCGAAATTGAAATTTGAACTGGAATTAGAAAACCAAAAATATTGCCTCTCCATGGAGTCTCATTATGTATAAAACCCACTAACCTTGGAGTTTGAAGCTCTATAAACATGACTTGAAATGAATGAGATTCTTGTAGATTAAAGATTACAGATAAATGGAAAAGTGTATTACTCTCAAACCCTTGGTGCAAATTGATTGGGAGAGGGCTGGACCACAGTTTGTGAATGCGGGTGGAAGAACATGATGGGGGCAAGGACTCTCGCTCTTCCCTGTTTGCGCAGAAAGTACATACATAGTTGTCTTTTCTGTGGACAACTCTCTCTTATCTTTTCGTCTTTCCCACATTTAAAGAGAGAGGTTGTTATGTTGCAATTCATATATAAATCTCTAATTGTAATGCTGCTGGATACTTCAGTATTGTTATTCAGGAGAGGTGGTCTGTTAGGCATCTTAGACGAACAATCTCTCCAGCGTCCCTCGTTCGAATTGAAAAAGTAGGGCAATTTGAAGGTGATGAGCTTTAATTAGTGTTAACCTTTTATTGTAATATTTATTTGACTCAATCAGTTAATCACTGCCTGCACCACCTGATCATATCACTGTGATCTCTGACTGCATTTCAATGAAATACACATTGTTTTGTTTGTTTCCAAGTGAAACACTGAGCTACTCCTACACCCCTACCGTTAAATGTCTGTCTATTGTTATGCAACATGATGATCAAACTTGGCATTTAATCATTTATTTGGCAAGCATTTTAATTCTGCTTGCCAAAATATATACAGTCACTGAGAAATTGAGACCAAAACAGAAATGATAATAATAATAATAATAATAATGCACCAGTTTTATATAGCGCTTTTCTGGACACTCAAAGACGCTTTATTATTCATTCACTCCATACTTGGTGTTGGTAAGCTACTATTGTAGCCACAGCTGCCCTGGGGTAGACTCACGATGATGATCATAAACAGTGTGATTAGAAGTTGGTTTAGAAACTTTCAGAATCAAATCATGGAGCAGATTAGATTATATAATTTATGCAACACCAAGGCAATTAGTTCCTTTCCTAATTAAAACGGCAATACTTTGAATGGTTTCTTATTAATAGTCGATTCAGTGCATCAAAATTGCTGGTGGGGCTATAAATACAGCGCAGCACGACTGGAATCGCTAACGTTGTTCCACCGTGGGATGATGGCAAACATCACACACTTGCGCTCTAATGAGGGCTCTGTCTGTCCAAATCAAAACAGTTGCCATTGTCAGTTTGGCCCCACATAAAAGTCTGCCGAACACGTCTGGTGTTACTTGCGCCAACAAACTTTGCCATGAGGCTCAGCTCGTTATGTAACCTACAGTTTATGTTTCTATTCAAGTATGCAAGTGTGAGTGTGTCTACACTGTGTGTTGTGTCCACAGGGAAGTCAGGAGATACCGCCTAATTAAGTGTTTGCCTTGTTTACCCTTGAGAAGTCTGACCAACGCCGCCTTATGCCAACCTGTGACATTATTGATATTTCTATACAGCGGCTTCAGAACAGTTCAAGGCCTCTTTTACGTTATTCTTGAACTTTTTCAGTACCAAACTTCAACATAACGCAGGAATAAATACACTTTCAGAAGCTCCTGTACATGACCACATTCAGACAGATTTATCTTTTGTTGTTGTTTGTGGTTATATAAGACCATGCATCCGCAGACTGTAAAATAAGAGCTGAAATGTAATCTTTGACCATTGTTGCCCTGCCTCATTGAAGGATGGCTGCACGAGTTGGGCAAACGGCAGGAGACGCCTTACCTCAATGGCTCCGTGGGCGGCCCCTCAGTGCGCAGCTCCTACATCGCTGCCCTGTACTTCACCCTGAGCAGCCTGACCAGCGTGGGCTTCGGCAACGTCTGTGCCAACACCGACGCCGAAAAGATCTTCTCCTCTGCATCATGCTCATCGGCGGTATGTCTGATGCATAAACAGGGTCACTGCCAGCAGCTCCACAGAAAGTGAAGTGTGATGTGTTTGGCTGGCCTTTTCAGCGCTGCCAAACAGCTGAAAGTTCATTCTTTTAGCTGAGGTGGCAGGGTTTTATGTAAATATTGATGTGACAACATGACAATACTTGAATATTGATTGAAAGTGAACAATTGTGTAAACATGTAGTGAACAAATGACTTATGGTTAATTATTGTGTATTTTATAATGCTAGACACTCAATGAACCAGACACACTTTTAATATTTAATGTGTAATGTTATGGCTGCAGGTCAAAGAAAACTTTACTCACTATGCATATTATATTCTCACTGGGGCGAACAGCCAATGCCCACAGAACAATAGACAACACACTACAGTACATTCTTTTCCAAAGGGCAACATAACCACATAAATATAATATACTAACAGAAGTTTGACAAACTCCCTCTCTCCTGCAGCGCTCATGCACGCTCTGGTCTTTGGTAACGTGACAGCCATCATCCAGAGAATGTACTCGCGCCGCTCACTCTACCACACGCGCATGAAGGACCTGAAAGACTTTGTCCGCGTGCATCACCTGCCCCAGCAGCTCAAGCAGCGCATGCTGGAGTATTTCCAGACCACGTGGTCTGTCAACAATGGCATAGATGCCAATGAGGTAGGAGTCCCTTTCACTGCCATTTGACACCGTGTACATGGGGTTGTTTAACCACTTGACCCCTGGTGCAGGCATCTCATTAGGTACAGTATACTTGACTCTCAAAACTTTCCAGCGGAGTGGGGGTAAAGGGGGAGGAAGGGGGTTATGGGAGTCAATCCTTGGGTTCATGACACGCTATCACTCTGAGTTTGTATCTCCTAATGACTCTGACTTTGTTCTGTCACAAGAGGTGCAAGCATTAAATGAATTGAGTCTAAACTGTCTTTTGTCCATGAATGCATGAGTGAATATGGTTTCAATCTGTGCATATCTAGTGCTTCTTGGGATTGACCATTACTGTATAAGGAATAAATGCAAGTTAAAGAACAAAGTTGTAGCCCTCCCCACCTCACAATCAAAGTCCTGAAATAATCTTCAGCCACACACCCTGACAGGAATACATAAGCCGAAGAAGACAAATGAAATAGACTTGTACAAAATCACCAAATGCTTTAGAATTCACAGTGTAACTCAATCCATTTGCAATAACCAATCAGTGCCACATTTCACTGTGTCTGTCGCTCCTCCTCAGCTCCTGCACGACTTCCCTGACGAGCTGCGGGCCGACATCACCATGCATCTGAATAAGGACATTCTTCAGCTGCCAGTCTTTAAAGGGGCGAGTCGCGGCTGTCTGCGCTCTCTCTCGCTGCACATAAAAACCTCCTTCTGCGTCCCCGGGGAGTACCTCATCCGGCAGGGCGACGCGCTGCATGCCAACTACTTTGTCTGCTCGGGGTCTTTGGAGGTGTCCAAAAACAACACGGTGCTGGCCATACTAGGTCAGTCTGCTGATCACACACGGTCAAGCTCAAGCTTACTGGCAGCAAGGCCAGTGATGAGTTACTTTATTGGAACTTTTTCAATAAGCTGGACTTCGAAGAGGAGTTTTATCACAGGATCAGGACTAAAAAACAAACAAAAAAACTACTGAGAACCCCTGATTTAGAACAACTTATAACTTCTTACATTATTCATACTGCAATTTGACCACTAAGTCCCTATTGAGAGTAATTCCAACAATTGTCCTTCAACTTGAGTGATTTTAACATAACAATTAGATAATAAAAAAAATATTGAATGAAACAGACAGACAGATGGAAGAAAGATTTAGCAATTCTAATTCATAAACTATTCCTAACTATGATTACAATATTATAGATACATCAGACAATACATTAATTTAGTGTCCAAATGCCTTTTTCCATTAAACTAG
This sequence comes from Neogobius melanostomus, assembly GCA_007210695.1. Taxonomy (NCBI): domain Eukaryota; kingdom Metazoa; phylum Chordata; class Actinopteri; order Gobiiformes; family Gobiidae; genus Neogobius; species Neogobius melanostomus. The sequence continues at coordinate 1,953,065 of VHKM01000299.1, read as the reverse complement.
CCTATATTACATAAGTACCACTCAGGGGCGTGCTGGGACCTAATTTCACCCGGGAATTTGGAGAAGACCGGCCCAGAATTATGGCTCCGTAATAGTGCGCTGGTCTCAAGTACAAGAGGTCGCTAGATCGAATACCACTCATTGACAATTTTCTAACAATTTCTCTTTTCACATGGGCCGCTGCACACACAGTCTGAGCCTGATACAAACCCACAATCAGCACAAGTTATGTAGATAAAAACATTTATTTGACCACTTTTCTACCTTTCACTGCCTTTTTCTCTTAACTCGCGCAGACACTTGTCTCCGCTGGATTGGACTGCACCAACTTGAACTAAAGCGGAGGGGTGTTCCACTTAAACACCCCTCTGAGTTAGTTCAATATGAAATGGTATCTCCCGGCTGCAAGAATGAAAAGTTCGATGCGAATATTTTTCAGATTTTCATTCATCAGTCGTTATTTTGATAGATTTCCATGACAATTACGCTTGTGTTACTTCATTTATATCTGGAACAGCAGCTCATGCTCCTGCTGCAGCCCAGTTAAAGCATTTAGGCCTGGAATAGTGAGTTATTATTTCATTATTTTATTCTGATGGCCCGGCCCAGAAGCACCGGAACCGAGCGGCCCACCGGGAAACGTCCCGACTCTCCCTATGGCCAGCACGCCTCTGGTACCACTTTACCCACCTCTCCGTAAACGTATCATTTTTTTTTTCTTTTCCATTTGTAGAAAAGGGAAACCTAATTGGATGTGACCTGCCCAGGACGGAGCAGGTGATTAAGACCAATGCGGACGTGAAGGCGCTGACCTACAGCGACCTGCAGTACATCAGCGTGAGGGGGCTGCGGGAGGTGCTGGAGCTGTATCCAGAGTACGCCAACGTCTTTAACTCGGAGATCCACAACAACCTCACCTACAACCTGCGCGAGGGGAGCCAAGAGGAGGTAACAAACACTGCATGAGTGTGACAGGCAGCGCGGAGCTCAGGGAGACGAGACCAATTGACAGTCTTTTTCTGGGTTAAGGTTAGAATTAGTCATATTAACATGAAAAAGGTAAAACATTCAAATAAGAAACATCCAGAAACATCCAATATCAACCTAATATTTTTTCCAAACCCAGTACAGCTGCCTTTGCACAGAACACGATGCATCTGTCATTGCTCGCTTTGAATACACAGACTAACCTTGTACAGTTGCAGCAAAGCGCAGACACTTTGCAAATTCCTCCATCTTCAAACTCTCCTGAACCAAACGCCTGTCATTTAAACTACTTTCTAGTCCGCGACAAGTATAATTCTATGCCGTCTGAGCAACCTTTCCCACTTTCCATGACACCGAAAGGGCCGCTGATAGCTTGATTGTCACACCAATTACTCGGTATAAGGGCTTCTGTCAGACAGCCGTATCACCTGTCGGACATCTCCCCGAAGTACAACTCGATGACACCGCGCACAGCCACTGACCTCCCCTGACCACCGCCTTTTACTACTGGCAGTTGTTCAAGCTGCATTGGCTAACCTTTCAACTGTGCGGAAAGCTCACCGGTGAATGAAGTCGACATGTACAGTGGGCACATGGTCGGATGAACTGCCCCTAAAATGGTTGGATGTACGTGTATTGTTTTCTCGCGCTTTAGCTTGTTAACCGATTTGTTCAATCCTGCGCAGTTAAAGCATCTGTTCTTATTGTATTAATTATCAACAACGGCTCAATTTCCACGAGTGAAGTGGCTTCTACCACATAATTAATGGTTTACCAGATGGAGAGTAAACCATCTGGTAAACAGGCTATAAAGCAATAGTTTTGTTTTATAACCTATTAGCAAAACATTACGACAATATGTTTAGTAAAGTCTGAGAATGAGGAATGATAATTACATTACATTTTTGTTATGGCCATAATAAAGGTAAATCCTTTTAAAGGGGGGTATTATGTAAAATTTACTTTTTCAAGCTTTATATCATGTTATTATGTCATTCCCTCATTAAACACATGCCTGGAGTGTTGCCTTGGCTCATTCACATATTTTTGAGTAATCAGTAAAAACTTAGACGGCAGCCATTTTAGGTGTAGCTATGCCTCAGTCCTCCTAGGAACGCCCCCACCTCCTGGAGACGCCTCTGGACCTTTTGTCACCAGCCAAGCCACCAACCACTGCTCCTCAGCTCAGCAGAGCCCCCTCCCCGCACAGTAGTGTTGTTTAGATGCCACAGCAGTGTGCTGAAGGGGGCGTGTCGGAAAGCTTCTTAAAGAGACAGAGGCCTATTTCAAGACGTTCAGTACAGCCATTTTGAGAGAGCAATTTTATTCAAGGAGTTATTTTAATTTACTGCATATACAGACCAACAGAAGGTTACGTCATCATTGTAGTATGCTATAGACTGGTGCTATGTGATTGAAAAAAGCATAATACCCCCTCTTTAAAGACTCCATACCATTCCAAGGTCGGGCCAACATCAATTTAAAAGAAACAATCTAGGAATGATTTATAATGATTCCTACTTTGTCGCTTAGAATAGAGGTCCCCATTTTGATATTTGGCCTAATTTCCCTCAAATATGTTGTTTTCAATCAAAAGTACATCAAATTCAAATTCAGAAATGTCAGAAATATTGTCTCAAAATCATCTCGAGACCCCCACTTTGGGAACAACTGGTTTAGAACAGTGGTTCCCAAACTTTCTTTGTCTTGCGTACGAGCGAGTCTTTCATTTACTTAATCAAAGTACCCTTTACGCTCTTAACCTGCCATAACCGAGTACATTTTCTCCGGTTCAGCTTTACCCAAATCCATAAGGTCACAGCCTATAGGCCAGTGTAACACCTCCTTTGAAAGCCAAGACCTACAAAACTCATCTAATCTAAATGGATCTTTTTCCCCTCGCAATGTCGCCACATTTTTGTCACTTTTTCATTGCTTTTTTTGTCGCTCTTTTGTTGCATTTTCATCCTCGTTTTTGTCACACACAAAAAATTATTGACACTTTTTTCAAGAAGCTTTTACATTTGGAGAAAATGTGCTTGGTTAAGAGCTTAACTCTAAGGTGCAGCCACTAAACTCAGATCTATTAGTATTTAGTTGTGTATTGTGTTTTCTTTTAAAATAATATTGACATACTGATAAGTTTCACCTTCTTGAGAGGGTTTCACTGAAAATGATGATGATTGATTTTTTTATTTCGAGCTACACACAACACAGGCAAAAAAGCCAAAAGAAAATACAATAAAAGAGAAAATAATAATCAACACTCAAGCTCGAGTGGGAAGAAGACAAGCTTATTAACTCCCACCCCTGTTCATAAACATAATAATAATGTGGTTGCTACAATAACACCGTTTTAGTTATTATCTTACAAAAGAACTAAAAATAAGGAAAAAAGATTATTATTCCCCTTAGAGAGATTTGTCTGCTTCATTTAGCCTAACTTTTGCCATCTTATAAAACAGGCGGTTGCCCTTGGAGGAGATCTGCTGTGGTTGGAATCAGAGGTTACATTTGCGTACTCTATTTAATTGTTTGTCCATTTGGTGATAACAAGCCAGTGGGGTTTTTATAAGCGAAACCTCACACTGTACTTCTCCCATACCATCTGTTCAGTTTATGCACAAGCCAAAAGCCTGAGCCCCACTGCACCCTGACAGGATGAAGAAACACCTCAGCACCTTGGCCAAGCTGTTCCCTCCAAAACTCTTCACCCACCTCACGCACAATAGATGGATTTTGTGATTTTTATTTTTTTTTGTAAAAGGCAGAACGGTCAGTGCCGCTACATGATGAGAATTTGTCCTGTTTGATGTGATTTTGCAAAGTTACAGCGTGACCTCGCGTCCTTGGTTTGCCTGCAAAGATCACAGGGGGAGCCAGCAGTGCTCAGTAAGATGTGGTGAGATCCATTGACCGTTTGGCCACAGGGAAAGAAAAAGAGATGCGGTCACCAAGTGTGAAGAACAGGCTTCAGTCTGATCCCAAATGAAGATAGTGTAAAGTAGTTTTTATAAGCATTGGCAAATATTTCTGAAAAGTTTTTGGGGTAGGATTGGCACAGATTGGCAGCCAGGCTTCCACCAGTCTATACCCGGCTGTTGTTGCTTTGTTTTCTGCACCAATTCTTGAGAAACGTTGCCAACAGACATTATGCAAAAGCACACCCTTAACGTCAAATATCAACCATCAATCAAATCCTTTGTGCTAAACCCTGTGCAGCGGCCGTTGCATAGAACACTGCCTTTCATTGTTTGCTTTGATTTCAGACTAACCTTGTGCAGTCACGTCTCCTTTCTTCAAACGAGCCCAACAAAAAAAGCTTGAAATTGAAGCTTCTTTTAGTTCAGCTTCAAGTGGCAAGGGTGGCTGAATTACCTGAGTATAGAAGAATGAAACTTAAGTGACTTATGTCCATGAAAAAGGGCTACACAAATAAAACTGATTGACGTGGTGAAGTAAAAAGTCTGACTATGGAGAGTAGAATGAAAATAGGCTAAGCAATGACGATACGTTTTCTGTTATCTAAGTGACAAAAGCCATTTATCTGGTGAATAGATTTGGTTTTGAAACCTTAGTAAAAGTCTAAACTTTTCCATACGTTTCAGACCACTCAAGGGAGGAGTAGGCGATCATTTTGATCAGATTTGAAAATCCTCCATGTTCAAATGTTGATAATCTGTTGGACTCTTATACATCAAGCGTCTTAAATGTTTTGGATACTATTGCTCCTGTCAAGGTAAAATGGTTAACAATAGACAAAGGCACCTTGGAGAAGTGAAGATTCGGTTAGGGCACAGAAAAGGGAGTGCCGAAAAGCCGAAAGGAAATGGCGCAAGTCAAAGCTCCAGGTTCATTGTGAGATATACAAAGAAGTGCTTTGTGAGTTCAACCAGATTTGCGTGGAGAAAGGGAGAAATACTTCTCTAAAATCATCGCAAACTGTAGAAACAATTCTCGTGTTCTGTTTTCCACAGTAAACAGATTAACTAACCCTCCAGTTTCACTGCCCTTAGAACTAATCTCTACATCTAAGTGCAATGAGTTTGCAATATTTTTTTATGATAAAGTCCAAGGCATAAAAAATGCCATAATTTCCACAACACAAATACCAACCCTGCCACCAACTAGACACCTTGAGCTGACACATTTCACACCTGTTACTGGCAAAACAATCGAAGAGGTCATCTCCGGTTTGAGTTCATGTACATGCTGCCTTGATGAATTACCCACTAGATTTCTGAAGTCTGTGCTGACCAGCTTGTTACCACAACTTGTTCAGTTTGTTAACATCTCATTTGAGACTGGAGCATTTCCAAGGCCTTGAAAACCGCGGTCATTAAGCCTCTTCTAAAGAAGAGCAGCCTTGATCCAAGGTACTGAACAACTACCGGCCCATATCAAACCTACCGTTTTTAGGAAAAGTCCTAGAGAAAGTAATATATCAACAGCTCACTTACTTTCTCCTATCTAACAATGTGTTTGATACTTTCCAGTCAGGATTTAGGCCCACCACAGCACTGAGACAGCTCTGATCAAGGTGACAAATGATATCGTATGAACACCAATGCAGGTAAGGTCTCAGTTTAGTTCTGCTGGACCTGAGCGCTGCCTTTGACACAGTGGACCATGGGATCTTACTTCACAGGTTAGAAAACTGGGTGGGAATCTCTGGTACTGCTCTAAACTGGTTCAAGTCCTATCTCGAGGATAGGACGTACTTTGTCGAAATTGGCAACTGTGTCTCAGACAAAATTTCCATGACCTGTGGAGTCCCCCAGGGGTCAATCTTGGGACCCCTCTTATTCAACCTGTACATGCTTCCATTGGGTCAGCTAATAACAGCAACAATGTGTCGTACCACAACTACGCAGATGACACTCAGATCTACGTGTCACTGACGGCAGGTGAACATGGGCCTGTAGATACTCTCTGTCACTGCATCGAACAGATCAGTTTGTGGATGCAAAACAACTTTCTCCAACTAAATTCAGACAAAACTGAAATCATTGTCTTTGGCCCACAGACACAAAGACAAAGTGTTATCAGTCACCTTGAGTCTCTTGCTCTAAAACCAAAAAATCAGGTTAGAATCTAGGAGTAATCATGGACTCAGACCTGAACTTAAACAGCCACATCAAAGCAATAACATCATCAGCTTTTTACCATCTGAAGAACATTGCTAAGATCAGAGGAATAGTGTCAAAACCAGACTTAGAGAGACTCATCCATGCATTTGTCTCTAGCAGGTTAGACTACTGTAACGGCCTGCTCACTGGCCTGTCTAAACGAGCTGTTAGACAGCTGCAGTACATCCAGAACGCTGCTGCTCGAGTCCTGACAAAACCAGGAAATACGACCACATTAGTCCAGTGCTCCGATCTCTGCACTGGCTTCCTGTCACTCAGAGAATAGAATTTAAAACAGCTCTGCTTGTGTACAAGTCTTTCATGGTTTAGCACCAAAGTACATCTCTGACATGTTAGAGCCGTATGAACCATCTCGGGCCCTGAGAACTTCAGGGAGGGGTCTCCTGGTGGTTCCCAGAGTCAATAATAAACACGGTGAGGCTGCGTTTCAGTTTCATGCAGCTAAAATCTGGAACAGTCTTCATGAGGATGTGAGACAGGCCTCAACTCTGACAATGTCAAATCCAGGCTGAAAACAGCTCTTTTTACCCGTGCATATGAAAACTGAAAGTATTTTATCTGCACTCTTGACTTTTACTGTAATTGATTAACTTTGTGTTGTTGTTTTATTGATTGATTTTAACTGTTTTCTTGTAATTTTTTCTGCAACTGTGAAGCACTTTGAATTGCCTCGTGTATGAATTGTGCTCTACAAATAAACTTGCCTTGCCTTGCCATTTTCTCACTCAATTAAGTTCAAGCAAACCCATTTCACTAAGTAGGACACTAGCTCGTTTTTTAATTGATACTGATGTTCAATTAATGACTTTGGAACGAGTCTTATTACTCACTGCATGTCCCTTCAGGAAACGACGTTTTCCAACAGGAGAACATGTCACTGTCACAAACAGACTCCTGATTCTTGCTAAAAATTCCAGCAAATCATGGATAAATAAGATTGCGGTTATGTTATTTTGACATCACTGATTTCTGTTTGTTTTCACGACAATATAAAAGGGCTTTTCCTGTGTTACGCTGAGGCCCCAGGTAAACAGGACACAATTGGGAGCCTCATAGAGCCGTAGTTTTGTTTGTTATCCAACTAGGTATTATTTACAATGGAAGTGCTGGGACTCGTTTTGCTTTTCAGTTTCAGAAAAGGCATCAGTAATTTCATTTAATTTTTGAAGCGATGGCGGCGTCACTGGCCAAGGTCATTATTATGGGAACAGAAAATGGAAGGACGGTCCTGCTGAATAAAACATAAGGACATCAAATGGACTATTGTATTATTCACGTTCTGAGTTTGAGCCGATTGGAAAATGATTTATGACAGAAAATACCGTCTGATGCTGTTGTGAAAAGTTTGGCCTGTTTTCGGCTTTTATTATACTTTACCTGCGTAATTTAAAGGAAAACTTTGTAAACTGTGAAATTAAGTACTCGATATGCCTTTTCAAATAATAAACCAAACACTTTCAGGCGAGCCACTGAAGGTGAATAGGTTTCCTTTTGAACCTCTCACAGAAGAACATAAAGTACTTTGACTTTCCTGTTGTTTTTGTATGGAAATAAGGCATTTAATGTGTGAAATGGCCCCAGTTGCTATTATTTTGTGGGACAAAAAGTATTGATATAGCGAGCGATACATTTGGGGGACTTTTGTTGAAGATTTATGATTAACTGCCACAAAATGAATTCAGTGTGTGTCCGCGTTACTTAACCTCTTAACACCCACCTGAACCGAGCGCATTTTCTCCAGTTTGGCTTTACCCAAATCTAAAAGCTTCTTGAACAAAGTGTCAAAACAAAAATACGATAAAAAAGTGATAAAAACATAAAGAGCCACAAAAGCGCGACAATAAGTGACAAAGCGCAACACAAAGCACAAAGAAGCAACAAAAGGGTGCCGGAAATTACAAAAAGATGACCAAAAAGCGTCAATCAAATTTTATTTGCATAGTGCCTTACAACAGTCGGAAGGTGCACAAGGCGCTTTCAAGTGAAAACGTCAATAGACAACACAATGTCTACTTATCATACTTTAGTATCTGCTACCTTGAAATGTTGATGGTTGGATTCAAAAGGAGAACTGTGGTGTGAGTGTATGAATGAGTTTACTGTGATTGTTATTGTTTATTGCTGACCCTATTATGTTTAGGACTCCCCTTGTTAAAAGCTTGTCTGAATAGATGTGTTTTTAACTGCGATTTAAAAACACTCAAAAAGTGAGGAAGAAAGCAACAAAAAATGACAAAAAACAGACTAAAAAAAGACGAAAACGTGACAACAACAAAAAGACACTGCAAAAAAAAGTCACAATGAGTTTTGTAGATCTTTCCAACCAGGTGTTTTAAGAAGCTTTTAGATTCGGGTAAAGCTGAACTGTAGAAAATGTGCTCGGTTCAAGAGGGGCCTAAGAGCTTAATGACTATGTTATTACACATTAGGTTTTCATGTTCTTCATTACCATTTTATTTCTGTGCCATAAACTCCAGTGTTTTCTCTTCACAGAGTCTTACCAGGTGTCCAAGGTCACCGCGGCCCCATGTGAGTTAAGCACATTTCTTTCATTTCTATCTTTTTTTTTTAATCTTAAGAATGTCTTAAATAAAGTGAATTGCCTTTGAAATACGTTGAAAAAGGAAAGGCAAGTCAGGAAAATACACAGTCGTGTTTAGAGGTGACTTCAGCAGCGGCTCGTGCCAGGACGTTCAAGGTAACCCTCCCCCCCTCTGTTTTCCTGGGACATACTCCATCACCTGAGAGATTTGAGGGGGGTCTGAGCAAGGACTTCCCCTTTAGGTTGAAACTCATTTGGAACAGCCGGCTCCGTCCAGTCCCAGGGGTTGGTGCGCTAACTGGGTCAATAGCTTGTCTTGTGATTTACTTTGTCACTGCACTTTCCTGAGTTTTTTGGGTAAAAGGTTGTTTGTATTGTGTGATCTGGCGGAACTATGTCGAAAGTATTAATGTTCTGAGAGCAGACAGAGTCATAAGCCAAAGCCAGTACGGTGTTTGTATCAATCTCTTACTTGAATAAAGGAAGAGGTTCAGGCAGGGCATCTACACTAAATGAGAATGTAAACCTCTGCGCATTTGGAGAGAAAATTGAAACACAGCATTTCAATCCGCAGGAGTCCCGGCTGCCCTCCATCGTCGAGACCCAAAGCGATGACTCGGATCACCAGTCGCCGGCCACTCGATCGCGCCGCAACCTCCTGCTGCCCAATTTCAGCAGCCCGGTCCGCCGCACCTCCCTGGGTAACCTCCTGGGGGACGAGCTGCGTCAGTTCAACGCCCTGAGGCACTGCCGCTCCCCCAACCTCAGCCGCAGCATCCCCATGCCCTCCCCGTCCCCGCAGCCGCTCCCCAAAAAGGAGCACAGAGTGGCCACCTCGTCCTGCATCTCTGCCCGGGCCAAGTCGGAGGCAGAGCTCAAACCATCCAAGCTGCTCATCCCGACGGTCGCCTGCTTCGGGCCGCCAGACCTCAGCCCAGGTATTAGCTATAAAACAAGCATAATGGATAATAATCATCTCTGTGCTGTTAATGTAACGTGACCCATGCTCGTAATGACCAGCTCAACACAGAAAATGCTTTTACTGCAGTGGGTAATCAAAGAATGGATTTGGATGAGAACCAAACCTGGAGACGAGCTGGAGACGTGCCCACTCCTGGTAAAGTTACGGTCATGTCTTAGTAGAGACGAGCCGCTCACAGAAAAAGCTCATGTTTATTTATAAATAAGAAAATATCTGTCACAAAATAAATGCTTGTATTTCAGTTTTATTTATTGGGTAAAATTCCACGCTGCATGGACAAATTCAAATATTAACTTTTACTGAAAACCTTTGTTTAATGAAAGATTGGCATTATCCTGTACTTGAAGTCAGTAATGTCTTTGCAAAATGGTAAATTGTCTTGACTTATAAGCGCTTTCCACCTACATTAGGCACTCAAGCGCTTTACAGCAAGAATCCACTCACCAATGTACGCAAGGTGGGTGAAGTGTGTCCAAGGACACAACAACAGCATGCACCTTCAGGAAGCGGGATTCGAACCCCCAACCTTCCGATCATGAGTAAACCCGCTCTACCATCTGCGCCACCATCTCCCCGAACTACAATGAAGCATTGTAATCCATGATACTGTACCTCCCCTCATGACCTAAGCAGGTTGCATTCTGGAAATATTGTTGTGAAGATTAAAATTAAATGGAGCAAGAACCTCTTACCACTCTGGTGGCCTCTGCTATTGTACTTTTACTTTGGAGAAAATAGTTACTATAGTAACTGTTGTTGAAGAAATGAACCTCACGTGCTTCTTCTGTAACATGGGCCTGTCCACATGAGTCCTGCAGCAACACGACCCAAAGGAACTGGGACAAACATGACTCTACAACAGACTTTCTTTTACGGTTTCATCCACAGAAGTAAGAAAGTTCTGTCTAAAGCAGAACACCAAGCTCTGAGACAAAAACAAAGATCTCAGAGCTGTAACTGGTTAAATGACATGTAACATGTATGACCTTTATGTCATGACTTTGGAACAGATAAGTGGATAAGATCCTGTACTCCTTGTTAGAGACAGTGTGTTCAAACACCATTCCCTTCTTTGGTGATCAGCTTAATGCATCAGTCGCGATGGCTCTAATTTCATGCTACTGGAAACTGCGCCGCTGAGAGTATGATGTAAATAAATTATTACATTGCGCGGTATCCACCTGCTGTGCTCATAATGTAAGTGTGTAAGTCATCCCCAGAAATGGCTAGACTTTGGTCATAGAGCTCAAGTGTCCCCTCCTCCAGACTGAGAGGAGATAGACACATGCCAGCTGTGGCTATCATGGCACCGAGTTTGAGGCACAATGATACCCAAAACGCGATACAATTTCACCAACTCTCAATTTCTACCTCTGTCTTTCAGGGTGGTAGATGGCATCGAAGACAACAGGCAGACCTTTCATTTCAATGTAGAGCATAGTGAGCCTAAAGCACGCCCAGGAGGCAGCAGCCAAGGTAAGGACAGCTCCGAGGGCCGCCTGGGTGCCTTGAAGTTCACACTCTGGCCATTATAACACTGCTATCAGGAAATATGAGAATATGGGCGATACGATATGTCAACAAAGTCCGACATGTTAAAAGACAAGTGAGGTCAAAGCAGATCATCTAATCTAAACTGTTCCCAATGATGGCAGCCGTCCTGGGACACGCTCAACTTCTCCTGTCCAAAGATAATGGGCCATCATAGTACAGCATATGATTACTGCCTAAAAGGATTTTTCATATTTTAATATTGCATAATCATTGACGGTTTCTTAACATAGAAAACAATATTATCCACATTTACAGTTTTTAAATTGATTCTCATTAGCTCTGACACTTTATTCTGTATTTTGTCCCACATTGAACAGAGACTCGAATATATTTCCTGCATAATGTGTTACAATGTTAATGCTGATCGTAATATTTAATTCATACTAACTTGAATAAACATGAAGCCAAGTCATTCAAATTTAAACTCAACCTATAGTATTTTAACTATACAGAAATGTGGTGTGCAAAACTCACCAATATAAACTCAGGAACCAATGAACAGACATCAACATTTAAGTGTCCAACTAGTATTACTGTAACAGAGGCTTTTGTAGAAATATTACCATCGTCCTAATGTAAAACATTTGCAGATATGGCAAATATCATATTAGGACAGAATGAGCATAAAAACATTATTATTACTGAAGATAGTTTCTCACCAGACAGCAGCATAAGCCCATTGGCCCTGTATGTAACTAATATTGGAATAATTGCATTTCATCTTTAAATGTTAAACGTTTACGTCTTCACAGTGTAATGTACTTAATTTTTTCAAAAACTTCTATGTTCTATGTAGATGTAAATGCTAAGATCATATTTGAATATATTGTGTATATATGTTTAAGCCTGTTTAGGCTTTCAAAAGATGAAATTTACCTTAAGTTCATTAATCATATTGACTGATATATGTATGGTTTATACTCTATCTGTGTGATTAAGTGATATCATCAGTTAAATCATTTTACCCTAAGCCGTTGAAGATGACGGAACTGGAAATAATATGTTTTTTCCCAGTTATACTTTAAACCTCACCAAAACATTCACATTAGAAATGAATGCAGTGACATTGTTATTATAATGAAACACTGTCCCATTTTCACAGATACGAAACGGGCCACAGCCACTTTTCTCCTGGAGACAGAGGAGGTCCGCGAAACCATTGGGGTTCTGAATCAAAGGTACAACACCTATTTTATGTGTTATTCAGGTATTTCTTTTATCATTTGGGACTCTAAAGAGTCAATTTAAGGGAAGTGAAAGGAATCGTCTAGTGAGTCACCCACTTCAAGTTGCTTCACACAAATTAATCCAACTCTAATTTCTGAACACATAAATTGCATGGACCTTCGCTCCGCTTCACAGTGAGGGATAATAAAACAGAGAAGCATCACCTCGTGACCTCAGCAGGTGTTTGAGCTCTAGAGAAGGAGACAGGCTGATTATTCAGGATGACTCAGACGAGCATGAATGAAACAGAACCCAACTCCACGTGTTTATTTCAAAAGGGAACAATATTATAACATATGTATATTTTTTGCTGTCCTATAATGTTTTTCACTCTAGGAAACCACTACCATCTGGCTCCATACGTGTGCCCTTGTGTGGAGTGTTTATTTGAATGTAAACTCAGGCAGGTGCAGGAGCATGCAGCTTTAATTCATCAGGGCTGGCTCTTCTGTTACCCACCAGAGAGGAACCTTTCAGCTGACTTGACACTTGCAGAGAAAACATGACCGCCAAGCTGTAGTTCTGTACTCCTGCCCTCCTGCAGCCCCTTTCGCTTTTATTTCAGTCGTGTTCTACATTTCCTGCCCTTCACTTTTCCCAGTGTGCGTCACGCTGCTGCGCTCTCTGTGCCTCTGGGGTTTTGGTCTGTGTGAGAACCAATTCAGTTCAGCTGCATTGTTTGTGTTTTTGCCCTTTTAATATTCTGAGCAAATGTAAAATGTAGCACATCCTTTTAAAAATAATATTTAATATGTTGTAACCATATGTGTAATAACTCTGGGGAGACCAGTGCCACCCCAAGCCCCCCTCTTGCTCCGCCACTGCTTAGACTTGATCATTTGGCTCTGGAAATTATCTTCTGTATTTTTGGAGAAGTCTGCTTTTGCAGGTGTTGAGATCAGCGTTGTGTGCAATCATTTTTCTCACCATGTGGGGCCAGTGAATTTATAGTGAAGGGCTGGATTTGGCTCATGGACTTGACATTGCTGACCCCTAGAGTAGATTATGGCATGGCCAGGGAAAGTTCTGTGCATAAAGTTCACATTGATTGATTATGCAACATTGCAACAAGATTGTATGGTGGTTGCAAATGCACAGAAATCCAGAAAATGATCACTTGCGAAGTGCACTGGGAAGGCATTGATCCTGTCATTCAAAAGTAACACACTGCTTCGTCTCAGCCTTGATTTCATATCTCATATGCTCGAAAGTGTTTGAACTTTGCCAAATTTAGTCACAAATACATACTCTCCGTTAACCTCATCTAAATCGATCACTTTTCTTGCGTTGTCATCACTTTTGCGTTTTTACCACACATTTTTGTCATGTTTTAGTCGCTCTTTTGTTGCATTTACATTCTCGTTTTTGTAGCTATTTTGATGTATTTTTCAAGAAGCTTTTAGATTTGGGTAAAGCCACATTAAGAGGTTATGTACGGCCACTTTTCTAATGATTGGAATCTCTCCCAGTCATTAATGTGCTACATAATATGTGTCTCCTCTGTTTAGATGGAGACGTTAAACCGTGAAGTGTCTGAGCTCACTAAGAACCTGCACCATATGATGCATCTGCTGGAGGCTCACGTTTCGGCTCATCACTTCAAACCCATCCACGGCGCATATCACCACAGCATCCCGACCTTACCCAGCCACCCTCCCACTGCTGCAGTCTCCCAAACAGACACCGGGGGGCGCCAAACGGCCTCCCCCTCAGGACTATGGAGCAACAGTCCCAGCTCCTCCAGTCCACCAGCTGCTAGACAAACTACAGACTGTCAAAGTGAGAGCAGCGTGGTCACAACTCACTCCTGGACTGGGTCGTCTCTCCTCTGCAGAAACCTTGCGAGCGTGGACAGTAGACCTCAAAGTGCTAGTTTGATCAGCCAATCTCAGCCCACTTTGTGCCTCCAGCCCCCCAAAACTGACTCTCACCTTCTGTCTACAGCTGAATCCACTCAGAGCCTTCAAATCCAGTCACAAAGTTCATACCCTCTCCTCTGTCCACCTCCCGAAGCTAAGACCTTATTACAGGCTTCGAAACCTGACCCACCTTCCCATAATGTTAATCCAGACATTACCATCTTCCCTGTGGCGGCGTCTCCTCCAGCGTGTCCCAGGAACACTCATCCACCCTCTTCTTTGGATTTAGGTGCTCAGGACCGGCCTCCAGGTGGACATGACAGCCTGGAGTCCCTCCTGGGTAACGGGGGATCTGCGGAGAGTCGGGACAGTGGCAGCGCGTCTTCATTTCAGTCCAGCAGTGGAGTCCAGACACAAAGCACAGAGCAGTCCTGGTGTCTGGACCTCACGGAATAATGCACAAGACTTTTATTAGGGGAACACTTGACTTAACAGTGTTGAGAGACTCTTTTGGACACTCACCGGGCAAAACATTATGAATCCTCTATGGCACCTTTCACCGGGTGATATGTACTGTTTTAATCACTTAGAAACAAGTCAAGTCGGCAAGAAAGGATTCAAGCATGTTGTCAGATAGTACATTTATGATAGAGACCTGAGATCTGCAGTATCTAATGTGGTATAAGGAGGAAACAGCGGTCACCGAGGTCCAACAGAGGCGCTACTGTCGCTCAAATTACAGAGGTTAATGCTGATTAATATACAGTGGGAAGAAAAGTAAGTACACCGTTTGGAATTTCCACATTTCTGCCTAAATTGGTCTCTAAATGTGGTCTGATCTTTATCAAAATCATAAGAATGAGTAAACAGTGTCTGCTTTAACTAACACCACCCAAATATTTATATTTTTATCATATTTTTATTGGCCATAACATGTAAACATTCACAGGACAGGGAGGAATAAGTAAGTACACCACACCTGAATATAGTACACCTGAATCTCACTGAACTGTAGCAGTTTTGTAAAGAGCAATGGTCCAAGGTTCATCCTGATTGTTGTGAGCGTCTAATCTGCAACTAGAAAAAAGCAGTTATTGCTACAAAAGAAGGATCAGCCAGCTATTTAAAGGATCTGTATCATGCTATTTTAGCCATTCCAAAGTAAAGTATAGGCATTTATATCATGTATTGTACCTCTACCACTATGGAGCACTAAGTATTGTGATAAATATAAGTATTTTCTGGAGGTATTTTTCCACTCCGCCCCTCTCTCCGCTCATACAACTTTAGCAGTAGTAGAAATATATATATCACAGCAAAAAGTTAAGTTACTTCATGATGCAGTTATAAGGAGTTGACATATGCAACACAGCTTCATAAATGGCTAACACACACGCTAACACGCGTTATGACTGACTCATCGGGTGTTTACATTATGGCACTCGCGTTAAGTTAATCCACTTTGGTTCTGGCCAAGGTTCACCAAGCATCCATCAGTGAGAGTCACAGAAAAACACTATTTTGGCTGATAGTCGCTAAATCCCGGAGAGAAATTCCAACTTCTGGCGAGTGGCCTCTTCTTTAGGAAGGTTGAATAAAGTCCTGCACCTCCCGCAGCCAAACGCACTTTTCTCCGTGACATTATCGTTAGTTAAGAAAAAAGAACAGGTGTCCAGTAGGTTAGAAAGAGAGAAAGAGCTCCTTCTTCACAACTTTCGGTGCAAACATGACATCTGTTCAGACGCTCAGGGGTGTGTTTGTTTACTTCGCAGGGGCAGCGCGGACACGTCAGGCAGGTTTTTCTTACGACAGAAATAATTAAAAAGCTGTTTTACAAATTAAAATCAGGCCGTAAGGCCTTACATTACAGACGTCGAGCACTTCCGTTCCTTTCAGACGTCACAAGGGAACAAGTCAATCGTTTTCCAGGAGAGGGCGGAGCAGCTGCTCAGAGAGCAGGATTCAGGAGGATTACTGAGAACTGCGTGAATGAAGCCAAAAAACACTCTGGGGTGTTTTTGATAAGGAAATAGCATAACAACATGGCTAAAAGCTCCCAAGTCGATTTTGCATGATATAGGACCTTTAATACAATGGTTCACTTACTTATTCCATGCTGTTGTGAATGTCTCAGGTCTTTCTACAAAATATCTTTGGTGTGGGGCTGTTTTGTTGCCTCAGGGCCTGGACAGCGTGCTATCATCAATGGAAATGTTCAACGGTATTTTGCAGAAAGTCCTGAGACATTCACAACAGCGTGGAATAAGTAAGTGATCCCTTGTATTAAATAGCTGGCTGAGTCTGGCCCTGCTTTTGCAGCAATAATTGCTTTTCTGTAGTTGCAGATTAGACGCTCTCAACGATCAGGATGAATCTTGGACTTTACAAAACTGCTGCAGTTCAGTAAGATTCAGGCGGTGTACTTACTTATTCCATGCTGTCCTGTGAATGTTTACATGTTATGGCCAATAAAAATATGATAAAATGTAAATGTTTGGGTGGTATTAGTTTAAGCAGACAGTGTTTACTCATTCCAAACGGTGTACTTACTTTTTCTTCCCACTGTATGTTACGTAATAAGTTGAACTCATTTACACCATGAACTTCTCAATTCACCTTATTTTTGTGCTTCTCTTGGGCCACCCAGTATCAAGAAAATGTTTTAATATATCTGTGAAATTGCCTTAACTACCTTACTATTGATCTACACATGGACCCCTGATTGATTTGAACTGAAAATGTTGGGCCCCAAAGTCAAACATTTTAAGAATTAATTTAGGGCATAAATATCATAATGTTTTGCCTGATAATGTTTGAGCTATATTCCCTCTTTAAAGACTTGGGCTATAATGCTGTCCATCTCCACACAACCTCACCATTTCTATGCAAAAGCATGTCATGGCTTTACAGAAGTGCGTCAGCTTTGGGTTTTCTGTATCTTGTATTATTCTCTTTTAAGTACAGATGACACCTGTTACCTCCTTGCATGTTAAAGTGGTTTGATATTTTTACTAAAGACAGGTTTTTAACCCGTGTGGAGGCATTATACAGTACTTGACAATCTCTTGCTACTAGTCCACAGTTATTGCATGATTTCTTTCTCTGGCGCAAAGGAAACTGTAAAGGGAAGTCACACACCACAGACAGTTTGAATGTCTCTTTTGGTGCCCCATTTCATTATGAGTTAATCAATTTTTAAAAACAGACAAGACACAAAGGACAATATCATTTCAATTTGTAAAAGGCCATTATAAACAATGTACTGTAATTTATAAGCACTTCTTTCAGGGGATGAGATTGTATCAAATTGCAGTATTTGACTCCACAACTCCAAACACAGTGGCTAAATTAGTCTTTACCCACATGATGCCTCACCATTATTTACTGCTGTTAATTTACATTTATGACTGTCTTTTGGTAAAGCCGTCCACTTATCAAACTCATAAAGTATTGAGAGAATTCAAATATTATTTTTAAATGATTACTCCTTGGATGACTAAATAAAACAGGATGCAGAACTTTGTATGATGTTTTTTTGTTTTTGTTTTTATTATGTATTCAAAGACATTCATGGAAAAAGTGTGGTGTCTGCAGTTTCTTAATACACTTTTTGTAGTAGCAGCCCATATGCTCAAGACAAATTGCCTGATCCTGGTGCAGCTTTGCTTCTGTAAAGTTGTGAAGCATTCTTATAAACTTATCCTGAACTGGGATGTCAGGAATGTGTATGAAAAAGTTAGTAAGGAGTTCTGACCATCACAAACAGGTTAAAGTAGTTACCTCTGTCACTGCTTCTTTTGAAACTAATGGTAGGTTGTGCAAGGTGTAGTGGCCTGATAGAAGAAATTCTCAAATTGTACTTTTGATTGTTCATTTTTGTCTACTCAAAGTTAGAATGTATATGTAAATCCAGTCACTATGATTCAGACAGATAAAGCATACACCACAGTATTCAGTGAGGTCTTTCCACATAGCGATCCCACTTAATTATTTATTTGTCTGTTTGTCTTGTTTGTCTTTGTTTTTTTTATCCATGCATCATGTAATGCTGTCCAAAATCCCACATTTGCAATGCATTTGAACATTTGGTTACCGTGTGTTCATTTGTTTAGTGAGTAGGCACCAGAAATGTAAAAGTTAATGATAAACCTCAGACTATTGCATAATGGTAAATGTATGCCTACACCAAAAATAAAAGTTAGACATAAAATCTAGGCCTGAAAAACAAATATCAACAATAGCTGTGCCTTTTCCACAACATATTTCAATATTCAGTTCATTAATCTAACATTTACAATGGCAGTCCTGGAACCATTATATTGTTTAGTTAGCTTAGCCTACCCTGCATGGTTTACTCTATGTCACATTCCAATACTTCCAAATTACATTAATTTCTTCTTTTTTTAAATCTTTTATTTTACTGCCATCTACAGTGCATGATTGAAACTACACTTTCTTATGCATTTTTATTATCCCTGCACTTGGAAAAGTAATTAAAATCATCATAACTGATGTTGAATAAGCTCCTGGATGTTTACATTGGACTCTGTAGGGGAGTCAGCCGCGCATTTCCCCCAAGCAGCCCTGTGTTCTCATTCTCACTAGTTTCTCAATTATGTTGCAATTTTGTGTTTTCCTGTTGCAACAAGTCACAAGAAACCAACTATAAAAAAACAGAGACCCAAATGCAAACGGCAGATTGTGAGACGGGCATCAATACTTCACTCACAGCATTGGTCTAAAATGAAGTCGGTGGTAGTTTTTCTGCTTCTTCTCGTGGTCAGTCAAGGTACGTGCAATTTATTTATAACACAGCCTGAATGATAAAGTTCAGAGTTAAAAGAAAAGAAAAGAAAAACTAAAAAGCTTTTCTCACTTGTAAAAGGTGATGCTTTGAAATGCAACTGTGGAGGACTGAAGATTTGCTCCAGTGGTCCAGTGGAAACCTGTCAGGGTTCAATGAGCTCTGCGGCAGCGTCATCATCACGGCTGGAGCTAGTGAGTTTGGCCATCTGCTTATTTTCTTGCATAGGCTCCTATTACTGAGATTCTGATTGTTATATGTAATGTCATCCTGCAGAGGGCACTGGCAAACACTCAAAAACAATGTAGACAGTATCTCAAAATTGAACACTGTATATTTAAGTGAAGTTGTTTTGTTTTAAGGTTCTATGGTGACATGTTCCTCTGTTCCCTTTTCCCAGCCCCAAACTTCTTCAAGGGCTGCATGTCTGCCTCCCAGTGTGCTGCTCTTAATCGGCCTGGTATATCATCTGCTTTCTGCTGCAGGAGTGACCTGTGCAACAAATAAAATCCAGTCATTCTGTCCATGTGCTCATTATAATACAGTACATGTGTCATTGGAGAAAATGTCAATAAAGACTTGTTAATTATCAAGCACATCATTTCCAAGTTTGATTACTTTGTATTCTGTTTGTGAACATTTCTGCACCCTGAAGAGTACAGCTATAACATGATAATTATTTGATGTACAGAAATACAGCATATCCTTTTTTGTGAGAACTACATTTACCACCATGTTATTACTGAGAAACATCAAAACGTACATATTTGTTTTTGCATATTTTCTATCAATTTACTCAGCCTCGTGAGGGCGTTCAATGAAAAGCACCAATGGGCCTAAGCCATTTTCCAGATGTGGTTGTTCTCAACCAGTTTCTCAATGTTGGAAGATATTCAAGAGTTTTTCTGTTTGCACAACCAGAGCAGATAAAGACACAAGGGTTGCTGCATATAAAAAGAAAACTACAATCGTAGTTGACTAACTCTGGAAAATGAAGCAGTTATTATCTCTTTCCTGGTGCTGCTGGTGCTCAGTCAAAGTAAGTAAACAAAATTGTCCTTCAGAAGTGTTTGTTATGGCATTAGAGCTCAAAGCTTTGGGTCATTGTTCAGGCTCAGCACTGAAGTGCTATTGTGGAGGCAGGAACACTTGTCCAGGCAACATGCAGACCTGTTATGGCTCTAACGATCGTTGTGGCACCATCATATTTCACCATGGTTTGTATTTTATAAATATTCACTTAACTCCAGATGCCCTCATAAATAAAGAATACAATGTTTTACCATGCTATCCAATTATTTTGCAGATTCCAGCTACGCCAAACGCTGTATGTCCTCACACGATTGTGCAATAATGAACCAACCTGGTCTGATAACTACTGTCTGCTGTTCCCGAGACTTATGCAACAAATAAAACATGTTTGTGGTCACAATATGGCAGACATTTTGGGAAAATCTTAATAAAAGCATTGTGAAATGACTTCTGTTCTATCATATAAACTGCACAGCCAAGGTTATAACTTCCACACATTTCATTACATTTAATCAAAGTCAGTGCAGCCCATAGTGTTACTAGTTTAAAACACAAACATCATAAACAGATAAAAGATATAAATATAAAACTAACCAAGGATGAGGGGAAACAAATGGTTTACTTTTAATGACACAACAAGGAACAGATTATGCATGCATGATATGTCTTCCCTTTGTTCCTCATTATTAATGTGAAATATAAAAATATAAAGTATGTGTAATGGCAAACTGAACATGAAATGACATGAATTAAGAAAAACAAAACAAATGAACACATCAAAAAGTAAAGTAATTATTTTCATAAATGTTTAAATACAATAAAATATCTGATCTTCATCAGAGTCTTCAAGTCAAAGGGAACAGTAACATGTTGGCTATCAAATATTAAATAACTCCAAAACAGTGTCATTGGATGTGGTCATTCAATTCCATTATCTTTTTAAAGACCTGGAATTTCATTTTGCCCTCACAACAGCATCCTGCCTGAAGTTGGTGCCAATAGCTCCAGAAAGAGTTTCCATGAGGGCATTACTTTCATTAGGGGATCTAAAAATGTTTAATAGCCTACTTAATCTTTGCTTTTAGTTTTTTTTTAAATAACAGTCTCAGATGCTGTAGAGTTGTTTAGGCCTGTGGGCAAAATGCCATTTATGTCACAAGTGGTACATTCCCACCTATTTTTGCCAAATGAGATAAATGTTTCAGCTGCTCATTTAATAAAAGGAGAAGTGCGTAAATAAAATTCAGATCCAAAGGCATCAATTCTGAAAGAGCTGCTGTGATACTCTGCGAAATGAAGACCGCAGTTATCACTCTGCTGCTGCTGCTGCTGCTGCTGCTGCTGGTAATCCATCAGAGTATGTACAGTATGCCAATATATTGAATTAGAATAAAAACTAAAAGCAAACAATGTCAACCTTTCAGGCGACACTTTGAGATTGGGGAGGAGGC
Organism: Neogobius melanostomus; assembly: GCA_007210695.1. Taxonomy (NCBI): domain Eukaryota; kingdom Metazoa; phylum Chordata; class Actinopteri; order Gobiiformes; family Gobiidae; genus Neogobius; species Neogobius melanostomus. The sequence continues at coordinate 1,931,477 of VHKM01000299.1, read as the reverse complement.
AAAATTTGCTCTAACCCAATAGAAACCTGCTCTGGATCCAACAATCTGTGTGGCAGTATCATCATTTATGCTGGTTTGTGATTGCGAAACCCAATCAGCTACAATAAAAATATGAATACATGTCATCTTTTCCAATGCCTTGTTTTATTGATTGATTGATTGATTGATTGATTTGATTGTTTGTTTTGCAGTTCCCACATACTCCAAGGGCTGCATGTCTGCATACCAGTGCTCCGTGCTGAATAAACCTAGGATTTCATCAGCTCGCTGCTGCTCAACTGATCTGTGCAACAAATAAAACCAAATTAGTCAACCTCAAAGCATTTTGTACAGTAGGCAAAATTAGCATACATTTCACATAAAGCACAAACTATATAACAATAAAAATATGACAGTGTTTTTTCCTTCTTTGTTAGAGCTTTTGTATTATTAGCTTTTGAGCATGATACAGTTTTAAGGATTCAGCAAGTTTTTTTTTTTTTTTATTGCAACAGGTATTAAAAAAAAAATGCATACAGAAATATACAAATATACCAGGGGTTATATTACAATATATAATAGTATGATCATACAATTTCAAATACATTGTATTTTAAACAAATAGTGACCGTTTCCAAAGCCTTTTTGTTATCAGAGCCTTCCAAAATCTTCATATTAGAGAGAATATCGGTAAACAATGTGTAAAATTGGGTTTCTGCTTGGAGTATTTGCATTTATGAAGATACAATTTTGACCATAGGATGAGTAAATTAATAATTAAATAAATATCTTTATTCCTTTACTTTCTGAAAAAACAAAACTTAAGATATTCCCATTTTATGACAAAGTCCTTGTATAGATTTACAATTATGAAGCTGCAGAAGTCCCTCCAGAAATTCTTGGATAAGAGCAAATTCAAAAGAAGTGTTGTATTGTCCCTGGATGATCTCCACAAAAAGAAGAGTTCACATCTATGTCCCTTTTGAATTTTGTAATAAAATGATTAGCTGGATAATATTTATGGATGATTTTATACGAACCTCGTTCACTTTGTTATCAGAAATTTGTTTGAAAATGTCCATACCTTTTGCCATATAATATTTCCTACAAATTGGGCCCAATATGATACAACATGAGGAGCAGATACAATTTCTTTCTGGAATAAAGCACAAATATTCTTATTACAATTTTTTCCTTATTTCAGAATTTAGTGCATTGGGTAGAGAACAGATACTTGTGAAGGCAAATGCATACTTCTATATAGTGTGATAATTCCAGCAGGGATTGCATCGAAAAGTATAGAATATCGTTTGGGCGTAACTGGGAACTGATTAAACTGGTTAAAAATTCTGAGTAAGACATCAATCAATTGCCCACTGTTGTTTAATATGTTAATTTATCCAATTATTTAAATATAAAGATTTATTTTTGTACAGAATGTTTTCATTGTTCCAAATATATATTTATGGGGTGAAAAGTTATGTTTATATATTAAGGACCATGTTCATAATAACACTTTAGGAAGTTTAGGAAGGAAGTTATAACCTACTTACATTACTTACTCGTCAATACACAAAGAGCATTTCATTGGCTAAACAACTCGGTCACGTGACTAAAGAATCCAGGAAGTATTTTGTTACACAGGGCGGAAGCTGTGCTGTTTTTGTGGAAAGAAGAAAGCTGTTTGGAAAAACTTAAGTCTGTCATTTAACAGTTGACGGAGAGGAGTACATAATCTATAATTTGTCGGTAAGGAAGACGCTGTATAACTTTGTAAATTTATTTGTAATCCTGACTGTGCGTGGCATTGCTAACACGATACTACGTTGTTACAGACGAAAGTTAGCCTCGCTGTCTCAGGTGGCTTTGTTTTTGTTGTTCGTGGCAATATAAAGAGTCTGTGTTGTCTCAAAACACTTAAAACGAATCCTGTAGCTTATTGAATATCAGGGAGAAAAACAACAACAACAACAACAATAAACCCTGATAAGCTGTTAATAAACCTAATGTAAACTTGGGGTTTTACAATGTAGTAAACTAACTCCGCATGTTGATTATAAGCTCTGTCAATGTGTGCATTTATTAGTATGTGGTGTCTTCTTTGTAATTTGCAATAAATAAAACTACACCTAATTTTTGTTGTTGTTTTTTTTCAGATTGTAGAAAAGAAAAAGCCAGTCCATTGTCCTGGATCCCTGCTCTGTGGATCTTTCTCTTCTCGTTACACAGCCCGTCCATAGCTCACACAGTCTCCGTCAATGGCAGGACGTCCAGGAGGCAACACCAGGCCCAACAGTGGTGCGCAGAACAAGATCTGCCAGTTCAAGCTGGTGCTGCTGGGGGAGTCGGCAGTGGGAAAGTCCAGTTTAGTGCTGCGCTTTGTTAAGGGACAGTTTCATGAATACCAGGAAGCGACAATCGGAGGTAAAATGACTCAAAACATCCTGACTTTGATATCAAACACCACTCCCATTTACATGACTTTGTTGTTGAATCAATTGCAGCCGCATTCCTAACACAGACTGTCTGCTTGGATGACACTACTGTGAAGTTTGAAATCTGGGACACAGCAGGTCAGGAGCGCTACCACAGTCTCGCTCCTATGTATTACAGAGGAGCACAGGCGGCTGTTGTGGTCTTTGACATCACCAATGCTGTAAGTTTCACCTCTTTTAGACCAGCTGCTTAAAGGGATATTTCAGGATTTTTGACATAGGGCCTCATTTCCTAGTTATCCAGAGTGTTGTTGATGTCTGGAGATATTTTTTTCTTAAATTCATGCAGTTCTTATATTTGAAGAGCTTAGTGGCGCTAGGCTAGGGCAAGGCTAAAGCATTTCTATGGTATCAGTTAGCCTGCATTAAAAACAGTCTGACGAACTCCACAGTGCATCACTTATAACACCAGACTAACAATATAAATGTCTGTGTTAATGGAATAATTTTTGAAGTATAACTGGCCTTGTATCACATGAATTACTGCATTTTGAGGGACTATTTTCTCGCAGATCACTCCGCCGCTGTGTTAGCTTTCAGCCACGAAGCTGATGCTGCTCAAATATAAGTTATTTTAAATGCAAAATGGTTTAAATTATTCTATTAACACAGACATTTATATCGTTAGCGTTATAAGTGATTTACCTCAGGTCCACTGTGGAGTGCGCCAGACTGTTTTAATGCAGGCTAACTGATACCATAGAAATGCTTTAGCCTTGCCCTAGCCTAGCGCCACTAAGCTCTTCAAATATAAGAACTGCATGAATTTAAGAAAAAAATATCTCCAGACATCAACAACATTCTGGATAACTAGGAAATGAGGCCCTATGTCAAAAATCCTGAAATATCCCTTTAACTTTACAGTGCAATGCTAAAAGAACAAACGCTTACGTGTACATTGAAAATCCATTTTGTGAAAAATTATAGGACTCCTTTGCACGTGCAAAAACCTGGGTGATGGAGTTGCAGAGACAGGCCAGTCCCAACATAGTGATTGCTCTGGCAGGAAACAAAGCCGATATGGTAAACAAGAGAGCCGTCGAGGCTCAGGTAAGTTTAAAACCGTTTACTTACCTTATCTGATCTCATCATGTTGACTCATCAGTATTTTCTTCTCAGGAGGCACAGGCTTATGCTGATGATAACAGGCTTCTCTTCATGGAAACTTCAGCCAAAACTGCCATGAACGTCAATGAAATGTTCATGGCTATTGGTATGTGTGCACAGTTTGTCAAATTGAGATTACAAACTTCTGATATTTTTTAGTAACTGGAAATGTTATCTAGGGCTGCAACTAATGATTATTTTGTAATCCATTAATCTATCGATTATTTTTACGATTAATCGATTGGCTGTGAATGGTGTAGGAAAATTGTATTGTACATTTGTTTTATCACATAAATGCTAAAGTGGCGCTGCTTGAGGACGTGTTGATGGAGTAAACTTAAAGTAAATATTTGTTGGAGGCTCTTGGCGCTAATTTCTGCTTCTGATTGGACACAATCAGACACAGACAGATATTCATGAAATGTACAATGTACAAAACACTACAGACCCTAACTATAAAAACAAAGTAGGTTTTCATAAAAAAAATAATTTAATTTTTGCTCTATTTGAGTCTGTGTGAACCAGAAAACAATTAATCGATTACTAAAATAGCTGTCGACTATTTCAATAATCGATTAGTTGTCGATTAATTGATTAGTTGTTTCAGCCCTAATGTTATCTTGATTGACTTTTATACTTTAGACACCAGTGACAACATTTAAGAACTTTTCTGTGGAACTTGTATTGAGTGTTGTTTTTGGCTTGGCGCTTAGCTTTAGACTTTAAAAATGATAGTTTTAATAATTTCTATAATGCAAGGAGGTTGTCCAGTTTTAGTCGACAAACACTCAAAAGGCTTTAGTCAAATTTTTGTCTGGTTTTAGTCAGTTTCATAAAAAAAAATCAAGTTTTAGTATTTCAACAATATATAATTGTATAATAATAATTATAGATAAGATTAAAAATAAGTATTGGACAAATTGTATCAAGCCTTTTGACGTATATTACACTCACAATAGGGAGAAGTGTCATCATCGTGAACAAGGCTATTCCCCACAGCGGAATCATCGCTTCGAGGTTGTCCGCACATCAGTTCATTAACATGAACTTTCTGCGTTCATAGCGCTACATTACTTCATTGGGGAAAAACACTGTCCTCTGATTGTGAGCAGTCGAACTACTTTCTAACAGTTTCGTCTCGCCAAAGAAAACTCGCAATGTCACGTCATGTTTTTGTCTCCAAACTGGAGTTATTTATAGATCGTCACCGTTTGTTATCATCGTGAAAAAAGGGACATCAACTAAATTATTTCATCATCGTCTTTATTGACGAAAACAGCACTGATTGTTGTCACATATTATAAAACCAATAGAGATTTTAAGGCTTAATGTATATGAGCAGTTAGCATGAGCATTGGATGAAAACGTAAGTAACAGTCTACAGTATGTCGATGCAAAAAAGGGCAAATTGTAGACCATGATTGCCAACTTGTCTTCTTTTTCTGCAGCAAAGAAACTCCCCAAGAGCGACCCCAGGCTGGAGCGGGACAAGCGGGGCGGACCAGGACAGGAGTGGACCTACAGCAGCAAACCCCCAGGGCCAGGGTCGGAGCTGCTGTGGCGGCGGAAACTAGGGCACAATGAACTTTAAAGGCCTGAACACGGTTTATGAACAACCCAGAGAGACAGGGAGGGCTGAGGCCACTTCTCCACCTTAAATGAGATTACATATGAGATTATCTGGACTTCGTTTGATTTCAGAAACTGGTTTTTATGAATCATAAGCTAGAGGGACGGGCCAAAACCCCTCACAATTCATCCTTTTTCTCTTGACCTACCTCCCTGTTCGTCTTCAACATTTTCTAAACTGATTGACTCTGCTTCAAAGTACATTCGAGGGTGATGCCTATCAATTATCTCCTTTTGTTTGGCTGTGTGTGTTTTGAATATCTTTTATGTACATAATGATACATACAGTATATCTTGCAAAGGCAGATTTCTGCTGCCTCTTTGCTGCATTAATCACAGTTACCCAAGTTTTAACAAACGTTTTTAAACCTTGCACAGTAAAATGATTAACTTTATTAAATTTACAGATAAATTTATTAACTTTGCAACATCTGCATTCGTGTTTATTCGTTGTAATGAAACTTGTAACACCAGACAGTTGTTAGCCTTTTGTAAAATAAATGTATTATAACCTGTAAATCTGAAAAATTATAAATAAAATGCAAGGAATTGTTGCAAAACATTTTGTTTTTTAATAATAGCATTTTATAGTGTGAAAAGTGTTTTGTTAATCATCTTTTTCCTACAAATATTCATGTGCAGTCGTCTCCACCAGATGGAGACATTCCACTCAGTCTATTCCAGCCTCAAACAGTTGTGTTGAGAAATACTGTATCCTAAATTTGGAGACAGGAAATACAAGTAGACAGATGTCTATGAAGTGTGCACACATGGTACAATATAAAACCAATACCTCAAAGTTCATATAGAAAATATATTTTGTAATTATAAATATTCAAAAATACATGCATTAATGTGTAAATTAGGATATTTATTGAAAAAGCCACAGCTGAAATGTTTTGTTTCTACTCTTCCATTAAAGACATGGTTCCATTGGGTTATTAATGCATCACTATTTGGAATTAAATTCCTCATTCTGACTGGTTTTAAGTTTCAGTACAATAACACCTTCAATAGTATTATGTTGAACCCTTTCTCCGAGTTGTTATTAATGTGTATATCTTTCCTCAGAAAGCGCTGGTCTTTTTGGCTGACTGACCCAGTATATGATGCATACTCCCAGAGTCACGTGACCACATTCGCCTCTGAGGCAGCAGCATCTCTGCCAAAAGCAAGCTGTTCACAGTAAATGATTTCTCATTTGCAGAGCTGTCAGTCAAGATATTGAAAAAAATACATCTTTTTTTATAAGGTCGATTTGAATTTTAAGGGCAGTGAAAGATGAACTATGCCACATAAAATGTACATAATAATAGTTGATTGTTGTGATCTAAGGTTAACTGTATGATTTTATCTAATTATAATTCCGATAATTCCTATTCCTATAATTACATTGATTTCCATTTAAAATAGGAATCAAAAGTATTACCTTGCTCAATAAAGAAGCTCTATGGAAAGGGCTTTTACCTCTGAACTACAAGTGCTCAAAGTGTCAGTGGGCTATTGTTAGAAGACTAATGCCTTGACATAACTCTGATTTTTATCTTAAATGTTTTATGCAGTGTTTAGTATCAGAAATATCATTCCATAAATCCATTTTCTGCCACCATATAAGCTTAATTTTAATAAAAAATGAACATATATTTATGAACATAAACTGGAAGCATGCTCATCTTAATTTATGACCAAGGACTGGGAGCTAACAAAAGTAAAGATGGATCTAAAGACCTGCTTAGGACTAAGCTCCAAAAGGCCAATTGGTGATCACTGGTTTAGTGGATTGGACCTTTCTGTCTTTACAGCCTCTTAAAAGTATCAGTGTCAATTATATAGTTACAATTTCATCGTCATGCCTATGCTTTTGTGAGGAAGTGCTAGACCCTATAGCTTAAAGGAGTAAACAGGCCAAATGTTTCCTGGTGCTGACTCTGATGGTTTCACTCTATCTCCCACAGACAGAAAGAAATGTCATTAAATACCAAGGGCACTGAGACGCCATATCTGCACTGCATTCTCCGGGACAGATTGAGATTTCTGCTGATACTGATCGTGTGTGTGATGTGCGACAATAATTGTCTCTTATCTAAAATTACACATCGCACAGTCCGGACCCCGGATGTGAATAATGATTAGTGCATGTGAATAGTGAAATGAAGCAGTTATGTTAAAGAGACACATTTAAAAATAGGCGGCAATTGTTTACATTAGCATAGGGTCTATAGCCTATGGGGAAAGTGATTCATGGGGATGCCAGCTAATAGAGGCCAGGAATGTGTCATCAAACCGCAAATAATTGTGGGATGAGTGGGCAGGCAGCATGATAGTAAAACAATAGAAATCTAGGATGCAAAACACTTCAGGTGGTATTTGCACAGACATTTTCTCCAGTGAATTTACCTTATTCTCTACTCCTGCATGTAAAGAACAGAAAATCAATCAAAAGTAGAACAATAAAAATTTGTTTCAATGTTTTATATCAACTACAGTACTTTATAAATTGTCTCTTTAAATGTTCCATACAAATACTGGTTTGGACATAAATGTACATAATACGGGGCAGCAGAGGGAAGGAAGGAGAGAGTTCAGCTTCCTGGCAGCTTGTGATGAAACTGCTGTCCTATAGTCAGTTGGAACTGGCATGGATTGAACTGAAGAGGTGGGATCGGTGCCTTCTTTCTTATGTGCGGTTAATACTGTTGTTGGTGGATTTCTTTTATAACGTTGATGCATGAGCTCTGGATTTTAACATTATTCGACAAGAAGACTAAACTCGTTCTCAAGGATTGGCTTTCACTGTCCTTGCACCCTCTTTTTAAAAGCAATACTGTCTTTCAAGTGCTGCTTCCAACAAACTTTGAAGTCCGAAAGACAAACCATTTTAACTGTCTCCATAGTGACCTGGTTAAGCGCTAAGTGCCAGTTGAAAGGGGCAGCGAGGTCCTGATAACTGTGCAGTCGCTCGAGGAAGAAAATGTCTTATAATGAAGCTCTCCACTTGATTATGGAGTCCAGCACTAGGACTGGAAAAATGCTGATTGACCTCCTGGAAAAAGAGCAACTGATCAATCCCCAAAAGGTAGGCTAATCCAAAGTGTAGATCAGGATTGTTTTGCAAGCTATTGTTCCACCGCTGTAACTAATACTATACTGCATAAGGGCTTATACATACAATTTCATTCATTCAGGCCTATAAAGAGGTGGAAGAGAGTCATAAAATCTGAATCTATCTATCCATCTTCGGTGCCAAGACTAAGTGGAAGTGATTATAGACTTCTGTCACACTAGACCAGCGGTTGGCAACACCAGGCTAACATTGATTGTAATAATTCTCTAGGGGAGGTACATGAGGGGAATAACATACTCTTTGAATGTAGAAAAGCTTGAGTTTAGGCCGTGTTGGGAAGGCATTGGCCCAGCAGGACGAGCTATCTTAAAGATAATGGCTTACACTTGTATTGCGCTTTTCAAGCCTGTGTTGCCAAGTTTCTGAAAGCGCCACACTGTTGTCAATATTCATTCATGCTATACTCAGTGGTGGTAAGCTACTATAATAGCCACAGCCGCTCTTTGGGGTAGACTGACAGAAGCGAGGCAATCAATCTACGCCACCTACCACTCACTCACACACTACTTTATACTGGCCTATTGTACATGTTTTTGAGTGTCTGTGAAAGGTGCTATATAAATACTTACTTACTTAGTAGTAGGGAACAAACTGAGTACCTGGAGAAAACCTACGCAGGCACTGGGAGAACATGCAAACTCCACACAGAAAGTCCTCTCCAACGGGGATCGAACCCAGGACCTTCTAGCTGTGAACTGCTGCGCTACTTGTCGTAATTCTGCCTCAGCTCCAACGATGCCCTTCCTCTTTACTGTGTTCTACCTTCTCCTCTGAGGTGTGCCCATATGTGCTCAAGAAGGATCAGCAGCACGCGCCAAATGATAGGCTCCTATCAATGTGGAGGAACAGCAGCGGCTCTACTCTAAGCTCCTCATCTCTCAAACACACACTGCAGAGGAAAAGCATTGCACAGAAGCATGAGAACCATGATCTCACTTCATAACTAACTAGCTGCGACTCTAACTATCGAAACACATGAACGAATAAATAGGCTACACGTAATAAATAAATAAATAGTGACCGTTTCTGTTTACAAAGGATGACAATGATGAGCTGTGATATCTTACACCGTTGTCTGTGTGTAGAAGGCAAATGTGCACCTTTATTTTTAGGGTAGCTGGGGTCAAGCAGGTTGCCAAAGGACATAGCTTAAACTCCAAGTATGTTTCCAACTCACATCCATCAGCGTGGGCCTGACAGCTGACCCCAAGCCCCCACACGCACCACACGCACCACACACACCGCACCACACACAGACACACACCAGGTCCAACTGTGTCTCTGCTTCCCCAAATTCAACAACGGGAATCTGCTTTTGAACATGGACCAACAATGTTAATGAGCACTTCTAAAGCGGGCTGGGATGGCAGAAATGATGACATGGGGCTTATAGACACAGCCTAAAGGTAGACTGGATTTAACGTGTCAGGGTCGTGTAACGTTTTCCTCTAACCTCCCTAACCCATTTATCTTCTCCAAGTAGCCATGGCATTAGGTGTATTAGTCGTATTTACCAATTAACATTGCATAGTTTGGAAGCAGGAAAACGCTGCAGCTGCTGAGGTCATGCAGTAGAGGTCTTTCATTGAGCAAAATAACAACAGGCTGAAAGCACGCGCACAACATGGCAACCCGTCCCACTCAGCAGTTTGTAAAGTCATCATGGAAATGACTTTGACCTGGACTGACCATGCTCCCAAAGGGCCATTAGAAGAGTATTCACAACGTATTCACAGTTTGACAGATCTTTTTCACCAAAACACTTATCAACATGTTTGACGAGTGTCACTGATGTCACAAAGTCGTCATAAACACGGTTAAATATATCAGTGTAGCTGAGCAGAACAAGGGACCAACTCAATATACTATAAATCAAGGCACTCTTTACAAACATACAATACCATTGTCAAATTAAGAGTGTCTATGACATAATTTTCAAGACGTATGGAGGCTTACATGACAATTCTTAATAAGCTAATGATTTTCATTTTTTCACAACTTAGGCTATTTAAAGTTTAGTTTAGTTTATCAGTTTAATTGAGCAGTTAAAATTCTGCTCAAAAGGAGTGGGCTGAAGCAAAAGCTTATAAGCGCCCACCCCCAAAATAACAGAATATTTATAATAAAATTGAATCATAATCACAAAATTATAACTTACAGCATACACTCTTTTGGTCACGCTGTGCAGCAGCCTTTCATAGTGAAAAAGGAAATCTAACATATTAATAATGTTGAATAGGCTGCTAATAGCCTAGTTTTTTGGAAGTGAACATGGGAAGGGTTCCGGCTAATTAAAACGTGGGAGTGTTTTGCTGCAGGCCTTGAAGCCCCAGAGCCTTTGACAGATGTAAGCTGCATTTCCCCAATTCCCTGAAAGCTTCGTCCGCACTTAATAGTTGACAAAACGTTAATGTTTCAGTCTGTTTATTTCTATGTGTATTTTCACAGCTATTTAACCTTAGCTTTTCCCTCCTCACCAGCCGCTCATGAGCCCCCTCCTCTCCTCTCCTGCTCTTGCGAGTCGCGTGTCTGTGGTGCGCAGGCGGCGCGCGCACCTCAGGAGCGCGGTTATCTCGCGCTCACTCGGAGTCGCACGCGGCACAGACTGCAGCTGAGCTTCCGCTGTAATCAGTGAAGATGGACAGCGACGAAAAGGCGCCTCAGTCAGGTGAGAAAAGTGCTTTAGAAAGCTCTTTAATCCGCGCCATGTGCAGAGTTTGGTGTCTTTTTGCTGGTTTATTTTAAACATGCGGAAGCTGCGGCATTTATAGGCTCCATGGGTGTTGGAATAATGTTTTGACCAGAAAAAGCAAGTCTTTTCATTCCAGTTTCGCGGTTTTTAAACACCAACAAATGATTGTACTAAAGATTTTATTTTTTACACTTTTATCTATTCTAACAATCGTATTGTGTTTACCTATTACTCTGATCCAACTTTTTGTCCAAATCCCAGGATGCTAATTCGTTGCTCCTCGCCTCTTAGCGCCACTGTCACTAAAAAACACGTCTCAAGAGCCTTTTTGACGTGAAGTAAATGACTGTCTGCGCTCTTGACCGCGCGTGTAGGGCTGTTTATTTGTAGGAAGAGATTATGCGGCCTAAATTTGGTCTAAAGAGCTTAACAACTGCGTGGAAATAGCACATTATGTCGTGAGATTGTTCTTTAAGCCCTTTCTGATCTCAAGGTTGTGTGAAGATGTCAAGGTGGCTGACTGTGCTTACTGAATTATGACTGGGACAAACAAGCAAGTGTTTTCCCTTTTCACTTTATTTGTTATGAACACAGCCTCATACAATTGTGTTGTATTTTTAACAGCATTTAAACAAGCCTAAAACCATACTGGCAGATTTAGCACATTTTTTTTTTAAACACACATTGTATTTTTTGTCATTTGTCACACGATGTCATTTGTCATTGTGTGAAATAGCTCAAGTGTCCATAATGCATGTTGCAGTTCACCTCGCACTGTCATCACCGCAAGTGTTACCATGGCGTACGCTCAGCCGCTGCTCAAATCAAGCCGAGTAGAGGCCCGCACCACTCAAACATCATCACCACCACCGTCCTCATCATCATCATCATCTTCACCATCATCTTCCTCTCGCCGGCCCCCGCGTTGACCTTGGTGTCCGGCACCCCCCACCCATCTGCATCCCACCAAAACGACCACCAGCGCCCAAAAAAAGGTACTCCTCATACAGTCCTCACTCCAACCACTGCATCTGTATAGTCATTTCTGCTGTGAACAAAAGGTCCTCGATTCATCAAGTCCCCGCGCCTCCCACTGCCCACTCCCCAGAGTCGCGCAGTCATTTTCACCAGCGCCTCGTGTGTGTTTTGGAGACTACAATATACAAGGGAGGGATTGAATTTAGTTTTTTTTTTAAGTGCTGAGAAATGTGCGGTGTTTGTGCGCGCAGCTGGGCCACGCTCACACTCACTTGATTGGGGAGAAGAAGGCGCAACAAATTAACGGAACAGTCGAGATTGTTTTATTTTGAAGCCAGATACAGTCAGTTCAGGAGTGACACTGAAGCAGGGCGTTACACAGAGAAAGCATGTTGCAGGTTAGGCCTTTGTAGTGACTCCGGCACCACACAAGGTTAAAGCAGGTGTAGGCGGCTGGTTTAAATGGCCTCCAGCAAAACAAGTCTCATTCATTTAAATACACAAGTCTTTTTTTTTAAATCTGGATTTGGCCAGAAGCTTTTACTAAAAATACAAAAAACAGCAATGATGAGGATTTAATATGTCCACAAACAGCTCTCATACTGTGGCTCCTCCTATTATACAATTGCTATTTTTATGAATGCAAACATTACAAATATTATGACGTTAGTAAATCACTGTATTTCTAATTTTATGTTTCACAATTTGGAGAAAATACACAATTGTCCTGAAATAATTTACAAACACTACTATCTCCAGTGTGTGAGTAAATGGCAGCAGGACAACAACAAACAAAAAGTGTTTCCTCTGACACACCTGGTTCACATTGTGTTTCTGGTGATGCTGTAGATCACGGCTCTTGTTAATCTCACGCTCTGTAGATGCCGCCCTCTCTCAGATTACCGCTGAAGTCCAGTGACCGTCCTCTCCTGTGCCGCGCGTTTTGTCCTCGTCGTGTTGAACTTTGTCTCCCACCTCTGAGCCCGTCTCCTTCACGTTTTTTGGCGTTTGCCCGACGCCGTCTGTTTCAGTAAAACCATCAAGTGTGAAATTGAGAATAATCATGTGGAACGAGATTGGGATGGGAGCAGCTTGAGCCCCAGCCCTTCACTGTCAATGGACTCCCGCTGATAAACTCCACCGAGGTCCCAACAAGCAGGACATTTATTTCTTTATTTTTTTGTGTGTGGAAGAAATATTGCTTTTTTTTGCAGCCGAGATACTGTCAAGAATCATTTCTCTCCCCACACTAAATCATCTTGCCCTATAATCACCTGCGTGTTTGTGAATCTACTGTTGTGGCTGCCATTTTACTGCTGCCGTTGGGTGTGGCAGAGCGCCGCATTTCCGACAAACGCTTTCAGGCTTTTAGACCTTATCACGGTCTTCGGGGCGTCTTGGCGAATCAGGCTTAACGTTACCCCGTCGTAAAGCCTGAATGCGGGGGGAAGAAGTGAAGGTATGTGGACGGACTGAAAGCCCAAAGCCTCATCGCGTCGACTTTTTCCTCCCGGAGAGCAGCCATTTTCTTTTTTTGCCTTTTCATGCGGCGGTGCCCATGTTGTTCGCGCACAGAGCTGATGTCCGATAGTGCGGCGTGACAAATTGACACGACAATTAGGACAACAAAGGTTTTAGTGCACGGGACATTTGCGTCTTCAATGATGCAAGAAATACATGTACTTTTTTTAAAGATAATTACGGGCAATGGGCTGCGGTGAAATGATAAACGCCGATCTGGAAAGAGTCCAGCGAAGGGCGCACCTCATATTTAGAGATTGTCAACACACTGAGACATACTGAAATGGATTTCTGCTTAAGCCTGCCATCAAAGACGTAATGGCTCTCGGGGCTGTGTCATTACAAGTCAGGCAACATCCTCCTTCACACAGCGCCGGCTCAGTCCTGCCTCCGGACTGATAACAGCGATCTGCATTCAAATGTTTAGCAGCAGCAGCTGACAGGGCCGACCCCACCCCAAAAACGAAGCACACCTCCCCATCTCTGCTTCAGCCACTGCTAAAACATAAGAAATCTAGATACGAGTGGAAAAGGTTTATCTATTTTTTCACAGCTCGTATTGTGAGTATTGACTATGAATCCTCTCGCCTGAGGTTGGAGCTTCCTTTGACATTTGAGAATAAATATTAGAGGCGTTTTACTGAAATAATGTGAACATGTGATGTTAAATTTGATCGAGTTTGTTTACGTGGGACTGGAGCAACTTGTATTCCAGTATCGATCACAAAGGCATTTGAAATATCTAGAAGTAAATCCATTATTCCACTGTTGCCCCCGCCGTCTCAATGACACTCTGATGGGGCGCATTGATGACATGGTTTTATCATCAGAAATATCAAAAAAGAAAATACAGTGTGATGAAATTAGGAATTAAGATATATAATAATATGTTTAATAATGACGATTATTTTATTTATATTTTACTAACCAACACAGTGTGAGCCATTCAATTTAAACAAATAACGTAAGTCATTTCTTTTTTATGAAATTGTATCAAAACAAAATGTAAAACATACAACTCAGGAACAAAACGGGACAAGACAAGGAAGGGAATTTGGAAAATTATGAATAAAAACGAATTTGTACATTTTTTTTGCCATAATCTGGTCCAGACGATTTTAGCGCTGTGTGTGTGTTTTTTGTATTATTGGAAGTATAAGTCTTTAGTTTGCCGTAGCTTTCTGTGATTTATGTTGCTCTTTAGGTCCCTGTCATAAAATCTGAGGGATGGACACACAGCCCCAGGTGCATTGTGGGAGCTGAACGTTTGCATGGTCCATTACCTCTCCATTTGCTGTGAGCAGACTGCAGGTATGGCGTCAGCGTGGAGTGTGTACGCCCACACGAGTCTGCGCCACAGAGCCACGGCCTCCGTCTTCTGGAGGACGCTGGAATATTGTCAATGGAGAAACAATTTTATTAGATATAATTAAAATCCGAGCTGTGTTTTTCCCCAGTGTTCACAGCTGGAGAAGTTTGAAGGTGGCTGTCAAAAGGTCCAGCTCAAAAAACACAACGTCGAGAATGGTTGTATTAGAAGCGCTCTTTGCACCTGGTTTTCCTCGCAGACTGCTGTAATGAAATGATTTTTGTCTTTGTTCCACTATTAATGAGCGTTATAGTCTCCTAAATCGCGATGGCGGCTGAACACAAAGGAGCAGTCAAACAGCGTGCATTAAATAGCTGTTAATAGCAGGAATCATCGCGGCGTGACTCTTCACTGCAGCTCGCCGGCATCACCGCACTGATGCATCCTGCGCTTTTTTTGTATTTACATCACCTGGTCCTTTTTAGACAAAGCAAACAAAAGACTTGACATTTATATAACAGTGTAGACTCTCAGTCATCCAGGACGCTCAATTCAATCTACTTAAATCGAAACAACGGGACTTTTCACTCCACAACCAGGGAGCTTCCTCGTGGCTAGATTTGGTGACACCCGATGCTCACCAGATTTAGCTGTGGGAGGGGACATTGCAGCGTCACCGCACAATGTCTGGGCCGCATCTATCCCATGTGTGCCAAAGTTTTTATATCATGTACCCAATTTTAATTAGTTTCTACACACATTTTATTTGATAATGACTTTATTTACCTATTATTATTATTATTATTATTATTATTATTATTATTAGTAGTAGTAGTAGTAGTAGTAGTAGTAGTAGTAGTAGATTTTTTAATAGATTTATTTAAAAAAAACCACACTGAACAGAGACACACACACTAGGGCTGGACAATATTCAGTATAAAACAAAAGCTCTCATGGGAACTTAAAAATATGCAAAAGTCCAGTCCATTGTTTTTTGCTGCGTAGAGAAATACCACGATATTCAACCCACTTATTTTGTTTTTCTCATTTTGCGCAGCCACTAAACACGCCACAATGTCACACACTGCAGAACACGTCCAAGTCTCTTCCTTCTCAGTATCAGTCATTTCTACAGGAGTGTTCAGTTATTGTTTTCCCAAATGTTAATTGTTTGCAACGTCGGTTTCCCCCCCTATGTGTGTGTGTGTGTATCCTGTACGTGTGTGTTTTAAACAATCATCGTGACCAGTAGCACTTTTTCGTCTCCCTGTGGATTTCCCCGCATTGTATTTAATCTTGATGCATTACCCTCTGAACATCGATGTGGAGTGTGCGATAGATTCCCTCTCATTTCAATGATAATGCCGCGCGTCCTGTTGGGGGCTGATAAGAATATTGCGGCTACATTCAGGCCTCACTCAGGTTTTTGTTCATGCGGCTGCAGCGGGGCCTCCTCCTCCTCCCCTCCTCTTCCTCCTCCCCCTTTCCCCCCAAAAACACCCCCTCCCTCCACCTAAAGCAACCATAGAGATAATTCAGCCAATTAAAGTCGTTTTACCCTGGGAGTGCACCTAATTAAAAGTCGATCCAATTTAGGCCGTCAGGTTTGCCACAGCGGCCGGCAGCGATAAGGCCCGATAAGAGAACGCACAGAGGAAATCCAGGGGAAATGGGCAGAGAAGAGGAGCACGGATCTGAGGTCATCTTTCTGCAGCGCACCAATCGCCAATAAAAGAAATCACTATTGAAGCGCAGCACATATGATCACACACTCCAGCGGTCGGATAATTAATTATGTAACTGAAGCTGAGGCGTCTTTTCTAGACCCTGACACGTCTAGAATGGCCTTTTTACTACGTTTTTTTTAGGCCTGAGACGACTTTCAAACCATGAGCCGTGTTAACACAGAGGGGGAGTGTGTGTTGTGTTTGGATGTTACTGTTTTGTTTTGCTGATGGTGCTGTTTCTTGCTGTTGTCCCTTCAAGGCCTCTGTACTCCATTTGGTCGACTCTAATAAACGTCGCTGCAGATTATTTCACCAGAATATCGATATTGCAAATTAGGTGAAGGTCAGAATCACAATATATTGTAAAATCACTTCATCAGACTGACTTTAAAAAATGTTTTTTATTAACACTGAATGAACAAAACATTTTAATTAATCAGGAAAGTTCCACTGAGATTTCACTGCACAAAGTAATCTAGAATTAAGGGAAATTTTCTTGAAATAAGTAAATTTGTCCTTGCTTTGAGTAACTTATCTCAAGAAATCTGTCCAGAAATACTTAATTTACAGATTTTTTGAAATTAGTTCCTCAAATCACTGACGAATGTACTTATTTCAAGACAATGTAACGTATTTCAAGGTTGCTCTGTGCAGTTTTTAGAATGTTCTTTTCAGGAAGCCCTTGACCCTGAGGGGACCCTATTGTACATGTTTTAGCGGTAAGGGGAAACCTACGCACGGCACTGTAGCGCAGCGGTTTGCACTTATGCTTCACAGCAAGAAGGTCCCGGGTTCGTTTCCCACCTGGACGGGGCCTTTCGAGTGGCGTTTGCATTTCTCTGGGTACTCCTATTTCCCCTATCACTAAAAACATGAACAATAAAACCACATTTGTAGTTTCTGTGCTCCACATTGTTTTACTGGATACTTTTGTACGTGTTTGCCGCGTTTTCTTACTGCAGAGAGTCCATAATAGTCCAGAAGAAAGCAGCTTTTTACAAATCTCTTCTTCTGAACACTGAAGAGGCACCTAGAGCCTGCCACACCTGCAGCACAGTGGAGGCGTCACAAGAGGCGCTTCAGGAAACAAAAAAGGGACAAACAAGGAGGTACCTGGGCAAGACTCACAGCTAAGCCACACATGCCTTCTATCCCTTCTATTGTTCTGGCTAATGGACGTTCACTGGAGAATAAAATGGATTAACTGCTAAGTTCTTCCCAGAAGATGGTGAAAGACTGTTGTGGAGCGGAGGGAGCTGCGCAGGAGGAAGAGGAAGGAGGAGGTAGAGGAGCTGATCAGTGCAGGACACCATGCTCTGGATCAGGAACAAACCCAGGAGGCGCAGCACTGTTTCAGAGGATCAGAGGAGCTCTGAAAGCAGCCAGCCAGGTTACCTCCATGTGCTACAGTTTCCCCTTCCTCCAAAAACATACTGGTCAGGTTGGCCCACAGTGGTGGTGCGCTCAGTCGTAGCGGCTCAGGACTAACACCTGAACACAATTTCGTTGTTCAGTTGTACAGTTGTACACTCACAAATAAAGCACTTACTTCCTCCAGCAAGGAGGTGACACAGACCGTCAGCCTTGCTCCACATCTGGAGATGGGTCCCCGGGCGCGGCACTGCCGTTGCCCACTGCTCCTTACAGGTTGCCCCAGCGGCATCGAAGGATCTGTCAAATGCACTGGACACATTTCCTTACGGTGACAACACCTTAACCTCAACCTTACGCAGACACCGCAAGGCCATGCCAACTCCAAATCAAACCTTCTTGCAGTGAGGCGAGACATTACTCAAACTCCCTGCAGCTTCTATGGGCCGTGACCCACATGTTGAGAATCACTGCATTAAATGTCTCGAAGTTGTTCACTCTTCCAGGAGTCAAATCAGTCGATAGAAGAGGTTGTTGTGACTTGACATGACACCCTTCATTTATTCTTTCCTGTGTATTTGGGTTTGCGTTGGCCACAAATGCAACAGCAGGAAGTGCGCCTCACCTACAGAGAGAATATTTATAAGTTATGTCCAGACGAATGACATATCCGACCGCCCTTGAATGCATCTTACTCACACTCATTAGTCATGTGTTCGCAGCTTCCTCCCACAGCCGCTATCACTGCTCACAGAAAGCATATGCTCTCCTGGGATATTAAAGACCCGTCTCCTCACCAGCCCGTGCGCTGGCGAGGGCTTATCTGCAGCTTGAGTGAGAGCTGAGTTTCCCAAGCTCCAGAGTGAGGGACAAAGTACTGTATGGGACAGGTCCAGATGTACAAGTTTTGTTCTTTTTGACAGTCATTGAGATTATCATTTTATTTATGTTTTATGATCAAGATTCTAGTTTCGGAATAAAATGTTGCATAAAAAGGTTGCAGCATGTTTTCTCATGTTGTGCGCAGCCTTTACTGGCAAATGCTTATTTTTATCTGAAGTGGGAGCTGACTTACGTTCAGGAGCGCTCAGAGTGGTGGACAAAGTGTGGGACTGGTCCAGATAAGGTCCTGTCTGTGACGGAGAGGTTGCGGCGGTTTGTCCTGTCAGAGCTGAGGTCGACGACAGTCAGAAGGGGCTTAACCCTGGACTGCCCCGAGCTCGTCTCCAAATGTAAACATGTTTTGAGCATCTGCGCTTAATCACTGCCGGGGAGGTGACCCTGGATAAATTAGAAAGAGAGAAAATATTTGCAGAATTTTGGATGAATAAATATGAGGTAACAAAAGAAAACAGTCCACTATAATACCAGCTGCAATGGAGCAGTCATACTTCAATACTGAAATGTTTGCACATGTTTTTCACAACTTTCCCCTTGGAGACTTTTAGCATTTTAGCCCCGTTAGCTCCGATAGCTGCGGTTAGCTCAGCTCTCGGCCCGGTCCATTGCAGTCAGTGGACACATTTACTTTGGGCTCCTCTGAGACCTCGGGGCCCTCCCAGATGGCCGATGACAGATGCCCGTTCTCACTGTTGCCCTTGGTTTAAACTTAGTACTTCCCTCCAGTTAAAAAAGCCACTCCCTCAGTCCCCACTGCCCTATTTGTCCTGGCCTCAATCGCACCCACTTCTCCCCACATCATTTCCTCTCTACATTCATCTGCCTCTGCTACCAGCTCTGCTCTGTGTCTTTCATACAATTCTACTGTTTTGACAATGTCGCTCAGAGACAAATGGCTGTTTGTAACTGATTGAAAAGGTGCAAGATAATGATGGGCGATACCACAATTTTTTAGAATCAATAAAATACTGATACTGTCAGTGTCAGTGAATGGAGCGAGGGGCGTCAGTGAACCTGATGTGCAGCATTACTGGGCAGTGGGCATACATCACTCTGACTTTACATTTACTTTCAGAAAGGAAAAAAGGCAAAGAAAAACAAAACAACAAAAAACACAGCAACACTGATTACTTTTTACTGGTTATTGTCGATATGGATTTTGGTTGATTTTCAGCATGAATCTGCTGCTGCCCGATCCCGTCAGATCTCTGGTTAATGTCTGGATGGAGACGGTGAGGTAAACCAGGGGCCTGGGGAGTGGTGTGTGAGCGAGTGGGCGGTGATGGTCGGAGGGGCCAGTGGGCCTCGCTTCTGTCACTCTACCACAGGGCAGCTGTGGCTAAAAACGCAGCTTACCGCCACTGTGTGTGGAGTGAATGAATAATGCAAAGTAAAAGAAATGTAAAGTGTCTTCTGGAAGTTTGAAAAAGCGCTATGTGAGGCTAATGTTACACTTCATCCAATGCAAGTATTATTGAATCTAGTTATTTCTTATTATGATGTAACCGTAACACTGGCCTTCAGTGTGTTTTTATCAAGGCTGTAAAATCAGGAAAAACGGAACATAAACCGACAGCTCCGGTCACATTACATGGATGGATCAGTCCAATGCTGCTGAGAGAGGGATTTAATTGTATATGTTAATTAGTATTAATACTTGTATCTCTGTATCTCCAATATTATAGTAGAAGTGAGTATAAATGATATTGATAATATGATTGATATCACAGTACTTGTGCCTCTCTAAGGTTGACCAAATTTGGGACAATAATGCTCTTTCCCAAAGCTGCTATTTTTTTGTTTCAGTAGAAAACTAATCCCACGTTATTTATTTAGTCACGTCATGGTCATGTTAGATGTTTTTGTCCTTTGGCCCATTGTCAACAGAGTGGCTGAATAGACTGATAAGCAGCAGCAGCAGCAGCCAAAGCAAACTGTAGCCAGAGCCAGAGTCTGTCCCTCCCAAAAACATCAGGGAAGGTGACAGTGACGAGCCACTCCCCCTTCACGTCCCACGCTCTGTCTGTCTCTGTGACGAGCTCTGGACAAAACAACGCAGGGTACACAGCACATTTTGCTCGTCGTGAAGAAACATGCTTGTATGTAGTGTAGAGGTCGTGCTTTACTTTGAAGGGCAGTAATAACATGGTAATAAGATGAAAATGTTTCCCTTACGTGCAATGGAGACAATGCTTTCTAGTTCATACGCTAATAAAGCACCAGCCATGTTTTCTTGTAATTTACAGTTAATATTGCATGGCTGGGGTTTATAAATCATATACCATGAAATATATCGTAAAAGGTGTGTGTTTCCATGTAATTACCACTTTATTACACTTTTAGGTGCAATGCTATTTCCACTCTGGGAAATGTGCCAATGTAAGTAACAGCTGCACAATTCATGAATAATGTGTCGTTTTTCTACAATTATCTGTATCACTGGGAACTCATAACAAGTTCAGTTTTGGTTATTGACTCTCGGCTTGACCCGACTTAAAGCGCACCTCCCACACTCTCTACACAGCTGGAAAAATAACAATGACCAAAAAGTATAGTATTATAATAACTGACCTAATCATTGATGTGCACTCTTGTGGTTAAAATGTGCACATAGCAACACTATACAAACTGCAGGATTTAATTTGAAATTGCATCAAACACTTGAGATGCTGAAAACATGCGTCGCTTTCCCCTGATGTTGCGTGGAGCCAATTCACAGTCACTAATTTAAATCATTATTTTAAAATAGCAATAATGCCAATCAAAGAGAAGATGTTTTGAATTCAAATGGACACGGCGCATATTAATGTTAAAGCTGCTTATTGAATGAAGAGTGTGATAGCGGCCGTCTGTAATTAAAGCAGCATCAGATTCGAGTCCAGCCCCTGCGCTTTGTTTAACACCGGCCTAATCTCTGTCCCCAGATTAATGTGAGACAGTGTGCGTTATCTGAGCGAGGTGTCCACAAGATGGACGTCAAACCAGCCTCGGTGGGAAGAAGGGAAGTGTGTAATGCATTGCGGGTGTTGGATTTGGGTAAACTGAACCGCGAGTCTCGATTTTTACTCCTGTTATGAGAGAATGTACATGGATCAGAGAAATGCCCTTTTGAAATGTCTGTGAATTCGAGAGACATTTGCAAAGGGCAAGTACAGTTCATCACATGTTGCATTCAAGCTTTTTTTGTTCTTTTTTTGGCTTATCTTGTTGCGTTTAACTCGATATATTCTTTCCTGGTAACTATATTGTCTGGTGTAGTGCGGAAAAACAATACAATCTCATAGTATGATATGAACCAAATAACAGTAGGGCCGGGTCAATGTATTGTTTTGTGATATTCAGTAAATTGCGATGCGTTATATCCGAGCTTTTTGATGTATTCAGGGTAACGTTTATTTCAGTAACAATTTAAAATGGCTTTATTGTTGTATCGCAGTATCCCAACATGAATGGTCTCGACCGTAGGTTTCGTGATGTGTACTGTTCTGACTAAAGTGTATCGCTGGTGAACTCATCTCGTGCCAGGGAGAGCTACTACAGTCTATTACCACGCACAGCCTCAGCGCCTTAAGGACCTGTACAGTACCGTGAGTGTCCAGTTGTTTTAGCCGAGACAAATAAACTGCAGACTGAAATATCCCCAGTGTTAACAGCTCCCACTCACTCACATTACCTAACAGTGAATCACGGCAGAATCAGAGCGCTGCAAATGACCTTGTCACACAGTCAGCCACACAAGTAGCACTCAGCGCGAGCACTACGCAAAAGCATTTTTATCTACCACGAATTTACATTTTTAAAAATAGACAGTGGGGGAATTTGTGCTCACTCTTAATTAAGATGTAGGTGCAGTACGCCAGTGATCGATCAAGAAATTATATCTGCCTTTGTGGGCTCAAACGCAGTCTCTGAAAAATATCCGATCATGGGACATAATATTAATGTGATACTGTAAAATCGGTTAATATTATTTGAGCAAATCCATGGTATAAGTCATTACATTTGGGGGAGAGATGGCTACAGATACAGAAAACACACTCATTTGTGTTTATTTATTGTATTACGCCATTATTACGCCATCGCCATTATTCTTATGTTTAATGCAATCTTGGGAACCGCGTCTTTGGACTGGGGGGCTGCAACGAAGAAAGGTGGGACCCACTGCTGTAGATGACTGGACACTGAAGGGTTAAGCTGTGTAAATGCACACTAGTGAAGTGGCTCACTGGGGATGCCATTGAAAATTTAAATTCATGGATTTCAGTTGCCTGATTTATTTTTTGTTTTTTCATAAACTTGTCATTTTGATACTTTTGACCATTCAAAAGATGTATTGTTTTTGGATTCTGTCATTTTTATGCCAATGGTTCTACATAACTTAAAACCTATGGATAAACATTTTAAACATTCAAGTGGAGATGTGGTTACTTGAATGCGCCTTGCAAGATTTCATTGCGAATGCTTCTCCTTTTTTCTTTTTGCGTCACAATAATTTATGCCATACATTGTTTCATACATCGGTGTCAGATTGTTCAAAGTCTTGCCAATATTATTGCTGATTGACTGGATGAATGTGAGGCCAAAGTGAAACCCAGGTAACGCTGATTTATGCATGGATCTGATTTCTGACGGAGCTGCAGCCTGCCCTGTGGCTTTTTGTTCATTCTATGCCGTCTCCGAGTAAATTACAGTATAACTAGGCTGCAATTTGCGGGAAATGCTCACATTTGAGTGGCCCTTTTCAGTGGATGTTCAGGGTTGCCTAGTGACACAACTCCTAATCCTAGTCCACCGGTCCAGCATTTGTTCAGCTGCTCAATATTCGGCTTTTTGTGTCCGACAAGAGGGAAATAGGCCTCAACACTTCTGATGCAGATGACTTTGTGTGGTGGTAATTTAGAATTATTCAGTCATTTGCAAAATGTTTGGACTGCGTTGATATGAACGCTTTGAACAAAGAAATGCAATTGTAAAAACACAAAAAGCATCAGGAATATCGCAATGTATTTTTTTGCCATGACAACATGCGCTATAATGTATTGTAATCATTTCAATAGACACAAAGGCTGCAATTGCTTAGGTAATGTCCTCTGCAACAACAAAAAAGGTTAGACTGCAACAAACATGAAACGGAGGTAATTCTTTTATTGTGTCAAAATGGTTAGTTAAGCTTCATAACTTCACAAACCCCTTCTATCTCTCAAACTCTGGCTCGGACAAAAATAACGTTTTAACACTTGGTAAAACCGCATTTACATACTTCACCAAAAGGATTGGTAAAACAATAGGTTTGTCCTCATTTTTTTATCAGAATCATAGTGTCAGGTGTTGCATTGTGGGTACAGGACACACCTTGGCCCAAAGAGCATCATGTCACTACCCACTGACTGCAGAGTAAACTCTAAAGGCCCCGCTCCGATGCTTTGAACATCTGGACTGTCGTGTTACAGGACGTTTTCTGGAGCTGATCCAAAGGAACTGTTAGAATGAACATGTCCATGAGTCTTTACAGTCAAACATAATGTTACAGGAAGTTAAGCTGGAGATACAGGGGAACGCTTCCTTTTGCACATTTATATAGCTTTGAATCACCTCTAAAGTTTCATCTACTACTGAGGTTATTACTACTTCTCCTCTTACTATTATTTGTGTCGTTGTGGTAGGAGTAATGCTTGGGCTCTTTCTTCTTTTCAGGCTGATGTTACCTGTGTCAGATGTTGGACACACACAGTCATTAAGCAAGAAGCTTAGAAGAAAGTGCTTTATATGTCATTGTACAACCGTACAATGAATAGTGTTCAGGTGTTAGTTCTGAGCTGCTGCGACTGAGCCGCGCCACCACTGTGGGTCAACCTGACCAGCATGTTTTTGGAGGAAGGGGAAACTGTAGCACCCGGAGGAAACCTGGCTGCCTTCAGTCTCCTCTGATCCTCTAAAATGGTGCATTGCCTCCTGGGTTTATCCCTGTTTCAGAGCGTGGTGTCCTGCACTGGTCAGCTCCTCCTTCCTCTTCCTCCTGCGCTGCTCCCTCCGCTCCACAACAGTCTTTCACCATCTTCTCCTCGTTTGTCCCTTCCTTGTTTCCTGTAGCTCCTCTTGCTGCAGGTGTAGGGGCTCTTGGTGCTTCTTCAGGACCATTATGGATTCTCTGTAGTAAAAAACATCCACCGAACCTATACAAAAAACACGACATAGATGTACAAAAGTATCCAGTAATACAATGTGGAGCACAGAAACCACAATGCAGTTAGCAGAAAAAGGCAAAAAATGCAGCCGTACTGAGAGAGAGGGAGGTTGCATGGCATTATTGCCTGAATTAAATGTAAAAATAAAGAAGAGAAGCGTTGCTGCAGGACTTGGCCTAAAGATCTTAAAAAGTGTCTGTACTTGGTACAAAAACAAACAAATCAGTGGGTGTGGTTCTGTAGAATTTGAATATATGCCATAATAAATAGGGGTAGTCAGCCCCGGGCAGGTTTACCATGTGGTTAGTGCAGTTTTCCCCCCTGGAACCGCCACCTTAACGTGGTGGAGGGGTTTGAGCACCCGAATGATCCTGGATGTCTGTTGTCGGGGCTTCGTGCCCCTGGTAGAGTCTCCCATGGCAAACAGGTCCTAGGTGACGGGTCAGACAAAGAGCGGTTCAGAAGCCCTTATGAGAGACAAACAGGCCCGGTTAGAATCGTGAGGCCGTCCTTCTGTGGAACCACCACCTGCAGGAGGAGCCATAGGGGCTGGTGCAATGTGATTTGGGCAGCTCCAACAGCTGCCCCCACGACCCGACAACGGACAAGTGGAAGAAGATGGATGGATGAATGGATAGTGCAGTTTTGAAAGGACTGTTTTTGCACCTAACTGTCCAGTCTGAAGCCGTTTCTGGCCCAGCGTGAGTGATTGTTCAGTCGAACCTTCTATTGTTGTGATTGGCCAACTGCAGAGACAACTGCACCAAACCACTGTCTGCAAAGAAATCCCCCACACATCAACACACTCTTGTCATTTTATAGTCACCTGACAGGTTTTGGTACTTGTTCTTTTCTCTACAAATCATGAGCTTTGATCACATAAAAAATTTATCCATTATTAAGATTTTAGTGAATGACACACATGCTACATACAGTACATACTGGAGATGCGCAATCAAATTGAAATCCAAATTTGAAATGCGGATATTGGCAATTGCAAAGACTGCAGTCATTTAGTACAATATCTTGCTATATATTGTTAGTATTAAATACTTACAATTTGTCAGGCTAAATGAATAGATTAGGCTAGATATATTTTCAAATAGTGCAGTCCTGTTAAAACTGAATCTCAATAAGTGAAATAGTCATGAAAGACATTACAGACATGCTACAAACAGCATCTTGTGCTGTATTTTAGAGCACGCTTGTTCTGGCGCACGGCTATATAATAAGCTAATCTTTGGGTGTCCATAGGCCCCTTCCCCCAGGTGCCTTTTGTATTGAAGGGGAGCACTGAGGCATGAAATAGTCACTAATTATGTTTAGTGAGCCATTTCGGGGCAGCTGCTAAAATATCAATCTCAGAAGAAAATGATCTGCCCCGCCAGGGTTTAGTGGATTCATCTGGGCACAAAGGTTAAAAGGAAAAGGCAAAGAGAATGCAAAAGGCTCATTGTGACCGTCCTTTACAGCGATGGAAGGTGTTGGTGATGCTTCTTTGCACATCTTTGCTAATCAATAGGTTTTTATTGCCACAGATGTCTTGAGTGCTTTTTGGACTGGTCAGAAGCATTGCAGTCAATTCCTAGTTTGGGATAATGTTGCTGACAAAGGCATTGGCTGTTGTCATTTATCCTGCTGAGTTGTTGTTGGCTCCACCGCCACTAAACACTTGAAGGCGGGCGGCGCGTCATGCAGATGGGCAGAGCAGCTTGAGGAGAATACGGCGAGCGGGTTGCCAGGTCCATGTCAGCGCCCACCTGGCAACCCAGAGACGGCCGCTGCTGTTAGCCATTAGCCTCTCCTCCTGTTTCAGGTGACCTCTTACTCTTTATTGGACCATTACCAAACAAGGCTGTCTGTGGAGAGCTCTCACTGGTGTTGATCATAGACACAGGTTACGCAAACGATCTGCTAAACTCAACACTCTGTTCAACCTGCTTTCATGTCCACATACTGTCACCACATTCATTCTGATCATTTCTGCATTTCCAACAGATTTCTAGCTTATTTAAACTGTTTTTCTCAGGCGTTTTGTATAATCTTAAAAGGGCTACATTTCTTTTATTTTTCTATTATTTTTTAACACACATTTTTAAGTTATAGAACTGAACATAAAATACCAATGCCAGGCAAATGCGAAATCGGCTTAAAGCTTTTTATTCTGTTATAATCATTAACATACTGTACATGGAGCAGCATTTCCCTCCAATTGTTTATAATGCTATTCCCACTGTTGCCTGCAGAGGGAGCCCCAGGACAACTCCAGTCCAGTCTCTCACTCCTTACAGTCTTTTGATTTCAGAGACATCATTTCAAATTCCAAAAGGGAAATATCAATGCTGAGATACTCAAAAGAAAGTTTCTAAGCTTTGTTTTTGTGGGATGTGTTGCCTTGAAAAGTTTGCATGAAGCATAAAGCAGGCGCTTTGATGGTTCTGAGTCGCTTGCGTCGAGTTAAATGAAGTGAAATGAAATGCTGGGCCTAAAGCTGAGGGCATTAACTTTGAGTGGGTGTCCTGATAGAGTAGTTTGTAAAGTTGACAGTTCATTTCCATGCAGCTGTCTTAGGCCGTAAAACAAAGATGTAGGGCATGCCCAAGATGTTGGCTGTAATAAGGATATGAAGCTGGTGAGGAGGTTGCTCTGGTCAGCTTATTAAGTGTCAGGGGTTGTTAGAGTTTGCTCTGATTTACGTCAGAGCACATGTGGGATCTTAGTGTAAAGTTTCCGTCTATTTGAATTAATTCTGTGCACATTATGATACGTATATTTAATACAAATTAATAGTAATTAATGATCATTTATACATATATTTATCACTGTGCTTTGAAGGGTTATTAATATACTTGTACTATTATGCATTCTCAACCTCAGGCTGAGTCTATAAATTGTTTGTGTGAAGTGCCTGGACTTTATATTATACTTACAGTACAACATGCATTTATCCCTGTATCCTACCGTACTTATACAGTGGCACCTGCTCACATCTCAGAACACTAAGTGTGAATGTGCTCCCTTTGTCTCTTTGTGGCCTGAACAGGGATTAATAGGACAAAAAAACATCACATTTTGTGCAGCCAATAGCAGTGGTTAAGGCGGCTGCACATATGGCAGAACACTGTACTGTTCTCAGCGTCGTGGCTTCAAGTCTTGGCTCTAACTATTTGCTGAATGTCTCTACCTTGCTCTTCACCCTTTCGCTGCCAACAGGCCAAAAAAAATCTAACTTTGAAAGAAATTGATCAATTGAATATTTTTTTATTTATGAACAAATAAATATGTCTGTAGCTTAAGCCTTAAGCAACAAATAAGTTTCACTACATTTAACACAAAATGGTTTCCATTTTATCATTATCTGTTTCTGGTAATTATTTTGTCCAGGTCCCTTTAAGTGCACTGTGAGGAATCTGAGGCCAACATTGTAAATAAGAATTTGTTCTTAGTGTCATGCCTGGTGAAATAAAGGATACGGTACATAAAATGAAAATAAGAAAATTATATTTTTCCTCAAACTCCAAACAATGAGCTGATTCCTCCACAGGATTGGCTCTTGTCATGTCCATTAAAACCTGATAATTGTGAATAACCTTAGATTTACTCACAGTTTGACTGAAGTTCAACAGACAGCCCTGCTCTGAACTATGAATTGTCTTTGCAAATGTCTTATATTTTGACTATTTCTAAAATTGACATGCAAATAAGATGCCTAAACTTGGTGGGTGCAGTTGGCCGAGGCGCCCTCTCTGTGAGCGGGGCGTCTCACAGCTGCAGGCCTTTGAGCTGTTAGACTCTGCTGTAATGGTTCTGGCAGCTGACACCTCCAGCTGAGGAGAGACACTGCTCTGAACAACAGCAGTAACAGCTTAAGCAGCGGCTCCATTTACAACATTATCATCAGCTAATTACAACCACGACTCTTACTACTGCTATTAGAAATGAACATGAAACCCAATTTTTACTGCTCTGCGAGACACAGCCTGTGGTAGATCTCCTTCTGCTTTCTCTGTAACAGCCGAGGTTTAAAGTGATTTGGACAGAGGCCCCTCCCTCTGACCGACCCTGTCCGCACGCCTCACGTCAAACAGACCGGCCGCTTTCTGACTAAAGACTCCGGGTCGGATTCTGCCGCTTTAGCAGATGTTGAAATGTGATTTTACAGCAAATGCTCGGTGAAGCTCACTCTCTCTTGTTTAAGATTGTTTCAGTGATTTTTACATTTTCACTTTGACTAATAGAAAGTTTGAAATGATGTACATTATAGCCCAAAACATTTACATTCTGTTGTTCAATGGCATCATGTGTGGATCCAATCTATTTTTAAAGACCAGATGTTTGTGACCTTTTTCTGATTATGTTTTGTTAAATTGCCTTATACTTGTAAATGTTACCCGTCGTCTGGATTTTTAGTCTTCAGCAATAGAGCGTTCACTTGATTTCCCATTGGTCAACTTTATCATTTAGAGCCAATGCATGTACATTTTATGTTTTATTTCTCCTATATTTCAGGACGGGGAAATGGTGTAAAGCATCTTACAGATAATGACAGTGACAGACTGCTGCTTTGATGTCCTGACGTTGCTGGTCCGGTGCTGATAAACCCGGCACATTTTCACTGCACTTTCATCTCAAATAGATTTTTTTCCACATATTGCAAAGATTTTTATTCATTCCCCCCCCCCACACATGCTGATTGTGCAGAGGCAGTGGCGGGGAGAGTGGCTTGTGTCGAGGGGTGAAAATGCACAAGGACTTAATTGAGGTTATTATCATATGAACAGGCTGAAACAAAAGGGTTGGGAGGACGTTTCCGCGTTTACAACAGAAGCCAGCTTTCCCCCCCCCCCTCTTTTTTTAGTCGATTTATGCACTCTGCGTCTGCCGCAATCACTCGGCCATTACAGGTACAATGGCGCCCACAAAGAAACGTGTATTTTTGTGTACACCCCAGAAGTCGCTATAACGTTCATTAGCCGACAAATGTAGCCATCTCGAACCAGACCTCGCTGTCTTCTGTGCTGCTGTGTGATGTGCCGGGGCCACCCTTTTTACACTAATGGATTCCCTAATTTAAGTGCTGTAATACCCAGAAACACTACGTCTATGTGATTGTGTGCATTTTCTGACTGAAAAGTGCATCACAGGTGATTTGCATATCTCTGCAACTTGTGTGTCAGGTTTATTTTACATGAAGGGCCCTAAATGGATGTGCAAACACTCTGAATGATGTAGAAACATGTGCAGGTGAAAGAAAACAATGAGAACTGTGGATGGAGTCATGCTGCTATAATGCCCCTGGTGGACACTTCGACAACACGCACACTGCAGGGTTTGAGCGTTTGAGGCGGTTTTTACTCTGCAGGCACAATGTCACCTTTACCCAAACAGAAATCCCTCTTTCTCCTTGAGAGCTCTTTTTGCAAACTATACATTGCTACAAGTGCTTGAATTATCTGACGATGTTTAGAGATTCTTGCAGCCTTTCTTATGTACTTCATGCTCCAAATAATATTTCTTTGAGGAAGAATTTACAGATCTTTGTGTTGATCTGTGGTCGTGCTGCTTTAGAATAGATTAGAATAGATGAATACATTTTCTTATTGTATACCAAGGTAGAAATTCCTCTTTGACACATAAAAACACAAGATTAGGACAATAACTTTACTGATGTTAATCCTGTAATGTGAAACTTGACGACGCATATATAGAATAGTTTATGAGGCTTTCGATTTTATGTTGTACACACCAATGGAGCTCAACACTGCTTGCACAAATTGAAACCCTTTCTGGTTCGAGAGGTACCTATTTCCCCGCAGTTTTTGGGGAAGAAAAAACATACACACCTACTTTTAAGAGCTTAATGGAAGCTAATCATCTATGTGGTAACATATATACATACAACACCACCATTCTGATAAGCATATTTATCTGGAATATAGTATTTGGAATTTTTGTTGTTTGGAAATTCTATTCTTGCAATGGTTAATACTTACCACACCCTCCATTGTGCCCTTAAACTTGTTATACTCGAATCCCTTTAAAATCTATGGGAAAAACATGGGTCTCTTCTAGAGTCAGTGCAGGTTTCCCATGGGAATATAAAGTTCCATGCGTCACTAAACATTTATAAGAATGCTAAAATGTTCTGCTTTATTTTGATTCACTCACTACTAAGCTAAATTGCCCCTTCATCGTTGCAGACATGAAGCATCCCAAGAGCCCTGAACCAATGGAGGACAGTGCCCCTCCCAAATGTGAGGTCAAAGAGGCTGAGGAGGAGATGGAGGAGGAGGTGGAGGAGGGGAGGAAGAGCACCACACCGGTGGGACACAGGGCCAAACGGGAGCGGCGTCCTGGGGGCAGCAGCAGCGCCACAATGTGCCAGGTCTGCAACATCCAGCTGAACTCCAACGCCCAGGCACAGATCCACTACAGAGGCAAGACGCACCAGAGGAGGCTGCGGCGGCTGGCCAAGGTGGTCACTGCAGGTGTGTTCACAATCTGCCTCAGCGCCGTCTTTAACGCCACTTTTAACACTTAGGCCATTTTCACACATGTTGGAGCACTTTGTACAGTAGGTCGCCTCGAGACCGCCTTAGCTCCTGCTGCATTTACTCCAAAGTTAGTGAAGTCCATGTTCAAACGCGCTCGTACAAAACAGCTGTTCAACGAACTTATTCCCATGACAACGGGCATCAACCTGTCAATGTGCCGACACCGACACGCGCGCACGTACAGGCACACTTCCCCATGTTACGCACTGGTCACTCCTCTCCCTCGTGGTTAAATACACTGAGGCTTATAGACGTCAGGAACATCAGGAACATGGTATGGTCGCTGCCTTGTGTGTCTGGCCTGAAATGTTCCGCAGTGTGGCTTTAAAAGGGTGGATTATGCAAAATTGACTTTTTTAAGAGCTTTTAACTATGTTACAATGTTGTTCTCTCATCACAAACATACTTGAAGCTGTGCTTTGACCCACTTGCACACCTTTGAGTAAATCTCTTCTCCAGTGGCTTTTCTTCACAGCATGACTTCCTGTTTCCAAAAAACTCCTCCTAAGGTTCTATCATTGCGATTTAATAACACTCACCATAGTTCATAGCTACAAACAAAAGCTGCTCTCTGCCCCCCCCCCCCCCCCCCCGCAGCAAGGGGGCAAGAGAAGGGGTGTGGCTTGCAGGTGATTGCTTGAAAACCAGGAAGTCAAACCACTGGATATTTTGTTTCAGCTGTTCAATCAATCTAGCATTTTCTAATCAACAAAAGTGTAAGACAGTGATAAAGATGTGTTTGAGATTGAGCACACCTCCTCTTTAAATGTTTGTAAATGTGCGAGACCTCATTTTTCTTCATGGAATTCTCGTAGACTATAGATGGCAACACATGTCCAGGACAAAGTCAGGATGACAATATGTTGATTTTTTACATTATTTTAGGGCTTTTTTTTTAGACAGGACAGCACTGGATGAAGAGTTGGGAGAGACCTGGCTCATAAAGGCTCACATTGAACGGAACCTGACTTTGCTTTTGGACCTCCTTGCTTCTTGCACAGTGGCTATATTTATCTGATGTTGGACAAAATGATTGAATACACAGAATTAAAACCCACTCTCACAGACGTGGAACTAGTCGGTCTCTGATGGCCGAGCCCAGACGCCAGTACAAGTCCTCAGTCTAAAGAGGAAGAAGAAGCGTGAGGCATTAGCATCAATGTGACAGGTGTTACTAATATCATTATTTATAGCCGGATAGCATCTAAAGTAGCCCAATGCACTTTGCATAATACCAAAACTGCTACGCGATAATGTGCTGTTAATTATGCCTTTGCCTATGCCCGTTTCATATCTGCACCGAGGGACAGTTTATATAAGACTATATCACAGAAAGAAACTTAGATAGATATAAGATATAAGGAAACCTTTGTATTTTTATCTACTGGAAAGAAACTGATGCCATGTTTTGGAGCGAGAATGGTTTAATCTACTAAAATGACAACAATAAACTGGACAATAACAGCTTCAAATTATTAATATTTACTCTGGGCTGCTGCACTGCTTTTAATCATTGTGTCCTGCAGAGAAAGTTTGTTGACAAAAAGCTGAATTCCGTCTCTGTATCACGGCTCCAGGCACATGGCTCAATTCTACTGCAGAGAGCAAAGTGAGACAGGAGAAGGGAAATTGTTGAGCCAGCAGCACAGCAAGTTTGTTATGCTCGATGCCACTCCTCAATTATTAGACGTGTTGTGTAGTCTGGACCGGTCTGTTTTGGAGAACTGTGTTGGAAAACAGAATCTCATTTTTGGAGCCACGAAGATCATCTTTGCAGTTTGTGACAATATTGTCCATCAGGGGTGTGTCCAGTTATTTTTCTCAGGGGTGGCAGTAGTTACTCTCTGGGGTGGCACCATCGAAACACACAGCTTGTCAAATTGCACTGAATGATGTTACTGTGCATGCGCAGAACTACCGGCACATTTTCCAACTTTCATTTTTCATTTATAACAGTTTATAATCAAAGTACGTTAAGGTTAGGATTAGGGTTAGGAAAACTAGCACTAGGAGCATGTACGGTGCAACTTTCAGTGCAGTACATCTCGACGTAACACTGGTCAAAAGTCTTAAAGATTGTTGTCATTTTAGGAATAACGTTGAGTTTTCCTTCCTGTCATCTAAACCTTGAGTAAATATAAATCTTAAACAACTGCCACTTCCCATACCCTTCTAAAAAAAAAGAACATTTTCCCCTTGGCCACCCACTAGCGGTGTTGTCTGTTTTCTGAAACCCTTTGACCTGCACTCTCAATGCTGCAGTGTACCAGCTCTCTTCAGTTATGTTGTTCATCTTTAAATCTGAACTCGTCATGTTTAATATTTCAGTGCTTTGCCTCTTATTCTGCACCTGTCGGGACTGTTTTGACGTGTTACTTCTCCCCTTTTGTTCCGTCTAAATCTTGCCATGAATCTGTTTTCATCTTTGTAATAGACTTGAAAGATCCCTTGGACGAAAGTTTCTATAATAAAGTCATTGTGCATTCATTTGCACACATTGGCATCTACTGTAGTTGTCACTGCGCTGTGTAGAAGCATTTGGGACAGCACACCTGTTTTAACGAGGCGTCATTAATCATCGTCAGTGTGTAACACCTGTGTCACTCCGCACTGACCAGCTGGATCAATCAGCTCCCATAGAAACATGTAACGAGCCGCCGGCCAATCAGACGCCCCCGTCACTTCCTGATTTATGAGGCTGTCTCTCTTTACGCCTCACTGTCAAACTGTACGATGCTTAGTTTTTGTGCCAAGTCATTTTACACAGCCGAAATATGAAGTTTGCATTTGTTTTGACTTGAGGAGTTTTGATAACACGGTTTAGTATTGATAATGAGCGACTTTTGATTGTTATTACGAATAGAACATTTAAGCTTAATGTTTTAATGGGACTTGAAGAGCAGATTTATATGTAGAAATTAAGAAACTTTTTGAGGAGCTGCTTGGAAAACGCTGGAAAATGAGTGGTTGGAGATTACCGTCAAGATGGCAACATACCACACAGTAAAATATATTTTGAAGCTTTCAGTTTCTTTTGTAATTACGTTCTTTTTTCACTTCTCTGAATTCAAAATCAAATTCCTCTGCTTTCTGATAGTTTGGCAAACACTAACAAGCCAATCACTGAATCCTCCCCCGCGGCCTCAGCGACAATAATCAGCCATTTAAATTCACAGGAACATAATTTGTCACTTTGCTCAATAAGGTTATGCAAACATGAGACATTTTTTGAATTGACACAGTGGGGAGAGCCGGGCTGCTGCTGCTCGGGGCCACATTGTCACATCCTCTAATTGATAAAGGAGCACACTTCACTGACGGGCAGCTTGTATAGGTCCCTCTGGGAGACATTTCCTCATTTCCACACAGGGGCCGCACAGCCGTTTCACACCTGCCATGTTGGAAGCACTTATATGAACCCACGGCGTGTGACCTCTTTGTTTGGGCTGCGGCGAAACTGACAATAGCCTCATTTAAATGCAGCCTGGCAAAGAACTGCTCTAAAACGCCATGATTTGGAGACATTAGTGGAGCTAGGAGTGTTCAAAGCAACTATTAGACTGCGTAGTGTTTTAGATGGGTCTTAATCCATAAAGAAATAGGAATAAACAGAAATAACTACAAGTATGGTATACACGTTTTTTCTCATTTTGCAACATTTTCCCCCACCTCAGTTTGTCATCGAGCAGCTCATAAATCCTCTGAACACTAATTATGCCACATCTTTCCATGTCCTTTTTGTTGCACAGAGAGATGAAAAGGAGACCAAGTCGAGTCAATTTGGGTGACTCTTGGTTTAATTCATTGCTGTGATGAAACCAGCGGCTCCCATCCTCCTGCTGAACAGGCCTCTCCCTTTATTTAGCCTCACGAAGCGATTGCTCCAATAAAAGAGGTTTTAGCAGACGAGGCTTATGGGGCCTTTTGAAAATGGATCAGAACAAAGCACTGTCTCCACACTTAGCTTTGGGACCTTTACAATTTGTGCAGGGATTATCTTTGAGCCACTCCATATTTTACTGTTGGAGACTCTACAAAATACATGTATATTTTCTGCACAGCACCAGGTGGCTACTGATGACACATGTAATTGTTCTATAAATGTGGATAAAAGGCTGACATAGCTGCACAGGTGCAAAGCATGTGCAATGGGTAAATGGTATGATTTTTTTATTAGTCAAAGCTGTTTTAGGATTATAAGGTCTCCCGTTTCAGTCGAAAAAATAATATTTCAGTTACGATAAAGGAATGTCAATGTAGCTTATGGTTTGCACAACAAATTGTTAAACATAAAATGCAGAAATACAACATTTTTGCTCCCATTCAACAGCAGTGTTAGGGAGTAACTCATTTTAAGTAACCGTGTTTTGGTACAGTTACACTTCATTTGTGAGTATTTAGAATACGGTTGCTTTCCTAAAATCAAAGGAATACCTCACAGTACTCAAACATTAGATTTTAGCTTCATATTGCTCAACATGAAATAACTTTTAATGATGAGCTGTTTTTCCTCCTAAAATGACATAAATATTCCACAGTTCATATACGTGCATTTGCCAAGAGAGTTTTTGAGTTCCTAAATATTGATCAATACGTTTAGAACAAACGTTCCAACAAGTGTAGTCTATATTCTTGTAATTATTGTAGAAGTTTACATCTGTAACAAAAACCCCCGGAGAGTAGCAGATCGTGTCCAGAGCCAGATTTATTAGCAAGAGCAACAATCAGAGAGACAACATGCTGCTTTCAGAGCTCTTCCCATTTCTCTCACAAACAAGTAAGGAAGTCACAGAATTATATAGTTGTTACAGCCCTGTACACGTAGACAAAACAGATAGATTTTCAGGCATTGCTGTCCTTGGCTCTCATAACAAATTGTACATAGTTTAGTGTCTGGGATCAAGTTAACCTTAGGATTGTTAAACATAACAAGGTTATAAAAAAAAACAGACATTTTATCTCCTCATTATACACCGGATTCATACATAAATTTAATGCAAATCAACGTGAACATATTCGTAAGTAGAATACAATACTCTGATTGGACAAAGTAATGGAATACATGACAATCACAAAGTATTCTCCCCAACACTATTCAAAAGTGCATGTTGTACAAGAAGGCATTTGACATGTGAGTTGTGCTGAATACTTGGCCTCATTTTATCCAACAGGAGGTGCAGAGTGAAGGCAGCCATTTTGTAGCTGTCATTTGACTCGACATCTGTGTCCTTTCGACATCTCTGAGTTTGCAGGAGGGACTTTTAGCTGCAGAAAACGATGTAGAAAACGTCAAAGGAAAATGCTTCCTGGGGCGCACTATTTCCTGGAGTGTGGCAGAAATGGCGTGTGCGCTGAGCCCCTGAGGGAGCGACGGTGTTAATACAGACGCCTGTTTTTCTATTCCCAGTGGTGGCTCTTTTAGATGGAGATGTGTCAGACATTACCCAGGGACTTGTATCTATGCTGCATTGGCGTTTCGAAACTGTAATGCACTGAC
This sequence comes from Neogobius melanostomus, assembly GCA_007210695.1. Lineage (NCBI taxonomy): Eukaryota > Metazoa > Chordata > Actinopteri > Gobiiformes > Gobiidae > Neogobius > Neogobius melanostomus. The sequence goes on along the minus strand of VHKM01000299.1, from coordinate 1,894,409 downwards.
TACAGCCTGTCCTTGTAACTATGGGCCTGAGGCGGGTTTCATGTTGCAGTGTAGCTTTACAAGAAGGTGAGAGGAGGCAGGATAAAACGGAGGCTTGGGACATGCAGGACATACCCAAAAGTGTCCAATTCCCAGTCTTGCGTCAGTAGACTTTGCCAGTCAAAGCCAACCCAGATTTAGCCCAAATAATGTGTCCAAATAATTTTATACCAATAGGTGTTAGGTATTTAATTCAATGACCTGCACAAGCTTTCTGCAAAATAGCTGTCTGATAGAAGTAATACATTATTCGCTTAGTTTAAAAGAGGAATTTGTTTACCATTAAACAGTAACAACCGTATGTAGCAGGAACACAATTGTCTTTTCCATTTTCCCTGCACAGCCACAGTCATCAATGGTATAATATAAACAGTCTGTTGGTCAGGGCTGTGCTATTCATCGCAATCAAATTAAAATCCTACCAATTTGAATGGTTGCAACTTGCATGCTGCATTTATTTAGGCCGTTTAGTATTATTTGCAAATAAGTATCATGTCTGGGGTAATGACTATAGTATTTTAGAGCTCTACAAAAAATGAGTTTCTTTTGCCTGTGATTCTTGTTTTTTTAGTCTTGTCTGAAATGCTAAATGCTCCCTGGATGTGTTTCAATTCTGAACTGAACCGAGATAATTTCCCCAATCCGCGCAGCTCATTAATGCAATGACAAAAACCACGTACGGACTGCAGACCCAAAAGCAGCGTGTCAAGCTGACCACCCTGCTCCGGGCCATCTCCCTCGCTTCAGTTTGAATGCTGCAGCCTGAAATCAAGTGTAAAACTGTCACACTGTGTCAGCGTTGTGTTTCCGCTGCCGCCTGATTCGAGCGGACAAGGAGCGCACAGGGCAGACGCTCGCACGGACACCACAGTGACATTTCAGACCAGAGTTTCAGGCCAGGGACACACAGAATAATTGTATTTATGTGAACGGATTAATGCGGCAGTGTAATGAATAACAATGCAGCTTGCCCTCTGCAGAACGAGAGCGCGACACTGTAATGCATAAATAGATGTTGAGCTAAACGGGTTTGTTGTAAAACCCTGTCTACATTTCTATAACAAATATTGAATTAAAAAGTTATCAGGATGGACTTTTAAATCAACAAAACATAAATCATAAACCTTCTCGCAATGCCTTGAATGTTACCTGTCTATTACAGGACACATACAAAAATGCGAGGCACAAACTAAAGTGAAATGTATCCACACTTGCTTAAAATACTGTAGAGCCAAGTCAAGTGTGTCAATGCGGTAATCATCAGAGATTAGTTTGGCGAATGAGAAAGCTATTAAGGGAACAATCTCCCACCTGCTCATTAAAATACACAGCGCCATGCTTTGGGCGATAATCGGATGGAGTTCAAAAAGCCAAAGGAAAGAGAAACATACTGGGTAAATATGTGGTAATATACGGAGCACTCGCAGCTTAGACCTAACTCATTTTAATACTTTAAGCATCAGTAAAAATAGCAGGCCCAAATAAGCAGCGCCCGATTAATTACTGTACGTCAGTGATGATCAATTAGACAAAGCGGTGATGGGACGGGACAGCGTCGTGGTGCATGGCTGAGAAGATGTTGATCAAAACTCAAGCTAAAGCGACCTATTGGAAATTAAATAATTGATCTAAATAAGAACTGACTCCACAATCATAAGCCAGGGACACGCTCATTCATCACTATTATCACTGTTCGCCCGCGGGAATACTTTTGTCAGAGGAAAAGCAGAAAGAAAGCATATTTTGTTACTTGTAAATGATGTCAGCTATGGTCTCTATTGGATTTGAGTTAATAATTATTTTTGTATTAAGTGGTGTATCTACTGACAGTTTGTGTGTTACGTAATAGCATATCCCATACTTGGACTGTTGCTCATCATCATCATCATCATCATAATTATAATCAATCATAATCACCTGGTCTGGGACATTTAGAGTTAATAACATGTAGCCTACGTACATGTATAAGGCTTTGTCATCTCTGAGGTTTGGGTCCTGGATTCATGCAGTCCTCCTGACAAAGGAGATCGACCAGTTTACCTTCCTTTAAGTTTCTGCCTTCCTCATACAATTCTTCCTTTATCCTAAATGTTTTCTTGAGCAAACCAGCAAAGGCTACAGACAAACTTCAGTTCACAGTCAGGTGTTTGTTTACACTCAAGTCATGTCTGACACCGAGAGAGATTTATTTAAAATACAAGTCAGACTCTGAAGCGTTCGTGGTAGGAATCTAGTATGGACTGAAGTTTGTAACATAAACAGAGTTATATATGCGTTAACTGTGAACATTTTAAAAACTAATTCAACAAGCCATGGCAAACTAGGACTGAACTGGGTCTATATTAGTATAAACTTTGACTGAGCCAGGTCTGAACAAGGACTTGCTCATTAATAAAAGCAGGTTTAAACCGTTCTTAAGACTTTCTTATTAACCACACAACCGTCTGCATTTTAAACAGGGCTCATAGAATAGATGCAGATTGATAAATGCTGCCTATTGTCGTCTAGTTATGCAAGGGAGGAAATTGCACTTGAGTGTCCTTTAGGGAGCGTGCAGGTGGCAAACTCTGAATAGAAAATGGCTCAGAAGATGTGGAGATGTTCATGTTGTTAATAGCCAGCACTCACTATCTCTCTCCCCCTTCCCTCCACTCGCTCGCTCAGACAAATGCGCTCTTCATGCCTCTCTCAGATACACTCAGCATCGCGCGTCGTCGCCACTTTCTTTTCACTCCGCTCCTTTCTCTCCTCCCCACAAAAGGGCAGCCGGAGAGGGCGAGCGAGAGCCTTTTAATTGAATCACATATGTATTAAGCTGCGGCAATTTGAATCGACGCCATTGACTGCGAAAGGACCGCTATTTTACCTTTTTATTGAAGTGGAAGTGAGGCGGCTAGTGGAGAGTGAAACCATTTGGTTTTGACAAGGAAGAGTTTGTTTTTGGTGAAACTTGTGCGATGGGAGGTAACGTGACGGGAGCCGCTTATTAAGAGGAGGACACAAAATACTTCAGGATGCTGCTCGGTAAGGACATTTTTTAGTATGAATTGTTTGGTACAATACTTTAAAAGTGTAATATACAGTCATTGCTAACTACCGTGGATGAGTGTTTGTGTGCTGTTGTGGCTGTCCCAAACATTTAGCCAAGAAATGGACAGGGAGTTGTGTCAGGGAGGGCATCCGGTTTAATCTTATATGCAAATTAGTGACCTCTTGTGAGAAGATGATTCACACAAATGGGGAATGTTGGATCATTTCTTGCTTTAAGAGGAGGTTAAATCCAGTTTCAAAGTTGGTCTCAGGAATGTCAAGGTCACTTGATTTGAAAGTTCGTAAACTAACTCCCACATCAAGTCAGATTATAGAGCAAGAGAAGAGAGGCGGCAGAATATGGAAATGATCTACATCAGTGTTTCCCAACCATAGGGGCGAGGACCCGTGGAAGTTCATGAGCACTTGGCAGGGCATACTTAGATTTATTTCAGATGGAAAAGAAGAGACAAAATACTATTTGAATAATGTTCGAAGAAATGTTATTTCAAGTACTTTCTGGGATACAGAGATAGAGATACAGGGACTTTCTAAATATTTGGGAATCACTGACCTAAATATTTGGATTGCAAACTTTGTTTATTTTAAACACTATTCCAAAGACTTTCTAAATATTTGGCAATTGCTGAGATAATTGGATTGCAAACTTTGTTTAAACATTAGTCCAAATAATGGTTGCAGACTATCTTCATGCTCATGCTCGCCAAAATAATGTGAGTTAAAGTAGTATTATACTTTCTATTATACTTTCTACCCTGTAAGAATGTTGTTCCCTTAGCAAAACCATAATTGACTCACTCACACGTTTGTGTAATTTCTGAATCTCTTACGGCAACTATTTGAAGTGCTGTGGCATTTAGTTTTTGTATTTTTCATTCATTGCTCCATCTCCCTGAACCTCCTATGTAACCAGGATACACAGACTCACACTCTGTAGCACTGCTCGCCCCTCGTGTGCAGAGCCGCGAGAGGAAAAATCATCCACTGGAAATTTGCCACTACAAAACAACATACACATGATAGCGCTGATGTCCGACAGCACATGCAATGTATTTCAAATTGGAAGTATGGCCAATTAAAACTTACTTTTAGATCAATATAATATTTTCTAACCTACAAAAAGTACTGTACGTGTTTGAAATGATCAAAATTATTTGAGAAAAGCACAATACTTCTAGCCTGGCTAATGCCAGACTGCTGTGTGCGCTCGAATATTTTCGAACTTCACAACAGTCTGGGGACCATGGCCGACATTTTTCCATGGATTTGGGCACCAATCACAGAACGAGGAGGGACGGTAAGACGATGACGCGCTATTTGACATAAAGCTTGTAGTTTGTTTAGGGATAAAAAAAATAAAAACATATTTACGGATCCAACATGACAGCTGCAGACGCGATGCCATCTTTTGATCAAGCTTTAGAACGTGTTCTAAATAGTTTAGCTCAAAAGTTTACAGCAGGTACGTCACACGTCATCTGATACCATGATACGATTGGCTATGGCTACGTGCAGACGCATGAGAGACATTCGTAGCGCCCAATAAACGGCTATGGACAATCGTAAACCACACCTCTCCTACGAGAAAATGAATTGGTGGTCCCAGACTAAATATCACTTGTGATTTTAGTCTGGCGTTAGCCAGGCTACAATACTTCTGCTTTAGTTTAGTTTTTGCAGGTGGTGAGTGTGTTAATATTGTCTCAAGTTCTGTTTGCCTATACACACACAGCAACATACCTTCAGATCGTTGCTCAAGGTCAGAGTCAACCATCTGTTCCCTTCCCCTGAATTTAAATCACAACCTGTTTGTTTTCCTCATTGACCCCCGTCGACGGTGCCAAATGTGGCGTTCAGATCGGTGAACGTGGCCCAATCCCAGATGTGTCAAGTCGTTTGAAAAAGCCACACAGAAACACTGCCCATATCACTGTGCAGATTGTAGGCAATTATGTCCCCGTCTCTCCAGGGAAATATGCTCAGATTAGCTCACATAATTGGAGCCTGTTAAAGATAAAGGCAGTTTGGGGATTTTCAGTCGTTTCTGTGTAGTTTTTTTTAAGCGTTGTTTAACTTTCCTTGTATGGAGGTAAAGTGGCCAAGTTAAACAAGGTCATCGATTCTCATACTGCAATGTGCAACGATTTTTAGTCAGATGAAATAAAAATCGATCAACTAAAAATACTGAACTTTTTCCCCCTGCAATAATTATGGATTCAGATCACTGTTTGGATAAGAAAGAAGAGTTTTGCACCATTTTGGGATGAACACAAAGGACAGTGCTGTTGCATAATCCACTGTGACCATTATTTTAAAAGAATGTGTAATTATCATTCGTTATTGACCCTCATGGTTTTATGGCTTAATAAAGAGACCATGGTTAAGTACATTGAGATAGGAGACAGGGCCAGTGCAATTGGCAAGGAACGTGCTTCTCTATGGTCCTCATGATGGGGAGCTGACATTGCTGTAATACCACCTTGTGGCTAGGGGCAATTCCAAATGACACTTGGTAGACAGGATTCTAATAGGACTTCAGACCTCCCTAGAACTGCTTAAAAGCCTGGCTCCAAAGAGTTTTATTTTTTCTAAAAATCGCTATGACCCATGTGACAACGCTGGGCCGGGTGAAATATCAAACTCAATCAAACTTTATTTATAAAGCGCTTTTCATACCAAAGGCATCACAAAGTGCTTTACAGATTACAACATTTAAATCAAGTATCCAGGCAACATAATGTCCAAATAAGCGTCAGCAGTAGGTGGCGACGAGCGGCGCGGGTGTCCCCTGTCCTTAGACTCTCCAGCACGGCAAGGAAAAACTCAAAACCCGGTGGGAGAGACGAGAAACCTCGGGGAGAACCACAGAAGCTGGAAAGATCCACTCCATGGACGGACAGGCTATAGAGACCAGGCCGATGGGATCCCTCAGCAGAAGGGCCAGGATCGAGACCATCCAGTCCTTGTTGTCAATCCAGTAGGCAGGGTTCCTCCGTTCAGCCGGGTTTAGTTAGTTAAATAGTTTTAACCACGCTGGTTTTTGTATATCAGCCCAAAATAGTGGAAGCATTTTCAGTGAATTGACTGGCTCTAGAGCCTGACAATCAAGCTCTGGAGCTCTGTGGAGGATATTGAGCAGCCATGTAAGTTTCACAGACGACTCGGGAATGGGGCTGAATAGCTAATGATCTAGCTCTAATTATTATATCTATGGGCCAGTGCCTTCACCTTCGTGTTATTTTATTTGGGGATTTTTTTTTACATTTTGGGCTATAGGCAGTTAAATTGTTGTCAAATATAAGAAATAAAGACTCATGTAAGACACATACTCCTAATAATCAGCTTGACACTGACAAAGCTACTTTTATCATAATGAAGCAGGACCTAAACCTAATGTGGTTGTCAAAACAAAGCAGCAACATTTCCATGGGAACAAGCTGGTTAAAGGGACTAGATGAAATAAAATAATGTGTTTTCCACCCCCTACATGCTCCAGCAAATGTCCTAATGTGTAGAATGAGCCCAGACCTATTCACCACAACTGCCACTAAAATCCTGCACTGTCACTCAAAGTGTTGTTACTTTGGTTTGCGTAAGACCTGAGGTGGCAGTGGTGAGTTCAGGTCTGAAAAGCACCATAATACGATTAGTGCCTGGAGTTTGCTGTGCTTGTTGTGAAATGTTACACAGCGTCGCTTAAACATGCATATTTTTGTTATCTGTACATTCTACATGCCGCAGTTTTATGTTCATTATTCAAAGTTTTCCTCTTTGAAATCCAGTGATGTGACGCCGTCGTTCGAGAGCGATGTCATTTGAATTTCGCTATACAGCCATACCGCGCGTGTCTGCGTTTGAGCCGGAGCTGCTTTCTTCTTTAAACGGCAGATTAGTGAGATCAAAGGGAGCGGGTTTGAGAGGAGATAACTGGAGCGGTGCCTGGTGGCCATGCTGCAGCTGCCCCGCCCCCTGCACCCCGCGCCCCGTGACACGAGCAGCGTTTGGGGCCTTAGTGACAGAATACGTCTAAATCTCTGCTCAATTTAACAGGCAGGAGAAGAGACAATGTATGGGGCTATAGGATCAAAGCATGTGACGCTGGCTGTCCCCATATATGGCATTATTGGCTGTTGCAGAGCCAATAAGTCTCATGAGTCTCAAGGGATGGATAATTGGTACCAAAGTCATAGCACAGTAACAATTCAAAACAAATTCAGCACGACATGAGCCCGAAGTCAGAGGCTGTTTTTTTATGTTCTGTGTAAGCCACTAAAATTTGTCCCGAAAAAAGATTGTAATGAAATGCTTGGTTAGTGTCGACCTCTTTGTGCATCTTAATGAGTGACACATAAGCAGCGGAGTGAATAACCCGCACCGTAATCAGGACACAGTTACTGGTTTTGGTAATTACGTGTCAAATGGCGCAGAACACATTTGCAGCACAATTAGAAATCAGATAAAAGGGTAATGGGGTTAAGAAGTGACTCCAGCTTTACTCACTCCTCACAAGAGACTAAATCACTGGCACATGCAAAATGAGAAGGGTCAGAATGATTATTTTTTATTAAAACTGGATAAACTGGTGCTGTTCTTTCGGTTGAAATCACGGTAAGTAACTGGGCTGGATTAGATTCGTTTGAAAACATTTAGATGAGAAAGACGGCGATAAACTGGAATAAATACAAGTAGTACCGTCAATTGAAGAGAGTAAGTATAAACAAAGACTCTTCATTTAGGTACTGGATCTGTACCAGGACTAACTCATTTCTGACTCTCATAATACCTTCTGCACATCCCGATTGTTCATATGAATAAGTCATTAACATCTCGGCGCATGTACAGCTTTATCAGTCAGTCAAATGAATCGGGGTGGACCTCCTCTAAAGCCTTATAAAATAGACTTCCATGACTAATTTCCATAACATGCTGTGCTGTTACAACTTAATCTAGAAAACTTTGCTTGCTGCCTGTTTGCTCTGCAGGATTCATGTGACTCAAACTAAATCCAAAAGTCTCTTAACTTGATTTCGCTCTGCAGGGAACATACTGTAGAGGTAGAAGCTCTTGAAGCTCGTCTCTTGTTGTTTTCTTCGAAGCTTTAAAAGACTGAAGTTCTTTCATATGGGGGTCATTAATTTTTCCATTGTGGCTCTTATTGACTTCCCACCAGCGTTAACGAGTCATTATCCTAATCGAAGGGTAATGAGAACGCCACAGTATGGCCTTTATTGCACTTCAGATTATCTTTGTGAACACATTTAATTAGAGCACTGTATTTGACTTTAAGTGCAAACGTTTACAGCTTGTGTGGGGACTTGGTACAGTATATTGGTAGTGTGATACGGGTTATGTTAAAATAGATGTTGTGTACTTGTCTTCAGACTCATTTGCCGTCAGTGTATTTGTCTGAGCTATATTACTGCAGTTTGACACCAATATGGAGCCATATCTGAGCGCATTTACAGGGTTCATCACATTGAATTTGAGAAATCGTAACATGTTGTTGCTTGAATTGTAGGCAAATAATGTTTGTATGGGCTCCTAGTCACCCAGGGATTTTTTTCTTCTTAGGCGTCTTCTTGCTTTTAAGTAAACACACAAGCTGGAAGTTAACATCTTAACCCCTCCTGAACCGAGCACATTTTCTCCAGTTTGTCTTGACCCAAATCTAAAAGCTTCTTGAAAAAAAGTGTCAAAATAGCAACGAAATTAGACGAAAACAAGGATGAAGAGTGACAAAAGTGTGGCAAAAAAGTGACCAAATGTGTGACCAAAATGCAACAAAAAGCCACAAAAACAATTGTAGGTTGTAGGTCTTAAACTTTTACATTTGGGCAAAGCTGGACTGGAGAAAATGCACTTGGTTATGGCAGGGGCAAGAGGTTAAACCGATAAAATACAATTATTATGAAATACTTTGGCCTTTATTAATACTGCTTATCTTATCTCCTCTACCTGGCAAAACACTTGTGCTAATGACATTGTAAGAGGCTTTATTTTGAAGGACTCCAGTCATACACATCAAAGTTACCTTTCTAATTAACTCACAACTTGCTACTTACATGCACTAGTGTTTTTCATTAATAGACTATACACCAAAATAAGCAAACATCCAGCAACACTGTATCAGTAATGGCAATTTATCTGTTGTGTTTTAAGAGCCCCATCAGCTCTGAGACTGACAGCTCCAATCAGAGCGTTGTCAGTGTGAGCCTGATTAGCGTCGCTGCTAATGACGAAGCTTCACACTCGGACTGTGAAGAGCGCTGGGGTTACCAAGGTTACCGCGCTTTATAAATGCAGCTGATTATGCGATTAGTTATTTAAATACTAAATAGCGGGCCACATCTGATCAGCCTTAAAGCCATACTGTGTAGTATTTCATAGTCAGTAGATTAAAAATACTATAGGTTTTTGTTTTATGATGTTTTTACTGGTGTTAATATCTTTAAAAAAACTACCCTTACCCATTTCATATTGTTTTATTTTGATAGCGTTGTCGACTATGAGTGCAGGTTTTAGTACTGATGGCATGTTTGTTTACATTTAGACATTTTTGGCTAAAACACTGAGTGCTCTTGTGATGTAGCAACATATAACCTGGAATGTTACGCAATGAGGCGTTAAAGATGACAAGATATTGTCAAGATCGACAGTAGAATTTTGCTGAGGTATACTTTGTTGTAGCCCTAGGGAAATCTATCTACTGCATTTGACCCATACTCCAATGCCACTCATGGTCAGAATCACCTGGCTGGAGGAATCTCCTATTGTGCATGTTTTTGGTTGATGAGGGACACTGAAGCACCTGGAGCAAACCCATCCAGACACGGGGAGAGAAACAGAGAAAGGCCCACACACGGTCCGGAAATCGAATCATGCCGCCGCCGTGCTACAGTGTAAAAGCTTTTGATCTTTATCTACGTTTGTCCCCTTTACAAGTAAATGTTTTGGCAGCCTTATAAAATAACTTCAACTTTTTGTCCTTCCATGTTTTCACCGGGTTTTACTCTCATGATGAGCGTAAACATCAGGTATAGGCTTAGTGATTTTACATTTCAGAAATCATGAAGTATGAGTCCCATACTTCATGATTTCTGTATAATAACAATCGATTACCCATTAGTTTTAGTTGTGGCCTATATTATTTGTATTGGCAAAATGTGACAAATGGTGAAAGTAAAGGTAAAGTCAAAGGCCTTCTTTTCACTTGATGTATCCAGAGTGTGGACTTTGTCGTGATGCTCAGCTGCCGTGTCTGCACCACCACACGCTGCTCAAACATGCAACACTCATGTCGGGAAAAAAAAAAGTGTCTGTATCTCTGGTGTGATGTTGCATATTTTAATTCATAGTACATTTTATTGCAGTGTTTTATAAGATGGGTTACTAACGCTAAAGACGTAACATTGTTTTTTTCCGTTATTTATTTTACAACAGAAAAAAAGCGTTTACAAGCGGTGTCAATCATTTTTATAATACATCTTACTGTAAAGAAGTGAATGGTTTTCTGTGTGAATAAATACTAAATTACACTTAAAAATGTGGTCCAGCATTTTAAATCCAGTCTGATGTTTTTGCTTGTAATTAACAACAGGGAGCGCCCAGACGCAACACCTTTTGTAAACCGTAATGTTTTAATATTAAACAAAACCCCATCCATATCCTAAATCCTGATACCTTCTGCTGCTTATGGGCCGTAATTGTTTTGCCCATGTCTAATTCCTGTTGTTTACTGAAACTGCAAGGTGAAGTGTATTCTCTAAGCCCTTGAGTGGTCCTTGAGAATGTCATTATGAGCAAGATTTTCACCGCATATACGGCATACTGCTAACGGGCAATATTTTTAGACTTTGGAGTGGGGGTTAATCTCTGTTAAAAGGTCGTGGAATCTCGAAGTGGCTCCATTATATACTTCAGCTTATGGCTTATTTTGATAGGAAGAGATGAACGCCTGCACTTGCATTCGGTCAGCAGAATGCATTCACAGTGGTATTTGCAGAAATGCTGACATGACTACATGGCTTGGAAATCAAAATGCAAAAAAAAAAGAACTGCTGAAATGAGCATTTGTAGAGACGAGGTAATAATTACTGCAAATTGAAGTGTTATCAACAGGAATAACTAAAACACATTGACAGTTTTAATTGAGGTGAGAGGGAATGGCTGCTTTACAAATGAACCAAGGACACTATTCGTTTTTGTGGATCCGCATTTTATCTACAAACATAAAAAAAGTTGATTCAGTTTAAAAAAAAGAAAAGTATTTGTACAATTTAAGATACAATGCTGAGGTCATGTGTCCTCCCTCGGGCGCTCGTCTGCTCGAAAGGTGTCGAGGTGTTTCTGACTTGGTTTGTGTTTGTGAAGCTAACCATTAGGATTTAGCGTTCGCCTTGTCAAAAGCGAATAGGCTGATTGGTTATAATAAAATATAACATTTATTTAACCTCTTAACCCCCACCTGAACCGAGCACATTTTCTCCAGTTTGGCTTGACCCAAATCTAAAAGCTTCTGGGAAAAAGCTTGCGATATATATGCGACAAAACGAGGATGATAATGCAACAAAACAGTGATGAAAATGTAAAAAAAAAAGCAATGAAAGAATGTCAAAAAGTGACTACAACGCGACACAAACGCAAAGATAAAGATCTGTTTAAATTAGCAAGCAAGGCAAGTTATTTGTAGAGCACAATTCATACACAAGGCAATTCAAAGTGCTTCACAGTTACAAGAAAACAGATAAAATTAATCAATAAAACATCAACATAAAGTTAATCAATTGCAGTAAAAGGCAAGAGTGCAGATAAATACTTTCAGTTTCATATGCACGGGTAAAAAGAGCTGTTTCAGTCTGGATTTGAACATTGTCAGAGTTGAGGCCTGTCTCACATCCTCATGAAGACTGTTCCAGATTTTAGCTGCATGAAACTGAAACGCAGCCTCACCGTGTTTATTATTGACTCTGGGAACCACCAGGAGACCCCTCCCTGAAGTTCTCAGGGCCCGAGATGGTTCATACGGCTCTAACATGTCAGAGATCTTTTTTATATTAAGCCTGACGAAGACCTGGTGGTCGAAACATGTTGGCTTGGCCATCCTAATAAAGGCCTTTTAAGTACTTCCTCGTGCTGTGCATATTTGTTTTAGAGTGCCTGGGTTTGCTGCTTTTTTTGAAATGTCAGAGATGTACTTTGGTGCTAAACCATGAAAAGACTTGTACATTAGTTGTTTCAAATGCGGCGTTATACTGGCCTATAGGCTGTAAACCTTTAGATTTGGGTAAAGCTGAACTGGCAAAATTGCACTTGGTTAAGATGGTAACTTTAGCCAACAAAGACAACAGCTCTTGTCTTTTTGGGTGAATGAATTAACGTCAATATTGGGCATCTGTCATGGAATTATATTACTCCTAGTAAACTGATGAAAGCAGAAAACTTTACCACAAACAACTGAGCTGAACAGATCGGGTGGGGAAGTCACAGTTACAGTAAGAAGCCACATGAAGTCTTTGGTGACTCAAAGAAGGACAATACCCTTTATTTGATGTGTCACCAACGTCATATTATGTGGGCACTAGCGTTTCCATTTTCCAAGGTTGGTTAAGTGTCTTTGCAGTGGTCTATGCTTGCCCCGAACTATATGTCCATTTTTTTTTAAATATATCTCTTTTTACATTAATATACATCACCTTTTGTTCAGTTGTTCTTTAAAAGTCTGTTGTCATTTTGCACAGTTGCTTTGTTGCTCACCAAACTCCAAAAGTAAGGGAAAATCTTAAAACATAACTTAAAAAGTCATTTGGCTACAGCCCAGAGAAGCGCAGCCGGATTGAAAAGCTGCTAATTACAAAGTTCATGAGGCGGATAAAGCTGCCATCAGTCTTTATTTATCTACAAATGAGCGCCGTACATCTGCAACTCTGACTAAATTCATGCTTATCTCAATGCAAGCAGATGGAGGCCGTTGGTTCTAAGTGCGCTCGACAGTGACATCTTAAACACTATACAAGGGCCGGGTAAGAGAAGCACGAAACACAAGAGCGGCACAGCTGGGGAGTGTTGATAGTGCATTGACTTATTTCCCTCCAGATCAGTGATATCTCTTTGTTTGTTCGTCCTTTTGGACCGTATCATTACGGCTTATCATGCGAGCTCTGCAGAGAGTTTACGTAAAGGTGATTCATAGTCAGAGAGTGTGATAATCGTCTCTTACTATAAAATGTAAATGAAAAGAGTCTCTCTGAGTATATAATATTGAAATCTCTGCGGTGGCCATGGGGGGGGTGTTAGTGTTTACCATGGTTCTGGAAGTTTTCCTTCGCCCGTTGGACACCATTACTCCATTCACCTTGAACCGGCGCTGTGGAAATGGTTGGGCCCCGCAGTGAAAATGGCCCTTGGTGCTGCTCCAGTTAAAAGTAGGGCAGTTTTCTGTGGGGAGCCTGATTGGGGCTGTACGGTGGCCTGCAGGTACAAACTATCATAAAGCCACAGCTGCTCCTCCGGGAGTCCACACACACACACAACACACACACACACACACACACACACACTGACAGTCGACGGGAGACTTGTGCTCCGCCCCACGTCCATTAAATGCTTTTTGTCACGTGGAGAAGATGATTTATTTGACGACAGCGTGGAGCATAGGTTAAATAACGGTTTGTGACATATTTTTCCTGTATGTTTCTGCCAATTTTTTGCAACATTACAGTTTACAAACGCTGTAAGGAAGAGTCAAATGCCGAGGACACATTTTCCTGTGGGGGCAGTGGCGTCTACCTCACCCAGCAGGTGCCCCTCAGCGTAAAACAACCCCCGACAGTTCCCTCACCGTTCCCCTTTTTGCCCTTCCTCCGCTCCGTCTCCTCGTTTTCCAACTATAAAAGACACCATTTCCCCCTCTGCGATTGCTCCGATGTTGAGTCACAGAGTCTAATCTCAGAAATAATGGAGATTAATCTTTCCTTATCCAAGGTGCTGTAATTTCTCCCGCTCATAATCTTCCCTCCGGTTCAGTGCGGAAAGGTTGGCTGCGCTGCTGGCCCCGCGCTCGAAACCCGGGCTTTGTGCAGGACGATGGGTGGATGGAGATTAGTGAGCTGTCAGCGCTCCTGGAATAACATTTGGGACCGTGATGAAGTGGTGGGAATCAGCAGTTCGTCTGTGCCGCACTTTGTGTGTGTCGGCGAACCTCCAGTGCATTGTTGAATATTTCGCACATCGATTTAATACTGGAAAAATATGGTCAAGTGCTGATCATTGATAATTACTATTTGTAATTTTATAGATTTCTGCTAGATTTTAAAGCTATATTATGTTGCTTTTCACCAGTGGTTCTCAACTGAGGGACCCACCATCATGCTAAATTAACCTCTTAACCCTGCCTATAGGCTGTAAGCTCCAGTCAAGAAGCTTTAGATTGGTAAAGCTGAACTGGAGAAGATTTGCTTGGTAAAGACATGACCCAAAACAGGATTGAATTTGTAATACAAAGTAAAACACCTCATTTCCCCACAAAAATACACTTTTAACTGCAATGTTAACTCTTGGCTTTTTATGTCAAATGCCATGAAGTCAGTGTTTCACCTTTTGAACATTAAAGTATTATTCACCAAATTGTCTCAGCTGACAGATACTTAGTTACACAGTGTGAAATGCAGCTATTTAATCGTCTTGTGTGGGAGATTAACACGATCAGTTCCAGATTTGTGCAGGAAAGCAGCTGTGGCCTTTAGAAGTTTCATGAAAGGCTGATTAGTTTGTAACGGTCCAGTGGAGGGAGAAATGTGCAACTTTCTCGATTTGCCGCAAACACAATCCCTAAACTATTTATTGGCAGCAGATTTACACGCTAAACTGCAGCGACGCCTTCATAATGTGATTAATGACAAACAGGCCCGATGTTGTGTGACAGTGATCGGTGATGAGAATTAGGATTAAATGAACACTCATAATCTGCTTTAATCCCTCCGCTCTATCAAATCTAATCTTATATTTGCATAGACGAGCCGACAGCAGATCACTCATTCACAAACTGTACGAAATATGTTGGGATTCGGGAGTTTGTAGAAAATGCAGAACCAGATCTAAAATCTTTATATTTGCAAAGATTATATTAGTTTTATACAACGCTGGAGGCTACTGTGACGGAGACCAATGACCGTGACATTAGAGGTGATTTTGTGGTAAAAGGAGGCATCCATCCAACGTATCTAGTGTCATTCCAGACTTTTAGATTGAACAAACCCACCATCTTGGGCACCATGTGACATTTGAAATTTGAAACAACATCTGTAATTAGTTTTGAACAACTAAAGCCAATTTGCATAACTTTCCAGGTGCGTCACAACAAGCAATAAAAATGCATTGATATATATTTTTGTGGATTATCATAATAAATCATTTGGATGAGCAAATTTTCTCCAGTTCAGCTTTACTCAAATCCATGAGGTTACAGCCTATATGCCTGTGTAACGCCTCCTTTGAAAGCTAAGACCTACAAAACTCATCTGAATGGATCTTTTTCCTTGCGATGTCGTCACTTTTTTGACATTTTCCCCCCCATTGCTTTTATGTTGTGTTTTCATTACATTTTTGCCACATTTTTTGTTGCTCTATTGTCGCTTTTTTTCTTTTTTTTCCGTTTTTGTCACTTTTCTGATGCTCTTTTGTTGCGTTTTCATTCTTGTTTTCGTCTCATTTTTGTCTCTATTTGACGCTTTTTTCAAGAAGCTTTTAGATTTAGGTAAAGCCGAACTGAAGAAATGTGCTCGGTTCAGGTGGGGGTTAAGGCGCTAAAAGCTTTTCCCCCTGAACTAGTGAATTCCCGGATAATTCTTTTACTTTGACAGAAAGGCCATTAAAATGTAACGTGACGACTCTCGATTCCACTGCTGTTAAAGACAAGTGCACAAATGAACGGCCACTTGACTTCATCAGCGGTGCTATTTTCGGCTCGTGCAGCACTCGGGCTTCATAAAGTGAAACGGGTCTTGTGCTTTAAAACACGAGTGCATCTTTCTTTACTGTGAGTCCAGGGAAAGGTCAGTGCAGGCGTCGGAAAACATGCGACTCGGATATGGCCAGGAAAAGGTCTGCAATTCCTAAGTCAGTGGATTTCGTGGATTCAAATGTTGGTCTTTTGTTATCGCCCTTCTAGGTGCCCTGAGCCAGAGCCAGATCCACCCGCTGCTGGGCTCCCTGCCTCTGCCGGGACGTCCCCTTCAGCCCCAAACACAACTGGAGCACTTCCTGCCGCTCAGGGTCAATGGCTCCTCTCCGCTCAGCCTCTTCCCCAACTTCAACACGGTAATATTTGCATTTATTTCACACAGTATCCGTGGGTCTTAAGTGATGGAAACATTAAGGCCGGTTGTCATATTCTTCTTTGTGAATGGGGGAAAGTCCTCAAAATGGCACCCATAACCGGACAAAGTCATGAGATTGAAACATGGATAGTTACTCTCATTTTATACTTCTATGTCCGTGTGACTTTAGTGGCTGCAGGATGCCACTCGCATATCTGATTTTTGTTTGTTCCAATCAACAAAATGGGAAAATATCAAGTTTAAACTGTTAGTAATAGTCTAAACTCTTTCCTGATGCATTTGTGATCCTCATGTTTCTGTGGGACTTTACAGTCACGGTAATGCAACAGCAACTCCTGCCAGTTCACGAGTAATAGAAATGCATGTTTTCATAAATGTCTGCCTTTACAATATACCCAGGACAAAACCAACCACTACTAGAGGAGAAAGCTGCCCTGTCGCCCCTCATATCAATCTTATTTTAACTTGGCGTCATTACTTAACACCTCTTAATGAGACGTGGCACTCAGTCAGACGGGGCTAAAAGTGTCACTCATGTGCAGGGACCAGATTCCTGTCTGGGCCCTAAAGCTCAGGTTAAGCTGCAGGAACTGAGGATGATTACACTTGGTATTTATTTACATAATTGCTTCTATCTTATGAGTCTAATCTCTACATGAGTAAAAGTTTTGCCTGTTGTGGATTACTCATGCGTCTGAAGCGTCCAGTGATTTCTGCCTTTCCCTTTGTGACGGCGCTCACGTGTGCGAATAATTACCTGTGGAAGCGGATCATGTGACCGAGCGAGTGTTTCTTTAACTGAAATTGTAACCTTACTGTCATCAGAGAAGTTGTTAGTGGCTTTCTTCTGCAGTTCTTTTTTGGTCTCTCCAACATAATGCTCTTTGATCTCCTCTTCTGTGCAATGAATTGAACAAACCACATTGCTCTGTTTGTGGCTGCGAGTTTTGTCTTCAGGATGAACTCATTTCTGTCTTAACGCTGGTTCGAAATATGCCGGGATTCTATGTTGCCGAAAGATTCTCTGAAGTTTTTCAAATATCCCAGCGACATAAGGCAAAGACACGCCTTTCCTCCTTGGCTTTGTGGCCCGTCTGTCCTGTTCTTTAGAGCCAGGGATTGAGAAGGCTCCCTGGATATGTTTTCCTCCCTTCGCCTTTCCTTCTGCTTTTATGGGCCTCTGTTTATATCTGATTACCCCTAACTTGTGTTCAAGAGGATGATTTGAATTAATCAGCTATTGATCAGTGTGTGCGAAGCTGTCCGGTTTCTCCTCCTGCGATAAAAAGGCCAGTTGTTTCTCCGTGGCGTCTCCACCTCTAAATTTAAGAATAGGGTCCACCGCGTTCATGTGCTCTGTGAAAGGCTCCACTTCCTGTTCTTTGATTTTAACCCATGTGTCGTCCACATATCTGAACCAGTGGCTGGGCTTTGTACCTGGGAAAGAAGCGAGAGCCTGTTTCCCCATTTCTTCCAAGTACAAGTTAAAGGTAGGGGGTGTCAAATTTCATAAACAGATATTACATGTTCGAATTATTCACAATCACAAAAACATTGTACTTCATGTGAATGTTTTTGGTGAAAAACATTTAAAAAAAAACAAAGGACTCCCAGCACCTGTCCCCAAGTCTAATTAGGAGTTCGTACAGGCCTCCAGTTGAAGCTCAGTGACTGAATTCTGAAGGTTCTTAGCTTTCAAATGAGGAATGTTCGCGTTTAGTGAGACTTGTGTTCTCATATGCAAGACAATCCAGGTTCAGTTGTTTCCAAACCACTAACACTAACAGCACATCCCACACATTTAAAGAGAAAAGACTTGAATGACCTGATGCTTCTAGATGTGATCTTTTCTTTGCGTACTTGATTTATTGATTGATTTTGTTTTTCAGATGGATCCAGTGCAGAAGGCAGTTATCAACCACACCTTTGGCTCTGCTCCACCCAAAAAGAAGCCCATCATCTCCTGCAACATCTGCCATCTGAGGTTCAACTCCACTGTGAGTCACCCTGAACCAGCTCTCGACATAAACACGAGCAAAACGAAGCACTTTTTACCCTGAACATGAATACAAAACACATTTTCTCTTATCGCATTCTTCGGGTTCACTGAGCGGCTGTTCCTACATTTAAATCTTTTGCATTTATATTGTTATGAGGAAACACGTGGAATATAAATGTGGATGCAGAGGGACGGCTGTAACTTTTTCCAGTGTGATTCTGGGCTGTTGAATGATCTTCACTTATGTTTTAGGAGTACGCGGATAGCTAAAGTTTCTCTTCCTCCCTCTGTGCTTCGTGCAGCTGACTTGAGAGTGCCAAGAGAAGGATGCCAGGCAGGTACCAAGTCCCAGCAGGGGGCAGCACTGATCCCCTATGAAAAGAATTAAAGAAATAGTTGTGACTGTCCAAAGTCTGTTTCGATCTAAACTCTGAGCATGTGTCATGTGATGGGTTTCACCTCAATTAAACAGCAACATGATGAAGAAGTAAAAATGTAACTGTATCACAACAGCAGCACAATGATAAAACGTGTTTTCTGCTAATCTACGGGTTTTCTATGATAAACATATTTTGCTGTTGTAGTTTGTTAGAGGATAGAGTAATTTTTGTTATACAAAAAGATGACTTATCAACAATTTTGGCTCCTAACCCACCCATTGAGAACCAATGCTGTAAAGTGCCGCATTAAACTTACCTATTTTGTTTCTAACAACTTCTGTCCATATTCTGTGGTGAGTCCACTGTCTAATGAACCACAAAGTGATTTCACAATGATCCGTACGAATGGAGCATGTAAAGTACCTCGAGGTTGGTTATGAAATAAAATATCTAATAATAATGTAGTGCAGTTTAATGCCTATAGGCACTAAGGATTACTCAATCAATTAAAAGAAAAATATTCGCTCTACATGTCAGACATGTAAACCATTGTATCTATGGATTTCAAGTGATCACCAACAATTCAAAACAAATGTTTTTCCTTTGAATGGTCTAAGTCCTCACAATGACGTCCATAACTGGATGAAATATAGTTGCTGAAATCGGTAATAGTGATCTGCAGTAAACCCTGACACTATGACACTAATGCTGGGTTTAAGCACAAACGGTCTGGGAGTTGAGCTATTCCTTTAATGCAGCTGAACTCACTGAGCAGCATGAGAGATTCAGGCCTGGAGGAGCTGCGTGACTTTGTGAGGACAGTGCTGTTTGTGTATGCAGACCTCAGTGGTGTTCGAATGCTTAAAGACGCTTGAATCAAGGTCGGCGGGGATAAACAGCTCTGACAGCTCTGTATTTCCTCCGTCCTGTACATTGATTTCACTTTATTACAGTGGAACATCACATACTACGCTGATAGTATGGGCCGCTGCGGATGGGGCCGACTCAGAAGTGATTCACGCTGAATGCTTAGTGTGCACTGACATTCAACGTGGCCAAAGGCGCTGCGCACCCTTTAGCCTCCCGTTCCCCGGCACACGCACTTTGACATGTGACCTCCGTGACGCCGACCTTTTCCACTGCAGCACACAGTTGTCACCTCTACACTTTTGAGTTTGAATATGCAAATGCTGTGTACGGAAAGATGATAATTTGAGCAACGGCAAATTATCCAGTGGTTGTGTGTGAAGACGGCCTTGAATTGTATCAGTTTTATTCACGGTTTCATTCTTTTTTTGTGCAACGATGTGGCTTTAATTATCTGGTTTGGTGTGTAAAGTGCTTTTGTGTTTGCAGTTAGATGTTTGCATAGAGCCACCTGTCTTTGTGTTAGATTAGGATTGCTGTAGGGCTGCGCAATTAATCACAATCAAATCAAAATTGTAATTTGAATGGATGGAAATTATTATGCATAAAATCTGCAAACCCTCTACAAACATGTTCTGAAATGCATGTGATTCTTGTATTAGTTTAGCAGTTCATGCTTAAATATCAATGCTCTTAGACATGTTTTTTAAATCCCTTATCGAATAATCTTCCTTTTTTCTTAAAAGCCATGCAGAGCCACTTTAGACTCCCAGATTTTGCATGCGACTCTTGTTCTCCTGTTTCCGCTCAGAGTAAATCGCTGAGACTGTGCGTCGCATCCACACACAGCGGCCATTCAGTGTCAGGACGAATCAGTGCAGAGGGGCCCAGGGCGCCCCGAGAGCCGCTCAGACGAAGCCACGGCTCTAATGACTTCTGAAGCTCTCTGGTGCAAACCATCAGTGATCCAAACCATGACGCGAATGTCCACACCGATCCGATGTTGGGGGACATTTCTCCATATTCAGGAAGTGGCAAGTGAAGAGTTAAAGAAACCAAGGGATGTATTAAGTGACATTCTGCTCATTTTAAAGACTCACTGTGTAACATTTTGACTTTGGCAGCAATATGAAAATGCTGTTTTTGCCGTTTGGACGAGGCCCTAACCTATTTAAATCTCATATTTGGCTGCCTTTACTCAACATCTCCATGGCGACGAGCTGAAGACGTCTCCGCTCCCAGTAAAGTTAGATGAAGAGATGAGCAGTTTGGTTGGTCTCTTTTTGTGTGTGGCATTTTTCAATGATAAAAATATAATATGATAAAATAAATGTTTGTGTTTCATTCTATTTATTGGGTGAAATGTTACGCCGGTGTGGCTTTAAGGAAGAAAACACAAACTGACTAAACATTGTTGAAGCTTTTGGTGTTAACTGAGATATACAGACTCTACAGATTGATTAATCCCTGTATGTATGAGCTACGGCAGCCCTTCCATTTCTTTTCCTTTACCTAAAACTGGCCACGCCTCCAAAAAGTCATCTTCAAGGAGTGTAACAATAAACAATTCTAATGTCTTTGGCACTTAGGTCAGTTCTGAATGGGAACTCAAAGCTACCACTATTTTTATTTTAAAGTTTGGGTTATTGGACTATTTATAAATTGTATTTGTTTGACCATTTGCAAACTGCGGATGGCCCAGTTCCCTTGGTAAATTGCTCATATCTAATTTGACCCTTGGATCAACAAAATAATTAATTAGCTTTAGATTCTCTATGGAATCCAATCTTCTCAGTTTCACTCAAAATGCCACATAGCACCTTCCCTCGTAGTAGGTTGTTCTGATTTCAGGCTCTTTTCTGTCTCCGTAATCATTGTCAGCGTTTATTTTTCTTGTGTTACACTTTTCCCACTTGGCTTGTTTCATCGTAGACCCAGGCCGAGGCTCACTACAAGGGCCACAAACACGCTCGCAAACTCAAGGCCCTGGAGACGCAGAGGAACCGGCAGAAAAACTCCACTGTCTCTTCACCCAAAGAGCGAGAGAAAGAGAAAGAGAAAGAGCGCGAACCGTCAGACTCCAGCGCGACAGACTCCACAGGTGCACTTCTCCTCCACTCATGCTCGCTGTAAAAGGCTGCTAGTTGCCACTCAGCTGGATAATTACCAACTATTACCTGTCCTGCCATCAGCGCCTCTGTCACATACGCAATTAAATCTCATCAAGACCAGACGTTCGTGAAGATGAGCAGTTTCCAACAACCTAAATACGGTCTCTGGGGAAAGATGCAGAGGGCACATTTTAATGGGTTTGAATTAGTGCGTTCAGTAAGAAACTAAGCTGTGCTTGATTTAATGTGGAAGCAACAACCAACCCAAATTCTTAAACATTTGTAATGCACTGTTTTGGAAGCTTTGGAGCTTCAGGATAGTAGAAACACTGTAGAGGTACATTTGGCCTGCTGTGTGTATGAGCAGTCCTGCAGTCTGACAATTTCACCCCTTTACAAGATGAAAAACTCAAAGGGCTGATGAAAAACTGCATAAGGGCTGTAGCGCCACTAACAGTCTGGAAAGAAAAGTAATTTTTTTTATATACGTATACTCATTTAATCCAAGTATCTACAATTAAATATCAATCTTAGACATCTTCCTTTCCATTATGTACATTATTAGATACAGTATATCTCTATATCTATTAGATATAGAGATGTTCTGTGTTAAAATATGATATATTATGCCATTGTCTAGCTAATATACAATACAGTATACTATTATGTTGGTAAATTAATACAAAAAACTTAGCATAGTATATGTTATTGCTTTGCTCAACATATTCTTTCAAACATCTGCCATAAAACCAAAGGCCTCTCTCTTCTTCCTTCTTCCGCAGATCTCAGCATCTGTCTTTACCACATGCTTTTCATCATTGATTGTGTAGCTGCCATTTTCTCTCAGCACCTATCAATTTCCCTGTAAACTCATAATGATAAGCTCGTTACACGCCGCCGTTGCCATGGTTGTTGATTGATGGTGACAGAGAGAGGCCCGGCCGAGGGAGCCGATAAACGGGACAGAGAGGAGAGTGGGAGCGCGGGATGCAGAAAGACGGCAAAATGAAAGAGAAGACAGACGAAAAGATGAGGATAATAGGAAGTGTAATGACGTAGATTGATGCTTCAAATAAATACAGCGAGAAGTGGCAGGAAAACAAATGAGGCATGTGCAGGCTCATAATGTATTGAATGTGTTGTGAGCACACTGGCTTCAACATTGACATATTGAACACAGTTATTGGAGAGTGACTCCTTAGCCTTTAATGAAATGTGAAACCTTGCTTGACACGTTGGTACAGATTTTTCCTAATCCCTCATCATCCATTTCGAAACCACAACATTTTACAGACAAGACTAAAGTGTGGGTCAATTAAAGAATCCATTATTCGTTTGGGAGACTTTTTATAGAGATATATTTATGATCATTTATGTTTCTTTTATCTGTAGAATGCTGATTTTCAGAAATAATTTCTAGCCAAAATGATGTCAACAGTTTTGATCTGTATTTAAGTTTTAAACCATTTCAAGTCTCTTTTTATTCCTGTATATGTATTTTCAGGTCAGAGCAGCTCTTGTGAACCCTCTCAGCCGGACTCAGACCCTGGGACAGGCAGCTCTGTGTTACCTGCTCCCGCCCAGCAGGCCCCTTCCTGTTCAGACTCTCCTGAGCACTCCCCCCAGGTTTCCCCAGACCCACAGCTCTCTGATCTGGCCCTGGACAGTCCATGTGACGAGGGGTGTAGCTCAGACCCCAGCCCGTCCTCCGACTCCCAGGGCAGCCCGATGGAAGAGACTGAAACAACAGGGAAGATGGAGGAGGGAAAAGAGGCCAAGAGCAACAAGAAAAATCTGCACTGTCCCACCTGCAAAGTGACAGTTAACTCCAGCTCACAGCTAGAGGCGCACTGCAGCGGTATGGTCTTGAGCCATTTATTTCATTTAAATCATGAATAAATTGAATTGCAAATTCACTTGTTTGCTCAAGGTGTTTTGTACATGTGTAATAAATGGAAAGAAACATTTTGGAAGAAACTGGGATTTATTAAATGCCAAAGTACCCGTAGCTGCTGGATGATTTGAGGGAATGATTTTTCAAACAGGTGTGACTTTTCAGTTGGAATTTCTGAAAGGCACAACTGTCGTTTATGATTAGCACGGTAACGCAATATACATATTAATATTAGGTCAAAGATACGTATTAGAATTATGCATTATATATTCCATAATGCGTAGTTTAAAATATCATACTATGTATTATAAATATATATATAGATTTGTGGCCATACCGCCTGTGCTCTGCCCAATCCCGTCAGACCTTGGAAGCTAAGCGGGGAGGGCCTGGTCAGTACTTGGATGGGAGACCGTTTGCTAACATCAGGAAGCCGAGTGAGTGGTTGGTTGGTGGAGGTCAGAGGGGCCGATGGCGCAGACTGGTTGCCATGCTTCCGTCAATCTACCCCAGGGCAGCTGTGGCTACAATAGTAGCTTACCACCACCAAGTATGGAGTGAATGAATAGTGCAATGTAAAGCATCTGAGTGTCCAGAAAAGCGCTATATAAAACCGATGCATTATTATTAAAGAGTACCTAAACGGGCGTGCCAAAGCCTTTCCCCACCCACAAACAAAAGACAAAAATTGCGTGAAAGGGTGGTCTCTGAAGTTTGGGGGTGACATGCGGGGGTGAGTGTGTGGGCCTTTGCATTGGCACAATCACAGGAGACTGATTACGTGGGAGGGACTTGGTTATATACCACAGGTACAGGGGCAGGACAATGGGCAGCACCTGATGACGATGTGTGGAGCTGGTGCAGCTTATGACGTTCTGTGGAGGCCGTGGACACGTCTCCAGTCAATCAGGAAATTCTACTTTAGTAGCAGAGTTTACCCTGAAGGGGGCGCAACCCATCCGTTTTCAGGCCAAAGTTAGGATTTGACACATGTTTGCGCTATAATGTCAGAATAATGTCAGGGACCAGTAGACAACACTATGAGACACCCATTGAGACAGTTTATCAGTAAAAAAAAACTTGATTTGGTGTTTAGTTGCTCTTTAAAAACCAGGGCTGATGCATGGCCAAACTGTACCAAAAAATGCACAAATTAATGAATTGAGAGGCAATAGTGAAATGAACTTGAATTTCTGTTATAAGATCTGGGAGACTTCACACATCGCTCTGTGTGTTGGATCGTTTGCCACACTGACACACAACTGTTCATCATTCTCACTGCCTCTTTTGGTCAAATAAAGATGTTTGCAGCTTGAGGATCGTTGAATGTGTGTGTTTTACTGCCCCTGATGTGTGTGTTTTACCTGTTGGTGTGAGTACTCCTAAACCTCACACCTCTCCAATAGACTTTGTCCCGAGAGAGAGAGTGACTCACTCCAGTATCAGTTAGTTTAGGAAGAGATTTGGGCTCTTGAAGTATTACTCAAACGAGTGAATGTTTTTCATGAGGCAACAACATTACATAGTGAAATTAAATACAATTATTCTACATTTTCTGAAATTAACTTTGCTTTTCTTACTTCCCAGGTTCTAAGCACAAACAGATGGTGGATGGTCAGAGCAGCAGTCACCCCCAGCGCAGAATAAAGATGGCGTTGTCCCCCCGGCCCACCTGTCGCATTAAACCGCGCCTCGGCAGCAAGACGCGAGCCGTGGTGAGCGTAAGCAGCCAGCCCTTCCACTGTGAGCTCTGCCAAGTCTCTGTCAACTCAGAGACCCAGCTGAAGCAGGTACAGTATGTGCCTCAATGGTCCCAATGAGTACACCGTTAATCCTGGGGGAAAAAACAGGCCGTGATGATGTCTGATGAGAGGACGTGTCACTCAGACTGACTGCTGAATGCTTTGCATTCTGCTTTTCATGCAATTTTTCATGGATGCACTTTCAACATGAGAAATGTCAGGCCCACAAAGCAAACAGCATGATTGGAAGATTTTTGCATTCATTTTTTAATGATTAATTTTGTTTCTCTGTTACTACCACTGCTGCTGTATCCAGTTACTAAGTCAAAATGCGTGTCTTTAGCGCAGTAGTTCTCAACTGATGGGTCGGGAGCCAAAAGTCGGGCCAAGGGAACCGTATTTAGTTTGTGGCAGGCCTTTGTAAAAAA
Source organism: Neogobius melanostomus (assembly GCA_007210695.1). Lineage (NCBI taxonomy): Eukaryota > Metazoa > Chordata > Actinopteri > Gobiiformes > Gobiidae > Neogobius > Neogobius melanostomus. Next base: position 1,868,564 of record VHKM01000299.1, on the reverse strand, counting down.
TGACTTTTGAGCAATTGCTTAGATAGTTTCCGATATACAGCCTCATAATCAATGCTTTAATCAACATCATTTGTGAAGAAATATTTACTTTACACAAACTCCAAGATTTTTTTAATTGGCTGAAATATGTTTTTTGGATCACGGCTTGATACGTTGAAAGTGGGTTCCAAAACTACACCAAACTACACCCTTAATGGTGTATTTTACCGTCTAAAACTTTGTTTTTTATAGATGTTATTTATTAAAGCCCTTGCTAAAATATCTGATCTGTTCCACTTGTCCTTTTAGCACATGAACAGCAGGAGACACAAAGAGCGTCTGGCCGGGAAGCCTGTCAAGCCCAAGTTCACCCCTTATAATAAACTTCAGCCCAGTGCTGTATTAGCGGTAAGCTTTTTCACACACCAGCACGCACATTACATAAATAAGACTGCACACGGTGCCTAGTGACTGTCAACATATTAGCAAGCACTTTATATAAATAAAAAATAAAGGCCTGTATGCTATTATTAGATTGCATTAGCAGCTGTTGTCTTCATATGTTAAAAACCAACATGTTTATATTTGGCCTCCACTGATTATATGAGAATTACAATTCAAAACCATTATAAAATGGAATGGAATATAAATTCTTTTAGTTATTCATTTAGGGGAAGGCAGACACAATTACAGATGCAGAGATTAAGTCTCTCACCCTGCAGAAGAAGTGACTTCGGAGGCGGGTCTATAATGCTGTCTTTGGTTCAGCCCAATGGCCGCTGGCTGTTCTGCTTTATGACCACAACACTGGAGGCCGCCATTGCTCCGCCATTGCTGTAGTACCCCATATAGCCACTAGTCTCCCATCAGGAATCATTACACTTTAGACACATTAAAAACAACTTTAGAGCCCGGTGCCTAATTTTTAAAAACTTTCTACAGCTAGATATTCCTCCTGTGATAACGCTGGGTTAGTTACAATTAAAGGCATTTTAGAAATCTCGTACTTAACCAGGGTCGGACTGTTAGCATTGGAGCTGCGCGAGCTACACGTCACGCCAAGTCTACAGTGAAGGTCCCACCCTTATGCCCTTTTTAGAAAAATGCTTGGGAGGAGGAGTCTGTAAATCCGCCATGATTTCCCCCTCGAACGTGGTCATTATGGTAAACGGGGAGGAGTGAGGAGGCGTTGTCTATTCTTTTTAACAGTCTATGGTTAGCCCCTGTGCGCAGGACTTCGGGCATGGGGCTCCATTGTTTGTCACAAAGTGATTTGTCAACCACTATTTGCTGAAGTGAACATAATAACCTTTAACTACTGATTTTCCTTATGTCCAGACTAAACTTGCCCTCCAGAAGCAGCTGTCCAAGGCTCTTCCTGCAGGGTTCCTGACAAGCCCCTTAAACCCTGCGGCCGCCTTGTGCACGATGGCGACAGGACCCCTTGCCCTGCGCCTTCCTCCTGGCCCTGCTGCCATCATCCAGGGACCTCTGATTAGCCCAACTCTCTTCAGGCCGGCCCCAGGACCTCTGAGGGCTACACACACCCCCATCATCTTCTCCCCTTACTAGCACAGTGCCAGGCATGGACTTCCAAGACCTCAAATGGCCCTAAACTGAGCCAGTCATGGATAAGCACTTCTGGTTTTTAAAGCACAGGGCGACCCCTCAGTGTCATGGGGACACTATGCTCTGGCCTCTCTGCAACTTTGGCCAGTTCAGGTCATTGGCCAGGAGTGGATTGAGATTTCAGTGAAGATGAGCCCTCACCCTTTGTCGGACCATTGCTCAGCTGTCATTAAAATATAGTTGTGTGCATGTACTCTGGGGTCTGAACCTCTCTGGAAGCCATAACATCTTTTCCATTTTATTTATAAGACTGTAGACTTGGATGTTGTATTAAGTGTTATTGCCAAAAACATTTTTTTCTTTTAACCCTCTTAATCGAAGGCACATTGAAGAATATACCTCCATCAACTGAAAATCCACCTGGAGCCACTTTTGAGAGACTGAAGATTAACTTAAAGCACATTGAAGCCAAACATGTCCATATTGTCTGTTGTTAACTCGTTATGCATAACATGTATGTCTTTTCTGTGAAGTTAAGTGACAATCAGCAAGAATCCAAACAATGCCAAGAATATTATCAGTAGGTTATAGTAGAACAACTATAGGAGTCTGTGCTAAATAGATTTAAAGTGATTTATTTATAAAGAGAGGGAACATACGTTTTCATTAAAACCTCATTATCACTGATATTTTTATACATTTGTATTTAAGTGCGTTCTTTAATTTCCATCTCACATTTGTGATGAGTCATTTTAAGCAATATGTATTTTAAGTGTGACTGGTTAAATAAATTATAAGAAAATATTTCCCACTTGCAATAATGTAAATTATGAAGTGATAAAATGTCAATACTGTATTATGCGTATAAATAAATATAAATAGTTGTTTTTATACAAAAATGTGGTGCCTTTTTATTTCATATAACATTATTTATAAAAAACAAAACAAAAACTCCTCTTCCTCACCCTCCGCGGCGTCTCTTTTTTTCCTCCATGCTCGTGTCCTCTACCAGAGGCCTGGGAGCTTGAGGGTTCTGCGCAGTATCTTTGCAGTTCCTAGAACTGCACTTTTCTGGACCGAGATGTCTGATGTATTTCCTGGGATCTGCTGTACAGTAGCCACTCCTCCAGTTTGGGGGTCACAGCCCCGAGTGCCCCAATGACCAGGGGCACTACTGATGCCTTCACTCTCCTGGCCTTCTCTAGTTCTTCTCTGAGCCCCTGGTATTTCTCTAGTTTCTTGTGTTCCTATATATATATATATATATATATATATATATATATATATATATATTTGTATCCATCCAGCTTCTTCCACTGTCCGTTGCCGGGTTGTGGGGGCAGCCGTCCGAGCTGTCCAAGTCACATTGCACCAGCCCTTCCTGCAGGTGGTGGGTCCACAGAAGGACGGCCTCATGGTTCTAACCGGGCCTGTTGGTCTTTCATAAGGAGCTTCTGAACCGCTCTTTGTCTGACCCGTCACCTAGGACCTGTTTGCCATGGGAGACCCTACCAGGGGCACGAAGCCCCCGACAACAGGCTCCCAAGATCATTCGGGCGCTCAAACCCCTCTGGCGGTTCCAGGAGGGGTACTTTGTTGTAAATTTGATCTATTCTGGAGAAAGGGGTCAAATCGTCGCTCTTATGCCATCTAGTGGTGTTTTGAAAACTGGGTCAGGGACCATTGGGGACGTTCTGGTTGGTATCACGTTCACAGATGTTTTCCACCTAACAGCTACGCGGTCTAACAATTTCACGCATATATTTACATATATATAAAATACACGACAAACTTTATGGATGAAAGATAAGAGCACAAAGCATCAGCCGCAGGAGCGTCTACCGGAAGTGATGTCACTCGTATTCGTCCTTTCCAGAAAAAATGGCCGCTGTTGACATCGACGTACCGGTGGAAACAGATCCACAGATCCACAATATGGTCGATTTAGAACGGTAAAAATCATTATTTTTTGTGTTTTAATGTTTTTAACTCTTTTGTGTGAATGTGGTATGTTGTAATTTACACTAAATAAACAGATCTGTGCGATAAGCTGCGCGAACACATTCCGCTGCTGTTTCTGAATCCACTCAAACCGTCTGCGATATAAAACATCTTTAATGTTACGTATTCAAATACCTGTAGAATTAATGATGTTTAGCGTATTATCTTTTTATTGAACTATTTGTCATTGAATGAAACGTTTGGGTCGTACAAACTCCATGATCTAAACCGCACCATTTGTGCCACTGCCATCTCTACCAAAGATTTCGACATAAAATAAGTAGGTTGCGCATTTGTGGCGATGAAATATTATTGGAATGTTACTTTTATACCAGCCATCCTGTTACCTGGCAATTTTACTTCCAAGCGAAGCTGGCTAGAACCAGAAACATTTATATTTTTGCGTCAACTGGGCTAGAGCTATTTTTTTCTAGAAAGTTCCACTGAGCGGCGTCAGTCTCAAAGTATAATTTCTCCATATTTCAGCTATCATCTCCAAGATACAAAAGAGGATTGGCTTTATACAGTATATTGAAAGTTTACATATCTAATCTATTCTCCCCCCTCGTAGAATCGCCACCTTAACGTGGTGGAGGGGTTTGAGCACCCGAATGATCCTGGGAGCTCTGTTGTCGGGGGCTTCGTGCCCCTGGTAGGGTCTCCCATGGTAAACAGGTCCTAGGTGACCCTTATGAGACCAACAGGCACGGTTAGAACCATGAGGCCGTCCTTCTGTGGACCCACCACCGGCAGGAGGAGCCATAGGGGCTGGTGCAATGTGATTTGGTCAGCCCGAACAGCTGCCCCCACGACCCGGCAACGGACAAGTGGAAGAAAATGGATGGATCGATCTGTCCTCCAAAATGTGCACATTGTATTTCACTCAATACATTATGGTTTACAGGGTAGACTAAAAAGCATGAGATGAATAAGATGAAGATGTAAAAATGGCATTATTGATTCAACTTTTGTAAAAGCATCCATTGAAATATACAAGTAAAAGTCATAATCAGATCATTTTAATAAATTGTAATTGTGACAAGGAAGCCCAGAGCTTATAAAAGACTGCTGCAGGTGAGTTCTCTGCTATGTTTAGTAGCGGCGCTGCCAGCCGAACAGTTTGTACCACACTGACTCCACTGCCCCAGTTCCTGATAAAACATTGGAACATTAGAATAAAAACACATCCCTCATTTAAACACTTGATTTTAAGTTAAACCGGGCAATGCAATCTAGAGAGGATTTATAATTTCTCAGAATATAGCTCTTACTTAAACTCCTGTCTGTCTTTTTTTCTCAGGCAAGCAGAAGGCTTTAAAGAACAAGGAAATGCTTTTTACAGCAACAAGGATTACTCTGAAGCTTTCAACTTCTACACCAAGGCCATTGGTAATGTTCAGTTTGTAGATGTTTCAATGCTCTCAATGGCTTGGTAGTTACTGGTGAGTTTGATGAATTCTAATAGTTTTTGTCTCATCGTAGATGCTTGCCCCAAAAATGCCAGTTATTATGGGAACAGAGCGGCCACCCTGATGATGCTCTTCCGCTTTCGGGAGGCATTAGAAGACTCTCAGCAAGCTGTGCGCCTGGATGATTGTTTCATGAAGGTAAGTTGGTGAATTATGTTAAAACTGTGTTATGTAGAATCATGACTTTTTTTTTTATACGGGTCTCGGTACAAATGCAACTCTTGAGTGAGAGTCTGTTGCAAATACAACAGAATACAGAAAACACTCCTAAAAACATACCACCCACAGTGAGCAAGGCGTGCACATCCTGCACATTCAGTTTGTGTTGTTTATTCATTTAACAGAGTGGGGTACAAAAGTGTTCTTGTAGTGATTTTACAAAGTAGTGTAGTCGATTTTACAAAGGGGAATCCAAAACCACCTCCCTGCATGCAGCTTGTACTCAGAATGGAGCACATGAGTTGGGTTAGTTATAAATTTCAAGCCTGTGTCATTATAGACTATTCATAAATGTCCTGAAGTGAGATCAGAGTGTCTAAGATTTCCTACATTTTAACAGTTCAATGCTGCATGCTGTACAGTGTGTTTAGGTTACATTTACCTGAATAAAACAATTTCATTAAAAAGAGGCCCTGCTTTTTTCACAGGGTCACCTCCGTGAGGGCAAGTGCCATCTGTCTTTAGGAAATGCTATGGCAGCTTCTCGCTCCTTTCAAAAAGTCTTAGAGCTGGAGCCAAACAACAGAGATGCCCAACATGAGGTGATTTTTAAATTATTATAATATAACCATATATAACTTAATATTTGCTGGTGACAAACTAAAATAATTTGTTTTATCTAATTTCAGCACAAAAATGCATCAACACTGACGGATTTGGAGCGAATGGCTGAGTTAAGTTTTGAAAAGCGGGACTTTAGAAAGGTACTTGAATGCTTATGTTTGAGCAGGGTCTTGCCTTTACTTGACATGTGACTGTTGAGAATGTTCATCTACAATGTTATGCTGTAAATTGTTTTATTGCAGGTGGTTTACTGCATGGACCGGGCCTTGGCTTTGGCTTCAGCCTGTCACCGTTTCAAAATCCTCAAAGCAGAGTGTTTGGCTCTTTTGGGAAGATATCCTGAAGCCCAGTCTGTTGCCAGGTATGACTAACTACAGCATGTTGTGTTTATAAATTATTCTGATGTACAGGGTTGCAAGCTATTAGTGGGCAAACAATTCTGATGAACCACCCACAACCCGCAGACTGTCATTTCCAATGTATCTTACTAGTTTCTAGTGCCAGTGTGCTCCTCTGATGATGCAGGTCTTCTCAAAGATTCAAAGATTTTTTATTTTTTCAAACCATTTGTGAATGATTTGAAATGTATATTTCTCTCATCCTTGATTGTGGAATAGGGGGGTTGGGCGCGCAGGGAGGGCAGGGAAGGCAGGGAGGTCAGCTTCCTGATGGCCTGGTGTATAAAACTGTCAGTCGACTGGAGCTGGCCGTGGATTCTGCAGTCTCCTCCCTGAAGGTATTACCTTGAAGAGACTGTGTGATGGGTGCGTAGGGTCCCTGGTGATTTTGATGGCTTTGCGGGTGAGACGGATGGACGACATGTCCTTAAGATAAGATAAGATAATCCTTTATTGATCTCACAATGGAGAAATTCACTTGTTACATATAGCACTTAATAAGAGCACTCAGGGTGTGCAAAATAGACAGGAAATGTGCAAACAGTTAAGTAGTAAAAAAAGATGTATCTTATGTACAATGAGTAAAGCAAAAATGTTAAGGGCAGAAATGTAAACGATAAGGAAATAAAGAACAAAATAAAAATATATTAATGATTAATGGAGGAGAGAAGGGCTCAGCAGATCTTCTCCGCTGCTCTCACGATGCGTTGGAGGCTCTTTCAGCAGGACGCAGTGCTGGAGCCATCAGGATGCTCTCTATAGTCCCTCTGTAGAAGTTGCACATAACGGAGGCTGGGACTCTGGCTCCTCTCAACTTGCGGAGAAAGTAAAGACGCTGATTACTTTTCTTGACCAGTGATGTAGTATGCATGGTCCAGGAAAGGTTCTCTGTGATGTGCACACCCAGGAACTTGGTGCTGGTCACCCTCTCCACTGCAGCACCGTTGATTTTCTCCTTGCTGACTGATAAAGCAGCTCCAAATGCCTTGGATATGAGGTTTTGTCATACGAACGAGTGACTTTATAATTATGGAGAAAGTTAATATAGTTTTACGTGGAAAACCAAAAAGTCAAAAACAGCGTGGGAAAATCCTTTCAATTCCACTCTGCTGATGAGTAATATTTGGTAGAACAAATCTCTCAAATCTCTTTTTCAGCGATATACTGCGAATGGACGCCACAAATGCTGATGCGTTATATGTGCGGGGTCTGTGTCTCTACTATGAGGACTGCATCGACAAAGCAGTCCAGTTCTTCATCCAGGCTTTAAGGATGGCACCAGACCATGAGAAGGCTCGCTTGGCCTGCAGGGTAAGAAAACACCTGTAAAAAAATACATTAAACAACAATATACATATTTGTTTGCTGTAATGTATAATTCTTATATTTTTAATAAAAGAATGCCAAAGCCCTGAAAGCGAAGAAAGAAGAGGGTAACCAGGCGTTCAAGAGCTACAATTATGACGCCGCCTACCAGCTGTACACAGAAGCACTTGCAATTGACCCCAACAACATTAAGACCAATGCAAAACTTTACTGCAACAGAGCCACAGCAGGAGCCAAAGTAAGTTGTCAATTGCCATAAAACAAATGCGTAAACCTCTACTTGTATGCAAATAATCATCACTAATGACTATCTACAGCTTAAGAAACTAAATCAAGCCATTGAAGACTGCACCAGTGCCATCAAACTTGATGACACTTACATTAAGGCATATTTAAGAAGAGCGCAGTGGTAGGGCTTTTAATTCAATGAGCTAATGATTTGATTCTTTTATTAAAACTTGCAGATTTGAGTGGTTATTTGTCATCCACAGTTACATGGACACTGAGCAGTATGAAGAGGCAGTGCGAGACTATGAAAAGGTTTACCAGACAGAGAAAACATCAGGTGAGCTCCTCAGAAAGTGTTTTACTTTTTGTCTTCTTACAATAATATATGAATACATTTGTTGAAATACCTTTTTAGAACACAAACATCTACTGAAAAGCGCACAGTTGGAGCTAAAGAAGAGCAAAAGGAAAGACTACTACAAGGTCCTGGGAGTTGGTAAGAACGCCACGGACGACGAAATCAAGAAAGCCTATCGCAAAAGGGCCCTCATGCACCATCCAGGTACTGCTGCTTCTGCAGGTCTCTTGGCACATGCACAAAGGTTGCACTTGCGTTAGCTGTTTTTTTTGTTTTGTTAATAGATCGTCACAGCTCAGCGACCGCAGAAATTCAGAAGGAGGAAGAGAAAAAATTTAAAGAAGTTGGTGAGGCGTTTACTGTCCTCTCTGATCCCAAGAAAAAGACCCGCTATGACAACGGGCATGACCTGGACAATGACGGCGGCTTTGACGGCAGAGGTAACTTTAATGTTTGGGTTTATAACTAGCTTTCTGTTACGGTCTATTGATTGCAGGGCTAGAATAAATGAATTGGTGAATCTTAATTATCCATTGCGAGAGGAGGATATCAGTAGCATCAGAGTTGGGCGGGTGGGGTCTTACTGTGTGAGATTTCTTCTATCGTATTTATTATGATGATTAATTTTAGTTATTGAATTACTAAAAGGAATAACAAATTCAAAAAGACAACTTACTGTATGTTCTCCAGTTCTACCTCAGGCCAATAGTTGGAAGGGCATGCATTAGCTTAGCATACATAACCCATAAGGGGAATAATGACGAGAAATTTTTTTATTGAAGGTACAATCTTCCAAAAGCAAAGAACTTAGTAATGTACTGTAGTATGCATAGAGAAATCTATCATCTACTAGGTGCCGTAGCAGAAGAAACTGTATTAAGCTCCATTGCATTGCATGTAATGAATGAAATGATATTATTGAAAGTGGTCAGGGTACTCCTTGCATTAACTCCCTTTGTTTTCTGCAGATTTCGACGCAAACAATATTTTCAGAGCATTCTTTGGTGGTCAGGGGGGCGGCTTCACCTTTGACTCTAGCCCAGGTACATTCTATTTCTAAACATTGACAAAATTCTATGGTTTCATTAAAAACAAATCTCACTTTAAATTTTATTTTCATGTATTTTTTCCAGATAATGGAAATTTCTTTTTCCAATTTGGCTAGAACAGAGGTAAAAAAAAAACTTTAAAAAACGGTGTAAAAGACTGTGTTGGACAACACAATGCTGTTTCTCACCCATTTTAAATTGTTTTTGAACTAATTTAGGCGAAATTGGCATTATTGGAGTGGGCTCTTGAGAGGTTGTTTTAATTGTAATTAAGGATTATATGTGTAGGGTGTGAGAACTGTGTTGCCAAATTCAGACAAAACTGCCTCCACTTTTATTTCCTTTAATCAATGGAATAAGCATTGCAATTAAAATAAGCGTCATAATTGATGGTAATAAGTTTAAAGTAATTGCAATGTGTTGTTAATGTTAATCGTCACATCTGACCTCAGGACCAGGTCCAGGTTTTAAAGGCAGTCTTTGCCAGAAGTACACTTGATCTACAGGGTTATTGTCTTATTCCTGTTTGAATGTACAGTGTGTTTGTGTATTCTTCCTCAGTCTTCCGCCGATCTATTTATATTTATTGTACAATAGATTTCAAACATCATGCATCTAATTTACATAACCCCTTGTCCATTTATACAAATTTTCATTTTGTTTTAACTTTAAATGGGCCAAAAGTAGGATTCATTTGTACCTTGATCTAATTTTTCTGACTCAAACTGGTGCCTTAAAACTATAAGATAAATGCAACTCACCAATTTTTCACTGAAAAGAAAAACCTGACTTCAAACTTACCTTGTGTTTCACGCAAAGCGTCGTCTGCTGTTTAATTAGCAGAGTAACTCCAGGCATGAAAGACGTGACACTGATCATCCTCCAGTACTTGTTGTGCATGTTTTTGCTCCCTGTAGTTCCACATAATTTTGGGGCCACCATGCTGTACACAATTGTCTTTTGTCACTTTTGCCATTATAATGTGACAATGTAAGAACTGCTTTTCTTAATACAAAATAAATACTTGTCTTTTTAGACTAAAATACAGTCTTGTCAGAGTCGGTTCATGTTTTTGGTAAAGGTTTCAGTTTTTCTGATTGCACAAGACACACAAATGACCACTATGTTATTTAATGTTGAATGTGTTTGAATTCTGACAGCTTCAAGTTTATTTTTATATAGGACAGAAAAACAATCCTTGATTTACACTGAATTATAGCCGACATACAACATTGAAATTTTGCTTAGTTACAAAATACTGAATACTTTCTATTTTATTTTGTAATATGTCATTCCTTTGTCCAATCAGAGTGTTGTATTCTTAATACTTTCACGTTTTGCATAATATTAATACATAAAAACGTTTTATGATTAAGAAGATGTTTAGGCTACACTTACTTATTACACGCCTATCACAAACTTATTTACCACCAATTTGGAATGCAGAAAAGCACTTTGCAAATGCCCACAGCCCAAAATGATAGAACTAAATTGTGATCCTATTAATGGTATGATCGTGAAACTGAAATGTAATGATTGGGTACGGTGATTCCTTTGATTTTCATAAAGTAACTTCTTCTAAATACGGTCCTCAAATGAAAGAGTAAATACCCCCAAAATTAGTATTCTAAATACATGTTTTCAGTTACTACCCAATACTACATGCACTAACCTGAATTGCATTTTTTTTTTAATATTTTTTTATTTTTTATGTTAAGAATCGATGAGGGTTTTGGGTGAGGAATGAATATGAATAAATGAATAAATTACGGCTCATCAGTTAGGTGACAGATGACCAGATGACTCGGTAGGCGTGAGTGATCGTCACGTGACCTGCCTGGGCCAATGGGAGTCTCGTGCTGCCGTGTAATCGCTCGGCAGATTATGGTGCGACAGGAGCACAGACAGGTTCACACTCCGGTACAATAAGTGTCTCTGGGTCCTCAAGCGGGGACACAGCTGCGGTACGCCATCACGGTACTTCTTGAACAAACAAGGTAATGTTTTCCAATGTTTATCGGTAGCGTTTACATCAGTCAGTTACTCTGGTTAGCGCTTAGCTAGCTCTCTCCAGCAGCAGCAGCAGCAGCAGCAGCAGCAGCAGCAGGCGCACAGTGTTAGCCCGTATCAGGAGTTTGAGTTAGCCGCTGCTGATGCTGAAGCTTCACTATTAAACTGTCAAAAGACCCTCTGAAGACAAGGAATCACACGTGTATAACTACCTCATCACCCTGTACCCTTTTCCCAGTCAGTGCTCGCATATGTGTTTTGTTTCCATGACATAAATTGTGCTTAAGTATTTTTTTTTTTTTTTTGGGGGGGGTCTTCTGTCGTTGCATCATCTGTAGGACCATTGTGTTCGTCGTGATTATCAACCCACACATCGCAACATCCTCTAATTTCACCACCAGTAGCAGATACTTTTACATTTTGAACTTCTTGTCTGGCTAGCTTGTCCTGTCTGCAGTGAGAGAGGTGGGTGTGGTGGATGGTTAAGTGACGTAGCATGACAATAGATTCATTGAAGTGACATTGCTTGGCTGCTTCACTTCATAATTACAAGGTTTAAACCACTTAAGATACAGTTTTGTGTGTCTGTGTAAAGGTGAGCTGTAATGAGTTTATAAGGCTTTTGTTTCCATTTGATTACATTCAATCATTGCTATAATTTGATTTATTAAATCCTGCTTCTCCACAATTCATCATAGGATTCACATACTCGCCAAAGCAATATGGATTGTATTTTACTTTGCTTTGGGGTTATGTGATTTAGAAGAAGTGGCCTGTTGGGTCACTTCTTCCAAATGTATATGGCCTGTAGCCTACAGTGGAACAGCTTTAGAGCTAGATGTTTTTCAAACAATGGACTGGAGAGTAAGATGATGTCGGACTAATTACTGGGACATTGCCCCTAAAAGCATGGCAGTTCTACAATGGAAACTTAATCCAGACTCTTATACTTGTGTTAGAAGTCACTCACTTCTTCAGAGTCCGCACACACCTCTAAACTGCAATGTAAGCAACACATTTCTATATCATTTCACTTCTGTTCCTGTAACAATGGGCTTATCTTATTACTTTAATGAGAGGACAATTAAACTCGAGATATCACGCTTGTTTCTTATCAGTGTTTGGGTATATTTAAAGAAACAACCAAGAGATTTGTTAGATACAGGTCTGACTACATGCCCCATTTCCTAAAACATGTATAGCCAGTTGTCTGTTGTCTTTGTGTAGCTGGTTGTTTATTTAACATCAAAGTCAATGTTTTTCCTGCCTTAGCTTTACTTTATTAAACTGTAAACTTGCAAGAGTATACCGCGCCCATAGTTTTACTGCACCTGTGATCCATGTCTTTGTTGATAAAAGGTTGGACACCGTGCCTATTTGCACATACTAATGACATCATGTTTTGAAAAAGTTGCTGCCAATGTGCTACGCTGTAACCGACTATTTTGACTTTCCTCCCAGCTTGTGTTACAAACGTCACACTGTTAAACTGAACGTGGCTGTTGAGGTGGACATGGCCCTATTGTGCGATGCCTTCATTGTTCAGAAGACTGTGCCCACATTTAGATTATGATTAAGATTCACTGCCCTCAGGTCGGCTTCCTGTGCTTGTGCTTGAGTCAACATAATGGCAGGCAATTAATTCATTAATGTGGCCCTCATTCAACATACAATACAGTAGTCATGACTGTCCTTTGGAAACTTGATGTGGAACTTCATGTTAAAATTTCTCATGGCCAAAGCTGGTTTCTTTTTCCTTTTTTATCCTTTGAGGAAGGAATCTGCACTTTTGAAAGTGAAATTGCAATTATGTAGGTATTGCATAATAATAACAAATATCCTGTCCCGTTAGTTCTTCTTCTTATGCTTATAACCTGCTAATCCTGTAATTTACACCTTTTACAAACATGATCTGAAATGCATGTAATCATTGTATAATAAGTCGGTTTATAATTCAGTCTCCAGTGAACTAATCAAAATACAAGGTTTTTCTTTCCCTCCTGGTTTCTTTACAGCTCTTGGTAAAACAGTCAAATCTTTTAATTATTAAAATGTATCAATAATTGAAAAAAGTATTTGTTTTATTATCCAATAGTGTCTTATTATTCACGGCATATTTAAAAGATGTGCATACTCTTTGTACCATTCTCACGCCTGAATAACTTTCTGATGTTCCTCAGGACCTGACGATCCAGCGGTGCCATGTCGGCCAAAGCCATCTCGGAGCAGACGGGGAAAGAGTTTCTGTACAAATACATCTGTACCTCTGCTGCTGTTCAGAACCGCTTCAGATATGCCTCCGTCGGCACCGACACCGACTGGGACTGCCTCGCACAAGAGCACCCCTGGCTGCTTACTGAGGTACTGCCAAAAGTCTAATCTGTAATGATATTTGCAAGTATAGAAATAGTATTTTTTTTTAATTGCAGTTTATATTTTTTAAATCAAGATTGAAAAATCCTGATTCTTACAAGACTTGACGGCTGTGCTTTTGACATCGCTGCACATGCCGTTGAGCCGATGATCCTGTAATACAATGAATGATGTAGTGAAATGTCAGTTTTCTTTTGCTCTAGAAACTGGTGGTGAAGCCTGACCAGCTTATAAAAAGACGTGGGAAGCTCGGGCTCGTGGGCATCAACCTTGACCTGCAGGGGGTCAAAGACTGGCTCAAAGATAGAATCATGAAGGAGACCACAGTAAGTAGTGACCACAGTGTATCTGCCCTATAGCTGCACTGCTATGCATACTCTAAGGATTCAATAAATGGTGTTGTTTCTTTCTCATTCGCCGCCTTTACTTTATTATGCGCATTTGCACTTTGTAAACCTATATTCTGTGCAAGTGCTGTTCCTTCTGCTTTGTTGACTTTAGTTTGAATAGTATTTATCCAAACAAGCCAGAATATGTGGACCTGTTGTTGAAAGCTTGTGCCCAAAGCCACACACTTCTGTTTAGCTCTGCCTGCGCAGAGATTATGCAATGCAGCTGGAGGAGGGGGGGTTCTATTCTGGGCCAACATACACACATGCTACTCTTTATGCACAAAGTAAAACACACTTTGCTTAATTGCTTTAAGTGCAAAGAGAAAGCAGGACATATCATCCTGTATAATGTCGGGCCTCATAGAAATGTATTCTGTTTAGATCATGAGCTACTTACAAGTGTGGACAAATGTGTCCTCAAGATATGCTTTTGTTGACCTAGTTTCTTAAATGCCAACATTATTTATGACCTAGTTTCTCTAGTTACCCTAAGGAATTTATTATTACAATGTAAGTAACAAGTTTTTATTTCTGTCTTTTCATTGTAAACATGGTTTGTGAGTATATTTTTATTTGTTTTCTGAGGAGAAAAGTGAGTCAGTGTGTCCTAACTTTGTTTTGAATTCTCTGTTCTCGAAGGTGGGGAAGGCCACGGGTGTGCTGAAAAACTTCCTCATTGAGCCATTCGTTCCACACAATCAGGTAAACTTCACCAACTTTGTTCAGTGCAGAGACCTAAACGTCCCGGGACACTTGACAAGCCCCAGTGCTGTGCTAAATGTCTCTGAATGCTCCCGTGTGCTCAGGAGGAGGAGTTTTATGTGTGTGTTTATGCCACGCGGGAGGGCGACCATGTGCTGTTCCATCACGAGGGCGGGGTGGAGGTCGGGGACGTGGATGCCAAGGCCCTCAAGCTCATGGTGCCCGTGAACGAGAAAATAAACGAGGAGCAAGTCACGGAGCAGCTACTTACGCATGTGCCAGATGATAAGAAGGGGTATGAGGTGTTCTGTGTCACAATGTTTCCACTCTCGTGTTGTTTTTGTAACATGTGTGTTTATTTTGTCTTTGAAGGGTTTTGGCAAGTTTCATCGTGGGCCTTTTCAATTTGTATGAAGATCTCTACTTCACCTACTTGGAAATTAACCCCTTAGGTGCGTTTTTACTTTGAAATACTATTTAAGAAGACGCAACAAAGATCTGTTCTTCTTCTCATCCCAATTAAGATCAGTCTCTTTTCAGTGAGATAAGATTATTTTCTTCCAATGTGTTTTATCTTAATTTTCAGAATTGTAAGCTTTAATTTTATTCTATAAGACCTTTTTATGTTGTTATTTTTAATAAACTATTACAGTAAATTGGTAAAAAAGAAAGTGGGTTTTTGTGTGTGTAAGTGTATGAACCCTAGGCCAGTAACATGCTTCTGTTTCTAGTGGTCTCTCAGGATGGCGTGTACGTCCTGGACATGGCAGCTAAGATCGACTATACAGCTGACTATATCTGTAAAGCCAAGTGGGGAGACGTTGATTTCCCGCCTCCGTTTGGCCGAGAAGCCTATCCAGAGGTGGGTTAAGTTATGTTGCAGCCACTTCATTACTGGATCATTGGCTCTAAATGCTGTTGTCTGTAGGAAGCTTACATCGCTGATCTGGATGCAAAGAGCGGGGCGAGTCTCAAGCTGACCCTACTCAATCCTCGGGCAGGATTTGGACCATGGTGGCTGGAGGAGGGGCCTCGGTTGTCTACAGGTAATTCTTTTTTTTTTTTTTTTACAAGTACAGAAACCAAAGAACACAAATAATTACTTCTTAGGGATCAATAAAGTGATTCTGATTGTGAAACCGTCAAAGGTTCTCTCAAAGTAATTAAACCCACATAATCCAAAGGGGTTACCAAATTTCACCAAATGTGTCCGAATTTTTTCTCTGACCTACTTTTGGTATCACTTTTTACTTTTAGTCAAGTTGCTTATTTGGTACCATTGTTGGAGTGTTTTCCTTCCGTGGCAGCAGATGACCGTTGTTTCTTCTCCCCAGTGACACCATTTGCGACTGCGGTGGCGTGGATGAACTGGCGAATTACGGCGAATACTCCGGCGCTCCCAGTGAACAACAAACGTACGATTACGCAAAGACCATCCTGTCCCTCATGACCCGAGAAAACATAATGATGGTGAGAAAACCAGAGGAACAGAAACCTCGCTCGACCAGTTCAAAAGTTCAAGTCTGTACTGAACAAAGACCATTTAGAGCATATTGGAAAATCTGTTTCCTTTGCTGTTGCGTTTGTCTTAAGTTAGTTCAATACTGAATCCGATCCGAGTCTGTCCCTCCTGGTCCAGATTCAACAGCTGATCTCCCATTTCACTTGTAAATGTTTCATGCTGCTTGTTCTTTGTCTCTTACAGGGAAAGTGCTTATCATTGGAGGAAGTATTGCTAACTTCACAAATGTAGCAGCCACATTCAAGGTGAGTTGTGTTCAAAGTAGGTACTCTGTGTTTTTGTGTAATAAACTTGTAATCTCTAAATAATTACAAGGACATCGTGTGCCGTATGCCACAAATGTTTTTATGGTCTCAAATTTCAAAAATGATCTTAAAATACCTGTTGTAAATGCCAGTGCAGCTCTTGTGTTCCTTAAACTGTAAATGCAATACTTGTCTTCAGGGCATTGTCAGAGCCATCAAAGATTACCAAGAGCCTCTGAAGGAGCATGAAGTCACTATTTTCGTAAGGCGTGGTGGACCTAATTACCAGGAGGGCCTCCGGGTCATGGGAGAAGTGGGTGAGTGAGATACGAATCACGTTGCTTCTTCTGTTATTTCATTAAAGATGGAGAATGTTTTTGGAATGTCATTTTCGTCTTCGCAGGAAAGACTACTGGAATTCCCATCCATGTGTTCGGCACAGAGACGCACATGACGGCCATTGTTGGGATGGCTTTGGGTCATCGTCCAATTCCTCATGAGCCCCCAGTGGACCCACATACCGCCAACTTCCTGCTCAATTCCAGCACCAGTTCAAAGGTAATATAACCAATACTTAATCACACTTTTTCTATGCATTTCCCAAAAGAATTTCATAAAAGTTTCTAGATACTGGATGTTACATACCATTTCTTTATACATTTGTTATCTATTATACTATTTACGTATTGGGCATATCCTTCTGGTGGAGTATGGGAAGTATTAAAGTGCTATGAAGAAAGAAAATCCATTATCATAGCAGGATGTACGGTTTCATGCATGATAGTTGTCCTTGTGTGAGTGTATAAAGACTGTTGTGGTCTGTTTTTGGTGTTGCATCAGCCTGAAGTTGTAGGCGTCGGTCAAAAGTGGTGAAAGACGGACGAGTGGTTCAGCGGTGACGAGGTCATGTCCCCCTCCTGTTGAAAACAGAAGAACTGCTGTTTCTGTGGCTCAATGTGTTCATACTGGTTCTGAGTCTCTGAGAGCCTTGTTTATCAGACCCGTGGTCATAAACCTAGTATATCAGGGCTCGAAATTAACTTTTTTTCTTGGTAGCGCTTGTGCTCCTAATTCTGAAATTTAGGAGCACAGTCAAAAACTTAGGAGCACAACCAAAAAAACAGGGAAGCTTTTAACAGGGATGAAGGGAATTTAAACATATCACACGCCACTTCCAGCCTTCGGTTGCATTTTAGATTCATTAGGCTAAATTTTAACACCAGATTTTGTGCCTCCCAATCGCCCCCAACCCCCGACTTGCTCCGCCCCTGCTTCACTGCACTCATCGTCTCCTCTCTCTGCGTCTTCACTCTCCTCACTCTGTGCTGTGGGGACAGCTTCATAGATCACGCAACACACGGCAAACCCTTTTGCCAGAATCTTTGAAGACGTGTTAAACATTGCGTTTGTGACTTTACGTTTTGTATTTTGCGAGAGCGACGATTGTCTTCCAGCGCTGCACGAGGTGACGGGTGGGTTGGATTGAAGTTTGCGCTGCTTCTCCGCCCGACATCGATTCACGCGTTATTTGAGAGATAGTTCCCAGTCCCAATGAGTTTATGAATGATATATATATTCCTCGTTTTCTCATAAAGAGACTACAGTTGCGTAAATACATTGGCTCATTCAATGAAAGCTGGCAGAGGAATGAGAGCGGAGCACAGGCACACCCAGAGAACACGGGCTGGGCTGGTGCAGGTTGTCCCAGGCAGCGGGTGTGACCGGGAGGAATGACAGCGGCCCTGAGCCAAAAGAGAGACAGATCGTAGTGTACTATATGCTCTTGAACCATTTTAGAACAGAAAGTTTGCTGTTGCTAACAGGCAGCGTTTGTGAAAACAATGACACAAGCTTTTTTAAGGTAGCACGAGAAGGTTTTCTTTTAAGGTGGACCGGATCATTTGTTTGCAGTCGCAAACATGCAAGTGATTCTATTTTGAGATCGCAAAGGCATAATTTTGGGAGCATATGCGACCAAAATGGTCGCAATTTCGAGCCCTGTATATAGTGTAAACTTAATCAAAGCTCTTTTTAATCACTGATTTATGTATTTGTTAATATCTAGACTCCAGCGGCTACAAGGACAGCCTCTTTCTCAGAAACCAAAGCAACTAATGAGGCTGCTCCAACCAAGAAGTCCAAAGGTCTTCCAGCAGGTAATTTAAACCTAGGGCCACAGCACAGAGCTGTCACGTATCGGCAAATGTACTCACACACTTTTGCTTTTCATTTTTTCTTATCCTTGCTTCTGTTGTCTTTCCCTTCCAAATGCTGTTACTGCTTTACTGCACCCATTTTCCATTGTCCCTCCTCGTACTGCTCCGCTACAAACTGCCCGTTCACCCTTGTGTTTCACATATTTCTTGCTTAAGATTCGCTTCATTCTATTTTGTGGCCTCTGAAGAATGTAGTCACAGGCGATTGGAAAGGTAAGGGCGTGCCATCTCACAGTGTTGACCACAGCAGCTTGCCCGGTTTTCATAGAGCATCTTCTTATGCCCAGAATCCTGTGTGACTTTACACATCTGCATCACATCTGCATCATTTGAAACTACTTCTTTGACTGCAGTATTTCTAAAATACGTCCTGAAACAAATGTGCCAAGTCTGAGCCATGAAGATGCAGGGATGTAGAAAAAGTTGCGTGTTGTGTAGATACATGTTTTACTACTAAGTTCAGTGAAGCTTCCAATAACCTGTAGTTTGTATTTCACAGCAGTGCACTAAGGGCATGCTTTAGCTACACTTTGCATGCTACATGACCTGCTGTGTGCTCTGCTTTCTGTTTTTAAGATGGCCCTCATGGACACATGTTAAGTTTGCTTAATACATAGTTCTGTAACTTGTTATAAGTTAATTCTGCACTCACTGTTCTCTCTTTGTTTTTGCTCGTTGTGGTTATGTTTCTGTCCCGTGGGGGTCACAGAAGGTCAGGCCTCTGCAGGCAGCTCTGGAGGTATGGATGAGTGTGATTCCCCCAGTGTCCACTTCATCTACCCAGACTGTTATGGCAGTTTCCCCTCAGTCTTTTCTGCTTTTTTAGTTTGCTTCAGACGTGTGTTACTCTGCCCTTTGCTATTCAACTGGTCTAACAAGCAGTACCACTTTTAACATTTGCCATCCCATGTTCCTTTATGTATAACCAATTCTTAAAATAAAATAAACAATTAAACCTTGGGGTTTGCAGAGTGTGCGACTCCAGGTTATGGGTCTGTTCTGTCATGTAATTACAATATGAGGCTACAATATCATTTTTTTGTCAGACTCTGCTACTTGACTCTGATTTGTCACAGTATGGGAGTAGTAAACATGTAAGATTTTGGAAATGATCTTAACCCAATGGATTTGAACCCATTCTTGTGTGGCCTCTATCTAATCCATCTCCTTTGTCATCTTTTCAGCAAAAGCCACCACTCTTTTCAGCAAACACACCAAGACCATTGTGTGGGGCATGCAGACTCGAGCGGTGCAAGGCATGCTGGACTTTGACTACGTGTGCTCTCGGGATGAGCCCTCTGTAGCCGCCATGGTCTACCCGTTCACGTAGGCGCACGAGCAAACAAAAATGTATCTGCCCAAGCGGCGCGCCTTTCTCACCTGCCCTCTCTGTGCGTTGGCAGCGGGGATCACAAGCAGAAGTTTTACTGGGGCCACAAAGAGATCCTGATCCCAGTCTATAAAACATGGCTGACGCGATGAAGAAACATCCTGCAGTGGACGTGCTCATCAGCTTTGCTTCACTGCGCTCCGCTTTTGACAGCACTATGGAGGTTATGCAGTTCCCACAGGTACAGCATTATTTAATTACATATTTCATTGTGACTAGAGAAGTAGGACGGAACGATAAGAGGAAAAAAATTGGTGAATTGTTCAAAAAGATGGTATTTTTCTAATGGCATGTAATGATCTGTTGCTTTATTTTGTTAAGTCATTGGGTCGACTGGATCTTCACTGTTCTGCATCTTTCTGTAGATTCACACTATTGCCATAATTGCTGAAGGCATCCCTGAAGCTCTGACCAGAAAAATGATCAAGATGGCCGACGAGAAGGGCGTCACTATCATTGGCCCCGCTACGGTAAGCGGAGCAGTGGCAATAGTCCTTCAGCCCCACATGAACATCTCCTGCTGTAATAGATCCTTGAGTCTTATGCAGAGTAGGTAACTCTGTACCTGTTTAATTCTTGCCTCAGGTCGGTGGCATCAAGCCCGGCTGTTTTAAGATCGGTAACACAGGTGGCATGTTGGACAACATCCTGGCCTCCAAACTGTACCGGCCCGGCAGCGTGGCATATGTGTCCCGCTCCGGAGGCATGTCCAACGAGCTCAATAACATCGTCTCCCGCACCACTGATGGGGTGTACGAGGGGGTGGCGATCGGGGGAGACCGGTGAGGGGCAGGAGATTAAAAAAAAAAACAAAAAAACATGTCCCGTTATTTTTTTGAAATTTTTATTAAAATGTAAGTATCTGTTGTCATATTTTAGGTATCCAGGTTCAACTTTCATGGACCATGTGCTTCGCTACCAGGACACTCCAGGGGTAAAGATGATCGTGGTGCTTGGAGAGGTACGTGTGACTATTTCTTCAAAGCAGTGTGTACATTGTAAATTCAAAATGGAAATCCACTTCAAACATTGTATTTCTTTAAGTACTGTTTAAATATGGAAAAAAAAATAGAATAAGGTGCCAGTTTCTGCCATACCTACCTGCAGATTGGTGGAACCGAGGAGTATAAAATCTGCCAGGGCATCAAAGAGGGCAGGATAACCAAGCCTGTCGTGTGCTGGTGCATAGGAACGTGTGCCACCATGTTTTCCTCTGAGGTGAGTTTTTACCATGAACATTAATGCTCCAGCAGACCGTTTTTGAGCCTCACCTTTAATGTTGATGTGCTCAGGTCCAGTTTGGCCATGCTGGGCCTGTGCCAATCAGGCTTCAGAGACGGCTATGGCCAAAAACCAGGCTTTAAGGGACGCAGGAGCCTATGTACCAAAGAGCTTTGATGAACTGGGAGATGTGATCAAGTATGACATTACTGCTTAGTTAAGTTTCAGTAATCTTCCGGTTTTCAAATATTAACTTCTGTTGCACAGGACAGTTTACAATGACCTCGTGGACAATGGCACAATAGTTCCAGCTGAGGAGGTGCCGCCGCCTACTGTACCTATGGATTACTCTTGGGCCCGGGTAATTCATCTCTTATAACTTTGACTTTTTTGTGTTAAACCATTTTCTGTGTATAAATACAAATCATCTGCATTCTGATTTTAGGAGCTGGGTCTGATTCGAAAGCCGGCCTCTTTTATGACGAGTATTTGTGATGAACGAGGGCAAGAGCTGATCTACGCTGGAATGCCCATCACTGAGGTGTTCAAAGAGGAGATGGGCATCGGAGGAGTCCTTGGCTTGCTCTGGTTTCAACGCAGGCAAGTACAAGTTCTGCCTCTTCCAAAATGAAATTGTTCACCAAATCCTATTTATAGTATTATATTAGAATGTCAAAGGCTAAACTGTTCATGATTTTACTTCCTTATTTGCGTTGCATACTGCTGTATCAACAACTACTGCCTGTATGTAGAAAGTCATGCCGAAATGAGTTCTTTTTCTTTCTGTGCTACATTAGATTGCCTCGTTACGCGTGTCAGTTCATTGAGATGTGCCTGATGGTGACGGCTGACCACGGCCCTGCAGTGTCCGGAGCACACAACACTATTGTCTGCGCTCGAGCCGGGAAGGACCTCATCTCCAGCCTGACCTCTGGCCTACTAACCATTGTGGGTATTTGCTCATTCAAATGGACACCAACCTCAAATATCTGATGACAAATACGTTGACATTGGCTATTCATTTTGATACTTAAGGGGGATCGCTTTGGTGGGGCTTTGGACGCAGCAGCAAAGCAGTTCAGTAAAGCGTTCGACAGCGGGATGTTGCCCATGGAGTTTGTCAATAAGATGAAGAAAGATGGCAAACTGATCATGGGCATAGGTCACAGGGTTAAGTCGGTAAGTACTTTAACTTAAACTTGCTTAAGAAGGGTTTGTTTTTTCACTTAGGATCCTGTTTTTAATTTGTCTCTGTAATTTCAGATTAATAACCCAGACATGCGAGTGCAGATCTTGAAGGATTATGTGAAGCAGAATTTCCCCTCCTCTCAGTTACTTGATTATGCCCTAGATGTAGAGAAAATTACCACCTCCAAGGTTTGTTTTGTTTTAAAGAGATTGAGGAGCTAAAGGAGGAACACCCTAAAACCCTATTCAAATTCTTTCATTTCAGAAACCAAACCTCATTCTCAATGTTGATGGCTTCATTGGTGTTGCATTTGTGGATCTTCTCAGGACATGTGGTGGCTTCACACGGTAAGAAAGTGCTACAAGATTTAAATTTAGTTTGGATATTGTGCCCTTTCTTCTCAGATCTAAATGCATATTTTTTTCAGGGATGAGGCAGATGAGTTTGTGGAGATTGGTGCATTAAATGGAGTCTTTGTACTGGGTCGAAGCATGGGTTTCATTGGTAAGTCTCTTTGATCACGCGTAAAAGACAAATCTTCTATAACAAATAATTACTGCACGTACTCTCTTTCCATTAGGCCATTATCTTGACCAGAAGAGGCTGAAGCAGGGTCTGTACCGTCACCCGTGGGACGACATCTCCTACGTGCTTCCTGAACACATGTCGATGTAACCTCATGTCATCTGGGATTGGGATATAGATTATTTTGTTTTTAATGAAGAAAAGGGGGAAGTATATTTTTAGTCCGACTGTGGAGTTAATACATTTAGAAGAAGAATGCAGCTACAGCTTCTAGTGCAGTTCTTTCACCTGCATTTCTTTGTCGGAGTTGGTATCTGAGCGAGAATCGGGTTTTGTAGGTTCTAGAGCCCAGTGAGCTCATCTGCACTAATGCTGCTGTTTAAAATGGTTACAGCCAAAACTGTTAACAATTTGTTTTCAAAAAATTCTTTTTGCTTGTTTTATCAGCAGTTGTTTTATCAGCAAGTTCTCAAAACAGTATTGCACCTTAGTCATATCCTAATTAGTCAATAGTTTCCTCTCCCACAAAAGTAAACCAAAGTTTTATGTTGTTTTTATTTTAAAAGGCCCAGTATTAACGCAGCTGAAGGTGTCGTTTATTTCTTTCTCTCTTTTATTTTTATTTTTTTATTATTTTTAATAAACATTGGGACTCATAAATGGGCACCCACTTGTTAAATGATACTGTGTGACTTTACCAATGCCTTCATGTACATCGGGTCCTTATTCTGAGGACCCAATGTACATTGGTACATGGTAGAAGAGGTTTCTCCTCTTCTACCATGTCGTGATCAGAGTGTTTATGTTCCTAAAAACAATTGAGTATCCACTCTACAAATGCTTCATGAATGTGCCCGATGAGTCTTTAGCATCACAGGGAGGGACCATGAAAGCTTAAGAACTGACTTCCGAGGCACAAACTGGGAATATTGTTATAACTTTGTTTGCCTTCACATCAGAATGCTTTGTTCGTTAAGTCAGTGTTTTGCTATTTATTTTTAACTGTAAACTAAATTCTTTTGTAATATGTTGTCGTAATATAGAGGAATAATAAGAACTTATTGTCTTAAATAATTTGTAATTATATTGTTTTCTTCTTTACAAAAGTAACTCCAGCATGCAACAGTGCACAGATGACACGACGGTATATCAGATACTGGATTTGAACAAATGCACAATGGTTGATTACAAGTTATTTCGATTAACTGTGTTGTTAAAGGTGCATTATGGAACTTTTTATTTGGAAAAAACAAACTTTTAAGAGAATATAAAATAGTGGTGCTTTGGCTTCACATGGTACTCATCTGCAATTTTCTTTTATTAATTCGAATTACAGAATCTAATGTGCTTTAGTAATGCATTGTTTTTTTCTGGATGTTTACACCTAGGTTTAGTACAATTTATGTATTTTTAGACTGTCCTGGTTTGAACTCTCAGCCTGGTGGTATATGAGGTGATACTTGGTGTGATAAGTTTGTTAAAAAGCAAACAAACATACATTTACATAAATATGAAACTTTTTATATTATTAATACAATGTTGACAATGACGACAGTATATAAAATCATTGAGTCAATTACAATAACAATCAACATTTCACAGTAGATGCACATGGAAATAACCAGTAGACATTAAAATGCTTAGCTGGGCCATTGCAAAATTGTAAAAAAAAAACGAGAGGATAGGAGAGCAAAGAAAAAAGGAACTTTAAAAAAAAAACACATTCTAACAATCTTAATTGCCTTCTGTTTTTCAGAAAGATTTAGAGAATGTATTTGAAGCCGTTATAAAAGGCAGAGAAACATGGCCTACATGAATGAATGATACTTTGACATCAATAATAAAAGATTAATTAAGTAAATAGAGTTACTGTTTTGTAAGTTAGATTCAAACAAACCAAACAATACACTTCCAATGTAGGACAAAATGCTTTTCAATATTTTCATGAATAAAGTCACAGAATTTCTGCCAAATAATGCAACACTTGGACAGAAAAGATGCACAATGGTTTCAGGATATTACAAAAACTACAGTCAATATACATTTTTTTTCTTAAATCTGTTTTTAATACAACATTTTGAAGGATAAAACTTATGAATACGTTTGAAGGATACTTCTTTTACTTTATTACTAAATATCTATTAGACAAAAGCCAGACCTTCATGGTCTATCATCCACAAACTCCAGTGAAAAATGACACTGGGCATTGTTATTTCTCTTTGGAACATGGTTCTTATAGCACGATTGTTATTGGTAGGGTTATTGACTTGACAAACCCTCCCTGCAAGTATATCCTTAGGCAATAGAAGAGAGTTTTTGAGCGTCAAGCCTGCACTGACTTTTGCATAACCATGCATACACCGGTAGGGATGGCTCCAACAACCTTTGCATAATCACCTGGAGATACAGGGATAGTGTTTTTCTAAGAAATTCATATGTAAGCAATAACCCCTCCTCGTTAAAAAGTTGATCAACACAGTTGATGTTTTGAAACCAGTATTCCAAAAAGAGAGAGTTACAAAATGTTTTTGTTGTTCCATATTAAGTAGTGTTAGGAGAACAATGTGTTTGTAGATGAGAGACCTTGAAAAAAAGCCTGACGATGGAAAGCCGACATCTTCACAGGAATTTTATCAATATCATCAATATCGAAATTACAAGTTAGAAAAATAAATATGAAACTACTGGGTGCGGATTATGTTTCCACCAGCGCCAATGACGTATAACAAAGCAGAGATTTCATTGGCCCACCGGAGTGGACTCAAATACGGAAGTGAAGTGAGCGCTCTCCCGCACTGCGCATGGATGAGAGTTTCGCTTTCTTTATTCACTAACTCTGCGTATGCACTTCTGGACTTTCCCCTTCAAATAAACACCTCTTCGTGCTGGACATGGCGACGGCAGCTGACGATGATCCGGTCCAAAACAGCAGCGGTGTCGTCGCGGAGGTAGAGGAAGAGGAGACGGTCACTGATGAGGCCGACGAGTTCACCTGCTGTGCCCACTGCGCGCAGCTGGCCCAGCGGCAAAACGAGCAGCGCAAAGCGGGGCAGTTCTGCGACCTGACGCTGGTCTTCATCTCCGGAGAGAGGGTCCACTCGCTGTCCGCGCACCGCTCAGTGCTGTCGGCGGCTTCTCACTACTTCTCCCAGCGGCTGGGTGAAGAGGACGCCCCCTCCGGGACACTGGAGCTGCGGGGCTGGAGCTCGGTCGGACCCGACACCATGGAGGCCGTGGTAGAGTTCATGTACACGGGGCAGATCTGCGTGACTAGGGCAAATGTGCATGAAGTTCTGGAGCTGGCTCACAGGTGAGAGTCTGAGAGGTGGTAGTCATTCTGGTTTGGCTACAACTTGGTGAATTTACGTAGTAGCATTTCTGGCTTTTCTTATAACCTGCCCTGGGTGAACCTACCGCCCATTAGAGTCGATCTGTTTTGACGTGAATCAGCTCCAACTAAATTACCTGCTTAAAACTGCTTTTATGGGGTTATGGCATCATCTACTGGGGAGATTGAAAACTACAATACTTAACGTCAACACACTTGAAAGCTAAGACCTACAAAACTCATCTAAACTGAGCTTTTTGTCACTTTTCTGTTGCTGTTTTGTTTTTTTTATTGTTTTTTTGGCCATTTTGTTGCTTCTCATCACTTTTTGTTTTTCTGTTGCCTTTTTTGCTCTTGTGGTTCTTTTGTTGCATTTTCATCACTTTTTGGTCGTGTTTTTGTACCTCTTCTATTGCTCTTTTGTGGCTTTTTTGTTGTGTTTTCATCACACATTTTTGTCACTTTGTCTCATTTTTGTTGCTGTTTTGACACTTTTCAAGAAGTTTTCTTAGATTTAGGTAAACTGAAGAGAATGTGCTCTGTTCAGGTGGGGGTTAAGAGGTTAAAACTCTGGGACTTAAGTGCAATAATTAGTTATGGGGGGCACATATCATTATAGCCTACAGGCCCCTTTGAATACTGTGTGATAGGAATTGGGAGTAATGTAATTTCAGTTTACTGTATGCATTTTTGCATGTGGAGATTGAGATGTGGGATCTTGCCAGTCCAAACAAAGAAATTGAATGTGCTCATATTGTTTAAGTATCAAGCGCATATTAAATCAATATGTGAATCAACCACAAGAGACTAGACGGTGAACTAAGTTGTTTTAAGAGTTATTGTTGTTTTTAATTTATTTCACCAATACAATGTTGTTGTCATGTCCAGATTCCTGTTGGCCCATTTGAAGACTTTCTGTGGCGAGTTTCTGATGAAGAGGCTGACTCAGACGAACTGCGTGTTGGTTCATCGCCTGGCCCTGACCTACTCACTGGACCAACTTGCTGATGGAGCAACCACCTTAATCCGCAGAAACTTCCACAAAGTTATTCACAGCAAGGAATTTTGTTCTCTGCCCTTTCAGCTGATCCGAGATTGGCTGTCGGATTCGGAAATAGCCGTCAGTTCGGAGCGCGAGTTGTTTGAAGTTATCGTCAGATGGGTTAACTGCAGCTTAGATGAGAGGGAGAAACACTTTGAGGAGATGTTTGGGCTTTTAAGATTAACTCAGCTTACTCCAGCGTATCTCACTCGTGTTGTGAGGAAAGAGTCTTTAGTGTCCAATAATGCAGCCTGCAGGAAGCTTGTGACCGACGCCCTTGAGGTGCATGCCATTAGCTTGGAAAATCTCAAATTGTGTGACGTGGGGCTTTATGCTTCCTACGTCATGAAATTCAAGCCGCGTTTTGGCCAGAACATGGATATAATCATGGTGGTTGGTGGTGTTTCTGAAAATGGTGAACATTTAAGTGATTGCATCGGATATTTTGTGGCAGAGGATCGCTGGGTCAACCTACCTCACATTCACAATCATCACGACGGACATGCAATCGCAGTGACTGACAACTACGTGTATGTAGCAGGGTCTATGGAGCCTGGTTTTGCCAAGGCAGTTGAACGCTATGACCCTTGCAATAATACCTGGGAGTCAGTGAGCAGTTTGTCCACACGTAAGCACTCTTTTGGTCTCGCTTGTGTCCAAAATGCCCTCTACAGCATTGGAGGACATGGGAATTTTAGTCCTGGTTTTAAAGATGTTGATGTTTACAAAACTGACAAAGACGTGTGGTATAGCCTCGACCCGGCACCGCAAATATTGAGAGATGTTAAAACGGTAGTCATCGAGGGCCGGTTTGTTTATATAATGGCAAGAACTCCCATAGACATTGAAGAAGATGACGGCCTGCGGACTGTGACTATTTGCTTTGACACTCAAACCAACAGGTGGCAGGAAGTTGCATCCTTGCCTCTCATAGACAGTTACTGCACTTTTCAAATGGCGGTTGCTTGCTCAAATTTCTACAACTCTGCCTCGTTTTGTCCAAAGAGCTACGATGTGACCAATGAAGAGGCGCTACAGAAAATAAGCACTAGTATTTCAGAAGACATCCTGGACAGTCTACCCCCAGAGGTGATTACACTTGAAGGGGCGAGTGTCTGCTTCTTGGGTGAAGATATTTTTGTGATTGGAGGATGGAAAGCGAACAATAGCATGGATAAACAGTGCAGAAAAGAAGCCTACAGGTACTGTGCAGAAAGGAAAAGGTGGATGCTGCTGCCTCCAATGCCCCAGTCGAGGTGTAGAGCCACGGCCTGCCACGTTTGTGTCCCATATAGATACCTCCACGGAGATCAAACTTACCCTATGCCACATAACCTCACTCGGCAGAGGGACAGATTTGAGCATCTGCAGTTCCTCCACAGAAGGACACTCACCCTTCGAAGACAACTGCAGTCTCAAATTGAATGTTAACTTAAAACACACATTAAACTGTTTGCCTAAAAATGTAAAGACTATGCAGATTTTGTAAACGGGTTTATCTGTCCTCTGTATAATTTTTTTAAATTGAGGTTTAATACCCAATTTGCAATCAATACTAATCGCTGTAGCACTTTTTGCACATTTTGACCAAGGAATATTTTCAAATTTGCTGATCAAGTGCAATGACTTTCCAAATTCCTATTCACTGTCTGAACTGACACTCGCCCACAAGATTATATGTCAGTTTTAGCCTGATTACTTTCCCTATGCGTTTATCATTACCGAATGGATGTGTTGATCTATGTTCATTTCAATCAAATTTTGACAAGTTTTATTTTTATGCTATAACTTTTTTTGTCTCTGAAAAAGATATGTTGTGACCTTTTTAAAGTTTGTGGCTTTGACCTTCTTGATTTACATGGAATCCCTTGCTTTACTCTTGCATTTTAATAAAATATGAGTTTTATTTTGACACTGTGATTATATACGCATTTAAATAGACAGCTGCAATTAATGCTTAAACATTTTGTTACTCAAAACATATCGGATACATATTACATGTAGTACACGTTTAAAACGTACAGGATATATTCACATTACAATATTTATATACATCAAACAATTACAAATGAAATGGGGATGCTACTTTATTGATCCTTCGGGATCAATAAAGTATCTATCTATCCATAGAAATACCTTATCTATGGCTGCAACATCCTCCCTAGTGGACAATCTGCGCATTACAGGTAATACAAAAAATAAGAAAAAAGCACAGAAAAATATTCGGCACCCCCTAACCAAAAACTATCCCTGGCTATGCTCATATTTTTTATTTTATTTTATTTTATTTTTGTTTTCTTTTTACTTTCAAGCTCTACACATGCATGGATGTATTATAATTACATGTACACATGTACACATGACGCAAACGCAGGGTCGGAACCAATGTTTATCTGCTGAAGTTTCAGGTGGGACTTCACTGGTGACACCGATATTGATACGGTCGTAAACGACAATGTAAACAAATAATTTACAAGTTTCATGAAGTAATATGTAATAAAATGAGACGTTTTAATCTTAATACATATTGATGAACCTAAGCGTTGTATTTAATTAGCCTCTGGAGAGTTTATCGACTTCAAAATGGTAAGTTATTTTCAATGATCCGCAGTTACGTAACAGCAGCTTTCCCTTTCTCAGAATAGTCTGATTATGTTTAATTTACTAGTGCAGATTATGAAAGCGCTAACTGTATACACCAGGGACTGCAGGTGGAAATTAGCACAAGTGCTACAACCTAGTACAATGCATCTCTCCTTTCTGAGGTTAATGTATATTTTACACTGTCTCTGTTCAAATTAATAAATAAAAATATTTATTTACGTGTCTATACACTTCACACTATTTAATTCTATGCTCCACACACAGTGGTGCTGGTAAGCTACTATTTTAGCCATATATGCTCTAGGGTAGACTGATGAAAGCAAGGATGCCATTCTGCGGCATCGGCCCTTCCAGCACCCACCATTCATTTATTCACACAAGCAAAGTGGGTGAAGTGTCTTGCTCAAGGACACAACAGTCTGCACCCACAGGAGTCAGGATTGGAACTGTTAACCTTATAACTTAATTTGGAGAGTTATAACTTAATTATAACTCTTACAAAATATTTGTTATGCAATAGATTCAGCAAATACCTTGGCTGTATACTCCAGTTCGGACTGTTCTGGCAATTTGGCACCAGTTTATGAAAAGTGAAGTAAGTTTCCATGTACAAGATTATTTTTAGTTCATTGATGAGATGAAGTTAAAAATGCTTTTCTTCAGATCCCGGAGTTGTCGAAATGCTCAGTGTTGATGAGGGAACGATGCAGAGTGGAGGAAACCATCTACAACATGCAACAAACTGGGCCAGAAAACCTACAAGTGAGTCAGCTCTTCTGAACTGTGTTTCTTATCCTTCCAATTACACAAAAATCTTGTTTTAAATCTTGATTCTTGTTTTGGTCATTTTCTGCCGTTTAGGTCATTTCTGACTTTGATATGACACTGACAAGATTTGCCTATAAAGGAAAGAGAGTCCCTACCACTCACAGTAAGACACAGACCATTTTTGATTAACATTGTTTGATGATATTATCTATCTGAAACAAGCTCTAACTTCCCAGACATCCTGGACAACCGGTTATTGATTGATGAGAACTGCACGAAGAAGGTTGTCAATATGGAATATAAATAATATAATCATGATGATAATTAAAGTTATACTAATATTGTATGTTTGTCTACAGATTAAAAAACTGTTAAACACGTACTACCCAATAGAAATTGATGCTCGACTTTCCACAGAAGAGAAACTACCTCTCATGGTGGAATGGTAAGAAGTGATAGCAGCTTTTTCAAATTTCAATATTAAGAGTCCTAAAGTTTTATTTCCTGTTGAGGTGGACTAAAGTTCACAAGCTGCTGATGGAGCAGAAGATCAGAAAAGATCTGTTGGCCCAGGCAGTCAGAGAATCCCCCTCAAAGCTCAGGTACACATTTCTCAACAACCTAACAATTTCAAGTTATGCCAACGAACCATGGATAAATGTCCTAAATCGCTCCTCAACTCTGAAATCCTTTGCAGAGAGGGTTACAAAATGTTTTTTGACCATTTGGCTGAGCAAAATGTTCCACTGTTAATTTTCTCGGCTGGTATTGGAGATGTACTGGAAGAAGTTATTCGCCAAAACCATGTTTTCCATCCCAATGTGAACATTATCTCCAATTACATGGACTTTGACCATACTGTAATTTCTAGAGCCTATTCAACATTCTGTATAGCATGTTTATAACCACGTTACTTTTATTGCTGGTTGTGTTGTTTATAAGGGGGTACTTCAAGCCTTCAAAGGACAGCTTATTCACACGTTCAACAAAAGAGAGGGAGCTCTGGCCCATGCTGCCCATCTCACTGAGCTGAAGGGGCGGCAAAACGTGCTGCTGCTTGGGGACTCTCTGGGAGATCTGACTATGGCTGACGGAGTTTCTAATGTGCAAAATACCCTGACAATTGGCTTTCTTAACGACCAGGTAGGATTATAATTATTATTAGATGATATTCAAATCACATTTTCCCTTCATTCCTGTTTTGTAATTATTCCCCCTATTTTTCAGGTGGAAGAGAGGAAAGAGTTATTTCTAAACTCCTTTGACATTGTTTTAGTGAAAGATGAAACTTTGGAAATTCCAAATGCCATTCTCAAAAACATCTTCAGGACACCAAGATGCTCAAAAAGAACTTAGCAAATGAACAAAGCTTGAGTTTCACAAATCTGGGAATTTAACAGTTTTATTGCACAGTAATGCACAAAACGGCTTACCTCGAAACACATGGAATGGAAACACTGTTTTAACTGATACACTTTACATTAATGTCTGTCTGTCAAAACATTTTGTTGTATTTGCATCAACATGTCAAACAGCCATTCATTATTTTACTTCTTTTCATGCTTATTTTAGTTTATTGCCCAATTTTACAGCACAATTTTAGTAGATTTTTTTCTTCTAATGAAACAACAATAATTTCATATCTTTTTAAGAGTGGAATTTTGTTGAGTTATTACATTTGTATCAAGTTATTTATACAACCTGATATATAAGAGACTGAACAAGCAGCTTTAAAGATCACATCATGGCATTAGAGGATGAAGTGTGTATAGCAGAAAAAAACAAAGGACACTTTTGAAGTCATTATATTGTAAGCATCTGTATTGTCTACTTGGAAACTGGTTTGCTGTTTTTGGGAGCACTTTTGTGAAGTCAGTAATATTATGCAAATTTTTGTTGAATTAAATATTTTATTTGTGCACTAGTTTCTGGAGTTATTTTAGACAAATGTCATAGATGAAAAGCTTTTTACCATAAACTAGTGATTAACACATATTTTTACCGTATTTATTTTTTTTAACAAAGATTTCAATCGCTGTGACTCTTACAAAATGCTTGGGGGAAAAAATACATCTCATACACAAACATACAGCAAAGAAATACACACAAAAAGTCTTGTCTTATTTCGAGACAATAATAAATATTGATCTCAATGGGTACAGTCTTAAATTGTGTTGGCGCCGGACGTTAATCCCTGAGTTTGAATGAAAACATGGCTGTCCTCTTCACAACTCGTCGTGCGCTTCCTTCTCTTTATCCTCCTCCACCTTGAGTTTCAGTTCATCTGCTGTGATGACGCCATCTTTGTTTCTGTCCTGATTCTGAAACATGTCGGTTACCACCAGCTCCATGCTCATCCCAGGCTTTATGCGACCTTTGTCCTCCGCCACCTGCAGCTTGATGAACTCTCCGAACTAGAAACATTAAAACAGTGTATTTGTCAAATATTCAGCGTGTTAATATTGATGACACTGTGGTAACAAAGCTACAAAGGTCAAATAACAGCAGTAGCGCACCTCTTCTTGGGACACCTTTTCATCTTTGTTCACGTCCAGCACCTTAAACAGTTTGGTCGGAGCTTCCCCGAGCCACACAAAGAGGTATCCAGGAGGAACGCCCTTTTCGAAGCTCACCAGCTCCAAGTCAAAAACCAGTACTGCACTGCTCGGGACGCCCTCAGCTGGCAGAAAAAAACAGTAATAATAGTTCAATACAACTGGTCTGATTATACCGCTTATCCCTGATTGTATGTGTCATAATAAACACAAATACTAAAATTATTATGTGTCTAATTCAAAATATCTGAAATACAGTCAACTATGTGACCTCACCAATTAGTTACATAGGTCATATTTACAAATAAATGAATAAATAAACATGTTTTCCTTGTTTGTCACTTGTTGCCAAGCTCTTGTCCGCTCTTGCTAAAACTTACTTCCCTTCTCTCCGTGGCCCAGATGTGGAGGCACAGTGGCGACCCTTTTCTCACCCACACACATGTTTCTCAAAGCCCGATCCAACCCATCAATGACCTTATCCCAGCCCAGTGTGGTCTCCTGCATGTTGTCAAAGTCATGTCTATAATCAAAAGAAAGCGCATAGAATAATGTAACAAAATGCATTTATAAAGCTCGTGAATATACTATTTTTAAAGACCCCTCACGATGAAAACAGTTTGGTGCCGTCTACGAGGGTGCAGTTGTAGTGGTAGTGGACCACATCGTTGGCTTCAGTCGTGTCGTTGCAGATCTCAGGTTTGTGCGTGACCTGAATTTCCACTTCGTCTTTCGGATTGTGGAAATCAATGATGTTGACGTCAAAAACCACCACTGCTGAAGGAGGGATCACATCGCCTACACAAAAACAAAGCAATCAGCATGAACGTAAATGGGCAAAGTGTCTTGCCTAAAAACACAGCGACAGACTGCACTCTGCACGCGTTTATTTCTTGTGTACCCTACTTTTAAAATAGCACAAATGCAGGCAAGGGGTGTGTCGCAAAAGCTTTACCTGCTCCTTGTTCTCCATAGGCTAAATGTGGAGGGATGATCACTCGTCTCCTCTCTCCAATGCAAACTCCTATCAATCCCTGGTCCATCCCCGCGATTACATAACCCATTCCTATGTATGTATTGTATGTGCTGTTCCTCCGGTAACTGGAAAAACACAGATTTACATTAATTAAAGTAAATCAGCAAAGCTTTATCATCAAAAATATTGGTCCAACCTGGTGTCAAAGGTGACTCCGTTCAAAAAGGTCCCGTTGTAATGGTATCGGACGTAATCCCCGACCACAGATTTGCGTTGGCACGATTCAGGAATGACTTGGTTCTCAACGGTGATGTTGTCTTTAGGGTTGTGAATGTCGACTAACAGAATGTTATACACCAGAGTGGCCTGCGGGGGATATCTGTGCCTAAAGATAGAGAAAGAATAAAACGGTTAACATAAATTCAGATTTCTTGCCACATTATATGGACTACCAAGTGTATAATACTAACAAAACAGTACATGCCTTGTTAGAAAAAGGTATAAAATGGCAAGCAAATGAGTCATGTTCTTGCTGGTGCACAGAGACAGGACTAAACATGGAGAGGCTGTGCTTTACTTTATGTCACCAAATTGGGAACCGTCTTTCTTAAGATCTAAGACCAGCCTCTACTCTACTGACAAAAAGTGAGTGAAATCCAGGCTGAAAGGATTTTTGATTTTATGTAATATTCTTGTGAATCACATTTTCTTTTGTGTATGATTTACTGCAGCTCATATTATTTATTGAGTGCATCAGTGGAGCGTACATATGTGCATGTGTGTTATAACGATGAATTACTATGACTAAAGACTTGTCATTTGACACTAAAGTACAAAATTGAATTAAACCATTTAGGCCCATTAAGTGTTGATTTTGTCAATGTTTTGTCATATGATACACAATATAGCAAAGAGAAAACTTTGAACGCCAAATCAGTTTAGTTTCCGACCTGCATCAAGGCCTTTAATTGCAGACTACACACTTACACACAAAACAATTGGTGTACATTGACTATTACCTGCTCCCTTCTCTCCATATCCTTTAAATGGTGGGATGATAATGTTCTGATTTCTCCAACACACATGCCCAGTAGACCCTCGTCCAGTCCTTTGACCAGCCAGCCCTCTCCCACCAGGCTGTCCTGGGTCTGCTTCCTGGCGTAGCTGGTAGGGCTCATACAAGCCAAACAAGTCAAACACAACAGACAACAACCCTGGGCGACACAGCAACACAACGCATAGAGACATCATTGGTTAAAAGCCATGCAGCATTTATTTATCGCTGAATAATAAGCAACAGGTAAGCAAATGTCACCTGGAGTCAAAGGCGGTACCGTCCAGCAGCGTGCCATTGAAGTGGTAGCGCACAAAGTCAGTCCTCATGACGGAGCGTTTGCAATCTTTTGGGGTGGAGATGGTTTTGGCAACAACGAGATCTGCCTTGTTCCACAGGTCGACCAGATGGAGGTCAAAAATCAGTGTGGCATCAGGAGGAATTACTTCACCTAAAGACGTGAACAAAAAGTGACAAATGATTTGGTCACAGAAAATGAAATTAATTGATTAAATTGAAGGCAACATTTTGTAAACAGACACAACAGCAGTAGACACATTGGACATGAATAGCCTATTTAATGTTGGGTGTTCTTACCTGCTCCTGTGCTGCCGTAGGCCAGGTGGGGAGGGATAGTGATCCTCCGCTGCTCGTTCACGCACATGCCCTGCAGCCCTTTGTCTATCCCTGCGATCAGTCGACCCTCACCGAGAAGAGCCACCTTAGCTCCTCCCTTTTGGTAACTGCCACAGAAACACATAAAATTGTTAACATGTAATTAAAACCATGGAGTAAGATTAACAGTAAGAAAAAGCACACAAAGTAATAAATTAGATAGTTGAAACCTGTAGGGTATAAGAATGAGTAGGAAAGTAGCTTATAGATAGAAAAGGACTAATCTCTGTGACTTCTGAGCCCTTTAGTGTCTGTGAGGAAAAATGTCAGCCCTTAGGCAATTGTATCACTGTTGTAACAAATGAGTCAAAAATAGGCCAAAGCATAATCTGAAAGATAGAAAAGGAAATGAGTCAAAAAGGAAAAAATTATTTGTAAAAAAAAAAAAAAAAAAAAAATCAACAAACTAACTTGAATTTATTTGGGCTGGGAACTGACACTAAACTTGTGCAACACTGACCCCTTGTGGTTATACGACACGACTACACCTTCACCCTGTAATTAGAAGACTGCACCTTTGATTCTTCTGTTAATTTAAAAAAAAGTAAGTTTTCCAAAAGCTGCTAGGAAATATCTGAACAGCTTGATGCATGATGGACATGTGGCCTTGAGTGGGGTGTGTAGTAGGTCCATCACTATTAGGCCTAAAATGACCAAACCCCCTACTACCAACTTTTAAACAGTAGCCCACCCACTGAAATCGCAACAACTGCAAAAATGGGAGCAATTCACGGGTCCCTCACCTTGAATCAAAAGTTTTCCCGTCCACAAACGTGGCATTGTAGTGATAGCGAACGTTGTCTCCGGTGGCCGCCTCTCTGCCACAGTTTGGGGGCACGAAAAGTCTGTCCACGTTTACATCTCCAAGGACGGGACTGGGATTCGACTGCGCCGAGGACCACACCGACAAAAAGAGGCAGAACAGCGTGAAAACGGGATCCATGTTCGCAGCAGTGGAGAGATGCAGAGCAGAGCCGTGTGTGGAGGAGAAGGAGCGCACGGCCCGAAGACAGATGTGACGCAGAGAGCGGAGCAGCGGTGTGGACGTGGACAGTGAGTCGGCGGGGCTGCAAGAGGGGCTGCTCTCTCTGCAAGCTCTACCTCCTCCGTGGGGCAGGAATGCAGGAGCGCAAGTTACACGAATTGAAGTAAATATAAGGTTACACGCTACTGGAAAGCAAATAGTTCCGGGGGCAAGAGGCAAGAGGCAAGAGGATTAAAAAATATAAAAGGTCTGCTATGTCTTTGTGTACATTCACAGTAAAACAAAACACACGCAGTTACAACCGTGAGGTATTCTGGAGCTTTTCCACGAGATTTTATTATGAAAGGGGTTTGCCACTTTGATGCGCCACAGATCAGCATCTCGGCCTTGAAGTCGGTTAAAAACTTGAGCACAAACCTTGTAAGACATTTCTAAATTGGAAAAGACAAAGGATTTCAAAAAATCTAGATTCACTTTTATCGTAGGACTTTTGATGCTTTTGGTTGGAAGCAGGGTTTTCTTAATCCGTTTATTGGGATTTAGCACATACTGGATTTGGCCTTTGGATCTGGCAACCTGAAGCACAAACGGGCAGTGGGTGGTCTTAAGAACTAACTAAAAAATGTAAACAAATGAATCAGCATTGCGTTACATTTGTTATCAGTAAAACTCATTTGATTTTAACATTCACCTGCTTTATGTGATCATGTTTAGGAAATACTATCATGCATTTTGAGACTATTTATAACTTGCCAATGAACATTACAGCTGTACTTCTAAAACTCTTTTCTGGACACTCAAAGACGCTTTACATTGCCCTATTCATTCACTCCATACTTGGTGGTGGTAAGCTACTATTGTAGCCACAGCTGCCCTGGGGTAGACTGACGGAAGCGAGGCAACCAGTCTGCGCCATCGGCCCCTCCAACCACCACCAACAACTCACTCACTACATTCGCTAGGTTTCCTGGTGTTACTAAACGGTCTCCCATCCAAGTACCGACCAGGCCCTCCCCTGCTTACTCAAATAAGGTCAGGCATTCACCACTGCAGCGTGACATTTTTCCACAAATGACCACTCGTTTCGGTCCTGGTCAAACAAACTGGGAGTGTTAGGGCACAAAGGAGGGTTTATTCTTGCTCTAAATTTGGAAACTCCACCGGTGTCTCTCAAACAGCTGCACCAGAGTGAAACAGAGAAACCGGAGACAGTGAAGAAGGCTCCCACAGACCCCTAAGTGCTAAAACAGACCCTCTCCACATCCGCAGCAGACGCACTGTTAATATGTGGCCTTTAACATGGTTTCATTCTGTATTAAGTTTACTTTACTAACCCAATGTTTTGTTTTTGCTATTTACGAAGACTACAGCTTCAAGGATTTCCCACGAGAGGAGCTGAGGCCCCTGACTGCAGCCTATGGACTGGCTTTGGAGAACTATGTGGCTAAGAACTGGACCGAGGCTATCACAAGTCTGGAGACTAGTCTTCGTCTGTACCGTCTGTTCAAAGACAGCGCGAGGTACTGCGCTTCGCATTGTAGCAGCAGCACGACAGAGGAGCCTCCTGTCAGACTTGGCCCAAATCTAAATGTTTACTGGCAGCTCATTACAAAGGCTTTGTGTCAGAGGAAATGCAGGGAGCGCTTTCCTGTCCTCCTGCTTCCTCCACCAGGGGAAACGATCCTGGAAGACTTCAGCAAGAGGACCCCATACAAGTATCTGCACTTTGCACACTCTATGGTAGGGAATTAATACCTGCTTTATTGCTCTAATTGGTTTTTAAATGTTGTATTATGTATCTTATTTATTGTTGTGTCATCCAAATATGTATTCTACTAAAACTGGCATATACTATAAAAGTCATTTCATTTCCTATTCCTTTGATGGAGTAAAGCAAGTGAGTGTTATATGTGAATGCCAGACCAAAGTTATCAAATTATCAAATCCAAAACAAACGAAAAATGTCCCGCATCATAACTCTGTGTTGTAAATGTCTGCAAAGAGGAAGATATAAAGTGTGACATGCTCTTGCTTAGGTCAATGACTTGCAGAATGCCATTCCCTGTGTGTTCACCTACCTCCAAAGAAACCCCGGGGACCAAGAGCTGCAAGACTTAATGGACCAATATCAAGCGCAGTATAACCTGACAGGATTTTTGATAGACTATGAAGAAAGGCCCTATGAGGTGAGGAAACAGTTGATCTTTTAAATGGCATGAATCCTTTATTCGGCATCATTTAGTCATTTTAGATGTTTTGTAGTCTTACTTCATAAAAGGAGTAAAGTTGGTGAACTCGGCGGACTATGGCAGCAGCACTGACCAGCTGGAGGAAGCGTTAAAGTTGTATCTGCGTGAATATGAGCTGTGCCAATATGAATGTGAAGGAGTCTCCCAGCTGCCTCCAGACATGGACCTATATTCCGCTATTGCAGGTTTGGACTATCCGGCAAAGTCGTGCTAAATATTATGACCACAGAAACAAGGGAAATATAATATTATTGTAGCATAATGTCTGGGTGGGACATTTAAGCCGTAAGTGAACATTTAGTCTAACTCTATACACTATTATCTGTTTATTGGATTGGGACAGTGCAGCCTTAATGTAAGGTGACACAGGGACTGAAGGCCGGCCCATTTTGTGCAATAAGTGGTCATAATGTTTTGCTAGATACATTTCCATGTATTATCAAACAGATTGACACTTGATTTTACAATGTATTGCTTTTATTTTTATAGATGTCTTTGTTGAAACGCTGAAGTGCAAGCTCAAATGTG
Source organism: Neogobius melanostomus (assembly GCA_007210695.1). Lineage (NCBI taxonomy): Eukaryota > Metazoa > Chordata > Actinopteri > Gobiiformes > Gobiidae > Neogobius > Neogobius melanostomus. Next base: position 1,828,855 of record VHKM01000299.1, on the reverse strand, counting down.
AGGACAGTCTGAAGCCAAATGTCGGTGGCTTCTTTGTGGAGAACTTAATGTCTACAATCTATCACTACCTCCAGTTTGCATATTATAAGTGTAAGTATGTTTTTTTGTGTGTGCTTACAACAAATAACCCGTGTATTCACTCAATAACCACTATGTTTGTGATCAGTGAACGACGGCCGCAGTGCTGTACAATGCGCTCACAGCTATTCCCTGTTTGAGCCAGAGGACCAAGTCATGAAGCAAAACCTGGTTTACTACGAGGCCTATAGTGAAGAGTGGGGTCTGCAGCCCGAGCACTTCACACCACGGCCGGTGAGAGCAGATTGTCTCAGGTTCAGCTTTACCCAAATGTAAAAGTTTACAGCCTGTAGGCCAGAGTAACGTCTCATTTGAAAGCTAAGGCCTACAAAACAAACAGATTTTTTGGTTGCGTTTTTGTCACATTTTGATAGCTCTTTGCCACTTTTCTGTTGCTTTTTTGTGGCTTTTTCGTCACACATTTATGTCACTTTTTCATCACTTTTCTGTCACTCTTTTGTCACTTTTCTGTCACTCTTTTGTGACTTTTTTTGTCACTTTTTTGTCGCTTTTGTTGCATTTTCATCCTTGTTTTCGTTTCATTTTTGTCGCTATCGAAGCTTTTAGATGTGGGTATTGCCAAACAGGGGTCGGTGGTTAATGATTAATGATTCAAATTTGTGGATTGTCATTTGGTAATGTTCATGCTTTCAATGGACACACGGCTGTCATGCTATAATGTCATTTGCAAACCCTATATTATAAATGCTCCAGGATTACCTCAAATAGACTGAATGATTATAGTTTCTTGCAAAGGCAGTTAAAAACCAACGAATAACAATCTAATATAATAAACCGTTTTTTCTTCAACAGGAAGCTCTGAAGCACTACAATCAGGCCGCTGCACAGAAGCACATTCTTACATTTGCACACAAGTACATGGCGATGGATGACGAGGTTAGCACCATAAACACACCATCCTTTGTTAAAACACATAGCAGTAAAATTCCTTTTGGTGTTGAAGGATTTCTTTGGAGCAGAAGAAGCCGCATCTCTGGCCAGCGAGTCTCCGGACGTGGAGTTTGAAGGAATGGGGGATTACGAGGAGTCGCTTTTGGCCGAATGGAAGCAGCCCAAGGGAAAGGGGGACAGTGGGGAGTCTGATTTATGAAGTAAATGAAATGGGACAGTGTTTAAGTTAAAACACTCTCACAGCAGTAGTTCAGTCTGATTTCCTTCCACCTTTTCCTGCGTAAAAATGACCCTAATGAATTTTTTGGTTTGTCAATAATGGATGTGCCTGGGCCTGTGCGGGGTGTATCCCACCTGAGGGCCAATAGTTGAAACATTTGGCTTTAGCTATCCACACCTCAATCACAGACGCTCTTTCGACTTGTAGACTTATGTCAGAATACATTTGATAAAACACAGAACAGTAGCAACATGGGTTTTTGTGCATATTTATTTACATAATCAGTATTTTCTGGCTGAAGTGCTGATTTTCCGGTCCATTCTTCAACAGTGGAGGAAACAGTGTCATTTCTCAGTCAAAATCACATTGTTTCTAATAGAGCTTTTTATCTGTACTTCACCTGCAGATTACAGTGATGGATGATAATAAAATCGTTTGTTTTATTAGTCCTCTCTGGTATATCTTTTAAAAGGCAGAGTTGTCAAGTTTTATGGTGTCATTTTTGTATTACGGACTGGCAGTGAGTGTGTTTTCTCCTGGTAATGGGAGACTGTGCAGTAGGATAATAAAGTGGTCTGTCCCTTTGAGTCTGTCTTATAAGCCTTGGACGGATTATCGTAACATACATTACATTGTCTAAATCTAAAATGTTATTGCTTATTAGGTCTGGTCAGTTCAGTGAAGCTAAGAATAGAAATAGAAATGGAAGTTAGAAACTATGTTATTCAGTAAATGGTGCAAATTGAAGCGTCACTACCATAGGTTGTAGTTAATATAATTTTTTTAAACATGTTTTAACATCTGTGATACTGTTGTGGATTTTAATTTAAAGTATCCATTTTGAACAATATTATTTGTGCTATACGATGTTCCTACTGTTAACACTCAATGCAATGTAGAACAGTTAAGCCACAATTTCACCCAATATCCCATAATATCATGTAGTGATTCTAGTTTACTTTGATGAATACTTTTGTGAGTATTTTGGTGACGTTTGCACAAAAATAATGAAAATAAAGATTAAGGGAGTCATTTATCAAGACAGGAGCTTAACAGGTAGTTCAAGCTGTAAAACTGCACATAGCAATTCGTGAGCTTGTTGCACCTAATTTACCATCAATGAGAAAATACTGGTCCACTTTTGCACATGCTACTAGTTTTGCGCATGAGCAAACGCTTGGCAAATGATCCCCTAAGATTTTTTTAATTTTAATTACCATTTTACTTTTGAAGCAATTTGAATTAGAGCGTCAGATGTCGGAACATATTCCATACAGCCTTCATGTCAGGCAGGTTTAGAGCTTCAGTACAATATTTAAAACCCACATTTTGCTGTCAACAGCTGAACTTGTGCTTATATAGTGTGGCTCACTTCATGAATCTAGTCTTATGTTACATTATTTACAACAGCACCATACTGTGCATACCTGTATGCACATTGTACTGTGAAGATTACATATGATACAATGTTACAACATTCAGTTTGTGCGACATTCTGCCAGCTCAGCTGCAGAGACACGACAAGCAACTGCCTCGAAGCGATTCAAAGTCTACACTCATATTAAAGCACTGTTTGTAGAAGTTATGAAGAAGTACTGAAGCCAAGCAGCAGCTAGTTCCATCTATGGCTATTAGTTATATGTTAAAGGTCTACGTGAGAATTATCCCATTTTCTAGAAGCTTTACAATTTCAACATTCATGATGCAGACATTAATGTTACTGTAGTTAAATACTGCATTGAACAGGACGCCTCTAAGTCCCCTTCCTCATTTAAAAAGGTAGAGCAGAGTAACAGTCGAGATGGCAGGAAAAGACGACAGAAACCTGAAGATTTTTCAATAGAAGGAAAAGTCGGAAACATTCTGAAGAATCTTCACCATTTGCAGAGCAAGTGGAAGACGTCTCTAATGTCTCCTCAGATGAGACTGGACACAGTGAGGAAGACAAGGACAGACACACTCACACTCCAGAAGATCTGAGGAGAGTGTGAAGAAAGAGGAGAGATGTTAGCATCATAAAAATAATGTCCATTTGCAGCCTCATAACGGGGTCACATTTTATTACTCAATATTACAAATTCAGCACATCAGCAAAAGGCACAAAAATCAAAAGCAAAGTATAAACTAAATGCAAACTTAAATTCCCCATATATCAAATGAAGAGAAACCCCAATGCAGAAACATACAGTAGAATCAATGTATTAATGGTTGTGGCATTATTACTACGTTGGTGGTAATTAGTACGGATAAGCAGCGTCATACCTTCCTCTTCGGACGTTTCTGAGTTATTGCCACAGAAGGAGCAGAGAGAGAGAGAGAGGGAGAGAGAGAGAAACAAAACAAAACATAAGTTAGTTACAGTTGATCAGCTTTTATGGATAAAACAGACAAACATGCAGCGTTTCTAAAAACATCAAGCCACGTGAATCCTACAGGGAAGTGGCAGCAGCAAAGTCTATTTCCAGCCAAATCGGATGAGATCGAGCGATGAGGAGCTGATCACTGTCTGGGGCTTGTCTGGTCTGGCCTCACATGCTGCAGGCGATACACAAAACACTGATGCTACAAGACAAAGCAATGCTCCAGGTTTGTTTATGGGTTGCATAGAGGGACAAGAGATAGGAAAAACTTTGGGCAAACACAATACAAGCTGTTCAAACAAGAATATTCATAAAGTTGACTGATTTTGATATTGGTATCATGGTGCAAAATGTGAAGTACAGATCTAGTCATTATGAGATATTGTTTGTGAGTGTGGTCCAAAGCCGAGAGTGTGCTGGCGACAGAAACACGCAGATGGGGCGAGGCATGCCAGAGCTCTTACTTAAATCCCCAGCCAGTGCCCCCCAGGATTATCGCTGCCACCAGAATTGCACCAGCAACCGAGCCAATTATGATATTAGTGCCACTGGGACCTGCAGGGGGTGAAGGAGTCAACAAGACACAGGCATTGGCACGAGTCGTGAAGAAAATGGCCAGTCTATTGTTACATAAACACAATGTAGATGTTGCTTTTAGAGTAAAGTGTGGCAGCACACACATTTGGCTTCTTTTGCCACGCGGTGACATAATCTGTATACCATCTACGCTAGTCTACGCATGTCTATGAGCACAAAATTCAGAACGCAACATCTATTTTTTAAATGCTGAAGACAGTGCTAAAGATGGCGTAGGAAAAGCAAAACAGGGCAAGTGTTTTTTTCTTCTTCTTGACTAAAATACTCCAACTACTGGGCTACGCTTTTTTATCAACTCTACCCACCTCTGATTGAATGCACAGACCAAAGAAATCCATCTGTTATTGCACTTTGTAATCCCGACAGAGCAGTGTAGCGGTGTATAGGTGGCACACTGTGTAAAAAAAATCTCTGACATTGTTTTGAGCGGAGTCACCTTTGTGCTTCTCAGCTCCCTCGGGGGTGTGGGGATGGGTATGGGGTCAAAGACGCTGCAGTCCTTCCCGGTGTAGTCGGGATCACAAATGCACTTCATCTCGTTACTGCACGTCTGGTGGACACAGGGCGGGACAAAAGGGTATTTACATCCTCATCACCTTTACGCTTTTCCTATTGTCAGGTATAGTCCTTGAGGTAAAGTAAATATGTTGATAGTCATTATTACTAATTTGATGAGTACAACAAAGAACAGTGTTACTACAAAGCCAAGCCATGGTTACTTTCAGTCCTCTACGTCTTGTTTTATGCACCATCTGAAATCTCTACGAGTCTCGACAAGCGGACTCACCCCGTGGTGCGCGCAGATGCGGGAGGTGGAGGAGCCGGGGCAGGTGCTCAGGTTGAAGGTGGTCACTGGGAGACAGCGCCGGTCCAAACACATCATGTTCGGGCCACAGGGCGTCCCATCCTCCACGTAACCCAGGTCCAGCCCGTCATCCAGCACCGCGTGACCGCCCCTGTGGGCACGAAAAGGTTTCATGCTCTTAAATTATACTATGATGTCAAAATCTGAGATGGAAGTAAAGGAATCATCATTAGTATATTATCAGTGAAGCACTATTTTGAGCATCCACACACTTTGGATGGGACTCTCATTGAGGAAAACCTTTTTATTGGTAGTTTTTGTTTTGTGTGGGTAAGTACTGTAGTTATTAAAAAATATGAATCCTAAACCAAGTCAAAACATCAGTATTTTTACCCTAAACAGCAAAAAATACCATCAAATTCTGTTTCAACTGAGACGACGCATCTCACACATCTGTTAAACAATGGACTTTTTTGTGACACACATAAATACAATAGTTCAATTTGTTTCAATATATTATATAGTCTAGAATGTACATCATCCTGACCTGCAGTCCAAGTATCTGCTCTGGTGGTAGATGGTCAAACTTGTGATTTTTCCTTGTAATTCTCCAAACCTGGGCCTCAGTGTCATGTTGGTGCACAGCAGTAAACCACACAACACGTCTCTATTTGAACGAGATGAGGAAATTATGTTAAAATTATCAAAAAGTCCTAAAAGGCAAAGAATTTATGAGCTAAATACTGTACTTACGGTTTGTTACAAGGCAGCCATCCCTCTCCCATGGGATTGTAGCCACAGTTCCCTTGCTCTGTCCCTTCAGAGTTGAGTTTCTCATAACAGAATCGATCTGCTGAGTCTGAAGAAAGACAATAATAATAATAAAACCAGTCCACGCCTAATTTGGAGAAAAAAAGAGTTATCTTGCGACCTACTGTAACCCAGAGAGTCCGGCATTGTCCGTCTCTGGTCTTACAGCGACCCCCGTAACAGCGTCCCTGAACACAAGTATGTTAAGAAAAATGTTGCACGGTTACTGCCTTTTGAGTAGTTAACAGTGCACATACAGTACCTGCCCAGCATCGCACATGTATCCGTCCAGTTTGTGGACATTATGAGGACACTATTGGACAAGAAAGCACAGGCACTTATGACATGATTATTATCAGTAAATATACAATGATCACATATTTATAAACATATATGAAGTTACCAAGACACCCACAGAGTCTCTGGGAGTTTTACCTGACTGGAGTCTCCTATGCAGGTCTCAGGGATGTCACAGTCATTGACGGCATCTCGACACGTCACTCCCCTCAGCTCATACTGTCAGCAATATATTCAATGTTGCAGAGAAGACTATACTGTATCTATCATGAAAATGTGGATACAGACTCATCTTACCTTACAGTCCCTGCAGCAGAGACCATTGCTGCACATTGCATTATGGGTAAGAGTGCACTTTTTGCAGCAGTTGGCCCCATTTCGAGCACATTCCTACAAATCAATTGGATTATCTTTACTTTCTGTAATCACAAACGCTACAAAAGGGTTCTGTACATAATACTCACAAGTAAAGAGCCACAGTCACACTCCTCACCCTGCTCCACATATCCGTTCCCACATTCCGGTGGATCCAGCAGCTAGAAAATGAAAACATTACTGAAATAACAAGTGTCACAGTGTGTACAAGTTCACTTATCAGTCTATCTTAACACCTTGCTGGGTTTGTTGAAGAGACAGCTGCCTCCTCCCTGTTGAAGGAAGCGCAGATACTCGTCTATACTGCACCGGGAAAACTTTCTTGGCAAATAGTAACTGCAACGGACAGTATCACTTATAAATACTTAAAATATCAAAAGTGTACGACTGCTTTGTTGCTCGCGGCCGTACCCTGTGTCCTCCATGATGCAGCCAAGCCACGGGTCTGGACACCGGCAGTCACCTGAAACACGCATCAAAGACGTTACTCGCTCAACATTTCCAGATCTGTCCACAAGAGGGAGCTGACGTTGAGATTGGAGAGTCTTACTTGCAGCAGCTCGTTCCTTGTTCCGATACATCCCAATGTTCTGGCCAAGACTTTGACACAGGGTGATGGCCATGGGACCCACACTGCCATACTGTGGAGACAAGATGCAAAACAAACAAGGAAAATGTAATGAAACATGAATAAAAGGAAGATATAGAGTAAAACACCTTTTTAACCAGCTGTTTTTTATGTTCAATTAACTATTTAACATTCAGCTTAAACACATTTTTTTGCCATGACTTCTGACCTCATTGATTGCGCCCCCTCTGGTCAGAGAGCAGATTCCCCCGATGTATGCTGCCTCACTCCGGCTGCTCATGAATGTCCTGCCACTGTGGAAGAAAAAAAGTGACTAAATAAAGTGAACCCAAACCTAAATGAACAACAGTGGAATAGCGATCCTGAGTTGTGACCCACGAGAAGAGGTGCACAGTGTCGGCGCGCTCCCGGACGCTCTCTCTCCTGTACTTCATGAAGTCCCTGAGTGTGAGCAGCGGATCGTCGCCCACCGCCACCTTGTTCTCAGACGACCAGGTCTCCATGGCGACCAGGACGATGCGCGTGTTGAGCTGCTCTTTGTAGATCTGCGGACAGGAGAGGAAATGTTTATTAAATAAAAGGGACATACCAGCGTCAAGGAGTAGCGGTTTTGGCCCATAATGTATAACGTCAGATCCCAAACTCTATATATAGGGATGAGCTAGAATGGAAAAAGTTCACCAAAAAAAAGTCATCTTTTTTTGTTGCATTTCTACCTTCTATTCTGTTCTGTCAACCCAAAAAGTGGGTTGGAAATTTTTTTCCCCCTAAAATAAAGAGTCATGCAGTAGAGGGTTAAAAGACTTTTTTCAACCATATTAATTGCTGCATATCTTCATTGTCTTCTAACGAAACCAATCCTTTTTTCACTTAAGACATTTCTCGTCAGTTTGGCGAGCTGGCGAAGCCGGAGGGACAGTAAAGCACGGAGGGGACAAAGAGAGAGAGAGAGGGAGACAGACAACCTGTAATTGGTAGTCATGGTAACCTGCATGTCTCTGGTTTGTGAAGTGTTTTCCTGTTTGTGTCGCTGTTGCATGAGAAAGCAGAGACATGTAATGGAGTCACCACAAGAAATGTATTTGGCGAGAGATGCCTTTCCTGTAATTATCCATGTAATATGCCTCAGTTATGAGTCCACTGTAAGGTTTGGTTAGTGCCAATGTTCTTACCGCATCTGCCATGTTCACCACCGCTTTGGCAAAGTTCTTGGTGTGAGTGGTTGAGCGTCGCAACTGCACAAACTACAGAAAAACAGGGGAAAAGTCAGAATATGTGCAATCCAACTTCTCAGTTACTGTTGCATTTACTGATATGACTAATTATTACCAGATCGTGATCGTTGACCACCATCAGCTCGATGAACTTGGTCTCAGTCTGCACGGTGCGCTGGCCTCGTCTCACCTGTAGGGGGCACATGCGAGTCTCCATCATCTAACCTTCAGATGGAAAAACAACGGGATCCCAGCAGCGGGGGGAACCCATTACTCACACCCAGCACCGCTAACACTTGCTGATGCAGTGAAACTTAAGTCTGTGTCCTTCAGAGCACAACAAGTCAAGGCCAAGGAAGATCCAGTTAGTTCAGTGCAACTTTGGGACTTCAGAAATAGATTAACAAATGACATTGTCTCTCTAGAAGGCAGGTCAGTGAGTTCATGTAGGAGACGTAGCCTAATTATAGATTAGAGTTGCTTTCATTTACTTTGGGATATAAGTGAGATACAGAGGGGGAAATGCATTTAAATATTGAGGGTATAGCATTATCTGAAAGCATTAAGAATCAGCACAAGAATCAAAGTATTGCTTTAAAACAAATAAAGGATCTTTTTTTTCACTTGAGTCATTTTGTTATTTAGTGAATCAGTTTCAGGTACCATTTATCCTTTAACTGAGTTGCCACATCTGACGTCAAATGTTTTTTCAAAGGGGATGACACTTTCTGTAATGTGTGCGACATGTCCCGACACACCATCTGTGAGTGTAACAGAGTGCACGCATGTACCGGCATAGATCTGAGCTGCCGTTTCAACCTCCTCAGACTTTCAATGACGACTGGCCTCTCCTCGTCAGTCCTTATGTCTCTATTGAAGTGCAACTGTCCCTCCGGTGCCTTTGTGCCATTGTCTGAGCATCCTGCCAAACGCACATAATACACAGTGAGAGGGGAAAAGTGGCAAGTCATCAGAAATGCGCATGAATGTATTTTAGTCCGATCTGGAGGAGAAATCAATATCACGCAGCCGGCGGAGGTAAGTGTGTAATGGGCTGAGAGAGGATTGGATAACAGGAAGGAGGGGGAGAGCAGAGGGGCCAAAAAGGAGATGAAGTCAATTGAGATATTTCACTATTTAGAAAGGCCATGAAGGACAGCCAAACTACTGCTGCCCAGAGAGAGTCAGAGGGGAGAGGGAAAGATGTGTCAAGGACATGCAGCATGTAATGCGGTGTCTCGAGGATAGGGCTGCACGGGACGGTACAGAAGTGTGACCTATATGAGGTACCATAAGATATAAAGAGGAAAGGCCAGCAGATGGTTTGGCCAAAAAGAGGAAAAGCATTTTATACAAGACTCATGCATACAGTAAATATTAATGCAATGCATTTTTACTCATGGATTTACACAAGCCACAATTATAAAAGCGAAAACATTTCAAATGACCCTGTGCCCTGCAACTTGGTCACAGTGTTCCCAATTTATGAACATGGTTGACTGAATGACTTCAGATGTGGATGCTGTAGTGTATCCCAGCAGATAAGTGTCAGGAAGAGGATACACTAAATGTAGATAAGTGAAGTTCAGGAGCAGGACCACACCTCACGTATGCCCTTTCCGCTCTCCATTCTATAAATACCGCCCGGTCCCTCTCCTTAGTCTCTCCTCAATGTTTGTGTTCACGTGCCCCAAAATGTTCATGGGTGCGACTTAATATTTTTCCTTGGTTGCACTGGTGCACCTGCCCATTACTGGCCATGGTTTACATAAACTTAATTCAATGAACTCATATATTATCATTCAATATCTAAACCCAAACCCTTCTGCATCGTTAAACTAAAATGACCATTGTTAAACATTTATCATTATGTAAAAAGTAGTTTATAGAAGATTCATTGAAAGAGTATACAGTAAATGGTAAGTGTGTAATTTAAGCGACAGCACTGAACCCTGTTTTAAGGACGTTTTCGGGGCATTTTCAAAGCGGTGCGCTTAAATAATGTGCAACGAAACCAAAATGTTATTTTGGAGCCCAGCAAGCCCTCACCAACGCAGATCACCCTAAACATTGATCAGAATGTGCACACAGCTCTAATGCGAAGGAGAATTCATTCTGATTAGTATTTTAAGATCCCTAGAGCTATGAAAAGAGACACCTCGCTCTCACCTGCTGCTGCTGTATCCAGAGAACGATGACCCTCAAAGCACAGATAACTTACTCTGATTATTAAAAAAATAATGATTGCTGCTGTTACATGGCTTAAACTTTATCTGAAGCTAATTTAATAATCTTAATACATTCATTATATTTAAATCCTAATCATATTTCACTATATCAAGCATGCACTACTTTATGAATAATATACTATGAACAGCTCTTATCATTGTGCACTCCTTTAGAGCTGTGTAATGTTAAAACAAAAATGTCACTGCCCCATAATATTTATTGTCATACATATGCAGGCAACATGTGTGACTGTGGAAGATGAATTGATCATGCAAATGGCTAGATATTCAATATTGTTAAGTATTGGCGATCCCATTTGTAGGAAGCTTTCAGATGTTTCTAAACTGGTGCACCAGTGCAGCAAAACCAAACTTCGATTTGACCTTTATTTAACCAGGAAAGTCCCATTGTGATTAAGAATCTCTTTTTCAGGCATATTTTTCAGGCTGTACATATTTCCAGTGGTAGGGAAAATCGGAGTACAACATGCAAACTCCGCACAGAAAGGCCCCGACCAGTTGGGAATTGAACCCGGGACCTTCTTGCTGTGAGGCACGACTGCTTTGCACCACCCATGCTGCCCATGTTATGTTAGTGTGGAGCCCTGTTTATGGCTATGATATCGTTGTTTTGCGCTCCCGTATGCCCAGCCTGTTGTTACTGCAGTCATAGCTTATTAGATATTCTCTGCTGATCCTTTTGAATCAAGTTAAAAGGTTTTTTTTCGTGAAATGACATTGAGTGTCCTGGACGAGACACAACCTCACGATGTCAAAGCAAAGATGAAACATAACACAGCATCATGAATCCGCAAAAAGGTCAATAAGTTATTTATACGAATTATAAAACAGCAGTGAAATCCATCCAGGTTTGCAACGTCATTATATCTGTCGTTCAAAAGGACAGCTAAGTATAATATGATATGACCAATAAATGATACACGATAAGAATCCAATTGCAATCACGGCATTGTTTTCAAAGGTTATAAATAGGAACAAAGGTATGGGGATTAAGGCTCTCACCCGGACAGGGAGGTGGGGACAGGTCGATGTCTGGAAGGCGACACACGATGTGGTCCTGGTTTGCAAAGAAAAGAAAATGTCAAATCAAACTAAATAAAAACTCCACAGCTCAGCATCGGCAGCTCTAAACAGATGGTCAGATCAGGTCACACTGACACTGACACTGACACTGACTCAACATGACATTTACAGTGAACACAGTCACAATCAGATCACACACTCAAATCTGTACAGTTACTAAAATTACTCTTAAAGGCCCTTTACTATGTCTCAGTGTGAATGGGTGAGTGAGTGGTTCTTTGATGGAAAACCCTGAGTGCCAGGTGTAGGTGGAAAAGTGCACAATTGAGACAATTTACATATTTCCCCCCTGTTTTTAAACAAACCAAATGGAGCTTGTTCCTTTTACATTGCTAGTTGTGGTCCAGACTTACAGTTGCTCATAATACACACCATATACACAATATACTGCAATGCCTTTACCCAGGAGGTTGAGAGAAAAGATGCTACCAAAATGAATACAGTATACAGAATATTGAGTTTCCATCAGTGAAAGGTGTTTGTATATAAATCTTTCCTGCGATTGCACATGCACATGTATAATTGCTCTCAATACCACTCCAGCGTCTTTCACTACAACTATTAGGACTCACTTAGCCATTATGAACACTTAGTACAGAAGATGACTGAAGATTATGAACACTGCTACTTCCACTGGCACAATGAAACTACTACAGCTAATACTGCTGCTGCTTTTTTGTCCACAAAAGCCACCAAAAAGTAAAATATCCAAAAGTTTTTTTCTTTTCTCTCTCCATTTCTCCAGGCTTGGGACAGATGTGCTCTGTTTGAGACTCCTTATATTAGGTTCAGTGGTCAATGACAAAAATTACTGATAGGGTTTATATGGTGGCACAAGTTAATGCTTTTTCATGACCTTTTAAAGCCCAAATTCTATATTTATATTTTTAACGCAGGGGGATAATACTGTAAGTGCATATTTAATTTGTTAAGATTTGCAAAAACAAAAAAAAGATTTGCAAATATTCCTTCAAACAGTGGAATGAGGGGAAATGTCAATTCAGTATTAAATTATACAATTAAATCGGACATAGTGGGCAACTTTTGAGCAAAAAAATGTTTACAATATCAGTAGCTTAATGTGTTTTAGACCATACATTTTGATTAACTTAAATTGCCAGTTGATTTAACGCATTTTAATAACCTTAATTTGGACACAACACATACAATACATATTTACGGAAACTTTCATCTGTTTCATATGTGCTTATAACAACAGCGTGCCGAAATCTACTTAAGTAAATTACCTGCGTGTCTAATTACCACTACATTAGCTCAGCTGTGGTAAAGCCGATCATTGCGAGGAAAGTGCCCTGATACATAATTAATCAATCACTCTGCCCTGTCATAACGACTATAACAGGACTGGACAGCCCGCTAACTTGAGCTGCGGATGAATACTTTATGAAAATGACCCATCCCGAAACAGAGAGGCGAGCTGCAGATATCGACCCACGTCTTGTGTCTGTGTAACTGAGCTGGACAACAGAAAAATACCTTCACCGGCGTTGGCCCTTCTGCATCGTCTAATAAAGCCTACATCTTCCTAACTCGAGCGAAACGATTTTTTGAGACGAGTATGTGTAAGTAACAGTGTGGTTTGCAGTTGTCTAGGTCACAGAACCCAGAGAAACAAAAGGACAAATGAATCAGGAATACTCCAAAATCAAACCATTACTTAAAGGGGGGGTATAGCTTTATATCATGTTATTATGTCATTCCCTCATTAAACACATGCCTGGAGTGTTGCCTTGGCTCATTCACATATTTTTGAGTAATCAGTAAAAACTTAGACGGCAGCCATTTTAGGTGTAGCTATGCCTCAGTCCTCCTAGGAACGCCCCCACCTCCTGGAGACGCCTCTGGACCTTTTGTCACCAGCAGGGGCGGCGCCAGGGGGGGGCTAGGGGGTGCTTGAGCACCCCCTGAGATTGCCAAAGCACCCCCAAAGCACCCCCAAAGATTGTGGCCACTAAATCAAAGGAGCACTAGTTATCTCTAGAAACATCCCTCGGACGTTTAACATGAAAGGAATGAGTAGGACAGGTTTAATTCCAACTAAAGAACGGGGCTTTGTCTGAGGCCCAGTGTGATGTTAATGCGGCCGTGCGTCAGAGTGCACGCTCGGCGACGGCAGGAGTCGGGCTGAGTCTGACTCCAGGGTCATTATTACAGTCATTTACTAAATTTGATCAATGAGCTGAAGTTAGACTGATGTTATAAAGTCAGACTCTGCTCCTCTGGCTCTGAACACAATCAGAGGTTATTATTGTGCACTTTTGATACAGCGACGTGAGCGCGGCTGAACCTAAAGCACAAGAACAGGCCGAGTCCTCCAGCAGCGAGACAAAGTCTGGACGAGGAAATTACGCACAACAGCGGAAAAAGTTCACTTAAGTCATGAGCGCGTTGCCCTTCTCACACGTGGTGGGCATCCGTCTGATAATCAGCTCAACTTTAACATTAACTGTGTTCGAGAAGCGGCTCTAGGATGCAGAGCGTGAGGGGAGATTACGACGTGAGAGCAGAGCCACACATTCACGAGGACCACGTCCTCCCGGGGTTGACATAAAACCGTCTCACGGAGGCTCCTCAGTGCGCGCTGGAGTTAAAGGCAGGTCCAGAGCGTCCTCCTTCTCCATACAGCACTTTGACCGCTCACGACGCCTTTGCAGCCCAGACACTGCTGTTCCGTTCGCTCAGACGCCGAAAATTACGCATTTGCGGGTGCACGCGCGTTTATTATGTATGTTATATTGTCCAATTGCCCCAAAAATGAATTTTTTTGTGAGCACCCCGAAGAAAGCCCTCAGCACCCCCTAAGCACCCCCTGGGACAAATGTCTGCCGCCGCCGCTGGTCACCAGCCAAGCCACCAACCACTGCTCCTCAGCTCAGCAGAGCCCCCTCCCCGCACATTAGTGTTGTTTAGATGCCACAGCAGTGTGCTGAAGGGGGCGTGTCGGAAAGCTTCTTAAAGAGACAGAGGCCTATTTCAAGACGTTCAGTACAGCCATTTTGAGAGAGCAATTTTATTCAAGGCAGTTATTTTAATTTACTGCATATACAGACCAACAGAAGGTTACGTCATCATTGTAGTATGCTATAGACTGGTGCTATGTGATTGAAAAAGCATAATACCCCCTCTTTAACCAGAGCTGGAACGGGACGAAACTAGATCGAACTGTTACCTTCAGCGGGTTAAAAATGAAGCTACACCCTCTACACACATTTACGACGACATAGTAGTAGCTGACACACTGCCAGCCTTTGAGACATGTTTTGATTGAGTTTGAAAAGCTGCTGTCAGTTTGTTTGCCCAAGATGCATTTCACACACCACATTTACTTGGTCCGGGGCCAAGAAAACAATATTATGTGCCTGTTTACTGTGATCCTGTTCAAAGGAGGTCCTGACTCACCTCTTCGCTGCCGACAGGTTCAATCCCGTACGAGAAGTTGCCGTCAGAAAACATACCCCTGGAATACAGAGAGGAGTTAAAAAAAAAGTTCACCATTCATATGAAAGTTGCATTACAGTTGGGTATAGCACAAGCAGGAGTTACATTTCTTGCGGCGGTTCTAAGCGCGTGGGTTGGCTGGTCTAGCTCTCACATGGCCAGCAGCAATCATTCATCTGTACATATGTTCTTGAACGTGTATTTATATTATACTCTGCGTGTGGTGACAGAGTTGATTCCAGTTAAATATTTCTCTATAACGAACTGTTGTGGACTGTGTGAGACTGATGAGTTTTGGCTCAACAACAATGACTTGGGAAAGGCCCGCTCAAGGGTGATACAAGGCCCATCTCACTGCATTTTTGAGTGGACTGGGACAGGGGGACACATCAGACGACTGCCAAGTCTCGATCAGTGCCCATTTTGGATAAATATGTTATTTTTGATAGAGTTCTTTACATAGTGATTGTTTTTTTTTGTGTACAACAGTTTGAGATGAACACAATTCTGATTCTGTGTGCTTTACATGTGGTAGAATTGACATTAAACTGAACTGAAAACTACACTTGATGCATGAATGGGCCCAGAGTTTTGCAATAACTAAATGCAAAATAGAGCATGTGTACAGTACTGATAGCAAATAAATCGATTGAAAGGGGTTTAGGTTAGAGCGGCTGGACAGATAAGACTAAAGCCGACACAAAGGGAATTGATGGGCGTATGCAAAGCACATGGGCTGATACTCCTATTGAAAGAATATAGAAAACATACTGTAATCCGTGGCAGGTGGACAGTGCTGCCCAGGACCCACTGACCCCTCGGACTCGCCCATGGTAGTAGCAGTGCTCTCCTCCCTGCGGTCACACAATAGAGAGCACATGCAGTATTTGAGTGAGGCGCATTACAGTAAATGAGGCTCATGCTAACAGTAAACCCATGCAGTATTTGACATCAGGGTCGCCCGGAGGAGATCAGTGGCCGCTGGATATTTGACCTCTGGGAAATCCAACACCGCACAAGAACACAGCAGCACATGTACAGTGTGAGATAGAGATGAGGGGCTCACTCAACAACCTGGGAGTCGTCAAGTGAGTTATTCGTTCATTTACAAAGAGCACACTTAAGAATCAAAGCCATTTACCGCAGTCAGACATGTTTAAACAATGCTCTAAATCAACTCAAGGTTATTGTAAAAAGCAAACTGAAAAAAGCTCATACGCTGAATAACAAGAACGTTGCAATGAACGTCATGATAGAATATATGAAAGAAATGTCTCCAAACAATAAAATGTGACGTCATCTTGTGCATCGTTACATAATATACAATGATCTGTTAGATAGCAGCAACACATCAAAACAATGGATAGTATCAAATTTTACAAAATTCAACTTAGAAATTTAAAAATTGTATAACATAATTTCAACCCTGACTGTTTAAAGTGGATTTTGCACGGATATAAAAATACTTAGCACTGATATTATTAATACTCAAATAATGTCTATGTAAAGAAAAGACAGCGATGGGATTGGTCAGGATTTCAAATTGGCCTTGAGCGAACCCTTGTCCAGGCAATAATGGTGATAAACATGATAAAACCGTAAAAGCAAGCACTTAACAACATATTAGCAAATCAATGGCGTCGTGATGAACACACAATGAAAGCAGAACTGCTCAGAATGTGTCTGGTGATGGATTATGGCTTTAAAGATTTCGAGGACAGTCTTAAGTTTTCTCAATGAGGCAACAAAATCCAGGAAATACAGATTGCAGCAGTAGAAGAAGTTAAGGATTACAGTTGACTCAAGACTGAATGAAACAAAATACTTAAACTCCAGGTGCGTTTTAGATGCATGTTTTATGCTGCACGATCTCCTGCGGCGCTGCTCTGCGGAAACCGTTGCCTGATTGTTCATAAAAGCTGCTGATCATGTTTTGTATAGTGTTTCTTCTTCTAAGCCACTTCTCAGTTCTCACCATACAACAACGATCGCATTACCAACATTGGAGAAGACACGCATTGTTATCTGTCCCTACATGTCTTTAATGTACGTGCCAACTATGAATGAACTGTGTCCAAAGGTATAATTTCCCCAAGCGGTTGTAGTGATCAAACAGGACTAACCAAATAGACATCCTCGCCACTGGGAATGTCTTTCAAGTGCAGTGTAAGCATTGTTCAGGTGCTTGTAATGAACTGCACTAAGTCTTTGTCTATGCCATCTGAGCTTGCCCTTAACCGTCACAGATGAGAGCACCGAAAGAAAAGGCAATTATTTCTGCTCAGGTAGCCTTTACTCCTACTTTAAACAGCTGCACATAGACACAACATTCGCTGCCAGGTTATTACTTTAGGACGCTGTAACTCGCCCATAAATCATATATAGGGTTCTTTCTAAGCAAGAACTTCACTCGGTATGAAACATCAAACAAGTCACTAAATAAAAAGTAGAGAAAGGCTATGAATCTGTTGACAGGGACCCTTCCAATGGGATCATAAACCTCGGGACAAAGGGACAAACCCAGGAGGTGGTGCACCGTTTCAGAGGATCAGAGGAGACAGTGAGAGAGGGCAGCCAGCCAGGTTTCTTCCGAGTGCTACAGTTCCCCCAACTTCCAAGGTCATGCGGGTCAGGTTGACACACAGTGGCAGCGCGGCTCAACCGCAGCAGCTCAACCACAGCAGCTCATGACTAACACCTGAACACTATTTCGTTGTACGCTTGTACAATGACAATAAAGTACTTACTTACTTAATAAAAAGCTGTTAGGGCAGCTGGGTGGGGGTTTGTGGATGGGGAGCTACTGCCCTCTTCAACTGACCCGCTCTACACCCTGACTTTTTAATGCATTACACTATGTATGGCTTTCACAATATATTATACATGGGGAAAAAAAGAAGAGGAAATTGTACACAAATTAATATTATACTTAGGATGGTAATGACAACTGGGAAGTAGCAAGATCACAAAGTATATTATGTACTGCATAGCAACGTGCCTTTATAACAGAAAAATAGTGACTTTCGGTAATGTTACCAAGGTTTGGCATTGGTAACATGCTGAAATATATTATATTAAGGGTTGCCTTTTGTTACTTGCTTTGTACTAACTAAACATCGTACATGAAACAAGATCGTGGTTGTTGTTGTGCTTCGTTTCTGTTATCTATATGAACATTTCAAGCAATGCTTTGTAATTTGGTCTGTGTTAAAAAAAAAAAAAGCCGCTTTGAAGTGTAACTGGTTTTCTTTTGCCAACGAGGCTAATCAAAATATGATGCTGCTAATTGTATGATTGATAATGTAATTGCCCATGATAAAAATGAATTGTCCAGCCCTGATAGCAGCAATAATACAGGGTTTCTACAGGTGGCAGCAAGTCAATGTCATGTTTTTTATCCCATGTTAAAATGCTATATTTTCAATGCCACAAATAGAAAAAATCTTCCCATATTTCACTTTGTAAGATTTGTAAGCATTCACTCAAACTGGGGAATGAGCGAAAATGTTGATATTCAAAACCAAATTGGACACAACGAGCAACTTTTGAGCAAAAGATTGAGTCAGAACTGCAGATGAATTTGTTTTAAACCATAGTTTTTGACAAATGTATGCAGTAAGATTTTTGAGCAATGTCATTGTTATGGTTCTACCCCTCCTGGAACTGCCACCTTACGTGGTGGAGGGGTTGAGCGCCTGAATGATCCTGGGAGCTCAGTTGTCGGGGGATTCATGCCCCTGGTAGGGTCTCCCAGGGCAAACAGGTCCTGGGTGACGGGTTAGACAAAGAGCGGTTCAGAAGCCCCTTATGAGAAACCAATAGGCCCGGTTAGAACCATGAGGCCGTCCTTCTGTGGATGTGGAACCACCACCTCCAGGAGGAGCCATAGGGGCTGGTGCAATGTGATTTGGGCAGCTCCAACAGCTACCCCACGACCCGACAACGGACAAGTGGAAGAAAATGGATGGATGGTCATTGTTATGGGTTCTGTCTCTATATATTCCGAGAAATCTAGATTTAATGCCAGTTTGAATCCAATTTAATGCATTTTAATGACTTTTAAGGCCTTCTTTTTGGCAGAATTCTTCAAAGGACTTTTAATGCTATTTAATACCCTGCGGAAACCTACTTCTTACAACCATACAATCTTCTATCAATCTTCAATCTCAAAAAAAGCTAAAAAATTATTATAATAATTTTGAGGAAAAAACATTTAAATAGAGCTTTTGTAAAAATTGTGGTATTGTGGGACATTGAGGTAATCTGGATTCAGAAAAACCAAGGAGGGACACAAGTAAATTACTTTGAACAGTCAAAGAAGAGCAAGACTTTTACCAGCACTTAGGCCCAGTGAAATATAAAATAAATAAAAGGTAGAATTACAGGTCTAAATGGAGGAAATCAAATTGCCTGACACAGCAGACACAGACAGGGCTAAGAGGCTACAGAGTGCACTGTTAGAGGACATATACTCTGCATCCTTTAGAAATGATGACTATGAAACAAAAGGTTGTTTTATGTATTAAGTAATGACAGGTAACCAGTATGGCATGTTAAACAAGTTGTGCAAACATGGGATCTGAAATGTTTCTGTTTAGATGCAGCACAGAATCGCAGGTCCAGACAAAACAAACATATCTAATAAATAGTGAAATTCAAAAGCTAAAGATTGAAATTTTGTTTTTTTACTTATTCTTATCACATTGAAATATGAGAACTGGACGAAGTTGTAATATGACAGTAGTTAAAGATAGGACATATTTTTTACACATAATGCCCATACCCTTCCAGATGAAACCATGTCAATTTATTCAGTATGTTATAAATGACCTAATTCATCCCTATTATCTTTGGAGTTGAAATCTAAATTTAGAATGAAAAAAATGCTGTTAATGATAATGGTTATGCGACAACTTTAAATTGTGTCAGGCGTCATGACAAGAATGAAAACTCGAAAAGTAAAATGTTTGTTAACCTGCCAAGATATCCAACAGCAAACGTCAAAATCCAATTACATTTGGTGAAACAGAGCTCGCCCACTCGTCAAATGAAATAGCATCATTATATAGACACATGAGCTGCTTTCAATTTCATCCTTTCCCAGCCCTAATTTAATTTCAATTTTTGTCGTGAGTCATTGAGATTTAATCCGGGGCGACTCAGCGGGGCATCAATCCACAGGGACCAATAAAGAAGTGACACACAAAGGCAGCAGGAATTTACTGGCTACTGAAATGAAATAAAATCGAGATGGAGACGTGGCGAAGGGAGAAGAGGTGGTGCAAACTGAGCTCCTGCATGTGACGATGAGCCAATTTACTGAGACGGGTGTGGCCTGATATAATGTAAGCATTGCTAAGAATAAAAACAAATAAACTACTTCAATCTCATGCTTTGAATTTGTGGAACAATTAAGCCAATTACAGGACCTACGCAGATAAGTTTTTGAAAGCACTATTTTCCCATTGGCATTCCCCAGGGGTCCATTCTTAGGCCACTATTAATGTTTAATACCAAATCTTCAGTCTGCAGTTTACAGTTCTAATTTTTATTGATAATAGTGTATGTTAATCAGAACAGGTATCAATTTCAATGTAAGGTTTTAAAATAGTTACCACTTCACTTTATAAGGATTGTGTTGCCTGGTGACGTCAATTGACAATTATGTTTTACAATGATGGGCCGTGGTCGCTTGGATATATAGGGTCACCTTAGAATCAGAATATTTTACAAGGTGGTACTTACAGTAGTCAGAATCGTTTGAAAACCACTGTTCTACACCACATTGTAGACATATTGCAATATTAGTCTAGCCTTTGTACATCCATGCTATGCGTAATTTGTCACTATGCAACAGTTGGTCAGGAGCCGTGACGGAAATGCTACAGACACGGTTTCTTCAATCCCCTTGGGTTTTTTTGTTCTCATGTTGAACCTACCTCTCAATGAACAGTGAGTTGCATGTTAAGTCATAGCTTTGTTTTAACAGATGCCCTTACTGACACCATCGCCCTTTGTTAAGCCTTGTGGCTCCTTATTTTGCTACAGTATACAGTACTGCACTTCCGGAGGGTCCAACGGCATTTCATTGGGAAGCAGGAAGTATTGAAACATGCCGTGGCGGTTGGAATAGTGACACGATCTTGAAGCACCTAGCTGAAAGTTAATGTTTTGATTGTTTGTCACAAGAGGAATTAATTCATTGTCATATTTTGTAGCTCATACGGTGGATTTGTGCCATTGAAAATAAAACGGAAAAGGAAAAAGCACAATCACTTGTACGCTTAATTATGTATTCAGCTGGGAGCTAAGCCCCCTTTGACTTGACTACAAAAGGATAGTAACACAATTTAGGGCTAAACACTGTCCTGCAAAAAGGCTGGCTCATCTTCGATTGGTCCGCATTCACTCAAGGGACATATCGCCAACTGTAGAAGCTTCCTTAAAAGCGTAGTCAAAATCTATTAAAATTAACTTGACAAGGACGAATTAACTTAGCGACTCCAAAAGAGAAAGCAACGGTAACCATGTAATGTAATACAATAATGGCCCATTTGGTCCGTTTGGCTAATTGCTTTACTGTCAAGTCCTAAAGACAGATGCCAGTCTGAATTAGCCACAGTCCATTGAAGAGGAATGTAAGCAGCTGATGTGTTACTGTTGATCCATGAAGTTAAGGCATCATGTTTGCAAACACAATTTTAGACTACTTGTATTCAGATCAGCGGACGTTTTCTACTATGTTCTTAAGACGAGAAAACAAACAATAAACTTGTACTCCAATTGCATTTCTTGGTTTTTGCATGTATTGAAATGAAGAAAGTGTTTTATTTCTGTTATTATACAAAATAGTGTTGCCCAATCCCTATGCATACAATTGGTAGAAGCCAGATACAGCAAAGAACAAATGGGGTGCCGCTAGAGAGATGTTTTATGAAATGTATATCCTACCATGTTTTCAGAAGGCTGCCCATGCTCATCAAAGTGACGCTCCAAATACTCTGTTGAAAGAAGGTTACTGAAAGAATAGAAAGAGAAAAAAATGCCAAGTTCAAACATTGATCTGAGCTGACATGCAATATTTGATCATGAAAGTCATGACTGTAAAACTAGTCCCAATGTTTGTTTTAAACTAAAATCAACATCAAGTGATTTTGAAAACACACATGACAAAAAGTAAGTATATAATAACTTGTTTAAAGCCAACCTATTTCTTCACAGAGTTTGTGCAATGATTCCCTCTTATTCAATATTACTGCTAAATATGAAAGTGTGTTACGAGGCAGTACATGTGGATGCTGGGGACTTACTGGTTGAGCTCCAAGTCCAGGATAAATGATGTGCCAAACGCCTGGATGAGGAAGCTGCTCCGCGCCAGATGGACAGGCTGAGGAGGACACATGAGGCAGTCATTAAGACACAGGCGACACAAGAAAATGTAAGTGCACTGTTTAACATAAGGCTACACAATATTCATGCATTCAAGTTAGTGTGTAGCTAAAATGCCGCTGTCTTCAGCCAAAAACTGATATTGGTTATATGAAGGACAGCACAATGTATAAAGTGTTGCCATTGTTTTTAGATTAGGGATTTCTGCTTTAAAATAAGAATCAGCTCAATAGGCGCCTTTTAAACATGTCTATGCATTCAGGTTTAAACTGGGCTTTATTTCTATGGTTAATCTTCTAAGTTGTAAATATTATCATTATTGCCATATATTCTCCGCACAGATTACCTTTAGTTGTATTTTTACTGTGTCTTCTATGATGACAGTGAGCAGTTGTCCCTTCTTCCGCACGTTCCTCACAGTCTACTACTGAAACAAATGACTTACTAATATGTCAAGCCTTTTATGCTTTGAAAAAAAAACCTGTGGTGACGCCTTGTGCACAATGTGGCAAAAAGAAATGACGAGTAGAGCGCGTGGGAGGCGGCTGACAGATGATCAAAAGAAAGAAAGAATTTCTCTGAACGCGACAAGAACAGAACAGCAGATAATCGAGGGTGTCCCGCTGCTGTGACCCCCCCCCCCCTTGTGGCAGACAGACCTGGGTTTGGTGATAAAACTATGTTAGGATTCAGACGCAACCTCCGGCCAAGGTTAGTGCCATCTACAAACACATGACAAGGCTGAGAGGGCGCTGACATTTGTAGAACAGGGCACTCTGTTTGATTACCTTTTGCATCTATAACAATGTGAAGCAGCCACATACACGTCAATAAAAATGCTGTGGGAAAATATGACCTCTCCAGGGAGATCAATGAAAAAAAAGTATCCACATCTTAAAACTGTTCTATTTAGATGTTCATATGATAACAGAAAGTATTTTATCTGGACTTTTAACATGAAATAAACTTCTAATTAATTATTTTGTGTTAGTTTATTTTCACAGTAAGTGTAATGCTATGCTCTGTAAACCACTTTATAATTACTTTGTGTGCACTATTTCTTCGCTTATTAAAAATAACCACATTTCTTGTTAATCCGAGAATCTTTTTAATGCTTCACTGTCTATTACTTCCTAACAACACACTACTGCCCCAGGACTTCTCCCCTCAAAGGTCACGGGACAGCAGAGCGACCACGGAGGGCACTGAAGGTCGCCCTTGAGTCGGAGACGCTGCTGCTGACAGACAGACAGTAGACAGAGCGGGATGTAACAGGAGAGGGCAGGTGGAGGTGTGAAATATAAGCTTATGCGTTTCACTGCAGGGCAAGGTAGGTACAGAAGCGGACAAATACATCTTTTTTGCATTTATTTCAGAACTAGATGCTCAATACACATTTATTATTTCTGGAAAAACTAAAGATCTTCCTAATTCCAATGAGTGAGGTCAAATAGAAAGTCCTTGTATGAAGTCTTCAGTGTTTCGAAAGCCGACCACAGTAACCTCATGAATGCACAGCTCAGAGCCAGGCATCACTCACCAGCTCTGCCGAGGTGTAGTTCTTGACTCGTGTGTCAAGTTTGGTGTGGAGTAGCTCCTCGTCCGTGTGGATCTGCTGCAGGAGCCGCTTGGGCTGGACGATCTCCTCTGAAGGGGCAAGTCTGTCCCCCAAACCGCTCCATTCTCTCAGACCTGCACAAGGACGAGCAGAGAACGGCATGTCGGCGAGGACAGTGATCCCGCATGTGCAAGGGGCTGATAAGATTCAATAGATTTCAATAAATCCCAGTCACATTACTTTTGTTGCAGAGCTAGCCTACATAAAACTGATTAGAATGACAGTTTACAAGAAGAAGCTGCACAGTGCCATCTGAATTAAAAGAAAATGAGAAGATTACCCATTAATGCCACAGAATGCAATAGTATTTTTCATTTCACGAAGCAAGAGATAACTCCCTTGTCTTACAAAGGTAACCTTGAGATACTGTGAATCTAGGGAGACCCATTAATATTCACCCACATGACAGTTTGTTAATTAGGAAACCAGAAAGAGAAGTCATAGGTCTAGTTGGATTCTACAAAATCATTATTCTAGATATCACAGTAGCCCACATTTTCTATTACAGTCGCCTATTTTTTCTTATCCAAAAGCTTATTACACTCAAAAGCAATGATTGGTTTATTCAAAAATGAATTAGGCGACTGCTTAGATTGATCAGTAACCCAAATCCGTACCTGTGACAAAGGTCGGTGAACAAACTGCAGCGAACAGCAGGCATCTCACCGCGAGCATGGTGCTCACATAGTCCCGGTGGTTCCCCTGAGCTGCGCCTTTATATGAACTGGAAGCTGGACTGATGTTGACGGAGAAGATGATCAACACGGCGGCGGGCTCTGTTCAAACTCGCAGCCCGCATTTCTCACTCCCTGCATGGGTCAAAATGCCACGCTGCTGCTGCTGCTGCTGCTGCTGCTGCTGGGAGTGCCGTGTGCCCTCTCTCCTCTCACGTACTTCCAGACTGGTGCGTGTGTGCGTCCGTGTTGTCCGCTTTTCTCACTCACGAGGAGGTGATGCCCTGTGTCTCTCTTTGGGTCTGGAGGATGCGAGCGTCGCGACCAATGGCAGTGCGTCTGCGCGGGGAAACGGTGGACATGGAAACAAGGAGCACGTGGTGGGGACTGCACGAACCCACGCACACCTTTTGGAGGTGAGCCCTGTGTCGCGCGGTCATAGTGGTGGATCCCCCCCCCCCCCCCCCCCGTAAACCACGCGCACTCAGATTGGTCTAAAGCCAAGTTTCCATGAAAGAAAAAACGTTTTACAAATTAGCACGTCAGTAAAAAGTCATGCTCAATTAAAGGCACACTGCGGAACATATGGGGTTATGTTGCTATGCATTTTTTTTGCAGTGGATAATCAAAATGCCTACTCAGTTATTATATGTACTTGAGTAACTTTTTGAAGAAATTGTACGTCTTAGATTCGTTTTTTGATACAGTACTTTTATTTCTACTTGAGTAAAATTATAATGAAGTATCTGTACTCTTATTTGAGGAAAAATAATTGTTACTTTTTCCACTGAGTTAATATTTAAAGGTGCATTACGCAACTTTTTATGCAAGAAAAAAAAAGTTGATATTTGTGCGTATTTTACCTTTCGTATTAGTGGTCAGCATGGCGCCTTTACTTTCAATCACGGTGGCCACTATAACGCTCCAGGATCAATTGTTTTGTAGGTTTTCTGGTAAGAGGGTCCGTCAGCAGCGAAAACCTTCCAAATAATTGATCCTGGAGCGTCCTAAAGACCACTGTGATGGAAATAAGGCGCCATGCTGACCACTCATACGCACAACGATCAACTTCATTATTCACATAAAAGGTTGCATAATGTGCCACCTTAAATGGCAAATGCTATAGTAGTTTGTCTTATGCATCTTGTTCTTAAGAATAATTTTGTTTTTCTGTATTATGCCATTTTCTTGGAATTATCTTTGACAATATTACAAATAGAAAAATATAATGATTTCATGACAATATTATCCACTTGTGACTTCTCATCTCTATACTGATAATAAATTTAGTAGTCAGTGTTCATAGACACTTTTACAATGGACCTCTTTAAAAATAAAAACAATGGCAAGAAATGGTTGTGACAGTGACCGTCTCTTTAAGTTTACACAGGCATTAATAAATAAAACGAAATATACAAGCTTAAAAAGTTAAAATCATTTATTACAAATCAGCACACACACATTCACTAAATTGTTTTTCCGGTACTGCAAGTCCTACAAAACGTCCTTTCGTTCACATGCCTTTAGTATGTTAGAAACACATCATTGAGGACACGTTTTGTCTTTGCGACACAAACCTCATTGGGCCAACTTTGAAAAGTGAACCCAAATGACGTTTTGTCTCCAAGCTCGGGAGAACCAATGTCTCATGTTTGACCATCAACACCGGCGCTTGTGGGCTTGCGTCCAGGCACAGCACTTACAGTAATTGCGTAATGCCCCTTCAAAAAAGCCTCATTAAATCTCAATACCGCCGTGTGTTCCTGGAAATAGCTGCTAAAAGACACGCACGGTACACTACTCAATAAGCTGTTCAGTGCTGAAGAATGTCATATACTGTACATATGATTCATTGTGATATTGTGGTTTTATCTAAGAGTCAAATAAGGAAAAATAGATCTCTAAAATATACACTTTGTACATTTCAATAAATAATTTCTTTAGCATACACAGTCACTTGACATATTCATATGATGAATAGCTGTAATAGTAAATCGTAAACCGATCTGATGTTAGTTTGTGCTGGTCCCAACTCTGTTAAATGAAGTGATTTGTACAACAAAGGGCATCAAGCAGAGTCCAAGGCCAATCACTAAAGTCTAGAACAAAGGACAAAATCATCACAGGAATGGAACCTGGCATAAAATAATTTCTATATAGTGGTTTCAGGAAGTATTAATTCCCCGCTTATTGTTTTACTTTGTTATCAGGTTGTAGTCGGACAAACAGTTAAAAAAAAAAGATATGCACTTTGGCTTATGACCACACAGACCAAATATTTTTAAAACTATAGAGAGCAATGGATTGGGTCATTTGAACAGGAATGAAATTATTTTATTTGTATGTTTGCTGGGTATTCTGGGGGAAAAAATTATAAATATAAAAGAAATTCATGAAAACTTTCTGTTATACACTGTAGCATTTCAAATAAATAATCTAAAAATCCCTTCATGTCAGTGCTGCACCTCTACAATCTGTACCACAGTCCTGGAAAAAGCCGAGGAGTCCACCGTCATCAGCTGTGGCTGTGGCTGGAGGGCGCTGTGGAGGCGGGACTCGTAGCTGGTGTCGTGCATCCAGGGGCAGGGCTTCTGCAGAAGGTCTTGGTCCAGCTCACAGTTAGGCTCGTTGGGGGTCAGGGCGGTCTTAGGGGGCGCACTCAGGCAGGAGAGAACCTCGCAGTCCCAATCCGAGTCAGAGGAGCAGCAGGAGAGGGCTGCCACGTCTGGGATGAGGGCTGATTCGATGCAGACTGAAGTGGATTGGGAATTTGAGAGCTCAGACTGTAGACTTGAACATGCATTTTGGCTCTTGCCAAGAGGGTAGTCACTTGTGCATTAAGAGGTGGTTTTATGAATGGGAGCCATTGAGCTTCCATACTTAATTGAGGTACACTAAATACTCCAAAGGTCTGTGCAGCATCCTGGTTTTCGCTTGTAAAACACCTTGATAATGTCCTGACTGGTTTGGGAGAAGACTGAATACATTTATCATAAATTGATTTGAAAAATAAAGCATTGTCCTTTGTAATTTCCAATTTCTGTTCATGTTTTGCTTCATGCCCTCCAATTTCATCCGTCCTCTTCCTTTTGCTCAAGCTGCTCTCGGGACTGGCCGACCGACTGCGCTTTTTAGAATTAATCGCTGTTGTCGACTGCCGGGGAAGTGAACGGGATCGACGCTCCCAGGTGTTGCAACAAACTTCCATTTCCGGTTGAGGGTTCTCGGGTGATTTAGCTGCCGTAATAGCATTGGTCGGGCTGTGATGAGACTCCACAGGAAAACATTGAGAAGCTTGTGACTGAGTTTCTATTTGAACTGTGGGCTCTTGTGAAGTAAACTGTTGTGGGCTTAAAATAGGAGCCTCCAAGTATGAGCTGTGCGAGAACAAGTCAGGCATTTGTGGGCTCAGAACAGGTGGGAAAGGGTCAGGATTTTGACAAATATTAACAGGGCAAGGGGATAGTGGTTTGAGCTCTTGATGTGGTTCTAGCAATAACGGTTCAAGTGGCATCATGTCCAAAACTGGCATAACGGGACTCATGGGTAAAGCAGGGAAGTCCACATTTGGATTGGTTGTGGGCTGCTGGATTTCTGACAGTGGATTGTCAATGGAAGGTGAAACGGTGTCACTCTTCAGGACGGAGATATCAGGCTTAAAATTAATCTCTTGTGTCTGTAGCGCTTTGACAGCATCCTCAGTTTCCACATCAGTCAGCGGCTCTAGTTCATAAGCATCTGGGATTGTCGAAGGCTCTCTAAAACAAGAGTTTCATAAAGTTAAACTCTTGTATACATAAGCAGGAGTAAACGTATGAGTAGTACTGTATACTGACAGTTTGAGATCTTCCTGTTGCGGTGGAGGATCAGGGTTGAAACCAGGCACCATAGAAGCTACAAGTTGATCCACCACGGCGTAGTAGGAAGCCTCCAGCACAAACGCACGGTGTTGATTGGACAATAAATGCTGCAAAGACCAAAGAGAACATGTTGGGAAAAAGAATGTACAAACAGTAACATGAGACAGAGAAAAACGCATCACCTCTTCTTGATTGTTATACGTTTGACGGCAGAATTCACAATAAGCATCCTTTTTGCGTGGCTTCCATGGAGACGGGTTGCAGCTAAGAGGAGTTTGACATATGTCCTCAGTGCTGCTGACCGCAACTTTATTTTCCCTGGGAAAAAAAGGATGAAGCCATATGAGCAAAGGCCCATTAAATATGATCTTATTTACAAAGCTTATACAAACTTGTATTTCTTCTGTTCTGGTTCAGTCCATTTGTCAAAGCGAGGAGGAGGGGGGCACTCAAAGGGACTGTATCGTCCTGAGTAGTACAGACTGGGGAAGATAATGGACTGCATGTGCAGAGGCTTGTATTTTCTGGAGAAAAAAAAGCATACTCTCTTAGCATTACTCTTCCAATGTAACAACTTAAAAGTGTCATCATCAATGTATTGAAATTAATGGCAGATAAAAGATTTCCGATTGTTTTGGCACTCTTATTAGAAAATTGCAGAAATAGGACCAAGCCCAGCTGCAATTATAAAGGACATTTTCAGATGCCATGAGCCCAATTTCCTTGCGCAAAGCCCATGTATGAGCAGCGCACTTCAACTAATTGAAGTGAGGGCACTAATGAAAAGACCTGTTCACACTGAGACCCCCTGCAGCTCTGGAACTGCAACGCCTCGTCAAACAGAAACTGTATCTGCTGCTGGCTCTGGGGGGGCAGCATCACTGGAGGCCAGTCACAGTATACGATTACAAGCCCTCATCTCATTCAATTAAGGAAATCATTCAACATCAAAAAAATTAACATAAAATACATTCAACATAGAAACAAAAAAAGTTGCAAAAGCAGATTATCTATAACATTTTTTTTATTGGTTTATTTGGTCGGGACAGTGCATGTTAATGAACATACATGGGTCTCATGCATGTAAACAACCACACCGGATTGTAGCCTTGGGCTAATTTGCATCCGTTGTCCCCCATGTGCACTCTCAAACACACTCTCATTTATCCTGGCCTATTGTACATGTTTTTATGGTAGGGGAAACCGGAGTACCCGGAGGAAACCTACGCAGACACGGGGAGAACATGCAAACTCCACACAGAAAGGCCCCGTCCAGGTGGGAATGGAACCCGGACTTTCTAACTGTGAAGCACGAGCTCTAGCCGCTGTACTACCGTGCCGCCGAACATGATTTATCAATATGATTTTAATAAAGCCGTAAATAGTTAAGTCATATTGGTCGATGCTTCAAAACAGCCACCACTAATGTTTATGCTTTAGCCTGATTCCCATTAGCATTAATGTAGCATCATTAACCTTTACAACAAGTAAACGGGATCAACAGGATCAAAGTTCAAACATGGTTTCAAGTGAAATGTGGGTTAAGAATTTAGCGTAATTTGGTTCTTCCCCCAACTGTCCTGTTACAGTGTAGTGTCCTATTGCCCTCCTGTCTGACGAAGCATTTCATTTGCAGCAGTTGAAACCCACCTGCTTGAGTCTTCAATTTTGAGATATGGAGACCTCAAAGGAGCTGCTGTGAGAGTAAAACCAAGAACAAACAAAAAAAACTATTATTCGATTCATTTTAAGAGCATGATTGTGATACTATGTGGCAGTAAGAGAAACCGTGTCACTGACCTTTCACAACATTAGAGTTTTGTTTGTTGTAAACCTTCTGTGAAACGAATAGAAAATTATAAATGTATTATTTGTCGGATTACATATACTGTAGTGTCATTATTATGCAAACAAAAACAGAAATTTTATAATTACAAGACATACCTCTGACTTCTTAGATTTGGTGTCAAAACTCTCTCGAGACAACTGCTTAAGGTAACCAAGAACATCTGGAAAAAAGCACTAAAGGACAAAAAACTTCTAAACTGGCAAAACAGATAGTGAACTTCAGACATTTCTTAGCTAACAAACACCATAGTGCCATCTTCTGTAAGTAGAGATATACTACAATTCAAACAAGTGGGAAAACAGTTACTACTAATCATTTGTTATGGAGATGACTGAAAAACATTGCCAAAGGATACCATCTGCATACAAAATCTTTACTCCCCATGATCGAGCGTTGGTCAAAACACTGGTCCCCTGCAGCCGCTCCTGTGCAAGTCAAATACACTTAAATAAGCCATTTTCGAACCCAAAAATACACAAATTTAATGTAAAATCTTTAAGGTATAGAAACAACTTACTTTGTTAAAATAGCCTTTTCTAGCAGGGCCTTCCCTCGGCTGCCACACGCCTGAAAGAATACATAATAATATAAAGTGACCTCAGTGAAGCTGCAAACTTTCATGCTGTTGACAACACTGATTAAAGGGATGGTGTGTCAGAATGTAAAATACTTATTAAGCAAACAATATTTTACTACGGTTAAGAGTAGGTCTATAATTCAACAGGATATGTACAGTCACTGAAGGCCTGGGGGGCCTTGCTTCTGCCGGTCATGTCTCAGTCCACTCTCTTGTTGTTTTGAAGAAGTAGCTTCTTCACTTGCTGGTTTTGCTTTGGTATTACCATCCTCATGCTCTTCCAGCTCCTCAAGACATCCAGTCACAACAAACGTTACTTCCTTGTGCAAAAAACTTTCAACTTTCTAAATAGAGAAAGATTTTATGACAGTGATTAGTGCACATGTTGCATAAAATATTTTCTTTTTTTTTACTTAGCCCTTTAACTTACCCCTCCAAATAGGGTTATGACTTCCAGAAGGAGGGCCGTGGAGCGTTTCTTCACTCTGTCAAAATAGAAAGTCTTTCCATCCAGTTTCTTTTCCCCTGGAGACAGTTTACCCAGAAGACCACGTTTGTCTGGGTACTTCTGCTGCTCCATGACGTCTTTTCTCTGTTGTACCAAAACACGCCAGGGTCTAAAAACAAAACAAAACAGGTGTACGTGACCCCCATGATTATTAATAATGTACAGCCACATCCATAAACTGTAACGAGGTAATGTCCTAGGAAATAAATTATTGTTAAAGAAAACTCGGGAGTCAAGCTGAACAATTATTAAGATATTAAGAAATCATAGTTGTTTGCTTCTGGCATAAACAAATAAAATTAACTGTACTAAAAAAAAATGTCCCTCTTAAAAATTAAATGGACACAATAAGTGACAGTACATCTATAAAGTATGTCATGTCAACATGTCAACATCTTCCTGAATTGACAGCTTGTACACATGACTTGAGCTAATTATCAATATATAATCAATATATTATAATCACTGGTCACTTAAATCATGAAATCCAACCAAAACAACTTTAGTGAGCAAAGCGTCTGCGTTAGCATTAGCTGAAGTTAGCTCAGTCACTTCCGTTGGTACAGACAAAGCGAGCGACACAGCAGCGCAAGTTCAGCTCTTTAGTCACTAGTTTAATATATTCTAGGGTGCTTTCCGAAACAAAACGTAAATTAACATAAGCTTTACGTACGTCTTTTTGCTTTAGGAGACTGCTGATGGGGTTTAATGTAGATTTGACACGAGCTAAGCAACAAACCGCCGCTTTTTAAAAACACTGAGCAGACAGGAACTCCAACCAAAGTCACGTCCGGTCACTTAAAATGAAGCAATTTTGGACCTTTTTACTTAATGTTTTTTACTTCAGCTCAACGAACCAATATTTTTCCATTATGCGTAACATTCCAATTTATGTATATATTTTTTGGTTTATTTCCAGCAATAACAGAAATACAAGTTCCTTTTATACCTTTCCGTTAAGCCTTTGTTTCAATCTCTGTATAATGGCGTATCTTCTTTTGTTAGTTTTCTATTCATTTAGTAATAATATACTACTTGACATTGAGGAATGTGTTTCTTCAATGTCTGTTATGTCAAAGTTGTTGTACTTCGTTCATTCCAGCAGCAGAGGGCGATGTGCTCTGATACTGTGTACAATATCCACAGAGGAATGCAACCGGACAGAAAAATACATAGAATATGTCACTTTTATTTATAAGGTATCAAAAAGTAAAAACATATTCTTTAACGTAAAATACTGCTTTCTACAAAGCACAACTGAACGTCAAACATGGTAAATAAACTAGCTCTGATACACAATCTCCCAGGTCTAGACAAAAGTTGCTTGTGTAGTACCACCAAGTTATTATAACACAACCACACAGTAACAGCTCAAAATGCCAATATGCAAGTGCTTAACTCTCAACATAACCTTAAATATTCCTCCCAAACATCTGGACAAGGACGCTTAAGAAACTGACCCTGAATAGCCCCAAAGGACTTTTATTTGCATAAGGACTGTATGAAAACAAAAATAAACTAAACTTAAAAACAGTCATAAACTTTCTCTGGCAAAACATCCACTTAAGTATTAAGAATGTCTTCATAAATAAAATAAAAAAATCTGTTATCAAATGAAATGCAAAATAGCTAATTGCTATGCAGACTGAAAACAGTTTCTCGTGTTTAACATTAAATCTTGTTTAATACAAGTCGGCAAAATGGCAAAAATACAGGTAGTTTATTTTATAGTTTTAAGATACAGATGCTGTATTATGGACATGTTTTACACCTACACTATAATATAATGTAAACTATTAAGCCACTTGGTGCATGGTTTCTCACTGAGACTGTGGAACAAAGGCGTCATCTGAAGTTTGTTTCATTGGA
This sequence comes from Neogobius melanostomus, assembly GCA_007210695.1. Classification (NCBI taxonomy): domain Eukaryota; kingdom Metazoa; phylum Chordata; class Actinopteri; order Gobiiformes; family Gobiidae; genus Neogobius; species Neogobius melanostomus. The sequence continues at coordinate 1,795,463 of VHKM01000299.1, read as the reverse complement.
GCTGGTTCTTTTACTCATGAATTTACTAACAAACTGAATCTGTTGTCTTAGACCTAAAGGTGTTCTAAGCTCACAATTTTTTCTGAGATGCTGTTTGTGTGAGAACCAATGCACTTGTGAATACTGTATTGCTTCAGTAACAATAGTTTGAACGTTTTAGATCCACTCTGAGCCCTTCATTTCTCCATACTTGCTGCTGGCGCTGGCGCTGCTGCTGCCCTGTCTGTGTCCACTTTGCCTGTGTGCTTGGAGGGCTGTCGGTGCCTCCTCTCTCTCTGAGGTTTGCTGTGGTTGTTATTGTGGCTCTGCTGCTTGTTGTAGGCCTGTTTCTCTGCCTCCAGCTTGTTCTTCTGCTCACCCAGCTCTTTGTGTAGGGCCTTGGAGCTGTCTCCCAAGCCCGCTCTGCACAGGTTATCGTTGTTGTTGCAGCAGTGTTGGCGCTCCTCCTGCGCGATGTTAACGTGGTTCTGCCGACACGCCATCTTGGAGTTGTTGAGATCGGTGATGGGTAGCAGCTGGTCGCGATTGCCCGTGGGCACTAGCAGAGGCTTGATGGCAATGTTGTAGCCCGGAGGAGCCGAGGGTGCGTTCCATGAATAGGGATATGAGCTGAACTCTTCTCTGTTCAAATCGGTTTCATTAAATGCACCCAGTCCTTTGGTCAGTCTGCACAGCTCCTCTTCATCTAACTGCTTCTGTCGAGAGCGGACTATTTCACACACTGTACCCACGCCCAGGTGAAGCAGCTCCCAGATGTTGAGGGCCAAACAGAGCATGGAGACGGCGTACATGATGAGGAGAAAGATGGTTTTCTCCGTGGGGCGAGACACAAAGCAGTCCACGCGGTGAGGACAGGGGAAGTCCGTGCACTCGTAAGTTGGAGGGACAGCAAATCCGTACAGGGCATACTGTCCACAGAGGAAGGCCACCTCCAGCACTGAGCGGGCCAGAAGCTGCAGCACATAGATGCGCATTAGCCCGTCCTGCCTGATGCGCTGGCGCCCATCGTGACGGACCTTGGTTTTTTCCTGACCCTCAGGGCTTCCTCCCTTGGACGCAGGATTTTGGTCGACTTCAGCCATTTCGTAGATCATGGGGTCTTCCTCGTGGTCTCCCTCTGCCTCCTCCAGAGCCCGGTGCTGCTGTCTGCCCGCCAAATAGGGCTTTTTGACTTTCCTCCGGGGCGAGCCACCGGCCTTCCCTTCAGAGCGAGCAATTTTATTGACTGCATAGCCCAAGTACATGAGTGATGGTGTAGCCACCAGAATGATTTGAAAAACCCAAAATCGAACATGTGAAAGCGGTGCAAAAGCATCATAGCACACATTCTCACATCCAGGCTGGGCTGAGTTGCATACAAACTTGCTTTGTTCATCATAGTAAATGGACTCTCCTCCTACTGCAGTCAGCACGATTCGAAATACAATGAGTACAGTTAGCCATATCTTCCCCACAAACGTGGAGTGATTGTGGATCTCCTCCAGTAAACGGGTCAGGAAACTCCAACTCATGATAACAGCAGCCACGTGGTAGTATCCAGCAACATACACCTCCGGTTAGTCCCCTGGGAAAAGAAAAATGAATTTAAGCTCAATTGAAAACAAATTGATAGAGGAAGACTTTGTGACTTTTAACTTATACTGTTGTAAAAATCCCAGTAGACATTAATGTGTTGTAGTGTTAATAATGTTAACACTGAAGCGCAATGCAAGCTACATTCAACTACCAGTAGACAAAAGCCATGTGTTTATTTAATGAAGTAAATATGGTGCCCGCTCCTCTGACAAGCCTGCTGCTCGACTGAGGGCTGTAGGCTCTTTGTCTGACAAATGTGAAACCACTGGAAACACATTTAGCTCTAAATACTGTTCACAGTGCAATAAATACCGATGACACAGTGTACAAAATTGTCAAATTTCAGATTTTAGTTATACACAATATCAGCACGTAGATCCTCGATGCCTTGGAAAATGGTGCATAAGCTTGTCTAAACATCTGCTTGGTTTATTTCTAATACACACAAGGCCTGACTAATGGCTGAATTATTCTTAAATATAAAGCTGTTGGTTACAGCTTATATACTCAAATCTAAGCATGTGTGGCTCAGAAGGGTGAAATGACAACAATTACTGCCCCGTAAAGAACTTTGAGAAACGTGTCATCAGTACAAATCACGTGTGAGTTTAGGAACATTTTATAGAGCTAAACTATTGTTATTATAACACTACACTTGAAGCAAAGCATTGGCAAACATTTACTCACTAACGCAATTTACAAATTATGACCAGCTGCTACTAAGAAAATGTGTTGGTCTGTGAAGAGGGGAAAAAGCGTGATCGTCTCATTAAGAGCCTTTTAAAAAACTGCACATCTGGCCTCTTGTGTAATAAATAATAAATAAAGTACCACCCAAACACAAATCTCGAGAAGCTGGGAGAGGTCTTTAAGGTCATGAAGCATATTTTAGCTAAGTAAATTTGCACAAAAATAATATAAACAAGGGCCTTCAGATCACTCAGTCGGTAAGTCATAGCAGGGGTTTGTCCCCACACTTGTCACACACGATTCCCCAAGAACCAGTCGTTTTTGAACCATTTTGGTCCAGTAATTGTAATTATTATATTTGAACAATGATGAACTGCTAACTTGGTGACGTGTAAACAAGAGCAACCTCCCTGTCTCTCTGTACAGCTGCATTTATTTTGGCTTTTGTGTTTCACATTGTTTTACTGAACACTTTCGTACGTCTCGAGGGGGATCAGTGGATTTACTGCAAAGAGTCCATGATGGTCCTGAAGAAAGCAGCTTTTTAAACGTAAACAGCTACACATTTGAGACCTACACATTTCTCCTTCTGAAACACTGAAGAGGCACCAAGAGCCCCCACACCTGCAGCCCAGTGGAAGTGTCACAAGAGGCGCTACAGGAAACAAGGAAGGGACAAACGAGGAGGTATCCGGGCAAGACTCATAACTAAGCCACACATGCCTTCTATTGTGCTGGCGAATGGACGTTCACTGGAGAATAAAACAGATTAACTGCTAAGCTCATCCCAGAAGATGGTGAAGACTGTTGTGGAGCGGAGGGAGCTGCGCAGGAGGAATAGGAAGGAGGAGGTGGAGCTGACCAGCGCAGGACACCACGCTCTGAAACAGGAACAAACCCAGGAGGCGCTTCAGAAGTAGATGAAGGCAGCCAGCCAGTTTTCCTCCGGTTGCTACGGTTTCCCCAACCTCCAAAAACATGCTGGTCAGGTTGGCCCACAGTGGCGGCACGGCTCAGTCGCAACGGCTCAGGACTAACACCTGAACAGTATTTCGTTGCACGCTTATACAATGACAAACAAAGCACTTACTTACTTTCTTACTAAGAAATAGATGTCTGAACAACAGGATGAATTGCTGATCGTGGAGAAATACTAATTGCAGCCTTCACAATTTGCTAAACCCAACCCTTCAAATTGAAGTTGGGTACAGCAGCTGCATATGTACACCAGACACTCTTCCGGTTTCAGCGTTGTGGGTTCGAGTCCTGTGTCTGACCGTGTTGAAAGTCTCTCCATTTCCTGCCTTTTCTTCCTACAAGTCACCTTTGTTTCCATGCTGGGAAAAATGAACAGGGTTGTGCCAGAAAAGGCAGTAAAATCTATCACATCAAATACATAAATGACTGTCTGTAGTAGTAATATTACAGGATGTAAACGTCTCTATGGATGAAACTAATCACAAGTAAGCAGTTAAAGCTGGCCCCAAAACCTACTTAAATATAGAGTAGGTTTCAGGAAGGAATCAGAATCCTATATTGATCTACCACAGATCAATCTTGACAGCATATTAATATGGGAGTGTTTTTGATAGATTACTAACAAGCTTATGCAGGCGTAAAGAATCATAGTCAACTTAATTAATTAAATGTTAATTAGCTAAACTGCCTGGACCTGTAGCTGCATCCCTACAGCCCTGTGCTTTTCGTCTGAGCGCCATCCAGAGCATTTCTCCCAGATGTCGTTGAGCGTCAGACCAGCAGCCTCCAGTTTCCTACAGCGGTAGTAAAAAACTATTTAGGGAGTGTGTTTTTAAAGAGCACCCAGCCTTGTTCAAACCTATCTCAAAGGACTTCAAGCTGCGAAGATAAAAGATGTAGGTTTTTCTTCGAAGCAGTTAACTCAACGCTCCACCCTGAACCTATGCTTTCCCTACGAAACACTCACTCGTCATTAAGTTTAAAGATGGCTGTAAAAAGTTTGTAGATGCCGAGTTTGCTGACACCGCACTCGTTTTTCTGTGAGGTGTGTTTTTCTACCTTGTTAGATGCACAGTTCCCACACAGCGTCAAAGAAATTTAATGCAGGGGAGGAGGGGAGACAAACCAAATTTCCTCCCATAATTTAAACCAGCTTCATTAATTCTGCACTAATCTTAAAAGAAAGAGAATATTTGAACAAGATCATTTGCTGTTACAGAAGCTTTATCCGGATCATGGTGAACTGAATATATGAAGTTAGGACTGGCGCACTGCCTACACCTCAGACGTATAGAACAGGCTCCAATTAGGAACAGGAATTCAGGCAGTATACAATCTCACTGTGTTTATAGCAGTGTTTATGTACACAACACTGTGCTATAGTTGCTAAATTAATCCAATGTTAACAGCCTGTAAACCAGCTTGGTTGGTGATGCGGTGCTTTAAATGAAGCAAGTGAGACGTCAAAGCATTTACTGGCTTTTCAAAAAGGAAAGAACATATCACTCTGGTTTAGCTGTTTAGACAAGGATTGCACACTCTGTCTGATTGGTTTTCAGTTCTACAGTACATGCCTTACCTGAGGTTTTCCATCTTTTTCGGAGAAGAAACAGCAGAACAAAACCCTACTGGCATTTTATTCACTAGGGCTGCACGATTACATTGGAATCGAGATTGCAATTTCAAGATTGCAAAGACTAGCCTACCGTTATTATAGTTTTACAGTATCTAATTCAAACAACAAAATATTATGTCTCTAAGCAGTTATTATGGATCAATTCTACAAATCCCGTAGTTTAGACTTTAGAGCTCTTCAAGCTTGTTGTGAAATGCAAGTGTTTCTTGTGTGAGTTATCCAGTTCCCATTTTAGTCTTGATGCCCCGGATGTGTTTAAAGTGTGAACAATGAACTAAATGTGAATTTGAAAAACATGAATTGCAATCCAAACACTGTCAAAAATGCATATTGTGCAGCCCTTTTTATTCCATAAAAAAAGGGCAGTGGTCCTTGAATTGGCTTTTGTACTTTTTTACCAACTGCCTGGTTTTCTGAGCTGTATGCAGACGCCAAAGTAGTTACCTGTATTGTGTGTTATCCTTCTCGTCCTTCTTTATGTCTTGGATAATGGTGAGAAGACATAACAAATCCCACGTGTCTGAAAAAGAAGGGGAATGTTCATTTATTTATGCATATACGTATTAAAATATCCTGTTTAAATATGTTTAAATATTCAACTACAAATAAGATCAAATGTAGTGAGGACTATAAGTAGGCCTTATCAACATTTCAAATACAGTACAAGGGCAGCACAACTGACACATAACATGAAGAGGAGTCATATCCCATGGGCCACAATAAAAAAATAAAATCCCATGTTTAATCAAAACTGGGGCTTAGGATGAAGTTTTACATTGTATTATTCGTAATGCAATAAAGGAAAAAAAAATGCCCATTTGAGTTTCTACATATCTTTCTACTGCTAGCTTCAAGTGCAAATTAGCTATTTAGCTTAATTAATGCTAACATTAACAGAATATTGGCTATGCTAACTGTAAACTGTAACCGATTAATCAAATGTGAAGGAAAATTTAGATTTTTTTTTTTTTAACTAAATTACAGATCACACAACTTCGGATGGTTATCAAAACTTTGCACAATTTCTTGTAGTAAATCTCTACAGCATATCAAAGATACTCACTTTTTAGGAGAGGATTTTAGCGCGATTCACCATGGACTTCACTTATCTACTTTGAAAGACATCTTCAGAGTGTTAAACAAAACAAAAAGTTAACCTAAATGTATCACTAAATACATAAAATAAATGCCGTTTGATTAGACTTAAATGTCTGATCAAACTCAACCTAAGAGCGTTATAATTATTTTAAAACTCACAAAAGTGAAGTGTGAGCGCGCCTTGGACAGAGCGGAGCGAGAAAGAGTGTGGGACCAAGTCAGACACAGGCGAGGAGGAGTTTGCATTAGGATGAGTGAGAGAGAGAGAAGGAAAGGGGCTGTCCTTTGATCCCTGTGCTTTTAGGAGATGCTTACACAAACAGTCAGTCTCATATTTTGGAAACCAAAGCCAAGTGTCACGCTCTATGGTCACGCTTCCTTATGGGGACTTTGGGATTCCTTGAAGCATTTCCTGCTAATAATGATGGGACAAACTTTAGCCGGCACAGTGACAAAGGTTCTGATTTCTGTCACCTGGCTCTCGTCTAGTTCGTTTGAAGGGAGTGAAGAATATGTAATCGGAATGGTGGCAAATATGTTGACACAAGCTTTATAAGGAAATATGTCACTGGGTAGGGTTCATCCTCCCAGCTTTGGTTGCACAGGCTTGAGTCAGGCAGTGACAACTGTGCTTTTCTCCCAGCAGCATACACTCACATTGTGTAGGCCTACTGAATTAATAGCATGCATTAGTAGATTTTCATGGTATTCTGTGGTCACATTAACCTAGGTCAGTGGTTCTCAAACTGTGAGCTTCTTCAGGTTCATCTGTAATTTTAGACTTTATTCATTTTAATTAGAGATCATTTCTATAAGGCTACGCTTAATTTGTAAGTTAGGTGTTTTTCTTGTTTAGATATTATTTACACCCAGTTAAAATATAAGTTAGTCTGATTTCGGTCCATTATAGACCATTTTTAGATCCTGATCACTGATTTGACCTTCCTTCTTGAAAGGTCAAAGACTTTTTATGAGGTGGTACTTGGTGTGAAATGTTTGAGAACCATTTAATGTGTTTAACTGCAGTAAAAACATATTGGGTTCAGTATGTTTTGTGTTCAGTGTGTTCAGGCTGGATTAGATTTTGGACTTGTAGCTGCTGAATGTAATGACTATTCACAACATTTGTAACCAAAAAGGGACAGAATCTTTAAAATGTGTTGTTGTTTTTACATATGCCTGAACATAGTCTGAACAGTGCTGACAGTGATAGGTTTGGCACTCAAGACGGGAAGTCGTACAACAATTGAACCATTTTTAGAGAGGGGTTTCCTACTGAAGGATGCCACACAATGTAGGCAGGAGCAGTGTCTACAATGACTTAGTTTGAACTGTCTAGTATAGTACATTGTGATATTTGTCCATGCTACTCCTGCACCTTTGTCTGTTTGATTACAAAAGCCATAGACACAGCCTGCTGAATGATACTTTGCATCCTCAAGGACATACACATACAATTCACTCATTGTTTTAGGGAGTAATGAACTGGGCAGGTTTGTTTTTATCTCTGACGTTTATCTCAAGGACAGAGACGAGCATCAACCCTGCCCTTCCTTCCATCCTGATACAGCTGGTGCAAGTTTTTATATGGATACTGGAGTGGCACAAGTCAAATGATAACAGCATGAACCACCAGTGTTTGGGAGTAACTAAATACGTACATGTATTTAGAATACGTATTTAGAATACTAATTTTGAATAACTGTATTCTGGTAAAGTTACACTTTCATTTGAGAGCATTTAGAATACAGTTGCTTTCCAAATATCAAGGGAATACATCCCAGAACATCTCCATATTGCACAACATTATTAAGAAAGAACTTTTAATGTTGACCTGTTTTCCTCCTAAAATAAATTAACGTTAAAAACGGCTTATGCCACAGTTCATACAAACACTGCACATGTGTCACATGATGCTGAATCTGCTGCTCCATTTGCCAAGAGAGTTATAGAGTTCCTAATTAATGGTAAGGGAGTTTATAACAGGTGTTCCAACACTCATAGTCTTCATTTTTGTCATTAAACGCCATATTTATACATAGATATAATGACAATCAATGTGAAAGTATTCTAAAAGTATTCAGAATACAGTACTCTGAGTAGACAAAGTAACAGAATATGTTACAAAATACATTTTAAGGCAAGTATTTAGTATTCTGTAACGAAATACAATTTCAAAGTATTCTCCCCAACACTGTGAACCACTGACTGGCAGAAGAATAGGGCAAAGAAAAGGAAGGTTTGTCAAACTCAATGGCTTAAAGGCCCTTTTTTTTTTTTTTTTTACGTTTTTTGTTTATGGGAGTCAAGTGTTAAACAATGACTCATTCAGCATTCCCTAATGCATTTCTGACATCTCAATTTTTATCAAAGATAGTTTAGCTGTTTGATTGATTTCTTAACCATTGAATGGTTAAGAAATCAATTTTCCACTGAATAAATCTTTAGAAATCCACTTGCATAGGACTTGAAGTTACAGTCTGGAGATAACTGAACACTGACACAAGGAGGAGATGAATGCACTGCTTTTACCCATGCACAAAGTCTTTCCAATGTGATTTGTCATCGTTCTGCACAGATTGATGTTAATTGGATTTCCTATCAATCCACTTCCCTCTAGAGGTCGCTGAAAATTGGTTTGGGCAGCAGGTTATCTTGTGTCTATTTAGCTTTAATAGACACAGCAAGATTCCACAAACAATATGAAGCAAATTGAAAGATCAATTTTCGTGGTATTGTTTGAGGGTATAGGGAGCATCTGAAAACTGCTCTTACAAATGAGACAGAGAAAGAAACTGCCACAAGTGTGCAGTCAGCTTCTGGAGGGTGAGTTTATTATGAAGGGCCTGGGACTGGCTGGGACAAAAAAAAAGATTAAAAAACAGTGACATTACAGCACCCCAGTACTGTGAAGCAGAGAGCATGTTTGAATGATGATATGTGAGAAGATGAACAGGGCTACATGCGGTACCTTGAAGTTTAAACAATGATCATGATTGTGGTGATGATGATGATTTAACATGTTATTTTTATTGAACATACTCATTTTGTTTTCTTCTTCTTCTTGAGTAACCTTATTTTGAAGTAGCAATACTGTTATCTGAGATTTGCATAAATGTGTACACTTTTGCATACACATCCAAAAGTGTGTATCTTAAAATGTATGCCGATGACTCAAGAACCTTCATTTATAGAAAGGCAAGTTAATGCAAAAACAAAATGGTCTTAATAAAATGAAATAAAAGCTAACAGCGAATATACGTCATGATATGTGCCCGAAAGTCTGTTGGCAAAAGAACCAGCAGTCTTGAACTCAGGTCAAGTTATCAGTGATGCTGCGCCTGAGATAAATACAAAAAGTGTCTCTGGTGCCCTCTAGTGCAACAGCTGGGTCACTAACAGAAAACCATTACCTATTTTGAGTAAGATTCCAATGCTTGTTTTATAATTTGGGAATGTCAAAAAAATATAAAATAAGTATTTTAAGTTTGCACGTTTCATCAATGTCAGGCTTGACTTGGCTGATTTTGTATTGAATTTACTTTGAGAACATTTATGTTTTTGGATGTTAGTAAGATTAGTAATAAACACAGAAAGAAGAAAAATAGGTTAATCAGGCGATGGCTTTATATTCCTGTTACATGTGGCAGAATATAGTTTTATAACACAGTACAACACATGATACACAACATACACAAACGCTGTTATTTATATTGCCATTATAACTTGATTTTACTGAACATTCCAAGTCCCTTTTTATTCCATTGCAAAGTGTCGATTAATTATTGCACCAAAAGCAGATGAGAATACATTTTTCATTCATTCCGTTATATTTCACACATTGAGATTTGATCTCTAATCTAAAGGTGAACTCAAATGGGCTAGATTTACTACAATTAAATGACATGTTTCAACAAACAACATCTATCAATCAATAATTGAGAGATAAGTAGTAAGAGTGTCACTAAAATAATTTTGGAAAGATTACTCTGATGTCCAAACACTACATAGGAATTAAGTATTATGTTCACTATCCCTGAAAGTGCATAATTCACAACGCTGTCATTGTTTCATTTGCTTCATATTACCCACTACTCCCTGAGAAACTAAAAATACTGCAACATTATACACTTTTTCATGAGTTCTTCATTAAAGGCAAAAGTATCACGAGTCAAAAGTCCAACCAGCACTGTGTGATAGAATATATTACACTGATAAGACATACTAGACTAGACATAAAAGAAAACATTACGTCAACAGTAATTCAGTTATTAGTTATTTTCAATTAGGATCATTCCATTCATGGGCACAATAAACTATAATACAGTTTTTTAAAGTTCACCATAAAGTGCACACATAGTGAAATACACATTAATTTCACAATACTTACATTTTATGAGACAATACTGTATTTCTTTAAGTTAACACCATGATAAGAGAAAAAAATAGCGCTGGCAATCGATTATATACTTTTAGAATCAAACTAATCACACTTTCGAAATTCAATTGATCATGATTAATCAGATCATTTTAATGTAATTATTATAGTAATCATTAATACTTAATGCTGTGTTCCATATCAAATCCATGAATACAAATACATCGGTTAAACATATTTGATCAAACAGCACTTTGTTTGGAGCATGGTCTGTAATTAATTGTGGTTGCAACACTGAACTGTGGTGAAGTGCTCTGACTATTGAGATACAGAGTGGGTATGGTCAAATATATGATGTGATTGATTTGTGATTAATGCATTATATTTATTTGTATTTGTGAGTTAAAGCGTTAACGTCAACAGCTCTAAAAAAATATGTATAAATATTTATTTTTTATGTGTGCCTGTAAGATTGCCTTGAATTACCAAGAAGTACAAAGCACACACAATTAAACAAGAAAAATTACTACAATTTGGTGTACTCTATTGCTTATATATATTATACATACTGTATCACTATATTACAATATCAAAAGTATAATTTAAGGATTTTGTTGCATGGATTGTCTCTTTTCTATTGTTGAGTCACAGGGCATACTTTTGAACTATGCGCAGCTCTGGTGCTGGTGTACTTTTCGCTCTAGATTATTTATCAGGACTGTGTTTGAGCCTGTCACCTTATCCCAGCTCGGAGGCGCTCCTGTACGAGCTGATAAGACATGGTTTCTGTATTGTCATGGGACACCCTGCAACATGAGTCACTGTCGGCCGCCATGTGAGGGGACCCGCAGGCTGGAGATGGTTTGTTGTTGTTGAAAATAAGGTACATGTGGAGACATTTCAAAGCTCTGACTTCTCAAATGACGCTTGGATGCCAGGCGATATACAAGAGGTTTCGGTCAAGGACAAAAACGTGTCAGCTCATCTTTTACTCCAATCATTTGTACTGCGTAATCCAGCCGGTGTACTCTGTGCCGGTACGAAACCTGGATTAAGGCTGATTGGGTTTAAATGAATAAATGAATTGGGCGACAGTGGCGGTAGAGATGGTAGAACGGACAGAGCCGGTGCTGGCCCCTCTGAGGCCCTAAGGAAAAATCCACTCGGGGGCCCTACAGTAGGCATCCCAAGGCTTTTCGACGAAGAGCGAAGCCATTTACGGTCAAAAACAGTTACACGCAGTAGGGCAGGGCAGAAGGGGAACATAATGACCTCAATTTTGGCCCTGCCCCACTGTGTAAGAACCACTAATCATTTGCCACTGTCAGACTGGATTTAGGACTACACTAGGCTATTTTCCCCACTTTTTAAAATGGTAAATGGTCATGTTGTTTCACCTCTGGTTCCTGATCCACAGTTTGGGAACCCCTGATTTAAAACTAATTTACACCTGCTCCTGACAGTTATTTCTGTCTTACCACTCAGAATAAGCCTGACAGGAATTCGTTTTAGACCAAGCACATTCAGAGAACTGGAGTTACTAAAAGTAACTGCGCTCATGAGAACCATGTGGATTCAACTCTCCTTTGAGACAAAAGTACAACGTTTTTTTCTCTCTTCAACTCGCCAAACAACTGTCGTGATACTCTGCTAGAGACAGGCAAGGACTGGCCATATATTTACCGGGTATTTGACCGGTGGGCCGGTTCCAAAATGGGCCGGTGCGTTAGATTTTATTTTTTTATTTTCTGTGCAGCCCGTATTTTCTGGAATGGAATCATCCAATGGCCCATCACAGGCGCATCAGTGGCACATGTGCCGCAAGCATGAGCTGGCCCAGTCTATTTATTTTTTAATTTTGTGCGTGCTGTCAGAGCCTGTTGCTGTCACAACGCGTTCAGTAATTAGCAAAACAACGCTGTAATTTGACCGAGATGCGGGGCCCTTGCGGCTGCGGGGGCCCTATACGCAACTTGCCTAGTTTGCGTATAGGAAAAAACGGCTCTCAGAATGGATCATCTCATGATCAGAAGGTCGGGGGTTTGAATGCCGCCTTCTGCTGGTGCACACTGTCGTTGGGTCCTTGTGCAAGACACCCTCCTTGCCTCCAGTGTCTGCGTACATTAGTGTATGAATGAGAGAGTGAATGGGTGAGAGGTTCCTTGCTGTAAAGCCTGATGTAGGTGGAAAAGCACTATATACTGTAAGTTGAGACCATTTACCATGCAAGACGGCTGCATTTTTTAAGTAATAGGCAAGTGCTAAGGTAGGGTTTTCCGATTGTTTTAAGAAAAGGAATATGACTTTCATACCATGTTTCTTTTGTTTTAACATCTGCATTTTTTTCCTTGTAACAAACTGCAACTGTCTCAGTAAGAGAACTTTACATTACAAAAAAAATGACAAGACATGAAAATGAACTATAATCATTTTGACATGTGTGCTTGTACATTTACATGTTTTCAGTATAAATAAGATATGTAACAAAGCAAACATTTTGAGACATATCTTTATTTTACCAAACTTTTTGTTGTTGTTGCAGTTTTAACATAATACTATCATTTAGAAATTTTACAGTGCAGTTTTTTCCCCCACAACGCTCGAACGCCTCACTGCCTCCCATTTGACAAACGGACATTTGATGAGGATTTCAGCTGAATCAGAGCAGGTTGGTCAGATGTTTGTCAGTTTATGATCTTTGGTAAACTTCTGTCATAATGCTAAACTCTGCGTTAGCCGCTAACTTTAGCTACGTCTGCTGCTTCATGCCTACACGTGTGTTTACATATGGTGAGGCGTGGGGAGGTGTGGAGCTTGTCTTGAGCATTGGTTTCTAACGACGCAATGTGAGAATAAAGCTATTCCAGTCGGGAAAATGGAGTAGCTGAGGGTGGCTTTAACATCGATTCTTATATTTTTCACATCATTCACATTTTACGCATATTAAATCGATTTTAAATAGATTTTCGATGAATCGTTACATCCCTAATATTTTTAGATCTTTAAAAATATGAACAACGTTTAAATGAATAAGATATTTTATATCAAGTCACTGCAACACGGCTTTAGATCATTTTTAAAACATGTTGTTATAGGGTATTATTTTTATCATTCAAGTCCTGCTTTGGTTTAAATCACGCTGCATGCTTCTGAAATACTTTCAGTGTCAGTCTACATAATAATATGTGTCCAATGAACATTTTCATTCCAAGCAAAAATCAGAAAATTGGTGTCAAAACAAATCAACAGTGTAGAATTGTCACTCAATTGACCTCTGTTGCCATGCAGCTATGCTGGGACATCACCTGCTTTCTCCCTATACAACGTTATTGTAATTTTTAATCATGTATGGCTGCGGTTCAGGGTTGCCAGGTCTGGGCAGCCAAACCCGCCCAAAAATATCTGAAAACCCGTGGAAAACCCGCAGACATAAGGCGCGGCTGGAATTTTCAATATTGTTTACCAGTAAACGGAGCCCATGTGCTCCCGCGATGATGAGAAACCACTCCTTTCTCCCTCTCTTATTGAAAAAGCAGCTCAAAGAGCCTTGTATTTGAGATTTTGTCATTCGAAATAGTGATTTTGATCAAAAAATAAGATAGAAATAGCCAATTTTACATTGAAAACAGCAAGGCAAAAACCCACGGACAGTTTTTTTCACCCGCGGAATGGCTTAAAAAAACGCCCAATTCCACGGTTTTACCGCGGACCTGGCAACCCTGCTGCAGTTGAACCATGCATTGACCACTCCTACAGTCTGTTCCAAACTTTGAACTAGTGTATTGATTTTATTTGTGTTTTTCATCTCTCCTCAAGGACCTCCTTTAAGTAGTCCACTATATCCTCTCCAGTGGCCCAGGACACCATACTGGCCTTGAAATTGGCCGGCTGGGACTCCTGTATCTCCAGCAGCAGCCTGTGCATTGGGAAATCCCTCCTTGGAAATGCCGTGTCCCTTGGCCCTAGAGCTTGTGTGGGACAGATATCGTTGGCTCCATCACCAATATAGAAGACCCTCTGGAAGGCCACACCCCCGCGCTCCTTCTGCCTCCCCGCCAGGTAATCACGCAATATCACTTGCTTGCACATGTTATCAGGACAACGCTTACACAAGTGGGAGTGGAAAGGTAGCAGCAAAAGCTGACCCGACGCATCAAAACTAGCTGGATTGGTGAAGATTTTCCTAAAAAGATGGCAAACTCCTGCACTTTCTAGCCATGTTTTGATGAAATACATGTTGGCGTCTGACACAACGGCTAGCTCAAAATCTTGCTGGTGATTCCGGAGAAACTGCAGTAGCTCATGGAGACCGGGAGAGGGCGGGATCTTCTCCACAGCGGACTGAATGGCGTCCTTGGACACGCCCCTTTCTGCCATGTAGGCCAATACCCTCTGCATGTGCTCATTGTAACGCCCCTCCCTGTAGCTGTTAATTAACCAATCAGGGAGCTGCTGGTCTGGAAGGGCGCGCACCACAGCGTCGTCACTGCTCTCATTGATGATTGTCTCATCAAAGTCAAAAAGCACAAGAAAGCGTTGTTCCTGTGGCATGTCGAGAGTTAAATTTGATAGCCGCTCGTCAATCTTTGGTTTAAAGTTGTAGAGATGATCCTATGGAGGAAGAGGAAAAAGGCTCATTAAAATTTTGTCATCATAAAAGAATGTACTCATTTTATTCATACTGATTTGGATATCCGCATTTTGCAGATTCTAGAGAAGCTTTCTTTAAATTAGAGAGTATAATGATAAATCAATGGGGAATTTGTAGCAAATGTGGATGATAAAAATGTATGCACTTCGCCAAACTTAATATACAAATGTAACACGTGGAAAAGTAATGATTATATTTTGGACCACCACATTATACCTGATTAGCCTTTCTTCTTTTTCAGTTTATGGGGAAAATGAATGGGA
Organism: Neogobius melanostomus; assembly: GCA_007210695.1. Classification (NCBI taxonomy): domain Eukaryota; kingdom Metazoa; phylum Chordata; class Actinopteri; order Gobiiformes; family Gobiidae; genus Neogobius; species Neogobius melanostomus. Next base: position 1,780,194 of record VHKM01000299.1, on the reverse strand, counting down.
TTTTTCGGTAACAGTTTATTTTACACCACCCTTGATACATTGTACCTGCCAAATTTAGTACAATGTAATGCGCTATGTAACAATCTTTAATAACGTGTACCTACAGGTATACAAATATGTATTTGTAGTTTGGAGGTAGTACATAATGTAATAAGACATATGACCCTAACTCTAACCCTAACTTATAATATAAATTCCCTAAGGCTCTTATGTTATATTACATTATGTACCTCCAAAGTACTAATACACATTATTCCATTGCGTACACAACATACAGTAGGTACTGTTTTTTACAGATTGTTACAAAGCAGATTACATTGTACTAAATTTTGTTAGGTTCAATGTATCAAGGTAGTGTAAAATATAATAATGCATTGGTTTTAAGCTAATATTGCAGCCACAGCTGCCCTGGGGTAGACTGACGGAAGCGAGGCTACCAGTCAGCGCCATGGGCCCTTCCGACCACCACCAACCACTCACTCACTCACACACTACATTCACTCAGGCTTCCTGGCATTCCCAAACGGTCTCCCATATACCGACCAGGCCCTTCCCTGCTTAGCTTCCGAGATCTGACGGGATCGGGCCGTGCAAAGGTATGGCCTTAAAATATAGTGTAACCGACATTAATAACAAAAACAAATTAATAACCCATCTAATAAAATGCACACAAAATGACTTAAACATGTTGATCTGAATATATAAAGTACTCTAAACTCTGCTCTAGGGAATAGGCTGTAGGGGAAACACATGTTTATAAGAAAAGGAGAAGGGTGGGGGCATTCACGTAAAACACAGCTTTCATAAACAGGATGCAAATAATTTGTCTTCTGATAATCTCCCAAGCATTTAAGGGAGGGAAAAAAGTGGAAGTTGTTTACATGGATTTCCCTAAAGGTTTTCTGTAACTTGAGTATAGCAGGTATGGCACAGCATACCTTGACCATAACTGGAACAAGTCATGTTGTATACACAGGGCTGTGGTCTGAACAGTTCATACACTTTAAAAACCTCTGACGTGCATGAACTGTGACCAGACAAGATTAAGAGCCTCACAGCAAGAAATGGGCAAACAGTCTATACCAGAGTCCCCCACTGGTGGGTCAGGACGCAAAAGTGTGCAAGACCATTCTTAGTGGGTCAACACTTACTGCTGATAAATTATTTTCATAGCTTTGCCCTCGCCTTACTGGTTTATAAGGTTTATACTGGTTTTAAGTTATGAGTCAAATTGCCTTTTAGTTTTATTTTATTTATTTGAAGGACAATGTACAGTTGCATTAAAAAGATGGCTGCACCAGATTTAGCACTGTTCCATCTGTAGTCCTTTTTATAACCTTTTTATCTCCCAAAAATATATATACTCTATATATGATTTTATTATAAGTTTAAATCAATATTTTTTGTTTGGGTAGTGGCTAGTCATAGCAAGTCTGATGTGGGTCCCGGTTGAGAACCACTTATCTATTGCTTATAGCTTATTGGTAAAATTGCGAGAACCGGTTCACAGTTCTGGAATATATATTAAAAAATTAAACAATAAAATGTGTGCTTTATCCTTACTAACATAACCTCAATAATTGAAAGTAACTCGCAAACCAATAAACTCAATCCATTTTAATACATTTTTTACATAATGCAACCTTAGCATTGCGGCCCCTCATAGATCCCGGGGCCCCCCACAAAATAAAATCTCTATTCAAAAGAGTATTGACATATCTCATAGGTTTACATAAAACAAAAAAATATTGTCAATATAAGCAATACTGGTTATATATATATATATATATATATATATATATATATATATATATATATATATATATTTTTTACATTCAGTTAATTTAAAAACAGATTTAGATTTAATTTTTTATATGAATGATGTATTGTGTAGACTAGACCCCTCATGCAGTGCTTCTGAGGGACCAGAACCCACTTTGAGAACCACAGTCACAGGCAATAAGTTCAATGTCAAACTACAAGTCTCACGCAAACTGTGTTTTGGATAGACTCAGTGCTTTAAATGGAGAAAAAGAAGTGCAGATACCCCCCTTCCCAAAAAAAGAAAAAAAGAAGACAAAAAGGCCTATATATACTATATTATATTATCCCTTCTTTTTTTCTCTTTTTTTTACAGCATTATTACAGTATAAATGATATATACCCAAGTGCCCCTTGGGACATGCCTTGTTGCCCTTGAGACTTTTTCTAAAGTGATTCTTTCTATTTCTATTCCTGTGACTCAGTTTAAAATAAAGCTATTTTGATAATATGGGATAATTATCCTATAAGTAAACAGCGTATGTTTAAGTCTTTAGGATTTGTTTTTAACTGGTAGCTCTTGACAACTTAATGTTCTTGAAGTGGCTACTGTATAAATATATTTTTATATAATGTATAATGTACATTATTACAGTATTAATTATACTGTAATATCATATATCATCATTTATTCACAATAATTACATTCAGATCTGCTCAAATAAACAACTCATGATGACAGTCCAATGCAAAGAAAATAAGCTTTGTGAACGTCCATCTGTATAAAAAGTAATAGTAATGAAAGCCCAGTCTTACCTTTAGAAGAAAGACGGTTTTAGCTGAACTCTTACAGATGGATGACTCTGAAGCTCTGTTACAGAGGTGATTCTTACAGGCTAATGTCTGTGCTTTCCTAAAGGCTCTTTTCCACATGCAGGCGCGTGTCAGCCGAATGGCTCTTTCACCCGCTTTGTCGAGCTTTTCCATAACAAAGGCCAGTGCCAAACCGGTCTGACCAGGTATAGGTTTTGGGACCGACCTCTGGCTGTGGCCAAAGCGCGCTAACCCGTGTCTGATGTGACGTGAACAGACTGCTGGCCTCTGATTGGCAACGAGAGAGTGGACAGCCCTCACTATTGACACGCAGGTCATACGGATTTAATATTTCACAACATCATACCGCTGTACTAAAAGGGGATGTAGAGGCCGTGTGGCCCTGTGCCACACAAAACCATTAGGGTGCAAAGTTTGAAGGGTTTCAGACGCATTTTCCAAAAGAATAAGTCCAGTAATCTTCAAAATGGTCCTTTATTTACATGAGCTTAGACTGTTCCTCCTCACTTTGCAACACATTGCACCACTAATTACCAGGCTTAAATGGGGCCAGGGCAGGTAGCATGGGGAGGAATCAGCCACAGCGACACCTAGAGGCCAGGCAGGCATTCTGGCCGCTACACACCGGCCCCTTAATTGTCTACTCAAGCCAGAACAATTACAAACAATAATAAATCATAAATAAAACATTTCAGATTTTTTTTCTTTTTTTTGTGTGCAACTATCTAGAATAACAATTGCAAACATTTTAGTGCTTCCGACCAGTGATAGCAATGTAAAATTCAGTCACTTATAGATACATACATTCAAAAAGGTAAAAACATTATGCTTTCCACCGTTTCTTCTTGAATACCTTTGGTCGTTTTATATAGAAAAGGCCTTCCACTTTGTCCTTGCAACGACCAAAAAACATCATCCATGTCAGATAACTCACAAGCAGCTTTCATCATGTCTATGTACAATGGTCCTCCATCAGCCATCGCCAATCTCTTCCTCTTCCCTCTGTCCACCAAAACTAAAACAGGGAGACTTATCCTTCTTTCCCCAGAGGGCCTCCTTTTAACTGCATTTGGCCCTGTGCCTGCGCTGTTGACCACATCTGGGTAATCCAACAAATCAGAGGGTTCAGCTTCACAGGAGATTGGGATGGTTATTTGTTCCTCTTGACATGAAGAATTTACATGAGATGTCTGCTCAGATGTAATTGATGTGTGTAGAATTGTCTCTGCAACAGTAGAGGGGTCACCTGTCCCAGCCCCTGTATCTTCACATACCATAGGGGATGACAGTTTTGTAGAAACTGCATGTTGATCAGGTAGCTCCACAGTTGGTTTCTTCAATTCCTTTTAACTGGACTTGGGCCTCTTACTCTTTTTTAATAAGGCAAGTTTAGCAAGATCAAGTTGTTCCTTTCTTCTTCTGATTTTTGCCAATTGTTCTTCCAATGCATATTTTTCTTCAAACACGGACTTTCGGACCAAAAGCGCTGCTATTTCACTTTCAACTTGTAATTGAGCAGCCATGGTTGATTTTAAACCACTTTCCCTTTGGAAACTGTTCATCGTAAACATTTGTACATTTAAATTGAAATATGCAGCATGCTTTGTGTTTGCAAGAGTTCCTTTGAAAGTCCAACAGTTTTAACATAAACACATTTGCACTTCCTTGCATTTAACCGTGCAATAACAGCTTACAGCAATCAATGTCCAAATCCAGCGGAGAATGACTCGAAATGGTAATCCTTGTCCCAACCTTCTGCATGGCTTGTCCACTGCAGCAACTCAAAAGATCCCGCGCCGGTCCAAATCTTTTGACTAATCTAGAGGCCGTGTGGCCCTGTGCCACACAAAACCACTGAAGGGTTTCAGACGGGTGTTCCAAAAGAATATGTCCAGTAATCTTCAAAATGGTCCTTTATTTACATGAGCTCAGCACGGTCAAAAGACTGTTCCTCCTCACTTTGCAACCACTAATTACCAGGCTTAAATGGGGCCAGGGCAGGTAGCATGAGGAGGAATCAGCCACAGCGACACCTAGAGGCCAGGCAGGCATTCTAGCCGCTACAGGGGATTTTGCTGATATTAGCATTTAGCTGCTGTTAGCGCAGTTTTAGCTGGTGTTAGCATAACATTTCTATGTAGCTTACCTTCATAGTTGTATTTAGTGGTTTCTTTTCTGTTTTAATACAGCTTGGCACTTCTGAATGATTCCATAACTCCCACTAGAAGGCAACATTTGTCCACATTTGTTCCATGTTCTGGAGCTTGTGGTGTCATTGCAGCTTGTCAGGCTCCATTCTGTCTGCAGTCCGCCTCATCTCAGTCCGCAGAAGTTTGTTTCAATCCATATTTACCCCTTTGTTTTGTTTTGATCGCATCTACGAGGGGGTTGTAGCCGAAAGTGTGGTCTGGTCCGTGAATATTAAAGACCTGTCCGGACCATTACGGACCATGACCTCTAGTTGCGCTGTACACTGGTCCGAGTGGTCCCTGGTGGTCCCTGAGATGGTCTTTCGCTCCCTCAAATGGTCTTTGGGTTGAATTAATGGTCCCTGTGGATTATGTGTGGCAGGAGTGGAGTCCTGAGTGGTCTCTATCAATATTGTTCGTTCATTTTGAGGTAAACCAACGATTTGCGTTGGGAAGATTTTTTCATTTCAAAGACATTATTTTTCCGGATGGTTCTCGACATTATTTATGTTTTAAACATTGCTCTAGTATATTCATTCCAACCAACTGAAATACGCGAAATAGCAACATTAGTGATTTCTTTTTATTGTACTCATTGGTACTCTAGACAACATGTACTGACATTCAGTCACGTGTTAGAGAAGTTGTGTGGCCTAATGGGTTCCGTGCGGCGCTGGGATACCAAAGGTTCGTGGTTCAAATCTGACATTGAGACAAAGTTTGGCTTCAAAACACGGTAGCATTTTACGGTTTATGATAATGATTCTTTGTATCATTAATAGCCGTGCAGTTTTTAAAAGCTCCAAATAAATTGAATTACAAAACTGCATGTATTTACTGGATCAGCATTTATGGTTTTCCCAGTGGGTTCCCAGTCAAAAAAAAAAGGTAGAGTCAAGGTCGATCCGCGAACCTCGTACGTGTGAGCCCGGCGCTGTACCTATGGAGCCCCAAGAGCAGAGCAGTTGGCACTTATTTTTCGACAGAATCCTTTGCAGTATATGGTGATCAATGTATAAATGTGAACTTAATTTCTTAAAATATGATACACTCACAGCAAGGACCGTGACGTCGCCCCCCCGGTATGGCGCAGCCGGGGCCCCACCCTGGAGCCAGGCCTGGGGTTGGGGCTCGAATGCGAGCGTCTGGTGGTCGGGCCTCTGCCCAAGGGGCCCGGCCGGGCATAGCCCAAAAGGACGACATGGGCCCGCCCTCCTGTGGACCCACCACCCGCAGAGGGATCCGTAGGGGTCGGGTGCAGAGAGGACTAGGTGGCAGTCAAAGGCGAGTGCTTCGACGACCTGGTCCGCGTGCGCAGCTTCTGGCGTTCGGGACATGGAACATCACCTCGCTGGGGGGAAGGAGCCTGAGCTTGTGCGGGAGGTTGAGAGATACCGGCTAGATATAGTCGGGCTCACCTCCACGCACAGCCTGGTTTCCGCATCCCAACTCCTGGAGAGAGGCTGGACGCTCCATTTTTCTGGAGTTGCCCGCGGGGAGAGACGGTGGGCTGGGGTGGGTTTGCTCATAGCCCCCCAGCTCAGCCGCCACGTGTTGGAGTTCACCCCGGTGAACGAGAGGGTCGTGTCCCTACGCCTTCGGGTTGGGGACAGGTCTCTCACCGTTGTCTCGGCCTACGGCCCAACATCGGTGCAGAGTACCCGGCCTTCTTGGAGTCCTGGGAGGGGTACTAGATGGTGCTCCGGCTGGGGACTCCATTGTTCTACTGGGGACTTCAACGCCCACGTGGGTAACGACAGTGAGACCTGGATGGGGGTGATTGGGAAGAACGGCCTCCCCGATCTGAACCAGAGTGGTGTTCTGTTATTGGACTTCTGTGCTAGTCACGGTTTGTCCATAACGAACACCATGTTCGAGCACAAGGGTGTCCATAAGTGCACGTGGCACCAGGGCACCCTAGGCAGGAGGTCGATGATCGACTTTGTAGTTGTGTCATCTGATCTCCAGCCGCGTGTCTCGGACACTCGGGTAAAGAGAGGGGCTGAGCTGTCAACTGATCACCACCTGGTGGTGAGCTGGATCCGCTGGCAGGGGAGGAAGCCGGTCCAGACCTGGCAGGCCCAAATGTGTTGTGAGGGTCTGTTGGGAACGTCTGGTGGATCCCTCTGTCAGTAGGGTCTTTACCTCTCACCTCCGGAAGAGCTTCACCCAGATTCCGAGGGAGGTTGGAGACATGGAGTCCGAGTGGACCATGTTCTCCTCCTCCCGGTGGTGGCGCCCAGAAGTAAGGGATGCCGTCAAGCTGAAGAAGGAATCCTATCTGGCCTTGTTGGCTTGTGGGACTCCGGAGGCAGCTGAGAGGTACCGGCAGGCCAAGCGTGCTGCAGCTCGTGCGGTCACAGAGGCAAAAACTCGGGTCTGGGAGGAGTTCGGAGAAGCCATGGAGGAGGACTATTGGTCTGCCTCGAAGAGATTCTGGCAAACCATCCGGCGCCTCAGGGGGGGAAGCAGTGCTTCACCAACACTGTTTACAGTGCGGGGGAGGTGCTGACCTCGACTGGGGATGTGATCGGGCGGTGGAAGGAGTACTTCGAGGATCTCCTCAATCCCACTGTCACGTCTTCCGATGAGGAGGCAGAGGCTGGGGACTCGGAGGGGGGCTCGCCCATCACCCATGCTGAAGTCACCGAGGTGGTTAGAAAGCTCCTCGGTGGCAAGGCCCCGGGGGGGGATGAGATTCGTCCCGAGTACCTTAAGTCTCCCGATGTTGTAGGGCTGTCTTGGTTGACACGTCTCTGCAACATCGCGTGGCGGTCGGGACAGTGCCCCTGGATTGGCAGACCGGGGTGGTGGTCCCTCTCTTCAAGAAGGGGGATCGGAGAGTGTGCTCCAATTACAGAGGGATCACACTTCTCAGCCTCCCCGGTAAGGTCTACTCCAGGGTGCTGGAGAGGAGGATTCGGCCGATAGTCGAACCTTGGATCCAGGAGGAACAATGCGATTTCCGTCCTGGTCGTGGAACACTGGACCAGCTCTATACCCTTCATCGGGTGCTCGAGGGTTTGTGGGAGTTCGCCCAACCAGCCCACATGTGCTTTGTGGACCTGGAGAAAGCGTTCGACCGTGTCCCTCGTGGTGCCCTGTGGGGGGTACTCCGGGAGTATGGGGTCCGGGGCCTCTGCTAAGGGCTGTCCGTTCCCTGTATAACCGCAGCAGGAGCTTGGTTCGCAGTGCCGGGAGTAAGTCAGACCTGTTCCCAGTGCGTGTTGGTCTCCGCCAGGGCTGCCCTTTGTCACCGGTTCTGTTCATTACTTTTATGGACAGAATTTCTAGGCGCAGCCAGGGACCGGTGGGTGTCCGGTTTGGGAACCTCAGGATCTCATCTCTGCTGTTTGCAGACAATGTTGTTCTGTTGGCTTCATCAAATCAGGACCTTCAGCGCGCACTGGGGCGGTTTGCAGCCGAGTGTGAAGCGGCCGGGGTGAGGATCACCACCTCCAAATCTGAGGCCATGGTTCTCCACCGGAAAAAGGTGGCTTCCCCGCTTCAGGTCGGTGGAGAGTCCTTGCCACAAGTATCTCGGGGTCTTGTTCACGAGTGAGGGATGGATGGAGCGTGAGATCGATAGACGGATCGGTGTGGCGTCAGCAGTGATGCGGTCGCTGTATCGGACTGTTGTGGTGAAGAGGGAGCTGAGTCAGGGGGCAAAGCTCTCGATTTACCGATCGATCTACGTTCCCACCCTCACCTATGGTCATGAGATCTGGGTAATGACCGAAAGGACAAGATCGTGAATACAAGCGGTCGAAATGAGTTTCCTTCGCAGGGTGGCTGGGCGCACCCTCCGAGATCGGGTGAGGAGCTCAGTTACCCGGGAGGAGCTCGGGGTAGAGTCGCTGCTCCTTCCGTTGAAAGGAGCCAGCTGAGGTGGCTAGGGCATCTGTTCCGGATGCCTCCTGGCCGCCGCCCTCGGGAGGTGTTCCAGGCATGTCCTATTGGGAGGAGGCCTCGTAGAAGGCCCAGGACACGCTGGTGGGACTATGTCTCCGAGCTGGCCTGGTGTCGCCTCGGGGTCCCCCAGAACAGCTGGAGGAGGTGTGCGTGGATCGGGAAGTCTGGGCATCTCTGCTGAGACTGCTGCCTCCGCGACCCGGCCCGGATAAAGCGGAAGAAATGGATGGATGGGATGATACACTCCCCTTTTTATCTTGTTTTACATTTCTGTAACTACATTGATGGATTGATTCCCTGTATATCTCTATGAGTTTATTTGTTTATTGTAACAATTAATGTGATCTTTGGATGTTTTTTTGCAGTTTGGCCATCAGCTTAATCCCCAATAAAGTTAATACATTGAATAGTAGTATTTTCTCCCATTTTATGAGTCCCTACTAGTAGGTAGTAGTTATTATATTAAACGGGTCAATTCACTTCTGTTACTGGTTCATCAGTGGTCTGTAACAGCAAAGACTGGTGCTTGTGTGGTCTTTGGTCTGAATCAATGGTACCTGTGGCTTATGACTGGTTCTTGCCTCATACAAGCGTCAAGGACCACTGGTCCGAGTGGTCTGGACCAGTCAGGTCCGGTCCCTGAGATGGTCTTTCGTCTGAATCAATGGTCCCTGTGGCTTATGACTGGTTCCTGCCATTCTGAAGCCACAGGGTCCACTGGTCTCTATGAGGAGTCTGGTCTGTGAACATAAAAATTTGGTCCGATTCATTACCAGACTTTCCTCTGAGGGGACTGTTCTACTTCAATTGTGTGCTTGCCCTTAGGCTGCGCTATTGCATAAAGCAACGCGCAGACGTGGCCAACCGATGTACTCCCAGCAGGCATGGTCTCGGATGATTGGAGCGAGCCCAGGGCAACTCTGTGCATCCCAGGGAGCGGCCAAGCACTCCAATGGTGGCAAGGGCCCAGGGCAGGGTGAGGGGCAACCAATAGCCATAAACAACGCCAGCACGCCTCACCCAGAAAAAGGCAATCGGGGAACGCCTGCACTAGCCGCCTCTCCCAAGAGTGCGTAAAGCAGGCTGGACGGCCATGGTCGATGGGCCATGGCATCCACGCCGAGAGGAGGCCCGTCTGTTAACCTGAGTGCGCTGAGTGGACACTGTGCGTAGTCTGCATTGGCGAAAAGGTCGGCCACCGACTGGTCTGCCGTACCGGGGCCATACCTCTGCCGCAACCTCTGGGGCCAGGCCTCATTCGTCTCGTAGGGCGCCCCCTCTGGACATCCTGTCTGCGCCTATGTTGCGGGATCCGGGGATGTGGCACGCTTTCAGATGCCAGGTAAGTGTTCGCCCAGATGAGCACCTCCACTGCCAGCCTGTGGAGAGCGGGGGACCTGGTCTGTTCAGGTAGGCCACCACTGTGGGGTTGTCCGACCGAAACAAAATGCGGTGACCCCGCAGATGAGTGGCAAGTGTAAGAGGACTTTCTGCACCGCCTCCATCTCTAGGAGATGATGTGTCTCGGACAACCATGCCAGCCTCAAGTATTCTCTCAAAAGGCGGGGCACAAGGCGTGAAAACCAGCGCTGGAGGCCACTCATGTGCAGCAGCCCCAGCTGAACCGTCGGGTGGGCTGATGCCATCATGCCGAGCATGGAACGGATTTGCCGTGGTACGATATGCAGGTCATCGAACACCCGTCGCAGATCCAGAATCAATGACTGCCTTTCCAGGGAGAGGGAGGCCCTCATACAGTCCAAGCACAGACCCAGATACACCAATTCTTGGGTCGGAGACAGTCGACTTTTCTTTGACTTTGAGAACCCGCAGGTCCAGGAGAGGCCGCACACCGCCGCTCTTTTTGGGAACAAGGAAATATGGGGAATAAAACCCCATCCTTGCTCTGAGTGGTTCCACCTCCACTATGGCACCACGCTGTAGCAGAGAAACCACTTCCTTTGTTTCCGCCGCTGTCTCGAATGAGCTGCTTAACCTCGTCTTGAGGATACTGTGAAACCCTGGAGGCCTTGTAGAGTGTACCCCCTTCTGAGCGTCCTGTCCAGCCAGGGCTGCTGTGAAGTTTGAAATGATTCGAGCGCACACAGCAGAATGGGTATTCCCAGGCTAGGGAACCCACTGGGAAAAACATAAATACGGATCCAGTAAATAAATGCATTTTTGTAATTCAATTTATTTGGAGATTATAAAAATTGCACGGCTATTAATGATACAAAGAATCATTATCATAAACCGTAAAATGCTACCCTGTTTTGAAACCAAAACTTGTCTCAATGCCAGATTCGAACCACGAATCGCCACACAGAATCCATTAGGCCACACAACTTCTTTAATGCATGACTGAATGTCAGTACATGTTGTCTACGGTCCCAATGAGTACAATAAAAATAAACCACTAATGTCGCTATTTCGCATATTTCAGTTGGTCGGAATGAATATAGAGCAATGTTTAAAAAATAAATTATATAAAAACAATCCGGAAAAATAATATGACTTTGAAATAAAAAATCTTCCCAACGCAAATCGTTGGTTTTCCTCAAAATTAACGAACAATATTGATAGAGACCACTCAGGACTCCACTCCTGCCACACATAATCCACAGGGACCATTAATTCAGCCCAAAGACCATTTGAGGGACTGAAAGACCACCTCAGGGACCACTCGGACCAGTGCACAGCGCCCCTAGAGGTCACGGTCCATAATGGTCCGGACTGGTCTTCAATATTCACGGAGCAGACCACACTTTCGGCTACAACTGCTGCTGTCTATGAGGTCAAACGGGGCATATCACTTGTTCTTTTACCACTCTTTTTTTTTTTGTGATCACATTTTTATTGGTTTGTGCATCTTTTCAGTTTACACATCATTTCCATATGCAGCACAGCTTTTTTTTCTTTTCTCTCACCCTTCGTGACAACAATAAGACAACACATACACTCACACACGCACCCCAACCCCGTCCCACCCCGTTGTCCAGGCATGATTAAAAGAGGGGGAAAAATAATAATCAACACACTAGTAAACAACACACAACACAGATATTTGCTGATTTCCTCCGTCAATGACATCCACAGAAATAGCTTTGATACATTTAGTTATGTAAAGTTTAGACAGGAAATATACTGTATTTGGGATACATATAGTTATGTACTGTACATTCATGGTTGTTACATGCAATCAGACATTTGCAGTCAAGTTTCATACAGCAGCTGTATTTTGTTTAACAGGTTTGACCAACATGAGATATTTGCACTTTTGGCACCATTCTTTTACTACTCTAAAGCCAGGGGAGCATAGTCAAGTGTTCATTGTATTTTAACCGAGCAGCGATGGTTGCGTTTCACACACTCTCTCCGCGATCCGCTTGTTTGCGAGGACGAGCATCTCTTAAGTTGTTTACAGTGGCTACAGCGACACATGGCGCTTTTCACTCATACAACTCCAGGGTGTATGGGTAATGTAGTCTCTGCTCATGGCGGGACGAAATAGGAATCGTGCATTGTGAAGGGCGCTCTGAAAGCCAAAGGATTAAAACAGATGTGTAAATGAGCTTACCGGTACGCTAAAAGCACATTCTTGGCGCACGGAGAGGTGGCGGTACGCTCAAGAGCTATTTTTGGAAGTGGCGGTACTGAGTACCGGCCCGTACTGGCCCACTTAAAGCACTCCATAGACTGCTGTACAGAAATATGAATACGATATTAGGCTCCTCCATTCCAGATTAATATCGCTCAGATCTGCCTTTTTATTGCTAAATTTACCACTGCAAGTAGAAAATAGAGAGCCTAATCCTTCTCCACCACAGTCCAACGGCACATACTGTATTGACACTAACTAAGCCGTCTAAATTTAACTCCTGCCGCGTTATTTCTGCAGGAGACGAGAGCACCACTGAATGCCATTAGAGCATAGCAGCACTAACCTTGCATTGCAAAGAGTAGAAGGCAAAAACAAATGGTGGTCCAGTGCAGAGATAATCGGGGCAGTCGGCGGGAGAACAAAGCGCCCCTGTTCTTACCGCTGCTGCTGGTGGGCACTGGAGCGGGATGTGCAGCGCCTCGGAGCCGGCTTCAACTGCATCCCAGTGACGCGGCAAGACAGAGCGTATTCCCATTTAAAGTCTCACTGTCAAGTGTGATTATGTTCACAACACACTTCCGCCTCAGCCCTTTCAAAGTAAAGTCAACACAGGACGTTGCCCGAGGCCAATTTCTCTTTTGTTTGCTTAGTTGCCATGGAGATGGAGATATAGGCTACCTACACCATAGAAATAAAAAGGAGAAATGTCCTTAGTGGTTTCGTTCCATTGTCGCAATAGGGACGCCACGCTGCCATCTTGGTCCGGCATATGTTAATATGCCAGCCAATGTAATGTAATGGAACTGTTGGCATTTTTCTGATAAAACCCATCATAACAACAAATGCAAGTGTGATCATAAGGATTAAGGATTGCTACTAATCACAGTTTGATATTTTTGCAATATTCTTGCCACATTAAAAAATTATATAATATTTTATGAAGTTTTGATCGAACAGGCCATAATTGACCTGTAATTGACCTATACAAACAGTAGCTGGCAGCCTTGACATCAACATGACTTACGTTACATTTTGTTTTTTGATCAATGGATCATATAGACCCGTATAGACCCTTTAACTGCTGACATCATCAGTGACATCAGCTGGAGGCAGGAAGTAATCAAGAGAAATAAGATTAAACTAAAACTAGCGATTTTAAGTGTAAAACAACAAGTAAAAATGTGGCTTAAGGTGTCAGAACAAGAGGAATGACATTTGAGACGATAAAATAAGGTTTATCTGATATTTCCAACAACAGTTAGACATTTGTTTATCGTTACTATGACAACAACTACAATGGAAATAGATGGGAATCTAGTTTCCTGCCTCCAGCTAAGCCCGGAATGTTTACAAACAATTAAAGGGTCATATATTTATATTTTAACTTAACTGATGTTTTATGTTAATAATTATTCCTATTTCCTAATGGGCTAATTTTGATTATCAGTAAACATACCAGTGACACAAACTGCCATTAGCGTTTTGTCAAACTGATTGTAACAACCAAATAAAGTGACCAAAATAACAATATAAACTTTAAATTATAATTCATACCTGAGAAAGGTAATTCTCTGCGGTTTCGGAGTGACTATCCTTTGATTAAAACAGCCTCAAACTGCACAGTAACGTTTGCTCCGTGAGCCGTAAACCTCCTGCTTCAAACCCCATGGTAACGATGCCAACTACATATGAAAAGTGAAGGCAGCTACAGTACGGCTAAGTGTGACATATTTCACAGTATTTATATACTTTTCTGTGGTTTCTTTATCATGTACATGTCATAAGAGGATGTTTAATGTCCATTAGATGCATGCGGACAGTTAGCAAAGAAGCTACTCCGGTATAGAGTTTGGGAAATTCCACAGTTACCATGGAGATGCGCCATCTTTGCAGCTGTTGGCATATATTTCCATTGACTAACATTAGCTAAAAACAGTATAAAAAGTGGAGAAAAAAGCCTTGGAACAACTCCGTTAGCTGCTGAGTTACTGCTGGTAAATACATCTAACACACTGTGGTGTCCAAGTGTTTTAATGTGAATAATAACTCCAGTAATTTAACTTTTTAAATCACCATTAGTTTACAATTGCTGCTAATCCCATAATGCTTAGAGATATGACATCACATTCCCGAACTCTATACTTTTCAGATTCCATTAGCCTCCTCAATGTATTTTCCCTATAGCCGTTAGCATTAGCCACCAAACATTTCAAATTATGAACGATTCAGATGTTTTCAGTTGTTGTCAACTCATCGACCACATTTAGGGGAGGCCAAAGCCTAGTTAGAAATCATTAATAAATGTACAGACCTTTGGATAATTTATGTTTGATACAAATTAGCGTCTAAAAGTGTCCTCCAAGTTACATGCTAAATGCTAAATCACGTTCAAGTTTCGTCTTTTCATGGGTCTGATTCACAAATACGCATCTAATGGATGTTAAACATCATGTGCATGATAAAGAAACCACATAAAAGTATATAAATACAGTGAAATATCATGTCACACTTCGCCGTACTGTAGCTGCCTTTGTAGTTAGTTATATTGTTATTTTGGTCACTTTATTTGGTTACAATCAAATTGACAAAACGTTAATGGCAGTTTGTGTCGCTGGTATGTTTACTGATAATCAAAATTAACCCATTAGGAATATAGGAATAATTATTAATTAGTTAAAATATAAAATATAATATATGATCCATCGATTAAACAGAACGTAACGTAAGTCATGTTGATGTCAAGGCTGCCATCTACTGTTTGTATAGGTCAATTACAGGTCAATTATGGCCTGTGTTCGATCAAAACTTCATAAAATATATATATAATATTTATATGTGGCAAGTATATTGCAAAAATATCAAACTGTGATTAGTAGCGATCCTTAGCCCTTATGATCACACTTGCATTTGTTGTTATGATGGGTTTTATCAGAAAAATGCCAACAGTCATTATGCCAATTCCATTACTGGCTGGCATTATAACATATGCCGGACCAAAATAGCGGTGTGGCGTCCATATTGCGACAATGGAACGAAGCCACTAAGGACATTTCCCCTTTTTATTTCTATGACCTACACTACAGCATTGAAAATACAGTAGGCTAGACTAGACTATAACATTAGGCCTATACTTTAGCCCAGTGAGCAAAGAGGACAGATATGCCACACCATACTGTTTGAGTGAACATGTTAAATATTGATTCTAAAATTGTGAAAACATGTTTTATATAAGAAAAAACAACAATATTGCACTCTGTGAAAACGATAGGCCAAGAAGTCTGTGTAAGCTTTCAGTCCTAGATGGAGCTTGTACTCTGTAGTTGAAGTGCAGGACCTTTCGCCTCTCATGCAAAAGGGCACTGAGACTGCCACTGCCACTGATGAAGCCTTTTGGATAGGCCAAGAATAAAAATGTGACTGTGGCCATTTCTGTTGTATCAGTCAGTCTCAAATCAGTTAAATACATTCATTTCACAACAGTAAAACCCTGTTTTAATTATCTGAGAGGGTTAGTTATGAAGCTCCCGTGAGTCTGTAAATGTACATCTAAAAATAAAGTGTTGGCATGTGTTGGGGTGAGTGAGCATAGATACTGTACCCTGCTCAGGTCAAACAGAGAGTTATTCACTCCAAGATAATAACGAGCTATAGACAGAGACATTCTTTCTGATTGAATGGGATCAGTTTAATCACATCAGCACATCTGCCTTTCAGCTCCCTCATCTTTAGTAATCGGTTGCTATATCTTATATTTTACTTTGCACCAGAGTTTTACTGTAAAGCTTCTACTAAATCAGTGAAGTGTTTTGGAGAAGTGAATGCTCCCAAGAGAATGACTTATCATCTTCCCTCACCAAAGCTCAGCAATGACCGGCTTCATATTATCAGTGTTGCTTCAGGGTGAGGGAAGCTACTTTGATAATATTTCAATGT
The DNA here is from genome assembly GCA_007210695.1 of Neogobius melanostomus. Lineage (NCBI taxonomy): Eukaryota > Metazoa > Chordata > Actinopteri > Gobiiformes > Gobiidae > Neogobius > Neogobius melanostomus. The sequence goes on along the minus strand of VHKM01000299.1, from coordinate 1,763,964 downwards.
ATTGTTTTGTAGCTGGGGGGGGGAGGGGGGGCTGTAGTGCCTCTGAGGCCCCTGGGGGACCCAGACTCCACTTGAGATGGATCCTTTAATACCTTTATTATGATTTGCAATTTTTCATTTGAACCGCTAGATGTCATTGTTTACTTGACTCGTGGATAGTCACACAGCGGTAATGTAGAGGAATTGAAACGTTTCAAATGAGACCACCTCATATTCTAGAAATAGTGGGACCAGTTGATGCATTTGGTGGGACATGATTGAAGAAAGCAAATCTGTAAAAATCCAACCCAAATGAATCTGTGGATAAAGACTGTCAGCCCTGCAAACCATCTAAGATAGTAAAGGCCACCAAATATTTCTTTTTATAAAATATTTCAAAACATTGTATATTTGAGACAAATATACATTTTGTTGTAAAATGTATGAAATATTATAATTTTAACAAATTTCAAAAGAAACCAATAAAAAAGGAAACATAATCTAAAAGTGGGACTGAGTTCTAGACGGCTATGCAATACAACCAAAAGAGGGATACTAGATCTGTATATTACTAACAAAGAACATAATGATTTTCAAATGTAGGTACAAAAGTAAGCAATTCACATTTTTAAACGAAAACAAAATGAAATGGGTTTTAACATTGTACAATTGCAAACATGTCTTTATTATTTTGGCACTTAATATTTGTCATACACTTTACTAGTCACTTGCAACGTACTAAAAATAAGTAACAATAGACAAGATTTACATTGATATACTACTGTACGAATAACTTCACGAAAGCACTAAAGAGTCGAGAAGCTCCGAGTCAGAGTCCAAAACGATCCGCTCCAGGCCTTAGAGGATACTGGGAAGCCCTGGCCAAACTTACACTTGTTAAGAGTGCAGGAATGCCACACATGTAAATAACATAACATATTATTCGGAGGGTTACACAAACGTCAAGAAGCCTTTTGGGAGGGGAGTTTTGTCAACAGCGGACACAAAGCAGGAGTAAGAGGGAGGAGAGTGGAATGCGGACAGAGGAGAGGCAAATTCCTAAATGCTTTGGTAGCGTTTTTCCACATCATAGCATTGAATTACACCCACAGCTGGACATACTATCTCCAGACCAGATCAACTCTACTGTATGAGACTGGGGGAAAAGACAGAAAAGCAGAATATTGAGGAAGATGGTATCAAAGGAAAAATCGATATATGACAAGGCAAAACTGGGTTTAGTTTTGTAGGCAACACCAGCTTCATCGTAGGCTACTTTAAATATCATTACTAATAGTAATAAATATTTCTTTGAATATTTACGCAATAATAGAGGAGTAAAGTGAAGTACACATACTACCTACATATACATGTTTAGACTGTTACAACAATTTTCAACATGTAAGGCTGTTTAACATTCAAATTACTCGAGATGCTTTATTATGTTTGAATAAACTAGTTTTGATAATAATGTAGTCTGCTTGAATAAAGTCACTGTGTGTATTATACGTATTAATAGATAACATTTTTGGCACAAAATAACTACAGTTACTAAGATCGTATTTAATGGACTTCACATCATAACAGTGCATTCAGCAGTGCATTGAAAACGTTAACAACTGTCACTAAAACAAACTTTTTCAAGCAGTCATCTGTACTTGGTAGTTAAAGGGACTAGATGCAAGTTGTCATTTTTATACTCACTACTCCCACCTCAGGTCTTACGTACTCATTTCGTACAGAGGGTTAGGATCTTCACAATTGAGCTCCGTTTTCAGGTGGGAGGGGTGAATTCCTTTTAAAGTTTGAAACGATTGGATCTGATTTTACCTCATCGCTAGCGTTTGGTCGGGTGAGTGAAGCGAGCTATCAACGTCACCTACAACAGCCTCCCCCGCTCGCTGAATGGTAGGTTGAAAATCAACTGATGTAAAGCGGCCACTGATCTCAGTGGAGATCAGGAAATGATAATTGACCAGAGTTTACGGATGGCTAAGGCCAGGCTAGATCCGAATTAATAACTTTTTGAATGACAGTGCAGGCTTTTAGTGGCAGTTGTGGTGAATAGGTCTGGGCTCATTCTACAAATTAGGACATTGCTGGAACATGTAGGGAGAGGAAAATACATAATTTTTTACATTTTTAAACTTGGTCTAGTCCCTTAAACGGTGCACTATGCAACTTTTTATGTGAAAACCTTGATATTTGTGCATATTTGAGCTTTTAGTGATTCAGTGGCGTTACGGGTGCAACATGGCACCTATGCTTTCTCTCACAGTGGCCATTATGATGCTACAGGATCAATTGGTTTTCAGGGTTCGTACCAGAAACTGTCCAGAAACTCCAAAACAATTGATTCCTGAGCATCATAGAGGCCACTGTGAGGGAAAGCAAAGGTGTCATGCTGCACCCACAACGCCACTGAGTCACTAAAAGGTCAAGTATGCACAAATATCAAGGTTTTCACATAAAAAGTTACATAGTGCACCTTTAAGTGTTGGAAATTTTGCCTCCCATCCAAAAGCTTCATCAGCACTACCGTAATTTCCGGCCTATACGCCGCAACCTTTTTCCCACGCTTTGAACCCTGCGGCCAACATGACGGTGCGTCCAATATATAGCCGCCAACAGGCACAACAGAGGCGTCTCTAGCAGTAAACGCAAAAGTGAGACGGGACTTCTAATCTGCTCTTGGCTGAGGAACGGTAGATGAGTAACTTTTAAAATGATAAAGGCTCACTTTGGCCTAAATGTCGAAGGGCTTTGCTCACCCCAACGCACACCGAAACGCCTTGACGTGCGGCAAAAGAGCTGCCTCCTTTATTTTCTATAAGAGAACGCACACCGAGGCTGCAGTGCCGTGCTGGACCCCACGCCACGGTTCTGCTGAATCCAGACGCGGCGCCGCGGAGGAAAACACAGGCTTTTAACCATCCTGCAGAGGCACAGAGGCAGGTCTGGCCATGACAGACAGGCAGACCGCCGTGAACTTGTTTGGAGGGACGAGAGAAGCCGCAGAGACAGAGAAACCATCGTCAGGGCTCATGCATCAGAGGAAGCATGTTAAACTCGTGTCTGTCGTCAGGTTTGCTCTCTCTCTTACAACACGGACATACGTGTCTTCTTTTATTTATGATAAATGTATAAATCATGTGTGTAAAGCCCCGCACGGTTTGAGAAAAGCCTCTGAAGTGCCGTGATCCGGCGCGCTGCGTTCTGGTGTGCGTTGGCCTCTACACTTCCACATTGAGGTCGGCTACACTGGCCATTTCTGCCTGCCTTTTTTACGCGTTCGTCACTGCCGTCCGTGCCACCCTCCCTCTGCCCGCAACTGCACCTTTCTCCGGGATGAGGTGTCTCTTCCTCCTCATCTGCGCCATGGGCCGCTCTGAGCGGATGCATGGCACTATGAAAACCTGCGGCTCCTATTCGAGTGCAGCCTGTATGTGTACAAGGCTGCAAATTTAGCTGGCACGACTTTTAGTAAGGTGCGCTTAATTGACCGAAATTTACGGTAATTATCTTTGTTTGGCAGCAGGACAAACACATATCGGTCCAGTAGGAGGGGTTCAACCTGTAATGGTACCACCCATCTTTATTCTGCCTCCTATAGCAGGGTTCGCCATCGCATATTCGAGAATCCAAGTTGATAATGACACTTATTAAACAATAGCTTAGAGTTTTTTGTTTTTTTTAGAATAAAGAGGGGTGGTAACATTGCACGTTAAACCCTTCTCACTGGAGGTTTTTATTCAGCCTGCTGCCACACAAAGATCATTAGTGCAAACAAAGCTTCTTGGATAAGACTACCAAGTGCAGATGGCTTAACAACCCTCTCTACAATGGAAAACTCTTGTACGAAAGAGACTTACACAAACAAATTATCACTAATATTGCACAAAGGAATTTCAATATAATTAAAGATCCCGAAAAAGTGGTTATGTTTTGAATAGCACCAAGCTCTTGTTGTTTGGCCATTTTGAAATTAGACATAAAGTTACATAAACATTCCCTTCTGTAGCCTTCCGCTATAAATACTCAACACAATACTGACCAACGGTTCATCTTTTCAACGTAATTACTTGAACAACAGTATGACCTCTTAGTCCTGTTCTGTTTTGACTTCCTCCGCCACCTCCTCTTTCGTTTCTTTAGCAGCAGCTTTTTCTTCTTTCTCTCCAGATTCAGTTGGAGCTTTAGGTTTCTCTTCCTCCTTTTTGGGCTCAGGGAGAAGGATGACTTTCCCAACATTCTGCCGATCCTGCATGCGCCTCATGGCATCAGCGGCCTGCAGAAATACAAGAGTCAAATAATGAAACTTTTGCTGCAGGACTTCACCAGGGACAACATAGCATAACACAAAATAGATAACAGCTTCACTCTCAAATACTTCCAGACCTATAATAATGCTGGATGATTTATTTAATGACAAATGGCGATATTAATTTGAAAACAATAATGCAAATTCCCTTTACAAAAATACTCCATCTTGAATGGCCACGTTGACTTCAAAGATGTAGGTCAAACTGTCAGTAAAATGTATTAGACTTGTACTTTAGACGTGCAGAACACGTTGCTTAATTTATAACAATCATTGACAAGTGGCGGACTTTGCTTCAATGGAAAGCTTCTTTGATCTACCCAGAATAAACGAATAGATGGATTGCATCTCCGTGTTGCAATGTTACATCTCAATTTTCCACTGTATGTTCCCTAAACACTTGAGTTTATATCCTTGAAGCAAACCAGATGAACTCGAAACAGCGAACCTCGCCAACGGCAACAACTGAGAGCGTCACCAAGCAACAGTGGCTAAGTACCATCAGAGGAGACACTACCGGGGCTTCATCTACAGCAGTAATAATGGGGAATACCAATAGTATAACCTGGGGCAAGACAAAGACAAAGCAATCGTAAAGTTGTCTGTAATGCAACTTTATGATTTTTTTAACTCTGAAAAATAGGGCAATAGGTTGTCCCTCCAGCCACAAGGGGTCAGTACAGAAACAATTATTACCAGTATGGAAAAATATTAGGGCTTTGGGGCGCAATAGATAAAGACAAGGAATATTGGTTTGTTGACACAAATTGGCCATAACATTATGACCACCTCAGAAAGACCACATCAGAAAAACTAGCATTAACTTTAACAATTTCACTTATCAATAACTTGTCAAATTAACTCACTTGCTATTTTCACTTGCTACAATCAAATCACTTTTTTTTTGCTCAATGTATTCTGCCCCGATTCATAATTCACATGTCAGCAGTGGTGTGTTGTATGGTATATTGAAGTGCTTTTCGCCCTTACGCCTTCTTTAGGGCTTTGATCTAGCTCTGATGTGGTTTGTAGGTTCAGAGGAGAACACACTGACCTCTTCAAAATGGAAACATGAGTCTATCTTTGGCTTGATTTTGCCCTGGCTGTAGAATTCCAGCAGCTTGACCATGGTTTGGGTGATGAGCTCCTCGTCCTTTAGGTAGCCCAGGTGGAAGCCGCCCACTGACTTGTTGGCCTGCATCAGTTTGAGCGAGGAGAGGGAGAGCTGGTGATACCAGAGTTTAGCCAAGGCCAGCAGGTTCCTCTTCTGTCCTGTCACACCATTAGCTGCACCTGAAATGACACACAGGTTTGCTTTCGAGTTAACCAATGCAAATCATTTCTGCACAGTAAGACTTTTTTTTGTTTTTACATTTCTCATTGATAAGTACCCGAACGCAAGAAGCTGCGCACGCAGACCAGGTCGTCGAGGCACCCGCCTTCGACTGCCACCCAGTCCTCTCTGCACCCGACCCTATGGATCCCTCTGTGGGTGGTGGGTCCACAGGAGGGCGGGCCCACGTCGTCCCTTCATGTTGTGCCCGGCCGGGCCCCGTGGGCCAAGGCCCGACCACCAGACGCTCGCATTTGAGCCCCAACCCCAGGCCTGGCTCCAGGGTGGGGCCTCAGCTGCGCCATACTGGGCGACGTCACGGTCCTTGAATGTTTTATGTCCATATGGGTCTTCTGAACTGCTCTTTGTCTGACCGTCACCTCAGACCTGTTTGCCATGGGAGACCCTACCAGGGGCATAATGCCCCAGACAACATAGCTCCAAGGATCATTCGGGCACTCAAACAACCCACCACGTTAAGGTAGCAGCTCACAGGTCGGTGGGGAGTCCTTGCCTCAAGTGGAGGAGTTCAAGTATCTTGGGGTCGTGTTCACGAGTGAGGGACGGACGGAGCGTGAGATCGATCGACGGATCGGTGCGGCGTCAGCAGTGATGCGGTCGCTGTATCGGACTGTTGTGATGAAGAGGGAGCGAGTCGGGGGGAAAAGCTCTCCATTTACCGATCGATCTACGTTCCCACCCTCACATATGGTCATGAGATTTGGGTAATGACCGAAAGGACAAGATCGCGGATACAAGCGGCCGAAATGAGTTTCCTTCGCAGGGTGGCTGGGTGCACCCTTCGAGATCGGGTGAGGAGCTCAGTTACCCGGGAGGAGCTCGGAGTAGAGTCGCTGCTCCTTCACGTCGAAAGGAGCCAGCTGAGGTGGCTAGGGCATCTGTTCCGGATGCCTCCTGACCGCCTCCCTCGGGAGGTGCTCCAGGCATGTCCTATTGGGAGGAGGCCTCGTGGAAGGCCCAGGACACGCTGGTGGGACTAAGTCTTCGAGCTGGCCTGGTGTAGCCTTGGGGTCCCCCAGAACAGCTGGAGGAGGTGTGCGTGGATCGGGAAGTCTGGGCATCTCTGCTGAGACTGCTGCCTCCGCGACCCGGCCCCGGATAAAGCCGAAGAAAATGGATGAATGGATGGATTGATAAGTACTGCACATAAACTTTTACAGGCACTTTAGTGTTGCGTAAAAAAATAATAAAAAAACTTGATCTTGGCTATGTTTTAATGTAGGGCTGGATAAGCTATAACAAATGTAATCATCTCACACAGGTGTGTTGTGAAAAGCCATTTGAATCAGTCATTAAAACTTAGTCTAGATAGTGTTCTCAACTGGTGGGTCGGGACCCAAATGTGGGTCGCGGAACCATTTTCACTGGGTCCTGAGCAGTAGTGGCTTACCTACGTGGGGGCCACCCCCAACTTGAGCCTGGCCCCCCAGTGGCCCCCCTAGCCCGGTCCTGGTTGAGGCCGAGCGGCCCGAGCCAATGAGATTATGAGTTATTTGACACCTCTGTCACAGCTACACTTCACATTTCCCTCTGAAACATTGTGCCTTTTCTTCCCCTGCCTCTCTCTCTCTCTTTCCGACATGGCGCTCTCTCATATGTGAGCGGATCATGTGGTTGCAAATGCGAGCAGACGCGGACAGAGCGCTCTGCATAAAGTTAGCAAAACACACAATTATAGAACATCAAAATGACGGCAGCATCCTGATCTTTTGTTCAAATTACGACTGTTTAACGTTATGATCAGACCAGGCAGTCGGCAAAACCCACGGACGGCGGATTGTGACAAATCCCAATGGACAGGCAGAGGTGATTTGCTCCTGATCGTTCACAGCATCATATAAAAGGCTGTGGGAACAGTAAGGAGTCTATAAGAGCACTCTACACATCGACACTATCAGTCAGTTTTTACAATCCGCCTCATATTCACGTAAATACGGCAGAAACAGCTGATAAATCAATATGGCTATTGATCCAACAGTGCGCGATGCTCAACGCTTTCCCAGTGATTTATATCAGTAGGCTATAGTGTACGTCATCCATTCCCAAAGTCCGGGTCATTGCAGCGCCCTTATCGATCTGAAAATCCTACAGGGCCACCCTCATTTGAATTATCTACTCTATTTAAAGGAATTGGTCATTATTTTACAGCCAAATTAGATTTTAAATCAGAATTAGTACATCTGTAGGCCAAAAACTGTCTCAAGTGCAGTACATTTGAGCAAATATATATAACTATCTTTCAAATCCAATTAGTTCATTGCACTTCATTTATAGAAAAGTTTTGGGGGCCCCCTGCAGTGCCTCTGAGGCCCCGGACTCCACTTTGGGAACAACTGGTCGACGATATGCAGATAAGCCAATACGCCGTATAACAAGCCTGCAGGATTACCATAACCACTACATATTAGACAGATAGGCTACGTATCACTCATGTGCGCAGTGTTATTTTAGCGCTTTCAGCACAAACTTCACAAAAAGTAGCTATTCCTCCCTGAAACGAGAGGTGACTTGCATCTCATCCTTCTCTCCATATCTGTCTCTACCCAACGCTGACACGTACAGTACTGTTCCCTGCTGCGCTCGTGCGCATGCGCAATGTCTCATGGTCAGCTCAGCGTCTCCCCTGTCAACGCCACTATCCCTGTTCTTCCTCCGCTCTGAGAGTGCCCGATGTCGGCCCCTTACTGCTCATTTCTCCGTCCCTCCGCAGCGGCTCGTGAGCGGCTTTGGGCAAAGGCAGTGACAGGTGCGGGCTAGTCTGTATTTTACAACAAAGCACTGAAGTCAGCGGGAAAGACGCCGCATAGACTGTTCGAAGTGTGCGTTTTACACTCAGAACTGGGGCTGTCACTGAAGGCTTAAAAGACACTTAAGTGGATGCCTCCCGTCCACAGCGCTGACTGAGCCACGCGCTCTCCTGTCATTCAAAACATTGTCCAAAAACGAGTCCTTCACTACGAAGCAGCACACACCGCATGGTGTGTATGCGGTGGTTCTCGTGCATAACTGATATTCAGAGTTTCTGAAGCCCCGAGCCCCCCAGCGTGCGTCAGCGCAGGGGCAGCGCTAACACAGGCAGCGGAGGGCGGGGCTTCACAGGGAACCCCAAAGGCACTGAATTTAGCTACAAGTGATAAATAGGATAAACACAAAAATGCCAACTTCTTTAACTTAAAACATTAATTCTGCACAATAAGCTCGATATAGACAATGAATATTTTATTCAGAATATTCTCATAACCCAATTAAAATGCAAGGCAAATTTAAAGACACAAGTTCATTATGTGGGTCTGAATTATTAAAATTAACGTTAATAAATAGTAATCATAATAATGGCTTATACTTACTAACATTTTCTCAAATAAATAATGACTAAAGATAATGCTTTTGTGTCCCTTTTTCAGTTTTAATGGTTCAGCCCTTTTCCCAATACTTTTGGTCAGTCAATATTACTACTTTTTTTTAGCGTCTTTTTGAAGTGCCACCCCAGTAATATAACTGGACCCCTTTGGCGCCCCCTGTAAAAAATTCCTGGCTATGCCCCTGGTCCTGAGCCTTTTCCAGGGAGCATTTCTTCCTATATTTTTCTTCTGAAAAATACAGAAGCACTACTTGAATCTGTTAAAATTACTGTTATGGAGTTGTTTTATTTATTTATTTATTGGTTTATTTGGTCGGGACAGTGCATGTTAATGAACATACATTGTGTCTCATGCATGTAAACAAGCCACACCGGATTGTAGCCTTGGGCTAATTTGAATCTGTTTGCATGCACACTCTCAAACACACTCTCATTCATCCTGGCCTATTGTACATGTTTTTAGTGGTAGTGGAACCGGAGTACTCGGAGGAAACCTACGCAGACACAGGAAGAACATGCAAACTCCACACAGAAAGGCCCCGTCCAGGTGGGAATCGAACCCCGGACCTTCGAGCTGTGAAGCACGAGCTTTAACCGCTGTACTACTGTTGTAAATATGTTCATGTTTCCATATTTACAAGCTTACCTAATGCTTATTCAGTAATAATTTGTGAGAAAATGCCAGTAATTTTCTTATCTATTACAATATTTGTCATCCTTGAGTGATATAGTTTAGTCGCCTTGGCGACGTGTAAATAGGAGGCAAACTCCTCTCTCTCGGTACAGCTGTATTTTTTGCCTTTTCCTGCGAACTACATTTGCGGTTTCTGTGTTCCACATTGTTTTACTGGATACTTTTGTGCGTCTTTGTTGTGTTTTTGTGGGGATTGGTGGATTTTTTTGATGCAGAGAGTCCATAATGGTCCTGAAGAAAGCAGCTTTTTAAAAGTAAACAGCTAGCTTATCAGCTAAACCCATTTGAGACCTACACATATCTTCTTCTGAGACACTAAGAGGCACCAAGAGCCCCCCACACCTGCAGCACAGTGGAGGCGTCAGAAGACGAGCTACAAGAAACAAGAAAGGGACAAATGAGGAGGTATCCGGGCGAGACTCACAACTAAGCCACACATGCCTTCTATTGTTCTGGCTAATGGACGTTCACTGGAGAATAAAACTGATTAACTGCTAAGCTCTTCCCAGAAGATGATGAAAGACTATTGTGGAGCAGAGGGAGAGGAGGGAGCTGCGCAGGAGGAAGGAGGAGGGGGGGCTGACCAGTGCAGCACACTATGCTCTGAAACAGAGATAAACCCAGGAGGCACTGCACCGGTTCAGAGGATCAGAGGACGACTGAAGGCAGCCAGCCAGCCAGGTTTCCTCCGGGTACTACGGTTTCCCCTTCCTCCAAAAAATGCGGGTCAGGTACAATGACAAATAAAGCACTTACTTACTTACTTACTTACTATATGGTGGGTCAGGAAACCATTCCAGTTTAGAACCACTAGCCTATACTACTTCTTAAAACCCTTTGCTACAAAGGAACGAACATGGATGACTGAAGATAGAGGCTGTCCATAACATGGACTGTTTATTTCTGTGATGACCTTCACAAAAAAACAGTCAAAAGGAAATGAACATACATAAAAACAGCAACATATGCCAGGTTTAGACAGTTTTGCAGAGGCTGCATTTTTAATCATTATAAATAACTTAAACAAAAATATCTTACCAAATACTATAATTGACCCCATGGGCTTCAATAAATTATATCCTTTTTGGGTATCTGAGCCACCAAGAGGGTCCAGGACAATGTCAACACCTGAGAAAAAAAATCCAAACAAAAACATTAGTTAATAATAGAAGTTAAAGCCTGGAGTTTGTTTTTTTTTACCCTGGGGGCTGATTTTGCGGACCTCCTCCACATAATCCTTGGTGCGGTAGTCAATGGGGTGCGTGACTCCTCCTTGCGCGATGGTCTCGTGTTTTGAGGCAGACGCTGTGCCAAATATGGTCACATCCTGCACAGTTTGGCACAGCTGGGTCGCAGCGATACCCACACCACCTGCAGATGTGCACACAGCAGCACAAACAAGTTACCATGACCTGTTTACAAGCTTCTATAGGCCCACTGACGATATGGGGGTGAATGTTGCCTGTCACTGTGATTGGTTATGGGGACATTTTGAGCCACATGCAAGAAACTATCTGCGTAAATAAGCTCATGTTTATTGCATGCATTGGTTTATTGGTTGGTTTATTGTGTTATAAACGCTATTGCAACCTGAACGAATATCCTGCACAGTCCTTTCTCACAGATTCGCCCCATGGTTCAAACAGGTAATGTGACTCATATAGGTCAGCTGACAACCTCCCACACGCCACATGAGCATAGCCTTTGAGAGGAAAGAGGCAGAAGAGCAACAAACTCTGATGGGGAGGATGCACCTGACCTGGTGGACATTTAAAATAAAAACAATTGTCTCTAAGTGTACACAGAGGACATTTTTTGGCAATCATTTAAGCACACTGCTGTTTCACTATGGCTCCAGAGAGAAATCGCGGCCCTATTGGATAGTAAATATGGGCTTTTTACTGACTTGGGCTATAAAAACCTAATTACTATCTAGTGCAATCACCATACATACTGAAGGTGTCAAACAACATGCTATTTTATACGGTCAGTGCATTGCTGGACCGGTGGCTCAGTAAACATTGCAATTAAGTGTGAGGTCTTTGTAATATGTTTTAATAGTCAGTGCATGTAGTCCTGTGCTTGTAGAAATCCTAGTTTACCCCTCTAAAGATGAATGTAGGAGGGTTGATGTTTGTTTACATTAGCGACAACCTCCAAAATGGCAAGGAGTGGCATTTACTATATGTCATGTCATGTGACTTGCAAAAAACGATTTGTGAATCACACAAGAATCAACCATAATCATAACAATGAATCCTATAAAAGCACACACCTAATACATCTCATATCTAACCTGTGAACAATGTCTAAGAAATTAGAGTCTACATGTGTGTGCCCATCTAAATGAAAGTGAATTAAAAGCAGGTTTCTATAGCTAAATCTTAAGATAAAACCATTTTTAAAAACACATTTGTATTTCTAGTTATTTGTCGGCTAAAACTGCCTCATTACAGGATATCAAGGGCTTTGTTATTACTTGCGCACAATGCAAATTTTTTTTGGCTGTCGCTGTATTGGAACCTGTTTCCAAAGCAACCGCGGCTGTTCCAGTTGGCCATTTCATCAATATGTCAGTGATTCACCCACAGTGTCGACCTCTGGCCTCTGGGCTGTGGGCAGAGGGCTTCCTAATACAGTTACATGTCCGCATTCATAACACAGATTAGAAAGTCTCCAACAGCAGAGAGCCTGAGAGAGTCTTCCCCAGGAGACAAGAACCATGCTGTGTTTGCTGTGGACTATTGAACAGTTGGGGGCATTGGATGTGATGACAATATAATGTAGATATGTATAATTGATTGCTAGTGCTATACAGCACAATAATAGCATGGAAATAGCATGGTACCTAAAGGTGTATTAACATGTGAATTATGGTTAAGGACACACATTTAATTCATTTCATGGTAATATAATTAATGACGACATGTCATTAGTCCAGTATATAGAGTGCAAATTACATGGAAACAAGCTTTAGATTTGACCTATTCTTTGATGCACGAAGGGACCCATTGCCAAATCTTGAGTCTTGTTCATGGCCAGAATAAACTATTATAGCTGGAGGAAAAGTCTATTTGTGCATGCTTCAGGTTGATTGGGGAAACAGGAGCACGGGGAATCGAACGCCTGCCCTTCTTGCTATGAGTCAAAAGCAACAACGATTCAGCCACCGCACCACCATGGTTTATGTCGTTGTCAATAACAGTGATAAGTGTGGAAGTGCATTGTTTATTCTCATAATATTCTTGGCTGAAACGTTTACATTGTGGCATCCATCACATTAGCCTGTGTTGGTACCTGCTGCCATGTGGATGAGGACGCTCTTGCCGGGCTTTATGTTGGCCATCTCAAACAGCATGAGGTAAGCGGTCAAGTAGTTAATGGGCAGAGCCGCTCCCTCCTCGAAGCTCATCTGATCCGGCATGATGATTGCACGGTCGGCAGGCACCACAACCACTTCCTGCCAGACACCACTGCGGGCCAGGACGATTACTCTGTCTCCCACCTGGAAATGACAACAGCGAGAGGAGAACAGAGAGAAACAATTTTAAAATCACTTAATGAGGCGGAGAAGACCATTCCAAGCCACAATAAGCAGGAATATGCTTAAAACGGAGATGCACCACATTATAACTTCAATCAGGACCAGTATTATTTCAGTGATAACATGAAATGACCAAACCATGGCAGTGTATTTGGCAGTGTATTTGAAGGATTCAAAGCATCAAAACATTAAAAATCTGATTGAATCACATAGTCAAAAAAAGAAACGTTTGCTGATGGACGTGTGACTGCCAATCTGCACCAACAGCCACTAATTATTTACTCGCACACATAGACAAATTGAGTATGAGTGTCTTGCCCGAGGAGCATCATCACAGTATGCACCCTGTTGCTTTTGTCCTCACGTAACCTCCTGCCATAATAGACATAATCTGTGCTATTTTCTTCAGTCATAATGATAAGCATGATTGATTTTGTGAATTTCAACTGAGTATGTGCTTTCGTGTCTTCTTTCCAAACGACATGGGCATTTGCTCCATTTTCTAAGACAGCAACTTGAGTGACCAAAAGGCGAACTGAGGGCAAGCATGCATTAAAAGACTGCGTGTTTGAACCACAAGCCACTCATCGCTGCTTTATGTCAACATCCATGCGTCATCATAATCTAGGCTAAAGATCCGGCCTTTGAGCATCCTTCATAAAAAGAAATGTTGAGATCTGTGCACTTAACTCTGGGCAGGGCTGCAGTTTAGGCATATTAATCTAACTCCAAACATTTCCTAGAGCCACACTGTGGCTCTAGGAAATGTTTGGAAATGTTTGCATCAAATGTTATTTGATGCTTGAAGAAATCTAATCTGTCGTGAAACTTAACATAAACAAAACAGTGTATTTAAAACTAATGTTTGGCTACTTGTGTAAACTTATTTTTAACCAACAAAAGCACCCGTAATAAATGAATATCCTTATCTTTTATTCTGTTTGGCAGTGTGACTTTAAAATATAGGGGGGAAAAACCCTCTTATCCAAGACATTTTACATAAAATAAGGTAAATGTATGTAAATGTAAGAGTAAAACAAATCAGTATTTTTAAAGACAGATGACACACTGGTACCATTCATCCGTCTGCTTTCCACATTTGGGCCTTGATACATAATGCACATTAATTAACTGCAGAAAGAAATGATCAAACCCAAGCAATAGCACATAATACAATATACCTGTATCAGCAAATCTCAATAATCTCAATAAAATACTCTTGAAATAGTCTTTTGTTTTTTTATTGGCTGTCTTGTCTTTTAAATATGACACAAGTCTCAGTGTGTTTGGAACAAATATTAAAAATCCTGAAGGACACAGGAAAACAGTCTGATCTGATTGTGAACGCTACACAGTTTCCTGTTGAAGAACTTGAGCCCCATGCACACTTCCTGCTGCACATCAGGCCTTGACAATAGCCAAATGACACATACACACTTTGTTATTTACCACAAACCCACCACTTAAGAGACAAACAGGTTGTAACACTTTATGGCTTACCTTGAATAACCCTCGACATGTACCAGAGACTACTGTAATTGACTGTTATTGAACGTGACTGAGTTAACCGAGTTAATGTTTGAAGAAAAGCAGCTGCTGAACCGTGAAGTTTGTTCATGGGACCATCCTGATTTATTTCACTACCATGATAGAGTGCAAGACAGGTGCCATTTGTATTTATGACAGTATAGGAACGCATAGATGCAGTGCGGGCAGGCTACCTCATGTTTTGAATATAACTGGTGTTTTAAACAAGATTGTAAACAACTTCTTTTTTTTTCTTTCAATTTGAAGCATGAAATCATCACTTCAGGTCAAGGAATTGAGAGCATCCTCCTCCCCTAGGGATGAGTACCATTCAGAGTTATAAAAGACAATTACTGACTTCACACCTGAGCAATACTTTTCTCTGGACCAACCTGTGCTATATTAATCATTAATAAGGCACAAAACACAATTATTATGTCTATGAATGTATACATGAAGACAGTTGTTTTCATTTGTTTTTGTGGGGGGTAAACCAGCCCAATTCTTAACCAATTCTTCCTTTTTTTTTGGCTTGGAACCAGCTCAAACATCAGTCTAGGTAAACTTAAAACATATAGTAGGGAAAGGCAAGGCAAGTCAACTTTATTTATACCGCGCATTTCGTACACAAGGCAACTCAATGCGCCTAGAACTGATTTAGGAATAGATTTTACCAATAGGCAACTGGAGAACAATGATATCCTACTCAACTACGATTTGGTGGATACATCCTACATAGTAATCACTAGTAAATTCCACCCTGGTAGATGCACAATAAAGAATTGCAAAAAACCTAACCCCATGGCATAACCTCAATGGAAGATGTAACAACATGCTACTGTTATAATTTCACTGTGAGTCCCATTTAGTGGCTTATGTTAAGGCGGATGTTTGGCATGGTATTTATTAGATTCTTGCACAACACATCTGGTCCTCTTTCACAACATCTTATATACAGTGCATCCGGAAAGTATTCACAGCGCTTCACTTTTTTCACATTTTGTTATATTTACAACCCTAAACGTAAAGATTTTATTTTGAATTTTTACTGAAAGTTCACACACAAGTAACAGACAACTGTGAAGTGAAAGCAAAATGATACAAGATTCTGTTATTTTTCAAAAAATAGAAAAGTGAAAAGTGGGGCGTGCACAAGTATTCATAACGCATTTCCGGAGTGCATTAAATTGCCTTTATAACATTCCTAATGACTGCAGAATGTTCACACCTTGCCCTAACCATTAAATAGAGGCCACCTGTGCATAATCTACTCCCAGTATAATTAAGCTGTTCTGTGAGGGCCTCAGAGCTATGGTCAGAGTGTATTGGTCACTAAACAACATCATGAAGTCCAATAACACACCAGACGGGTCCGAGATAAAGTTATTGAGAAGTATAAAGTGGGTTAGGTTATAAAAACATTTCCAAAAGCTTTGAACATCTCTCAAAGTACAGTTAAATACATCATCCAGGAATAGAAAGAGTGTGGCATCACTGCAAACCGACCAAGACCCGGCTGTTCTCCTAAATTTACTGACCGAACAAGGACCGCACTGACCAGAGCTGTTACCAAGAAGCCTATGATGACCCTGGATGAACTGCAGAGAGCTACAGCTCAGGTGGGGGAAACTGTACACAGGACAACTATTAGTCGTACACTGCACAAATCTGGCCTTCATGATGTTGTTTAGTGACCAATACACTCTGACCATAGCTCTGAGGCCCTCACAGAACAGCTGTAATTATACTGGAGTAGATTACACACAGGTGGCTCTATTTAATGGTTAGGGCAAGGTGTGAACATTCTGCAGTCATTAGGAATGTTATAAAGGCAATTTAATGCACTCAGAAAATGCGTTATGAATACTTATGCACGCCCCACTTTTCACTTTTCTATTTTTTGAAAAATAACAGAATCATGTATCATTTTGATTTCACTTCACAGTTGTCTGTTACTTGTGTGTGAACTTTCAGTAAAAAAATTCAAAATAAAATCTTTACGTTCAGGGTTGTAAATATAACAAAATGTGAAAAAAGTGAAGCGCTGTGAATACTTTCCGGATGCACTGTATAGCCACGCCCTTTCCCCCCTTTTCAAGTGGGTCGATATGAATTAAAACAGGGTCTACCCCGGTTGCTCCCTCTCTGTGCTGTTCCGCTGTCTCTCTGATGATCTCATTAGACAACACTGCAGAAATCCTCTAGCTTAACCATTGCAATCCACCATTATGAGGCATGAGATGGTCATGAGTCAAATTTTAGAATTCATTCATTGGTAAGTACACTACAAAGTGCGAGAACATTATTAATGTTTTTTTTTTGTGGGGGGAGGGGGAGATAGACAAAGCAAGATAAATAGCAAACCAAGACAAAAGGGGAAGGTGTACTGTGGATAACCTTTAGCCACAGACAACAGCCACAATGTCCAGACATCCCCATGACACGATGATGTGCATATGCTGTGTCCTTTCATTGGTGTGTGAGTTAAACAATAGACAAGCTATAGCCTATGGGGGGGAAAAACTAAATATTTCATAAAAGGCTGAACATTTTGGATTTTGTTTCTGCATTTTCCCAATGCTTCTTAAAGGATGTTCATGTGTCACTGTGCGGTCCATGATTCTATCAAAGTCTATGGCTGATGCTGTCCAAAATCAACAAGTTGGGTTGGGTGATATAATATGAAATTGAATCGTGATATACATGTAATCCTGTGTCAATTAGGAGAAACTGTATGAGTCAGCTGCATCCATGTTTAATACAGCTCTAAGCTCATACAGTCTTCATTCATTTCCCCACCCTCTATTGAACAGCCTGCATCATGGGGTTAGAAAAGGGTTGCATCTTGAACACAATACAAGGCTGCAAAATGCACACGAATTTAGACCGAAATCATTTTTGTAGGCCTAAAAGTTCTGGAGAACGTCTGTCCATTTGTGATGATTGAACACCCAGACTGTAAATTCAAATAGATAAATCAAAACTTGGTGCACTCACTTTTTTGTCCTCCACCCCGTCTGCCACCGCCTCTACCACCCCGGCCCCCTCCATGCCCATGGTGACCGGGGGCGAGGGCAGCGCGTCGTACAGCCCCTGGCGGCCCATCAGCTCGGCGAAGTTCAGACCGCACGCCTTGACGCGCACCAGGACCTCTCCAGCCTTCAGCTCGGGCTGGGGCACGGTCTTCACCTGCAGTTTGATCTTGTCATAGCCGCCGTATCCCGTCAGGACCAGCGCTCGATACGAGATGGTGGTCCTCTCCTCGGTAGTTGGGGTGTTTCCCTGCGCTTTTGGTGAAGCAGGAGGGTCTTGGGGTTTCTGCGCCTCTTGCTCGGGCTGTGGCTGCTGCTGTTGAGTGGCTGCATCCTCTCCAGACATGATTTCCACTAGCACTACTAAAGAGTTGAATGAAGATAGTTTTCCCCAATAAAATGCTAATGTTATAATACTGGCTGGTGTCTGAAGCTGTCCCTACCAGAAGACAAGCGTCGCTTTTGCAAAATGAGATTATTTTCTCTGGGGTTTCCTGAGTGCGCCGTATTCAACAAGTGGCTGAGTTAAGTGAGCTGTGTTATGACTGACGGGTTCCGGTGTGGATTTTCAAAATAAAACAAGTCAGTCTATAGCTTTGTTTTCATTTCTTTCTTTTAAAACGTGAATCTGAAATCATGTTTATCGTATTTGCTTGAAGGTCATCCAACAAAGGATCTTCTAAAGTTAAAATCTTTATGAAGTTAACATAGACATAAAGGCTAGATTAAATATTGAGATGTCTCTGTATCAATGTCACTTTACCTGCACTAAAACTGAAAGAATTTGCACTGCTGACAGTTTGTTATAGTCTGCTCTAACTTTATTCTTTATTTTTTAGTAGTTGTATTCATTGGATATAAGATAACATTATTTACTATTTAATTGATTACACATTTCCTGTCTTTTTTTTTTTTTTTTGCACACCCTGAGTGTTTCTTGAGAGCTGATTTGAATGAATGAATGAATGGTTTATTTTGGTTGATTGATGCATTTAGATTTCCAAACAGTAACAATAACAAAACACAAATATTCAACCAAAAAAGGAATAGGCTGAAGCAATGCGTATCTATGCCTATCCTTGTTCAAACCACATATTTGATGCTGGAACAGCTTATCACATTAATGATATACATTACAAATAAAAATAAACTATTTGGTGACTTACAGACAGAATAATGAATGATATGTACATGTGCACATACACATCTCCATTTTATATAAGCTTGAGGTAATCACTCATAGTCTTCTGCTTAATCATTCTTCTAAATCCAATTAAAGAAGTAAACAGTTTAAATTATCTTTTAGTCCATTCCATAGCTTAACACCCTCAACTGAAACACATCTGGACTTCACATCGGAGCTCACTTTAACATTTTCAAAAATAAATAGACCTCTTAGGTTATAACAACTTTCCATTAATTTAAAGAAACTCTTAATAGAATTAGGAATGTTATTGTTTTTAACCCTGTGAACAATTTCTAGCACTTTGATGTTGACAATATCCATTAATTTTAGAGTTTTATTTTGAATAAATAAATTATTAGTTGGTTCACAATAGCCAACCTTATTTACAATCCTTATAGCCCTTTTTTGCAATTTAAATAAAGAATCTATACATGTCTTGCCAGCGTTCCCCCATATCTCTACACAATATGACAGATGGGACATAACTAAAGAACTATATATCAAAAACAATCCTTTTTTATTCAATAAATTCCTTGTTTATATAATATTGCGATTGACCTTGACACCTTATGCTTGACATATTCAATGTGCGATTTCCAACAAAGTTTGTGATCTATGATTACTCCAAGAATTTGCTTCAAAAACTCTTTCAATTTCCACTCCATTTAAGTGTAATTTTACACCATCAGTTTTTCTGTTACCTGCAAATATCATAAATTTAGTCTTGTTTTCATTTAAAGATAGCTTGTTATAATCAAACCACTTTTTGATCAAAACAAATTCAGTTTCTACTAATTGCAATAATTCATTCAGTTTCTTTCCAGTACAAAAAAAGTTAGTATCATCAGCGAACATGATAGATTTAAACATAGGTGATACTGTAAAAATATATTTAAATATAATATAAATAATTTTGGTCCCAGGACCGAGCCCTGGGGCACTCCGCAAGTAACTTTTTCTAACTGTGAATCCACATCATCAATTTTTACATATTGATATCTGTTGTTTAGATAGCTTTGCAACCATTGATTTGTTTTACCACGAAGGCCATAATATTCCACTTTTTCAACAATTGTGCATGGTCAATTGTATCAAATGCTTTACTCAAATCAACAAATACACCCACTGTATAAAGCTTTTGATCAACAGCAGTCGCAACATGTTCTACAAGTTCCATCACTGCTAGGGATGTTGAATGATTGCTTCTAAAGCCATATTGATGGTCATTCAATAAATCATATTTGTTGATAAAAACATCAAGACTAATTTCAAACAATTTCTCTAATATTTTTGAGAATTGTGGCAACAGTGAAATTGGTCTATAATTAGATAAAAGTTGTTTATTTCCACTTTTGTAAATTGGAATAACTTTGGCCATTTTCATTTGATCAGAAACAATACCAGTTGAAAAAGATTTGTTGCAAATATAGGTTAAAGGTTCAACAATACGTGGATGACATCTTTGATGAGCAACATATCAATACCGTGACAATCTGTGGATTTCTTACTTTTAAATTGATATACTGCTTCTAAAACATCACTTTGACATACGCCATTTAGGAACATTGTGTTGCTATTTGAAGTAGGAAACTCAATATTTCCAACAGTAGGTAACTGATTGGCTAATTTAGGACCTACATTAACAAAAAAATGATTGAAAGCATTTGTAATTTCTTTTTGTCTTCAATTGTTATATTTCATTTTTAATACTTGTAGGAAAAATCATCTCTTTTTTGTTTTCTATTACTTTATTAATTACCATCCATGTAGCCTTTATATCGTTTTTATATTTCTGCAGTAAGTTATCATAATAATCTTGTTTGCTTCTTCTTATTATAACTGTTAATTTATTTTTATATTCTTTGTACAGTTTCTCTTTTTCTTTTGTAGGATTTTTATAAACTCTTTATAATTTTGTCTTCTTTTTACAAGCCTTCTCCAAACTTTTTAACATCCAAGGCTTAGATCCTTTTTTAAATTTTTGCTTGTATCGTTTTGGAGGGCAATGCTTATTATAAATACTAAGAAATATTTCTAAGAATGTATTATAGGAGTCATTAACATTTCCAAAATAGATTCCTTGCCAGTCATAATTTAAGAGCTCAAATTTCAAGGCTTCAATAGCAGCAGGTGTTTTTTCTCTGTGAACAATATTGAACAAATATTGAGGTGTTTTATTGTAATGAAACATTTCCATCACAACAAAAACAGGCAAGTGATCAGTAATATCTGTTAACAAAAGTCCACTTTTTGTCCTTATACCAGTTTGATTTAAGAATATATTATCAATCAATGTACAACTATCTTTTGTTATCCTGCTTGGCCTCAATATTAGCGGATAGAAGTTCAAACTAAACATTGTATTAATAAATTCTGTAGTTTTTGTGTGCTCATTGGACTTTAACAAATCAATGTTAAAGTCACCACAAATCAAAGTCAACTTGTTACCCTTTTGCTCAAACAACTCAGAAATCCTTTTATTGAACTGATCCATACAAGAACCAGGAGAGCGATAAATACAAGTTATTATTATGTTTTTTGTTGTCCTGGCTTTAATTTCAATAGTTAAGCTCTCCATCAGGTTCTCAATAGAAAAGTCATATTTTCAATTACCCTGCATTCTAAGCCCGTTCTAACAAACAGAGCAACCCCACCCCCTCTTTTGCAGAGTCTGTTCTGTGAAAACATTTCATAGCCGTCTAATTTGTCCAATAGTACTTTTCCATCCTTTATCCAAGTCTCTGAGACTGCAACTACAGAAAAGTCATCAAACTTTTGTAAATAGTCCTTAATTTTGGAAAGGTTTCTATAAAGACTCCGGCTATTGAAATGTATGAGTGAGAATCCTTGCATACTCATTTTAAAGTCCTCCTCTGTATAATATTCACAGTCCAAGTCAGTGCTACTACAGAGATGAGTCTCTGGATCAATGTCATTTCCTCTTGTCATTAGATTTATATTCTTTGCTATCAAAACTTAAAATAATAGTTTTTTCCTGTTTCTATGCAATACTTGTTATCCATAAATGACAACAAAATACTAATTAAGTCAAAACTTAGGAGAGAGAACACCTTCCCCTTTTCCCCTTGTTACTATAAGTTTCAATTTCATTTGTATTTCTCCAGCTCCGAGACATGTTTGATTGTCACAACTTTGGCCTGTTCTGGTGGCCCGTTGAGTTTGATCATTATTTTGCAGTTTCTCGTCCATGTATCCTGTATTTTCCTTTTCTTCTTCAGCATTCTTGCTTGCCAAGCAATTTCAGCATTCCTCTTGTAAGATGTTCGTTCACATATACACCAGTGCCCTTGAGCTTTCTTGCAACCTTTAGCAACTCAATTTTGTGTTTTCTATTTGCAAATCGAATGATTATACTTGGTTTTTTTGACTGTTTTTGAGGAATTGTGTGACATGCTGCTATTGTTGTACTGTCAATACTGATCCCATTTCTATTGAAAAACTGAGTTACTTGTTGTTCAAGTGTCAGCAGTTCACCTGGTGGTGCGTCCTCTCCTTCATTGACATATGTGCGATGTGTAGTCTCCCGTCCAGAAATCACCACATCCTCCATTCTTGTGTATTGTTCCAGCTGGTCCACTCTGTTTTCCAGCTCTTCGATCTTCTTGTCTTTCTCTTTAATCACTTCTTTCAGATTCTGTACTTCCTCGATCAGTTTCAGTAAATCATTCTGTTGTGTTGCCACTTTAGTCAGCTCACCTGACATAAAGTTTAGTGACTTCTTAACTTCTTCCATATCATTTGCCATAGTATTAGCCATTGAAGTGATGGTAAGGGCCTCCTGGTGATCCAGTAGGCCTTTGTCAAGCACAGACCATAAAACTTGCTAAAGATGAAGAAAAATAGCAAAAATGATCCAGTGCCATGGAGCGTTACTTCAGTGCATATCTGAAGACTTTAGGCAAATAGTTGGATGTCGATATCTTTTTGTGATATTTGTTGGATTGGGATAAGCTGTTCAGCACAAACATCAGCAGGCAGCTAACAAGTGAATTTCTCCATTGTGAGATCAAAAAGGATTATCTTATCTGTCTCAAATTTTAATAGATAGGCTGGCCAAGATTTCAATGTTAGTAGGCAGAGAGATCATAGGCCTAATGAAATGTTCGAAGGTAACAAGAAGGCTTGTTATGTAGCTTTGTTTTGTTTGGCAACCTACTCGGTAAGGGCATTGTTGAACTTTCCAGATGCCACAGCTCACAGGACTGCTCACAATCTGTAAACAACAACTTTTGCAATGAAATTTCAGGAAACCCGGCTAAAAAGAAGCCAGAACAGTCTGCTGCCATCTAGTGTTGGTAGGAAACATAAACCCTTTTATTTTGAGTGTCAGTCATTTCGGCGCTTCGGCGGATTATTGTAGCAAATTTGACAGACACGATCATCGTGTGACTGATTTTTGGCAGATGTGAGGAAGACAGTAAAGCCCGGACACTGGAGTCAATAGGATTACTTCACTTGTCCGAGGAGGCCTAATACCGACAAAAGGTCATCAGCTCTTTCGAAAACAATTACGGTAAGATTAATTACTGTAATGAAAAGGTTCAAATAAAGTCGGCTACACGTTTCTCACTGTCTAGAAAGTGACACACCACGCACTATAGCGGCGTCACGCGCATATCCTCGGTGCCATGCCATTGGTCCGACAGACCATTAGTCCGACGTCTCATTATTCCGAAAATTACCATTGAGCAGAGGTGCCATTAATCCGAAATGTTTAACCCAGTTGTATTGTGGATTAGAGAGCCATATACAAGCATTAGCCCTAACCTTGCCTGAACCTTATTTTCGGAAGGACAATTACCGTTTTACATATACATTTTCGGAATAATGAGACGTCGGACTAAATGGGTTGTCGGACTAATGGGCTGACCCCAAAATGCGGCTTGCCAATTAATTATTTATTTATTTATTTTTAACACGCAACAGACGTGTTACATGATTTTAAATTACTGAAAATATTCCTTTAAAAGATGATTGAGTTTGAACCACAGAGGGAAGGTTCGGCCACCAATGCATTGGAAAAAGATTGTCCCGCCACCACCAAGCAAGTGTACCCCTGCACTGAAACACACCATTCAGATGTGCTGCCTTACTGTAGCATGATGCAAAAGGGCAGTTTCCAGGAACTGGATCACTGAGTGAGAGGATATGAAGTTATGGCAGTGAGATAAAGAACTTATTTAAAAATAACAGGAAATGCCTTGTAGATAAAAAGGTACCTGAAAGAACAACAGCCTTGTTCATCTTCTTTCATTTGTCATTATAAGCAATGTAATTAAAAAAAAGTTAAAATAGACCAAAGAAATTGAATTTTATGTCAAGCAGCCGACTTTTAATGACAATGTGATAATGACAATGATCAAGTAGTTGTAGTTTTGTAGAGCGTCTCTTTGACCAAAAGGTGGCGCCATCCCTCTGCATAAGGGTTACTCATTGTTCATTAGCTTATTACAAATGAAAAGCTTTCGATGTATATTTTCACATTTTCTTCTGGACACATTATATAATAATGTAAAACCTATAGGCCAAGTTTAACCTATATTTAGTAGCTATAGACATTTGTAAAAGAGCACATGGCATAAAGGCCTAATTGTCAGGAGAAATTGTTCAGTGCCTTTTCCAAAACTGTTCTAGTAATATCATATGTCACTAAGAGTTTGGGAACCAAAAAGGCTCAATTGGGAAATACCGGATGTGCTGTGATTCCACTCCAGTTTCAAAGTAATAGCTAAGCAGCATGTTTATTAGCTCATTAGTTAGAACATGTCGCGGGCTGCAGTGCAGTAATGTTGGACTTTAAGTGGTTAAAGTTCCAGTAAGTTAATTTTGAGTTGCTTAAATCAACTGTAAAATATAAACTAGCAGCATAGGAAAATCCATGCGTAAATTACTGTGTTTAAAATTGTCCCTCCTAAAATAAGAATATAATCCATGCAAATTATCAGTGGATTTGTTCTGGTAATTCTCGATCTTTTATTGTGTAATCCAAATGTCTGGCTGCTTACAGAGCCTCTGCCTTGATAGGCGTCAGCGCGTCTCACTGAACCGGTGGAGCTGATGAGATGAGCGAAGCATTTACGCGGAGCAAGAAGCCGAACCCACATCTCATAAGAGCTCCCAAAGTTTTGGTCAGACCATTTTATTCTAATTGTTATTTTTAGGGAGGTACGTCAGAGCAGCTCTCGACTTTGAAACAGTTTTTGGTGCTAAATGACAAGAAGACAGAGCCACAGAAGCACCCAGTGATACGCGGACTGCGATGGAGAGCAAGGGATTACTCCGCTGTAAGATCGTGGTTGTCGGGGACACGGAGTGTGGAAAGACAGCTCTCCTCCACGTTTTTGCCAAAGACTCATACCCAGAGGTAAGCCAGATTTCAATCAATATAAACCAAAAGAAGAAGAGTGTGACCATAAGAAGACGTGTGTGGACCATAATGACTCAGAATTTAGCTGTCAGTTTCACAGAAACGAAAACCTGTTCCTTTACTCACGAGACTATTATTTATAGCTTTTAAAATATTATTCACAAGTAGCCTACAGATTAATCCAACACACAATGTAGCAAATTTATATGTGTGTATTGTCAATTGCCCACCAAATATTTTGACTTGATCGTGCGCTAAGTCCAGCTGTGCCACAAAAGCAGAGTTCGGTGCGTTCTTTGCGCACGGTGCATCAGCGTTGGTGCCATCACCAGAGCTGAACGCAGGTGGGATATGGGTCTGTAGTGCGCACGGCGCGAACACATCTGACTTCATTATTTGACGATACATTTTTTTTTTTAATTTATATTCTCTGTTTTTTGTCTATAAAGTTGATGGAAACATTTTGGAACGTATAGAGATTTAGTTGGCATATCTTCGCACCTCTAAAAGGCTCCTCTAAATTTTGAGAAACGGTATGTCGTAAAAATGAAGACACTGAAATGTAATGTTGAGCAGAAAAAAATTAAAAATTAATCTTGAATTGCTTAACTTTCGTGTGGATTTGTAAATAGGTCAGAGGTCTGATGTGGCCTCATCTATGTCCTCTCACATCTCTTTCTCTCCTGTGATGATTGAGCCAATTAAGACTTTTTCATAGGACTTTTTTATGTCATGTTTTTCAGAACTATGTGCCCACTGTGTTTGAAAACTACACGGCCAGTTTGAGATCGAGAAGCAGAGGATCGAGCTGAACATGTGGGACACTTCAGGTAGGAGGAGAAATACTTTGGCTTGATGTGGTTATACGATTACTGTGCTAAAGGTTAAGAAGCTATAATACATTGAAATGATCTGCTTCATGCTGCTCGGAGCCTGATATGTTCCTGACCTGCACATTATGAGTTGAAACATCCCTGATTTCTATACTTGGTGTTTTGTCAGAAGTGACGTGGACTTTCATATTTTGATATCATGAAAAGACTTGGACTTTTCAAGAGTTTTCGATTTGGCTCGATACACATTCTTTGTGGCCAACATGTCTAACCAGCTTCCTCTCATAATTCTAGACAGCTCAGTGTCAACAAGGGATACAAATACAGGCTCTACATGTTGGATAAGCAAATAAAATTGTTTATATAAAAGATCTAAAGAGTCAAAAAGAAATATTTTGCTGAGTTAAGTTGTGGTAAAGCATAGATAATACATTTTGTCGCTGTCATGTTGTAATGTTGTTACAAAGAAGCGGAGTGTAACTGTGTACTTTTCAACGTCATTTATTTAGTCAAAACTCATATTACTAAAATCTTTATCCACCACACCACTTGTTTTATGGCAACTTTCCAAAAATGTCAATCCCTGCTATTACAGATGTAGCCAGCTGTATCCAATCAACCCAGGAGCTACATTTTTCTCTTCTTTACTTCTCACATTTCAACATGAATCAACTTTCCCCTTTCTTAAGCCTTTGGGCATTTTTCACCTTAGATTTCCTCTTACGTAACAACCTAAAACCCAATTTCAAACAAGAGTAGTTTTATTGCACGCCCTATTGGTGTGCAGACAGGACCAGCCCGACTAAAGCCTGAGATTAGGTCCTTAAGCCTCGGTAGGTGCTTTCGGTGCTGGTTTGGGGCGAGGCTTCTCCCTGGTGATTGAACAACACCCAGTCAAATTGTTGGGTGCACGGTTTTCTCACAGTGGATAACTATTACATCAAGGCAAAATCCAAACAGTAATTTCTGCCCACTACGTGAAAGGGCCTGATTCATCATGTAGGAGTAATATTTTATTCAGTGTTTGTGTGTCAAGAGAAAAGAATGGGCGGAAGAGACTGTGGCTAAAACTGGGCAGAGGCAGGAGATGAATGGGGTTGTGATTTTATGAATGGAAATGACAGAAATGGCCATTTTTAACCCTTTTAGCCATTTCTGATCAGGGTCCGACTGATAAATGACGGCCGTTGTTCCAATCAGAACGCAAAATGAGATCAACACTTTAGGGTTCATCATTTTAAAACATGAAATCTTGTGAAATGGCAGAAGCTATAATTTGATTTGCTATAGTCAAAAATATAGGCGGTACAACCAAAATATTGTGCAGGCTGTTTGAAATAAAGGCTCCTTGGCCAATTTATTTTTAAGTTGAATCAGTAATTATATCGATACTGGTACCAAAACTAATTTTGATGTAATGATATAGTTGGGTAAATATATAATGTACTATTATACAAGTTTTGGTCTGCATGAAAACAAGCTCGGTCAGGTTTTCTTCAAGAATTTGGAAGCATTGGCGCTCCTGCCAATTATGTGTAAATAATGTATGATGTAACTTTCTCTTACTTTTATTAGCATAACTTTTCTGTTTTCTTTTATTACTACGGACCAGGATTCTGCGTCCTTAATAAAGCTTGAATGAATGAATGAATGAATGGACCATGTCAGTAATGCCCCCTTGCATATTTCTTATAAAAATACCAAATCAACACAGAATTACAGAGACACATTAGACACAGCACCTTTTTTATTTGACAATTTGACAATTATTTTCACTGGGAACCAATGAAAAGCACAAATATAACCACAATCGTGAGCATGATTGGTTGGGTAAGCTTCCAACTTTATTTTTTATAGCATTTACTGTATTATGCTGTGACATATTCCCCTCTGATTCCCCAAACTGAGCTACGTATTGCATAAACCTTCAAGAAATGAATCCAAAGTTTTACAAAGCAAATGTAATCATATGAAAACTTTATGCCAGGTGATCCGTGTTCTGAACTTGCTTCTCTGTGAGCAGGGAAAGCAAGAGTCGTGCCTCGGAGCATCCCTGGAGCTATTCTGGGCCTCTCCTGGGACGGGAGCACATTAGTCTACCCACAATCCCCTCCGTTTTTGTTCCTCTTCTTCTTCCCGTCTTGAGTTAATAACCAGAGATGGGGATTACTGTCATTGTAGCATGTAGCGGCAATTCACCCTGCAGGTCTATGTACTTAGTGTCAGTGCGTTTGCTACTTTTACATAATCCGGGTTCGGTTTGGAGTCGGAAGCGAGTGCGGGCACGCGTGAAGGGAGACCATTTGTTGTTGGCGTGCCGTTGTTGTAGCATGCGAGCGTACAGTATGTGTGGCAGCAGGTGAGCCAGATGAAGTCAAGCAGTGGCTGACAGTGAAACAAACGTTAGAGATCGTGATGTGTTTTTCTTTTATTTGCCAGCATCTAGCATAGGAGTTTGCCAACCTTTTACATTGATAGTAGCGAGTACAAACCAGATGAACCTTCTCTACGGTTGTGAGAGTTAGTTACTACTCCAGCTTAACCTCTTACCCCCCTTCTTAACCAAGTGTATTTTCTCAAGTTCGGCTAAAAGCTTACAGCCTATAGGCCAGTCTACCTGTTCATTTGAAAGCTAAGACCTACAAAACTGATCTAAATGGATCTTTTTCCTTGCGTTGTTGCCTTGTTGTCATCGAATTTTTACCACATTTTCATCAATTTTTTGTCACTCTTTTGTTGCCTTTTCTTGGGGCTCTTTTATTGCGTTTTCAACCCATTTTTGTCACTTTTTTTCTTGTGTTTTTGTGGCTTTTTAGTGCATTTTTGTCACTTTTCCATAGTTCTTTTGGTCACCATTTTGTTGTGTTTTTGTTACTTTTTTGTTTTGTTCTCATCCTCATTTTCCTTTCGTTTTTGTTGCGATTTTACACTTTTTCAAAGAAGCTTTTAGATTGGAGAAAATGTGTTTGGTTCAGCTGGTGGTTAGGAGGTTAAAAAAATGCAGTTTAGGCATACCTGTAAATGCTCTCATTAATCTCTTAAGTGCATTTTTAGCTCACACTAAAATGTTAGTTATTGTGGTTATAATCATGTCAAATTAACTTGCAATAAAAAGTACTCTCAAAAATTGCTCTGAGACTGCATTTGGCCCCCGAGCCACACTTTGGACACCACTGATCCAAGACAACCTACAATACCAGAGGGAATTTGATGCTCGAAGTGCGCTAACTACACTGTTGTTGAAATGCTTTGTGTGATAAACATGTGCTGTGGTCCAGTTAAGGAGACAGCTGGGGGAACGGTGCCAGGGCGCGCCTCGGAGCTGCCCATTCAGTGAACAGAAGCACAGTGGATTTAATTAACAGTACGCTGGCTGTGTGACCAACCACTTGCCCCCTGTCTGTTCGCCTCTGCATCTCAGCCCGCCGCCCCGCCGCCCGCTAACCCACCCCCGCTGTGCCTCACGTCCTCGCACAAGCTCCCTGTTTGATTTTTTACACACTGCTTTTGAAGTAATGTCACTTTTTATTCTCCTCTGAACGCATGCTTTGTTTTGTTTTTTTCCTTTCAAGGAGAGCTAGCACAGCCACAGGGATTTTCATAATAAACTACTACACATGACTGCTACTGCTGCTGTTGCTGCTACTAAAACTATCTATGACAGGCGTCTGCAAGCTTTTGGATCCAAAGAAAATAGAAATAGAACCGTCAACACTGCAAATTGAGTGCCAAAATCAAAGAATAATATTGCCTGTCTTGACACTCGATTTGCTGCTGTTGCCGTGATGGAATCCTAACTGCTATGCTGTTGCTATGTTATGACATCACATGCAGAACCTCTTTTAGTGTCTGTAACAAGCCGCAACCAATCAGTATGTTTATAGCGAAGCTGTAGACTGAACCAGAACTAGATTACATCTGAACGAGACTGACTGACTCCTGATTAGACGAGGAAAACATGTCCTCACAAGGAATAAAGCACTTAATAAAGACTCACTGAAGCCACAGGTTGCAGATGTTTGTTCTATAATTACTATTAAAGTCTATTACTGCTGCTGCATGGCCACTGCAACTATTTACTGTGTTGTTTTTGCTATCTACTCGCTCCCATCGACCAGCTTTTGGGTGGTTGTGACGACTCAAACATCAAACTGTGCCGACTTTTAGGGAGCACAGAATAAGGTTTGACAGTTCTCAGACAGTATGCATTTAAGCCAGATGTCCTTCCTGCTGTTCGCTTGGTACTGAAGGTCAGCTGTAGGGTGGGAACCTCTGGGTACGTCACGATTCAATACGATACGCGATACATGGCTTACGATAACGATAATCTCACGCTACGTCGATACTGTGATAATCGAGGAATTGCAGAAAAATAACCTACGATACATCACGATTTCAAATAAAACATGTGACCTTTATTTTATTATGTGCTAAAAAAGTGCTGCCCTCTATTGGCAGCACTACTGAATTCTTGATCATTATTGGTCACTATTGCCTGTGGAGCACTGCTGCCTCATTAATATGCATGACGTCGCTCATTAGTATGCTTGACGTCATCAAAAGTATCGATATCAGAATAAAAAGTATCGTATCGTCCCGCAATATATCGCGATATATCGGAAAATCAATATATTGCCACACTCATAGTCAGCTGGTAGATCGTCAGTGTATGAATCTGTGTATGTTAATGGCTGAGTGAGTGGTACCTAGATGGAAAAGTGTTGCCCAAATGAGGTGTAAAAGCATTAAATAAATGAATTTAAGACCGTTTACGAAAAGGCTTGGAGTCTCTCATGGTTGGACAAGTGTAAATAGATAATGTGCTTTATTTATTCAAAGGCACTAACTTTCAAATCACACATTTTATACATATTTGATATACTCTCTGTACAGCTTGGACAAGTTTGGACATGTTCAAACATTCGTCACTTCCAGTTTGGGGCAGGCATTGTTGATATGGACGGGACGGGTGCCACTTACTGTCCCGTTTCAGCTGACACACAGGCTTTGGCAGCGACTGGAAAAAGCGGTTTGTAAACTATGTGCACCTCGTCACAGAAATATGCTGTGTTGTTACAGCTGCAGCATTGATTTATGACTCCTATGTCAACAGTGAAAGACGAACGTAATGGTGGGTGAAACTCCATTTGGCCGGACACATAGAGAGGTTGATGTTTTTATTGAACTAATGCTGTGACTGTCTTTGGGGTTTAAATAGACAAAGGCATTCACTTCACCACATAAATCTCAGTCAACTGATAAAGTCACTTTGACTTCACCATCAACATTATTAAATGTCACAGAAATAGAAGTATCTTTATCGAGAGAAATATGCCCACATCAAAGTGTTGAACTTTTCTGTTCTTTTTCTTTTGATTTTCTTTTCCTCTCTAAAGCCCTTATGTATATTAGGGAGTTCAAAGGAAAATTTAGCTTCAATATTTCAACATTACATAAAAACAGTTTTCTCTAGTTCCCAACAAAGTAAACTTGACATCTTTGTACATTGCCCATGCAGCCTATGCTACTGTAGGCCTAAATCATCTAAAATAGTCCTTAAAGGAACAGGAAACAGTTTTTCCATGCTGACATATTATGTTCTTACCTGAGCTTAGATGAGTTGATGCGTACTCGTCTGGTCTTTGTGCGTGCGCTCAGTCACGCCCAAAGACCAAAGATGTTGTTAGCATTTAGCCTCTCCTCCTCTCCTCTATGGGGCCAAACGGGGTCAATTTAGAAGCGACCAAGCTCTTCCAGATTTCCACTATTTAAATATGGTGACGTGAGTAGTTACACGATCCAAATATAGTTACACAAAATTATACATGTCGATTTTCAAAGCGGATAAAAAGTGGTACTACCGCCATACCGCCTTTGCTATGCCCAATCCCGTCAGATCTTGGAAGCTAAGCAGGAAGGGCCTGGTTAGTACTTGGATGGGAGACCGTTTGGTAACACCAGGAAGCCTAGCGAATGTAGTGAGTGAGTGAGTGGTTGGTGGTGGTCGGAGGGGCCGATGGTGCAAACTGGTAGCCTCGCTTCTGTCAGTCTACCCAGGGCAGCTGTGGCTACAATAGTAGCTTACCACCATCAAGTATGGAGTGAATGAATAGTGCAATGTAAAGCGTCTTGAGTGTCCAGAAAAGCGCTATATAAAACCGATGCATTATTATTATTATTACTATATTGTAAGGTGTAATAACACTTTATGGTACTTCGACGTCCGTGCAGTAATATCTTCACTTCTAAAGAATTCTGAAGACGTGGAAGAGCTTGGTCGCTTTTAACTTCACCCCCATTTGGCCCCATAGAGGAAAGGAGGAGAGGCTAAATGCTAACAACATCTTTTGTCTTTGTGTGTATCTGAGCGCACGTACAAAGACCAGACAGGTACGCATCAACTCGTCTAAGCTCAGGTAAGAACATATCTCAGCATGGAAAAAACGGTGGCCTGTTCCTTTAACCATAAAGTAGTCCCAAATTCCAAAACCAAAGCTAATAAACACATAAATGAAATCGTCTAAATTAAACGATGGCTGGAGCTGCAGAGGACCTGAGCATGAGCAACGGAAGCAGCTCGTATGCCACAGTTTGAGAACCACAGAAAAGCACTGAATCAAGATATAATGATTTCAGCAATTAGGAAGCTCACGATTTGATACATTTTACTTGGATTTTAGTCATAGCTATCAGCCTCTGGAATCATCGCTGTATCAATTGACCCTAAATAAAACAAAAGGGCATTTCAGTTGTTCCGTTCACAAAGCTTAGAAACGCACTGACCTTTCCCACTATCCACCTCCCCTTATAGCATATCCACTTAAAATCTCGTTCAGAGGTTCATATCCATTGTGCTGGAGGTCAGGAGCCCCGCTGTATCGGGTCAGAGCCCTCTCAGCACTCCTCCTCATGATTAGCTTAGCCTAGCGTTTTCCTTCTTCTGTCTCTATCTGTCTTAATGTCCCGCACCTCTCGCTTCTCTCTCAATCTATTCCTCATTCCCCGCAGTAATCCCGTAAAGCCACTGCATCCACATAGTCGGGCCCCCGAAAACACACATTTAGTCTTCTCTAATCCAAACTTACACAACTGTGACGACGACAAGTGTGTGGTATAGAACAGACCACGTAATTTACCTTTAGTTGAAAATGTTTGGAAATAAGCACATATTTTCGACCTTGTATTGCGAAGCTTTCTCTGAACAACATTAGTTCTGTTACAAACCCATACAGCTACTTCTCTCACAACGTGGTTAAATCTTCACTGTTTGACACACTCTGAGTCTCCAACCACGATTCATGAATTCATTACTTACATTTATTGTTTGTGGTTGTCAGAGATTGTGAGGAAAGTGCACAGTCTGGTAGCTTGAAGCTTTGTTTTGCATCTAGAAGCATCAACTGAATCAGCAAAATAATGAATAATGAAGTAGTAATTATCAACTTAATGTCATTATACTGAATTGAAAATGACAGTGTTCCTAAAAACTTTTGTTATTGTTGACTTCTAGGTTTAATAGCCTTTAACTACTCGCTCACCAATGGTTAAAAAAACAAAAACTGTTGTGCCTCCAGCAAAGAAACGTTACAAAACCAAAAAAAGTGAGATGTCACAGAGAAGTCGACGGAGAGGAGAGAAAAAACAAGTGCGACCCGTGGAGTCACACCTCACACCAGGAATGCACGATACAAGAACAGGCCCCAAGGCTCAGCCAAATCTGCAAACTTTAAAGAACGTATATGCCAACAGGATGGTCTATAAAACCCAACCTGCCACGTAAAGTTACAGAAGCAGAACAGGATGCGGCTGGCTTCTATGTCAACAGCTCAGAATTTTCATGCGAAACAAGTAAACATTATTTCGGTTCAAATACATGGTGATCAAACTTTTTTTTTTAATTCTCTGACCTATAGAGTATGGGAACTACAGCTTAAGCTTTATGCCCTTTTACTGGGTCTTAGGCAAATGTTGAAAGAAATAGAAGATTACGCGAAACACTGAATTATTTCATTGCCACAGGGATAATAACCATGGGTTTAATCCCGTCTGTTCATGGGTTGTGCTTTGTATTATAATACAGTCAGACTACTGTGTGAAACATGTTAAGCGCCATGTAGCTTACTCTGAAAGTATGGATTTATGTTCAAGGTTTGGCTTTTTGTTGCTGTCCGAAACACTGCTGAAGTTGTGCAAATTATGAATAGCCTTGTGGTAGTACATGATAGTAATCATTTGTTGTTAAAGTTAAATTGACAGCTTATCCTGTCAACTAAAATGCTCTATTCGCATGATATAATCATTATGTAATAAATTGATTAAGTTAAGATTTTATATATATATCACACAGTCCCATAAGACAGGGGATCAGAATCAGAATTGGTTTTATTGTCATGGTTATGAATGGGTTCACAACTAGGAATTTTTTCGGTCGATTGTGCAACATGAAACATATAACTTAATATAAATAATAAACATACTTTAAACTATAAGGCTATAAGACTATAAGGATATGTGTAAGAAGATTAAATTC
The DNA here is from genome assembly GCA_007210695.1 of Neogobius melanostomus. Lineage (NCBI taxonomy): Eukaryota > Metazoa > Chordata > Actinopteri > Gobiiformes > Gobiidae > Neogobius > Neogobius melanostomus. Next base: position 1,729,215 of record VHKM01000299.1, on the reverse strand, counting down.
AAACTATGATAAAGACAACAACAATTTGACATAGAACATCAGCGTGAGTGTATTTCCAGATGTACAGATGCATTGAGTGTTAGCAGCAAATATGAGTGTGGACATAACACATAGTGCAATAGAGCAGATTACATTCATGAGTCTGTAACTGAGTTATCGGGTCTTGTTTTTGTTCATGAGTCTGATGGCGGAGGTGTGGGACCGTAGCCTCCTGCCTGAGGGGAGAGGGGTGAATTGTCCGTGTCCAGGGTGAGAAGGGTCAGCTGTGATCCGACCCACACGCCTCCGGGGCCTGGAGTTGAACAGGTCCTGGAGAGATGGGAGCTTACAGCCAATCACCTGCTCCCAAATCTTTCGGATCGTGACCCTCAAAATCACTAGACCAACAAATCGGGACCCCTTCACTGTAAAATGTAATCAGCATTTATAGTAATTTCAGTCAGAAATTCTTTTAATCTGGTTCTGCAATGTTTGTTTGGATATTATGTTTTGATATTTGGCTTGAAATTTGTGTTGAATTTTGAGATTAATTTTCACAAACACCAGCTTTAGTAGATCAAATGAATTAAATACTAAGAAAATATTGTATCAGAGCTTTCATCTGTAATGGGTTGTTAGAATGAAAACACTTCACCTTTCATTCAAGAAGCTTCCCTAGTTCTACTTTTGCATAAAGTACCTCGTTGAAGGAGGAGGACTTAGTCTTGCCATTAACTGAAATTTGTTGATGCTAAAATGTGCTTTCTCCTCTTAAGGAAGTGTTTTTTTTATTATGATCAATGACTCACACCTCCCTGTGCCCCGAGGATCTTCTGCAAATGCCAAAATCACAACTCTTCAAGACATGTCCTGACAAGCTTCCAAAACAAAATCTGTATGAATGACCTGATAATAACGTCCGTCCCTAATCAGCACTTTCCCAATTCAAAACACATTATTCATGATTGTTTTTATGACTTAATGCACCCAGTCCCTGAAAGCACCATTTTCCAGATGTGTAAAAACATGTGATTTTACACCAAAGCAGGAATAATGACTAACTGGGTTTTTGGAGCTGTTGTGGGGTTACTTTGAGCGGGGCAGCACCTGTTTGGGAGTGCATTGGGATCCTATAAATAACAAGCTGTGGCGTAAGTAATGATATGTTGGGAGTTTAGGAGTAAAGGTGATGAAGTGGCTCTGATAATAGAATATATATACAGGTGCATAGGAGCAAATCACAATACAGTGGAAATGTGTATGATTCAGTGCAGTTATTTGGTTTTTGTTTTGTTTTAAGCCAATTGTAGAAATTCTGGTTGCACTTTCATCATGCACTTTCATCATGTTGATAAACTTTTATGTACCATGCTTTTTCCATCCTGTCGGTATGATATAAATGTGCTGTAGTGCTACCAATCATCTCTCTGGCATCTTGGGGGCCTAAGGAAAATAGTGCGCTTACCCATTTAGGATTGGAACTGTGGGCCTCAGCTTTGCAAATATATTTAGTGCTGTACTATTTGCTCCCAACTGAGAGAAATGGAGAGAGTTGGAATAAAAATTACTTACTTAAATATGAATAAAATAAAAGCAGGAAAATGTATGTAGCAGGTCTTCATTGAGCTGTCCACTTGTTACTCACAGTCTCCCCTCTGTTCTTGGTGTCTTGTGATTGAATTCAGTAGAAAATAAAGGGCCTGAAACTGTGTCCAGTCACAAGGGACGGAGCCTGTCCCTGGGCCTCAGCTGCATCCTCAAGTCTCATTCTCCCGAACAACACACAAACTACTTTTAGACAGGAACCCTCATCCAGATTATTAGACAACACACATTATTTTTTACTATTAAAAAAATCCTATTTCTTTCTGCCCTTAACCTTGTTTACAACACGTGCAGCATTTACCCAAAGTGTTCTTGCGGAAATTAGCTGTATTGTGATGGTTTTTTTATGCCCACACCTGCTGTACGGTCAGTTAAATCTGCAGTTACTGGGTCAAGACCATAATAGCATACATGAACAAAAGGTAATCACAGACTTTAGAGCACTCAGAGCTTCGAGTGTCCACTTAAGAGGTTCAAGCATCATCTATAATGCAACACAGAGCTGTGGCCACTCAGCTGCTCTCACCTATTAGTGGACAACAAAAACATAAATCATTTTCTAAAAAAGTCATAAAAGATTCACAATCTCAGATGAAAAATAAAAGACAATATTTTTAAGAAATCGTAAACAGATTGTTCAAAAATGTTCAGATAAACAAGTTTTACATCCACTATCACGAGACGCTATGGACGTGTGAAAGTTCAAGCGCATCAGGCTCAGTTATGTCGCATATATTGTGGGTAAACTTTTACACTTCCTAATGGCTGCATAAGCACATCTTTTTGTTATTGAGTGCCGTGTTTCCCGTGGTTAAAGCGATGTGGCCCGGGCTGAATCTGACGGCACATAAACTCTCCACAGGAGCTCAGTGTGGAGGAGAGCGAGGCACATATGTCTGTTTGTCATTAATCTGGAGGGCTGCTGATTTCACTCAAAACTCTGCTCTCCCGCCCCCCGAGCCCACTGACTCACAAATATACATTTCACCAGGGAAAACAACACTTCGCCTGATTTTCACTTTTTCATAGTTTTTAGGAGCGTACACATTTCCAAACTAATCCATAATTGAGCTTTGTACTACAACTACAGTATATGAGCAGAATGTATTTTCATCCTCTGAAGCAAAAGTCGCTCACCTTGCAGAAGATTTTAGCTTAAGTTTGCATGGCTGAATAAGTGAAGGCATTGAAATGCAATGAGTAGTAGTGATTCTATTTACTGCTAATAACTACTATTGTCAACAACAGTAACAGCAGTTATTGGTGGTAATAGCAATAGCAGCAGTAGTATTGTTAGTATTAAGTAGTAGCTTCATCAATGTTTGCAACAGTTGTGATAGAGAATGGATTTAAAGGGATACTTCGGGATTTTTGACATAGGGCCTCATTTCCTAGTTATCCAGAGTGTTGTTGATGTCTGGAGATATTTTTTTCTTAAATTCATGCAGTTCTTATATTTGAAGAGTCTAGTTGCGCTAGGCTAGGGCAAGGCTAAAGCATTTCTATGGTAAACGCTAGCCCGCATTAAAAAACAGTCTGGCGCACTCCACAGTGCACCTGAGGTAAATCACTTATAACGCCAGACTAACGATATGTCTGTGTCGATAGGTTAATTTTAACCATTTTGCGTTTAAAATAACTTATATTTGAGCGGCATCAGCTTCGTGGCTGTAAGCTAAGGCAGCGGCGGAGTGATCTGCGAGAAAATAGTCCCTCAAAATGCGGTAATTCATGTGATACAAGGTCAGTTTTATTTAAAAAAATATTCTATTAACACAGACATTTATATGGTTAGTCTGGTGTTATATGTGATTTACCTCAGGTGCACTGTGGAGTGAGTCAGACTGTTTTTTAATGCGGGCTAGCGTTTACCATAGAACTGCTTTAGCCTTGCTCTAGGCTAGCGCAACTAGACTCTTCAAATATAAGAACTGCATGAATTTAAGAAAAAAATATCTCCAGACATCAACAACACTCTGGATAACTAGGAAATGAGGCCCTATGTCAAAAATCCCGAAGTATCCCTTTAATTTGACATCTTTCTGTTTGGTTGTACAATACGAACAGTGGCTCTTTGGCGTCTTGTGTTTTTACTTGGTTATCAATGACAAAAAACTCCACTGAGGTTACTTAATGCAATGCCTTTGAGTTTGGATGGACAATATGTAAAATAACCCTCAATGATCTTATATCCCCTTTAAGAAGGTAACTAAAGCTACTGTACCTGATGCTTCTGATAGTTCACTGCGATGGGTGAAGTCTCCCTGTCACTCACAGCATGACGTAGGCTGGCCAATATGAAGTGAGAGGAGAAAAAGTTCCTGTATTTGAACGTAGATCTGAAGAACTGAATCACGATATGACAATCACGCCAAATAAATACTGTAAGTAAAACCGCAGTTATTTATTTATTTATTTTTGCTGTAGACACCCACGTTTTCATCGACACATATTGGTCTATCTTTTCATCAACAAGACGTAGCAGCAGTACAGTACAAAAGGCAGTTTATACGTTACAGCACACACCCTCAATCCCTAATCTAAATATTTAACATAGTACATTTCTGTACACTTTCCCTTGAGGCTATTTATAATACGAATAATGTCAGAACCACACATTTTCCGTGTAGCACTTTTGAATATACGGGAGCTTTTATTCAAACCGCTGCCTGGCTGTACGGAGCAGGCAGTAGGAAATCAGGCTCCTCTTGTCACAGAGTTGATCAGTGCATTGTGTTCAGTGCCACCGGCTCCGTCTCTGCTGCAGGATATTGTGTCATTCACAAAATCTGCATAACAACGAACTGCTCTCACCTCTGTCACTACGCACGTAGAAGATGACGAAAAACTGGGGAGAAAAGAGTACGCGGGAGATATTTTTGTTCGAGGACCATCAGTGTCTATTGTCAATGAAATAATAAAAAGAGAGTTTATATGGCGTTCCCTTTTTCATTGTTGTCAAGTGCATTGGCTTGTGTATTGGTAAAAGTATAAGGCATCCCATTTATGTGCCGTGTGTCTATGTGAGCAGTCAAGCAGCAACACTTACTAAACTCACTTGTTATTCTTTGGCCTATATCAGCCCAGTAGGCGATGTTTGCACACGCTGGGCTTGTGCGTCAGTCGGGACAGCTCTATGTGAGTTGTGCACAGCCAGCCACTGAGCCCCGTTCCTCGCAGCACGGCAGGATGTTCCAACTCTGCAGGAGGCGACACTCATATGCGGAGGTGCTAAACTGAAAAATACATCTATACAGCAGTTCATCAGTTCTTCAGCAGACTTTGGCATTGACAGAAGAGTGATGGAATTAAAGTTGGAAGAGGAGTTGACGGAAAGGACGTCCTTGTGTAACAGAGGCTAGACATATTTGTAGTTTATAGCTTAGTTTTGACGTCTTAATAACACAGGGAAGAACCTCTGTCAGTGCTAGGACATATTCCCACTGAAATATGACACTATGACAATATTTACCTAATCTACATAGTACAGGTCGTGGTCTGGACACATCACTTGATTATCTATTTATTTACACCAGTCAGTATTAATGCTGAGTTTATGAGCAAAACTGAAACATGTTTATATATTTAACCTCTTACCCTACGCCTTAACCAAGCACATTTTCTCCAGTTCAGTTTACCCAAATCTAAAAGCTTCTCAACTGGAGCTTAGGCCAGATGCCAATGCCTCATTTGAAAGGTAAAGTCTACAAAACTGATCCTGATGCGTTGTTGTCGCGTTGTTGTCACATTTTTAAAGAGTTTTTGTTGTGTTTTCATCTCTTTTTTTGTCTTGTTTTTGTCATTTTTTGTTGCTTTCTTAATTGCTTTTTTCCCTTGCTTTTTTATCGTGTTATTGTTGTGTGTTTGTCGCCTTTTATCGCTCTTTTTTTCATCAATTTTTAATCATGTTTTGTCGCTGTTATGTTGCTTTTTTGTCCGTTTTTCTGTTGTATTTTCATCCTCGTTTTTTGACGCTTTGTTCAAGAAAGCTTTAGATTTGGGTAAAGCCAAACTAGAGAAAATGTGGTCAGCTCAGGTGAGGGTTAAAGAAGAACTAAGTAAGTTGTTTACCTTAATAAATCCTTTCCGTAGTCCCTCTGGGGGTAATACAAGTGTTAATGGGATGATTGTGAGGTCTTTCATCTCCTCCTGGAGTCTCTGTCCAGAAATCCATCCTTGCAACTTCCCTTCCTCCGGGTTGGAGGCGCAATACACACTAATAGAATCATGAAGAAGCTAATGTGCAAAGCTAACTGCGGGCTAGCGCCACTTTAGCAGTGTTTACAGCCAAGTTTGAGTGAAAAAAAATTATCTCCACTGTGTCATTGAGTTGTGGCACAATGTACAATATCCCTCTCTCCCTTTGTCTTTTCTATCAGCGTAGTATTTACTCTCACGGACAAACGCAACATGCAGTGGCACTTGTGGCATCTTGGGGCATGTGTTACTTAGTTCTGCTTTAAGAGGTTAATACATTATCAAACATGGACGTTCTATAATGTGATCCTAGGGTTATCTGTCTAAGGCCATACATACAAAACTCTCAATCCAATAAACCATTCACTGCGCTGCACTCATTTATCTAAGTTTATACTGTTTGCAATAATATCACCAGCTGAATTGTCACAGTGGAGCATTCGTAATGATTTCCTTGAAGGTTGGTCTGACCAAAAGAAAATCCATGGATACAAGGACACGACGCCGAGGCCCATTGTGTCTTATCAGCCACTTCACAGCTTTGAGCCGGGTTTCTCCCGAAAACACGACCGGGGCTGTATTCAAATGAGTTTTACAAGTAAGAAAAGGCTGTTATCTATAGACGACATATTCAGATTACTGCGAAAACTAATGAAGAGCACTGTAGATGATAAGACTTGCGTGGGTTCATAATTGAGAGACGCGCTTAAGGGGCTCATTTAGACGCCACTCATCAAGATAGTTCATATAATAAGACTATATAAACAATTTAAAGAACGGACCGAATCGATAAGAGGTGCAGAGGAAGTGGTGCATGATGGGAGAGCTCTCTACTGTCAGACGAGGACAATACATCCATAGGGTAAGTGGTCATTGGATGGAGTAATGAGAATAAAATGGAGATTATAGCTACAGTACATTTACCAACTTTGGACTCAAACTACAAATGAATAATATTAACACAAGCAAGGGCACAGTATGCAGGCCATGGGTCATTATGTGGCGAACTGTAATCTATAGGTTGGATAGATCTAGTGGGTTCTTCTGCTCTTTAGACGCGGATCAATGACAAGTAGCTCTGAAGTTACCCACATGAACGCCTCAACGGCTCCAGGCAAATCGCTCAGAGTGAGCTTCTGTTTGACGTATAAACGGAGGATTAGCTGCTTCTTTTGTTTTTCATTTGTGGACCAGGCAACAGAGTGGTTAACATTACTGTCGTCCCTTCAAATAGATTTTGGGCTCAATTTTTCTTTTTTCTTTGAAACTGCTTTTCTGTCCTTCTTCCTGTAATGGATGTTATATTACCACGACTTTTATCCATTCAAACAATGGAACCGTAATTCAGTCCAAATTTTATCTCACTTGACAGCATAGATTCCGCCATTTTCCAACTCCCAGTGACAATCAGCGCAGCAGAAACCTTTCTTTTCAAACATGGTAAATCCTTGCCCAAGCCTTCATAATATGCCGTCATTATTATTAAACATTTGCTGCGAAATGTCAACCGATAATTAAATTTCACTGTGAAGCAATTGGATCAATGTTTTCCAAATGCCACTGCTTATGTCGTTACAAACAGCCCTAATAAATATTGTACTTGATCAGATTGTCGAGGTTCCGACGGAGACAGATGGCCTATAGTCAGCAACAACAATCTTCCCATGTGGGGCATCAAAGTACAGGTCCCCAAGAGGGTAAAAAAAAAAAAAAAAGCTCTCAGATCAATACACATTAGGCTGCGCTCCTGTGGATTAGCCGCCACAGTGGAAGCAGAAATGTGCAGTGTGGACATTTAGACTGGGTTGAGTGAGCACAGCCGATACCCAAGGACTTAATAATGATTATGTCTGGGATAATGTGGTGAAATGTCTACACTGACATGACAGCTGGCTGCTGCGCTTTGACAAGTAATGATTTTGAACATTGAAAAACTATCATTAGGATGGCCACATGTTCTCTTTAGATTAGGCTTAGGGCATTTGAGATGAAATGAAAGATGCAAAGAATAGGTCTTGTACATACAATAGAGTTTAAATGGGTAACTGTGAATACTTTTTTAGACTTTCAGTGACACTTTTGTGCTTGATTCACTGGATAATTTCTTGCCGGTTTGTGCATTCCTTCAAGGAATATTGCTGAAAGTGATATTTGCTATTCACCATTGTGTCAAATAAGCAACACCTTTCTCTTGAACCACTTTATTAATTCATTTTTGGGTTGACTGAACATATTGATATTAGAAAAGGTCAATGTTTTGATTCTTCTGCAATAACATATAAGAAAAAGAAGCACTTTTTCAATTCATAAAAGACTTTGTAATGGCCAAGATTACGTATGTTGTTTTCTTTGTTGCTTTAGTCTGTAGATTCTGTTTTCCTGGACAATTAAACACATGTTCTTTGATTCTTTGCGATATCTGGTAACTTATTCACTTGTAATGGGTATAAACCAATTAATCAAAGTGGTGTCCTATAGCAACCTATCGGAAAAAAAGCATAGGTTATGGAATGTCTACCTCTTCAGAAGTATCCTGGGTCCAAATAATTAGTCGAACCAGACAAGACAAGTGCATTTTTATCCCACAGCAAAATCCTAATATTTGTGTTAACTCATATGCATTTTAAAGTGTGCCATTTCTACCGTTTCTACTCCATCTTTCGCTGTATTAATTCACACTTAAGAATCTCGACTTTTCCAACCCCGGTCACTTCTCACACCACCCAGCCTGTGCTATGCTAAATGAAGAGGTCCTCGTTGCCGGTCCGTCATGTTGAGTAATGGCCACAGTGTCAGTGGGAGCGCACCTGCAGCCAGCGCGCATGTTACAGCCCTGTGTGTCACCGGGCTAAAATAACCATGACCGTATTAGCTACAATTTGTGTTATACGCTGTCAGGGTCCGGCCCCAAAGCCAAATGGTCAAAAATGTCATTGCAAATGCCAACACACTTTTTTTTTTAAACCCCTGACTGGCTACATTGTGTGGGCTTTTCTCAAAAAATACAGATATGAAGCCGCTATTTTCACATTTGGTTTCTAGAAGATATGGGAGAAAAATATTGCCCAAAAAGAAATAAAGTAAAAGTAATCTATATAGTTTTGAGACATGATGTGACCTACTGTATTTCACTTATCATTGGTAAAAGTATTTAACCCGGAACTAATTAATGTATTTTGGGAAATTCTTTGTTTTTGAGATATGTTAAAACGTTTCAATGAAGGGTGGGCAATTAAGTATCTTTACTACAATTAGATTGACCCAATAGTGTTTTCTACCTAAATAGAGAATTTATTTCTGAACTCTAGGACCAGAGCCTTTTCAGAGGTCAGTTCTCCCCACATGTTTTCAGTTTCTTTTCTTTGCATCATTTCTTCGATGCACATATTTAACACTTTATCGAATAGACTTTTGCCCTTTTACTGTTTATCTCACTGACAAAGGGCGGCTTTAACCTCAGCCTCTCTTGATCTTGCTGAATAAAATACTGTTGGGCAATCGGATGAGAAGTTACACGATTTCATTTGCAGAGTTGCTTTGTAAGCACCTCCTCTGGTCTATGTAGGCTACAGCTATGCAGAGTAATGTGTTTTGGTTAGCTGCTATCTTGAGAAGCGAAGTGTAGCAGCAAAATATACAAGCGATGAATTTCCCCATGAATGGGGAATTTTCTTATCGAGATGGGGAACGGAGTGACTATGTTCCATTTCAAAACCAAGATGTGCGATGTGGACTTATAGATACATCAACTTTTGATCATTTATTACACCTCAATGACCATAAATTGGACTTTTAGTAATTTCCTAATTGTAAGCATCATTGAACAAGTTTACCCTCTCACCTTATAAGATTTCATCAGCAACATAAGAAGAGAAACACTTATTTTTTAAACCAATTACTCAATTATAAAAACAACAAAGCAGATAATATGTTTTTCTGTGAAGCTTCAATGTGGAAATTGCTTCACTAAATATCTATTATACCGTAGTCTGGGTGAATACTCGAGTCTGATTGGCGGGAGGGTGTCCGTTAAAAAGTGATAATGTACACCTAATCCGGCAACAGTTAAATCACGTTCTATATCACTCCACTGCAGCTGTTTCCATAGTAATGATAAACAATAGAGCTGGAACTAGCTTCAGGTATTCAGATTAAAAAGTGAAATAACTCCTGCCCAGTGTTAGAGAAAGGATTGATGAAGAATAGGCAGCAGTCAGGATGTCTTATGCAGGAGAAGTTTATTTACCATTGTTACGGGACCCGGAGACATGAACTCGAGACATTGCGCTAGTCCTACCATTCAAGTCTGTCTATGCTTCCACAGAAGAGGGATAAATACCGTCTAAGAGCGTCATACTGATACGCAAGCAAAACATTCAGTGGCTGAGAGTGGCCGCCTGAGCACCACAGTCAAGGCTATGACAGAGATAGTACGACTTTACAGCTTGACCAAGTATGATAAATAGCGATTTAATGTTATCCTTTAACACCCAGGACTTAAAAACAACAAACAAACAGGCCACAATGAACAGTTTCAGTTCGCGGGACCATGGTATAAGCGGGATAAAACACGAGGTGTCCATTATCAGAAATAACTGGACTCCGCGGAAGCAACCGTCCTCCGTTCACGCCTCCGTGTCCTCCAGTCATTTCTGATAATGGATACCTCGTCGTGAATTATCCGTTCCCGTTTCCCTTACAATGGAAAACTTCTGTACGACTAAGAGACAAACTTCCACATTGGATATAAACCTCAAAAATAAAATACAAGTCTAAATTATATGCTAAACAAGAGCCAAGCATGTTACATATTATCCCGGACGGCAATAAAATGTTTGTATAAATAAATGCACCCAGTGCCAGCAAGTTGCTAAATTTGATATACAACAATTTACTGAGTTTGCTTTGGGCTCAAACTTTTTCATTTCCTCTCATTGTCAGTCATTACAGAGCGCTCAGGCAGTAATAACTATGATTAAACATAATTGCAATGAACTTTGCTCCTCTGCAGAAGACACTGTGTGGGTGTGGAGACCTCGCATAAACCGTGATGGACAAGTGACAATGCGATAATGAATGCTAGATACAAAACAGCACCTGGGATTTGAGAATGGCATGTTTTTATTCTTCCGTGGGGTCCCGTAGATGAATGGGACAATTGTGACCCGGGACAGGGGACGCATTCCTGACTGGAGGGGAACAACTCTCCCCACTCGCTTCTACTTTGTCACTAACGCCAGCAGCTTTTGTCACCGTGCATAGGGCGCAGGCTCCTAAACAATAATGTGCTGAACAGATTCCTAAAGAGAAAAACAACCATACAGTGTCTATAGAGTAAGAGACCAGAGGCAACCGTGTTTACGCCTGGATTTTTCTGTCGGAATTATGATGGAAATGTTACCAGAAAAGCTCCTGGTACTTTTCCAAAAATAATCTGGTGTGTGTTTATGCAACATATTATAAAAAGCCATATATATATTTGTTGCCAATTGTATTGTAAATTGATCAATACAGCACTTTTTTATTAATATAATAATGATAATAACCATTATTATATTAATATAATTAATCCTGTTTTTGTTGATTAAGCATTTTCTCTTTGTGTAAGCACTTCCTGTGAGAGTGTTTTTTTGTTTGTTTTGTTTTTAAACAAAAAACTCACAAAAATGTAGGAAAGAAGGAAATATGTTTGTTTCACCTGTGGCGGTAAAGGCTGTACATATCTCACTTTGCATGTAATAAGTCTATCATTTATTAGTTTCACGGTTTAAGTTAAATAACAGAAGTGAATGCACTTTTTCATGATATTCTAATTATAGGACGAGCACCTGTATATTTACCCAGTAGTATATCTGAAATGTTACATGTCACATCAAAAACAGAAATCAAAGCCAATGTCAAATTAAACCTGCAGTTTGGCCATGAACATAAGATGGTGGCGCCCATTGCCACTTCCTGAATAAGGTGAATGTTTAGAATAAGGCATCATTGGGATTGGCAGCAAAGACTATTCAAGATACTTGATTATTAAAGGAACAGGCCACCGTTTTTCCATACCTGAGCTTAGACGAGTTTATGTGTACCTGTCTGGTCTTGGAAGAGCGTGGTCGCTTCTAACTGCACGCCGTTTGGAGCCATAGGAATATACTGGGAGACGCCAAATGCTAACAACATCTTCGGTCTTTTTGCGTGACTGAGGGCACACCATTTTTCCATACTGAGATATGTTCTTACCCGGGCTTAGACAAGTTGATTACGTAGCTGTCTGGTCTTTGTGCGTGCCCGTGGAAGAGCGTGGTAGCTTCCAACTTCATCCCCGTTTGGAGCTATAAGAATATGTAAGGAGAGGCCAAATGCTAACAACATCTTTGGTCTTTTTGCGGTACTTATCAACAGGTACTTATCAACTCGTCTAAGCTCAGGTAAGAACATATCTCAGTATGGAAAAACGGTGGCCTGTTCCTTTAAGGCAAGGCAACTTTATTTATACCACACATTTCGTACGCAGGTGGCTATACCTCAGAGCAGTACACCAAATATGTGGACACTAAGCGCCTCCCCCAACTGAATCAGCTGTTCAGAGGAAACCTCATAACTAGAATCAAAAGACAAATAGCTCATGTGAGGTCAATCTGGAAACGCCACGGGAACCGGACAGAAAGTAATGGCTCGATCTCAATCTCTGACTGGCTGATCGTATGTTGAAATGGCTTTGGGGGGTTTCTGGTGGGATCACAGCTGAGATAGAGATGCATTTCTCTGTGTGGTGCAGTGCCTTATCAGCACCCTGGATAGCTCTAGTGAAACCCGCTTAATTCCCTTCTGTGCCATTATCTCCCGCTGTTGGGTTTCCCTGTTGTTTATGGAAAGTGCATTTCAGCAATTACTTCCACTTGAGCACACATACAAATTACATTTAACATGGCTGCGTTTGTGTTGTGGCTTTTCTTATCTATAGCTTCACCGTTTGTTGCCAAGAGACAGGTTTGCGGGAATTCAGTTGTCCCATTAGCGTGGTCTTTCATATTGGCATATTTCAAATGCCAATAAGGTTAAGTACTGAAAATCTTTAACCCTAATGAAGGGAAAGTATACAGTGCAGGAATCGCCAACCTAAAGCTTGGTAGCGTTTGAAGATTGTCTTACCAAAATAACTCACATGTATCAAGTCATTTTTCTTTCTTCCCACGGTAATTGATTAAGCTGTGAACACGGAGAATGCAAATTTCATATAAAATCGCGCCATAATATAATTTAGACAAACTGTATTACACTGTGTATCCTGAAACCATAAGTGGCAGTTTTATATTTAATTAAAAGTAGGCCACAGGGGGTATAGATATTGGTAATATCTGATATCAGTTACAAAAATGGTAAATTAAAAAAAGCACACTTTCCAAAAAGTTATCTGCAAAGTTTGAATCCAGCATTAAAGCTTGGGATTGCTTTGTGACTGTGAGGGAATTTCAAACACCTGTGCACTGCATGTGTTGTTACATCTTATGGGGCACAATCAGTGACCCAGCCTCACCCAAAGCTATTTTAACATCGTTTTTTAAGTCAAGATAATCCAGTTGGTTTGACTGATTGGACTAAAAACATTTATCCATAATATATAATATCTATTTAGTGTATTCAATGTTTTTTTCCCCTCTTCTCCAGGATCAGCCTACTATGATAACGTGAGACCACTGGCTTATCCCGACGCAGATGCTGTCCTCATCTGCTTTGACATCAGCCGTCCCGAGACTTTGGACAGTGTGCTCAAAAAGGTCAGTATCACATTAACAAGTGTGAGCATAACCTTTTAATAGGAACATTTTTTATTCCACTTTGAGATTTGGACTTGTTATGCTTGGCCTTTCACTTGCGATAGGTCATGCGTTCAGCTATACAATAGTTTTGACACTTACATTTTTACACTTTTAGTAACAATTCATAGGCTTGTATCAGTCTTCAGTTTTTCCAGTACTGCAGCGTTAAGCCCTCGTGTTGGTCTCTGGTTGATTACTGGTTGAGACACCACTATGTATCTGCATGGGCTTTGTTTTTATGGGCAACTGATGGGGTAATACCACAATGCCACTTTTTTGATGGCTATTGCGGAATTCCGTGGCATAAAATTCTCATTCTCTTAATCTTGATAATTCAGTTATGTTTTTGTGTGTTTTATTTTTTTTGCTTTATTGCATTTAGAATATAGATAAGGTAGACTATTTCATTTTGAGGGGTAAAAGTGACTGCATGAAGTCATTTGAATGTGATGTAAGTGAATCCACGTATTTATAATCTTTAAGAAAGACGAGGGACAGGAGTTGAAAACTGTGTCACGCAACTGTGTCTATTTGCATTGTCCCTGTCAAATAAAAAAGTTAAAAATAATATCATAGACTTCTACTAAAGTACTGTTTAGCACAAAACAAAGTCTTCAGGTCCAACCCATGTGCTTAGCTAAATCACTGAGACTGGCCACAGTTTTGACTGCGATTGAGTTTTGGCACAGCCCTAAGGTTTTTAAATTAACACAAATACAACAGTATTTAAGGTACAGGTTTTTAAGAATAATCTCAGTCATAGTTAGTCAACAGATCTATAGGCTCACACTTAAAATAATTGCGACAACATAAATCGCAAACTCATGCTAACATTTTCCCACTGGTCAACCTGCATTCATCAGCACTTTACACATTCCTTCAGTCACCACTCACCAGTGCATTATCAGAACAACAAAACCCACTTGACCATTCTATAGTGGACAAATTCTCACAAACTCCAGGGGTCCATTCGAGAGGCCAACTTGACCCCTGCCTACATGCTCTGATCATTAGCAGTGAATAAGTATTGATCCACAAAGGCATGCCCAGGATGCCACAGTGACATGTGGAGGGTCGCTCTATTCATTGTATTGATATCTTTATTATCTCACCACCTGAATATGGTAATGAGAAATGATTGAGTACTTTTTAGCTGATTGGTGCCCGCTACACACTTTATAACTACCTTTTCTACAGCATTGTGTTGTAGAATTATTATTATTTTGTGTGTGTTTGAGAGTAATATTGCCATAACAATCATTTGGCGATATATTGTGCTGCCCTTTCCCTATTGTATACAACCTGTGTCTCGCTTTTGATGCTCAAGACCTAAGGCTAAAAATAGTTATTGGACCACCTCTTGTCCATTCACCACAATCAAAATGCTAAACCACAAAACATCCTTCTTTCTTTTTCTCTCTCCTTTGTTCTCCGTTTGGTTCAATCTCTTCAAATGCTGTTTCCAATCCCCACCTCCTAAAGCTGTCTATATCGCTCTCTCATCTAGCATTACCCGACCAATATCCTCCTTCTCTCTAAACCCCTTTGAAATAAAGTATCAAGTGTTTTTGAATTGAAGATTATGGAGGCCAGCACTCCAGCCTTCAAAGAAGAGAGACCTCCTATGTCCTCATGTTCCCAAGATGATTTTCGCTCAAATATAACGCTGCAGATATTGACAGAAAGTTACAGAGAAATTTCTCAACGCCAATTGAAGCAAAATTCGTAGAATAATTAACAATGTTGTGCTCTTTTGAAACTTTCACAAAAGGACATGAACTGGATTATCGATGTAACAGAGCAAAATGTTAATGGTAATTTGACTATGATTCACAAACCAAATATTAGGTTACATACATTTTATGCAAATTAATCACATGGTGCTGATCGTAACACTGGAGTAGTCGCCATCACGGCAAGGCATTTTTACCCTTCAAGCTGCCACTAAAAGCCTGTTTCTCGTCTTTTTTCCAAAAATGGCTTGAGTGCGTGTTAAAAGGAAAAAAATAAAGATGCTTTTCCAACCCTTCCACCAGGTGTACCTAATAATGTGGCCAGTTCAGGTCCATGTAGCTCTCTCAATACCTCCTAGACTTCCAGATTGTGTACAATTCATTTAATGCATGGCTTTGTCAGGTGGCAAAGTAAGTCAGGGTGGACTGTTGTAGAGAATACATTTTGCTATACTGTGTTGGCCGAATATATACTACAAGAGAAATAAATCAGTTCCCCCAGCTTTAATTCCAACTATAAACCACGCTGTGTACAGTGCACAATAATATCACAACAAATTAACAATGCGGCAGTGTGTGTCAGATAAAACCTGACACACGCTGCTGACAATTGTTATTTGTCAGACAGAACTGCTCTGGCTGACAAATAACAACTGCATTAACAGCAGTGAGAAAGGCGTCTTTGTATTAAATAAATGGAGAGGTTTGTTATGAGGGAGAAGTCTATAGTTAAATTGTACGGGCTGGTGCAGCTGGAGGATCTCACAAACACAAGTACAATAGCTTTGCATAATACTCCAAATTACGATCAACTACAATCTGTCAGTGTTATTTGCCAACACTCCTAAATTATGCAGTTTTGCGACGTCAAAAGCGCCAATAATCATTTATTCTGGTTATTTCGTCTCCAAGTTTTTGGTTCAGCATTTGTTCAAAGTCATCTATCAATTTTCGACTTTGTGTTTGTGTGTATATATATTTTATTACATTAAGATTTACTACTAAATAATGTTAGAATTTTCTATTCATGTTTGTGATTTTCTTGATCACAGCAATGACACCCAATTTTACAAAGTTGGCTCTTTACATCAGAGCATCAAAAGATATATGGGGGACATTCAGAAAATGATAAAAATGACTTTTAATGCGCAAATCTAGATAATCGAGTGTACGTTTGTGTACAGTACACCCTGATTGTACACAAATTTAACATCCTACTAGAGATGGGTTCTTTTTTAATTTAGAAGTGAATGTTTTGTCTTTCACCATGAAGGTTACAATAAAGAAACTGAGGCATGCACTTGCTCAGCGGTTTAAAAACTGTAGTAAATAAATAAATAGATGGTCACATTTATGTAGCGCCTTTCTACCTGCTTTACGCACTCAAAGCGCTATACATCAAGGGACCACTCACCCGTTCATACGTATATGAACGGGTGAGTGGGTGAGTATATTTGTCCTCTTTAGGATTAGTCCTTGTTCAGAACTATTTCAGCCATGGTTTGTATCTGGTTTATTCTTATTAAGAAGGATAATAATCATCAGTTATATAAAGCTACTTCTTGAGCTGGGTTAGATGTTATGTCATGTGAAAAGCAGCACACAAATTCCCTTCCCCTTTGTGGTAATCATAGCCATAATGACAACAGCCACATAAATCTACCACCCGTTGATGCTCTTGATGATTCCACATTAATGTATCTAAAATGTACACGTTCATTTTCCCCACAGTGGCAAGGCGAGACCCAGGAGTTCTGCCCCAATGCTAAGATCGTGCTGGTGGGCTGTAAACTGGACATGAGGACAGACCTGAGTGTGATGAGGGAATTAGCCAAGCATCGGCTCATCCCAGTCACCCATGAGCAGGTGAGACCCACAGCACTACACACAACACACAGAGCACATGGACACCGCTCAACCAGGGGTTAAATTAGCCCGTCCTTTCATGCACCGTGTCAAACCTGGCTTGAAATGAGCTGCTTATGCATCCCTACATTAGCATAGGAAAACAACTCCACAATTGCTATGCATAATTACATCCAGAAGATGAAGAATCCTGCATGACATACACTGTACCTCATTGTAATTCTCTGCTGCCCTGATTTCTATTTGCAGTTAGCCTTACATTGTAAATTATAAGGTATCTTGGCAAAAGTGGCAGTTTTTATTGTCGTTGAATAAACAAAATGTCATTCTAAATAAATATGGAGGAGCATAAAAAGAGCCACAAACAAACAGTGGGACGTCAGATAACACTTGCGTCTTGGAGCGACAAACAAGGCACACATGCATTTTAATAGGGCATTTTCATGTTAATGTGAGTTTTCCATTTCATCTTGGCAGCCTATTGTCAACAAATTAATATTTCTGTTCAACCAGGGCAAGGCCGAGGTAATTGCCTGCCTTGATTGGCCTGCCTGTAATGAGATCAAAATTGCAAAATGAATTGTGCAATATATTAGTCTTTGCTGTGGCTCAATTAAAACAAGAAATATATTAATGTCAATTCAAATGGATATGATTAAGAGGGTTAAGAGCCGGAGTATCCATGTACAGAATCACTGCAGCCCTTTGCGAGTCGCTCCCCAAAGGCTTTCTACATTTCAACAAAAGGGATGAGTCAAATGTAGTATGTCTTGGCAAAACTTCTCTACTCTGAAATATATCAAGAGGCAAATATCTATAGATTTCCTCTCTGTTCACCAAACGATCAAACACGGTATGCAAACATTTAGGTAAATGTAGTTAAATATTAGGAAGAAACTCATTTTGGCAACTAACTGTCCAGGAAGTACGGCACCTAAATCCCATTTGACTCAGGCATCCTCAAAGCAAAAAGCAGAAGTAATCATAAATGCATTATGTGAACTAAAGAGACTGTATTGAGATGGTTTGGAAAAGTACAGAGGACGGATGCGGAGGTTAGAGCAGTCCTGGGGAAAAACAGAGGAGATATGAATGATATAAAGTTAGTTGATGCGGATGATAAGGCTAAAAAGTCGGATCACTTTATGTCCATATAAGCCTTAAGTATCAGTGTATATAGCCATTAGAAGGAATGCTTAATAGTACCATTATCGCAAGGGTCATAAAGGGTGACTCTGCACATCATTACAGAGACACCCAACTGTGCAAAACAAATCTATCTATACTCTGCTGCGGTAGAAAAATACTGGCAATGTAAGCTCATGAAGTAGTTATTCTTGGCGAGGCCGTCTGAAGCCCCTTGTAATGAGTGTTATTTAAAAGGCCACTAACCGAGAGCATTACATTACGGCCACTTGAGCGACTGAGGAGGTCCGGAGGGGAGTGTGGTCACCAGAGTGGAGCTGATGGACCACGGCTGCTCCCCGTAGCACGGCCCCAGTCGTCTATGGATGTTAGAATAGCAATCAGAGAGCTTTAGACATGATGCAGATTTCTAGTTCTGGTTTACTGACTAAAGTTGCTTCATGTTGGTTTTCAATGATCAGCATTTCTAAAGACTGTCACACTGTTGAGATGCCTCATTTAATTCCGAGAATGATTTTATTTTATAATGTTGTATTAAATGGCACTCTGCCTCTCAGCGTGAGGGTAGCTTTTGGATGTTGTCTCAGAGGGGAGTCTGCGTGCGGCGCTCGTGTGCCCTAGTTGCTAATGAAAATAAGAAAGAAAGGTTGTACGATACTGGCAGGTTATCCGGGACCTTCTTACTGTGAGGGCTAACAACTCATCCACTGTTCCTAAGTGCAGGATAAACATAATGCAAACCACTATCAAGGTTACAAGCTACACTCTGTGTGTCTGTCCAAAGCCCAGATAAATGGAGTTGAACTAGAAGAATGTTACCAAAGTTGACCTATCGAAAATCAGTGGACACGAGCCTGGCAAAGGTAAATTCCATTGTCAATGCTAAATTTGCTTTCGAAATTTGCAGAGGGAAAACACAAAGTACTGTATTTTATGGACTTTAAGTCGCTCCAGAGTATAAGTCGCACCAGCCTTGGCAACTACCTGAGCATGGAGGCACAACTGCATCGTTGACGAGCCTCTCTTGGAAGCACGTTGTTCAAACTCTCATCTGTGAACTTGTTCCTCTAGCTGTGGCATTTAGCTTTTAGCTTTTTTTTGTTTTCTTCATTGCAGTAAGAGTAACCTCCGCTTTTCGCCAGTCCCTCACAAGTTTCTTGCTCATTCCAAACTTTCTTTCTGCTGCTCGATTACCGTTTTTTAAATTTCCAGGGGTTCAGGGGTGGCAAATACTGGTACACAAGCCTAGAGCGCCCTCTAGTGGCTGTCAGTGTGAAAATAACATGTGAAATTATATAGTTTGATATATAAGTCGCACCCCCCAGCCAAACTATGAAAAAAGTGCGACTTATAGTCCAGAAAATACAGTAAAGAACCGGAGAAGATTTCTACGTTCCTAAACAACAAACACAACTAGAGAGGTTTATTAAAAGAAGCTTAATAAAGCAGCCTGTCCAGAAATGACCTTTTCACACATCACAAATGGTTAACATTGAGAGTAGCTCTTAGCACCTCTCTAAATAAATCACCCTGTTTCCCGACAAAGTCTAATTCAGTTCTCGCTTGCATTTCAGGGCACTGGCCTGGCACGGCAGATCGGCGCAGTGGCCTACGCGGAGTGCACCTCCAAGTATTCAGAGAACACCGTCCGAGATGTGTTCCACGTCACCACTTTGGCGTCTGTGCACCGGATCCACCGCACGCCTATTAAGCGCGCTGCGTCCCGCAAAGGAGGGGTCAAACGGGTGTCCCAACAACCGTCCCGGACTGAGATAGTACACGAGCACCCGCCTGCCATCAGGAAGGACCGGGCCAAAAGCTGCGTGATCATGTAGGAAAGATGCAGATCTAAAGAGACAAGGAGTGCACATAATATGGACTTGGACTCTTGGTATTAGTTTTGCACTGTATAAAGGACAATGCAATGGGAATTAATGCGTTTTAATGGACCACGATGAGGATGGTTTGTCCATACTTTTGTCTACTTTTCTCAGTGGCTATATCAATGGAGGATGAGAAAGCTGTAGTAGAACACTGCTAAATGCTTTACTTGAATATTTAGATACGAAAGAGGTGGTGGTTCTCAACTGGTCTGCATAAATTAGGAAAAACATTGTGGCCTCTGACAAGAGAAGTGGCTCGCACAAACCATCTTCTTCCAAGCACATGTTTATAAATGAGTTGAACACAACTGTACACAAACCTTTAGTCCTCTTTGTCGATGTGTGAGAAGAAGGAAAATGCGATAAAGAAATGAGAAACTGACAAGGGACAAATTATGAGGATCTAACAATTTGATCAGAATATCTCCAAAACACACCGTTTGTATGCAGGTAGTCCATCTCCAGATATCACCCACAGGTACAGTAATAGGTAACCGAGTCACGGGAAAACATGACTCCACATAGAAAGGCCCACATGGTTCGGCAATCAAATTTCCTGCTGTAATGCAAGAGAGTTAAAGACTCAGCCACAGAACCATCCAAGTCTTCAACTACTCTGTAAAAGCCACTATCAGTCATATATTTTTAGGATCTACCAACCCAGTTGAGAACCACCTTTCAAAAGAATGATGGAAGCAATGGAGAATAAAATACATTATATGTTGAGATTACCTGTTACTGGCTGTTACTGGCAGTGCTTGCCTTGAATCACTCTCTCCTTTGTGTTGTATTTGATTTTGAATAACTGTATCCATCTGTTCAAAGCACAAAAAAGATGCACGGACATGTTTCCAACTTCACAAATGACAGGAAAAAAAAAGTATTAAAGTGGGCTGTGATGGCACCATTTTCTTTAACCAAAAGTGCTTTGGATATTGCTGAACAACCACCTGCCAGTCAGTACTCAAGTGTTGTGAAATTGTTCATATGAGCTACTCTGAGGAGAACAAAGAGAGGAAAATGAGTGTTTCTGTACATGTGCAAGAGAAATAAAACAAACTACTGCTGTGTATAATTTTACGTGACTTTATGACTTTATTGGTAGCGCTTTTCAGCTCAGAAATGGAATCTGATATAATAATAGGATGGGGGTAACATAGAAAGGAAAAGTGTAATTTACTAATTTATGACACACACACATGCCATTTCCATCCTATTATTACGTTATTATGACACTTTCACAATCTATTAAATGTGGGAAGCCATAAGTTCTGTGAATTCACCAATCAAAAAGGTTTTGATCCCGGGTGAGGAATTCAGATTTAGAAATAACACCAAGTTACATGCTACACCACACTAAAATGAGATTAAAAGAAACCCTATTAAAGCCCCTTTGTTGGCTTTGCTGGACACTAAAATGCATTATTAAACAATTGCCAGTTATTGAATGCTTGTCCTTGAATTATGTTCGACCCAAACCCTGCTATCAGCAAATTCTGACAACACAATAAAAGCGTGTCCCAAAAATGTGTTGTCAAATCCACAGTGCTCTATAGTTTTTGCTGCCGTGGGCTGTATGGCACACTGTCAAAACTTGTGTACAATTATAGGTTTGAATTAAACATAAGATTGACACAAATGATAACTCCCATGCACCAACCAACTGTATATGAATCTAGCGCGTTTGAAAGTTGAGCCGAGTGCCCTGACCTTTCCAGATGGGCCCCCGAGGCTGCTCTCCGCCTCTGTGATGCTCTGTGTGCTGCAGCAAAGTGACATTTCACAGCATCACTGCCCCGCTGCCACCCCGAGAGCACAGGTCGCCCCCTAGTGGCCGGGGGCAACAGGCAACAGCTCCAGTGTAGGCATCCAGATTGCAGGGTAACTGTCCTCTCTCTGTCCACAGCATATGGCAATGACTGCATAATCACAATGTAATCACAATCAATGGCTCTTGGATAATGATTTTTAATGGTGTGATAAAATCGAAACATTGATGAGCCACAATGTCGTACACCCCATTGACATCAGGTCTGGCCATTGACATCAAATTAGAAACAGATTAACACTGAATCATCCTGCTTAATTTGCAGTTGAACAGAAAGTCAAGCAAAGTGAAAAACTTAAAATTTGACCTCGATGTTAGATAAACACTGACGCCACACAGAGAGACGAGTGTTGCCTTTGAAGGCCGTTGAGCCCTGAGCCAAAGTGAGCAAACATATTTAGCAAACACTCATCACATTTGTCCTCACAGCCACAAAGACGACCACTACACACAAGGACAACAAACTTAGAGTACATATAAACTTTGGGCTCTGCTTCAACAACGTTTTTCACTTTAAATTGCAAAATGAAACGTACGTACGAGGAGGTAGAATATGTCAAAAAAAATTATGAAAATGTCCATATTATAGGCCAAATGTAACCTGCTTTACAAACAGGCTACATTTGAAGACATTATTTAATGTTTTATCATTTAAAATTATTATAAATATTACATTCACAGAACACAGTTAAAAGTTACTCAGCCCAAATTTTCTCCAGTAAACAAAACACTTGTTGTTGCCTGTAGAGAATGCATTTGCTGGAGTTTCAGTTAGGCTTACACCAATAGCTGCATCTGTTGGATTATACTTTTGACATATAATGTATTGATATGAAGTCAATTTGAAACCTGAAATAATCCGGTAATGACTGAAGAAATATGGAGGAACACTTAATGACATCAGCTGGTAGAACAGAGCATTTTTTGAGCTCATGAAATTAATAAGCAGAATCACTAAAGAAAACAAAGAAAACAGAATTCCAGTTATGTTTTTAAAGAGTGAACAACATTTGGCTCATTAAATGGTTCAAAGTTGACAAGGGTGATTTAACAGTGGTTCTCAACTGCTGGGTTGGGGCCCAGAAGTGGGTTTCCCAAGGAACATTTCTTTCAATATTTACTGCTCAAAACACACCTACACCTATTAAAATGGCTGCTATCGAGTTGTTTAAAAAAAAAAATAATTCAGCTTCAGAGTCTTATTTAGTGCTTATTCAACATTTATTGTAACAAATCAAATTCTTATTTGGGTCACAGCTCGTCTCTAATGGAAATGGTGGGTGGTTCCCAACGCCACTGATTCAGCATATAATACGAGCTTTAAAGCCACACCATATAAAATGTTACCCAATGAATAAAATTGAAATACTAGCATTTATCTTTTGACAGTTTCATCATTGAAAAACACCTCATAAATGCTTTGCTTTTGCTGTGAGCGGCTCATCTCTCCTAAGACATGACTGTACTTTACCAGGAGTGGGTACGTCTCCAGTAAAGTCAGCAGAAATTGAGATTTGAATAGGTTAGGCTCTCATGCAAATCCATTCTTTGATTACCCACTGCAGTATTAGCATTTTCTGTGTTGAGCTAGTCATTGAGAGCATGTTTTGTATTCATGGCAACAGTATAGTCCAAAATATTACGCAGTGTGCCTTTAAGTTAAGCACTGGTACCTTCAGATATAATTGGCTCTATTAATTCAACCACTTTGTTTTGAGGTATCTTACATACAGTAGCAGCGACAGCGGCTTAAACTTCAAGACATACGGTATGAATTGTCACTTCTCATTCATGTCACACACTGCATGAGTTTTGCCTATAGTGACAAGCACATCGACTGTTTAACATGAGTGTCCTATGGATCGCATGCATAGTCACTATCTGCCCTATTGCAGCATCCTATGGGAAAAGCGTCTGACTCACTGACCTCAAGAACTAAAACAGCCGAAAAACAACATCTTGCGCTGCAAATCCAGTCCAGATTATCTTTGTGCATGAGATGAAAGTCATTGTTTATGCATCATTTATGACTGTGCAAGGGAAAACCTCATCTTTTGAGATTTGGCCAACCGTCTCAAATTGCACCATTGCTTTGCACTTATGATTGTTATAGCTACAATTATTTTGACACAAATGCACCGAACTGAGGATAACTTTTCATTTTAATTCGTTCATAAAGCGGTTCTGATCAGTGGCCATTGAGACCCAAGGCTTCTGCAACTTTAATGTCCACTTTGCTTACTCGCCATAAAACTGCGCTCTAATGTTCTGAGATGGCGATGCAGACCTATTATTCTTTTGCTAAAAATCTCGGCACACAAAAGGGAATTCGGGGAAAATAAGACAATAACAAGAAGCTATTGAAAGGGAGCTACACAATAACTTTACCGAGATAATGGCTGCCGTGTCATGAAAGAGAACAGCTCATAAAATATGTAAGGCACGCTTTAAACAGTATGTAAAATTTAGTGGATTAAATATATATATGTGGTGTATGTGTCAACAGGGCTCTATGCAACAAAGAGACGATTTGTGAATCCAAAATGAAAGCATTTGTCAGGGTAACAAATATTAGCAGTGAAGGATATGAAATTAGTTTCTGTTTGCAGGGAACTCAAAATCAGGCTACTGTAGGCTACTTTATAAAATATTTTTAGAACAGTGGTTGTGCAAAGGGTTGGAGCTTAGGATCATAGGAAATATTATTTGAGCCAATTTTATTTTTCTGAGCTACGTAAAGGCTTATTGGCATGTTTAAATGATTTGATGCATTCATGGGCACTTTTTGAAATAACTACTTCTTTATAAAACCATAGCCTACTTTTTATGTCTGCTTGGGTAATATTAATACTCCTACCTGAGAAAAAGATGTCGTTTTTTTTTTATCCCACTGTGAGCAAATCTATTAGTGACAAATGTTTTATGCTGATAAAAAAGACGTAAAGCTTGTGTTTCTTGCAGGGTTGTTGTAAGACTTGCTTGGGCCCGAGGAAAGGTTTCAGAAACCCCTCTATTTTTTATTATTTTCAATAGAAAATTGGCTCCTTCACAGGGCCCCCTGGTACTGGAACAACTTTGTTTTTAGCCAAAGAATTGATAGTAGAAATAGTGTCAAAATTAAATTGTGCTTACAGTAGGTTATTGTAACTAGTGTTTGTAGTATTAGCCATAGTTTCAAAAAGCAGAATTTGTAATTGTGGCAGTATGAGAAATAGAAGTGGTACTTTCTCAAACTATATTATTTAAACTGTATTATTTTGACAGTTTTACAGTAGCACAGATCCTGAATACTTCTGCCTAAGCTCGTACTCTCTGACAAACAGGTTATGGGTAAACAGTTTGTAGAGTTCATGACCCGTCTTTAGGCAAACAGTTGAGTAGATGTTTACAGACAGTGTTTGGGAGCAGTCAAAGGGTGTGACAAAAAGCCAAATAAAATACTTTAAATGCAGCTGCAGGCCCCAGACTAATGATGATCACAGCAGCGACGTGTGAAGGCACAGAGTTCACAGAGAACAACTACTACTACAAAAAAGGGGACGCCAAACCCAACCATTCATCATCAGCACAGGACAATACAAAGAACAGGCAACAGTCAGCACTGCACCTCTGACAGAAATATTCATGAGGGCTACAATAGTGCTTCTCAAACTGCGGTAAAGGTCCCCCGGTGGTACTCAGTTATTTGTAAGTATAAATCTACAAACTTCAAGCTCCGGATTACGCTAAATGATTAAGCATAAAAGGTGTATTTTTTAGCTCAGCTAGGATTTTTAATAGAATCCTAGCTGAGATATTGTTGACAATGAATTTTAAAGAGAGTTGCCTCACCTTTCTACAGCCCCGACACGTTGACTAAAGGCAGTCAAACATCAGTTTAACAAAACTTTATCATGATACACTGCAATAAAAGCATTGTCTGCGTCAGCTGACTATAAGGAGCACCATGTTTGGTAACGTATCACAGGCATGTTTCTGTTTTGAGCTTTGTGAATCGTTGGTCTTGTAACAGTGCAACTGACTATAACCTGGGATCTTCTGCAGTGTGACTTTAACAATTTTCTTTAAGAAAAATGTTTCTATTGTTGATGTGTTGCAGATGCCTGGTTTATGAGAATCATTCAACATGCAGGCCCGTGTTAATGCTCAACAAAACTGTAGTTATGAGGAAAACCACAGTGTGTTGTGTGTGAGTATGTAGTTTAGCTGGAGGCTGAAGAGCTGCCCTCTGGAGCTTGAATCATACAACAGTATTACGTCTTCACGTTAGATGTTCTCACAGAAGCAGATTCACAAACGAAACTCCCGGAAAGACTTCACATGCAAGTGCAGACTGTTTGTCGACTGTTTTATGTGTGAAGTAGAAATATTATCCTCTTTGGGATTTCCCCAGTCTAGGCTTTAGTGTTGAGACAGACCTTACATTGTTATAACATCTTTAGTGAGCTCTGGAAGAGAGAGTACACACATGTGAAATACCAGCGGTCAAAATGAGTTTCCTCTGCAGGGGGTTGGGCACACCCTTAGAGATAGGGTGAGGAGCTGTGTCACCCAGCAGGGCTTGGAGTAGAGCAGCTGCTCCTTCCCATGGAGGGGAGCCAGCTGAGGTGGCTAAAGTAGTTCTTCCTGCTTTAAATTACCATTTTAACGTTTGTATAGGATCAATAAAGACATCTCTAAATACAGTATTGTATGTCTGTCATTACAGAAGAGGGGATGACAAAATATAAATTACACTTCAAAATCTAGTTTTGACATTTTTCCAGATGCTGCCCTCAGATGCTATAGATGCTCACCCTGTTCAAGCATAGGAACCGGCACAGCTTCACATAGACAGCTTGATAGTACTTTGGAGGGACAGCTTACATCTAGACCTTAAATGCACCTGCATTTCGAATAAATGCATAAAAATGGCAAAATATGCAACAAATGTGCTAATGCTTATACATAACAAGCCGAAAGTCCATCCAGTGTCAAGTATTGAACATTTTTCTCTTGTATCTAGTTAACACCATCTGCTCCATTGGTGAAACACAGTGCCCCTAGCCTGGTGAGACCAGAATGATTCCCCTCTGTATTTTTTTTATCCACCGGGGAATCACTCGCTGGTACAGCGGTGAGTCTGGATTTTTCCACGCTACAGTGCCCCAGCTCTTGGCTCTGCACATCTGGCATTTAAAAAGGCCCCAATGCAAATCTGCTGACACCACTGTTTCATTGCTTTTTTATTTTCAGACACCTGCTTCAACAAATCTGTTATTGTGATAGCATCAAGCTACAATTGGCTATAATGAAAATATCCATATCCATACATTAAGTGCTGCTGTAAGCATATAAGACTAAACTGGCTTTGTGTGACCTTCACATGGTCCTCAGTGCACATTCAAAGCCAAACTGTAGTTTTCAGCTCAGCTCCAATTTTATAATTTTTCTAAGATTTATTGAAAATGCTGTATTCACTTGGTTGATATTGTACGTCTTTGTGTTAGCCATTAGGTTTGTATTGATTTTGGATCACTTTTTGTTAAATTACGATTCAAGTCATACTTAATGTGCAATAAAATTCAAACGTTTCGCTGATTGCTTGAAATCCCATTTTCCCCGTAGACTTTTTGAAAAAACTATGTGAAACATGATCTTAACTGTTTAAAAGTTATGCATTTTATATTTTCTTTCATTAAAGTCATGGTCAATGGTGAAAGTCCCTGGGAAAAAGAAATGTGTTTTACTTCAGTAACCAGAGCAGTTTTGAAATGCACAGGTCTGTTGACGGCCATTACAGAACCTTATTTAAGACTAAAGGAAGCCTACAGTAGGTCTATGTCTACATTAGGTTTTAAGTACAGTTGCTCAGTGAGTGATACTGTGCAGCATGAAGTTGCTGACTTCTTTATTTCTAGTCATGGCATACATTACAATCACAGCAGCAACCCAGGGCACCACCCGATCCCGAGGAGTGCAGTCTAAGAATAGAAACATGCATTATTAAGGGGACATGATTTTCTGTACGTGAAGGGCAACATGCGATAGTGTTGTGTTCATAAACCTCTGCAATGAATGAAGGTCTGATGTGGATGATAATGGAATTGGTACCTACTTTTTGTGATTCTTGGTTAGAAGTTGTTTGAATGAAGAAAAGTATTAAGGTGCCATTGCCAGATCGGAAAAAGGCAGTAAAAACTACTTTCAGGAAGTAGAGGGCCAAATTTATGGGTTTGTTTACAACAGTGAGAGAAGGCCTTAGTGACCAGTGTGACGCAAAGACAATTTATCCCTGTGAACCAACAATGCTTCCCAAATGCATGCGTTTGATCTCATGTAAGCGCCACGTGGCGGAACAATCTTGTTTTTAGGATGCCTTACTGTTTATGTAAAGGGATCTATACAGCACGGTTTAATCCTCATGTGTGTACTTTTAGACCTCACTAGAGTTGGTAAATAAACTTAACATTTAATGACATTTGTCTGATCACCTACAGTAAGTCTAGTCTCACATGTGGAGAGGAATGTAGTTTACAGACATGTTCATTTAGTCCATGACCTACTTTGTGATGAGAATAAATCGCATTTCCTTTTTCTCAAAACTTGTAATCATCCAAGAGTGGGTACTTCCATGGGCACTTTCCTTAATCCTGTCCCAGTCATTGTGTTCAAACACACTACGTGATCAATAATTCAAGAAAGAATATTGCTGCAACACATCTCGTTTTGCAATACACTTTATAGTATATGACTTATAAGGGGAAGTATGAGACGTAGGTTCCTCAAGCGAGGGCCTTAAATATCGCTTTATGGCTTTAATGTCATTTTAGAGTTAATGCACATTCATATATTTAATATAAATATTTAAAGTCAAACGTCAAGCCTAACGATGACCCAAAAGAACAGCAGTTTTCAAGCTTATATAAACAAAGTAAATCAGCTCTTCTTCTTGATTAAACTTTATGTACATTACAAATTACAAGTATATCAGACAGGGCTGTTACAAAACAGGTTGAATAAAAACAGCATGAATGGGACAGGACAGTGAATATTGTAGAGTTTAGGATTATATTGTGTAGTTTTTGCAGTTCTGTATCGTGTACGCAGACACTGAATCCAAGAGCCAGCCTCGGGTCACCACTGTAGCCACTCTGGACAGACCTGGAGGAGGAAAAAGATTACAATGAAAAAAGTACCATAAAAATAACAAAGTAAGTGACTTTACTTTTTATCTTGTTACTGTCAAACAATGGTACCGTCAACATGCTATAAATATTAAGCATGCTTAAACAAACGTAGCGTGAGGATATTGGGCTACTCAAAGCTGCATTTCTGTCACTTCAGTTTTTACAAAAGTTGCATTTTACACCATAAAAGCAGACAGTTATTGGTGCAGTCCCAAGAAACACAAAACTTCTTTTCACAAATTAACTTATAGACAACAAATTAAAACTAGATTATACCAGTTCTTAAATATTCTTAAACGGACTGATATACCAAATTTGTTTCATAGAAGTAGTATTTAATTACCTTAATTATATTCACAGATTGTTGCATGTGAACTTTTGATTTGCACCATGTGTGACTCTTCATACGTGACAACACAAAGGAAGAAAAGCCAGAGTGCTATTACAGTCAATGAAGCAGAAGACAAGGAGACAAGGGGGAAGGGAATAGGATGAGGAGATTTGGAAAGCATTACCTGAACTATGAACAGCACAAGACAAGATGAAAAGATGTACAAAATATTCACAAGGACAAATTCGGACGCACCTGAACCTGTTGCAGCGTAACAATTGGAATAAAATTAGAAATCGGAATTTGAATGATCGCAATTATCAACCAGCTACAATTGGGTGATACATTTAATTTTTTTTGTGCCAAATATCCCAGTAAGGTCTCCACATGACCGCCACGCTCAATGGTAAAACACTTCAATGCGCTCTCCATTTTTAGCCTTTATTCGCTGGACATTTGACGTTAATACAGTTGGTAAAGCATGTTTCAAAAGGTTTATTTTCAGAGTGAAGCGTGTTACAGATTGTACCAGCTCTAATTGCCAAACAAATTAATACTAATCTGAAATCTCTTTTTGTCCGTTTACTCAGTTTTATAAGCAGCTTAAAAACATGTTCTCACAAATATTAACTGGCAAAGTGTTCGTGCAAAATATGAACTCAATCTTCATTTAAACACAAATGTTGTTCCAAACTCTTGCAGCTCCAGAGTAGCACTTACTTATAAACTGCTAGTATCCACCGAGGCTTAAATCTTTGGCCCACTTGTTTGGACATTTTGCCTCTTGCTTCAATCTGACATGTTCCTCTGGCCATGTCTCTCCATTTCGCTCTTCCTAACTCCTTTCACACTTGCTTTTCCTGGCAGCGCTCACATTAGGGAAGCCTGTCTTATTGAAGCTGGCAGCGGATGCCACTTCAGCGCTCTCTCCCTCTACCCGATTGGCTCCAGAGAACGGCACCGCGGCGTTGAGTCAGTGCACTAATGGGCCCACAGGTGCACACGCGGCCGACACAAGCCTAGTGACCAGAAACTGTCGGCCATAGATTCTGACTCACCGCGTGTTCAGCTTGTGTCGGTTAAGAGTGACATTCACCAAAGGCTTTGTTTGCAAATGCGACCAAAGTCAGCTGGTAGTAAATGGAAACATTGTTCTTCTCATCGCTTATACCATAAGGTTTCCAAAAATATATAGTTGTCAAACTTCCCACGAAAATCACACAACAGTGGAGATCTAAACATAGTGAACCGGACTAATATCCTTTGCGTCCATGAAGTTTTCATATTTTCGGAACCTTTAGACTTTGCTCAACAAACATGTTCTGAGCCAGTGATTCTTGTTCTAGTCTGGCAATCTGTCAGTAGAACATAGTTTTCAATTTATACAGTGAAATAAACTTAAATTAAATGGATCATATTTCTCCCATAATGTTGATCCTATGAACATACAGTCGCTTATAATATAATGCAAAGTGTCTGTGAGACTCACTGTTGTATCTAGACGCAGATATGTCTGATCCACTCTGCACAATCACCAGCTGATGTGACATCTGGATAACAAAAGGAGAGAAAGAAATAAACAGATGATCATAGAAACAAACCACAGCATGTTTGGAGTTAATCTATGAGGCATCAAAACTGTTTTTCAGACACTGAGTTCACAGTAAAATTACACTTGCAGCCTTACATTTCCTCAACTGCACCAATGGACCTGACAGTTATCTACAGCTTTTTTGGGGGCCTAATTCTGTACATAATAATTCGGCCAAATAACCCTCACCATTGACAACAGTAGCAAACCTTCAATATGGAATAAGCATCTTTACATCAAAAACTTTCCTCTTGAAATACAACTCTTTTGTTTTAGGTAGAAAAGGACTGCCACTTAAACAGAAAACACCTCAGAAGATTCTGGCTACTGCTCTCTGGATGGCGGATAAATCCACAGAGCCGCGGCAGTGTTATTATTAGTAATTTAGATATAAGAGCTTTGGCACAGCTACCTGTTTGCCGTCCAGCACAGATGGGTCTTTTACTACGGTGGCTCCACACAGCTCCACCATCCACCCCATCTCATCTGCACACATTCACAAAACACATAATAAAACACACTCGGCTTGTAAGAATCAACAAACATGGACGGTGGAAAAACTAAAATGCTTTCGACCTTGAACTTTTCAAAACTGACACATTTCAAAGTCAGTGTTGGTTTAATCAGAGGCAAAAACAGGTCAATACTTCAGTCTCTACCGAATCAATATCTGTATCTCAGTCAAGACGATGTGAATAAATCTACACATATCACACATCAATCAAAATATGGCACGTTAAATATCAGACCATTTCAGATTAGACACTGCCTGTGTATAAATGTGGTGTGTGATTTTGAGGTCAACAACTACACTTGATACGTAAACAGTGGTCCTTGTGAAGTGCTTCGTGACCATGTCTGTGAAAAGCGCTATACAAATAAATTCTCCCATTCTACTCCTGAGAAAAGACGCAACATTTTCAAAATTTTTTTTACCTTGAAGCCCCATGTTGAACATCTCTACGCTAAATCTGCTCATAGCGAGAAACCTGAATGAAAACCACACATATTCCTGTCAAATTAAACGCAGCGTGACAGACATCCTTTTGGGCCTTATGCCGCCGTCATGTAAAAAAGAAGTCTTTAAATCTAGCGAGCAGATGTTGAGCCATTAGCAGAGCTTCATCGATCTGTGCAGCAGCAGCAGGAGCACTTTAAGGGGGAAACGGAAACCAAACAAGCACTGCTCGTAGCTCTTAAAGTAAAGTGACCCTAGAGACCTTCACCCATGATGGGACCGTCCATTCATCCACAGGACAAGGCTAGGTCACAATATTTATCTGGTAGAAGGGCGACAAAAAATGGGTTTTTGACTTTAAAACATGCAAGGTCATTACTAATGTATTTCTCCATAAGCAAGGCGCTGACCCCACGATGCCTATAAACTTTACTGGAATAAATATATATTGTATAAATTATGCCTCAATGTCATACACATAAATCAGCATAATACAAATAAATTGCGGTGAAAATTGATCACAAGTTTGTACACTTATTTTATATGATTTTGTGTTGCAGACTTTTGCGTATAAATTCTGAACCATAAGAGATGGAGACTCTGCTGAGCCCCCTCTAAAGTACCAACTATACATGAATGTCCTGAATAAATCAGCCCTATACCCTTCATTTAGCGCCCCCTGCTGTCGCAGTTCAACAGTGCTGTGTGATTTTAATCCTGTTTTTTTTAGGCTGGCTTTGACATCTGCCAAAGGGTCTACCGATGAAAATTAGCTTCTTCTGCTAACTCGGGCATATTTACATTGTAAAATGTTGATTAATGTGCACTGTCCCTTTTCAAATAAATAAATCTAAAAAAAATCAGTGCATCATACACAGGATCAAAGACATTTTAAAACTTTGGCCAAAAATGTCAGTGGTGTATATCGGCAACGACCTTGGAAAAATCCATATCATAATAATAAATATAATATAAACATATTTCTCTATATTTCTATGATTAAAACACTTAAATAATTGTTTCATTATAGATCATTTGAAATATAAAATAAAAATACATCAAATTAAATTACTTAATATATCGGCCATGCCAACACCCTTCATATCTGTATCGTATCGGAACCCAAAAATCCATGAGTGTGTTTACATACACTCGAGTAAACTGGTTATTTAGCATATCCTGGTTTTGACAGTATTCTGGATATGATGTTTACATGAGTCCGAGAAACCATGACACTCTTATCCCTGTTTACATGAGCAACTACAGTATCCAGGATATTTAGGGTCCAGAGAGGGGCGGAGCTAGCCTGGTCTTACCATACCCTCGTACTCATTTCGTACAGAATGTCTGGAACATCACAATTGAGCTCCGTTTCCAGGTGGGAGGGGTGAACTCCTTTGAAACGATTGGGTCTGTTTTCAAACTACAACCAGCAAATCCGGTGCAAATGCGTAACGTCACCTACAACACCCGCCTCCCCTGCTCGCTGAATGGTAGGTTGAAATTCAACCGATGAAACGCCGCCACTGAGATCAGACCCAGACGTACATGTAGGGAAAAGATAATTGACCGGAGTTTATGGATGGCAAAGGCCAGGCTAGGGCGGAGCTAATGACAAAGGAGCTTAATACTTTAACAATGTTGCCAACGCATGGCTTTTTCTGACATTCTCAAGCACAAGGAAAATAACTATCGAAGGAAGCATTTAAAACAGTAGAGTTCTTTCCCAGCTTCAGCGACAGATGTGAGAATTAAAAAAAATTAAAATGAGTTTGATCATAGAGCAGCGCGGAGCAAAAAAAAAGTTTTTTTTTAAGGTTACTTCAATGTTTTGTTAATTTTTAGAAGATACAAAGTTTCTAAAAGCCCATGGACCAAATAAAATGGCTGCAGGGAAGGTTTTGCTCCGGTCGTGTCTGTTTCAAAAGTTTGTACATGCCCAGTCCGTCAGCAATGGTGAAAAACCAGGACACTGGATTTACATACTGTACTGTAGTACAGTATCCTGGAAACTGTGGGATTATCCTGGTTTCTAATAACCTGGGTATTGGCTTATCCACGAAACTGAAACCAGGATTCTGTGTTTACATGAATGAGACAAAACCAGGAAACTTAAAAAAAAACTCAAGTGCATGTAAACGCGCTGTTTATTGGTTTATCTAGTGAAAACTGATCTTAAGTAGGTATTTCTATTTCTATTTTTACACCTTTGAATTGTCTGTAATTTGTAGTAAAATTATACGTTTGATTTTGTGTCCTGCAGGGCTTAATTTGTATCTCCAAAAAAAGACTGCTTCAACAAACTAAGGCATAATTACCGTGTGAAAAGCAGAGGCAAAGTGACAAGTGCAGATCAAAGTGTTTACAAAGGGCTAAAAAAGTGCGGGGGACATTATCCGACAACAAGGGAATTACATTACACGAGTTACCTGTGGTCATGCCCGTAAAAGGCCCTTGGAAGTAGATCTTGTATCCTTTCATCAGCAGCTAAAACAGAAGCAAGAATGACATGTTTTGATGC
Source organism: Neogobius melanostomus (assembly GCA_007210695.1). NCBI lineage: Eukaryota > Metazoa > Chordata > Actinopteri > Gobiiformes > Gobiidae > Neogobius > Neogobius melanostomus. Next base: position 1,694,594 of record VHKM01000299.1, on the reverse strand, counting down.
GACCCAATCCCACTGAATACATGTCATACTCACAAATGTATATCGTTTCTGGAACCCTGAAATTGTGTGCAAGTGACACTGCCGTCTTGTTTACTAGATTTGGAGATAAACAGCCAAGCCAGGGATGAAAATAAAAGTAATTTGACGCCTCCACTTTGCTCATAAAGAACATTAGCCAGCGGTGTTTGGCAAAATTAAATGTTTCTCTTCCAGATTTTAATTTAGACAACACCAAATGTCCTTCAGTCGCTATTTGATAATAGCGTTTGATAACGTGCACAAATCCTTATTGACAGATTGTTTGGGTGTTGCGGTTATATTTCATCCCCGTCTTATTTTAATACATTGCAGGTGATTGAAAGCAAATCTGAAGCACCAAGCTGTGCTCCGGCCTTTTAAATAAGCCTGAAATTAGCAGTTAATTCAATTAGCGGAGGTTCTTCAAAGCCTGCATTAGCACGGACATGACACCCAGCCATTTCCAATTTTCCCCCTCAGTGCAGCCTGCTGTTCTCCACGAGCAGAATCACCATCACATTTTGACAAAGGGGCCTAACAGGCTGGCGCAATACCCAGAAACTGCAGGTTCAAGGGCTATATGTGGCTTCATTCCAACTTTTGATCGATTGGTTATAATAAGAAAGACTTTAAATATTTGGCATTACAACTTACAATGAGTCGTCATCATTTGCTATTTCTGCCGCGTATCATTCAACAACATGTGGTCGTTTGAGAACAGCAGGGATAGTATTAGTTACGCTTGCGTTTTGTTTCACCAACTGTTACATTGCGTTTTAATGGAGCAGCCAAGTTTTCAACAATGCATGAATGCGTTTTGATAAAGGATGTCGAATGATAAGCAGCTGTGATTGTGGCTGGATTACATCATTTGAGCTAAATTGTGTTGCAAATAATGTGTTTTTTTTATTCTAACATATCACAATCAAAGACTTTTTCTTTTTTCTTTTGCCGCATTTCTGTGATGTTGGGCTCATCTTTCGGGTAGATTTCCAGGTCCTTGGATATAGAATTATATATACATAGTGCCCTGGCGTAGACTCCTCCAACCACTCACTCACACATCTTTCACCCAGACACCCGATTAAGGTTTATACAGGTAGCAGGAAGTTACATTTAATGCTTTTCAATGCCATTTTAATGCCCAAATACTATATTTTAAATGCCACGTACAATAAATATTTGTGCATATTTAATTTCAAAAGATTTGTAAACATTCCAGCAAACAGAGGAATGAGGGAAAACTTAATTATCCAGAAGCAAATTGGACACAACTTTTAAGGAAAAAGTACCGTTTAATTTCAGCCCAAACTGCAGCTTGTTTTAGAATTTTTGTATTTTTGACAAACGCATGGAAGCAAAATAGTCGAGTCGAAGTCAATCTTTTCCAAGAAGATCAGATTGAATGCCAGTTTGCATCTAATTTAATGCTTTTTAATGACATTTAGTTAGACTTAGTTTTGGCACAGTTAATTTAATGACTTTTAATGCCCTGAGGAAACCCAGCTGATATCCTCTCAGTCCAGGTTCTAAATCTAAGTAACTGATAAGATGTTTGTCATTCTTTTGGCCTCTAACGTTTGACCGTGTGTTTCATATTAATGTATAAGAACATTTTGGGATTAATTATAGCTATTAATTATAGCTATATGTGTTTCAATAAGTGAAGACAAAACTAAAAGCAGACACCACCTACATCATCATCATCATCTGTGGTGCGCGCTCTCATGGGCCCCTGGTGGTTGTGGCCATTCACCACGTCACCTCTGACTTCAAAAAGACTCTGTTGGAAAAGTAAAAAACACATTATTTCAGAATATAGTAGATTAAAAAAACATACATTTGAAAGTTCTGGGTAAAAAGGAAAAATGTCATAGTGGCACAGACCTTGAACAATCACAGCAGACCCACTTCATAGTTCTGTTGTTTTTGAACATTCATAAATTTGAAGTCAATTATATGAATTGCCCATTACACAGTAAAGTCTCAATATAAGCCTGTATTCATAGGTTTTTAAGAGTGATCAAAAATATATTTAACCTAACCTCACATGCTTGCCTAAAATGGTCATAAAGTGTGGTCTTATCTTCATCACAAGAATGAGTAAACAGTGTCTGCTTAAACTAATACCACCCAAACATTTACATTTGATCATATTTTTATAGGCCATAAGATGTAAACATTCACAGGACAGGGAGGGAAAAGTAAGTGAACCCAGGAATCTGGGATATTTTGCTGAAAAACCTGAGACATTCACAACAGCTTGGAATAAGTAAGTGAACCCTTGTATTAAATAGCTGGCTGACCCTTCTTTTGCAGCAATAACTGCTTTTCTGCAGATTAGACATGCTCAACGATCAGGATGAATCTTAGACCATTCCTCTTTACAAAACTGAGTTCACTTTTTCCTCCCTGTCCTGTGAATGTTTACATGTTATGGCCTATAAAAATATGATCAAATGTAAATGTTTGGGTGGTATTAGTTTAAGCAGACACTGTTTATTCATTCTTATGATTTTGATGAAGATCAGACCACATTTTATGACCAATTTAGGCAGAAATGTGAGAAATTCCAAAGCGTTCACATACATTTTCCTCCCACTGTAGTGACATAGGAGTAATAGTTCTTTATAAACACTACATTACTCAATATTGTGGAATGCAGGTGACAAAAACTTAGGGCCATTGCAAGCAGAAGGTCTCAATGCTTTACCGACAGCCGAACAATGCCATTATACATTATTTATGCAGGTGGACCAAGGTTGATGTTTTAAATGAATGGCATTCCTGAACAAGACTTGGCAAAAGTTGATAGTTGCAGAGCTCAGTGCCAGATGCAGAGGCCGTTAAAGGCAACTGATTCGAAATAATGCATGAGGCATCAGCACAAGCTACACAGTAATTCATCATAATCCCTTAATTCACATAAACTCGCTCAGAAGCGTAATCATTCTCATTATAAAAACTACGGCACAGGCTTACAGACCTCATCCACGAGCTTCTTTTGTTTGAAGCACTCAGAAATCCCTGTGGAGGGGGGAAAATTCAAGACTATTATGTGAAGCAGAGGAACCTTAGAAAAATGATGTCAAACTTCTTCTCCGTCAAGCTTTAGTTTTGAGTAAATGCAACTTACACTGGAAGCTCACAACCCACTTTCTGCCCGCAATGCCGAGGAAGTATTTTAGTGTGCGCTCACATACCAGCTGCTCATCTGCAAAGGAAAAATACAAAGTTATGATGGGACCAGTGCTGCATTGTAGAAACAGAGCAATATCTTAGAATATAAATGTCAATTATTTCAGTTCAAGATGTACACAATGTTATTATACTTCAGGCAAAGGAACAATTACAGAACACTTTATTTAATCACATCGACCAACAGCCCATTTTTCCATTTGGAGATTTAAGTAGAATTGAATTGAATGATCTAAAACGGTGCATTGAGGACTTGCTGCTCTAAAACTATAGGAATAAAACGCTCATTTTCTTTACTGAAGCCACTTATCTCACAAATGAGAGACAGCGGTTTCCATTCATCATCACTGTATAATTAAACACTTGTCATGTGTTGTTGCCTAACAACAAGCGCCTCAGAGCTGTCGTTGAGCAGGTAAGTTTTCAACGTAATGGAGATTGATAAGCACCTTAAGAAGATGGATTTTTTTTGTGCGTAAAAAAAACAAGTCTTACAACCTGGTGTTTAGCCATTACTGTAGCGACAATAAGTGAAGATGGACTATTACGGGAATATTAAAAAATTATTGAAGTTATCATAACATAAAAGTGCTTCAATCTCAATATCTTGCAACCACTGAAGATTTGATTAGATTCCCATTTCCTTTGAGGCCATAACAACCTGCATAAATTAATAGATAAATCAAGACCAAAAGTTAGAATCATGATATTGGAATATTGCTTTTTGATACGCCCCAACACTAGCAAACACAGAACACTGACTTTATATTCATTAAATGATGCAGAAGATTGACTCTATATTATTTCTGTTTGCAAAAATGTTGGCGTTTGACATCAGCGTCTTTCCCTCTTTAATGATACAGAGATCAAGAGCTTCTCGTTACCCGGGGAACAGCTGATATTAAAACAGACGTCGTGTTCACTTACGACCGCTAATGTAGTGCTCTGACGGCGACGTGCTTTGAAATAAAATAAATAATCTATCGGAGAGAGTAATGAGCAATGAGCAAAATGAATGAAGGGGCGAGTGTGGGGGGGGGGGGAGACACACGGGCTGGTCTTTTGAAGTCACAAATGAATGAGGATGATTTGGCGGGAAAGAAACAGTTCAAACTAACACATTTCTGAAGAGTTGCATCGTTACTAAACCTCTTTTCAGATAGACAATGCGAAACACCATTTAGCATCTCTATAAAAAAATATCATACCATTGAACTGGAGGTAGGAGTAAAGCTTTTATTTCAAAACAAATCTTAAAATATCTCTGATCACACAAAAACTCACCTGTGTGCATTATGATGTGGGTAACGTCAGGGGTCACATGGGAAACCACACGAGAACCAATTCTCTTTACAAACTTTTTCACCATTGCCTGTAAAGAAAATACAAGTTTATCGAGCGCTCTACATTAATGTTAAAATACTAAATGTAACACAAGTGCTAATTTGAACCTGTTCTCTGGGTCCCAGTCCGGAAGATGCCAGCACCATTTTAGGGTTTCTTCTGTCGTTGGGAGGAGTGCTGTTTTCTTTGTCTTCGGATGGTGACTCACGGTTCTTATGACTTTGCGTTGAACTTGAAGTGGGGGCACTTTTAGACGCAGGTGCACACAGGTCTTTGTGCGCTGAAAAGTGGGGGTCACAAATAAAGAAGGGAAAACAATATTTAACATCATTTGTGATTAATTGTTACTGTTACAGCTAAAGTATATTTGAACACTATTAATGTGAGCATGCCTTTACCAGTGTCTGCTGCGCTGCTATGTTTAGCTGCGTTGGGCTTTGATGTTTCCGAGACCTCAGACGGACCCGCCCTGGTGTTTCGAGCAGCACTTTGAAGACCATTACTGGGGAAAAAAATTAAAAAATATATATCCTGAAGTTTGCACAACAAACACCAACAGCTGCAATAAGCCTCAACCTCTACCACCTACACAAGCAAAGGTATCCAGGCATTTCCCATAACAAAAGCAAAAAACATCAGCGAGACGTAAATGAGGAGGAAAAAGCAACAAACATGACAAAAATGTGACAAAACATTTCAAGAAAGCGACAACAAGTAACAAAAATGTGACAAAAATGTGACGCCAAAGCGGCAACAGCGCATGGAAACACAAGGAAAAATCTTAGATCCGTTATGTAGGGCTTAGCTTTCAAATGATGCGTTACACTGGCCTGTATTCTGTAAGAGGTTTTTAGATTTGGGTAAAACCGAACTGGAGAAATGTGCTCCGTTAAAATGGGGTTAAGAGGTTAAAAACGATCAAATCCAAAGGTTCTAATAATCAAATAGTGTTACCTATTGAAATCAAATGCAATTCAGTAAGTTCACTCAAGTTAAAACTTCTTTGCTAAATGTTTGTGTTAGCATAATTAGCGCTTTCCCCCTTAAACGGTAATGAGATTGTTGATTGCGAAACAGAAAAGGTTTTGCTTTTATAAAAACATGAAACTTGCTGGTGATCTACAACACTAATTTGAAAAGTAAGTCGTTAAGTCATTACGCTTCAGCAATGTCAAAAGATCCAGTATCGCATTCAGATCTTGTATTGATGATGGGAGAATGTGGCCACTGTGGTAAGCCCTCTACAGCACATCCCAAAAATTCACAAAGGTGTTAACGTCTGGCCTCAGGTGTTTGAGTAGTCAGCTGATCCCATTTTTTGGGCACGCACAGTGTTTGCTGAACCAACTGCAGCAGCCTCATAGTAACAGCTGGTTAAATCCACGTGGCCACTTTATTAATCAGGCAGTATCAAAGTAAAATCAGGACCTAATACCCTTTTTGAACCACTTTTTTAATACTACTCTATATGAAAGTCCTTGCTTGTATATTGTCCTGTCCTCAAAAGTCACCCAGGCTCCTCCAACACTGACTCGCATTGTGCCTATATTTAAATTACCTGCACCGCAGCGATAAGAACTCAATGAGAATTTGTCACGCGCTTCATCCGTGATTCCTCCGTCCCAGTCTGACCAGTGCATTCAGGCAATAATCACCTTCACATAGCGCCGAGTCAAATCCCATAATACGAAAGCTGCTCCGTTTTCATGTCTGCACTTAGCGAGGCAGGAGGTCGGAGAGATAAATTACCGCGGCAACACAAGTTTTTTTACTCTAAGTGCTCCAAATGACATACAAGATGCGGCCCATAATGACTTTGTATTCTCCACAGCATAAGCACATTCTTGGTTCATTAGCGAGATGATCCGCGCGTCCTCTCGAGACGCCTCCTCCACTGTGATCCGACGAGCAAACTTTCTCCTCGGCTCACACGCCAAAATAAAAAGCAATTACAGGCCACTTGCATATCCTATTGTTGGGCTTAATTTGGTTTTTATAGACGTAAAGCTCTATTTTGTAAATGCCAAGCTGAAAATAATGCAAATATAAATCTTCAATCTTTTCACTTCAGCAAACGGGCCTCTCTCAGTAAGCCTTTGTTAAATAACAGTCCGAAAAGAGAAAAATATGCACCAACTGTAATGTATGTTTGCTTTGTATTGTAGCATATGCCTGAATCCTGGCAAAAACCTGACAACCTGACATAAAGTGCAAGCAGGAAAAATGTAAATATTAAATTTTCGTCTTGCTGGATAATCATTTTAATTTATTATGTAGAAACCTTGAGCCTACCTTTCGGGGTCTTGTTCCATCCCCTCATTAGGTGGTTGTGGTCCTACAGGCACAAACGCAAGATAATTCAACAACAAAATAAACTAGACCTTCGCTACGAGATTACAATTCCACTATAATCCATCCTGATCTTGTTATAACAGACCAAACTATTTTTTTTTCCAACTTTTGGGTAAGAGGGGTAAATGAAAAGGTCACAAACTTAGCTTATAAAGGTCTAAATGTTTCCAACCTTGTAATTTGCTGTTACGCTTTGTGTCTTTCTGCTCGTTTTCTGGGCCGTTCTCCTTCTCGTGAAGCACCTCAGACACCAGCGCCATCAGCTTCTCCAGCCTCAGCAGCTCCTTCTGCATTTCTATCTTTTGCTGCAAGAGGAGGGAAAAAATAAAATAATGAGAAGAGCTTGTAATAACAAATGAGTCTTTGAGCCGTTTTATTAACACGAGGGAAATACAAAGAGAGCAGCAAAGGAACATTTCCAAAGCCACACAAGGTCGTAGTAGAGGGCCACTCTGCACAGATATGGCAAGTAATAATGACAAGGTAACAAAAAAGAAAAATGAAATGAAAGAGAAGAAACGTGCTTGAAGCATTTAGAAGAGGGGAAGGGATCATGCAAATACTATACTATTGAAATGCTCAAATTGGGTTATTAGATGTTCTTGCAGAAGTGGAGCATGTTCCCTTGAAACAATTATTTTTGAAATCATGTGTGTTGATAAGAATCAGCTAAACTATTTCATACAGTGTTTAGAAGCTTGGTTTTAAAGATTTTTTCAAATGGAAAATCAGTTTATAAATAGATTTATGTTGTACTGTTAATTGGAAAAGACAGTATAACATAACATTTCCATTTTCAATACAGTTCACAGGGTACTGATGAAAAAGTGGGACATCTTTTAAAAAGGTGGGACTGGAGGAAGAAAGGCCTAAACGTTGTGCAGTTCAAAAGAGGGACAGGTGGTGACCCTATTCTCTAGCCTAGAGAGATTTAGGTGTTTGCATGAATCCATGAATTCCTGTGTACAAATGTGTGTAATTACAGGCTCGTTCTGAACCCTGGGGTGCAAAGCCTGATCCCCCAGTCAAAATGAGGGGGGGGTAAAAGCAGGAGAGACCCCCAAGATGAATGAGGGAGCCAACGGGAATCATCTCTTCAGCTGCGCCTCCTCCGACGTAAATGAAATGCAATTTGCAAAAGCTGCTGAGGACAACATTTTTCACGGAGTGGGGCAGTCTGTCATCCAGCGGCTGACAGGGCCATTTGGGGGAAAGGGAGTGGCTGCCCTCTACAGGCAACATGAGGAGGTGCTAATGTCTCTTCTTCTCTGAAACACGCTTTTATTAGAATAGAAAAGTGTGGCTTTTACTGACAATGGTGTGGTATTTGTTATCTTTGGGGGAGAGGGATCTAGATGGTATGTGGATTGCAGTATTAATAGCAGGCTTTTATTTAATAAGTACATATAAACCATATATCAGATAAATTTCTTATATATTTTGTGGCTATACTTGCCTGAGTGACGAGGACTTCACTTGAGAACTGTGACAGCTCATTTGATGCATTATTTACTGGAACAACATCGCCCGCTGAAGAGATAAAAGGCATTTAATCATATTGATGGAACCAACCAAAACACCATCAAAAGAATAAATATAGTTTTCTTACATTTTAGATACTTACTTTCTTCTGGTGTGCCGAACAAGTCGACGGATGCTTGGCTGGAGTTTACATAGTCTGGACTGGGACAGCGAGGTGTGTGGCTTGACTGCGCTCCTCCCTCAGCTGTGAGAGGTTTATTAACTTCATCACTGGAGTCACCTTTCTCCTGTTCACTCTTATCCCGGCCACTACTAGAGTCACGTTTTAGGATTTGGGCAAGACTTGGTAATTCATCTCGGGATCCACTGCTATCGAGTTCAGGCGACGACTCCAATCTTCGACTTTTTCTCCTTTTTGGGTGGGTTTTGATCGACGACCTAACACTGCTGCTGCCATGGCTGTTTGCAACCTCGACACGCGGGACAGGAGGACGCGTTAAAAGGGAATCAGGTGTTAAAGAGTTTTCTGTATTGAACAAATGCTGAGACACGTTTCCTGGAGAGCACTTTTTGGCGGTTACGGGATCTAGCAAAGAGACACTGTTGTCGTCAGCTTTGGAAAATTGACTCTCCGAAACGTGAGAGTGTTTTGAGGGTTGCTTCTTGGGCTCGAAGCTGTCAGACAAAGGTGCAGCTGTAAAATGAAGACCGGAGCTGACTACTTGAGGAATGACAGAAAGACGAGGACTTGGCGTTTCAAATGTTGTAACTATATTTGGACTAAGAGCGGCACTGGTAGAGCTTTTGAGACCACTATCAGAAATTTTGTCAGGTTCATCCAATTCTTGTTGATATTGTGCTTTGCTTTCAGCTTGTGTGGCTGATGGCGGTATCACGTCACTAAACAGCAATTCTGAACTGTTTTGAAGTGCGTCTTGGATTGGTGTTTTTTCTTTTTCTAAAGCATCCGCGTCTTTAGATTTCCGTGCATCTCTCTCATCTGGACGGCTTCTTTTAACATGTGGGGCTTCGAGGTGGAATGATTTCCTTTTAGTGGCTTTGAAGCTCCTGAGAAGTTGCTCTGTGTCAATCTCACTGTCGTCGTCCAGTTCTTGTCCGTCCTTACACCCCATCGACTCCACATGAGTACTGTTTGGGTCAGTTTGAACGTCACTTTCCTGGACAGTATTGATTTCAGCCAATTCTCCTGCGCTTCTTCGACAGTCTGTTACACCCAGCTCACAGCAGCCACCTTCAGACGGTATTTCATCATTTGGGGTTTCTTGAAGAGGCCGCGTTTGTTTTAAAATTGCTTGACTCTCACAAGAGCCCATTTTTTCAATTCCTCCCAAGTCGTCGTCATATATGCATCCATTTGTTTTCGCACTTTTTGGAGAGACCGTTTTCTTGCTTGATGAGACCTCCTCTAATGTTACTTCGTTGTTAGATTTATTGGCCTTTAGTTGCCTTGGTTTCTTTTGATTTGCTCTGACTTCTTCCACAAAGCTTTGAAGTCTTTTACTCCTCCGGGTGTTTTTTACAACAGCAGCGTCTTGGTCTTCGCTACTCGGGTAATTCTCTATATGAACCTGAACTTTATCCGATCCGAGTTTAGGTTTTTCGATTGGAACCGTCTCTCCATTAGGAACTTCAACTAAATCAAGGGGCTTTGCAACTCGGCCAGACTTGACTTTGTTTGACCTAGTCTGCCTTGTTTTTCTTCTATCCGCTTTCTTTGGCTCGCCGTTTTCTGGTTCCATCTTGGCCTGTTCTTGTAAATCGCTGTCAACCTGCTCCAGAGCATTTTGCATCTTTTTTCTTGAGTTCCTCCTCAACTTATGAGATTTCATTTGAGGCACAGGAGGAGCATCTTTTTCTTTACATTCATTGTTGACATTTAGTAGCTCATTATGCAATTCTTGCTCAGGTTGTTTGTCCCTTTGTGACTCCTTATGCACTTCAGTATCCATGTGCTCTGCTTCTTTGGAAAACTCACTGCCGTCATCTACCAGGTCTATTGGTTCAGGCTCCTTTTCTGTGTCACTGTTTTTCTCTTGATCCTCTACTGGTTGTTCTATTTCTTCTTTGTGATTCCTATTTCTTTTTTGTCTCGCTTGTACACAGCACCAAACACCTGATCTTCCAGGGCTTTAGTCCGTCCATCCTTCTCTTTCGCTAAACTGTCATTGTTTTGTTGATTAAGATCTATTGTTGAAGCAGAAGAAAAACTATCAGAGTCATCTAAATCTTGAGCATCCTTGTCCAATCGATGTCTTCCTCATTCGGGACAGTCATTAGCCACTCTCTAACTTTTTCCACACTTTTCTTTTGCCTTTGCTTAAGTATTTTATCAGGGTCCGAGTTCTTTTTCCGCTTTCTTCTTGACAACGTTCCTGTGGGCTGTTCATCTTCATAATGTCCTTTCTCACCTTCTTCTTTGTCTTCTTCTACAACCTCTTCCTCTAGTATTAAAGGTGGGAGATCAGTCGACTTTATAAGCACTCTAGTTTTGAGTGTGGGCGGTGCATTTTTAACAGCAGTTTGTTCCTCTGTTATTAACTCCAGGATGTCTGTGGCGATTTCTGGTGCAGGAGGGGGCCCACCAAGTCCACTATCCAGTCCATCATTTTCAGTCGTCAACGGGCTCGAGTCTTCAAGTCCCATAAGTCTTGCAAATCCATTTTGGGCTAAAAAGGTTCAAGGTATATTAATAAAACATACAAAGTTATGTTTTGATAGTTTCCTGATCATGGAGTGTTACAGTTCACCAAAATTAAAACGGCACCTTTGATGGTTGAGGATTGAGATTTCAGGAGATCATCACTGCTCGCATGCTTAAGATTGTCACATTCCAATGGATCTTCAGAGGTCCTAATGTGTTTCTGTATGTCAGCATCTGTAACACTGCCCAGATAAAACTATTGAAACAAGCGCGACAATTAAGGTCAATATTTAAATGTCTTATTTTAAGTTTCTTACACTGCTGGAGGTTTTGGCAGCATCATGCCTGTAAAATCTGAAAGGTAAATGTAAATTTAGGACCAGGTAACAGATAAAACACAAAATTAAAAAAAATAAGAGCAACATAAGTCCCCTTACAGTTAGTCCCAGTATCATGTTCATATGCATGGATCATGTCCTGCAAACCTGCAACAAGTTTCTGGAAACCAGGGTTCTCCTGCAGACTCCTAACATAAAATGTTATCCTTATTTAATTAATCATATATTATGCCACAATATTGGCAGTAAGTTTGAATGTTTGACATACCTTCTGGTTACTCTGGCTTTACACACTGGACAACTGGCCCGGTTTGTTTAGAGTTGTCTAAAAGTTTTATCACACAAAACCTAATATAAAAAGCTAAGTTAAAATAACAAATACAAATATTGACAATTAAAAAAATCAAATCAAATAAATAACTAATCTTACTTGCAGAACTGGTGGTCACATTTTGTAGATACAGGAGCAGTCATTAACTCCAAACTATATTTGAAATTAAGAGGAAGAAAGATATAATTCAGAAGTTTAAGTCTGAGTGATTTAACTAAAATATTGTATTAAATATCACCACCATATGGGACACTGCAGAGTTTCCCAAAGAACTGAAATCCCTTTCTTCACATCTGCTGCCTTAGGAGCTTCTTCCCTCTTCATTTTGAAAACTCTAAAACAAAACAAAAATACATAATGAAGTTATATATATATATATTGGAGGATTGATAAAGCTTCTGGATAGATTTAGTTTAATCTTATTTCCTTTATTTTATCAGGCAAAACATAAAGGTCAAATTCTTAAATACAATTTGGCCAGAGAGTGCACTTAAAGGGACAAGAAGGGGATACATAACAATTACAGCAAGTAGATAGTAGAACAATAAATAGTTATAATTGTTAACAGCAAATAGTGGAACCACAAGGGTGTTGCTCAGTACAACAAAACGTGCAAGTGTTGTGAAGAGATGGCACCGCCCCCTATGGTTAGGGGAATCACAGCTTGAAAGAAAATGGTGGTGCACTAATCATGACCTCCAGCTAAATCTAACCCATGAAAACAACAAAATCACAATAAGACGTTTATAACATCGACAGTTTAATATTTACGTTTTTGTTTTTTAGCACTACTTGTTATTGTTGCGGTGGCATCGCGTCAAACCTCGTGTTGCTTGCTTTGCCTTTCAATAATAAAATCGACATAAATGGAGCTATGTCAAACACACATAATAAGCGATGTATAACCTGTTTTGAGAGGACGACTCTGGCTGACCATTGGTAATAACCTATATCAATGTTTACCTCGTATTTTTAACGTTTTGTGAAGCCTTCTCTGATAGATCCACCCGCTTCAGTTTTCCCGCAACTACAGTCTTCTTCTCGTGTCTGGGTCAGCCTGAAAGCTACAGCGCCACCTACTGGTGAGGAATTCAGACTTACGTGATTACAAATGTGGTTTTAATAATACATTGATTCACACAACAGTCGGGCTTAAAAGAAAATAAAGTCTTAAAGGGTTAAAGGGTAAAAAAAAAAAAAAAAAAAAATTCCAACGCCAGTGACCAGCCACGTGACTTGGGTCAAACGTAAAAACAACAACACGGAAGTAAGACGGAAACTCGGGAAGAATTCACGCCAACAATATTAAGGTTCTTCTATGTTTTTCTTGATGTAACGCGTGCATTTGCCGTGCGATAGTGCTTTGTCTTGCAGATCTCAAAAGAATCGGTGAGTAAGACCATAGTGGCATCTATGAAATAATTTGTTAGCCAGTTAGCTTAGCTGTTCAGCCAAAATAGCAGAATTTTCCTGTAAAACATATGCTTCGAATGGATAGAACACAAACAAACAAATAATACTTGGATCTATATATTGCATTTATTGCTTTCTTATGTGTCCTAATGTTCTTTCTCATCACATGACATCGAAGGTATGTGATGGAGGGCTCAAAATCCTCGAGCACTACGATGCAAGTTAGCTTCGTTTGTCAGCGCTGCTGCCAGCCACTGAAACTGGATACATCCTTCAATGTATTGGATCGGGTCACTATTCAAGAATTAATTGGTATGTGTAAAGCGTTTATTGTCCATTCATGTGTGCTCGATAAACACCTAACAACACTGCTTGCCTTGCCTTTACAGCTCCTTTAGTCACCGTTACCCCAAGCAAACAGCCTGATAGCATTGAAGGGGAGAAAGCTCAAGAGGTTTGTTAAACCGAAAATCCGTATTTCTTATGTCATTCATTGCGGTATAATGGAGAATAATGGCGTCCGTATATTGCATAAAAATATATGTAAAACATATTATGTCATTAGACTTTATAATGACACAATGTTTTGGTGTAACTACATTCTAAATTAAAATAAAAGTGAAATCATTGTTCGCAGGAGACGTTCGTAGAAAGCAAACAGGATGGTGTATCTCGAAAATACATCCCCCTGCACGGTGAGAAGTTATGAGCCTCTCTGCTGTACATCCCTTTGGTTTTGTTATTTCAACTTCATTAGCTCACTCCATTTAATAATGTATTATAGCATGATGTCTACAGAGAGCGCCAACAGCTTCACTCTGATTGGAGATGCTTCTGATGGAGGAACCATGGAAAATCTAAGTCGTCGACTGAAGGTACTGTCGGTTTTTTCTTATTTGTTTCTTCTCCCAGTGTGTTAAACTGTTACATGATCTTGTTGTGCAGGTGACAGGTGATCTTTTTGACATCATGTCCGGTCAGACAGACGTGGACCATCCGTTGTGTGAAGAATGTACAGACACCTTGTTAGACCACCTTGACACACAGCTTAATATAACAGAGAATGAATGTCAAAATTATAAGTAAGTGGATACACTGTGAAGACACTGAATATATGTTACATATGACTATTTATAATGACCATGCCAATTGCTGTACAGACAGTGTCTGGAGTTGCTATCACATTTAGAAGTAGAACAAGAGGAGACCTTGCTGGCAGAGTTGCAGCAGCTGAAAGAGGAAGAGGAGGCGCTTATACAGGAGTTGGAGGCCGTGGAGGAGCAGAGAGCCACTGTGGCCCAAGACCTGGCTCAGAGCAGGGTCCAGTCTCAGCAGCTAGACACGGAGGAGCTGCAGTAAGTACCCCTTTTTTTCTTTTGTTTTTCTTGATCAAGTTTTTATCTGTAACAAAAATAATTTCCTCTTATTATGGGATGTCCTGTCCAAGTTCTATTTTACTATACCTGTCTTTTGTTAAAGGTACCAGAAAGAGTACAGTGAGTTTAAACGACAACAACTAGAGCTTGATGATGAGTTGAAAAGTGTCGACAATCAGATGCGATATTGCCAGATACAGCTGGATCGCCTGAAAAAGACCAATGTCTTCAATGCCACGTTTCACATATGGTAATCACCTTTTTTCTATTTTTTGTTTTCTTTTTAACAAAATTAAATAGGTTGGCTATTTAACTACTTGTTAAATGTGTGCAGGTATGGGAAGGAGGGTCTGGTGAGGGTTTGAGAGGGGTGGGTATGTCGGTGGATGGGGTGTATATGAGTGTGTGCCTATGTACAGAATATACCGTATGTTTGATGACTGATTGTCGGTTTGCTGAGTGAGTGGTGTGTGGTGCGTAGCTGCGCCTGGTCCGGTTGGGGACATAGGATGGAAATTAGCTTTAGCAATAATCCTGCATTTTTAAGTATATTGTACTTGTTGTAAATGCATTGTCCCATTTAAATGAATAAATGCAAATACAAAACCACTGTTCCTTATGGTTTAATGGTTTCTTTTGCTCTATAGGCACAGTGGTCAGTTTGGTACAATCAATAATTTTCGCCTGGGAAGACTTCCCAGTGTCCCTGTGGAGTGGAATGAGATCAACGCTGCCTGGGGCAGACAGTGCTGCTTCTACACGCTTTGGCCAACAAAATGGGGTTACGTTTTCAGAGGTACACATTTCTGTTCTTTATATGGTTTAAGGATTTAATTATCATAAGTGTAAAATTCCATCAATGTTTATTGAAGTTTATATCCTACAATTTGTATTTTACTGAACAAAAACTTTACTTTTTTGTAGGTATCGGCTCGTGCCATATGGAAACCATTCATACCTAGAGTCTCTTACAGATAAGTCAAAGGTAATGCTGAAATAAACAAAACATTTATTCATCATTCAGTTTGATGCTAATGTTTTGGTGTCACAGGAACTTCCATTGTACTGCTCGGGTGGACTACGGTTTTTCTGGGACAATAAATTTGACCATGCCATGGTGGCCTTTCTAGACTGTGTACAGCAATTTAAAGAGGAGGTTGAGAAAGGAGACACTGGTTTCTGCCTGCCATACAGGTTAGTTATTCAGATTCATGGATGTCCGCACTCATGTAATATGTAATTATTGTTTACACCCACTTATGCAATGTAAATATGTCTAGTTGATTAGCGATCACATAGGCCTATATTGTGGATGTGACATCTATTTCTAGTGATGGCTTTGTTTTACAATAATATGCCAAACTGCATATGCCACTAGTTAGTGCTTTCATAATACTCCATTATTATGTACATATCATTATGACTTAATAACCTTCAGTTTATCACACTGCAGGGGCTTAATGACCTCTCTGTAGAACAAAGTGCTGTATCCTAATCTAATGCTCTAATGCTATTAAATTTAATGAATGTAATTAAGATCTGCATGAGCAACACATCCTTTTAAGCACAGCCTGTTAATGACTTGTATTATTAACCCAAGGGTAAAAATCACCAATTAAAACCATAGCTAAATTTCAGCTCATTGTGTATGACATCCAAGTTCAGATCTTGTGCTTTCTCTCTCGTTTGGTTGGCTGAATAATCTTAAGATTAACCTTTTTTCCCTTGTTGCAGAATGGACGTGGATAAAGGAAAGATAGAGGACACAGGAGGCAATGGAGGCTCCTACTCCATCAAGACTCAGTTTAACTCAGAGGAACAGTGGACAAAGGCACTCAAGTTTATGCTCACTAACCTGAAGTGGGGCCTGGCCTGGGTCACCTCACAGTTTTACAATAGATAAACTATCCACATGGACGGGTTATAACTTGATGTAAACTATACTCAAGTGGATTGTGTGCAGCCCTTTCTAATGTAAAGTGTAAAAAAAAAGTAGATGACTGTATGTATGAAACATGTGCATTGCGCAAAGGCTTCTTGAATATAATTTACAATGAATTTTGGTCAAGCGTGTCACCTTCACATAATTCAATATCGAAGTGGAAATGCTATTGAAAACTTGTATTTTATTTGCCATTTCATTTTATTGCTGAATTCTCAGCAATGTAAATAAATATTCCTGCTTTATTAAACATATTTAATAAAGGGTTTGTTAAGCAGAGAAAGTGCGTGGTACTAGATACAAAATGACACAATATTTATTTTAATGATTTCATTATTATAATCTTAGCTCTCATTACACTCATTCTCTAGCCCCAAAACATTCCAGGGGGAAATCTCATGAAAAAATATGGACTTAATTGATATATGAATAACTTCCAGTTATTCAGGAAAATATTAAAAATAGTTCAAAACCATTAAATCTTTCACAGTCAGTCCTCCTCTTCACCAGTTCATTTATGATCTTCATGTGGTGCCATGTAAACAAGGCTGAGCCTTGAACTTTGGTCATCAGTCATCATCACTGCAGGAGCCCTTCTTTACAGCCAAGGTCAACCAACACAGAATACATGTTTGAAGCAGGATGCGATGAAATGTCAGTAATGCTTTAAACCTTCACAGAGGCAGAAGATCTTTCAGCTGTGCAACATTTAGGGTGCTTTTATACTTATTGTGAAAGGCCTTTAAATGGGCCTTATTATGTCAGTGCATGCATGTGGGTTATACTGAGCCCACAGCCGGAGACTGTCCTTTTAATTAACCGCTAAACTAGGCCTTTTCTTTACTGAGCGGTCATTATCCATTACTTAACCCTTCAATTTCAAGATTTAAGGAGATTTTCAGGTGTTATATCTGCACGGCCCGTGGCACCTTATGCAATTTGAAACAAACTTCAGTCCGAGGCACTGCTGCTGTAACAGCTGGATGTGGAGGGGAGGGGAGCTGCTGGGGGGCGCTGTTG
The DNA here is from genome assembly GCA_007210695.1 of Neogobius melanostomus. Classification (NCBI taxonomy): domain Eukaryota; kingdom Metazoa; phylum Chordata; class Actinopteri; order Gobiiformes; family Gobiidae; genus Neogobius; species Neogobius melanostomus. The sequence goes on along the minus strand of VHKM01000299.1, from coordinate 1,677,118 downwards.
CCCAATGTCCTTCTGATATGAGGCATGAGAAAGGGGTCACTGGCTAACTGTAGAACATCTACTCTGTCCTCCTTGCGATAGGCCAGGCAGCGACGAATAAAAGCCTAAGACAAAGAAAAGAGGAAAATGAGCAAATTGCCTCCAACTGCACAAATATATTTTCCCCAAACATTTTACCTTAGCTTCTGTGGTGACAGCCGGCTTTGGTGGAAAGTGGACCTCTGTGGCTTTCAGAATAGTGTTTTCTTGAAGAATATCTTGTTGTGACAGGTTATGACCAAATGGCTACAAGAAAATTCAGTGAATTGATTGCTCATAGCTTTAAGTGTAACCTCAAACGTAAGATAAAATACCTTTCGTCCATATAACGTCTGGTAAAAGATGACTCCTACCGACCAAACATCTACTTTGTTGGAAATTTTGGGGGGCTCCTTCCCCATCACGAAACACTCAGGAGGTAGGTACCTGGAAGTAGAGAATGGTCAATGACAATATGCTCTGTAAGAAATGTCTTTATTCTGTTTAGTAAATGCAGTTACCAGTAAGTTCCTGCTCCCTGTGATGTGAGGTCCATGCCATCTGCAGAGCTGTAGCTATCATCATCCATGATCTTGGACAGACCAAAGTCAGTGATCTTAATCTCTCCACACGCTGTGCCATTCACCAACAGGATGTTTCCTAGCACAAGGACAATGACACACCAATGAGCCCGAAAATAATTTAAACACACTCAGTCTTTACATCAGACGCAGCCAGTACCAGGTTTGAGGTCATAGTGTATGATGGGTGGTCGTATTTGGTTGAGGTACTTGAGGGCATTTACAATCTGCATGACGATAGAGCGCCCCTCTTTCTCCGTCATCAGCTTATTCTGCTTCAAGTAAAAATCCAGATCGTTGCCTTCACAGTACTCCAACACTGTGCAAAATCTGGAAAAGACAACATAACAAATGAAATATGAAAATAAAATAAATGGCTTTAAATAGGACACCATCATTCCGAATGTTTTGCCTCTTATCCAAGAAGCTTCCCAAGTACAACTTCTCTTTGCAAACTCTATTCAAACAGCTCCAAAACTGAGGAGTTACACTTTATGGATTAATTATCTTTAGCAATTTAGTTAGATTGCCCTCAAATCTACTTTTAACATGTTAATTGACCTAATACCTTGTCCCAAATGCCAAATTACTGAATGTCTCACCCCAGACATAGCATTTAGCCTTTTAAACAAGATGAGAGCAGATTTGAGAGCAAACAGGTTCAGCTTCTTCCTTCCAAAGCTTCTTGGATGAAAACCTCTGATTACAACACAGCCCAGTACAGATGAAAACTCTTTAGCGTGTCACTTACGAGTCTGTGTCAAGTGAAAAGTAGTCGTAGAGTTTGACTATTCTTGGATGATCAAGGTCTTTGTGAATTCTATATTCTCTGTAAGCATGCCTGAAATGAAAATGCCATAGAAGCTGTTGTAATTAAAATTACATGATATTCAATATCATCACCCACACACTGACCTGTGATAGTTTTCCTTCTTGTCTTCTCTCCAGTTCTTGTTGAGCTGGTGAATTTTAATAGCTACATATCTTTGTTCCGTTAAATCAAATGCCTAAAACACAATGGCAGCTGATTGGTCTTGTGAAGCATTATAGGATTAATTAGAATCAATAGCAACAAGTTCACATACCTTATAAACTTCACTAAAACCACCTCTTCCAAGTAAATGCAGAAGTAGATACCGGTCATTCAGTGTTGGGTGGTCTTTGAATCTACAAAACATATGGAGGTAAGACATTATTACATAGATATAAACCTTACTATTAAGGCCGTCTGTTATAGTGTTGCCACATACTGTGAGTTGTCCTCATTATGAATTCTCTTAAGTTCCCGGATGTGTAGGTTCCTCACTCGCTCCAACTGCTCCAGTTCTGCTTGTACCTCTGCTTCTTCCTAAAATAAAGTATGAAGGTGTCAGTAACCTCATCACTGTGTTTGATAGAAGTTAAGGACAAAACTGTACTTTTTTTAGATGACCAATTCTGAGCTTAAAAATTTCTTCTTGCTCGTGGTATTCTGCAACCGACAACCTGTGTGGGTAAGAGAGCACACAGCCGATGTTAATGTCTAAAATGATCAAACTGAATGTGGTGATTCAGCGTCAGCGAGATTGTGATAAATCTTACACTTCACTCTCCTGGCCGTTGCTCCTGCTCTTTCGTTTGCTTTGTTCAATGTTGGGGGACGGTGACTGGGAAACGGAGGGTGGTTTTCTCTTCCCGAGCAGCTTCCTCTGCCTTTCAATATCCTCCCGCTGTGAAGTGATTTTCTCCTGCTGCCTATTTCACACATAAACCACTGTTGTTTAATATGTTACACAAATTATAGATCGTCTCAGTTTGTACTGTGTTTGCAACACTGACTTGATGAGATTCTGAAAGCCGTATCCATCCGTCCACTGCTCAGTGAAGGAGGCCCCGTGGCGCACTGTAGTGAAATGACCCAGACGAAGACGGTCCTGCATGCTCTTGTCCCTGCAAACCTTCTTCTCTTGTTTTGCCTAACAAACAAACAAACAATACTGATCGATAAACAACCACAAAATATCAGGCAGTTTAGTAACATATAAAACCTACTTACCTTCTCAATCAGAAGTTTCTTGCTCATGGTCACGCACTTGTTGAGACGTTCCTTGTAGCGCTCTAAGATTTTCTGTTGCTCGTCAATCTGCCGCCGCAAATCACAGTTTGCCTAAAAACAAAGCCACATTAAATTAAGTCTTTTTGATGCATATGAATAACATACTTATTATTTTACTAAAATCATGCAAGTCTGACCCTCAGCAAGTCATCTATTCTGCCCTCCTTTTTCTCCAGGTCAGAGTTTTTGTCATTTTCCAGCGCCATGAGCTTGAGCAGGGTCAGTTCAGACTACAAAACAAGACAGGACACAAAGCAAATAATGATTTTTGTTTATTAATGGCACAACCAATGTTTTAATTGAACTTTTCGTCACACTTCAAGTTGTTCTACATTATGTAAACAATGTGCTGAAAAGTAGCCATGAAAAAAACTGAACAGTGAATGAAGAATCTGAATGGCTGCATCACAACAGTAACGCCCTGGGATGATAACGCACCTGTATGGCTTTATGAGAGCAGGAGCTCGGCCGCAGAGTTTTGACAGAGCTGCAGGAAGATGAGTCGGTGAAGACAGAGCCTGTCGATGAAGGGCTGCCATGGTGAAACTGTTTTTGAGACAAAAAGACAGTTATAATTACAATTACATGGTAAACCTGTATAAAATAATCATGTCATTATGAAAAGGCAAAGACTTAAAGGCCCAAACCTGATTTTTCTTTTTTTTTAAGGGAGTGAAGGTTTAAACTGTTTAAACTCATCCCAACATTCACAACACATTTCTAACATCCCAATTCTTCACAGTAATGAGTTTATAAGCACAACGATCAGTCACTTCAAGCTCAGAATCAATTACATTAGTTTATAATTACATGATTGATTACTGCAACTCACTTCTATTCGGTCTTCCCAACAAATCCCTCCAGAAACTGCAGCTCCTTCAAAACGCTGCAGCATGTATCATCACACGGACCCCTACCTCTCACCACATCACGCCCGTCCTACAACAACTCCACTGGCTTCCCATAAAACAAAGAATCAACTTCAAAATACTCATCACATTCAAAGCACTTCATAACCTGGTCCCTCCGTACATATCTGACCTCCTCCACATCGCAACTCCTGCCCGCGCACTCCGCTCCACCTCCACTCTCAAACTCTCCGTCACCATGGGGCACAGAGCATTCAGTCGCTCTGCTCCCCAGCTCTGGAACTCTCTCCCCCCTGACCTCCGTAACATAGACTCCCTGCCACTCTTCAAATCCAGACTCAAAACTCACCTGTTCAGGCAGTCCTACAACACCTAGTTACGCGCGCACCTTCTCAATGTTGTACTCCGTTTTATTTTGTTTTTTTTAATGTGTCCATTGTACAGTGTCCTTGGGTGTTCTGAAAGGCGCTTTTAAATAAAATGTATTATTATTATTATTATTACATGGACTGTCTTTTTTGACAAAGCACAGCCTTTTAAATATACTAAAGGTACCCTGCCGTGAAAAGGTATTTTCCCCCTTCCTGATTTTTATATCACACAAAGACATTCCCAGTGAATACAAAATGCAGTTTGCAAATGATTATTTATTTATTAAGGGAAAGAAAAATCCAGACCTCTCTGGCCCTGTGTGAAAAAGTAAATGCCCCCTGAACTGAATAACTGGTTGGGCCGCCCTTTGCATCAATAACTGAAGTCAAGTGTCAATAACTGGTGATGAGTTTGTCACGTTGCTGAGGAGGCATTTCAGCCCACTCATCTTTGCAGAATTAGTTCAACTCAGCCATATTGGAGAGTTTTTGTGCACGAACTGCCCTTTTCAGCTCACACCACCGCATCTCAACTGGATTTAAGTCTAAACTTTGACCTGGCCACTCCAAAACATCCAGATGTTTTTTGGCAAATGAGAGACAAGTTGCGTTCCTATTTGTCAGCCGTGGTTTTCGCCTTGGAACTCTCCGTGGATGCCATTTTTGCTCAGTGTTGATCGTCTAGTTGAGTCATGAACACTGACTTTGACTGAGCCCAGTAAAGCTGCAGATCTTCAGGTGTCGCTCTGTGTTCTTTGGTGACCTCTTGGAGTCACTCTTGGAGTCATTTTGTGGCATTATAGGTTTTCTTTCATAGCCTACTTTATTTGTCTGACCGGTCTAAATGTGATATTTTCTTGATTCAACAAACTTGGAGGTGATCAGGCTTGGGAGTGGCCAATGAAACTGAACTCAGCTTTTCCAAAAATCTAGTCATTCACAGAGGGGGCATTTACTTTTTCAAACAGGGCTAGAGAGGTTTGGGTTTTCCTTTCCCTTAATAAATGTAATAATTTGGAAACTGCATTTTGTATCCACTGGATACGGTGATATCAAAATTGTCTTGATGATCGGAAACATTTAAGTGTGATATGAACAAATGTAAGAAATCTGGAAGGGACCGTATATCACGGCTAGAAAAAAATAAAAATCGGGTACAGGGCCTTTAAAGAGTGACTGCTACACAAATGGATGGTGCTGCTCACCAGAAGATTAGACAGTGAGTGTTGTGAAGAGGAGCGCACCAGAGGTGGGACACCCCGGGCAGGACTAGTGCCTGAGCCACTGCTGCCGGCAAACTGGCCACAGGGCAAAGCATGGAAACAAGGTGGTGTGAGAAGGAGGAAAAACATTACTGAAAAAGACTTTGACAAACTACCTAATCAGTAGAAAATGGGGTGAATTACAAAGCCAATGTTTGACACTGATTGGAAAGAGTGCAGTTGACAAAGGATATGACAAGTTTTTAACTTACATCGAAATAGTCACTGACTTTCTGCCCTTTTCCATTTCCTACGGAAGAAAATACCAAAAAAAAGGATCAAATCTTTAATCAAGAAAGAATCTCAGTCATTCATTTATTTATTTAATAGGTAAAAGATTCTCTCGATACTCACCAAGGTTATTGATGTCGTAAATATCACCCTTCCTTTTTCTGCCCCTCGGCCCCACGGTCTTCTTCTCTGGTGTCTGGCACAAAAAGATGTTGTGAAAAACGTTCACATCACAAATTAGTATTATTTATTATTTACCTCCAGCTCCTTGTCACTGAGTGATCCTGCACTGCACAGTGACTGGTTGGATGATTCGCTGTTGACTGAGTTCTAATAAAATAGATAGACAGCAAACATATTGAAATATTTTAAAGCCATATGAGCATTGGCTTCATCAAGTTAGTTTGTCTTTGATGAAGGTTCTTGAGTCATCTTCTGTACTCTATAGTTGAAGTGCAGGACGTTTCGCCACACATCCAAAAGACACAAAGTTTCTAGCTGTGGCCGCGGACTAGATAAAGACTACTGGGAGGGGTTAACTTCCCTTTTGAAAGAGAGGCGACTACAAAGTACAGAAGATGACTCAAGAACCTTCTTCGAAGATGTACAACACCTGTATGACTGAGAGCCTACACTGACAAGTTAGTTTGTGGTAACAGTTTCAATCAAGTCATGCTTCCTCTATTATACAAATTCCTATACTTTTACTAAAAGTGACCAATCTGACAGCACATTACACAAGAGCAGGCTGCCAGAAGATGGGCTGCTTTGTACAAAGTTGCCATTTTCTCTCTGCAAACACACACAGTCATGTAGCTCCACAGCAGCACAGTTAGCCTGTGTCGTGAGCTTGGGCTGCAGAGGCATTTTAGTGCTAGTTGAGAACTTGATATTGAAAAAAAGAACTACTGGCAAGCTCTTGTGTCAGCCAAGACAGAGCTTGATTTAGATTTTGCTCAACAGAACAACCAATGGCCATTTACCATGCACACTGGCATAAGACAACCATTCCTCAAGTAAAAATCAATGAGTATTTCAATTATCTTATTGGGTGAAACAAATATGTATTTGAGTACAAACCTTGCCCACACCAGCTCCAGAAAATCGAGCCTCAAGCAGCTCTTGACGGCGAGGGTCCAGGCCTATAGCCCCGGCATGTACTCCTTCCATCATGCCTAAAACATATAGAGCATCTAAATAAAACCTAGTGTTATGACTATTGCTCCCCATACTCAAAAACACACTGAGGCAGTGACAGTCTAAAGAAGAATTGACTCAGTGTATTATGAAACAAGACAGATATATAAGAGCATCCTTTATCTATTTGTAAGATAAACAATATTGCGGTGTCAGCTACAAGTCAACAAATACTTCTATAGTCTTTTACACTGACAATTGAATTACAGACTCTAGCATTTTCAAAGGTATTTTGTAGTTTGCATTGATTTCAATCAAAACCAGCTCCTATGTCAAATGCACTCAGGAAGTTTAATTCTACACAATCACTTCATATCTGTGATCAGGTCATTGTTTACTCTAGACAACAAGGTGCGGTCGATACCAAAGTCAAGCTAAATACAGTAGGTTAGCAAGACAACACACAAAGGCTAAGTGCCCACAGACGTCTTGCGAAATCTTTATAATTATAAGTGGCATATGCACTCAGGGTCCTCTGCAAATATAAACAACAAAAGTTTGACTGAGTGTGTAGCGTTGAAAAACTGAAAACGAGATTAGCATCCCATAAAGTATTTAAACTAATGCTAAATTGTCAAGTAACGTTAGCTAACATTATGTGCATTAGAGGTGGTCTCACCTGAAGATCCTCTGCAGTTTTTTTCCGCTGTTTCTCAGACTCGGCTCCGTCCATCCGGCGACATCAGAACCACTTGCAATCACCAATCCAATACACCTTTTAGAAGCCCCTTTCAACCAAAGTGACCCATTTACGACTATTTTTAATTGATGGAAGACATCAGTTAGCTTAGCCGATGCTAGCTCAAACGAGCGGTGCGCCTGGTGCGTGCTGGTGTCATCCGGACAGAGGCCCTGGTCCTCGGGGTTTCCTCGTCCGTCCTGAAGCCGCTGCACGGGCAGTCCTCAGCTGTCACCCTCTGAAGCCTGGGCACAAGTGTTACATGCTGCAGAAACACTCTTTGTACCGCCGCAGTTTCACGCGCAGAGAGGGGATGCAATATTCCCCTCACAGTCCATTTTTCAGCGGGTTTACGCAGATCTTAACCCCGTGGCGAGGCCGCATTGGACTCCGGGGAGAGCTTTGAGTGATGCCTCTCGGTGCTGTTTAATACATAATAAGACCACAAGGGCACAGCCAAGTGGAGACACTGAAAACTATCTGTACTGTAACGAATGATAACGGATACGTTTGCAGCACCGTGTGTGATCACTGGTGAATACAACTAAGTTATTGACTTGATATAGCAGATCGCAATACACCAAAGTGGTTTGTGTAAACTTTTTGTGAGCAGTAAGTGGCTGCTCTATTTCCGTGGAAAAAGTACTTTATTCTATGATAACTACCCCAAATATGCCCACTGTCCACATCAACATGAAAAAAGGTTGTCAATAAAACTGTATGTGGTCGATTAAGGCCAATTTAAATACGCCTAATTCTGTCTAATTCAACTTCCAGTTTTTGTCCAGGAGATGGAGGCAATGCACTGCACTAGGCTTTCACGGCCGTTTTCTGCGTTTTCTGACACCTTTTGGATGAAATATTAATACTCTTATTGAGTAAAAAAAGTAATCTATCCCGTTGTGAGTATGAAGAGTTTAATATGTGTTCTAGTATTATGTAGCGTAGGTTTCCTACTCCGGTTTCCCCTACCACTAAAAACATGTACAATAGGCCAGGATGAATGAGAGTGTGTTTGAGAGTGCGCATGGGGGACGACGGATGCAAATTAGCCCAAGGCTACAATCCGGTATGGCGTGTTTACATGCATGAGACCCATGTGTGTTCATTAACATGCACTGTCCCGACCAAATAAACCAATAAATAAAATGTGGTAATATTAAACAATTGTTTATTTTATTTTTTGATTAAATCACTATTAATCTGACTTTTATGCCAGAACAGTTTAACTTGACCAATTATTTCGATAACTTAAAAAAAAAAAAAAAAGCTTGAATTTAATTATTTTAGTGTAAATTTTAAAAAGCAAGAAATAAAGAAAGAATCTGTGATAAGTGTTCCATCAATTTGATGGCTCTTAGATCAGTTATAATCTCATGTTTCAGTCAGTTCATGATCTATGAACTGAATATCGTGTAAAAACTTCCCCAACCTAGTTTAGACTAGGCAAAGTAGGTAAGTATGGACAACTGACTCTGATAAAGGACTTTTATATTGTTTTTACATAGCCCACCTCAAATGGTTGTTTAATACAGTTCACAAAATATGTTCTCTTTAATTTCTACATATTTACACAACATTAATATAATTAATGATCTTGTGACAGTAGAGGCCTGCACGTTTCAGTCCATCTTCAGTAGCATCAGTCTTTCCCTCTGTACGTGATATTAGTGAAGGTAGAAGTGGCTCCTTTGTAGAGAGGGTTGTGTCCCTGTAAAGATTTAACAAAAATATTATTAGAATTCAGAGTAATGTGATTAAACAGAGAAAGAAGAACAAAGACAGCTTTTCTTATGGTGCCTTTATAAAACGATAATATTACAATGTTGTTAATGTTTATCATCTTCCTCCATTATTTGCTGTCTTAAACCAGTGGGTTTCTTTGCGGTTTCAGCCTGATGGGATTTTGGTGTGTGTGGCCTATAAGTGCCTTATTACAGTAAAAGCTAATTAGCGTCAGCTAATTTAAACCCAGCCCTTCCGTTGACTACCTTTATTCTGCTGACAGTAGCAGCATGTTGCAACAATAATAAAAACTCTTCCGAAAATAAAGGCAGAGATTGTGTGTGGCTGTATGAGGGTGATAACAGTAGTGAAAGGTTTGATTTGCAGGATAAAGATACTGTAAGACTATTGAACTTGTTCTTTAAAGATCTATTTACTCACGGTGTCCCACTTGGCACGAGCTCTCTCTTCTTCAAATTTGGCAAACTCCCTTCTGTCATGAATGGTAACCAGCAGTTTCCAGATAAGCAGAGCTGCGAGGCCCAGGAACAAGATGGCTCCTGCCACTGACAGCAGCACCACCAAAATGTCTGGGCCCTTGGGACAGTCTGGAGAGAGGGAGTGAGAGATTAAGAAAGAAAGTGAGAAATGAGTACAATGGGCAGCAGCAGATAAGAATAAATCCACACCACAGGAACTATGATTTATTGAGTGCTTTCCTCAGTGTTTGCAAATACCAAGTGTTGTCTGAGTTTGACAACAAAAGACATTCACACTGTTCAGTCCCGATGAACAGTGAAGTGGAAAATAGCTGCTTGATTTATTCAGGCCACAAATCCCTCTTCCCTCAGTGTGGTCTGGCAAAACAGAGGAATGTGATATGTTCAGAGGAGGCGGGACATGAGATGATTGACACCAGGACCAAATCCAGCATCATAAATAATTACTTATATTATATTTCAAAGTGTATGTACTTACATCACAGTATCACCTAAAAGTGGTCCACAACTCAAATGTAAAATAAAATGAATTAACAGGTGTGTCCTCTTATGTGAGATGTAGTTTTTGTACTAGAAACTAGAATGACAATACATGTTTTAACTATGTAAATACATTTCCAATAATCCATTGCGTATCTGTGTGATAATAATGCTTAAGACACAGAAGACAGATTATCACCACTAGCACCGCTGAGGGCTACTGCTACTGAACTGCTTTCCTTCTTCTCATTTCCAGGAGAAACCGCACATATAAGAGAGCTTTAGGTAACTGTATAGGGTAACTAGGGTGAGTTTTTACAACTAACATCAAAGCCAGACTCCCTTTAGTTTACCCCATTTTGCCAGCGCTACTTCCTCTCACCTTGACATTAGTTATTTTTTATGGCTAATTTTATGTCCACCTACATGGATGGGTTACAAAACTTTATGCAACGCATTTGTTTGTTTTTCTCAATTTTGCTCTTCATTTTGTCTTTCCTGACTTAAGTTACTTTCTCTACCACTTTTCCCCAGGGGTTTGTGTGGAGTCAGCATGTTCCTAAAGAAGCTGAGCAGCTATTTACAACCCCCTTTGACGCAACGGGGTGCACCGTGTTTAAGGCAAATTTTGGTGCACTTCTCTGTTATCCAGTAGTGTTTAAATTGAACACACACATTCATTAAAGACGGGGCCTGGACAGACTTTTGCTGTGGGCAATTGTGTTCATTAAAAGCACTTTTACCACCTTCTATGATTTCTTTTTGGATGCAGAACAAGAAGATGAAGGGAAGTGACGAGTTGAGCTAAGAAGGAAGGAAAACCGCAGAGGTGTAGAGTGAGCAAATCCTAAAAATACGGTACTGCGCAAATGTTTCAATGAGTTGTCAATAATGATGTTCATTTGGATTCTTTAATAAAATAATGATGTTTTTGACTTTTTCAAAGAAGGTCAGTCGGGGACAACTGTGCAATTTTGATGTTTAGATCCAAGTTTGTTGTTAAAGGCGTTTGTACCACTTTAAAACACAGAGACTGAGATTTACTCCTCTGACTATTGAGAGGGAAAGAGCGTCTACACCGAGTGTAGAAGATCTTAAAGTCTGAATAATAATGATGCTGTTTTCTTACCTGGCTCTTTAACAACAAACAGTATTGATTTTCCACTGGCATCCTCGAAGTACTGAAACCGCTGCACACAGTCGTTCTCATCTTTGTAGGAGCAGTTCACTGCATTTGTGTCATGAAGCACTGAGGAGAAAACATTTTCACAGGATAAGAGGGCTAATACCTGTAAATGTTTACTTATGAACACTCCAACTTGAATTACTGCGTTTGCTTGTTTTATTTTTGGATTATTACTGGTCTGATCAAAACAAAACCTTCTACAAATCCCTGTGAGGCGAGTGCTGTTGTGATATTGGGCTGTTCATAATAAACTGAGTAAAAAAGTGTTGTCTGAAACCTTACGCTAAGGTTCACAACTAAAGTTATTATTACTAGCTAAACCATTACATATATACATACCTATATCATCGACAAGCTGAATTTCATCCTTGCAGATTTGAGAGCATGAGTTATCGTCAAACAGCCTGCCTCTCTTGAAGTGCTTACACTCCACACATTCCCTGCAAGCAATAACAGCAACATTCATATCCTGTAGTACATATTTTCAGTTTGCAGTTCCACAGAGGTATTGTTTCACAGTACCCAGCCATATTCGTAAGACTTTTGACAACGCAACATCACGGCATTGGCCAGATTGTGGACTCACTTTTTCATTGTGCAGGCATCAGGGCAGGTGGGACACTTGTCACATGTGGCCCCGTAGGCTCCGGGCTGGGTGCACTCACATGCCCCACACACGCACTGCCCCCTCCCACTGCACAGAAGCCCCACGCTGGACATGCAGGTGTCAGTGCGTCTCGAGCAGTTACAGTTTTCACCCTGCCAATCCGGGTCGCACTGGCAGAAGCCGCAGTTACATACGCCGTGTCCTGGAGAAATTAAAAGCTTATTCAGTGTTTTACTTGTGTTTGCAATCTAAAAAAAACAAGTGATGTTCATAGTACATGTGTGTAATATACTTTGTATGACATACAGTTGTGCTCAAAAGTTTACATACCCCAATTTTTTAACCTGTGTATTGCCCCTTTTAACATCAGTGACAGCTTGGAGTCTTTTGTGGTAGTTGTGGATGAGGTCCTTTATTTTTTATGATGGTAAAGCGGCCCATTCTTCTCCAGTTCCTGTAAATTCCTGGACTGTCTTGCATCTTTGAGCTCTCCCCACAGAGGTTCATTGATATTGTGGTAGAGTAAAGTGAAGGTCCCGTTAGTGACCATCTCAGTCTACTGACCTCAGTATCATTGAACCACTGTGGGGAGAGCTCAAACGTGCAGTTCATGCAAGACAGTCCAGGAATTTACAGGAACTGGAGGCTAGTTTTTGCCAAGAAGAATGGGCCAATTTACCATCAGAAAAAAAATTAAGCTCATCCACAACTACCACTAAAGACTCCAAGCTGTCACTGATGTTAAAAGGGGTAATACACATAAATGGCTCCACACAACCACTAACTACAGTATGAGTGAAAAAAACTTTGTGTGTTATCTTTCATATATTCTTTGAAAAATAGTTTAAAAAAAACAAACAATTCTGCCAGAGTATGTACACTTTTGAGCACAACTGTATGGTACAGAAAAAGAGAAAACAATAATACAATAATTAGTTAAAAAAGCAATATGGAATGAGTGTTTTTTAAAGGATTTCATAATGAACTTAGCTTAAAAAAGTTTGAATAAAAAAAGAAAAAAAAAGCTACATTTTGACGTCACGTGTAGACGATGGCCATAAATCAGGTAAAGATATGACAGACACAAACCAGCCAGATGAACAAATTCAAATTGCAGGGCAATATTGATAGTTTTGTTACTAACTACTAACAGATTGTAACCATTTTTATCATGTTACAAAGCTATGACATGCAACACTGTTTTAGGCCTCCGTAGCGTTTCTTTCTTTTTCTTCTGTGATAAACTTTACCCAGCTAAAGGGTTTCCAAAACAACCAATAAAAATGACCTAAATCCAAACTGTATTCTTTGGAGTCTATTGCTTATTTCTATACAATTGTTTTTACTTAACTTATCTCCTTTAAAGCAACGGAGGTAGGCTGAATGTTTTTGCCAAAGTAAACAATTAGTCAACATATGACTATGACTGAATGACTGACTTTCATACCTTGTAAATTGCTGGTTTGAAAAACTGCAAGTCATTTACCACAATGGGACACAATCAATATAAGTCATTCTTGACAAGTGATACTACATTTGTTAAAACAAAAAAAGAAGAAGACGTCCCCACAGACGGGACGAATCCAAGTTAAGCATACACATCCCAAAATGTAGGAAAGCAGAAGTGATAAGTCATATCTGTTTTGTTTGGGTGATTTTAAACTCTTTCCATTGTGTTTGTAAAGTCTAGCCAGAAGTTATTTTTGCTAACATGGTTTGCTACTTGTGTAAGTAAATTTGTGCCACTAATTTGTTGTTATAACAAGTGACTGCTCTAGTGAGTTAGCAAGTTCAAATTCAAGTTCAAGGTTCAAATGCTTTATTGTGGCCAGCAGCTGCAAGACAATGCCTGGACAAACAATGACATAGAAAGCTTGACGCAGACCATATTGTCATTACCACTTAACCACAAGACCACTGGCTTTTAATTTAAGTTATTACGGGAGATGATTCGCAATAGTAACAATGAATAGCAAAATGTTGCGCACATAATCATGGACCGAACCATTCCAGTCCCCCACTTTGAGCTTTTTTGGTCAAACATGGGGTTATTTTGGGGGCTATTACAGCACACGAGTCAATGAGTAAGCACAGAGGTATTTTCATGTTAATCTATGTTCTACGGGGAATACAAAGAGGCATTTCTGTTTGAGGGAAATGCAGCACTATAGTGATATAAGAAACATGTTACAGAGCCAGAGAAGAGGTCTGCAAGCAATTACACATGTCCAAGAAGCACTTTTAATAGCAAGATTAATTAGCCTAAAGAAGTAGGGTTTGTGTAATAATTTTTAGTGCTTTTACTTGTGTCTCTGTCTATCATTAATTCTGGTTTAGTTGCATATGTTCTGGAAATATGGTCTAATTATAATATACTAGAGAAAAGTCAGAGGTGAATCTTAGCTTGCCAATATGCAGAAAAGATGCAAAATAATGGGTATGAAAGCTCTTGGTTTTAACATCTCTCTACAACTAGAATTAGAGTAGTTTTACTTATATTTTGGAGTAATACAACTTGTAGCACTGGGTTCCAAAGGCAAATTAGCAAGCAGTGGGTTTATTATAAGAATTAGATGGAGAAAGATGTATAAATATAGAAATACCTTAAGCAGCAAATGTAACCGAGCGAAAGCCTAATGAGTGTCATGTGTTCATTGTTATTATTTGTCTTCACAGTCTGGACACTGAGATTCCTGTTTAGAATGACATGATATACTGTAAGTGCATAACCAGTAGCAGTAGTACTTTCCTTTCTTTGCTCAGGAAAATTGCAATTCTTCCTATTCTTGCCAGAAGCTTTATCACTCATCACATACTATAACAGCACAACAGAATAAATAAATGTCCTACTGTACTACGGTTGTCTTGCACATCACATAAATGTCAAACAGACTTTTGTTCTGTCACTGAAATCTATTACAATCTAAAACGTGGTTAGTCTGACACAAGCATTTGAACCTGAGCCGTAAACCTGTTCAGTCGCACACACGCACCTCCAGCATGTGTTTATTATGAGAGCAGCCGAGTCCTGTGCAGGAGGAGGAGAAGTGTTTGCATGTGATTCATCCCAGATGGGTGGCACAGTCAAAGTGGTGAAGCCAACACACATTTCTTACATCTCTCAAAGACACACAAGCAATGGTCACCACTTCTTAACACTTCACTGTCAAAAAGGCTGTGTTTATACTGACTATTGTACCGGTGTGTATATATTTATAGTGTCAATCTAAAAATACCTGGAGTACATCTGGGCAGCAAGCTGGGCTGGTCCATTAATATAGTGTAGGTTAAGTCAAGGAGAAATAGGAATCCTAGACTCCTAAATGTCCCCTTTATTGTTGCTATGTCTTACCTGAGCAGAGTTCTCCTTTGTAGCGCAGACAGTTGAAGTCATCGCACTCACACAGCTTGCCCCATACTTTGCCGAAGTCACTGTTGTGGCACACACACTGTCCACAGACGCAGTCGCCTCGCCCGCTGCAGATGGCTGCCTGTGGCCCGTTGGCACCCGCGGGTCCACTGCAGCGGTCCTGGTCCGTCGGGTTGTAGTCCCCCTCAGCGCACTCACAGTGGGGGCCTAGGCGCCCCGGGTGGCACTGGCAGATGCCACACTCAAACGTGCCATTCCCGTAGTGGCACTTGGGGCTGTTGGGTTGGGCTTTGGCCTGACACTTGCAGTCGCACTCAAAGGTGACAGTGATGGACAATGAGTCTTTGAATCCAACAGGCTTGATAATAAAGGTTTTCTTTTTCTGTTTGGGGCACCCACGCGCTCGGGCCTCCACACTGAATGAGACCTGTGAGAAAACAAAAACTTGAAACAGAAAATCCTGGACAGACATATCTAACCTCATTTAAGTATGACCTCTACTTTAGTATCTGCCTAGGGAGAACATTTACGAAATGCTATTTGTCCTGTATAATCATTCATATACAGTAAAAATACATAATTCCCAAGTGTCCATAAAGTTTCCCATGCTGGTTTAAGCCTGTGTGGTATTAGTCCCTACATTTTTTCCAGTATATATTTCCCACTTCCTAACTATCAAACAAACAAGTTACAAATGTTTCAAACAAACAAGTTACAAATGTTCAAGTTACAAAGGTTTGCAGTACACAGAGATGTCCTCCATATGTACTTCTCATCGTAGCAATTGTTCAGTCAACACACACTGCATCCAAAATCTGGTAAACGTCCAAAAGTGGGCAGTTACTCCATCTGGGGAGACCACCATATATGGGAAAAAAAGAAAGAGGGAGCTTCAGGCCAAGCAAAAAGAAAACAGCAAGGCCAAAAAATGTCACCTGGTGTGAGGAGAAAATAAGGCACAACGCCAAACAAGTTGTGATAAAAGAAATATGCAGCAGGAGGGCTTTAATAACAGAGAGTATTGGCAAGACTGTGAAGAAAAATACATGCCAGCTTATCCAATGTTTGAAACACGATGACTGTTTTATAGCCTTCAGTGACAAGACAGAAATATATTCAGAACGATTAGCCACAATATTTCAACAAAGCATGCTTAGTTTATTTCATATTTTAGTTTACGATTACCTGCCTAATTTACAGTCCCATAAAACAGAGCCAGCTACAGCCTATCTGTCATTGGACCACAAGCCTTTTCTCACCGAGTTCTCTCCTGTTTCTTCCTTCTAATAGATAGACTCAGTTGAAATAATGCTATAATGTTTCATTTCTTTTTCTATGAGCGCTTGTGTAATTGAATTAGCGACTGACCGTATCTCCGATCTTGAGGCCAGAGCAGGATTTTAGACCTTGTATGACTTCTCCATTCAAACAGGTGGCATTGAACGAAAGGGACAGCTCCTCTGGGACACCTAGAAGCTCCAACTCCACTTTGGAACGGATTTTCTGAAAACATTTAAAAACGTATTGATATCTAAACAAAAATGATAATACACTGAAATTAGATAGAACTCTTATAAAATGATGTCTAGTCATGGGAAGTGTTTCATACTCCTTATCTCACTTTAACCTGCTTTTATCCATATATTGGATTATCAACTATGTAATACAAGTGTCCAGTTAAGCTGAACTTGTTTGTCGGTCCAGACAGTAGCCCTCCACAAATGGTCAGCATCACACTTGTACCTCTGGGGAATTTCGAGAACAAAATTGGCCTAAACGCTGGGCTGACTCAGACAGTGTGGCTGTGTGTCAACAAATTCACGTCACCCACAGTAACACTGTCTAGTCGAAAGTCTGTCTGTTTTTGTGCAGCACTTACAGCGTAGGCCTTTAAAATTAGCCCAATCACGTTGCCCGAGTCGTTGGACAGTGTTCCTACTGTGGTGCCCGGGATCAGCTCGCTGTAGTTCTATAAGACAAAATATAGAAACACACCATCACATAACATTTAGTATTTCTTTGAGTATCACTTATTTGAACCAGAACATAACCATGAGGATATGAGAAAATAAAATAATGCAAAACCAGGACTAGCTAAATCTCCAAATTAAGCAGAACTAAGGTCACTCAACAAGGCTAAAGCAGGACAAAGCATACAAAATCAGAATGGCCAAAGAGTCTACAAAAAGAAGCCAGTGCACCATTAGAAGTACCCACAGCACACATTAACCTCTCAACCCCCACCTGACCCGAGCACATTTTCTCCAGTTTGGCTTTACCCAAATCTAAAAGCTTCTTGGAAAAAAGCGTCAAAGCGTATATAGCAACGAAAACGAGGATGCAAACGCAAAAAAAAGTGACAAAAACGTTAGAATAAAGCAACAAAGAAGCAATAAAGAGCAACTAAAATGTTTCAAAAATGTGGCAAAACACAACAAAAATAAAACAATGGAAAAAATTATGAAAAAGCAACAAAAACATGACAAAAAACAACAACAAAAAGACACGAGAAAAAGACACGACAACACAACTAAAACACTTCCAAAATGAGACAAAAATGCTGCGACAACGCAACAAAAAACGTAGCTTTCAAATGAGGCCTTACACTGTTGCTCTCCAGTCATTAAGCTTTTAGATTTGGGTAAAGCCGAACTGGAGAAAATGCACTCGGTTAAGGCAGGGGTAAGATGTGCATAATAAGACACAGCAAAATAATTAACATTTTAATAGTATTATTTGGTGTGATAACTGCTGTGTATTTTGCACATAGGGGTTAATACTTCTACTTCAGAAAAATAAAACAAGTTCAGTCTACTGCTATTGCATAGTAATGTTTATTTTTCCCATTCTTCCAGCACAAGGTCCAAGAGTTAGGGGTAAAACCAAAGAGGTTTGGAGCAGGCTCAGCATGTTCAAAATGCGGTGATCACAGGCTACAATTTGTTTCTTGTTTTGTTCTGAAAACATGGTTTGTTAACTTGTTCAAAGAGATGGTATTTGTGTTATCTCCCTGCACAGCCTCCGTCACTGAATATTTGGCAACAAAATAATTGTGGTGTTTCTGACCTGGTAAAGAGGAACCACAGGATTGGTGACGGCAAAGATGAGGTTTATGTTGTTTTCGGACATCTTTTCTGTAATGAGGGCAAGCGAGGGGTAATCCTATTGAAGCAAAGACACAAAATACCATTACAAACCACATAGCAAAGCAAGTACAATGGCGTTAAGAATAGTATCACTCGAACCATAGTTGTGGACATGCTGTACATATTTTCAGAGTTGAGGTGGCATTTCCCATCATTGGGCTGAACGATCCCAGCCAAGCGTCCATCCAAAGCCACATGAGTCTTTGCGTCTGAGGTGAAGATGAGGAGGTGAGAGGCTCCGGGACGCCAGCCAATCTTCTCCTGACGCAATATAACACAGTACTTTATAATGTATTTCAGATGTATACACTAAAGAGATAGAATGAAATATACTCAGTGTTGTGCCATAAAGAAAAGCAGCATTTAGATAGAACAAATAATTCAGATTTCAGCATAACAGAGTATAGTTTTCTTCACATTTTATGACTTTCCAGACACAATCCTCGCCATCAACCCAAAACATCTACATTAGGTTAATCCTCATTCTGGCCATTACATTTCCTGGTTGACATCTAGACATGGGTCCCGGACGCTGCACACAGCTGCCCAATGCTCCTTATGGGCGACGAATTTGTTGTACAATTGTATAAGACAAATACATTTATTGAGGCTGGGGCTGGCACAGCAAGCACTGGCTTATGCCCTTAAGGGTGGATTTATATAGTAGCCTACGTCATACAATAGACAGGTAAATCCAAAAGCCTGTTCTAAACATGCTCTAACAGCTTATGTTTGTTTCAAAAGTGGTGGAAATAGTCAGACACTGTTCAGATGTTTAGCACCTGGTGTGTGTGCGAAGTGAAGCTGGTACATTATGATAAAAGTCTTTTCTTATCCTTTTTATGTGCGCAAAGTCCATAGATGAGCAGAGCCAAATTATGCCGGTTTCTAAATTATTTACAAGTGTGCGTTTGGATTACGGTGCAGCTAAAGAATGCAATCTATTTGATGTTATTAGTATGTGCGTGTGAGGCGGTGAATGGGTCGTTGTTCACCTTGCACACAGCGGCCTGGATGATGGCATCAAAGCCTCCCTCAGGGGCGTCCCGGTTCCTGGACACCATCTGCTTCTTCACCTCCTCCGTGAAGCGTCCCACTTCCTCCGTCAGCGAGAGCACGTGCTTGTAGCCGAACTGGGGCAGGCAGGTGGTGTTGATGCTGTCAGTCAAAGAGAATTGTGCCTGATGCCATTGATTTCAAATGTTTTTCATAGAGAAGGATGTGTATCTGTATGAGAGTTCCTGATGTTCTTGCCATGTTTTTGGCCGTCCTGGTTGGTTGATTGGTTAAAAGATTTGTTCAGCACATTAGGCTTCAGTTCATAAGCAGGCACTGCTGGCCTCTGTTTCTTGAGTTCACTTTCAAGCTGTGACAATTTGCTTGTCTCTCCTTGCTCCACAACCCTTTTCATGCTATTCTATCCTAGTCTCTGAGCCAATCATTTTGAATTCTCAAGGATTATTTTTGATGTGATGACTGACCAAGTGACTAATTTATGATTCTGTTTTCTTTCTTTTCCTTTTTTATTTCACTTAACTGCATTAAGGTACAGTACATACGTATGTCCTCCTGGATGCTACTAATATGTTTTCTAAGCCCACAACTCTATCTCATATCTTTAAAGGAAACACAACACACAATGTCAATTACAAAAAACAAACAAGCAAACAAAAATAATAATAATTATGCCACGCTATTTAAAGTTTCTGTACTCAGTATGCTAAAAGTGTTCTTTTCCGCATGGATATTACATTACTTAGTTGCCTGTCTATAATCAGGAGGTAAATGACCTAACAGGATTTAAATCTCTAAATCAACTAAAAAAGCTCCTCTCAGCAGCTGTGACTGTACAACTCTGCATAGATCACCTGTGGTTAACTCAGAACAGCTGACCGAGCAACACAGTAAGAGCTAAACACCTACTCTCTCACTTTGTCAGCTTTAAAGACCTGTTTAAGGGAAGGGCCACAAGAATGACATCACGGTTCACACGAGCACCAAAACAACTCTACGAGTCTGTAAACATTGTTAAAACTAAACTAAATGTTGCTGGTTTCCATAACAAAAGCCAATTTAGGAACAACTTCAACAGCTAATCTTTAACTTTATAATGCCATTGTCTGAACAAACAGTGCACGAGCCAGAAAGCACTTATTCCAAAAATACACAGCCATCTTACTTGAGCAGTGGAAATGATACATTGTTTTTACCTGTAGCATGGGTTTTTCACTGCCTCCTTGGGCGAGATGTACATATAGGGGGACAGCGGTTTATCCACAAAAGCCCCGAAGCCCATTCGGAGGTTGCTGGTGGTGCGGTTCATCGCTTCAGCCAGGCCACGACCCAGGGTCCTCAATCGAAACAGGTCATCATTCATGGAGTAGGACAGTCCATAAGATAGTAAAGATCCACAGGGTAATCCTCCACCTGACGGACGTCCACTTTGAAACGCTTCGCATCATCTACAAGTTACAACACAGGGCAGTTTTACATATCACACTTACGCAGTAGGTGTTTTGTGTTATGTCCTATTAGGGGAATTTATCTATTGCATTTAAAGGAACAGGCCACCGTTTTTCCATACTGGATACTTACCTGAGCTTAGACGAGTTGATGCGTACCTGTCTGGTCTTTACGCGTGTGCTTAGTCACGCAAAAAGACCAAAGATGTTATTAGCATTTAGCCTCTTCTCCTCTCCTCTATGGGGCCAAAGGGGGTGAAGTCAGAGTGACCAAGCTCTTCCACGTTTTCCCTATTCAAATACGGTTACGTGAGTAGTTACCCGATCCAAGTATAGTTACACTAAATTAAACATGTCGATTTTCTAAGCAGATAAAAAGTGGTACTATATTGTAAGGCGTATTAACACCTTAGCAGCACTTTGATGTCCACACAGTAATATCTTCACTCCTATAAAATTCTCTGCGTGGACGTCGGAGTGCTCCTAAGGTGTTATTACGCCTTACGATACAGTACCACTTTTTGTCTGCTTAGAAAATCGACATGTTTAATTTTGTGTAACTATACTTGCATCGTCTAAACGCTCTCGTAACGTATTTAAACAGGGAAACTGTGGAAGAGCTTGGTCGCTTCTATCTTCACCCTGTTTGGCCCCATAGAGGAGGAGAGGCTAAATGCTAACAACATCTTTGGTCTTTTTGCGTGACTGAGCGCACGCGTAAAGACCAGATAGGTACGCATAAACTCGTCTAAGCTCAGGTAAGAACATATCTCAGTATGGGAAAAACAGTGGCCTGTTTCTTTAATCCATCCTTCGCAGCACATCAGAGTCAGGGATATGCAAGAGAGGATTTAGCATATTAAAATATACATGTTTTAGGTGCTCCAAGAAAATCTACAGACACAGGGAGAACATGGCATACACAGAAGGTCCCACCAGGGAGTTGAACTCATGGAACCTCTTGCTGTGTGGTGAGAGCAATGGGGGCACACACATAACTAGTTTAATGTAGGGAGTGCAAGGGAAGCTCCACTGTGGGAAATAGAATTATTGTCTGTAAAAAAAAAAAAAAAAGTTGTTTTTTACATGCTTCATTCCCATTCATTTACAATATCAATCAATCAATCAAACTTTATTTATAAAGTGCTATATATATATATATATATATATATATATATATATATATATATATATATAATTTTGTAGTCATTCTTCCTGGCCCTGGGGCCTGTGGCGACATCCTGATGGAAGAAGCTCAAAGGCATGTGCAGCAGGTGAGAGGGGTCAGACGTTTTGGTTCTGGCCTTCCTGTCTCCTGTCTAAGCAGCTGTGCCAGCGCGGTCTATATTTTCCCTAATATTTATTGAAATGAAACAGAGCCCGTACCTGGTCTGAGTGTGATGTGGAGTCTCTGTGGTCTGATCTGAGTGACGTCCTGTGTGGCTCCCGCCGCCTTGTTACTCAGCGGTCTATTCTCAATCACCTGCAGTTTACTGTTGGGCGACTCGATGGAGGAAGAGGCACAACCTGATTGCTCCAGATTAGTCTTCAGATCACAGCGGGACGAGCTGGAGATACCATGACCAAAGTCCTGACAGAGAAGTACAGTGAAAGTGGATAGGCATTCAATGATGATTCATAACATGTATAGGAAATATGGCAGTGTAAAGGTCCTCAAAATAGCTTTAAATTCAGAATCCCTGGTCTAAGCGGGACAAGCTGGCAGCCTTCATAAAATAAAGTGCCAAAGAAAACCCACCTCCTTAAGGCACCACGCACAGCTGGGGTGCACAGCCAGACACTGCTTGCATGTGCTGGCTCCTCTGGACGTGCACACGTTTGATCCTATAGAAATGAGGTCATTATTAGTCATTCTTTGTATCATTCATTACCATTGCTCTTTATCTGTGTTCAGTACTCTTTTGCCCATGAATTCAGACCAATTCAAATCAGTAAAATATAAATTTAACTTTTTTCCCTTGGCATTATCAAACCAAAGTTAGTGTAAGTACATGTATACTCACCCCAAACTGCTGTCCCCGCAATAAAAATAAGAAAAAACACAGTGGTACAGTATTATCCTGAGCCCGGGAAAAGCGCCCATCCTGGTGCGCTCTGGCTCCGATCGGGCAGCGCTGCCAAGGAGCTGAACGAACAAGCAGCGCAAGAGAAGATGAGAGATTCTGACTCGCTCCAAATACAGTCAAATGTAGAGCCACCCCCATTTTCCTCCCAATTACACTGTTGTTCAGCAGATGGGCGGGGAAAGGCCAAGAGCATCCCTTCACCGGTCGGGAGAAGAGGTCGGTGACACACGTGGTCTACACCTGGCCCGGTGAGTTGATGATCGAAGTGGCCATGACGCTCTTCATTATCATTTGTAAACGACAAAACGAACTTTAATAGGCCAGTTCTCTGATCACAGGCACAAATAAGACAGGTCTTTTTTTAGTCGACTAAAATATCTGGACATTTTAATCATAGTTTTAGTCTCATGAAAAACGTTTAATTTAGTTTTAGTCCAATTTTAGTCTCAAAAATATCACTTTGACTAAAATTAAGACTAAATATTTTAGTCGACGAAATTAACAATGCTAACTACATGCAGTCTGCTGAAAGCTATGCACCACAGTCTACAGGACAAGTTTTAGTCATGATAAGTAGGCCAGAATGTTGATTAGATCGGGACTATTCCATCTTGTGTCCAAACTTGACAAAATGCTGGAAACTTTTTTACTTTTAGTTTACACCGCCCTCTTCTGGATTAAAGTAGAACCTGCATAAATACCATTGTCGTTCATTGTTCCATAACAACAAGCTTTATGGATTTTGGCACCCATAAACATTGACTTACAGAAATAATAATAAGTTGCAATGATTTTCTTCCCCTCTAGGTGTCAGACTCCTCAAACTATTTTTTTCCTCATCCCTCCTGCTCTTGGGATTAGGCAACCTTGATCTTGAAAATGTAGAATTGGATGAACTTAAAACTTGATTTTAGACAAATTAGATTGACTTGCATTTAGGCATTTTTAACAGACTATAGCAGTTTTAATATGTTTAAAAATCCTTACATTCTTATTGTTTTCAGTTTGGAAATGTGAGAATGTGCCTCCGCTCACACACAATGTTTTGGCTTTCACAGAAGTTTTGTTATGGCCTCTTATTCGGACTCAGGGTCACAGGACATTTTGGTGTTTTGCTCTGAAGGTTACTCTTCTCTTTATCCCGGGACAGTTTCATTTCTTCCAGAGTTACGACTGTTGCCATGGCGCTGAGATGTGGACTGCGCTGACTGAAGTGGTCCCGATGTAAACACTGTCGCTGGGAAATGTAATCTGCAGACAATGTCAGTTTGAGTGACACCAAAGCGAAGGGGTAAGTCATATTTAGTTCCATGATGACACTTTGAAATTTGTTCTTTCAACAAACCAGAAATCAAAATGTAGTATGTTACTTCAATCCCAGGGCCAGTGTTTGTCAAACTGTGGTACGGGTACGAGGTTTGCCTCAGGTGGTGTCCACAGGATCTTCTTCATGTCTGGACTAAGTTGAATTGGATTTTTATTTAGAATTTAATTAATGTTTTTCCCTTTTTGACTCATTTATTGCTTAGAACTAATGTATCCATTATTTGATCCTATTGTAGAGCAGACTGATCAGGCACAATCCTCTCATATACTGGGCGTAGGTCTGTAAGTCTGAGAACCACTGCTCTAGTGTTCTATACAAGAACAAAGCCATCTGTAA
The DNA here is from genome assembly GCA_007210695.1 of Neogobius melanostomus. NCBI lineage: Eukaryota > Metazoa > Chordata > Actinopteri > Gobiiformes > Gobiidae > Neogobius > Neogobius melanostomus. Next base: position 1,652,589 of record VHKM01000299.1, on the reverse strand, counting down.
TAGTAATATTGCATTTTACATCACAATCTTGACAAGCTTAACAAAGTGTTAGAGTGGATTTTATCTGAATCACTCCCCACACTATAAAGTGCCTATAAAGAGTAGAACTATAGCTTCTGCTGAGCTCATGTACCATGGTCATTTTTCTTTTTTTTTGGGTAAAGCCTCAACCAGTTGTCTTCCTTAGGAGAACGTTAATTTCTCCTTTTCCTTTGTCCATATGCTGCAGTTTGCTCTTCTTCTTTTTCTGTTGCACAATTTTCCATCTGCAGCCCTTTATGTTGCTTCATGTTTGCATTTTTCCTTCCTTCCCTCTTTTTTGGACACTTACACAAGCAGCGACATTCACGACCTCTCCGCTCTGCCCCCGTGGGTTTGACGGACAGCACCCCTTGCTCACTTTGCAGTTACGAGTTTGTGTGTTTGCTGGCGGGGGGCGAAAGTGTCTTTGGCTGCAGCCTGGAACCATTAGATGCAACATTTGTTACTTTTACTTTGGTGCAGAAAGTCTAGACGCTTCTGTAGAAGAAGATTGGGTAACGTAATACATTATAGCATAACTCACAAAAGAAATACATGTTGACATTAGAGATATTTTATCTTACATGACAACTTATCTCAATGAAGTTGGGGCGCAGACACACAGCAAAGAAAAATACTTAAAAGATACAGCTGGAGAAGCAACTTTGCAACTTTTTTGTCAATTAGAAATATCTTTGTTAGACATGAGAGCATCAGGCCTTGTGCATTTTACACAACAAGAAACATCACATAAACAGTGGAGGGACATTTCTTTTACTCAAGCGAAAGTAACACGTTTTGACCCGAAAATTATTCAAGTAAAAGTACTATAACTGTTTGAGCATTTCTATATGATTTTGAGTCTACGTATTCAACAATCTAAATATACATTAGAAAACTAATGCAGTAACATGCAAGAAATACCATTTTCAGTTCTTCAGCACGTCAAAACAAAGCTTTTCTTTTCACTTATAGATGCATTTGCTGTTGAAATGTGAAGTAAGAATATTGATACTTAGAAATAATATTACTCAACTAAAAGAACAAAACTATTCAGGTACAATTAGTTCAAAATAATCCTACTCGTGTAAATGTAACTGAGTACTACCTGCCTTTGCTCTTAGACATTATTTTCCCTGAACACACTTTTGGTTGTTGTTGATAATAATTTGTCAGATAAATATGTGCAGGGCTCTCCGACATTTCTGGCGCTGGGGTTGCACACAGAGCTGTGTGTTGACTTAAGAGCTAATGAATGTGTGATTGGGGGCTGTAGGGGTTGTGCAGAGCTGTGCCCGTGGTAACAACTCTGTTTCCCAGGGGAAGAGAGCAGGGGAGCAAGACTGAGGCATAAAGGACTGCGGAGGGGCTGCCGGGTGAACCACTTGAGGCAGAAGTATTCTAAGTGGCAATAAAGCAAGTAGCATGTACTTGACAAGGACCCCGAGAGCAGAGGAGAGAGAGGCAGAGAGGGGCAGCTGTTGAGGAGGAGGAGGAGAGCGAGACAAAGGCTGAGCAAAGCGGCGGGGGCTGTCCTTACGTGCTCTGGAGTTGAGCCCGTATCTGTGGAGAGGAGGAGAAGTAGTAGAAGTAGCAGTATGACTTTGTGAGAGGGAGGTATTTCTGGAACTGGTCTTGGATTGATGAAGCTTGTGTTCTCCAGCACTGGGACCGTGATGCAGCACACTTGGAGTCTGCTGGCCTGGCTGTGTGCCCTCACACCTGGGTTGATGGGGGCGACAGCGGGAGCGGACTTCAGGCATCACCGCTATGAGGACATGGTGCGCGCCCTGTTCGCCGTGCAGAGCGAGTGCCCCTACATCACTCGCATCTACAGCATCGGCCGCAGCGTGGAAGGACGGCATCTGTATGTGCTGGAGATCACAGACAACCCAGGGGTCCACGAAGCATGTGGGTAACACTGTCAGACCTACTGTCACACTCAGGGGACTTCTCTTATGTTAGGATGAAACATTTATTAGTTTGATCAGTCATACTTTTTTTTTTTAGCTTTTAGTCTTACTTTTGGCATGTCTATTTAAGTTGCATTTGTTGTGTCTTAATAGCCTGTTTTGTTTCAAAATTATCTGATGTACGTGACATACGTTTTTTTCCCATCATGTTTCACTGCTTGACTACTGAATCAACTTGTGTTTATTTTACATATCACTCACAAAGTGGGAACCATAACCTCAATAATGTGACTGTTTATACAGAAAACACACCACAGGGTCAAACACGTCTATCAGCCTTTAATGGTTCTTCACATAATTTATATGCTGCTACTTGTACTGGGCTTATTCAGGGAATGCTGTTTTGGCCAAGGTTGAGTTTGCATTTTTCCTGCGGCTGCACACGTAAAGGCTTCCTTGAGTAGAATAGAAGGATGTGAGCGTTTCTGTTGCAAGGTGACCGAGAGAAAAACAGGAACTGTGCACTTCATGGAGGGGCTGCCCTCAGGTCTGTCACCCCTCAGCCTTTAGGAAGTGCATGTATTTCACATGCGGCTCAGTGCAGGAGCGTGCTTCAGCCCAGCATGGTGTTCTCTGAACCCAAAGCCAGCTGGCCCCTTGCTAAAGAAACCAGGGAGAATTGTACTGCCGAAGCAGCATTTGGGGCCTTAAGCAATTAGTGAAGGATATTCATAAAAGTATCCCTTAACCCCCACAACCCCTGAAGCTTTCTCCAAGAATTACATACATTTAACATAAATGTAACTTTATGAATGTTCCACACATATAAAGTTATTTTTATAGCACAGTTTGGTTTGTTTTGTCTCGCTGTGGAGTTTGAGGGTTCAGTCAGCACTGCTGCTGTGATTGATGAAGGAACCCCCGAGAGGAGGAACCCAATCCAGAACAGGAGGCTGTTTGGATAAGTGGCTCAGCCAATCAGTGACTGATAACCACAGGAAGGTCAGAAGAGCCTATTCAAATAATTCAGTCTGATCACTTCACTCACAAACATCCTAAATCTAATGCAGGGACTGCAGTTTCAGCCTTGGGGCTTTTCTTGTAGCAATTACAATCATAGAGTAGTCCACCTTCCATGGTATTCATTGTGTGTTTTCTCTGGTCAGTGTAAATGTCATTTACGGACCTTGTATGTGGTGTTTTGACCTGTGAACCCTCTATTCCTCCTGTTTCCTCCCAGTGGAGCCAGAGTTCAAGTATGTGGGGAACATGCATGGCAACGAAGTGCTGGGCCGCGAGCTGCTCATTAAGTTTGCCCAGTTCCTGTGTGAGGAGTATCGAGCAGGAAACCAGAGGATCACCAGACTGATCTACGACACACGCATTCACATCCTGCCTTCCATGAACCCGGACGGATACGAGGTGGCTGCCAGACAGGTAACACATAGCTTTTGTCTTTTTACTTTGGGCTGCTTGTTTCTCCTAGCACTAGTAATGCTTAAAACTTTGGCAAAGATTTTACTCCCTGTCCTTTGTGACTCAATACTTAGCATTTATCTGGGTTTGAAAACAGTACATATAGCTTGCTGGCTGGCTTGTGCTAGTTTTCCAACTTCTCTTTATTTTTTCTCATAGACAAATAGTTTCCACCAGTTTTTTTGTTATGTTATTGCCAATGGAAACATTTCTTTGTAAACTTAAGCAACCCTCCAATACATAGCCTATGTTATTAAACCAAGATGTTTTTATTCAAACTACATGTGTACAAAAGACTTGATAATGTGATTTTGCAATAATGTGTACGATAATCACATGGAAATACTTCTTTGTTAGAATTATATGGGGCATGAAACATCCCCCTTGGACACAACCCCCTTTACATGTGTGCACAATGTCTCTCGTCAAATTATATGTCACTCATACGCAAGCATGCACACCACGCTGTAATTTGTCGCATCAACAGATGTGCAGCCAAAACAGCGTCTGCAAAACAATAAGAGAGATTGTGTTAAACTGTAGAATCTGGCGTGGAAAAGGTAACAGCCAGTGCCAGAGCCGAATGAATGATGAAAGAGGACTGCACACAATTAGGCAGGTGATTTGCACTTGGACCCCAGGAACTATTAACGGAACGATCCATATGTGATCCATTTTGCTATATATTCCTGGGCAAGACTCTTTCACTTTGGTATGAAACGACAACACAGTAACTTTGAAAACACATTAACGCTTTATTATTATTCCTATTAATATTATATGATCAGTTATTATTTGTGTGTGTTTCAACAGGGTCCAGAGCTCAATGGTTACCTAGAGGGCCGAGGGAACGCCAGGGAAATCGATCTGAACCGTAACTTCCCAGATTTGAACGCTCTCATGTACTACTATGAGAAAACTAACGGACGCAACCACCACCTCCCTCTGCCGGACAACTGGGAGCAACAGGTCAGTGCCTACTGTACTCCATACTTTACCAAATAACTGTATTCACTTATTTCAATGCAAAACAAAAGTGCGCTGGGTTATATAGATTTTCTGCAGTATGACGTAAGATAGCAACATGGCCTGTATTTGTGGATGTTTGTTTACCTGGCTCCATTCACTACCTAAACACTGTCACTGTGTTTGCTTATCTTTCTGCCAAACCTGTATCGTCATATAAACTGCACTTCAGGACCAAAAAGGGTTCCCTTGTCTAAAAATACTATTTACTACTCTAAATACTTAGATACAATCATTTCCCCAAAGCTTTCAGAAAAGAATGTATAACATGTTAGCATAAAACTTTCAAATGGATAGTTACGTTTGGGAAAGAATGCTGTTTTGGATTTGAACTGCCAAATCTCCTCCAACTCTGTGATTCTGTTGTTACTGTCGCAATTATCATCCGGCAAGAAAATCTCTGCATGATTCTTGCAAATTAACTCCAACATTGCAACATATTTGTAACTGAAATAACAAATAAACATCTACAACGATGCTGAAAATGAATGTTGATGAAATTAAGCTCTTCCCATTTGCTGGCTGGGTGTGTTCCCCAAGCGGCTGCCTTCCCAACGTACAAAAGGCTGACTGTGCCACTGTTACAGATCCTTCATTCATGGGCTGGGATCACATTCACCAACTACCTTTCCCTCTGTCCTGAAGCCACAAGGCCCTGCAACCCTAATACCACTTAAATGAACCAAATGTTGCAGGTTAATCCAGAGGGCATGCAGTCATAAAACAGGCTTTACTCGCAGTTACGCAAAACACACAGAAAAACATATGTTTTGGGCCTAAATATAGTCCATGTGTTGCAATAAGAAGCAAGCTAGTTTTGAAAGCTGAGTGCTTGGAAATCTATCATCTTAGCATTTACCCTAATTGTTAGATTTTGGAAAGAGGTTGCAAAGTACTTCAATGTATTGGCTAAACATTATATTTCTCTCTTCGCTGGACACCTGCCCTTATTGTGTGCTTTACTTTATATCTAAACAGTTGTACAGAGACTTTTTTAACATTTTCTGCCAAACATTTGTAATAATAATAACAAAGCGGCTGTAGTGGGTTGTTAATCATGCTTGTTTTGCTAGTATTATGATTAGATCAGAAATTTCTGCCATAAGATCAACAATCAAAGCACTGCGCACATTTTTAAACAATCCAGGCGCACCAACATTTGAGAGAAAACTGAAAATACTTAAATCTAATACAAGAATCCCCGCAGCTTTTCTAATCATGAAAAGATCCCATAGAGGCCGGATATTTAGGAAAAAATATTGTCCTACCTAAGCCTCGTGATACAAAACATGTACAATAGGGTCCTTGTGGGGCCAGGACTCCCCTGATATTGAGATGCTGAATTGTCGATTGGAGTGTTTTTGTTAAAATGATCACAAATTGAATATGTACTGTGGACGTTGCGATTTATAAATTGCAACCATTCATATTGCAATATAGATTAGATTGCAATGAATTGTGCAGCCCTTCTAATGCGGAGCCTCATCATGACATCATGTTTGATCGCTGTTAAGCTGTTGTTCATTTTTGTTTGGATTGATCTCTTATATTATTCTCAAGACATCATCGGCTCTGAATGTTGCCTAAGAAATTGTACTCCCCCTGCTTCGATGAAGAGACCACAATGACCTTGAGCTATGTGCTGACAATGGACAATAGTACAATGAGAAAAATGCATGTCATACTTAAGCTTTTTCCATATTTAATATCTTCTTCCACTAGGCCAACACACAATGCTGCTGGTTCATTGTTTAGTTAGTTTAGTTTAGTCTTTATTGAAGGGACAGTGCACAGAGACATTAAGCTCAAAGACAGATATGTTCTGCACCAGATTATAGCTAAATAGCTAGTTCCATCTGCAGTCCCTGGTTACATAAATAATATACAGTAACATTGTAGTCAAAGTACAGATAAAAGAAAATATATATATACAATAGCATGCAATGAATAAGCAATCATAACAAGCCCTCTCGCTAACACTGACCCTCACACCACACACACATACACAGCATCACACCTGTATAATTCAGCCACACCTCTCATTTACTGCGTCACATTCACATTCATAAGCACTAAACACAAATTTAATAATACATTCCAAATTTCATAGTAAAATGTTCTCGTACATGAATATATACACATAAATTGTCCTGTGGTTCAAACATAGTGTTCACCTCAGAACACTATGTTGTATTATGTATTATTGTTGATGTAAACATGATATAAACGTGAACCGCACTAAATACCTGGCCTGCGTTCACACAGCAAGGTGGCAGCTGTTGTGTTCAAGGCCAATGGAGTGGGTTATTCTTAAACAAGCAGTAGGCTGGGACTGTTTATTGTCCTACATACTTTAAACACGGATAGGCATTAGTCTCTGTCTGTGTTTATAACATATGGCACTAAACTAATAAGCACCGACAGGACTGTATAGGCTAGAATTTAAAATGCCTTGCAGTCACAGATAATAGCGTAGTTTCGATCTGTTTGGACAGTTTAAAGATCATGTGTCGTGGACGGAGAAGTCTTCCACTTCAAGGATTGAGTTTCCAGGAGATTTTGTGAAATTCTGTACTTTTTAATATGATATGTTATTTTTTCTTCTTTTTACTTTTAGGGTCAGTGGGTTTACCTGTTGAAATGTGGGTTAGAGTTAGCTTTCTGAACAGTCAATGGACATTTACACATGTTGCTGTGTATTGTGTCATTCTGGATAAACTTCAGCACCGCTTGGGTCTCACGTATGTGTGTTTGTTTATCAATGACGTCAAAAGGCAAATGTCCAAGCGTCAGAGGTTGAAAATTAAGGCTTCGATTGGTGCATACTGTTGTTGTGTCTTTGGGCAAGACACTTCACCCACCTTGCCTAAGTGTGAAAGTAATGCGTATGTGGCCAATGGCTCAGACTGACAGGGTAGGGAGTGAATGAATAATACATAAACGTGTAAAACTTTAAGCATTTGAAAGAGCGCTATGTAAAACGAATTATTATGATGATGATTATTATTAAGAATTGATTGGTGGACTTGAAACCTTAAAAGTTTCCTACTGTTTGAAAATTTCAATCTAAAATACAGTGTAGCTAGTATTGAGCGGCACAATTTTTTCGGTGGTATGTCAGAGAAAACTCAAATTTATCCAAAAAACTGAACGAGGCAGGGGGGAATGTGGTCTACGGTGAACATAAAAACAGATGTCCTCAATCTTCTGATGTTTGGCTCCAAGTGTAGCTTTATATAAGACGTAGTTGTTTGAAATACCGCAGGGCTTTAATGTTCAGGTCAAAGGCCCAAACATGAATGAGGTGGGTATCAGCTACTGCGTGCCTAACTCTCGTACCTCTTGAAATACCCTCCTCAGGTCGAACCGGAGACGTTGGCTGTCATAAAATGGATGCAAAACTACAACTTCATCCTGTCAGCGAACTTGCATGGAGGCGCAGTGGTGGCCAATTACCCGTTTGACAAGTCCAGAGACCCGAGGATTCGAGGAAGGAACACATACGCCGCCACTGCTGATGACAAACTCTTCAGAAAGGTGAGATATTGTTTCCAGATGCATCATGATGAACTGGGCATTATTACATTGCACTGGGAACATGCGGATGACTTGCTTGCGGGGGTGTTTGTGTATGTGACGACAGTTGGCCAGGACTTACTCGTACGCGCACAGCTGGATGCACAAAGGATGGAACTGTGGAGACTACTTTGATGAGGGGATCACCAATGGAGCCAGCTGGTACTCCCTGTCTAAAGGTGGGCAACAATAAGCGTAGAAAAATGTCCATGATTAAAATTCTGGGCCTTATGCCTTTTTATCCCTACCAACAGTAAATCATCTTGGTAACTTATTTATGGACTCTAGCATCCTCTTTGTTTATCTGGGGTTGATAATGCTGAATTATTGCACTTTTAGTAAAATAGGACGGCACAATATGAGGGGAAACAAACTATCATATGTTTTGTCAGCGATTTGTTACCTTGTTGAATGTATCGAAAGCTAATCAGGGATAAAACAAGGTGAAATTAGAACTAAATTAGGGAACAAAAACCTGACTTTAGCGTTATGCAAGTTAAGATTTCATGCATTTTTGTTTTAAGCTGCGTCAGCAAAAAAAAAAAAATCCCCTAAACTGTGTGAAGCACTTTGGGTGACTTGTGTCATGTGAAAAGCGTTATACAAATAATCTTCCATTCCATTCCATTAACAAGAATTTGATGATTTATTGTGCACCCATAGTGATTATTATTGGCCTCTTTTGGCAGGTGTTGGCATTGCATATTATGACAATTTGCTATGCATTTAACAATGGATTTACAGTTTTGCTGTACAAAACATTTACATAATATCATTATTCTTATGCAATATTACTATTTATAGTTTAGTACCAACGCTACCAGAAACAAACCTTTTTCAGGTAACGTTTGTCCACATGTTTTTTTCTTTCTGTTATCAAGTTGCTAACAGATATAGCCAAGGCCACCTGCATGAATCATGGGCTTATGCGTGACATCATTGAGATTCCCTGAGCGTCTCCCATGGCATGCTTTCCCAGTGTCGTTTCTGAGGCCGCCTCTGCAATAGTTGACCCTTCACTTACCTCTGGTCGAACATTACACACGGTGCAATGTCATTTACAACCAATAGCAAGCTCTATAAGACTCCATATGTCAACTACACACTGTTTACTTGGGTTACTCTCTTATAATGGGTTACTTATTTAACTAAGGATGTGCTTGGGGTGATTGTCTGAACTATGGGCTTGGTATAACTTTGTGTATTCAAAACATTTTTAAATCTCTAACTATTTGGCTTAACTATAGACAGCAAAATCACAGACCCTATTCGCATCAATTCTTTATTCTCCATTTTTATTACGAATTATGTCAACCTCACAACAATTGCACGAGTGTTATTTGACAATTTGACTAACAAATTACCACAGACACCTAATCGTCACTAGTTCCAAGACCATTTATTAGCTTTATGGCCACAATCCTATTTCTCTGGAGGGACTTGCTTGTAAATGCAGTGCATTTTAGTTTCAACAATCAAAACCGACCTCATCTGCCTTGTGATTCTTTTCACTTCAGCCGCATAAAAACCTCAGCGATGTGAGCATTAGCCAAAATGTTGATGTTCATTTGGCTCTCGTGACTCTTTGGAGCTTTTACAAGATTTCGGTTCAATTTATTGAGCTGGACACCTTTAGGCGAAGAGTTACGAGTTTTTGGCAGTTCCAGACATTGCAAAGTCAACTCATTTTGATTGAGGATGGGAGTTTTTTTAATGTCTTTTACAGTAAATATGTCACATAATGTTTTGAATCCAAATGGTCTAGACGTGCTAGGCATTTCAGTTCAGTTAATCCGTAACTATAACAAACGTACAGTATGTCTCTCATGTTTATGTGCCCTCGACTTGGCTGGCTGACATTCAGCACCAGTCTTTGAATCTCTGAAACTCTTTGCGAGCCTTTGCATGAGATGAAAAGAGCCACAGTCGCCTTTAGTGGGAGCATGTTAAAGTTTATTTGACAACTCCATTTGTCCAAGTCTTATGTCATTGTCTGGGAGGTTAAGTTTTAACTTTCACTCCCTACGATGTCCTCATGTCTATAAACGCTTTACGAAAGTTACGCTTTTCTGAGGAAACTTTTTATGTTGCAAATTGACCAACTCACAATGAGTCTTTAACTGTGCAAGGAGTATACTTTATGGTAACTAAGAGCTATAAATTCAAAGACCAAATGGCAAATAGTATTTTTTCTAGTGCTAGAGTTAATCCATAGAGTCAGTGGTCATTATACTTTACACACTTTTATTATGTGAATGAATTAAGAACACTTCTTTAATGAAAGGTAGAAACTTGTACTTGACTTTTACCAGAGGCATCTCTTCACTAATCATAAAATGTTTATGATTTATGCAGTAATCATTTTATACCCTTTTTCTTTCAGGGATGCAGGACTTCAACTACCTGTACTCCAACTGCTTTGAGATCACGCTGGAGCTGAGCTGTGACAAGTTTCCTCCTGCCTCAGCTCTGCCTAGAGAGTGGCTGGCCAACAGAGAAGCCCTGGTCTCTTATCTGGAGCAGGTCAGCCATGATAGTAGGACCTACCTATCTACCTACCTACTTACTTACTTACTTACTCAATCATGAATGAAAAGTCACATGAATGAAAAGTCAATGTTTTAGACCACTCTGTTTAGTCCTATCTTAAACCTGGTGTAGTCTTTATATTTTTGTAATGTACCATTTTGGTTCAGTGGTTGATAGTCCTTGGTTAACTCCTTATTTTTAAAACAAGGAGGACTTGACTGAAAACTCACTGACTGTAGCTAAAGAAAACATTTTAATTCCTAAGCAAGTTAATTCTTGTAGCCTACACTAGGCTATAATCTCATGTGCAACAACAACAATATAATTAAGCACAAATGAGGACAGAGTAGTGGTTTGAGGTAGATGAAGGTATGATTAGAAAACAAACAGGATGTTATATGGTAGAAATACAGTATTTACATTTTGGAGAACAGGACATTTGGTTTGGTTTGACTGTCATGCTAAAGATTTTGAAATGTTTTGTCCAGGTGCATCATGGGATAAAAGGCATGGTCTATGATGAGAACAACAACCCGGTGGGAAAAGCTGAGATCTCAGTGGCTGGCATCAACCACGATATGACAAGCGGTGAGCAGCAGTGGGATAGCGCTGGCATCTAGTGGCTGAATATAGAAAACATTACAATTGATTTTGTCAGGAGCCGATGGAGACTACTTCAGGATGTTGTTGCCCGGCACCTACACAGTGACCGCCTCTGCCCCGGATACCTCCCTCGACCACCACAGTCACAGTCGGCCCAGCTGAAGCTATTCTGGTAAGAAAATATACACATGAGTTTCAGATCGTCACATGATCATTAATAACTTGAGACCCATGGACACATACTAACGCTGTCTTTTTAGCTACTTTATGGTACTACTACTATTACTGCTATTTATTTTCGTTGTGTGCAAGATTATTCATGAGCCTTTTATTGATGTAATTTCAGACACTGTTTTCTTACTCTATTTTCATGTACTTTTCTTCACCAGCTAAATTTTTACTTGAAACCTGCACCAAAGCAGAACCTGAAAGGAAAGCACCACAAGAGGAACCTGACGTCCAACAAGGCTCCTCTCAAACTGGGTCCGAGATGAAACGCCCTCGACAGACGACGATATACCACATAAGCTCAGACACAGAAACAATGAGAAGTGCTACAAACATGATTTTTACCCTTTATAATCAATGTGCCCTGTGTTTTTGGTGATTTTAGTGAATAACTTGTGTATTTATGTAACAAAATTGTCAATTTGATTTGTATGTCGAATTTGTAAGATGGTTCAGTGTTGATTACTGTATAATGATGTTAAAATGTAGTTGGAAGGAATGGAATAAAATAATGTTTTTACTCTTTTAATAGAGTCTTTATGTCTATGTTGTTCTGTATGCTACAAACTGCTAGTCTTATAAAGCAGTGCGTCTCAACCTTTTTCTCTCAAAGACCCCTATGACCCGGGCCGCATGGTAGCACAGTGGTTATTTTTTTTTTGTTTATTTTTTTTTTTTGTTTATTTGTTTGTTTGAGCAGTTAACCTGCTCAAAGGGAGTGGGCTGAAGCCAAAGGCTTATAAGCGCCCACCCCAAAATAAAATAATAAATTACATTTAATATTTACAAGGTAGCAATCATAAACAAAGGAACATAGGGCAAAGTAACAATAAATGATGAACAAGAATAAAACAAAAACAACAGCAAAATAAAGAACAAAGAACAAAGAATGTGCTACTTTTATGTTATAAAGGTTCATTAATACATATTATATTCTGAGATCTTGCTACTTCCCAGTTGTCATTACCATCCTCAATATAATTTAATTTGGGTTTAATTATCATCATTATTATTATATTTGTTTAATTGAGTTATATGTGAAGTATGATGTAAGCCCTGCATAGTGTGGTGCATTAAAAAGCCAGGGTGTAGAGCGGGCCAGTTGAAGAGGGCAGTAACTCCCCTCAACAAACCCCCACCCAGCTGCCCTAACAGCTGATTTTGTAGATGATGTTCCTATGCTGAGTGGTGCATTAAAAGACAAGGTTTTGAGCCCGTTGGGAGGGTCCCTCTCAACAGATTCATAACTTGCCTACCCTAATTCTCAATTTGTAAATTTGAGCAATAGAATGAAACGGTTCCAAGCAGCAACACTCTTCCTTAATTATAGAGGAAATACACATAATTGATCCTACTGCGCCTCCTAGTGGTAACACATTTCTGTTCTCTGTATGTTTCAAAAGTCTTTTGTTTGTATTTAATTTGAACAGGTTGATATTTGGACTTCGTTTCAACTCCATTTCCAGTTTATTCCACAATTGTACACCATTAACTGTTGGGCTAAAACTTTTCAAAGTTGAGCTATGTTTCTGAGTCCTAAAGTTTAATTCGTCACGTAATTCATAACAACCAGTACGTTCTTGGAACTTCTTGTATTTGGCCCGGTAACAGTTTGTATCTTGCTTTGTATAACATCTGTACAGTTTGGAACTCAACAATGTCACAGAACTTCATGATCTTTGATTTTAAAATAATGAGTTTGTGTGGTCCAAAAACCCAACTTTATGAATTACTCGGATAGCTCTTTTTTGCAACAATACTATTGGTTTTAATGTGTTTTTATAAGTACTACCCCAAACCACAGTACAATAATATAAATATGGCAAAATCAGAGAACAGTATAAGATATGTAGAGCTTTGATGTTTAAAATGTGCTTTGCTTTTGCTATTACTGAAATGCTTCTAGAAATTTTCGTAGATATATATTAATATGAGCTTTCCAAGTAATTCTGTCATCTATAATAACACCAAGGAATTTGATTTCATGCACTCGCTCTATGACAACACCCTCTATCTGAATTGCTTCCTGAGCATTGGAATTACGATTGCCAAATGTCATCATTTGCTTTTACTCAGATTTAGAGATAATTTTTTTGTTTGAACCACTTATTGACACTTTGAGTTCCAAGTTAACAATCCGACACAGTTGCTGTAAGTCGTCACCTGATGCAAAAATATTTGTATCATCAGCAAACAAGATAATTTAAGTACTTGAGACGTTTTACAAATGTCGTTAATGTACATGTTAAACAATTTTGGGCCAGAATGGAACCTTGAGGTAAACCACACACAATTTCTGACAACTCGACTGATAATCACCTATTTTCACACATTGTTTTCTATTTTTAAATAACTGGTAACCCACTGTAGAGCTACCCCCTAATCCCATAATGTTCTAGTTTATTAATTAATATATCATAGTTTATTGTATCAAACGCTTTACTCAGGTCAATAAATAACCCTATTGCATATTTCTTGTTATCTACAGCATTAGTTATTTCTTCAATTATATCAAAGAGAGCGTGTGAAGTTGAGTGATTATTCCTAAACCAAACTGATTGTCCGAGAGTAAATTACACCTTTCAATAAAGCTGTCAAGTCTAGAGTTATAAACCTTCTCTAAGATTTTAGAGAATTGTGGTAAAGGGAAACAGGCCTGTAGTTTGTGAAGAGATGTTTATCTCCTGCCTTGAACAGAGGAATCACTTTTGCTACTTTCATACTTTCAGGAAATTGTCCAGTTTGCAACGATAGGTTACAGATGTATGTTAACGGCTTAGAGATACTTTCAATAACACTTTTTAAAGTTTTCATATCCATGTCATAATAATCTGTCGAGGTTTTATTTTTACACCCTTTAACAATGTCCAGTATTTCCTTTTCCTCCACAGGTTTGAGGAACATGGACAGAGGATTTGTGTCTATCAGTTCACAATTATAGTTCTCAACATTTGTAATTTTAGCAGCAAGATTTGGTCCAACATCTACAAAGAATTTATTAAATGTATCGACTACTTCATTCATATTATTTAAAGTATTATCCTCATCTTTGAAATGTTTTGGATAATTAATTGTTCTCGGTTTATTTCTAATTATACTATTTAAGATGTTCCATAAACCTTTAATATTATTCTTATTGCTATCTAACAACTTATTATAATAATCCTGTTTACATTTTCTAATGATACCTGTCAGTTTATTTTTATATTTCTTATATTTATCCTCAGCTTCTTTTGTTCTATCATTTATACATTTTTTGTAGAGTGAATTTTTTTTCTTGCATGCATTTAGTAATCCCTTAGACATCCATGGGTTTTCTTTACACTTTCTGTTTTTACAATATTTTTTCATTGGGCAATTTTTGTCATATACTTTATGAATATTCGCGTAAACTCATCATATGCCTTATTAGTGTCATTCTCTCTGTATACAATACTCCAGTCTTGAGCTAATAGTTCCTTTTTAAATGCATCAATAGTTTTTTCTGTTTTTACCCTTCTAAACCAATAAATGTTTTCATCATCAATATTTAAATATCCATTTTTGTACAATACAAAAACTGGCAGGTGATCACTAATATCATTTATCATTAATCCACTGATTGTATCACTATCTATTTCATTTGAGAAAATGTTATCAATCAAAGTCGCACTATGGGTTGTGATTCTACTCGGTTTGGTATTAGAGGAAACAGACCTATACTAAATAAAGTATTTATAAATTCGTCTGTCTTTTTATGTTTATATGGTTTAACAGATCGATGTTAAGGTCTCCCCCACAAACATGACTTTATGATTTAAACCCGAGAAGTGCTCCTCCATCCAATTAGAAAAAACATCTATATCAGAGCCAGGTGTTCTATAAATACAACTTACAATAATATTTTTCTTTTTTTGTCTTGTAATTTCTACAGTAAGGCATTCAAGTGCATCATCCACTGCCATAGTCTTATTTTCCATTACTTTATAGCTGTAGTTTGAGTCTACAACATAGCTACGCCCCCCCCATGCTTGTTTCTTCTGTTCATACTTATAAATTCATAACCCTCAATAGAAACTCAATGTCTCTGTCATTATTAATCCATGTTTCTGTGATTAAAATTACACTAAATGGTTTAGAAAACTGTTTTAAGAAGCTTTTGATGTGGTTAAAGTTTGCATAGAGGCTTCGACTATTGAAGTGGATTACAGTGAATGCCTTAATGTTCTTAAGTTTACTATTGTAAAGATCCTCTGTATAATATTGACAGTCATTAGTAGCTCTAGTAAAGAAGTTATTTTCAGGGTCGATGTCGATCTCAGTGTTCTGTAAGTCATATTGTGATAATGTAAAGTCCTGGTTATTTGCTTCAGCAATTCTCCTTAATGAAAGGTCCAAGTCGATGCTTCCTATAGAACTATATGTATTACAGGACATGTGAAATTATGTGCTTTTACATACCAAATCCATATGTTTTTGTTTTTCCCGGTGTTTAAGCTTTCTTTGGTGTACTGGTGCGTGGACGTACAATGAGTTTGTCATAGCGCAAAAAGGCTATGTCCCCTCGTTCTCTGGCAGCTCTCAGCTCCGGCATCAGCTCTTTTCGTTTCCTTTTGATGGTGTCCGTGTAATCCTGGTTTATATAGATTTTGGTCCCTTTGAGATGTTTGGCTCGTTGCAGTATTTCTTCCCGATCCTTCCAACGCAGTAGTCTGGCGATTATGGGTCTCGGCCAGTCTCTCCCTCCGTCTGGTTTGCCTACGCGGTGAGCTCTTTCGACCTCCACCGGATGTTGTAGATGTAGCTTTTCCTTCAGTAGATGTTTGATTTTTTCCTCTGCGTCAACCCAGGTCTCCCCAGGCGTCTCCAACACTCCCTCAAAGACCAGGTTATTTCTGCGGCTCTGTCCCTCCAGATACTCCAGTTTGTCCGTGATGATGTGCAGATTTTCGCATACTTTGTAGAAATCGTTATGAATTGTGTCCGTTCGCTCAGTGAGTTTTCTTTTCTCTTCTTTTAGAGTGTCCACCTCACCTTGCGTGAACTGCAGGCTTGTTTTTAGTTCTTGTATGTCCTTTAACTGTAAATCCAACCGGGTGTTTGTTGATTCCATGATAATTTTAATGAATCCTTTAAAGTTCTCCTGTTGTTGATGTATTATTTCCTTGAACATATCCCTCTGCTGCTCCATTAGTTCTGTGACTCGACTGAGGCCCACATAGTCCTCCTCAGTTGCGGACCCTGCCTGCCGGGGTTTCGGCATTTGCTTTGCAAACTTTGTGCTGTCTTCAGCTGGTTCTTGTTTCAGGTGATTTCTGGAGCCTCTTTCGCTGAACTTCCGGTCCTCTGCCCCCGAAAAAAAAACTTGCGTGTCCGTCAGCAAATCCGGCTTCGATCTTGTTGTTTTGGTGAATCTATAGAATAGCCACTCAGCACTGGTGCTCCTCCGACTTCATTTCATCTCAGCAGGAGGCAACTCTCACACTCTCACAGGGTTCTGGGCGTGGCTGCTGGCACACCTGGTTAGCACTCGTGCTTCACAGCTAGAAGGTCCAGGTTTGATCCCGGAGGGGGCCTTTCTGTGTGGAGTTTGCATGCTCTCCCCATGTCTGCGTAGGTTTCCCCTACCACTAAAAACATGTGCAATAGGAGGCCAGAATGAATATAGTGTGTGACTGAGTGGTTGGTGGTGGTCGGAGGGCCAATGGCACAGACTGGTTGCCTCGCTTCTGTCAGTCTACCCCAGGGCAGCTGTGGGTCATTAGTTGTTTACCACTGAGTATGGAGTGACTGAATAATGACTACAGTGTGGCGCTTTGAGAAACTTGGTAATACAGGGTTAAAAAAAAAGGAAATACAAGGGAAAGCCATTATCATTATTACTATTATTATTATTATTATTTGACCAGTGGATTCAGCAACATAAACATCCTTCTACAACCTGACAAACGAAAATTGGCACAAATAGGCTTTTCAGGATACTCCTTTGGGCTCTCATTACTGTGTGCTAAATATGAACTATGTAAATGTAAATATGTAAAATAGGGGAACAGCCCGACTAAAATAAATATTAGTCATTGGCTACATTACACATTCTTTCTATTATTTCACTCAAGTTAGAGACAACACAATTGTATTGCAATAATGCATCTTGGGCAGCTTTTTCCGATCTCCTCTAGGCATGGGTGGAAGCTGGTGGTTTTCCTTCGGCTGGTCTGTGACAATCTTTGTCTCCCCCTTGAGGAAGAGTCCGGGACGAGGGAAGTCCGCCTGTCTTGAACCTTTTCCATGGTGACACAAGGGGCAGCAGATGATAACATGGATCATTTGTTCAAGTCTAGAACAGAGGTTAGAAAACATGATGATTCAGACAGTGTATCCTAGATACTAACACAACAACATTCATCGACATGTAGTTTAATAAGTTCATTGTGTTTTTGTTTGTTTTGTTACAGCCTACAAACTTCTACACATTTCAGACAAGGCCCCTTGTTCTTCCACATAAAGTAGGACCAGTGCCAGCTTTTACCTCAAGAACAGGAAATAGGAAAGGGACACTTAACTTTGCTGTGAATAATGGCAGTGATTTAGGATTCCTCACATAACAAAAGAGCTTCACAACAGGAAAAGGAAATAACAGGACTCTTTTGAAATGTGAAGTGCCCGTACCAGTGATAGAAGAGCTAGCCCACTCAGAATCTTCAACAATAAAGTCATGTTGTTTAAAATGTGCTTGAAATGTCCTCTCTCCTTTCTGCTTGTCTGCTTTGGCATCACAACAGTAAGCCAGATGCCATTCCCGATGCCCCCTTCCTTTCATTCAGGTTTATGGTGGGAATAAACCTACTGTAAATGTTATCATATTCACAGCAAATACATGTTGAAAATGTGTCCAGTGAAAATACATTTCCTTTCATACAATAGCTACTAATGAGATCTCAAAGGCCATTGTTATGATCATTCTCTCAATCAAACCACTGCATCTCATTTTTACAATCACCCATATTCTGCCTACTCAAAACCGTCACAGCTCATGAGTCCTCACGGCCGATACAATACGCACAATTGTACCCTCCAGCAGGGGCACTCTCTGCTTACGGCCTACGACGCGATAGTAGTGACGATTATTTGGCACAAAATACAGAAAGACAACAACAGACCCACATAGTGCTCCTGAATGAGAGTGACCAGTGTTTTGGGGACAAAGCAGTCATTTATAGTGTCACTGATCTGGAGCTTTCCCAGTTATTGAGTAGCTGGAGTATGCTCTTAGATGTGGCGTCAATGAAGCCCACCACATACCCCCTGGGTCTGACTCACTGACTAAACAGTTTGGGGAAATGACTGCTTGAGGTTATAATTGAACATATGAAAGCTTGCCCACAGATGATGACTTTTATTATAACTATAAACAAAAGGTTTTACTAGATTTAGTTGCATCTGGATGTAATTACTGTATGTGAACTGTATAGTGTAGTTACTGTATGAACACTCTTTTGAAAGTGTTTTTTTAAAGATGATCCTGTGTGACCTCCTCTGTATATCTTTTCTCTATTTCATGCCAGGTCTCAGACAACCGGTTTCCAAAGGTTTCCTGCTATTGTTCATGAGAGCTCACATGAGGAAACTGTCAATACTGTCGACGCTGCAAAATGCACGTCCCCCCCTCCCCCATGACACATAGAGGCTAGAGCTCACCAAACATGTAATCACTCACGCGACACCTGTGATTTTCTCAACTTAAAAAGAGGTTATTTGATTTAATTGTTTTTTAAATGACTGGGAAGCGACGTTTTGTGAATGAGGAGAAAGCCACGACTGTAAAATCAACTTCCTCTGAACCTCCTTTTATCTTACAAGGACATGTAAAGAGGGCATTGAAATATTTATTTTTGCAGTTTATAGTTACAGACTGGAGTCCTGAAGAGTTGAATAGATTTTTGGGTGGAGTGGACACACAGAAACGAGTGTTGGCCTGTTGCATAGTGAGGTCATGTTGGAATCAGGAAATATGTGTTTTTATTACTGCAATACTTCTGATTTCAAACAAAACTTAGAATAAAAACAGAATGCCTGTGAGAGAGAGAGAGAGAGAGAGAGAGAGAGAGAGAGAGAGAGAGAGAGAGAGAGAGAGAGAGAAAGCTTTGCCTCGTGGTTGAGGATGGATGTTGTTTGCCAGAGGATCCTGCCTCACTAACCTGAACCTAGGGGCATTTTATTTTATTTTATTTTATTTTATATTTTATTTATTTATTTTGTATTTGTATTTATTAATTTTTCTTCTTTTATCATTATTATTATTATTATTATTATTATTATTATTATTATTATTATTTTAAACAAACGTAGCTCTACTTGTACTTTTGCATGGCCTGTATTATAAAATGTACTTAATAGTATTATTGCCTATATCAGCAAGGCTAAGGTAGACTTTATTGTCCCTGTTGCTTTTGGCCCAGCTGCAGTGTGCAGTGCAGTGCACCTGGGGACCACGAGGACCCTTCTCCAGATCTTGAGCTAGGTTTGGTCAGGACAACACATGTAGCTATTTTGGGACTACCGCTCAGGCTGCTAGTTTTAGCCCGTTGTGCATTTGTTTGAACTTTTGGGTTTATTACATGGAACGTCATTAAATTTGGTTCAATGTAGCCATGACTAGGTTATAACTATCCTACTCAAAATGTTGAACTTTCTTTATATTTTAAGGAAATCATCTCTAAAAGATATAAAAGTAATTTAAAACACTACTCTGCTTATTATTCAGCAGTAGAATTTGCTACTCCCCCCCCCCTATTTTAGTCAGGCACAGTTTGGGGCAGCTTGGGATGTGTGGAAAAGTGGGTGGTGTCGGCCGTGTCGGTGGCATGGCGAGCGCAGAGCAACTTCGCCAGTTTCTAACGTGATGACAGCTGTCCGTGTACCGACTCTCAGCCTGCCACCGCGACACTTTCTACCGAGCGCATGTTTTCTTAACCTCTGCTGCAAGTCCAAGGATCACGTTTGCGCGCTAAAGCAACGGGAAGTCTAGTCTGAGCCCTCGAAAGTTGTTCGTTCAAATCGCAACGCCGCGACCACATCATCAGCTTCATCATCATCCCGAAGCACAAAAAGTTGGATAGCTTGTACAACTGGATTTAGCGATTTTTCATTTGGAGATGATCTGAAGGTAAGTGGGCGCATACTCTTTCTCCTTGTTATGATCTTGTAATAAGGTGTTCATGCTTCACACAGCGTATCCTTGACTTCGTGGAACTTTTACGCACAAAACCCTAGCATCCACCCACCTTTACTTTTCCCCTAGACTCTGAAACTTTGGATGGGCTTTTATGGCCAAGTGGTGACCGTGTACAGGGATAGACTTCCCAGTGGATCCAGTGCATTCAGTGTTGGTGCAATGAGGCAGACCGTTGACGTGAGTGGCATGACTGATGACATTGAACACTTGGACTGTAGACGAAATAATCCAAGTGCTGTCTGTCTCCTGTGGCCGTCACTAGGTCTCATTATACCAAAACACTGATCTGTACACCGACATAGCCTTACTTTTGTCATTTGGATTTATAATTATTGTATCAAATCTCATAGCATCTCCACTGGCATAATTTCACTTTCTTTGTGTGATCCATCAGATGGGAATGTCCTACTCCAACTTTGGCAACTTTGGTCTTTTAAGCGGGACGCATGGACCCTGTCAGTTACTGGATTGACGGCTTACATGCAATAATTATTTATTTCAAACACTGGTATAAGAAAATAAATTATATTATGTTGTTGATGGTAGGAGAGGTTGGTCATAGTGGCTAAGTAATATATTAAGGCTCAATGAATGGGCCCATAATGTCCATGCCGGTGGGCTAAGAGCTTTAACCACTCTGCCACCCGGTACCACTTATTAATTTAGCAATTGTTGCGTGACTACAAAGGGGGATACGGTTGTTTCGTTTATGAAAGCTCTATTTTGTTTGCCTGAGTAAGAATCTTTTGGAGTATCAGTTGTCTCTTCCTACTGTAATACTGTTTACAGGTATCCACGTAGCCCATATAGTGATCTTTACAGTGAGTCACATGCGCTTGTTTGGGGCTAATGTTGTTATGTTGTCAGGCGTTCATAGTTATGATACTGCCACATGCATGTCCTTATCACTAAATAATGCAGCTACGGCTTGGTGTCTTATATCGGCACTTAATAGAAACTTGAGGCATTTGTATCGGTTTACAAGTGTTTCATGTCCAACTAACACTCTCCTGTTGTCGCCCTGATAAACCGAGCCAGTTAGGTTAAACTACTGGTAGTAGGCGACACTGTAGGTCTTAATATGTGTTACTACTTTGTATATGAATGCAATAAAAATCTAATTGATTCAACGTTTTTGGCTGTGGGTGAGTTAGCAACGGTCAATTGTTTTTAAATGGGCTCATGCTATTACAATCAGTATGGAAGAAGAAGAAGAAGATATTATTATTTAACGTAACTGCAGTTCTTCGAGTGTGGGCGTGGCGTGCCCACCTACGGGCTTCGCTATGGGTGATCTCTCAGGCCAGGGCACTGAGACAGATAAAAGGATTTAGCCGCATCAATCCAGCCTAGGGCATGTCCCATGCCCGCGAAACCTATGACCTATAAAAGGCCCATGGCCCCAACACTCTCCCTTCTTCGAACCAGCTCAACAGAGGGAGGCGGTCCAGCTGGGCCTGCCGGTAGGCGGGCACGCCCACACTCGAAGAACTGCAGTTACGTTAAGTAACTATAATTTCTTCTTCGTGTGGGCTAAGCCCACCTAAGGGCTTCGCTATGGGTGAAAACCGAGGCGAAGGCCGTAGGGAAAAATGTACTCCCAGCTGGACAGGCTCACAAGATTGGCGCGGGAAGAAAGAGCAAAGCAGCGTGTACTCCAGGCACAGGCCACAAGCCCCCAATCATGGTGCTCAAGCGACCTCCACAGAGGCGTAGGGAGCAGATCCACACCCTGACCCAAAGCAGACTGAGTCAGCCAGTGTGAAAAGGAGGACTAAGAAGTCCCTTTGTCCCCTGGTTTAGGCAACGGGACCCCTGTCCCTGCCTAACACCGAGACAGCCACTGAGTCAGTGCACATATCCATGAGATATGAGTGCACAAAAGTGGACACTGAGGACCAAGAGGCGGCCTGACAGATGTCACTCACAGTGACTCCTCGACGTAAAGCCACCGACGTGGAGACCCCACGCGTAGAGTGGGCCCGAACCACAGCAGGTGGAGGACGGCCACGTGCCTCATACGCCGCAACAATGCCGCTCCGAACCCAGTGGGCAAGTCGTTGGGACGACAATGGGTTCCCGTGCCCTCTGGCCCCAAAGCCGACAAACAGCTGGTCCGTCTTGCGAAACCCTGCGGTGCGGTCAATGTAGCAGCACAAGGCCCTGAGGGGGCACAGAAGTGGAAGCCGCACGTCCTCCTCGGACGTGTCGGCGAGGTGTAAAGCGCCCTAATCCGAATCACTCTGGAATGAAAGTCCAAGGTGATCACCTTAGAATGAAAGGCTGGATTGGGCCAAAGATGAACCAGTCCCCCGTCCTGGCTGAATGACATACAGGAGGGGTGAACCGATTGGTCCCCTACCCTCTTGGTGGATGACAACACCAAGAGGAGGGCAGTCTTAAACGACAAAAGGCGGATCTCCGTTTGTTCCGAAGGCTCAAATGGAGGTCCCACCAAGCCATCCAGTACCGTCTGGAGATCCCATGGAGGAACCACCTGTCCAGGGGGTCGCCTCACTCTGCATGCGCCCCAAAGGAAGCGCTTAACCAGTTGGTGACTGCGTGCTGAGTAACACCCAAAACCCTGGTGGCCTGTTGTAATGGCTGAAGCAAACACCCCCAGGGTGGAAGCAGCCCGGCCACTGTCCAAGAGTCCCTGCAGGAACTTGAGGATCCCACCAACTGAACAGGAGCTGAGGTCCCGTTCCCTCTCTTGGCACTAAGCGGTGAAGAGCTGCCAGCGGGACCTGTAAGCTTTCACCGTGGAAGGAGCCCTGGTCTGCTGGATAGTGGAAACCACTGCCGGGGAAGACCTAACTCAGTCAGTTTCCCCCTCTCAGCATCCAGACCATGAGCCTCCTGCTCAGGGGGCGGGTCTTCTTCGCTCCGGGCGCCAGAGGCGAGAGCTACATTGTTCACGGCGAGGCTGGAGATGAGGAGCGAGCTGCTGTGAGCCCCTGGACGCAGCCTCCAGGCGATTGATGATGACCTGGATATCAGGGCCGAAGAGGGAAGACGTGGACAAGTGCAGCCCCAGCACGCCTTTCTGGTCCCGCTCCGCGAGGGAAGAAAGGCCGAGCCACAGGTGTCTCATTCCGAGCTGTGCGTTACACATAGTGCGGCCGCCATTAATGGCAGCGGCCTGACACATCTTCATAAGGACTTCTGCAGAGTCCTGGACCTCAGCAATATCCTCCGGAGAAAGCTCAGATCTCTCGTGGCAGAACTTGTCAATTGAGCCAAGCAGGAGAGCCTCATGCTCCCTTAACCACACTTTCACAATGTGAGACGGATGAATTCTGGCATTGTCAACTTGGAATATGCCTGTGCCATTAGGGAAGAAGAAAGTCATTGATGGAATAACCCGGTCATTCAGGATGTTCAGGTCGTCAGCTGATCTGATTCCTTGGGCACATAGTGTTGCTGAACCTACCCTGACTAGCTGCAGCATCCCCAGATCATAACAGTTAGTTAATCCTGTTGGTGACTATTTTTATTGGTCAGGCAGTGTACTTTAATAACCCCATGCTTTCTTTCCACAACTCAAAACAAAAGTATCTAATTCCATATACCAACTCCAACGTCAAATGTAGCCTACGCAAAATCACAAGTCTCCCAAAGAGGTTAAAAATCATATGCTTTTCACCACTTCCCCTCTGATTATGTATGCTGCGAGTCAATATGAAAATGTGGGGAATTCTTACACTATAAGATTGCTTATTGAGGCAGATGGATTGCAGTCCAGTTTTTATTTACATGATAAATGATTCAATAAAAGTTGCTCAGTAAAAGCCTAGATTATCCCTTTCTTTGCCTTCCTTTTCCATTTCATACTTGCGAAAACACGTAATGGGGCAAAGTTTAAGACACATTCCTCCCATTAAAGATCGATTTTCCCTTGAGTGTTTCATGATTCGAGTCCAGGGAGTGATCTCTTATGTAAGCGCTCACATGCAAACTATTAGTTTTGTTTTAGGGTGCGGCAGATCCTCGGGCAGCTTTTCTGGGGGTCCTGACAGGGGAACAGTCTCTAACCTTTCCAAACAGATCCCTGTTACCAGGACGACGAGGGCCTGTCCCGTGTGAGCTCAGGCATGAACGCTGTGGAAATGTTTATGCGAAAGGAGACGAAACACCCAGTTTGTGTGTGTGTGTGTGTGTGGTAGAAAGACCATTCATATGCAAGGCTTAGGTAAGCAGATAGAAAGAGTGAGAATTGAAAAGGATTCAAGATGTTTTTTGTTTATATTTTAGGAAGTGAAGTGTTTGAACCGTAATGATGCTAAAAAGAAGAGCGTGGTCTTTGGTTAACTGATGAGCCAACATTCTCTGTCTTTTCCATGTATCCTCCCTGGACTCTCCCAAAAATCAAATCCAAAACATTATGCAAGGAAATTGTGACTTTTCTCAAAACTTTGTGTTTTTGCCTGTGTTAGTTAGTTTGTTTATTAGCAACATACTGCGTTTCTATTTATTTTGATAACAATAGAAGTCCATCATACACATTACTTGCATATGAAAACGTAATTTTAAATAGATGAGTTACCCTTCTTCTAGAATTATGAGAACATTGTTAGAGAAGGTATCTTCTGTACCCTGAAACAGGCTCAGTTTTTTGGTTAGCATCATGTCACTACTTGAGATCGCCAACTTTCACATTTGTAAATCACATTCTGATGGCAGCATCACCTGAAAGGTGCAGGCTTGCTCTTGTGACAATTTTAGAAAAGGTATGTAATGTAAAGTGATGATTTGGGTCCGCAGATTGTACTATATTACTTTATATACATTGTGATCATTTTGATGGGTTGGCAACATAAACAAAACTTTCAAACCTTTATTGAAAGACATGAACATGGAAGGAACATACACGCTATGATTAGTTTTTGGCGTGGAGCACTGTCTGGATCCAGGGTGGAACTCCATTGCTTTACTTTTGGAGGCCTTCACTCCCTAAATGTTTTCCGTTTTTGAAGTGCAGAGAAGCGGAAGATATCAGGAATCCGTCTTGGCTGGATCTGATCTGCTCTTGCTCTGGAAAGACTTTTTATAGTAGGAATTGTAACCATGACTGCTTGGGTTTGCAGAAATATTTTACCATATAACCTTTTTCTTGAAAATCCAACATCCACATTTTCTCTGACTACGCTGCAGCTGTTGCACAGCTCATTAGTTGCTGTTCACTTGATGTTGCTACTAAACAACACATCGATAATTATTGACTATAAAAGGTTTTGTTACCTTTTTATTGTTTAATATGTGAAATAATATGGATTGCAAATGTACAACTTCAGTGTTGTTTTGTTATGGGTCTATCTTTGTCTGTTCTTGCTTTGTAAGAAATATTTCAAACCGTTTGGCATTTTCAAGTCGTTCTCTCAGTCATTTTGCCAGATGTGCAACTCTTCCAGCTGGCTGCAACCACGTTCTGCTGCCTCATCCAGATGAAATGCACAAATAAGCCAGAATACTCCGCCTTTTACAGACTCTCGTTAAAACAAATAGGCTGATTCTGTAGGTTGTGTGCTCCTGTATCCCTCAGACATAAGCAAGTCAATATAAGTGTCAATATAAGGCATAGAAGAGTGTGCAGAGATGTTTACACTGGAAGTCAACACTTAGATAATGGTGTTTTTTTTATACAGAAAGTATGAATTATAAGGGAAGAATTAAGTATAATTCATTGTAGTTATAATGTTCTCAGTCAGAAGGTTTCCATTAACGGTAATTGGGCAGACGAGGTAAGATAGTTATAATATGGTTATATTAATGATAACATAACATCTATAGTAATTGATATGGTGTTATTTATTTATTTGTATTGGTGTACTTGGTAGGGACAGTGCATGTTAATGAACACACCACATTGTTAAAACATTTTCAGTGGGTCGACTCATCTGTCGTTGGCAGGTTTTTGTAATAAGCCTATATAGTTCAATGCTTGAATCAACAGAACTCTGAAATACTGTATTATGATACTGTACAATGTTTTTTTTTCAAATGTTTTCATGTTCATTAGTTTCATTTGGGCCACAACTTGTTAGGATAAGTTGAAGGTGCATCCTGAAGCTACTGTATGTAAGAACCCAGCTCTAAATCACATGGGCATGAGTTAGACCAGCGGCTAAGCGTGCTGTTCTCCTCATTACAACGGTTGCAACACATGAACTTGTATTACTGGTCATATCTGTCTTATTCCACTTATTTACTGCTGTTCTGATTAATACGCCACTTTTACCCTGTTATTATTGTTCTGTCATTGAACCACAATGAAGGGGGTCTGAGGCAGTGGCTGAATAAACACATGCTCCCAAACCACATGACTTATGTTGACAACTGTTTGTGAAACCGGGCGCTCCGATTGGCTCGCTTTCACTCTCGCCTGTCACATGCGCTGAAAGACTAGACCCTAATTGAAAAAAGCTGCAGATGCCCCCTTGTAGTTTTAATATCTGGAAAGCTCCAATGCCTCTCCACCTGTTTTGTGTTTGTAAAGAGGTGAACAGTTTTTTTTGTGTGTTTTTTTTCCAGCACACTAAGCATTTCACACAGACAGAGTTTGTCTATTGCACGTGTAAAAGATAGTCCAGGCCGCTCCAGAGGTTTCTGCCAGTGTGGATGTATAGTGTGGCACGTGCCAGTCTGCCACCACTATGTTACTGAATGGAGAGCTCCATATTGGCAGCAGGCAGAGAAAGGGGCTTATTGTAGGCATCCGATTGTTCTGGGCAATAATAAAGCGACATGTCAGCACACACTACCGACCATTTCACCAAGGTAATAGAATACAAGCATTAATTATGGTTTTATTGGTGAAACATACCTCAAAAAAGATGTGTCTTGTTACGCTGCTGCTCCATGGAGATGTTGTTGCTTTTATTTGACTACAGGTAGCCAATTATAACGTTTAGGTTCTCTTTAAAAAAAAAAAAAAAACAGCATAGCAATATACTGTATATAACCTGTAATATTCTGCAGCGTGGCTTTAATTTTTTTGGGTATATAACGTATTTTTGTATGATCCCTAGTTTACAGGTAGTTACTATGTGTCAAATTAATTATCAGTGATATGTATATTGTCTGAGACGCAACATATTCCTTTCAATCTAAAGTCTCCATTTACTTGATTCAATACAATGTTATCTTGATTAGTTTTTAATAAGACATCTTCAGTAATAACGAATCTGATTAATATATTATTCAAAGTAACACTAGCCTGAATTTATTAGAAATCTAACCATGAAACTCCAAAATGTTATGGAAACAACACATCTCAAAATAGTTCACAAATGTTTTTATTGTATTTCATGCTGTGTCCCATTTTTCAATTATTCTTGTGCAATATGTAAAAGATAGTCCATATAAGATGAACTTTATATACAGGGCCTCTCGAAAGTACTAATACACCTTGAACTTTTGCACATTGTGTTATCACCATAAAGATTTTATTTTGAATTTTTTACTGAAAGTTCACACACAAATACACACATGATTGTTATTTTTCAAAAAATAGAAAAGTGAAAAGTGGGGCGTGCATAAGTATTCATACAGCATTTTTCTGAGTGCATTAAATTGCCTTTATAACATTCCTAATACTCTGCAGAATGTTCACACCTTGCCCTAACCATTAAATAGAGGCCACCTGTGTGTGTAATCTACTCTCAGTATAATTCCAGCTGTTCTGTGAGGGCCTCAGAGCTATGGTCGGAGTGTATTGGTTACTGAGCAACATCATGAAGGCCAAGGAGCACACCAGAGAGGTCAGGGATAAAGTTGTGGAGAAGTTATACAAAGATTTCCCAAGATTTGAACATCTCACGGAGCACTGTTCAATCCATCATTCAGAAATGGAAAGAGTATAGCACCACTGCGAACTTACCAAGACACGGCCATCCACCTAAACTAACAGACCGAACAAGGAGAGCACTGGTAAGAAATGCAACCAAGTGCCCCAAGATATCTCTGGAGGAGCTGCGACGTACTGCCGCTGAGCTGGGGGAATCTGTACATGGGACAACTATAAGTCGTACTCTACACAAATCTGGCCTTCATGGACGAGTAGCAAGAAGAAAGCCATTATTGAAAGGAGGCCATAAGAAATCCATTTGAAGTTTGCTAGAAGTCATATGGAGGACACAGCTACCATGTGGAAGAAGGTGCTTTGGTCAGATGAGACAAAAATGTAACTTTTTGGCCCAAATGCAAAACGTTATGTATGGAGCAAACCTAACACTGCTCATTGTCCTGAGTGCACCATCCCCAGTGTCAAATATGGTGCGGGGAGCATCATGCTATGGGGCTGCTTTTCCTCAGCGGGGACTGGGAAGACTGTAAGAATAGTTGTGAAGATGGATGGAGCCAAATACAGGGACATTTTGGAGTAAAATCTGCTGAAGTCAGCAAGAGAATTGAGGCTGTGGCGGAGATTCACCTTCCAGCAGGACAATGACCCTAAACACAAAGCTAAATCTACAATGGAATGGTTTAAAAAAACATATTAATGTGTTAGAATGACCCAGTCAAAGTCCTGACCTAAATCCTATTGAAAATCTATGGAAAGACCTGAAAACTGCTGTTCACAAACGCTCTCCTTCTAATTTGACAGAGCTTGAGTTGTTTTGTAAAGAGGAATGGGCTAAAATGTCAGTCTCTAGCTGTGCAAAAGGGGGTTCCACAAAGTATAAATTCAGGCTGTATGAATACTTGTGCACGCCCCACTTTTCTATTTTCTATTTTTTGAAAAATGACAGAATCATGTATCATTTTGCTTTCACTTCACAGTTGTCTGTTACTCGTGTGTGACCTTTCAGTAAAAACATTCAAAATAAATCTTTATGTTTAGGGTTGTAAACATGACAAAATGTGCAAAAGTTCAAGGTGTATTAGTACTTTCGAGAGGCACTGTAAATAAAGTTCTTCTTCTCAGCTCCTGCAAATGCACACTGTCGTAGTGTCCTTGGGCAAGATGCGTCACCCTACTTGCCTCCAGTATCTGCGTACATTAGTGTATGAATGAGAGAGTGAATGGGTGACTGGTTCCCTGCTGTAAAGCGCTTTGGGCCTGATAAAAGTAGAAAAGCTCTATATAAGTTGAGTCCATTTACCATTTCTTCTTCTTCAGTATATGAATGAGTAGTATTGTTTTATGAAAATGTGATTTATCAAGTCCCTAATCAACACTTTACCAGCTCCTCTCCCCGTTAGCAGAGACACATTTGATACATGAATTACACAGAGTTCAGTGATAAAAGTGTCCAGGGTCAGACAGTGTGTGCTCTGTCCTATATCAGCTGCGTACATCTCCTGTGTGCGTCGCTCTGTGCTGCAGTGTGTCAGCTGTTGATTTAGCCGTCTGTTGTAATCCTGTTACTTTCTCCGGACCTGTGCCAAGTGCCACACGCCACGTCCCGTTCACAGAGTCTCATTCAAACGATCGAACGCTTGCCTCTGAGGCACAAGATCAGGGATTCAAAACAAAGTTAAGATGTACCCGCTGTGGAGAGTGAAACAAGGGAAAAGCCAGTGTTCATAATTTCTTCCCTTATATTGTTTTATGATATACTGTGTGTTAATAGAAGCTCACTTTTAATAGTGTGTATATTGATGAAATTGTACAGATCATCTATCCTCATGCGTGTTTTTGTAAGATTTATCAAGACGTGGAAGTGGTTAAAAGGGGATTCTGGCATGTGCACTTCAACAGCTGACTTGCATATTTATATTGATGATTATCTTATAGTATATTAAATTGCATTACATGGCACGCATTAATTAACACACAAGAGACAGTTGCCTTCCATGGCTCCAAGTTATGTGGCAAAATTATGTGGTGGTATTCTATAAGTTAAGCAAAAGTCAAGTTTTAACTCAAAGGAAGTTGTTGGTCCATGGAGTGCAAAGGCCCGAGCTGACACACCGACTGACAGAACCATAAATAACATAAGGAGCTTGTCTGGTGCTGCTGCTGTGAAGATTAAGTAGAGAGAGACAGCAGCACCATGACTCTGCATGTCCTGACCTCCTGACTCTGACACAGGCCTTTGTGACAAATCACTGTCTGCTCTCAGCTGCACTGTGTGTGAAGTTTAAAAGACTTTGCAAATCAGTTCTGTCTTTGGCCATAAATTCTTTATTTTGAATTTATATAAGTTAGTTAGTTTTTTAGTTTATTTATTTATTTTTGAGCAGTTTACATTTTAACAACATTCATATTCACATTATTCTATTACAGGAGCTCAAAAAAAGGAGTAGGCTGAAGCCAGAAGCTTATATATATGCCTACCCCGTAATCAATATAATAAACATTTACATTTCCCGGTGATACTGCACAATCCGTCTATATCCAAAATAATAATTCAGAAAACAAAAAAACAAAACAACAAAAAAAAGCTCAATTCCAGAGGCGGGTAGTACTCAATTACATTTACTCAAGTAAAAATATTGTCTATGAGTGTGGCACTATTTTCTGTTACTCTACTGGGCCGAGTTATAGTTGGAAATATGTTCATACTGTACATTCGATTCACAAATTCATCGGTTACTGCATGTTTATTTGGATTCATCAAATCTATATTAAAATCACCACAAATGAATAGTGTTTTATTTATGTTTGAATACAGTTTCTCTATCCATTCAGTGAATATTTCAATACTTGAGCCCGGTGGTCTATATATGCAACTAATGATTATATATTTTTTTCTTTTCACAAGAGATTTCGATTGTGACACAATCTAGAACATCACTTATTGTTAGTGACATACTTTCCACTTACTTGATGAAGTATGGACATATATAGCCACACCACCACCTGTCTTATTTTCTCTATTCACATAGTTCAGATCATAACCATCCATTTCAAATTGAATACCTTTATTTTCCTTAAACCATGTTTCAGATATTGCTACAATACTATAAGGATGTTTAATTTGCTGTAAATATTCTTTTATGTGGTTAAAGTTTGCGTACATACTTCTACTATTGAAGTGTATGAATGACAAAGTCTCATCTGAATTGATCATATGATATTCTTTCTCCGAATAGTATTTACAATCAATGTCCTGAAGAGAAAAAACATATTATCAGGGTCCATTTCAAAGTCTGGATCATGTTCATTGAGATTAGTGCTGTCATTTAACCCCAACTCAAGGTGTTCATTGTTCATAATCCTATGAAGTATTCCTAGGTCCTGATTGTCACTGTTAGGAAGAGCGTTGCAAAAGGATGTCATTTTCGCAGGTCTCAGATTATAGACCCTGCAGTTACCTCAGTCAAATTTATTCAGCTCCTCCATACTTCTTACAACCAAGACCTTTGCATGCTCGGGGACTCCATTAAGTTTGATAAAAACTCTACAGTTACTCACCCAAGTGCTTTATATAACACTGACTCATTTGTTTACAACTTGCAAATAGGCTACATGTGCAGTGCACCTGTGACAACACAAACTGGCTGGCCTTTGAGGTCTTGAAATGTGAGAACGTGACACGACTGCAGCTCTAAATGTTTGAAGCTAGTGTAATTGTGTGTACTTGTACTTTTCGGCATGGAGGCTTGGTGATTAGCATTCTCAGCTCACAGCAAGGGTTCAGTTCTCAAGCCAGGTGGGACCTTTCTGTGGAGTTTGCATGTTCTCCTGTGTCTTGGGGTGCTCCGGTTTCCCACATCACCTTGAAACTTAGCCTTATTCTCCTGCTAGGTAATCCTCCCTGACCAAGAACTCGCTGAAGAAATGGAGATGTGTCCCTTTATGGACGCGCCACTGTGGTCGCCCACTGCCCCTGATGCAAACAAATATCTCCGACCAATATTGTTGCCCAGTTTTTACTGTGATAGGCACTAATGTATTTCTTCATTAGAGAAGATGATAAGTAAATAAATATATCAAGTGAAAAACTAGAACGTTGTAGTTATATGATAATAGATATTGTGACATACAGTTGAGGTGAGTTGTTTTTATTATTACTCTTCTGGCAACTACTGTATTGCCTCATGTTGCACCTGTCTACATGTCTCTACACGTCCTGTGGTTCAAATATTTTAATGCCACATGGTTGGAAATATTGATTCCTGTCCAGATAGACGCCTGGCTCATTCCTGAATAAAGAGTACAGCAGTTGAACAGTATCTTGTCTCAGTCCAAAATGAATGGACTTTCTGTTTGTGCCCATTCTGTTTTTTCTTCACTCACTCATCAGACACTCGCTACTGCATTAGTTAACGGTCTGACTAGAGTTTCAATGAGCGATGAATAATTAGACACTTCAACTATCTGTTTAGAGACATCATACTGACATAGACAATAATGGAGAAATTCTAGATGTTGTTTTTTCTAAACTCTTAAGCGTATGTGTAAAAGTAAAAACAGGAACAAGTAGCAGTAGTTATTATTATTAGACAGTTAACAGTTAAAAAATGATTTGTAGGTTCTAGGACTGGGTAATAAGACGATATAAATCGAATCGTGACCTGATCCCTGCGACAAACTGCTATTTTGATGATGTTGTCGTATTTGGATTAGATGAACACAGCCACTCCTCCTCCAGTCTCGTCAAGCTCTGAGTGATTGACCAGGGAATTTAACCAAGCATGGTGAAGTGTGAACTTTCAGAAGCAGCAGATGGCTTTAGTTACATCATAGAGACTTAACAATACTAAGCAGCACATCAATTGTGATTACCCTGAATTGACAAGCTTTGAACTACTTTGATCTTCAGTCAAGTAATGATCACTTTACCTCGCCATCACACAAGATTAATCCTCTACAGACGAATTCTACCTGTCAAAGTGACCCATTCCTCTTCTCCCTGGGGGACTGCAGTTCGCCTCTGGTCTCAAGTTCTTCCTCTGCCGCCTCGTCCTCATCAATCCACTAAAACAAAGACACCATTGACCATGACTAACCACCCCAGCCCTGGTCTCTCATTTCTAGACGCTTTTGGCCCGTCCGCCTTCACCTGGCTTCAGTCTGTGTCTCCACAAAACAGCATATGGGAGACACCAAAGTCCCCTGCAAAGTTTGTAAGGATTTTATACTAGAGGATCATCTTTCAACAAAGTCATGGTAGGCAAGATGAATTGTAGTTGGATCAAAAATATTGCACTTATTCAGGCAATATAATGCCCACTGCAAAATTACAGTAGATATTTTCCTTATGCCTAATGCCTGTTTGAAACTTTCATACAGAACCAAAGCTTCTCTGTGAATGCCCTTGAGAAAGCTGAGAAAAAAGAAATGAATACTACAGTGGAACGTCCTTCGGAACCACTTGTTATTCTCTATCCTTTTGCCGAGTTGATTACTGGTTTCTTGCATGCACACTTTTGTTGTCGCAGTCTATTGTATTGTAAAGATTGTAGGCCCTAGTACTGATTGTTACGAGAAAAGAGAATTGCTCTAAATTCTGTAACCTCTAAACCGTCCTGTTCTTGTCTGTTCAGGTGATGCGGGATGGAGGCAGGGTCGGTGGTGCGTGCTGTGTTTGACTTCCTGCCCAGTGTCTCGGAGGAGCTGCCCCTCTTCAGTGGAGACGTCATCGAGGTGCTCGGTGTCGTGGACGAGTTCTGGCTGCTTGGAAACAAAGATGGCGTCACAGGTAACTTTTCTGCATCATTAAACCCTCTTTGAAGATTTTGTTTTGTTTGTCTGAAACAATATCATTATTATTATCATTATGAATTATGAAGCAACAGACCTGAATATATTCGACATGTGTAAAACCATATTCGCGCTTGTCTAGTCATTGCCTTTTCAACATTAATCACATTTAAATTTGCACACACTAAAGAGTACACGTTGTGCCAGGAGCATTTACGGTAAAGAACAGTCTTGTCGTTAACCCTGAGGGAGAATAAACTCTGCTCATGTTATTCTACTTAAGACATAACAAAAGAGATAGCCGCTTTTCTACAAAAAGGAAGTAGAAGGAGGGGAAGTTGGAAAATATGTCATACGAAAAAATACATGCATTTGTATTTGTCGAACTGAGAAGTTGAGGTTCCCTATAAATGCAATACACTTTTTTGTCAGACATTGCTTATGGTTTGTTCATTGTTTTTTCTTTGAACTGTTCTCAGGTCAGTTTCCGGTCACCTTTGTGGAAGAGGTCACCATTCCCAGCGCTAAACCTGAAGATCGACTGTACGTGTGTATCAATGACTTCAGCTCCGCAGAACCTGGAAACCTGCCCCTAAAAAGAGGTGTGTGTTCAAAGTTATCAGTACTTTCTATGCATCAGTCACTCCTGAGGTTAATTCAGTCAATTCTATTCATATGCTGTCTTCAGTGTTCATAAGACAATGTTGCTTTCTCCCTACTTAGCTTAGCGCTGCTTGCGGGATCTTAATGTTGCTGTATTCAGGTAAACAGACTTCTGTATATTGTAGTGTAGTTGTGCCGTGACCCTGGTAGATTCTTGCTTTTTCTCCACTTTCTGTAAACAACTATGAACTCGACTGTACCCTCCTGATAAATCCGTTGCATGTTTGTGTCATGAGTTGTGTGCAGCATTTTCTTGACCATCATACACTTTGTGAATCAAGCACAAATTTACCTATTGACCTTTAATGCTAATATTTTAAATGATCAAATAACAATAATTTGAAGACCATGTTAACTTGATTTGGGTCACTTACTCAACTGACCACTAGATGTCGCTACATCCAAAACAAATACAGACAGGTCTTTGTCAGTCTATCCCAGTGTTTTGGACTTGCCCGTTTGCCACTGTAGTAAATGTGCCAATAGCTTTACTGGTCCAAGTGGCCATTTTATTTCTGCAATATTCAAAAGCATCTAAATGTCATGCTGAAATCAAAATGTTCAGTAATTCCCTTAAGTCCTGGTTGACGCGACTGTTATTGCAAAATCATAATGCCATAAGTCACCACTGTTTCCTGGATCATAGGAAACCATTTTTGTCCGAGTTTTAATGTTCATTTCCAGTCAGAATTTGTGCGGGACACAATGGGAGGTGGAGCCGCAGGTCTGAGGAATGTGCCCCTCATGACTTTGGACAGAACAGTGCACATTCCTGTAATCCTTCAATCTGGGGATCTATGGACTATACTACACTCAGGTTATTAAGAGTAGAGAGCTGGGATCAGGAGGTAATGTTGTTGTTGCGTGTGAGACTTGTCCGCACAAAACGATGGCAAGGTTTTTCAGTTGCCATAAGAAAAAATATACTGCCGCTCACCTTAATCCTGAAAACCTATGAAACAGTTATATACGGACACTTTCTGTATGTTTGGCCCAACATGTAGAGAGGAAGTGCCATATTGACTCCAACTTACAAAGATATACATTTGTAAATGAATTGGTTGATGATAGTGAACAAGATTAGATGTCTTCTACATTGGCAGATACTGTTGTTGTGCTCTTTGGCAAGACACTTCCTTCTTGTGTACAATTTATGTTTGGTAGTGGTTGTAAGTGAGAATGGCAGTTGTGGTTCACTGATTTGAAATTGAGGTGGAAAGACCATTAACCCATAATTTATACATTAATTAGGAATTGACCAATCCTACGACATAGCACAAAATGCAAGTGTCTTAATCTGAGTACTTAAATTAGCTTGGTAGGCTAGTGTTAATTGTAGCCACAGCTGCCCAGAGGGTCACAGACAAAAAGGCGCCTGCCAACAGCATCCCCGACCACCTTCACTCAACTCACATGCCACATTCACACAAAGTAGTCAGTGACTGAATTGTGCCAAAATCAAGCAGTTTGGGCTGAAATTAACCACTTTTTAAATTTTTTTTTTTTTGCCAGTTTCGTCCAATTCTCTTTCCTTTGTTTCATGTCATGTTTGTGAATCTTAAGAAATTAAATCTGCTGTGATTTTTTCCCCCTGTTTGGGCATTAAAATTGCATTAAAAAGCATTACATTTGTCATTCCTCTGCCTGTATAAACCCTGTAAGTGTCTAATGGAGGACATGGACAATGACACCCATAGACTCCAGCTGCGTTTTGTGTTTGGGCAATATACCAGGCTTGGCTGATGTTTTCTTTTTACTTTGGAGACTGAATTGTCTTTTATTGTTTTCCTCAGGGGATGTGGTGGTCAAAGACACAGGAGGCTCCATGGACCTGAGTGAGTCCTGGCAGCGCGGTCGAAACGCCTGGGGAGCCCGCGGCCTGTTCCCTCGTCGTGTGTGATGGAGCTGGACCTCTCCTGTCGCTCCCGGCTGCTGTCCGAACGCTCTGTCCAGTCTTCAGAACTCCCTCCATATGCCCTGGGACAGGCTAAGGCCCTTATGAACCTCCACGCTCAGCTAAACGAGGAACTAGACTTTCGGGAGGGGGACTTGATTATTATCACAGGCATTCCTGAGCCGGGCTGGTTTGAGGGCGAGCTAAATGGTAACAGAGGCATATTTCCGGAAGGATTTGTCGAACTCCTGAGTCCACTTTTTTCCCCGCAAGTGCCTTTGGACTGCCCCTATTTAAGTCACGATACTGAAATTAACTATGAGGACGATTTGGGAGAGGGGACGGATGACGAAATTGCACAAGAAGCCGAGGTTTTTGAAAAAGACGAGCTAAAAGACATTGAGGACGTTGAAGAAGAGGATGAAGAGGGGGCTGTTTATGGGTAGCGCAGTACGAATTCCGAGCCATGGAAGCGGGCGAGCTTGACTTTGACGTAGGCGACCGTATTCGAATTGTGAGCACTTTGGAAGATGGGTGGCTGGAGGGAAGGCTAAAAGGACAGCAAGGTATTTTCCCTCATCGCTTTGTCAAAATAGAGGGAGCTGACCAGCCCAAAACACAAGAAGAAACTCATGTAGTTCAAGCTGAGGAGGAAGAGAAGGAGAACAGCCATCCTTCTGAGGAGAGTCCAAGTCATGCCACTGCTAATGAGTGGAGATGCTGTGAGGATAGTGCAGGACAATATGAGGACAATACAGTTTGGGATTTGGATTATTTTGAGCAGCAAAGGTGGCAAAGTGAGCAGAGAAGTGTTGCAAATCAAACTAATAATGGAGGGGGAAGAGATGGGGTTTCCAAGTTGGATCAACAAACATCACGACCAGGGCGTAGACCACCGGAGAGGCCAAAATCCGCTCCCCCGCCTAGACCTAGACTCCCACCAGACCCAACCTACCCGCACATAGCAACAGGCACAGCAACATAAGTAGATATAATAATACAAATAAACAGAGCACAAGGCCAATGAAACCAAGTTGACGCACAGCTTAACTCTCCCTAACTCTTCGTCAGGTTTGTCCAAAGATAGTAGGTCACAACATAGACTCCCAGTAGATAGGAGGAGAAATGCAAGTTTGGGTCAGGCCTTGGTGAACTTGGTCGATGGTGAAAAGCAGGTCAGGCAGGCCCGCCATGCAAGTGTCAGTGATGCAGATAGGTTTGGCAAAGCGGAGACACTGCCAAGATCCCAACAGAGTAGTTCAAACGGCAAACGCCTTTCGAGTATTACCTTGGACGCTCTGGCAAACACAGCAAGCGACTTGGAGACAAAGCTGACACAGCAGCTTTTTGAATTTGAGAGGAGTTTGGTGTCGTCTTTAAGTGATAATAATATCAGCCAGGGCGACTCCAGCAACCAGTTTTCGAGGCATTTTTCTATTTGGACTATAACGATGAAAGCGACATAATTCGTGGCACCTCAAATTCGCCTGTCTCACATTTATTACAATCAAACTCTGCGTCTTCTTCATTGGAAAGACGCAGGTCTCTTCGCCCCCCTCCGCCCCGCCCCAGAGCACATCGTCCCTTGTCCCGGCCCCACGCAAACCAGCGCGCCCACCTCCACGAATCCCAAGACAAAACACTCCGCCGGAGAGACAGGGTTTTGGAAACAACCCCATCTTCTACTCTCCGGAAGAGCCGCTATGGACATCCCAGACCAGCCAACAGCTGCAGATGAATATGGCGATCTGGCTTTGGCGCAAGAGGAGGAAATTCAAAAGCAAATGGAGGCGGAAGAAGAGTTGGAGAGAGAGATGGAGATGCAAAGGGATGAAGAGGAGCGGTACAAGTTGTTGTTGAGGCTACAGGAGGTGGAGAATGACATGGAGGACTATGCGCACACAGCAGAGGAACTGAGGGTGATGCTGGACGAAGAGGAGGATGACATGGCCCGACTGCAAGCACTGGAGAATCTCGAGTTCTGTAACTACACACTAGAGACGCTGGCACTGGAGCAGCTGCAGCTACAACAGCAGCTACAAGGTGAGAGGGAGGGGACATAAGAGGGAGTGTGTGTGTATGTGTGACTTTAATAAGTTTGGAATATACTGGGTAATAGAGCAGTGGGAGACACGAGAGCTTAACAGATTTCCTTTAGGATGTTTGGTCCTGCTCAGAACTTGGAAAACACAAGAAATAGTGCAACAAATTAACCAGTTCAGTTCAGTAGTATTTGAAGTCCGCAGTATAAAACCACATTGGCAAAAGGTGCAAGTAGCTCACAGCCCACATTTGCTCAAAGAAACATAAAAAATAGAACATGCAAGAGTTTATCAAATTTATCGAATTTAAAAATAGTTGCAGCAAGTGCTTTGAGCTATTTTTCAGAGTTTTGACTATTTTGAAAACCTCACCTGATAACCTGATTCCCCACCAATGTAACTGTTGTATGAATTAAATACATTTAGGTATGCAGCTTTTAATTATCCTCATTTGTAGCACTGTGGTATCGACTTTGGCATTTTTTTCACACAGGTGCGAAGTGCATTCCAGCTCGTAGTGAGAAAGCAGGCATTGCACGTGGGCCTCAGTCTCTTTCCAGTGTCCAGAGTTGCTCCTTTTAGTCATAGTTTTTTTTCTTCTCCATCATCCGTGTGGTTTATTGGAGTCAAGAGTCAGGGCGCTAGGTGTGGCTGGGACCGTCCAGTTTAGTCTTTTAACCGTGGGACACTTCAGAGGCAGGACCTAGCAAATGGCTGTGGCGACTTGTGGCATGGCCTATGGTGCATTTCGATACTCTGTTTGGGGTCATACCTGCACAAAGCTGCAGGTATGAATGGTCTCTTAAAAATCATATTTGTAAGGACTTGTATAGCCTGGTATGTTTGTAACAGCAATGCAGCCTGGCCATTTAATGCAACTTATTTTTTACATAATGTAAATGGCAAATGGCTCTATGGTATTTCAAAGTCTGTGCCATCAGTTAGCCTATTTTAAACACATGCCTTCAGCTGCGACCCCCGGCTGAGAATCACTGGTCAAGACTAAACATCCATGTTATTTTGAGGATAAACCAAACTTCCGTTTTTTGTTCTTGAGCATTGTCTGGTTTTTGGTTTGTATTGAAATACTGGGGAAGTTTTATTATTATTTAGTTGAGAATATAACACATCTGAAGTATACTCAACATGTTGTGGGATTCAGGATTTTATAGGATCATCTACACATTACTTTATATGTTTCCCCTCATAAAACTGTATTTACAGTATTGACAATGTTATTCAAATTGTAAATCCTTTATATAACAGGAAAATGCCTTGAGGGCAAGAACAGGTTGCAGGTGCCTTTAAGGACCATGTGACCAAATAGTTACCATTTGCATTTCACAGGTATTCGCATGGTCTTTTGTCTCAACAGGATGGTCACAAATGATTTAAGATAAGATAAAACTTTATTTCACACTATAAGGCATGCAGATTTTTTCTAACACCAGGCCTCTCTTCATAGTGATTATCAAAACAATGGCCAAACACAAAAGCGTATAACAGGATATATTAGTGGCATTTATTAGGTTGGTTGGTGCGATACATATGTCTTACACAAGTGAAAGTTCCTGGCCTATAGGAAAGTCTGTATCTTTGTTGTGAATGAGTTTAAGTCTATTGCTAATTATTTGACTCAAAGTCACACGCAGAGGTGGAGGTTTTCGTGCTTTTGAAGGGCGTGTTGCAGATGGCTTATTGTTACAGCACAAGGCGTCACGTCATCATGTGCGTTCATATTTCAAGGAGCATTTTGTACTTGCACATTCTCAAAATGTGGTACTTAGGCTATATATCTGAAGATGCAAAAGCTACTGGTGTTTTTTATTTAGACATCATTGGATCACTCACCAGATTCTCCAAATGTATTCATTGGTGCTTTTTGTCATTATTTCAGATTTTTCAATTTCATTTTTTGTCTATCAAATTTATATTCAGCTTATTTCCAAAGTGGCTCTTCATAAAAGTTAGATATGGATATACTTTGCATTTTAATTCATTCAGTAATGAATTATATGTTTTGTACACTGAAATCAATGGTGACTATCCAAACAACTATCACTAAACAACGTTTTTATAGTTCTGTTAGTTCTGTGTACTTGTTCTGAGTGCTTGTTATCAGTCTTTATTACTTTGACCTTTCAGCCTTTCAAATACCTTAAAACCCCTCATTAAGACGCCCCTCTGGGTTTCCCTGACACCAAACCATTAGTTTTTCCATTTGCGCCAGTTTCACGTTTCCTGCCGACGACCCTGAAATCCCCCGTTGACATACTGGCCTATTCTAGGATGTCCTGCAGTGTCTAGATGTGTTAGATGTTGACGCTTTGCCATTACATTACATTAGGAAAACACAGGCAGCAGTGGATAAGGAGACTCTATTTGACATTCCAGTAGCTGACACATGTACACAAGCCCATAGTTTCGGTCTTGTTCCGCCGCCACTGAAAACTGAGATTCTCAAGCCTGATAATTTAACTAGACTTGCATAAGACTGAACAAAAAACTGCTGCACTTGCTTTGAGACTTGAGAGCAGCAGCATGTTCCGTAAGTGCAACTAACAGGAACTACTAAAATCTGTTACTTTGTTTTGATGTACTCTACAGTACTACTAGAGGAGGAAAGTGCCATGGCTTACTTATTTACTTATATTACCAAACTTGAATATGTTTACATTGGAGGGCATTCGTTTTTATGGGAGTACCAAGTGCTGTTCAGTTGATAGTTTAGTTCATTTGCATTTGCAGTTGTGTTTTTGTTTTGTTTTAGCAGTATTGTAATAGTAGTAGAAGTTGAAGGTAATTTGATTTACCAAGTCAAAAAAAAAGTATGAAATAGATTTGTAGGGATGGCCGATATATTGATCATTTTGTTGTTCCACTATGTTCTTGTGAAATGATGATTTTAATTGTAATGATTTGGGGGTGGGCGCTTATAAGCTCTTGCTTTGGCCCACTCCTTTTGAGCAGAGTGTTTGCTGCTCAAATAAACAAATAAAATAAAATAAACTACTACAGTGATGATAATGGCTGTATTCACGTTTACTGTGCCCACTTTTGTCATGTTAATGACCCGTAAAAACAAGGCGTTACATCGCTTTCCCATGCATATTTAATTAGATGCATTTGCAATCATTAGCGCATTTTTTTAAATTTAAAACAATGCAGTTCAAAGCTCATGCTAATCTTGTAAATCTACTGTTTGCCTTTGCCTGCTCTAAATCAACTCTAAATCTTCACATTCTGGCCTCATAAGTTCAGTATAAGGTGCTGTTAAAGTGACATGATGCTATAAGTCCATCAGATTTGTTTAAAGTTAAAACTGTAACTTAAACAACATGGTAGGCTACATGTTTAAATAAAAAATACAATAAATAGTAGCCTAGCATATTCCTAGTGTCACTGTTTCCCATTATAGAGGAGAAGGGTGAAAGTATAATAATAAATAGTTCTGACTAAATATTTAGCCAAAAAAAAAAGACATTTCACTCCAACATTGCATTTGATCTTTTTAATATTTTTTCTAATAAAAAGGATTGTTTGTTCCATCATAGTGTG
The DNA here is from genome assembly GCA_007210695.1 of Neogobius melanostomus. Taxonomy (NCBI): domain Eukaryota; kingdom Metazoa; phylum Chordata; class Actinopteri; order Gobiiformes; family Gobiidae; genus Neogobius; species Neogobius melanostomus. Next base: position 1,610,252 of record VHKM01000299.1, on the reverse strand, counting down.
TGAGACAGTGAGTCCCAGACACACCAAGCTTTGTATTGTTTATTTTCCAATAGTGGAATGATAATTTGAAAACTTTTCAACATTTGAGTGAGCCATTCTATTGATTTAACGTCAAAATAAATTATCGGACCATCCCTATAGATTTTTTCACAATATTGCAATACTTTGGAAACTCGCCTTGTTGTTTTCAGTATCACATGCGTGGAGTGCCTAAACCTGTCCTTGTTGGTCCACCTCTCGGGCGGGGGAGGGATATATTATACTCTCTCTTTATGAATAGAGCCGGGGTTTTTCTCACACTGAAAGTTTGTGTCTCTTCTGAGAGTGGGACAGTCCCAACAATGGCGCATTGTAAAGTGTGCAGCTAGTTTTCTAGTGCACTGCCCATAACCAGGCTATGTCCTCGCATTAACATGCGGCTTTTACAATAATCTGGCATTGTTCATCAGATTAAAGTTATTCCTTTTTAGAATGAAAGTAGTTCATACTAACCAAAATAATAACAAAAAACTCTTCTTTTTTTTTTTAGTTTGAGTTAAAAGATAATTGCACATTTCTTAAGAGTCAAAAAGTGAAAGAGGAGAAAATTGGTTGTGAAAATTAATGGTATTTTTTACAAATTAGTGTATGCTGTAAAACTATACAGAACATAGTCTTAGGTCCAGTGCATTGCAGGTAAAGCACTAACAACGGAAACAACATTTGGTGCCAGTCTGTGAGCCCCAAAGCCAGATTATAAAGCTAGACTTCTATCACATAAAATCTGCATGCAGACTGTTTGCTGCAAACAGTGGCTCGGGCCAATTAAAACGCTGGGAGGGGTCAGTCAGGCTAATCCTCCACTCATGTGACACCACTGAATCATTAACCTTATCAGGCCACTCCCACTCTAACCCTACCCCCTGTGCTTACGTGATTGGCCGGGATAGTGTTAGGGAGGGTGGTGTTTAGTCGCGTTTGGGGCAGGGAGGTGCAGGAGACAAGCAGTCCTGTGTAGAGCCAGACAAGAAAACAAGTGGAGGAGTTTCGGGACAATATGCCTCTGACAGGTGGAGTCGCCTGGAGCGATTTGTTATGGAATGCAGCGGAATTCCGGACTTTGGGAAAAGGAAATAACTGAACAGGAAAAGCGGCTACAGACAGGCGGCTGAGATGAAAAGCCCTGTGGCGTACGGCAATCCGGTCATGTTTGACCCCCCCATGAGGAGGGGCAAGAGCGTGGAGGAGTTAGGAGACGCAGGCTGGGCCAAAGAACAAGAAAGATTAGCACATCTACAACATCTACAGCAACTGCATCAATTTCAGCAGCAGCAACAGGTGGGATATCCCGGCTATGGAATGGTGCACCCTCCGCCTGGGACTGTCATGGTTCCGAGTCCAGGTATCCAATTCCAGCTCCGGGTTTTCCGATGCCAGTGCATGGTGGGATGATGCATCCTCAGCTAATGGTCCCAGTGGGTTCGGTGCCGCCTCCAATGCACGTGCCACCGCAATGGCAAGTTCAACAAGCCCACGTCAGACAAGTTGACAAGTCAAACGTCTACTACCACCCCAGGTCAGAAGATGGACACCTTGACTTGAGGATATCCGAATGGAAAGGCAAGCATTGTTTTTACCAAGGTCCGGAGGAATCCCCAAATCAGGATTACAACGAAAGGGCGCAACATGAACGAGACAACGTCACCTACGAGGACAGTAGGTATGAGGAGGACCGGAGAAGGAGAGACGATTGGGGTAGGGAGACTGACCACAACATCGATCGCTATGCGCAGAGACACTCAGAGGACCTCGTGGACAAATACAGGGAATCTGAGCGGAGATATGATGATCGCTATGACGACCGAGAACGGGATTATCATGACAATCGGAATGACAAGGAGCGTGATGACCATTACTATGAACGCAGAGACAGGTACGCCAGAAGAGAAAAGTATTCTGACCAAAAAGACTATGATAGGGACTGTTATGAGTCTAAAGACAGGCATAGAGATCCCTACAGGGAGCGGGATAGATACTATGATAAGAAGGATGACTATTACGATACAAGAGAAGACAGGTACAATCAAAGAGGTGAGGATACTTATAGTAAAAGACGCGGGAATTATGAATCTAGAGATGACCAGGATAGGTATAGAGAGAAAGAACGTTCCAATAGGTACAAAGACATTGGTGATGAGAGGAGAGATGACCACTACAACAGCAGCAGGAGGCGGGACCCTTACAGAGAAATGGACCGATATGAAAAAAGAGACCCATACGACTATGACAGAGACGACCGGCACTATGACCACAAAGCGAGGGACAGGTACCGCGATATACGCTCATATTCTAACGAGTCGAGATACGAGGAGAATACCCCTACAGGACAGAAAAAGACCCTTATCGAAGAATGGGTGGAACAGCAGAACAAGAAGCTGGCCCTGGGGGACTCCTTTGAGGACCCAGGGGTGCACCGGGTCAGCGAGGACCCGGAGAGGGGCTACGAGTCCAGCACTGGCAGTACCAAACGGGGTCGAAAACCGGTCTACATGGGGTCGCTGGATAGAAACAGCTTCTACAGGAAGACGGCGCCGAGCTCCTTGCGAAACTCTCAGTTCGCCACCACCAGGAAGCAAAAGAAAGGTAAACACAAGCAGAGTCAGGTGCAATAAGAGCAGTCACACGTGAAGAGTTACTAATACATGTCCAAATAATGATGAGATGAGGTTTGGCAGGCTATAGTTGAATCAGTTGTTTTCTGCTTTCAAGTTTGCTTTTATGAAGAAATATTGGTAATGATTATGAAAAAGAAAAGCACTGGTCATAATAGTTAAAAGACTGATCCTGATTCTGGTGTAAATGCTCTTTCTCTCATGCCACAAAACCTACAATAACAAAGACTACTAAAATGAAGTTATTTTTGTGATTAAAATTACTATCTTTGATTCATATATTTACAACAATCCCTTTGAAATACCTTTGGACACATACAGTTATTTGTGCCTTAAACCTCAATTAATTATATTATCTATAGGTCCTATACTAGACTTATTCTGATTGTCATAAATGTTTTGGTTGATATGTTTAAATCTTCAATTGCACATTATTAATAGACAACAATAAAACATGTATAGGGTTGTCTAGGCATTCCCACAGACAATGCATGAAACAGGAAGTAGACAGGGATGTCTCAATCATGGCCTCTGGAGATTTGTGTCGAATCAATTTCCCTAAAATCGCTGACCAAAGAAAGCACCCTCCCAGCTGCGAGCAAGTCAGTATCACCTATCATCGTGCGGGTGCTGTCAGGAATGTGGAGACGCACGGAGCTCGTAAAAAACCGGTCCCACTAGTTTTCATATTGTTGCCGTCATTCTCCCTTGTTGTTTTCCTGCTATTTGAGCGTCATATTTTGCATTGTTAATGTTGTACTTCGAACTAGAACTAGTTGGAGGAGTTGTTCCACTGCCAAAGGTCGTCAATTTATTACCTTCATGACCGAGATGCCAGAAAGTTTTGAAACATAATGAATAGAGCAGTAGCGGTTGACGCCCACAGTCTTATCTCTGTTAACCGAAAGCATGTGTCTTAATGGGAAACTCACGTTGTCTAAATATTTGCTTTATGGACCACAAATCCCTTTAGATGTTAAATATTGTATTCAAATGTTGAACACAAACAATATTTACACTGACTATGTTTGTCTGCCCTGAAGGATCATCACGCGATTACCTAATGTTTATTTATTCCAAACTTTAAAGTCATCTTTCATGAAAACTAAGATATACACAAACGCACACACTTCTTTATTTGGTACATACTGTATGTTAAATTTATTAAAAACAAATGAATTTGATTAAGGGTACACATGGAGTTTACCAGCATGTTAAAGTTGAGTTGATATAATGGATTATGTTAGAGCTAAAAATTTTGGGGGGTTGCTTCTGAGTTTTGGCATTAGACAAATGGAAAATGATGTTAGATTCAAGCACCTTTTATACAACTCCAAGCGCTTCAGATAGACAGTTATAAAATACAACAAAGGATTTAACAGTTCTCTTGATAATTTCCACATCCCTATTAAAGGGGGGGTATTATATAAAATCGACTTTTTCAAGCTTTATATCATGTTATCATGTCATTCCCTCATTAAACACATGCCTGGAGTGTTGCCTTGGCTCATTCACATATTTTTGAGTTATCAGTAAAAACTTAGACGGCAGCCATTTTAGGTGTAGCTATGCCTCAGTCCTCCTAGGAACGCCCCCACCTCCTGGAGACTCCTCTGGACCTTTTGTCACCAGCCAAGCCACCAACCACTGCTCCTCAGCTCAGCAGAGCCCCCTCCCCGCACAGTGTTGTTGTTTAGATGCCACAGCAGTGTGCTGAAGGGGGCGTGTCGTAAAGCTTCTTAAAGAGACAGAGGCCTATTTCAAGACGTTCAGTACAGCCATTTTGAGAGAGCAATTTTATTCAAGGCAGTTATTTTAATTTACTGCATATACAGACCAACAGAAGGTTACGTCATCATTGTAGTATGCTATAGACTGGTGCTATGTGATTGAAAAAAGCATAATACCCCCCTTTAACAATAATGTCTCGACTCAAAAGACACATGAGCTTGCAGGCTATAGTTGATAGGCTGCACTATGTTTGTTTTTTAACCGAGCACATTTTCTCCAGTGCGCCTTCACCCAAATCTAAAAACTTCTCGACTGGACTTATAGGCTAGTGTAACACTTCATTTGAAAGCTAAGACCTACACAACTGATCTAAACTTTGTTGCCACGTTTTTGTCACATTTTTATCAAAGTTTTAAAGTTGTTTTGTTGCTTTCGGTTGTGTTTTTTTTTCATCTTTGTTGTGCTTTTTTGACACTTTTTTGTTGCGTTATATTTTCGACATGTATTTTTACACTTTTTTTTCAAGAAGCTTTCAGATTTGGGGAGAAGATATAGCTGAGATTTCATTCAGCTGTGTTTAAACAGGGCTGGAGTCTGTGAAGAGAGAGATAATTAAATTTGGGGCTTATTTTCCTGAGAAATTATAGCTCTGGATGGATGGACTTAAGTAGCAGCTGGTGCAACACTACTAAAGTGCTGTAATAAATTTCATGAAATAGTCTGGAAGTATTGGGACATACATTACCACTGTTTCCATCACACATGCACAGAAATACTTGCGCGTCTCCTTTATGCACACTTGATACTAGATAGATCACACTTGTTGCGCTCTTGTGTCCGTCTGGGAAGTAGCAGGTGGCGCCACTCCGGGCCGCCCCTCCCCCAGTCACCTACAACGCACTCAGACCGCCATAGATCCAATTGGGGAGTCCATGTCTTTAATCTCTAGCGTCAGCATTGTGAGGTGATGGTGGGGGTCTGTCTGGTGCCAGCTTGTGACTAGTACCTCCTCCTACACTCGCCTCATGGTCCAAACGTGTGTGTATGTGTGCAGTTTGAGAGCTTATAGGCTCTAAATGACGCCATGTTTGAAAAAGGGCCACATGGACGTTTACTCTCTTTACTCCTGCGCTGTCTTCTCGTCATCCTTTAATCTTGTTAGATTGCTTCTGAGCGGTCAGGACTCTGCAGATTGTGAAGGCTAAAAACATTACAGCATCATGGCAGGGAGGTTATAGGGGGCACATGTTGGTTCAGTGACACTGAGGTGAAGCAGAAAGATTGAATTATCAATTGTGTATAGGTAGGAGAGAGAAGCGCGCTATAGAGGAACTTTGACATTAAATTGAGCGGCACCATATTTATATTTTAGTGATTACATTCATTGCTAGTTACCTTTACAAAATAGCAATGGAAGCAAGTTACTTAATCTCCACAGATTACTTGAGTAACTGTGGGACTCAAGACTTAGTTGCCATGGTGGTAGACTTAGACTAGAGAGTTCTAGTGTTTATAACATTGTGTGTGGTTGGAGGTCAATCATATGCTACCCACATGAATTAAACTTGCCACTCTACATTTCTGTTGATAGTGGTGTGGGAAAAGGACTCGTACTATATACGTGTCATTCTGTTCAGTCAGAAGTAACAATACATGCACACACATAATGAAGTGTATGTAATCTGTTTGGAAAACTATGAACTTTCTGTTTCACTTGAAGATAAATATTAGTTTTATTCTTGAACAATGACCACACTTGACACGTACCGTAATCAGTAACAATGGCCATGTTTTTATTTTCTTGTAATTAAAATTTGTCCCATGTTGCTAAGTCTTCTCATTGAGTGTATGAACTGGTGTTGCTTATAAAAACACTGACCGTGAAAATATCCCCCCACCGTCAGTCAGCTAAGTGCGGCCAAGTACTCAAAGAATAGAGGTCATATTTTAGGAAAGATTGCTGTACAAATAGACACGTTCCATGGTTATCAGTCTGGTATCGCTCAGAGACCTGCTTAAGAGAATTGACCCGTAACTAGATAATGCTTGAATTTGAGCCCATGTTTCACCACAATATATCATTTTATCTAGTTACTACTTTTCTTCATATTTGAAATTGTGTTATTTGTTTCTCGTAGGGCTCGAGACTAACGTAGTCCCGTCCCGGGACGCTGTCGGGACGGAACGCCTTTAACCCTTTTTTTTTTACAGTATATATATTTATGTAGGGCTGGGCGATAAATCTAATTAATTCAATGAATCCATGCTTTTAAATACAGACGATGTGGAAAATGGCTAAATCGTAAAATCGTGTCCGCCGTGTCCACCTGACGAGTGCCGTGCTGCCGACAGCAGTGTTTCAGACGCTCCATAGGGACTGTTTTCGAAAATGACACCAGCGGAACCCAGCCAGCGACTTTCTACTGATCTCTGCTGCTTTACAAAGGCGTTGTGTTTTCGTTGTGCGCGATGGAGTTTTCATCGCTAAAACAAAGTTTGCCCGGTCTGCTTCTCTCCCCTTCTCTCACGCTGAGCCGCTCTGAGCTGCTGCTGCAAGCATTAAACTGCACCCCTTTCCCCTTGAGTCTCCATGGAGACGGTTGTCAATCACAGCTGAGCTCGAGGATGATCAAACTAAAGGCTTATTAAGAAGTTTTACTTTTGAGAGCAGACAAAGAATATTTAAAACTATAGTAAAGGGTTACAATTAATCCACTTATAAATTAAGCCATGCGTTTTATACACATTTGTATTTATTGTGTCAGAAGAATCTTAGTCATTTAAATACACACTATATTGTTTAAAATGATAATAAAATATATTTAAAACAAGTGTATAATTAAAAAATATAAAATAATGTATAAAAAATAGATCTTAAAATTTGGGACGGTTCACATCCATTTCGGGACGATGCCAAATGGTTTTCGGGACGGTGTCGGGACGGTCATGAAAAAAGTTAGTCGGGAGCCCTGGTTTCTCGTAGTAACAAAAAAAAAATAACACATCTCATCTTGTTGATCAACAAGTGGCCTATGACTATATGTGGGTCTTTTCACCTCTGTAAATGAATGTCTTTTATCTGCCTTAAGACAATGGATGCAATTGAGCTATTATGGTAACTCTGACCTGTTTACATTGAGGCTTACTGCTGACATGTTGATTTATACGCACTATCCTAATTCAATTAAATAGATAAATAGAAAGAAGACACTGTGGAACATTTCAGGCTCTAGGTTATGTTACTATGTCAGAGCAGCTAAACTGTTGTTAAACTCAAAATGTAAACAAATGTGCACTGAGCAATACTAACTGGGGGTCATTTATCAGGTGCTAAAGCGAGTGCAAGCTGAACAAATGTGCTATTTTGTGGCATGTTGCACCGGATTTAACATTTGAAATGATGAGTATCACAGTAATAACACAAATCTGATCTGTAAAAGCCTGGTAAATGACCCCCAGTATGCGCTTGAGAACAATTTTGTTGTTTCAGCAGCGGTTGTTCAAAACGTGTTACCTCAGTTAGGTGTATGTTTAAATATCAATTTCAATACTGTAATGCTAATGTGCTAAATCGACTGTGGTGCAACGTATTGTGCAAATCTTACACCACCCCAAGGCAGGCACCTGTCTTTTCTTGTTTTGCAATGAAACAACTGATATAATGCTGTCTGTTCATGTCCTCCGCTAAACCGTTTCCCACACAATTTTCCCACGCGGGATAGCAAGTCGTCACGGTGCACAAAGGCTGAATAGGACATGTAAATGACTGGTGCTTGGATTCACTTTTATTTTCCGAATGTATGTACGGGCATCAAATAGGCGTATTGTTCTGCCCGTTTATTTGAAGACAGTGCTGCTTAAATAGGGTGGCCCACTTTCAATTGTTCGCTCTTTTGGCACAGAGCGCTCACATGCAAACGTGATGGTCTCTTGTAGCTAATTTTATTCATTGCGGCAGTTGAAGTTGATGAGAAATTAAAAATGGTTAAAGCCACCCTTGATATTTAGCATTTAGCATCACCTTGTTTAATTTCTGCCACAGTTAGATGTTGATAATTAGTTAGTAGCGTTTTACATTATAGATGGCAGAATACTTTATGCTTGCTTTATCAATAAGATATCAGACATGACATTGCAATGAGATTGTGCCAGTGGCAGGAATGTGACCTTTTTGACCGTTGACCCTAGAGATAAACACTGAAGCAGCCCCTGTGTGCTTCCTCTTAAAGCCCGTACACATGGCAGCAGATGTTACCATGAACTTATAGTCAAAATTAGCAGGTGAAAGTTGTAAACAATAATTCACTTTGTCACAAATCCTAAAATAGAGGTATTAAAGCTGCTACTACAACACATACAGTACTAATTTGATGTTTGATTTGAAGTAATTATGTTAAAATAAGTATCGAGAATAAACATTTTCTTCCACCTGTTCAGAAACTGGTTGTGCGTTACTTTATTGCGAGTCTTGTCTTGCAGAGTTTCTTGTCCCAGCTGAACTGCACTTGTGCGATTGTTTGTATTAAGCCACTCCCTCAAACTCCCAAATTTTGGCCTGATACAAAGCGGGCCCCTCTACTCCTGTCGTCATGGGAACAGGGCACTCCGCTGTGAACTTTGGAGCGGAGCAAACACGGCCGCGACGGGCCCGGGCCAAACTTTTGACTTGGTGTGTTTGTGGTGTAACACAATGGAGATTATATGACTCAATCGTTAAGAACAACTTGAAGAGGTGAACAGCAGAGAAAATCTGTTCTTTTAGTTAAGGATTACGTTTGTTTTTTTTAACTTCTTAACCCTCACCTAAACCATTTTCTCCAGTTTGTCTTGACCCAACTCTAAAAGCGTCTTGATATAGTGTCAAAATAGCAACCAAAATGAGATGAAAACAAGGATGAAAATGCAACGGAAGAGCGACAAAAACATGACAAAAAGGAGATGAAAAGTGACCAGAAAGCGATGAAAATGCAACAAAAAGCCACATAAGAGGTAACAGAAAAGTGATGAAAAAGTGACTAAAATGTGTGACTAAATCGCAACAAAGAAGCCACAAAAGAGCAAGCGAAAAGTGATAAAAAACGGTGAAAATGTGGCAGAAATATCACGAAATATCATGAAAAAAGTCAAAAAAGTGATGACAATGGCAACAAGGGAGGGAGGGAAATTATCCGTTTAGACGAGTTTTGTAGATTTTGGGTAAAGCTGAACTGGAGAAAATGCACTTGGTTAGGGCGGGGGTTAAGAGGTTAAACAATTATGAATTCTTATGATAGGATTTTATGTTTTGGTTAGCTTACTACATTTGAGATAGTGTTAAATTTCAGCATATTTGTCTTGAAAAGAGTCGCGTGTTGGGCCAATTCTAGTGTTACTTTTAGTCATGAAAATGTATATGGCACTGATTTTACAGCAGTATTGAATTTAGTTCTTCATTTTACAAATCAAACTTATCTGTAAGTAGCCTAATCTACTTGGACATTAAAATACTCACGTGCTGCACTTTTAGGAATGTATAATCGTATTGATAGATATCAGCTTGCTGTGGGAGGAGCCTGTCTGTCCCTGGTTGGACATGAAACATGAACCAGAAAAACACAGAAAAGATTGTACTTTTGTAAGTATTTCATAGCATTTGTTGTTTCTTATGCAGTGATCCAGGAGAGATTGAACTATAATTTGTTCAGTATTATCCCTGCATAAATCCTACTCCATGTTTTTATATCCACCCCAGTGGCCATCCTCCCTTGTCAGTGCAGCTCTCTGGAGGGTGCATTGTGCGTGTAATCACGGTGGGCTCATTCATTCTCATGGTAATTGGAGCTGAGGAATGGGTTTTCTGCTGCAGGACGGTCCGAGCGAGTTTCGGGACCTGGGATTGAGAATGGACTACCTCAGAAAGACTTTTTCAAGCCCTATGTGAGCGTGTTCGGAGGGGGAGTGGGCAAATGTGGAGTGGTTTGGCGAAAGTTTCAAGCAGCAGGTGGGTTACAGCTCGTCACCAGGTTGGAGTAATGAGATTTTTGCGCAGAAAAGAATTAATTAGGGGATTTCAAATGTCGTCTTAGCATAAATTTAAGCCTCAGCTATAGAAATGTCATTCGACCGTGACTTTGAGTGTAATGCATTTGGTTTTAATGAGTTGTACTTTTGCTTGGCTAGGTTCTTTTATCCAAGGTAGTGTTGTCTGTCTTGCTGTAATTTGTCATGACTAATGTTTCAAAAGATGAAAGATGCATACTTGTACTGTTACAGACACTCCTTACTGTTGCTCACCCGATGATTCACTGGGATGAGCATGTGTTTCTGCATAATTTTACTTTAGCATGATTAATAGCCACACCAACTTTGACATGCATTGAATTGTTGCTTTCAAAGGTTTTCATGCAACCAGAAGAACATTGTTCTGTTTTGTGAGTGGTAGCCGCAGTTTTATTGCATTTTCCCTATCCGTACAATCGTGGTACTATCGCTGTCGGATGCATATTTGTTACATTTGGCTCCTGTGGTGGTGTTATAATATGGGTCAGGGTTGAATGGACCTCGTGTTTCTGTTTTATCTATGCAGACACTCCCAACCCCCTGTGGAGACATAATCCAGGACACTCAAATAAAATTCCATTCCATATAGTTATGGTATTCACACAGGATTAGCAATTACAAAAGTAGAGCCACCAAAATTTGACACCAAACTTGCTTTATGCACATTTTAACTTTAATTTCAAGTGTGTGGAAAAGTGCAAAGAGATTATGTTAAATATTAAAGTTTACATTTTCACAGATCTCTTGTAGTTTTTGATTCTCTCAGATCATTTTTATGTCTTGATTCTGATCACTGTCATCTTGAGGCTTTATTGGTGTGTTTTTGCTTGTCCAGAATCAGATGATCATTTTGTCCATTCTGTTGCAGTACGTTGCTTATAGCTTGTGCATCAAAGCAGACTAAGTAAAATGGGTCACAAGCGGGTCATGCATTTTTGCAGGTTTGCGCTGGTTGAATTGACCAAGCATTAGCGGTGTGAAGTGGAGCATATGATGTTATTTTGTCTCTCTGTGGAGGATCAAACGTGGGAATGAGTCAATTTACTCCAATTAAGCTTTGAATCCTTTGTTTTGAGGGCCCTTATTTTGTTGTGTGACTTTTGGAAATCCCATTAGCGAACTCCTTATTCATTATCAAGCGGGGGGAGCGGGATTGCTGCTGTGTGATGGGAGTTGGCAAGAGAAATGGTGACGGGTGCTGCACGGGAGGTGCGGTGCAAGCCACGAGAAAAGCTCCTTTGAGTTTGAGCTTTAGCCCGGTCACGTGAAGCCGAGTGGGAGAGAGAGATGAGGTCAGAAAGAGAGAGAGAGAGAGTAGGGGCAGGTGGCCAAGGGATCATACACACTACACAAACTCCAACTTCATCTATAGAGGTGTTTGTTTAAACAGGCCTACCTTTAGAGTTAAGAGGTGAAATAGTGGTGCAGTGGACCAAGCATTTGCCCACCAACCAAATGTGAATTGTAATCTTACCTGAGCATTTTCTTGAGCAAGGCACTTGACCCACAATGCCTGCCCTCGTCACGGTAGCATGAAGGACATTGTGGCAAACCAAACTGAAAAGAGGAAGATGGCAAAATGTGCAAATAGTTAGCATTTTTAGTATGCAGCAATTAAATGGGTCTAACATCAAGGCAAGGCAAGGCAAGTTTATTTGTAGAGCACAATTCATACACGAGGCAATTCAAAGTGCTTCACAGTTGCAGAAAAAATTACAAGAAAACAGTTAAATCAATCAATAAAACAACAACACAAAGTTAATCAATTACAGTAAAAGGCAAGAGTGCAGATAAAATACTTTCAGTTTTCATATGCACGGGTAAAAGAGCTGTTTTCAGCCTGGATTTGAACATTGTCAGAGTTGAGGCCTGTCTCACATCCTCATGAAGACTGTTCCAGATTTTAGCTGCATGAAACTGAAACGCAGCCTCACCGTGTTTATTATTGACTCTGGAACCACCAGGAGACCCCTCCCTGAAGTTCTCAGGGCCCGAGATGGTTCATACGGCTCTAACATGTTAGAGATGTACTTTGGTGCTAAACCATGAAAAGACTTGTACACAAGCAGAGCTGTTTTAAATTCTATTCTCTGAGTGACAGGAAGCCAGTGCAGAGACCGGAGCACTGGACTAATGTGGTCGTATTTCCTGGTTTTTGTCAGGACTCGAGCAGCAGCGTTCTGGATGTACTGCAGCTGTCTATCAATATATAATGTTTTATATAGCGTGTTGATTTTTCGTGACTGCTGAAGGGAGTGATTAAACATTTATTGTGATATGCTGCTGAACTAAACGCTAGAATAAAACAGGAGATCCAAGCCACTCTGATTGGGAAAAAAAACCCTAAAAATCCATTATACTGTAGCATGGACAGCCAAAGGGCATCTATTCCGCACACTTTGTGGACCCTGAAGAACTTTATTATACTTTTTAAAGGATTATATTTTTATCTTGTGCATCTTGTCTAAACATGATGATTCAAGTGTTTTGTAATTTCCTGCGTTTGGATAACAGAAGGGTATCTGTTCAGACGGTGAAGTGACATCATCATTATCAGTCAACACAAGCTCCACATGTCAAAGCTGCAGCTCCCTTCTTGTACAGCTTTTGCCACATACAGCTAGAGAAACGTATACAGTTATTGCAATACTCCACGTGCAGGTATTGGTGCTCATCTCTATTCCTGTACGCACAGTTGGTCCCTCATTACCTTTTAGGAAATACACCTGAATCATAGCCAGTAGACCCCCTACAAAGTGCTCGTCATAAACATGTAGCCTGTTATCTCCCCCCTCAGTCTCCTCTTCAGTGTCCACTCGTTCCTGGATTCGTCTGTAGACCATTGTGCCACACACAAAGCCCAAGTCCACTCCTCTCCTGCATCCATTCATAAAAGCCACTGATGCGTGAAACCAGGCTCTCCCTCCAAACCCCGGGCACCCCCTGTGCCCAGCTCCTCGCGAGTGATGGCCGAGACATTGATCAAAAGCTACTCGGATAAGACGCGTAGTAAAGGGTGGTCCCAGGACACAATGAATGGAGACATGGGCTGGGAAAGGCTTCAGTGCTCTTTTTATTGTGACAGTGACGCCTACTTAACACGCTCAATTTCCTACAAGAAGGCTCCATTTTACATGCCCCGTTTTACATTTTACAGTATGCATTAATGACTGTTGTGCTCAGATTGGCTGCCATGCCAAAATTGTCACTTTAGTACCATCTCTTTTAAAGACAAAACACATTATAACCTCTTAACCCCCGCCTTAACCTTGTGCATATTCTCCAGTTCGGCTTTACCCAAATCTAAAAGGTTAACCCCTCATTTGAAAGCTAAGACCTACAAAACTGATCCAATGTTTTCGTCACTTTTGTCTTTTTGTCACGTTTTTGTCGCTCCTTTATTGCATTTTCATCCCCATTTTCGTCTAATTGTCGTTGCTATTTTGACACTCTTTTCAAGAAGCTTTTAGTTTTGGGTAAAGCCAAACTGGAGTTGCTAATTATCCTCTTCTTTTAATGGTCTAAATGTCGGGAGTACAAGAGAGAGAGAGAATTATTTCCTAAAAGTTTCAAACGTCTTTCTTCCAGAGATGACGCTGCTGTCGTCCCAGCCTGAACCACTGGACTCGGCTGCGGCTCCGAGCGCAGAGGCCGAGGACCCAGACGGAAGGATGCTGGAGAAGAGATCAAAAGTCATCGAGGAGCTGCTGCAGACGGAGAAGGACTACATCAAGGACCTACAGATGTGCGTGGAGGAGATCATAGCGCCGCTGCATCAGAAACAGGTATTCTTTTGCTTTGTCCTGGATGCAAAAGATGTTATAAATGTGTTCGTTGGTACAATTGATGTGTTTAACTTGAGTTTGATTTCCTTAAAGGCGAAGAATGTAGACTTTGAGGGCCTCTTTGGAAATATCAGCTCCGTAATAGACCTATCCCAGCGCTTGTATGACACACTGCAGGACACGGACTCTATAGGTACGCACATGCAAGCGAAAATTAAAACATGAGTCCTAACAAGAGATATTAATGTGGTTACTCAGATTATGCTTTGTTTTAATCATTTTGGACCGTATGTATTTTCTTACAGGGAAGGTGTTTCTAACCTTCAAAGGGGAGTTGGAGGAGGTCTACAAAATCTATTGCCAAAACCACGACGATGCCATATCTTTACTGGAGACATACGAGAAAGATGAGAGTATCCAGCGGCAAGTGCTCGAGTGTCTGGAGAAGTTGAGGTGACTCTAACATGTAACTTGGATCAAATATTGTCAAGAAAAAAAAAAATAAATAAATAAATTGATAGATAAATAATCAATCTATCATGGCAACATAAAAACATAGGGGGGTGACGTGACATGCGGGGGGTGAGTGTGTGGGCAGTGTATGGGCCTTGATGGACCCAGTGGCCACTAGCTGCTCTGCTTTATGACCGCAACACTGGAGGCCGCCATTGCTGTAGTACCTCCATATCATCGCTAGGCCCCCATTGAAAAGCATTGGACTTTAGACGCGTAAAAAACAACTTTAACGCCTGGTTTCAATTTTTTTAACACTTTCTATGGCTACATATTCCTCCTGAGATAACGCTGGGTTAGTCACAAAAAAAGAAACCAGGCTGGTTTTCGAAAGATTTTTTTTTTTTTATCTCCTACTTAACGGAGGTCGGACTGTTGGCATTGGAGCTGCGTGAGCTACACGTCGCGCAAGGGCCGAGTCTACAGTGAAAATCCCGCGCTTATGCCCTTATTAGGAACATGCTTCGTCAGAGCTGGGGAGGAGGAGTCTGTAAATCCGCCATGAATTCCCCCTCGAACGTGGTCATTATGGTAAACGGGGAGGAGTGAGGAGGAGTTGTCTATTCTTTTTAACGGTCTATGGATGGACCTCGATAATCACAGCAGACAGATTACGTGGGAGGGACTTGGTTATATACCACAGGGGCAGGACAATGGGCAGGTTAATGGGCAGCACCTGATGACTATGTGTGGAGCTGGTGCGGCTTATGACGTTCTGTGGAGGCCGCGGACACGTCTCCAGTCAATCAGGAAATTCTAATTTAGTAGCAGAGTTTACCCTGAAGCGGGCGCAACCCATTCGTTTTCAGGCCAAAGTTAGGATTTGACACATGTTTGCGCTATAATGTCTGGGACCAGTAGACGACACTAAGAGACACCCATCTCTTTACCATTGTTTGTACATTATATCGCCTTATTTGCTGTAACCGCCTTGCCTGGCTAACGCCAGACTGCTGTGTGTGCTCAAATCATTTTGAACTGTCCAGCAGTCTTAGCCTGACATAAAGCCAGACTGACTTATTATTTATGTATTTATAAATACATATAAATACAGTCTGGAATTGTGGTAATAGAATACAATTTCCACATCGAGACTCGAGGCGGGGCGAGGCAGACGATGACGCACAGTTCGACATACATGCTTGTAGTTTTGTTTACGGATAAAAAAATCAATAAAAGAATAAAAAAATATTTACGGATCAAACATGAAAGCAGCAGACGCGACGCCATCTTTTGATCAAGGTTTAGACCGTGTTCTTAATAGTTTAGCTTGAAAGTTTACAGCGGGTACGTCATACATCATCTGATATGATGATACGATTGGCTATGGCTACGTGCAGAGCATATGATAGACATTTGTAGCGCCCAATAAACGGCAATGGACAATCGTGAACCACACCTCTCCTACGTGAAAATTAATTGATGGTCCCCAGACTAAATATCACTTGTGATTTTAGGCTGGCGTTAGCCAGGCTAGTAATCTCCTTGAAATAGAAACTAAATGGGAATTCAAGTAGGCTTCGTTTTCCTCTAACCCATACTGTTATTCATTTATTATGGGCTGAGGCTAGACTTTGAACTTGTTAAGGCATTGTGGGTTATGAAAAAAGCAGTCTGTTCTTGGTTATTCTTTGAACAATAGTAAGTTGCTATAGGTATAGCTGGTTGTTAGTGTGTGGTTTTCTCGAGTATCACTGCACTACAGTAATATGAAGGAATGGAAGAATGTGCCCTGCCTTTGTTACACCTGTAAAAGTTTCACTAGCATGATGGAGGAAGCAACACTTAGACACATGAATAGATTAGAGATTATTGACTACACATGTTTCGTAGGTTGCCATCTGAAAATATGAAAGTTCTTATTCGCGCTGTCATGATATCGTCAGTCCCATTTTATGGCCTAACCTTTTGTCCCAAGTTTTAAAAGATGATCTATGAAGTGCAGTCACAACATGTCACCAGGGCGTTGCCTAGTTGACACTGTTTGCAAGTTTGTGTAAAATCTAAACCTTTTCAAACAATTTAGTGTAAATGTTTAAACCTTTTGTCCCTTTCTTTTATTCCCATCCAATGCACAGGGCCATTTATCGAGCCTGGTAAGTGACTAAGTTGTGGCTTTCAGTATGAGAATCGTCTTGACCGCATGCCTATTGCTCACTAACTCCAGCAGAATGACCTATATGCATGTTTGTGTGATCGTTAATCTTCTTTGTAAAACATAAGGTCATTGATTTGCTTGGGTTGAAATCATGCTTTGTTTTGCATGAGCGTACGGCTTGTAATTGTGCTGGAAAAACTCATGAATCCTCTTCCTTCCTTCGCTCTCCTTTTGTGAAGTCATGTTGATCCTTGTGTTTTGGTTCCGCAATGACATCTTCTGGGCTAAAACGGCAACTGCAGTTTGATGTAGATTTTGAAAAATTATTCACTAGCTGTTGAAGCGGTTGAGTTTTTTTCACCTGCTACAATGAATGCCTGTGAATTAATTACTAGCCAATATGAATTCAGTCTATTATAATTCCAACAAGATGGGCATAACCCACTCCTTGTTTAGACTGGCCACCAATTTTGCACCCAAATCTACTGATTTGATTTTACAGACAAAATATTTCATAGAAGGATTTATACAAATTATTACAAGAAACGGTGATGCGGTGCCTATCAACTGTAAAGCCGGTGATAGTTCTGATATATAAAGCCAATAGCCCACTAGATTGCATTAATACATTTTTTCCTCATCAGCGTTTTACATTCCATAATTATTCCTTTGTGGAAATGATTTCATGTTTGTGGCTACTAGTGCTCTTTTAATCGACCTTTTGTAACATATGCTAATGCTCGTGTTTTCAGGGGTAAGACCAACTACATAAACCTGGGCTCGTTCCTGATCAAGCCTGTGCAGCGGGTGATGCGGTACCCCATGCTTCTCATGGAGTTGCTGGGAGCCACGCCCGAGAGCCACCACGACCACAACGAACTCACACAGGCTCTGCAGGCCATCAAAGAGATCAACGTCAATATCAACGAATACAAGAGGCGGAAAGATCTGGGTAAGATGCAGTAGATGTTGACTCTAGGCCTGGTGGTAGTTGGAAGGGCAGATATTTTATGAGGTGGTACTAAGTCTGAGAGTCACTGAATCAATGTAGGCATATGAGTGTGATAAAATAGCATTTCCAAAACTCCAGCGTCTACAAGATGTTTTTTCAATCGCTTCTATAATGCTACTAGAAACATCTCGGACAGTAACGGCATCGTTAAAGGAACACTGTAACATTTTGGACTATACTGTTGCCATCAACACAACATGCTCCCAATGACCAGTTCCACACAGACAATGCTATTACTGCAGTGGGCAATCAAATGATAGATTTGGATGAGAACCTAACCTGTTTAAATATCAAATTCTACTGACTTTAGTCAACATCTCCATGGAGACGAGCCCACTCCTGGTAAAGTTGCAGTCATGTCTTAGGAACAAACAAAGGCTCATGTTTGTTTGTTTGTTTGTTTGTTCATTTATGAGGTATTTTTCAATTATGAAAATAAAAAGCATAAAATAAATGCTTGTATTTCAATTTCATTTATTCTGTAAAATTCTACATGGTGTGGCTTTAAAGTATTGGTATTGAAAAAAAATTAACGGTACCAAGCCCTAGACAGCACAGTTTTTGTTTTTTTAAACAGGGCTGTAAGCTTGGCTGCTATTTCTCTTAAAACTGCAAGGTTATAATGACCAGGCTTTATATTAAATTGCTTGCATATCATCCACAGTGGTTAAGTACAGAAAAACAGACGAGGACTCGTTCATTGACAAGATCTCGAAGCTGAGCATGCACTCCATTATCAAGAAGTCAAACCGCGTCAGCAGCCACCTCAAGCACCTGACGGGAATCTCACCACAGGTACTGAACTTCTGCTATTTTCTATGTTACTCGTTGGGTTTTAAGTTGAATGGTCAAGAAAGCAATACCTTTTTGTATGTGTCTTTAGATAAAAGATGAAGCATTTGATGAAGCTGATAAGCGATTGCGGTTGCAAGAGCGATTGATCAAGTCTTTTATTAGAGACATTTCCTTGTACCTCCAACACATAAGGGTAAGTGCACAAACTGATAGAAATTAATATATTATTGTATTGATGAAGTCAAAATTTGTGTAGTTTAATTTTTTTCTATTTAATTTTAGGAGTCTGCCTCTGTGAAGGTCCTTGCAGCCATGAGCTTCAGTGACATCCTCTCAGACCGTAGTGTGCTGGTCCCGGAGGACTTCCTGAGGGCTCACCGCTCCATCAGTAACAAGCAGTTCACTGATTTTGTAAGTTTTGATTTCTCCTCTTGTATTCCCACTATTACTGCTGTGTTAGACCAATTCGCTATTGAGACCAATCTAATTAAAGGATCAGCCATTTCAAATCTGTCCCAACCTTGGCTGTGGTAAATTTTATTTCAGCACTAGCTTAGTCCTGGATGAAAAAAATATAGTCAACTCATTTGACACCAGAGCCGTGGGAACATTTTTTGGTTGATGGGTGCTGAGGGTCAATATTGCCCCCAAAAATGTTTTCTGTGCTCCTTTCCTATTTAATAATGTTACACAAACTATCCAGCAGGGGGTGCAGACATATTTTATAGAATTATAGGGATGTTCTTTTAACAATGTTTTATTTTCATGACTTCTAAACTCAAATAATTTCTCTCCCTGAGCAGAAGGAACGCACAGAAGCCTTGGTCATCAACCCTCTGAACCAGCTTCTGCTCATGTTCGCCGGACCTCACAAACTCATCCAGAAGAGATTTGACAAACTCCTGGATTATGACAACTGCAAAGAGCGCGCCGATCGCCTCAAAGACCGCCGCGTGCAGGATGAACTGCAGGTGGCCCGCAACACTTACGAAGCACTTAACGCACAACTGCTAGACGAGCTGCCTAAGTTTTACATGGCCGCAGACGAGCTGTTCATCGGCTGCGTGCGGGCGTTTGCTCAGACCCAGAAAGACTTCATGAAGACTACGCTGGGAGAGCTCCAGCCCCTCCTACATGTGAGTAGTGTGATTTTAATAAAAAAGAAAGTAAAGCTACTGTATGTGTTTGCTGTGTAAGATGACATTGAACTTTATTTGGTCTAAAAAGTGAAAGTAGCAAGAACTATATAACTATATACTATATACTGTGCCGCCCCATCCCTCGTTTTTAAAATACTTATCAAATGTATGTTTTTCCTCCTTTCAGTTCTCCAGTAAGCTTGGTACTGAGGGAAACTTGGTCGCCAAGTTCCAAGACGAGTACAGCAGAGTTCTCCAGCTCCTGCAAAGTTTTAGTTTCTGCCCGGAAAACCTTCCCCCTGCCGCCGCCGCCACCACTAAAAAGCCTTTTGAGAAGAAAACACTGGAGAAGCAGACGACTAAAAAGCAGCTGCAGACTGTAAGTTCCTTGTTCCAAGTCTCTATTACTACAAAATAAATTAAACACCTAACTTATTTTTTCTTATTTAGCCTCCCAAAGTGCTGCAGACAGAGGAGCACCGTGCAGAGCTCCTCGTGCGCTATGGCCCAGACAAACTGTTCCAGGCCGAGAGGAACTTTAATGCAGCTCAGGATCTGGACGTCTCTGTACAGGAGGGGGATCTGGTGGGCGTCATCAAGCAGCAAGACCCAATGGGAAGCAACAACCGCTGGCTAATTGATAATGGAGGTGGGTGTTTTCACTGTGAAAATTAGTCGTTGAGAAATATTAGTTATATTATATTAGTTATAGAGACATTTTTCAGAAATCTACTCATCAAATGCTAAATCTTGTCCAATGGTACTAGCAGCGCATCGTTACATTTAAAATCTCATCCCACATCAAGGATTTTTTTTCCTTCTTCATCCTGGGGTCTGCATTAATTTCTTGTTGTTTTTCCACCTACAGTGAACAAGGGTTTTGTGTACAGCTCCTTTCTCAAACCCTACAACGCACGCAGAAGCCAATCGAACGTCTCCATGGAGAGCCAGTCGTCCAATGAATCGGGATACGGCGGCTCCTCTCCTGTTTTTTCACGCCAAAACAGCAACAGCACACTAACGTTCAGCCAGGACACAGCCACAGTCAGCTTTTCCACATCCCAACCTCCAAATCAGTCCTCACCCCACCCCTCTCTGGACTCTGCATCATCTAGACGGAGCCACAATAGAGACGCACAAGAGTTAGTCAGTCAGAGCTCGACCTCTATGAACTCATCATCCAGAAACACAAGTCAAAAGGAGCACTCAAGCCATCGGGATACGGACCTTTCCTATTGGCATTTTGGCAATCACAGAAACTCTTCCGATGGAAACCGCGCAAGTCCGAATAAACATAAGGAAGTGTCGGACCTATCAGAGACGGACTCTTGTTCGTCGTCCAATAGAAATGGGCGATCGCGGTATGGGACCGCGGATAAAGGTTATAATTTGCACCAATGGAGGAATGGAGACAGTAGTGAAAAGAGGAAGCCCGCTGCCTCCTCCAGAGAGGATTACATAGAACCAGAGCCTGAACCAGAAGCGGAGGACTTGGACGGTCACCAGGTAAGATTGTACTCTTGTATAGAAATGTTATAGCCATTTGTCTGGTTAACAGTGTCAAATAACGGAAACTATTGCATTAATGCAAACATAAAAAGCAATGAAAGCATAATTTGGAAAAATCTTTATTTTTAAAGGTACATTGTGGAACATTTTGGATTTAAAGCGGTACTAAGTAACTAGTTTACCTTTTTAATAAATCCTTTTCGTAGTCCTTCTGGGGAGAATACAAGTGTTAATGGGATGATTGGGGGTCGTTCATCTCCCCCTGGTGTCTCTGGCCAGAAAATCAGGCTTGCAACCTTCCCTGCTCCTACCCGGAGACATAATACACACTAATGGAATCACGAAGAAGCTAACGGGCTAAGGTAACTGCAGGCTAGCGCCACTTCAGCAGTATTTACAGCCAAGTTTGAGTGAGAAATATCTCCATTGTGTAATTTGGTTGTGGCACAATGTACAATACTCTCCCTTTTGTCTTTTCTGTCAGCGTAGTATTTACTCTCATGGACAATTAATGAGTAAAAAAAAAAAACGCAACATGCTACGACACCTGCAGTGGCGCTTATGGCCTCTAGGGGCATGAGTTACTGTACTTAGTTCTGCTATAACTGCTGCCAGCAGTACAAAACATGCCCGTACTGACCAACTAGACACAGAAACTGCTGTTTTTGCAGTAGCAGGTAATAAAATAATGGATTTGGAAGAGTACCTAAACCTATTTAGATCTCATTTGTCTGCCTTTACTTGACATCTCCATGGAGACGAGCTGGAGATGTCCCTACTCCCAGTAAAGTTACAGTCGGGTCTTCGAAGAGATGAGCAGTTTGTTAGGTCATTTTTGGTATTTTTCAATACATAATAAAATAAATGTATTTCATTCTATTTATTGGGTGAAATGTTACGCGGTGTACCTTTTAAATATGAATGAGGATACTTCCCTTACCATTCCCGCTTTTCATCATCTTTTTCAGATATACTATGCACTCTACTCCTTCAACGCCCGCTGCGCCAACGAACTGAGCATCACGGCCAATCAGAGACTGCGCATTCTGGAGTTCAATGACGTGAACGGAAACAGCGAATGGTGGCTCGGCGAAACGGACGGCAAGCGCGGCTATGTGCCTTCAAACTACATCCGCAAATCAGAATATACATGATCCTGCAAAGACTCAATAATGCGAGAGCAAAACACAGAACAAAAAGACACTTGTATTTTGTCATGAAGTTTGGACCTTAAGTGCTGCTGAAATTACTATTTACATATATTTATAGAGTTTTTTTTATATATTATTTTTTACTTAACTGACACATTTTACTCCTGTTTGTGGAAAAAACCTGTGAATAGCGCCAGAAGTTTGCCATAAACTCTGGGGCTGAAACGTATTGGCACATTGGGAAATTGCAATGAAATGTGAATGTTTGGGGTTGAACAGACTTGTATTTGGAATTAGACATATTCTGCATGTGGTGGAGATCTAACGGTATGAAACAATGCTGTTATGAATAAGTTTGGAGGCACTTAGATAACGTTTTATTGGTTGCAAGTTAAGTGCCTGTTGGGCCATTGACAACATTTTGAGTGCTTTGAAATTTGTATGAATCATCTGAATAAAAGCCAATAAGTACTGTACCCTTTGATGTTTATTTCTCTGGTGTTAAAAAACAAACATGGATATAGCCTATTTTAATATATATTGTCATATTCATCTGTTTCACTCTTTACTTTTGATCATGTCTCTTAGAAAAATTATGCCTTAACGTTAAGGCAAGGCAAGTTTATTTGTAAGGCACATTTCATGTACATGACAACTCAATGTGCCTCACAGCAGCACCAGTAACACAATAAAAAAATGCAATTAAAAACAATAAAGCATTTAAAACACAATCAAAATCAACAAATCAATTGATAAAATTATATGAAATATATATACACATACATACATATATATATATATATACATATACAGTATATATATACACATACACATACCCACACACAAAATACAATCAATCTCCATAGGCAACAGTAAAAAGGTGTCCTTTCAGCCTGGACTTAAAAATATTCAGGGTTGAGGCCTGTCTCACTTCCTCACTGAGGCTGTTCCAGACTTTTGCTGCATGAAATTGAAACGCAGCCTCACCGTGTTTGGTGGTAACTCTGGGAACCACCAGGAGACCCCTCCCTGAGGATCTCAGGGCCCGAGGTGGTTCATACGGCTGTACCATATCAGAGATGTACTTTGGTGCCCGACCATGAAGAGACTTATACACAAGCAGGGCTGTTTTAAACTCTATTCTTTGAGCAACAGGAAGCCAGTGCAGAGACCGGAGCACCGGACTAATATGGTCGTATTTCCTGGTTCTGGTCAGGACTCGAGCAGCAGCATTTTGAATGCACTGCAGTTGTCTAACAGCTCGTTTAGAGAGTCCAGTGAACAGGCCGTTACAATAGTCCAAACGACTGGAGACAAATGCATGAATTAGTCTTTCCAAGTCTGGTTTGGACACTATGTTTTTAATTTTAGCAATGTTCTTTAGATGGTAATAGGCCACTGATGTAATGGACTTAATATGACTATTAAAACTCAGGTCTGAGTCCATGATTACCCCTAGATTTCTAACTTGACTTTTGGGTCCCAGTGAAAGAGCTTCAAGATGACCAATGACAACCTCTCTGTGTTTTTGTGGGCCAAAAACGATAATCTCAGTTTTATCTGTATTTAACTGGAGGAAGTTGTTTTGCATCCACACACTAATCTGTTTGATACAGTGACACAGAGTATCTACAGGCCCATGTTCACCCACTGTCAGTGAAACATAGATCTGAGTATCGTCTGCGTAATTGTGATAGGACACATTGTTACTAGATATTTATTGACCCAATGGAAGCATGTACAAATTGAACAAGAGGGGCCCCAGAATCGACCCCTGAGGAACCCCACAGGTCAATGCCATCCGGTCTGAGACACAATTTCCCATCGCGACATAGTACGTTCGGTCCTCAAGGTAGGATCTGAACCACTCGAGAGCCTTTCCAGAGATTCCCACCAAGGTTTTTAACCTCTCTAGTAAGATCCCGTGATCCACTGTGTCAAACGCAGCGCTAAGGTCCAGCAGAACTAAAACTGTGACCTTGCCTGCATCTGTATTTAACCTGATATCATTTGTCACCTTGATCAGGGCCGTCTCAGTACTGTGGGAGGGTCTGAAGCCCGACTGGAACGCATCAAAAACATTGTTTACAAGAAGAAAGTCTGTAAGCTGGCTGTAGACCACTTTCTCCAAGACTTTTCCTATGAAGGGCAGATTTGATATTGGCCGGTAATTGTTAATTTCAGTGGCATCAAGACCACTCTTCTTCAGCAGTGGCTTGATGACAGCTGTTTTTAGGGCCTTTGGAAAAACTCCAGTCAGGAGGGAGGTGTTAACTAAACGCGTGAGTTGTTGTGATAAACTGCTCAGCACAGACTTTAAAAATCGAGTTGGTAGTTCGTCCAGGCAGCATGTACTTGAGCTCAGACCAGAGATAACATCCTCCACTATGTCATTAGTGACCGGTGTAAAAGATGTCAGCTCTAGGTCTGCTACTGGTTTAGATGTTACCATTTGTAGTGAGGGCCTAATAGCGTTTTTAATGGCTTGGACCTTGTCGCTAAAGAATTTTGCAAACCCATTGCACTTGGAAGTAGAAATTAATCAAAAGCCAAATTGTGGCCTCTGTTCTACCCAAAAGAGGCCAAATGTAATCAATGCGATTTCGCAAATGTTTGCCAGTGGGAGGAGTTGCCTGGCCTGCCAGACACTCCTCCTTTCTGTTCAAAAGAAGAACCGTCTGGGCAGCTGCTCGCAGCCAATCATTTCACGATTTGACCCACATCGGTCCAATCACGCACCAAGAGACGGAAGCCGTCACCTGTCACCACCACGCACTCTTCCAAAACATTAAAGATGGCGGCCGATACACTGTTTTCTTCGGCTCTTTCGTCTGTTTTAAATCATTTGGAAATATGAAATCCCTAAAACCGGAGCAAGAAACAGCGTTCGAAGCGTTCCTCGTAAAAAAGGACGTTTTTGGAAAGGCTTTCTGCCGCGTGTTACTGCAACGTATCTAGCGTTGCTCTAATTGGTTGATGCCGTCTGTCAATCACGCCCACCGGGAAATTGTTGCAATGGGAGGAGTAATCAATGAAATAAGGGTTATAACCTGCAAAGTTGCACTCATCTACACACTGTGCCATATTATGGGGCGCCAAATGTAACATGCCTTATTTCGTGGACAGAATGACTTTTGTGTCACGAAATACATATATTCATTACGAAATCACGTTACATCGTAACGCCGTTTGTCCACGGAATACACAAATTGGTTTGCATTGTGTCCACGAAACACTGAAGAGAGCACATCGTTTCGTGGACCAAATTGACTGGTGGCCTTTTCCTTTCGTGAACATAATTCTGAATGCATTATTCACTGTCGTAGACGAAATAAACTTTCGTCATAAAAGTATTTGTGACACAGAAATTATGATGTGTACAAAAGGGATTTATTCTCTAACTCTGCAGTTACAGAAGGCATTCCGTCCACGGAATAGTAACTTCATAACTTACGAAATGCATTCAGTGACACATGCTTTCATTACGTGGACGAAATGCATAATAGAATCACGAAATCAGTTTTGTGACCTACTACAATACATTTCGTGAGTCAGCAGTTTACGAAATGAATTATGTGTCACGATAATGTCATTACGTGGACGAAATGCATAATAGAATCACGAAATCGGTTTTGTGACCTGCTACAATACATTTCGTGAGTCAACAGTTTACACAATAAATTATGTGTTACAAAATGCTAACTTAATAACTTACGAAATGCATTCAGTGACATTGCTTGCATTTCGTGGACGAAAGGCTTTTTATAGAATCACAAAATCTGTTTCGTTACTTGATGACCCAAGAAATTCAACTTCACATTGGCATATTTTCAATGACCAGTAGGTGGCACTGTGACACAACGCTTTTTCTTGTCATTTATACTGCTGCCTTCAAGTGGTATCGTAATTATGGTAAATACCAAAAACCGACATCGAAATTGCACATGTTGTATTTTCCACTGGAAAAATTGAAAAATGTTATGATACCCGAGTTGCCGAGATGAGATAAGCTTTGATCTTTCAACATGGCGGAAGAAAACATCCTGGATGCTAACATTATGTTAAAAGTTAGCTGCTGCTGTTAGTTGGTTAATTTGAAGGCTACATGATGCATAGATGTATATACACGTACATTATGCTGCAGCAAACAGAATTCCAATAACATCACCTTTTAAACTTAGTGTCGTTTTATTAAAATACTGTTATTACTGTTATTATCTCCTAAGAGCAGATGCGAGCTAGCAGTCTAAAACGTTTTAACCAACTAGCAGGTCAGGATAAACTGTGGATCCGCTATGTTTCACTTCACTACGACAACAAAAGCACGTGAACACGACGCACCGATAATTTCCACATACTGTACAGTCTATGTTTTAACTTCACAAGTGGAAAGCATCATCTTTCCCATACCACATGAAGGCAGCATACCACATGTGCTGATCATAGGCTGTAAAAAATCTGCCAATGCTTTGTAGTTTAATGGATTGCATTGTAACAATTTTTTTTTTTTTTACATTGAACTATTAATTGTGTAATTGCTGAAGTATGATTTAGGCTATTATTGTGAACAAAGGTCATAGTTCACCCATTCAAATTGGCGCCAAATATGGTATGGTGGGGCGTGCAGCCATTTCATTAGGAGGTAGCCTACCAGTGCCATATATTGATGAATATATTATATAATTATATAATATATAAATAATATATTATATATTATTATAGTGAGTTATAATTATTTTATTTTAGCAAAATATACTATTATAGTATTATATTATACTGGTCATTGAAAATATGCCAATGTATCAAGTAATGAAACAGATTTTGTGATTCTATAAAAAGCCTTTCGTCCACGAAATGCAAGCAATGTCACTGAATGCATTTCGTAAGTTAAGTTACTATTTTGTAACACATAATTTACTATGTAAACTGTTGACTCACGAAATGCATTGTAGTAGGTCACAAAACTGATTTTGTGATTCTATTATGCATTTCGTCCACGTAATGTATTATCATGAGACATAATTCATTCCATAAACTGCTGACTCACGAAATGTATTCCATTATGCATTTCGTCCACGTAATGAAAGCATGTGTCACTGAATGCATTTCGTAAGTTATGAAGTTACTATTCCGTGGACGGAATGCCTTCTGTAACTGCAGAGTTAGAGAATAAATCCCTTTTGTACACATCATAATTTCTGTATCACATCACAATACTTTTATGACGAAAGTTTATTTCGTCTACGACAGTGAATAGTGCATTCAGCCTTATGTCCACGAGAGGAAAAGGCCACCAGTCAATTTGGTCCACGAAACGATGTGGTCTCTTCAGTGTTTCGTGGACACAATGCAAACTAATGTGTGTATTCCGTGGACAAACGGCGTTACGAAGTAACGTGATTTCGTAATGAATATATGTATTTCGTGACACAAAAGTCATGCTGTCCACGAAATAAGGCATGTTACATTTGGCGCCCCATAGTGCCAGGACCACTGATCATCACAATGGGCAGTTTAATAGCTCTTTTGGTGGCATTATGTGCCCTCACTGCCTTTGGACAGGATTATGTAAGTATAGTATATGGTAATATCACATATGTGGCATTTTAGTGACACAGATTCTTGTGACGTAACATTTGACTAGTACTAGAAGCAAAGTGCATTGAACAATAGTTATTTGTTTCAGGTTGAGTATGAGTATGAGTATGTGTATGAGTATGATGATGCCACCGACAGCCCTGCAGTTGTCACTGAGACTACTTCAGGGTATGATTGGCTGTTTGAACTACTCGGCACCACAGGTACAGCACTGTAGAGAACAACTTTGCACATTGTTGTTCAGTGCTGTCCCCTAAATCCACTGTTCTTTAATACTAATAACTCAATAACTTTAAATAGATCACTGTGCGACACAGCCATGCGCCAATGGAGCTAGTTGTGAGAATACAGCTGATGGGGGATTTAAGTGCAACTGTCAAGAGCCATTTACAGGAAAAACATGCCAGGAGGGTAAGTATGCATTTAGCCTGAGTTGGACATGGATTGTAGTTTTTAAGGATTAGAAAGCTCAGTTAACGTGTTACAACAGTCCTGTTCATGTAAAAATGGGTGTCTTGTTTTTTCCAGTGAAAGACTATTGCAAACATGTGACATGTGGTCGTGGGAGCTGTCTTTTTAAGGCTTCTCCTCCATATTACGAATGCAAGTGCAACCATCCATATACACCTCCCAGCTGCAAGAGAGGTTAGTTGTGGTATTCTATACATTTCTAGTTGTACTAACTACAAATAAACATTATTGTGTTTGCAAAAGTAAATCAACCAATTATAGTGTGCCTGTATTTCTAGGGACTATGTGTAACCCCAACCCTTGCCAGAATGGAGGCACTTGCATCAAAGGCCCAAGCCGTAGGCGCAGCTCCTTCACATGTTCCTGCCCCAGTGGATACACGGGGAAGTTTTGTAACGTTGGTAAATACATTTGAGTAATTTATAACACTGATATAATTTATAAGATTTATAAAGATGTATATAATAATTTTTCAGGGCCATATGACTGTTATGAAGAATATGGTGATTCCTACAGAGGGATGGTGAGTGTGACACAGGATGGAGATGAGTGTCTGGACTGGAACTCCTACTTTATCCTGCAAAAATATGGAGATCCGTTCACAGAGTATGCAGGCTTTGATGGACTAGGGCCACATAATTTCTGCAGGTGAGCCGTGGAGAATATGTAGAGTACTCTTTTGCGTAGACCCTGTAAAGATTTTTTCCTTTGCACTTTTGCTATCGCTGCAGCAAGGAGTGTGCCTTGTGTACATTGTGTTGTGCATCCTGATTTTGTGATCCTGCTTGAATTCCTGTTGTTGTTTCTCCTGCTGGTTACAAAAGGACACTTATTGTAATAAATGTGGGAAAACCGCCAAAAGAAAATAATATTTATAATAGTTTAATGAAAATTACTTATTGATTATTTTATTCACACAGAAATCCAGATGCAGATGCCCAGCCCTGGTGCTTTATAAAAAAAGCCCTCCAGCTTGAATGGAAATACTGCGATGTCAGACAATGCTCTACAGGTACTGTACAAGCACACGGATGCATAAACAAATTTATTAGGGTTCAAGTTTCCTCTAGTTGACCAGATTACCGTTACTAGACCCAGTGACCCACCCACCCGCACCAACCATCACACAGTCAGCCAAACCAGACGTGCCTGCTCCCACAGCCTCATTCTCCCAGTGTGGAAAGCCTCAGCTGGGCCGCACATCCAGGATCTTTGGGGGGAAGAAGTCCCTCCCTGGAGCTCACCCCTGGCAGGTTTCCTTCCAGATGCGGCCTACTGGATTCTCTGCAACTAACTTCACTCACTTCTGTGGAGGAATTCTGCTCAGCTCATGTTGGGTACTCACGGCGGCACACTGCATGTAAGTACCAAAATTAGGCATAATGCAAAAATATTACAGGAGCAACAGTAAAAAACACATTAAAAGGCCTGATATGTTTCCCTCTAGCATTGGAATACAATTTGTTTTGTTCCTTAGTTTTTGTTGAGGCAGACCTTTTTGTCAAAAATTAGAAGTGCTATGCATCGAATTACAGTGCATTTTTATTTGTGAACTTAGTCTTCCCTGAAAGTTACATGTTTATAAAGTCGTCCCTGTAAAGGATTGGGATATTACAAATACTCTAGGAAAGTAATTAACTAACAATTTACAATGTACACGCTTCGACTTTCATTGTTTGTAAAACACTGTTTGTATTAAATTTAACTTATACATTTCAAGAAAAAGTGATGTTGAAATGCAAGTGGTTCTGGGAGGAGTGGACATCGAGAAGCATGAAGTGTATAATCAGATTGTCCCAGTGGAGAGGGCCATTGTCCATGAAAACTACAGATATACTCCACTTGCTATTTACAATGACATTGGTAGCAACTGTTTTCTTATCAAAACATCCCATTAATTGAAAATACATTGCACAGTAACCCGCTTTGCGCTGCTTCTGTTTAGCTTTGCTCAAGTTGAGAGTGACAGATGAGCCGTTTGTGCCAAAGAAACGCATTTCGTGAAATCAGCCTGTCTTCCAGACCAATTGTTTCAGAGTGGAGCAGAGTGTGTGGTGTCAGGATGGGGCGTTACCGAGACCGGTAAGTCACTGACCACAAACAAAAACATGTATATTATCAACAACACAAAATCATAGAAAAGTGTCATTCCAGTAATGTAGGAAATGTTTAGAACTTAGCAGTATATGAAATTTCAACCAGCCCACCAAAACACTAATTTACATCGGAAAAAAGAGTCAAGTCTGTGAAGCATAAAGTGCGTACAGATTTGACAATCTCTGATTATGCAACTATTATTATGGCGTTTTATATTATTTAGCTTAAATGTGCATACTTGTCCATAAAGTAAACTTATAGTACGATTTCTGTCCCACAGGCTATCGCAACTACTTACTGGACGCCCGTGTGCACCTGATTTCTATGGAGAAATGTAAAGCCCCTCATGTCTATGGAGATTTACTCGATGACAACATGATATGCGCGGGTTACTTGGCCGGAGGAGTGGATGCATGCCAGGTTATAGATTATAAACATTTATGACTTTTAGCTACATCTTGTTTTATTTTATTGTAATGACAGTGCTGGCAATTAATAGTTAATTGTTAATAGTTACTCTGAGGCTAAAGATGAGTAAGTTGTGAGATTTCATGAATCTTGAAAATTGTAGGCTAAACCAAAATGATAAATAAAATTGAATTGAACCGGAACAGGAATACATTTCAAAGCTTTGATTCAAGACTCTTGAATCTAGAGTCTAGATATAACACCAGGTTGTACAAAAATCAATGAAGCAATTATATATTGGGCTGCGTGTCCTGCTGAGTGACTGTATATGTGTTTTCAGGGTGACTCTGGTGGTCCTCTGGTGTGCCACCATAACGGGACTCACTACGTGGTGGGAGTGGTGAGCTGGGGAGACGACTGTGGACAGAAGTACAAGCCTGGGGTCTACGCAGACGTGGCCAAATTTACTAGCTGGATGTCTAATCATATGAACTCTTAAACATGTAATTTCTAGACAAACGTGTTTAAACAAGATAATAAACACTAAAAACATGTGGGTGTTTTTATGCAAACAAATGTGGTGTTTATTCATTTTTTACAGCAGCTTGTATAATTTCTTTCACCAACCTTTGCATTTATGCTTTTGATCTTTTTTGCATTTAATTTTTTGTGTTCTTTAGCAGTTTATGATATTCAAAAGCATTTAAACTAAATAGGGAATATTGCATTACGGTCCTTTATTTTGTAGGACATAGCGGAACAGGAAGTCATAACATGTAAACCTTCCGGCATCATCAGACGCTCATGACATGTTTGATTATTGTCATTCTACTGCTGTTACTTATTAAAGCAAGTGAGCAAATGGAACTTTGTTCTTATTTATAATCAAACATCCGAACAATGCCGAGCAGAGAGCACCTGCGCCAGAGTGCAGCACCTGCAGCACCGATAAACAAATGAGTGGACCACGAGTGAGCAACGTCGCCCAGGAACATGAATGAATGAGTACATCATAGAAAACAAAGAAGCGAAAGCATAACACTGTGAGACCAAAGATGAGCGTGCATTGCCCTGCTGAAAACTGTGACTATGTAGCAACACATGAAGAGATAGCAGTAGTGGTAGCCATGCTGAACATACATGCGACCACGCACTCTGCGGCCCCCAGGGAGCCACACATGAATGCTAAAATGGAGAAACTCAAGCGCCCCTACATAGCGTTGGCAGGGACGGCTGAGACCTGGTCATACTTTCTAACCCGCTGGGGTGAATACAAGAGGGGGACTAAATTGATCGGATCTGACATTGTTACACAACTACTAGAGTGCTGTGAGGAAGATCTGAGGAAGGACCTCACCCGCGCAGCAGGCAAGAGTCTAGTGGACAGTGAGGAAGAGGATGTCCTCTCTGCCATGAGGGCACTCACCGTGCGTGCAGAGAACACAATGGTAGCTCGAGTGACCCTGTCTAACATGCGACAGGGACACGAAGAACCCATCCGATCATTCTACGCTCGCTTGAAAGGGCAGGCGGACACATGTAAATATGAAATGAATTGCACCAAAGAGGGGTGCAACCAAGTCAATGACTTCACAGAGGACATACTGCGCGACGTAATCGCCCGTGGCATAGCAGACCAAGAAATACAACTTGATCTGCTTGGCGAGAAAAATCAAAATATGCCATTGAGGGACATGATAGAATACATCGAAGCTAAAGAGTCAGGAAAGCGCTCAGCATCACGGCTACTTGGTCCCCAGAGCACAGACGCAGTCAGCAGCTCGTATCGACGAGGGAAGCAGCAGGATATCCGTACCAGAGGGGGCACCAGGACAGAGAAATCAAAGGCCAAGCCTGAGGGGACGTGCATCTACTGCGGCGAGACAGGCCATGGAAAAACACCACAGTGGCGCACCAGGCATGCTGAATGCCCTGCATATGGCAAGACATGTCGAAAATGCAGTCGTCAGAACCACTTTGACAAGGCCTGCTTAGGTGGTCGTTCACCTAGGCCCCCACCAGAGGAGACTGATGGGGTGTGTGACGAACAGCAGACGGCAGCATTCGTCGAGCTATGCACACTGACTGCAAGTAGCGCTAACGACAAGATTTCGACTTCCCCTCAAGATTTCGACTTCCCCTCGCTCACCACCTGTATGATGATATGTGCGATAAGTGGACGAGGCAGCCATCCAACACACAGCCATACATCCACCTCACCATCACCATCGAACGCGAGGATTACAAAGCGCTGGGCCTCGACCTTCAGAAACGCACCCGGGCCGTGACCCTGCCTGCCATGGCTGACACAGGGTGCCAGAGCTGTCTAATCGGTGTCAAAGTCGCCCAACAGCTGGGACTAAGTACAGACCTTATTCCCGTATCCATGACCATGAAGGCCGCAAACGATGAGGGAATACGGATTCTTGGGGCCGCCGTCGTCAGGTTCGCTGGTACCAGCAGCGATGCCCGAAGATTGGAGACGCGCCAAATCGCATACGTGACAGACACCTCAGACCGTATATTCCTTTCTCGTACGGCCTGTGTAGACCTGGGCATGATCTCAGACAAGTTTCCAACACTCGGGGAGGTCAACCTGGCGACCTCGGACCCATGTGACTGCCCGCAACGCGTGGAGCCCCCAACCAGACCGACTACGCTCCCCATGCCGGCCACTGAAGCTAACAGAGAGGCTCTACGGAAACACCTACTGGGGCTATACGCTCAGAGCACATTCAATACGTGCCCCCACCAGCCCCTACCAAGAATGTCCGGTCCGCCACTTCGACTCATGCTCAATGAAAATGCGACGCCAGTTGCCTGCCACACCCCGATTCCCGTGGCCATACACTGGCAAAATGAAGTGAAAGCAGGCCTTGACCAGGACGTTCGTCTTGGCGTCCTGGAAGAGGTGCCCATCGGCACGCCAGTGACGTGGTGTCATCGCATGGTGATCTGCGCAAAAAAGAATGGCACACCTCGGCGCACTGTCGACTTCCAAGCCCTGAACAAGCATGCACTCCGTGAGACCCACCACACACAGTCCCCCTTCCACCAGGCGAGACAGGTTCCCAGTGGCAAACGCAAGACTGTGTTCGACGCTTGGAATGGCTATCACAGCGTCCCACTGCATGAGGATGACCGCCACAAGACGACATTCATCACCCCTTGGGGGCGCTACGGTACCTCTCAGCCCCACAAGGATACTTGGCGTCGGGGGACGGTTACTCACGACACTATGACGAAGTGGTCGCGGACATTGGCAACAAGACCAAGTGTGTGGACGACACAT
Source organism: Neogobius melanostomus (assembly GCA_007210695.1). NCBI lineage: Eukaryota > Metazoa > Chordata > Actinopteri > Gobiiformes > Gobiidae > Neogobius > Neogobius melanostomus. Next base: position 1,575,963 of record VHKM01000299.1, on the reverse strand, counting down.
TACTGTGGGCGGATTCGATTGAGGAGAGCTACTTCCAGGCAATACAATGGCTGGACGTCTGTGGCAGGAACGGCATCATCCTCAACCCAGATAAGTTTGTCTTTGCTGCACCCACAGTGGACTTTGCTGGCTTCACAATCACCATGACTGAAGTACGCCCGTGCAGCCGTTACCTGGAGGCGATCCGAGACTTTCCACGACCGCGCAACGTCACCGACGTCAGGTCATGGTTCGGACTTGTCAATCAGGTAGCCTACGCTTTTAGCATAGCCGAACGTATGCAACCGTTCCGGAAACTCCTGCAGCATGAGACACGCTTTGAGTGGTCTCCGGAGTTGGAGGACATTTTCCGCGAGTCGAAAGAGACCATCGTCCGGGAGATCGAGCACGGCGTCCGCATATTCGACAAGTCCAAGTCGACGTGCCTTGCCACAGACTGGTCGAAGGAGGGCGTCGGTTTCTGGCTGTTCCAGAAGCACTGTCAGTGCACGCCGGTTAGACCCTTCTGCTGCGCCTGAGTCCAGATACGCGCCCGTAGAAGGTGAAGCTCTTGCAGTCGCTGACGCGTTGGACAAAGCACGCTACTTCGTATTAGGTTGCAGGGACCTGATCGTGGCGGTCGACCACAAGCCGTTACTCAAGCTCCTTGGCGACAGGGCACTCGACGACATACCCAATCCCCGTCTCAGGAACCTCAAGGAGAAGACCCTGCGCTATCGCTTCCGCATCGTACACGTGCCAGGGATGAAGAACAGGGCCGCGGATGCCATGTCGCGTAGGCCGGTCGGCACGCTGTGCCCGTCACCCATGGATTTGCCGGACGACAATGCCGCCATGGTGAGTCACCTCTCGCCCAGCACACACGCTGATGTCCTGTCCCTTATACGACTGACAGGGCCAGTAAAAGACGAAGTTGAGGAAGGAGACCTGACCTGGTGCGCTGCGGGGCTTGAATCGCTGCGGTCCTTGACGTGGGATCGCGTCAAGGAGGCCACCTGCAGCGACGACGACATGCGTGCACTGGAGGAGATGGCAGGCAGCGGACGGCTTCCCCGAGTCGAGGACAGGAATGCCGGTGGCCATTCGCAGCTTCCACCAATACCACGAAGACATTACGTCTGCTGATGGGGTGGTCCTGTACAAGCACAGAGTGATCATTCCACCCTCGCTCCGTGGTGAGGTACTGAGTGCCCTGCATGCTGCCCACCTGCGCAGATGGGGTGTGCATCATCGCCTCTCATCGGTGGCCTTCCCTCACAGCAACTGCCGCGCGGAGATTGGAGTGAAGACGGTGAAGCGGCTCATCACTGACAATACAGGTCCGCACAGCGAACTCGACACCGACGCGGTGCAGAGGGCAATACTGCAATACCGTAATACACCGGACCCTGACACGAAGCTTTCTCCGGCGTTGTGTGTCTTCGGCCGCCCTATATGCGATTTCATCCCGATTCCCCCGGGAAGTACAGGCCGCACGAAACACGGCGTGAGACGCTGGTGGCAAGAGAAGAGGCCCTCCGCAAACGCCACGTCCGCACTGCTGTTGCTTGGGCGGAGCACACCAAACGACTCCCACCCCTCAAGGTGGGGGACTTTGTCCGTGTGCAGAACCAGACGGGACCTCACCCCAACAAATGGGACAGGACGGGCAGCGTTGTGGAGGTGCGCCAGCATGACCAGTATGTAATCAAGATTGATGGATCGGGCAGGGTCTCGCTTCGGAACCGGAGATTCTTGCGCAAGTTCTACCCAGTTCGCAATGACCAGCTTCCTCCTCGATCTCTCTATGACGACTTGGCGCCTTGTGTCACGATGCCAGCTCTTCCTGTGTCGCCATTGCCGCCCAGTCGTGTGTGCGGCCCGGTGACACCTGTGGTGGTGTCTGGGCCCACCCCGCCGCCGACACAGTCACCTGCGGGCTCTCCCCGGTGCGGTTTGCAGCCAGATTCCCTCATGCCTGCGGTGCCAGCCCGGGACATCCCTTGTACTCCGCCACCGGACTCTGTGGCCCCCTTGGCCCCTTCGCCGTCGGCTGCGTCGCCGGCTACGGATTTACGCCGGTCCACCAGGAAAGCCGGTGTGCCGGTGTTGCCATCCCATTTTTTTTTGCACTCTGCTGTTTGCACAAGTGCTGAAGCGCTTTTTATTATTCATGTTTGGTAAAGGTTCACTGTATATAATAATATTTATTCATCTGTTGCAAATGTACTACACTGCCGTTTTTATCTGTTGAACCGGAAGCACGATGTCATGTGACTTGCCCAGATGACTTTAAAAAGCCAGGTCCATAGCCCCTCTCATGTGAGGAGCTGTGGCGCAGTAGTCGGCCGTGGCCTAAGCCGTTGTACACCTGTGGGACGTGTAAGTTTTGTTTTATCTGTTTATGTATACTGGTCATGTCAAACTTGATCCTAAAACCTCTTTTCTTTTTTTTTACTGTTTGTTAACAGGGGACCTATGTTTACCCCGTCAATGTTTGAGCTCAAAATAAACTTAAGAAAATGACATCTGAGTGCCCTGGTCATTTCGAGGGGGCAACAAAATCTTGGTGTTTCTGCCCGGTTGGGATTAAGTTTGTGGATCATCTGGATCGCTGCCGTGGATTGCTGCCAACGGAGCTCGTGTGTGGATTTGAATCGTGAGTGGATTACGCTACGAGAGACGCCAACACGAAGCTATCACGGAGCTAATGCTAACGGAAGCTAGATCACGGAAGACGACACAACCCACCACAAGTTACGATCAAAGCCAAGGTAAAAGACTTTCCAGTCATGCCAGACTTTAATGAACAAGTGTCTGAATGGGAAAATACGATGGAGGAAATCGAGGGAAAGCTTATTGCCTTACCTGTTTCTGAACTTCTTGGAATATGCACTACACTCGAAATCACTATTGTTGATGAAGATAAAAACTCACCTCGCAAATTGAGAAGGCTTATTCTGCAGTATTTGGAGTGCGAGGATGTCACGTCGCTTGAAGATGGAGGAATGTCAGTATTATTGAAAGTGAATGACCGAATTGATGAACTGTTCCAGTCTGGTCCCACGTCGCCACGTCGCCCTCTGGCGGACGCAGCTGGTACTGCACACAGCAATACTGAACCTGTGGTAAGACCACGCACTTCTGCCACTATGTCTACTGCTACAAATGTGTCCGAAAGAACTCAAACTGTTGTTCACCAAATGTACAGAAAAGACTTGAAAATTAATGGACAAATTGGTGAACATAATCAAAAGGATAAGCTGGGATATGCAAGTTTAGAAAGACAAATTATGAAAGCATTAAAGAAAGGATATGATGAATGTGAAATTATTGATGCAGTCCTTCAAGCTATTATTCCAGGAACAAAGCTGAGAAGTTATCTGGAAGGTAGAGATGATTTGTCACTGCAAGCTTTAAAACAAATATTACGGACCCATTTTGTTGAAAAAGATGCTACTGAGCTGTACCACTTTCTCACTCGTGCTGCACAGGATCACGGAGAGACTCCAGTCCAGTTTTTGGTTCGAGCTATGGACTTGAGGCAACAAATACACTTTGCTTCAGAAAGGGCAGCCACTGGATTAAAGTACAGCCCAGAACTCATCCAAAATCAGTTTTTGCAAACCATACTCACCGGACTCCAAGATGACACCATCCGTACTGACTTAAAGCCATATTTGCAAAATCCAAGAGTAACTGATGAAGTCCTGCTGGAGAAAATGACTGCTGCCTACAACCTGGAAATGGAGAGGAAGAGCAAGCTGTCAAGCAAATCCAGAGCCAAGGTGTCGGCGGTGAGTCATGATTCCCATCTCACTGATTCAGAGAGCTGCAGTTATGACAGTAACTCTACCAGTCATACAAAAGAAAAGTTTGAAAAACGTGACACATTGATGGAAAAAGTAGACCAAGGGAATAAAGCCATCTGTGAAGCCATTCAGAATCTCACCACTCAGTTGTCAAGCTTGCACCAGCTACCTGGACAACCACCACCATGGGGACAAGCCAGCCACAGCTACAACAGACCACCACCAAGGACACGCCCCACCCGGCAGTGTCACCAGTGCCAGCGGACCAATCCAGGAGGGAAATGCGGTCACTGTTACAAGTGTGGGAGCATAGACCACTGGGCTGTTGGTTGTCGCAGAGCACCCAGGAACACTACAGCCTCCACAGACAAGATCGAAACCAGCGTACATCTTGGTAAGAACACAGACCTATTCTGCACTACAGCACCCCTCACTGGTAAACAACATCAAACAGCTAAGCTAGTGGGGAGAAGGTGCCTTGTTCGAGCCACAATGAACAATGTTGACACCAAAGTGCTGTGGGACACCGGCTCTCAAGTATCCATCATTGGAGCCGAGTGGAAGCAGAGACACTTACCTGATGTTACTGTGAGGTCTGTGGAAGAGTTACTGGAAGAAGGAGGGCTGGATCTGTCCGCAGCAAATGGGACAAAGATCCCATACCAGGGCTGGATTGAAGTGAAGTTTGCACTGTCACAAGATGCTGTAGCTGGGATGAGTGATAAACCAGTAGTTGTGCCTATTCTAGTCGCCTCTACAGATCTTGAACGTCCTATTATTGGATTTAATGTAATTGAAGAGCTGGCTTTGACAAATGAGGGTTCTGGAAGTTGTTTTCCTTCTGGTCACATGGTAAAGAAATTCTCTTCAGCACTTGATGTTGGTCAGAAAACTGCTAGGGCTGTTCTAACTGTTTTACAGACGCAGCCACCTGAAAACAGCCCCCACATTGCTCGTCTGGGAAGAATGCCAATTACTGTCCCAAAGAGGAGCACTATCCAAGTGCAATGCAACTATCTACAGCAAGGTTTGCTATGTGGCACTCATGTCGTGTTGGAGCCTAATCCGGAGACACCGTGGCCCACAGGACTGAAAGTAAGAGAACAGCTTATTCAAGTTCAAGCGAACACAAGAATTAAGGTGACTGTTGAAAATGCAACCAGTTGTGACGTTACGCTATGTGGCCGCACGACGCTTGGCTGGTTACATAGTGTTGATGCTGTTTATCCACTAGAGCCAAGGTCTACAGAGTGTCAACCACCAGAGGGCAGTGCCACATCACTGGAGCAGCCCAGTCAAGCACCAGAGGGAGAGCCCTGGGTCCCGCCAGTGGATCTGAGCCACCTCCTAGCAGAGCAACAGCACAGGGTTCGCCAAATGCTGAGGGAGGAGGGTGACGTGTTTGCCAGAGATGAGTGGGACGCCGGCTGTATTACTGGCTTGCAGATGGACATTAATCTGAAAGACTCTGTTCCTGTCCAGAGAACATACAATGCCATACCCCGACACCTGTATCAGGAAGTTAAGGCTCACATTCAGGACCTGCTAAACCGAGGTTGGATTCAAAAATCATATTCCTCTTACTCTTCACCTGTAGTTTGTGTCAGGAAAAAGGACGGCACTCTCCGTTTATGCATCGATTACAGGCTGCTGAATGAGAAGACCCTGCCAGACCGTCATCCCATCCCCAGAATCCAAGAAATCCTGGAAAACTTGGGTGGAAATTCCTGGTTCACTGTTCTGGACCAGGGCAAAGCCTACCATCAAGGCTTCATGAGCGAGAAGAGTAGACCTTACACAGCCTTTATTACACCGTGGGGACTCTATGAGTGGACCAGGATCCCATTTGGTCTCTCAAATGCCCCGGCTGCTTTTCAACGCCACATGGAGGGATGTCTTGGAGATCTGAGGGATGAAGTCTGTGTGCCCTACCTGGATGACGTCCTTGTTTTCAGCCGCACATTCGACGAACATGTGGACAACGTCAGAAAAGTCCTGCAGAGACAGAGAGCCTGTGGCATGAAACTGAGAGCTGAAAAATGTGAGTTTTTCAAGCCGCAAGTAACGTATGTTGGTCGTGTTATCTCTGCAGAAGGATACAGGATGAACCCGAGGGAGGTGGAGGCAGTAAAGGCGCTCATATACCAGACCCCAGCTACAGTGAGGGAAGTGAGGAAGCTCCTTGGATTCCTGAGCTACTACAGAGCTTACATTCAAGACTTCTCAAGGACTGCAAAGCCACTGTATGAGCTGCTGGCAAAGCCCAAAGGTGATCCAAAACACTGCCACAAAAAGGGGACAAAACATTTAAGTGCTCAGCTCCCACCTTCTTCTCCGGTTCAGTGGACAGAAATTCACAGAGTAATTTTAGAGACTTTTGTGAACCACCTTACAAATCCACCTGTTATGGCATATCCAGACCTCGAGCGGCCTTTCATTCTCCATGTTGACGCCTCGGAGGAAGGTCTCGGTGCTGTGCTGTACCAGCGTCAAGGTGGCGTCCTAAGAGTGATCGGCTACGCGTCCAGAACCCTGACGCCTGCAGAGAAGAACTATAAGCTGCACTCAGGTAAACTTGAATTCCTCGCACTAAAATGGGCCATCACAGAGCGTTTCCGTGACTACCTGTTCCACGCGCCACACTTCACAGTCTACAGCGACAATAACCCACTCACCTACGTCACCAAGTCGGCAAAACTCAACGCCACTGGTCACCGCTGGGTGGCAGAGCTGGCAGACTATAGATTCACACTCAAGTACAGGCCTGGAACAGCTAACATAGACGCTGACTTTCTCTCTCGCAGACCAAAGCCCATCGAAACCATCATGCAGGAGTGCACGGAAGAGTGTGAGCCGGAGGTCATGGACAGCATCTGTAAAGCAATCAAAAGCAGCCAAACAGGTGAGATAAACTGGATTTCTGCGGTCACCTGCAATGTGGATGTCCTATCAGATGGCAGTGCTGTACCACCCCTTCAGCCCTTCTCCATCCAAGACATCCAGGTCCAGCAGAATGCAGATCCAGCCATTCAGAGGGTCTCAACCCTGAAAAGGGAAAACACGTACCTGAAGTACAGAGACAAAGCAGCAGAGACTGAACAAGTCCGAGTTCTCCTGAGGGAATGGCCAAAATTGCGGCTGGATGAAGATAGAGTTCTGTGGCGGAAGACCAACAACCGGCTGCAACTTGTGGTGCCAGAGCCCATGAAGCCCCTGGTGTACAAGTACCTCCACGAGGAGATGGGACACTTAGGTGCTGACCGGATGGTTGCCCTGGCCCGAGAGCGCTTCTTTTGGCCAAAAATGAGACAGGAGATGGAGCACTATGTCACACGTGTCTGCAGCTGCATCAAGAACAAAAGACCCAACCGAGTCACAAGAACACCACTCCAAAGCATCGAAACCTCTGCACCTTTTGAGATGATCTCAATAGACTTTTTACATCTGGAGAAATGCAGTGGAGGTGAAGAATACATCCTGGTGTTGGTGGACCATTTCACTAAATATGCTCAAGCCTACGCAACCAAAGACAAGGCTGGGAAGACTGCTGTTTGATGACTTTATCCCACGCTTTGGTTTTCCATCCAGGATCCACCATGACCAAGGAAGAGAGTTTGAGAACCAGCTGTTTCGGAAGCTCCAGGAATATGGTGGTATTAATCACTCTCGCACTACACCTTACCACCCCCAAGCTAACCCTGCCGAACGTTTTAACAGGACTCTGTTGAGTATGCTGCGGACGCTGGAGGAGACACAAAAGGCCAGATGGAAGGAGCACCTCAACAAAGTAGTTCATGCCTACAACTCCACCATCCACGAGGCAACAGGTTACTCTCCTTTCTTCTTGCTCTTTGGACGTGAACCAACCCTCCGGTCGACCTCCTGTTTCCAAAGAAGCTTGGTGACACGGAGAAACAGACCCCAACTGGCTATGCGGAGAAGTGGAGAGAGGCAATGCAGGAAGCATATGCCATTGCCCTGAAAAACATGAGGAAATCTGCAAAAAAAGGGCAAGACTATTACAATCAGCGCGCCTGGAGCTCCACGCTGAAGCCAGGTGACCATGTGTTGGTAAGAAACCTCACGCCTCGAGGTGGTCCGGGGAAGCTCCGCAGTCACTGGGAGAACACTGTCCATGTGGTGAGGGAGAGCAAAGGCCCTGGAAGCCCCGTCTATGTGGTTGAGCCTCTGAATGCTGTGGGAAGAAGACGTGTGCTTCACAGAAACTTACTCTTACCTTGTCCTTACCTGGTTGAATCTGCTCCTGTCGTCCCCAACCCTAAGAGGAGAAGCAGAAGAGCCAGAACGTCGCCAGAAAGAGGGAATAGTGCTAAGAACAACATCCAGCCTGCAGATACAGAGAGCTCTAGTGATGAAGACTACCATCTCGTCATGCCACCCCAACCCACTCTTCAGCCACTCAACCCAACTGCCAGAGAGTTCCAACCGAGAGCCCCCACTTCAAGACAGCCTGAAGAGCGAGCTGAAGTGGTGATCCTGATCCCAGAGGTTGACCCTGAGCCAGTACAGGAGGCGGATTCGTCCGAGCAAGAAGCATCCACGTCTGACTCCTCGGAGGAAGCTTCTGACCCCGCCCTGCCAGACCTGTCAGAGCCAGACAGCCCAGGCGCGTCTACACCTACGACGAACTTGGTGAGCCCTCGGTCCGAGAAGTGCAGACTTGTCCCATCGATGTGTCCAAACCAGCGGGGGTCTGAGACTGTTTAACACCGCTGCCCACCTATGCTTCTAAGGACTATCCACCCAGCTACGCAAATGGACCGCCTGTGTGTACCGCCATGCCAAAGGACTTTTAAGGAACGGATATTATTAATTTAGTCCCCGGTTGTATTAAGAAAATGTTGGTTTACATTTTATTTTTAGTGGGGGAGGGTGTTGCCATCCCATTTTTTTTGCACTCTGCTGTTTGCACAAGTGCTGAAGCGCTTTTATTATTCATGTTTGGTAAAGGTTCACTGTATATAATAATATTTATTCATCTGTTGCAAATGTACTACACTGCCGTTTTTATCTGTTGAACCGGAAGCACGATGTCATGTGACTTGCCCAGATGACTTTAAAAAGCCAGGTCCATAGCCCCTCTCATGTGAGGAGCTGTGGCGCAGTAGTCGGCCGTGGCCTAAGCCGTTGTACACCTGTGGGACGTGTAAGTTTTGTTTTATCTGTTTATGTATACTGGTCATGTCAAACTTGATCCTAAAACCTCTTTTCTTTTTTTTTTACTGTTTGTTAACAGGGACCTATGTTTACCCCGTCAATGTTTGAGCTCAAAATAAACTTAAGAAAATGACATCTGAGTGCCCTGGTCATTTCGAGGGGCAACACCTGCCTGGCATGAGGACTATGTCTTGGAATAGTCTTGGGGTTTTGTGGGCATTGTGTTCATGTTGGATCTTCCCTTTGTGTTTCCAGTTCCTCTGCCCTGTACACTTTCACGTTAGTGTTGCACTATGGTCCTTCGTGCCGTTTTTCTTTATCAGCCTTTGTGTTACTGTGTTAAAGGCTCGGGGGGAGATAGGGAATATTGCATTACGGTCCTTTATTTTGTAGGACATAGCGGAACAGGAAGTCATAACATGTAAACCTTCCGGCATCATCAGACGCTCATGACATGTTTGATTATTGTCATTCTACTGCTGTTACTTATTAAAGCAAGTGAGCAAATGGAACTTTGTTCTTATTTACTAAATGTTGCAATTTGGAAAAATATTCCAAGAACAGGCCTTTGAAGAGGTCATTTAATTTGCTTAAATACTTTACCAAATATTTAATTCTGTCCTGTCTAAATATTTATCAAATGTGGGTGTATTGACTTGGTTCAAAACACTGTATTCGTCATTGGGCTGAAGTTCACCATTCTGGCTGCCAGCGTCCTGATCATAAGCCTAAAGGCTGATTTATAGTCGAGCGTCCGGTCCCGCCCACCGCAGCCCCGTCTGCTTGACGCAAGCCAGAATCGTTCGAACCTCCGCGTAGCTCCTCTGCCTTCACGTTATTATGTTTATTTTAAACATTTTTTTAATAACATAAAAAGTGAAAACACAAAAGCACTAAATCATAGGAACAATATATTCATGAAAAATAACTTCAAAGAGGGAGACTGAAGGAGTTTGTTGTGTGTTTCCTTGTTTTGCGAAAGGATCAACCAATCACCTCACTTGCGTTCTGCAGCACTGGCCGCGGAGTCACCTTGTGCGGCGGGCAGTGTTTGGAATAACGCCGTTTAAAAGAACGGCGTTAGGTAACGATGTTATTTTTTCAGTAACGGAGTAATCTAATTCATTACTCTCTCCCCGTCGTTACAACGCCGTTATCGTTACTGGGTAAACAAAGTGGCACGTTACATTTAGACTGAATGAGCGCCGCGGTGTCAGCTCACGCAGCAGGAGCAGCGGAGAGGGTGGGCGGAGTCTAACGGAGTCTGTGCAGAGTGTTCGTGCTCTCTGCTCCAAAAACTACGTGTGTCCCAGACCCGCGGCTGGCCCACAGCGCGGTGCGGACGCGGGGGAGAATCAATCAGTAGTGTTGGAACTTATTTTTAACCCAAAGACGCGTCTTTCCCCCCCTCGTTGGCCGCGTTGGCACATGTTTCTTTTACTCCTGTTCCTCCTCATTCTCTGTGAATACGGCCATATTAATTGACATTGACATTAATAAAACAGCGACGCAAATACTGGTCAATACCATTCAGTCACAGAGGCCTCCCCCACTCTACCCCCATTCAGTTCATTCAGTTACTATGAACATATTTTACATGATAGTACATGAATACAAACACCTCTGTCTGTTCTACTCCTTTCAACTGACTTTTGAAAAGTGCAAAAAAAAAAAAAATCAAAATTCTTTGATATAAAGCAATTTGTTTTTAACAGTAACGCAAATAGTTACTTGTCCTGGTAACGAGTTACTTTCATTATAGAGTAATTCAGTTACTAACTCAGTTACTTTTTGGAACAAGTAGTGAGTAACTATAACTAATTACTTTTTAAAAGTAACGTTCCCAACACTGGCGGCAGGTGCACGTCAGCGGCAGGTCGCAAACTCCCTGATTGGCTCCCACGTGCGTCCAGCACGTAAACGCGGAGCTGACGCTGAAGTATAAAGGCTCTTTTATACTGAGAGGCTGCGTTCAGACCAGGCTACTCCTGGTGGCTCCAGTGCAGGGTCCTCTGCGGTGCCTGCAGCGTCAACTGCCTCTGTAACAGAGAGGCTTATGTACATACCCCGGGACAGGAAATGTCCTATGTTCAGGGGTCATACAGGCATTAGTTTGTGTGAATGGGTTGGGGAGGTCGAGGCCTGCATGAGAGCGCGTCACCTGTCCCGAGCAGATCAGGCTTACTTCATGTACGATCATTTGGAGGGAGAAGCCCGAAATGAAATTAGGTATCGCTCCAGTGAAGAGCGAAGGGACCCAGACAAATTGATCTCCATCTTGCAAGATTTGTACAGATGCTCCGACTCCTATGTAGCTTTGCAGGAGTCTTTCTTCTCTCGCAAGCAACAGGAGGGGGAGACCCTGCAAGAGTTCTCCCTTTCTTTGTTGAGCTTAATGCATAGAGTGAAAGCGCGTGCCCCGAGCAATATGCCCAATTCTGAGGTATTGTTGCGCGATCAATTTATCGAGCATGTGCTCGATGGTGCCTTGCGTCGCATGCTAAAACAATACGTTCGTCAAAATCCAACAGCGACCTTGCTTGCGGCCAGAGAGGAAGCATTGAGATGGGAGCGTGAGGGTCTTCCAGCCAGCGCACAGGGTCGGAGTAACTCAGTGCCTTCAGCATATGGCCTCCAATACGCCGTGCACAGTGGCCCACCGAAAGCCACCTACCCCTCCCAGTCAGAGGTAAGCGAAATGAAGGAGCTCCTAAAACGGCAGCAAGAACAGCATGATCGGCTTACACAGAGCATTGCCCTCCTGCAGACAGAGTCATCGCGTAGTCACTCCCCTCATCGCCCAGCGCCTGTCACCGGTGCCACCGACCTGGACATATTGCCAGGAACTGCCGAGGATCACGTGGTCCTGCTCACCAACCACCCTTGCTGCTGGATCACACCCGTTTGGAACAGCAGTCGGGAAACTAGCGCCCACTGAGCTGCAGAGCCACAGCTTGGGTGGGGTTCCTACTGGCTTGGGAAATGTCTCTAGTCGTTCCGTTGCCGTTCCAAAACTAATCGCTTCTTGCCCACACTTTGACGTAGACATGGCTGGCGTAAAGGTACCGTGTTTGCTCGATACCAGGTCCATGGTGTCCACCATCACAGAGGGTTTCTTTCGAGAGCATTTTGAGTCTTGGGGTAAAGAGCGTCTTCAGGCATGTCACTGGCTACAGCTCAGAGCTGCCAATGGCTTGGCCATTCCCTATCTTGGCTATTTAGAACTAGACGTTGAGCTTTGTGGGAAATTAATGCCTCTGTGTGGTGTACTGGTCGTAAGAGATCCACCCAGTATGCCTGTGCAGGTTCCTGGCCTGCTTGGTATGAATGTCATCCAGAAGTGCTACAGAGAGCTTTTCGGTCAATACGGGCCCTCCTTGTTTGACACAGCTCCCGTAGTTGCGTCCCCTAACTCTTTGGTCGATGCCCTTCAGCAGTGTCATTCGGCTCATCAGAAGCCAACTCCAACACGACCAGGTAGAGTCAGGGTGCGGAGAAAGCAAGTTTGCCGCATTCCGGCGGGTACAATGAAGATAGTGCCTACTACATGTTCGGAGCAGTATAGTGGTACATCTGCGCTTTTCGAACCTTCGGAGTCTGGCTTACCGGCTGGACTACTCGCTTCTCCATCGTTGGTTCGGGGTTTTGTGTACAGCTCCTTTCTCAAACCCTACAACGCACGCAGAAGCCAATCGAACGTCTCCATGGAGAGCCAGTCGTCCAATGAATCGGGATACGGCGGCTCCTCTCCTGTTGTTTCACGCCAAAACAGCAACAGCACACTAACGTTCAGCCAGGACACAGCCACAGTCAGCTTTTCCACATCCCAACCTCCAAATCCGTCCTCACCCACCCCTCTCTGGACTCTGCATCATCTAGACGGAGCCACAATAGAGACGCACAAGAGTTAGTCAGTCAGAGCTCGACCTCTATGAACTCATCATCCAGAAACACAAGTCAAAAGGAGCACTCAAGCCATCGGGATACGGACCTTTCCTATTGGCATTTTGGCAATCACAGAAACTCTTCCGATGGAAACCGCGCAAGTCCGAATAAACATAAGGAAGTGTCGGACCTATCAGAGACGGACTCTTGTTCGTCGTCCAATAGAAATGGGCGATCGCGGTATGGGACCGCGGATAAAGGTTATAATTTGCACCAATGGAGGAATGGAGACAGTAGTGAAAAGAGGAAGCCCGCTGCCTCCTCCAGAGAGGATTACATAGAACCAGAGCCTGAACCAGAAGCGGAGGACTTGGACGGTCACCAGGTAAGATTGTACTCTTGTATAGAAATGTTATAGCCATTTGTCTGGTTAACAGTGTCAAATAACGGAAACTATTGCATTAATGCAAACATAAAAAGCAATGAAAGCATAATTTGGAAAATCTTTATTTTTAAAGGTACATTGTGCAACATTTTGGATTTAAAGCAGTACTAAGTAACTAGTTTACCTTTTAATAAATCCTTTTCGTAGTCCTTCTGGGGAGAATACAAGTGTTAATGGGATGATTGGGGGTCGTTCATCTCCCCCTGGTGTCTCTGGCCAGAAAATCAGGCTTGCAACCTTCCCTGCTCCTACCCGGAGACATAATACACACTAATGGAATCACGAAGAAGCTAACGGGCTAAGGTAACTGCAGGCTAGCGCCACTTCAGCAGTATTTACAGCCAAGTTTGAGTGAGAAATATCTCCATTGTGTAATTTGGTTGTGGCACAATGTACAATACTCTCCCTTTGTCTTTTCTGTCAGCGTAGTATTTACTCTCACGGACAATTAATGAGTAAAAAAAAAACGCAACATGCTACGACACCTGCAGTGGTGCTTATGGCCTCTAGGGGCATGAGTTACTGTACTTAGTTCTGCTTTAACTGCTGCCAGCAGTACAAAACATGCCCGTACTGACCAACTAGACACAGAAACTGCTGTTTTTGCAGTAGCAGGTAATAAAATAATGGATTTGGAAGAGTACTAAACCTATTTAGATCTCATTTGTCTGCCTTTACTGGACATCTCCATGGAGACGAGCTGGAGATGTCCCCACTCCCAGTAAAGTTACAGTCGGGTCTTAGAAGAGATGAGCAGTTTGTTAGGTCATTTTTGGTATTTTTCAATACATAATAAAATAAATGTATTTCATTCTATTTATTGGGTGATGTTACGCGGTGTGGCTTTAACTATGAATGAGGATACTTCCCTTACCATTCCCGCTTTTCATCATCTTTTTCAGATATACTATGCACTCTACTCCTTCAACGCCCGCTGCGCCAACGAACTGAGCATCACGGCCAATCAGAGACTGCGCATTCTGGAGTTCAATGACGTGAACGGAAACAGCGAATGGTGGCTCGGCGAAACGGACGGCAAGCGCGGCTATGTGCCTTCAAACTACATCCGCAAATCAGAATATACATGATCCTGCAAAGACTCAATAATGCGAGAGCAAAACACAGAACAAAAAGACACTTGTATTTTGTCATGAAGTTTGGACCTTAAGTGCTGCTGAAATTACTATTTACATATATTTATAGAGTTTTTTTTATATATTATTTTTTACTTAACTGACACATTTTACTCCTGTTTGTGGAAAAAACCTGTGAATAGCGCCAGAAGTTTGCCATAAACTCTGGGGCTGAAACGTATTGGCACATTAGGAAATTGCAATGAAATGTGAATGTTTGGGGTTGAACAGACTTGTATTGGAATTAAATATACATAATGTATAAGAGACATATTCTGCATGTGGTGGAGATCTAACGGTATGAAACGTTATGAAATGTTATGAATAAGTTTGGAGGCACTTAGATGATGTTTCATTGGTTGCAAGTTAAGTGCCTGTTGGGCCATTGACAACATTTTGAGTGCTTTGAAATTTGTATGAATCATCTGAATAAAAGCCAATAAGTACTGTACCCTTTGATGTTTATTTCTCTGGTGTTAAAAACATGGATATAGCCTATTTTAATATATATTGTCATATTCATCTGTTTCACTCTTTACTTTTTATCATGTCTCTTAGAAAAATTATGCCTGAACGTTAATCAAAAGCCAAATTGTGGCCTCTGAGCTTTGTACGTTCTACCCAAAGAGGCCAAATGTAATCAATGCGATTTCGCAAATGCCAGTGGGAGTAATCAATGAAATAAGGGTTATAACCTGCAAAGTTGCACTCCTCTACACACTGTGCCAGGACCACTGATCATCACAATGGGCAGTTTAATAGCTCTTTTGGTGGCATTATGTGCCTTCACTGCCTTTGGACAGGTTCATGTAAGTATAGTATATGGTAATATCACATATGTGGCATTTTAGTGACACGGATTCTTGTGACGTAACATTTGACTAGTACTAGAAGCGAAGTGCATTGAACAATAGTTATTTGTTTCAGGTTGAGTATGAGTATGAGTATGAGTATGTGTATGATGATGCCACCGACAGCCCTGCAGTTGTCACTGAGACTACTTCAGGGTATGATTGGCTGTTTGAACTACTCGGCACCACAGGTACAGCACTGTAGAGAACAACTTTGCACATTGTTGTTCAGTGCTGTCCCCTAAATCCACTGTTCTTTAATACTAATAACTCAATAACTTTAAATAGATCACTGTGCGACACAGCCATGCGCCAATGGAGCTAGTTGTGAGAATACAGCTGATGGGGGATTTAAGTGCAACTGTCAAGAGCCATTTACAGGAAAAACATGCCAGGAGGGTAAGTATGCATTTAGCCTGAGTTGGACATGGATTGTAGTTTTTAAGGATTAGAAAGCTCAGTTAACGTGTTACAACAGTCCTGTTCATGTAAAATGGGTGTCTTGTTTTTTCCAGTGAAAGACTATTGCAAACAAGTGACATGTGGTCGTGGGAGCTGTCTTTTTAAGGCTTCTCCTCCATATTACGAATGCAAGTGCAACCATCCATATACACCTCCCAGCTGCAAGAGAGGTTAGTTGTGGTATTCTATACATTTCTAGTTGTACTAACTACAAATAAACATTATTGTGTTTGCAAAAGTAAATCAGCCAATTATAGTGTGCCTGTATTTCTAGGGACTATGTGTAACCCCAACCCTTGCCAGAATGGAGGCACTTGCATCAAAGGCCCAAGCCGTAGGCGCAGCTCCTTCACATGTTCCTGCCCCAGTGGATACACGGGGAAGTTTTGTAACGTTGGTAAATACATTTGAGTAATTTATAACACTGATATAATTTATATATAAGATTTATAAAGATGTATATGATAATTTTTCAGGGCCAAATGACTGTTATGAAGATAATGGTGATTCCTACAGAGGGATGGTGAGTGTGACACAGGATGGAGATGAGTGTCTGGACTGGAACTCCTACTTTATCCTGCAAAAATTTGGAGATCCGTTCACAGATTATGCAGGCTTTGATGGACTAGGGCCACATAATTTCTGCAGGTGAGCCGTGGAGAATATGTAGAGTACTCTTTTGCGTAGACCCTGTAAAGATGTTTTCCTTTGCACTTTTGCTATCGCTGCAGCAAGGAGTGTGCCTTGTGTACATTGTGTTGTGCATCCTGATTTTGTGATTTTCAATCCTGCTTGAATTCCTGTTGTTGTTTCTCCTGCTGGTTACAAAAGGACACTTATTGTAATAAATGTGGGAAAACCGCCAAAAGAAAATAATATTTATAATAGTTTAATGAAAATTACTTATTGATTATTTTATTCACACAGAAATCCAGATGGAGATTCCCAGCCCTGGTGCTTTATAAAAAAAGCCCTCCAGCTTGAATGGAAATACTGCGATGTCAGACAATGCTCTACAGGTACTGTACAAGCACACGGATGCATAAACAAATTTATTAGGGTTCAAGTTTCCTCTAGTTGACCAGATTACCGTTACTTGACCCAGTGACCCACCCAACCGCACCAACCATCACACCGTCAGCCAAACCAGACGTGCCTGCTCCCACAGCCTCATTCTCCCAGTGTGGAAAGCCTCAGCTGGTCAGCACATCCAGGATCTATGGGGGGAAGAAGTCCCTCCCTGGAGCTCACCCCTGGCAGGTTTCCTTCCAGATTCGGCCTACTAGATTCTCTGCAACTAACTTCACTCACTTCTGTGGAGGAATTCTGCTCAGCTCATGTTGGGTACTCACGGCGGCACACTGCATGTAAGCACCAAAATTAGGCATAATGCAAAAATATTACAGGAGCAACAGTAAAAAACACATTAAAAGGCCTGATATGTTTCCCTCTAGCATTGGAATACAATTTGTTTTGTTCCTTAGTTTTTGTTGAGGCAGACCTTTTTGTCAAAAAATTAGAAGTGCTGTGCATCGAATTACAGTGCATTTTTATTTGTGAACTTAGTCTTCCCTGAAAGTTACATGTTTATAAAGTTGTCCCTGTAAAGAATTGGGATATTACAAATACTCTAGGAAAGTAATTAACTAACAATTTACAATGTACACGCTTCGACTTTCATTGTTTGTAAAACACTGTTTGTATTAAATTTAACTTATACATTTCAAGAACAAGTGATGTTGAAATGCAAGTGGTTCTGGGAGGAGTGGACATCGAGAAGCATGAAGTGTATAATCAGATTGTCCCAGTGGAGAGGGCCATTGTCCATGAAAACTACAGATATACTCCGCTTCCTGTTTACAATGACATTGGTAGCAACTGTTTTCTTATCAAAACATCCCATTAATTGAAAATACATTGCACAGTAACCCGCTTTGTGCTGCTTCTGTTTAGCTTTGCTCAAGTTGAGAGTGACAGATGAGCCGTTTTGTGCCAAAGAAACGCGTTTCGTGAAATCAGCCTGTCTTCCAGACCAATTGTTTCAGAGTGGAGCAGAGTGTGTGGTGTCAGGATGGGGAGCTACCGAGACCGGTAAGTCACTGACCACAAACAAAAACATGTATATTATCAACAACACAAAATCATAGAAAAGTGTCATTCCAGTAATGTAGGAAATGTTTAGAACTTAGCAGTATATGAAATTTCAACCAGCCCACCAAAACACTAATTTACATCGGAAAAAAGAGTCAAGTCTGTGAAGCATAAAGTGCGTACAGATTTGACAATCTCTGATTATGCAACTATTATTATGGCGTTTTATATTATTTAGCTTAAATGTGCATACTTGTCCATAAAGTAAACTTATAGTACGATTTCTGTCCCACAGGCTATCGCAGCAACTACTTACTGGACGCCCGTGTGCACCTGATTTCTATGGAGAAATGTAAAGCCCCTCATGTCTATGGAGATTTACTCGATGACAACATGATATGCGCGGGTTACTTGGCCGGAGGAGTGGATTCATGCCAGGTTATAGATTATAAACATTTATGACTTTTAGCTACATCTTGTTTTATTTTATTATAATGACAGTGCTGGCAATTAATAGTTAATTGTTAATAGTTACTCTGAGGCTAAAGATGAGTAAGTTGTGAGATTTCATGAATCTTGAAAAATTGTAGGCTAAACCAAAATGACTAAAATTGAATTGAACCGGAACAGGAATACATTTCAAAGCTTTGATTCAAGACTCTTGAATCTAGAGTCTAGATATAACACCAGGTTGTACAAAAATCAATGAAGCAATTATATATTGGGCTGCGTGTCCTGCTGAGTGACTGTATATGTGTTTTCAGGGTGACTCTGGTGGTCCTCTGGTGTGCCACCATAACGGGACTCACTACGTGGTGGGAGTGGTGAGCTGGGGACACGGTTGTGGACGGATAAACAAGCCTGGGGTCTACGCAGACGTGGCCAAATTTACTAGCTGGATGTCTAATCATATGAACTCTTAAACATGTGATTTCTAGACAAACGTGTTTAAACAAGATAATAAACACTAAAAACATGTGGGTGTTTTTATGCAAACAAATGTGGTGTTTATTCATTTTTTACAGCAGCTTGTATAATTTCTTTCACCAACCTTTGCATTTATGCTTTTGATCTTTTTTGCATTTAATTTTTTGTGTTCTTTAGCAGTTTATGATATTCAAAAGCATTTAAACTAAATGTTGCAATTTGGAAAAATATTCCAGGAACAGGCCTTTGAAGAGGTCATTTAATTTGCTTAAATACTTCACTAAATATTTCATTCTGTCCTGTCTAAATATTTATCAAATGTGGGTGTATTGACTTGGTTCAAAACACTGTATTTGTCATTGGGCTGAAGTTCACCATTCTGGCTGCCAGCGTCATGATCATAAGCCTAAGTCTTCAAACAGGATGAGTCTCTGCCTCATGGAAAAAAAGCATTTCACTCAAGTTGAAAGAAATATATTATTTCATTCTGAATTAATTTGTCAAACGTTTGTAAAACAGTGGAGGCTTTATGTCATCCTGACTACATTTATCCAGGCTTGACTCTAAAGTGTTCAGTTGGTGCGTTGTAAAATACATTATGGGGGAAAATAACACACTAAAGACAAGTTAAGATAAAGATCCTTGAAATTGAGCTTCTCTCAAACTCTTGGGGAAATGAATGCAGATTCTTCCAGATACAACTGGACCTGAGGGCATTGGGTCATCCACATGTTAACAGTACATAAAACTCCTGACCGCTTATGCAAAACATTGGAAAACGATAACTGCTCAACATGATATCCCAAGATTTTAAACTAATTGAGTTATTGAAGATCTTACTAATAATATCTGAGAAACTTTTATGTTTAAACAGAAAATAAATGTATTGTAGAATTAAAGAGGTATATTCCTGAGGCTCTCCAGGCCAAATCAATGCAACTTGATAACATATTGTTAACCAGTGGGAGGAGTAATCAATATCATAATGGCCTTCACCTACAGTTGCACTCAGCTACACAATGTCCCAGACCCTGAAGATCAAAATGGGCTGTTTTATTCCTGTTATAGTGGCATTATGTGCCCTCACTGCTTTTGGGCAGAACAATTATGTAAGTAATAGCAATTATATCCATGATATTTTACTTTACCAAAATTCTTGTGACTGTTAACATAACTGTAAAAACTTTCACAGTATGGTACTGTTAAAATGTACAATTGCCCAGTGCATTGAATAACAATAATATTTATTTCAGGAGTATACGGAGACTGGTGGAGATTACTATGATGAGATCACCGACAGCCCTGGAGATGTTACTGGGACTACTTTAGATGATTGGCTTTTTGAACTGCTTGACACCACAGGTGTACAGTTTCTCACATGTTGATCAGTGCTATCCCCAAAATCAAGTATGTTGATGAGACACATATAACTTGTAGATCACTGCGCGTCAGAGCCATGTGCAAATGGAGCTAGTTGTGAAAATACTGCAGACGGTATGTTGAGGCTTGAACTGTGGCGCTCTCTAGCGTCTAAAAACTATAGCATTACAACAACAATAAATAAATGCATAATAGTATTGCATTGGTGTTCCCCCCCAGTGAAAAACGATTGTATATTTGTGAGCTGTGGTCGTGGGAGCTGTAATTTCAAATCTTCATATCCATATTATGCGTGCAAATGCAAGCATCCATATAGACCTCCCAACTGCAAGAAAGGTAAGTTGTGCTATTCTTTACATACCAACAAACAAACAAACTTTGTATGGAAGCCTGTTTGCGCCATGTGAAAAGAATGAAAATGGAAAGTAACAATTATGAGTTTAAATCTCATAATTATGAGTTCTCATAATACTCAGTCATAATTATGAGCTAAACGTGGAAAAAACTCCGCATTATGAGTTTAACACTCATGATATGAGATTTAAAATCATGATTTAAAATCTCATAATTAAAAGGTAATTAATATTAAAGGTAGGCTGCGTAACATTTTTGGACTGTACTGTTGTCATCAGTGTAAACATGTTCCTAATGACCAGCTCAACACAGAAAATGCTATTTCTGCTGTGGGTTATCAAAGAATGGATTTGGATGAGAACTAAACCTGTTTAAATCTCAAACTCTGCTGACTTTAGTCGACATCTCCATGGAGACGAGCTGGAGACGCACCCACGCTGTGACGGGGGAAAGCCACTCACAGCAAAAGCGCATGTTTGTACATTTATGAGGTATTTTTCAATGATGAAAATATCTGTCATAAAGTAAATGCTTGTGTTTCAATTTTATTCATTGGGTAAAATTCTACAGGGTGTGGTTTAAAAATTTTGACTTTAAAAACACATTTGTTTTTACTTTCTGCAAGGTTTTTATCTTTTCACGTGGTGGACATGGGCTTCCATACTTTTGTATCTTTGCTGTTGTACTTAAAGGGGCACTGCGTAACATTTTGACTATACTGTTGTCATTAAAATAAAACATGCTCCTAATGACTAGCTCAACACAGAAAATGCTATTACTGCAGTGGGTAATCAAAGAATGGATTTGGATGAGAACCTAACCTATTCAAATCTCAAATTCTGCTGCTTTTAGTCAACATCTCCATGGCAACGAGCTGGAGACGTACCCACTCCCGGTAAAGTTACAGTCATGTCTTAGGAGAGGTGAGCTGTTCACAGCAAAAGACACATGTTTGTTTGTACATTTATGAGGTATTTTCCAATGATGACAAAATCTGTCAAAAAATAAATGCTTTTACTTCAATTTTATTTATTGGGTACAATTCTACGCGGTGTGGCTTTAAACAATCAGTCAATGCTACTCGATAGGTGAGTTGTGCTATTTATTCTTCTTCTCTAGCGTCTGTATGTCGACCAAACCCTTGCCAGAATGGAGGTTCTTGTCTCAAAAGCTCTAAGCGCAACTCCTTCAGGTGTTCCTGCCCTAATGGATACACTGGGAAGTTTTGTGAAGTTGGTAAGTACATTTTAGTTATTTATAACATTGGCATAAAGGCGATTGAGATTCATAAAGATGTATTTTACAGGGCCAAATGACTGTTATGAAGATAATGGTGATTCCTATAGAGGGATGGTGAGCGTGACAGTGGATGGAGACGAGTGTCTGGACTGGAACTCCTACTTTATCCTGCGAAAAGGAGGAGACCCGTTCACAGAGTATGCAGGCTTTGATGGACTGGGGCCACATAATTTCTGCAGGTGAGTTGTAGAATATATATGTATTGATATAGGGATGGGTGATAAATAATAAGAAATTAGTTTCCTTATATTGATCAATCTCAAATTTCAAATCTATTTTATTTCTCATTTTGCATGAAATAAACTACAGGTAATATGGTTCATGAACAACGATGGCATTTACCTTTTAAATACCTTAGTTTAAACAATTATTAAAGAATTATTTAACCATTCTCGGGGCTGTGGTGCCAAATCATAAAGGATGTCATTATGATTTGGCATGAAAATAAATAATGGGGGCTTACAGACAATATTTTGGTCACTCAGATTCCCAGCCTTGGTGCTATTTTAAACAAAATAACCTACTTGGATGGAAATACTGCAATGTCAGACAATGCTCCACAGGTAAACACACAGGCTCACAGACACATTCAGCAGTATTTACAGCCAAGTTTGAGTGAGAAATATCTCCATTGTGTAATTTGGTTGTGGCACAATGTACAATACTCTCCCTTTGTCTTTTCTGTCAGCGTAGTATTTACTCTCACGGACAATTAATGAGTAAAAAAAAACCGCAACATGCTACGACACCTGCAGTGGTGCTTATGGCCTCTAGGGGCATGAGTTACTGTACTTAGTTCTGCTTTAACTGCTGCCAGCAGTACAAAACATGCCCGTACTGACCAACTAGACACAGAAACTGCTGTTTTTGCAGTAGCAGGTAATAAAATAATGGATTTGGAAGAGTACCTAAACCTATTTAGATCTCATTTGTCTGCCTTTACTGGACATCTCCATGGAGACGAGCTGGAGATGTCCCCACTCCCAGTAAAGTTACAGTCGGGTCTTAGAAGAGATGAGCAGTTTGTTAGGTCATTTTTGGTATTTTTCAATACATAATAAAATAAATGTATTTCATTCTATTTATTGGGTGATGTTACGCGGTGTGGCTTTAAATATGAATGAGGATACTTCCCTTACCATTCCCGCTTTTCATCATCTTTTTCAGATATACTATGCACTCTACTCCTTCAACGCCCGCTGCGCCAACGAACTGAGCATCACGGCCAATCAGAGACTGCGCATTCTGGAGTTCAATGACGTGAACGGAAACAGCGAATGGTGGCTCGGCGAAACGGACGGCAAGCGCGGCTATGTGCCTTCAAACTACATCCGCAAATCAGAATATACATGATCCTGCAAAGACTCAATAATGCGAGAGCAAAACACAGAACAAAAAGACACTTGTATTTTGTCATGAAGTTTGGACCTTAAGTGCTGCTGAAATTACTATTTACATATATTTATAGAGTTTTTTTATATATTATTTTTTACTTAACTGACACATTTTACTCCTGTTTGTGGAAAAAACCTGTGAATCGCGCCAGAAGTTTGCCATAAACTCTGGGGCTGAAACGTATTGGCACATTGGGAAATTGCAATGAAATGTGAATGTTTGGGGTTGAACAGACTTGTATTTGGAATTAAATATACATAATGTATAAGAGACATATTCTGCATGTGGTGGAGATCTAACGGTATGAAACAATGCTGTTATGAATAAGTTTGGAGGCACTTAGATGATGTTTCATTGGTTGCAAGTTAAGTGCCTGTTGGGCCATTGACAACATTTTGAGTGCTTTGAAATTTGTATGAATCATCTGAATAAAAGCCAATAAGTACTGTACCCTTTGATGTTTATTTCTCTGGTGTTAAAAAACATGGATATAGCCTATTTTAATATATATTGTCATATTCATCTGTTTCACTCTTTACTTTTGATCATGTCTCTTGGAAAAATTATGCCTGAACGTTAATCAAAAGCCAAATTGTGGCCTCTGAGCTTTGTACGTTCTACCCAAAAGAGGCCAAATGTAATCAATGCGATTTCGCAAATGCCAGTGGGAGTAATCAATGAAATAAGGGTTATAACCTGCAAAGTTGCACTCCTCTACACACTGTGCCAGGACCACTGATCATCACAATGGGCAGTTTAATAGCTCTTTTGGTGGCATTATGTGCCCTCACTGCCTTTGGACGGGTTCATGTAAGTATAGTATATGGTAATATCACATATGTGGCATTTTAGTGACACGGATTCTTGTGACGTAACATTTGACTAGTACTAGAAGCGAAGTGCATTGAACAATAGTTATTTGTTTCAGGTTGAGTATGAGTATGAGTATGAGTATGTGTATGATGATGCCACCGACAGCCCTGCAGTTGTCACTGAGACTACTTCAGGGTATGATTGGCTGTTTGAACTACTCGGCACCACAGGTACAGCACTGTAGAGAACAACTTTGCACATTGTTGTTCAGTGCTGTCCCCTAAATCCACTGTTCTTTAATACTAATAACTCAATAACTTTAAATAGATCACTGTGCGACACAGCCATGCGCCAATGGAGCTAGTTGTGAGAATACAGCTGATGGGGGATTTAAGTGCAACTGTCAAGAGCCATTTACAGGGAAAACATGCCAGGAGGGTAAGTATGCATTTAGCCTGAGTTGGACATGGATTGTAGTTTTTAAGGATTAGAAAGCTCAGTTAACGTGTTACAACAGTCCTGTTCATGTAAAAATGGGTGTCTTGTTTTTTCCAGTGAAAGACTATTGCAAACAAGTGACATGTGGTCGTGGGAGCTGTCTTTTAAGGCTTCTCCTCCATATTACGAATGCAAGTGCAACCATCCATATACACCTCCCAGCTGCAAGAGAGGTTAGTTGTGGTATTCTATACATTTCTAGTTGTACTAACTACAAATAAACATTATTGTGTTTGCAAAAGTAAATCAGCCAATTATAGTGTGCCTGTATTTCTAGGGACTATGTGTAACCCCAACCCTTGCCAGAATGGAGGCACTTGCATCAAAGGCCCAAGCCGTAGGCTCAGCTCCTTCACATGTTCCTGCCCCAGTGGATACACGGGGAAGTTTTGTAACGTTGGTAAATACATTTGAGTAATTTATAACACTGATATAATTTATATATAAGATTTATAAAGATGTATATAATAATTTTTCAGGGCCAAATGACTGTTATGAAGATAATGGTGATTCCTACAGAGGGATGGTGAGTGTGACACAGGATGGAGATGAGTGTCTGGACTGGAACTCCTACTTTATCCTGCAAAAATATGGAGATCCGTTCACAGATTATGCAGGCTTTGATGGACTAGGGCCACATAATTTCTGCAGGTGAGCCGTGGAGAATATGTAGAGTACTCTTTTGCGTAGACCCTGTAAAGATGTTTTCCTTTGCACTTTTGCTATCGCTGCAGCAAGGAGTGTGCCTTGTGTACATTGTGTTGTGCATCCTGATTTTGTGATTTTCAATCCTGCTTGAATTCCTGTTGTTGTTTCTCCTGCTGGTTACAAAAGGACACTTATTGTAATAAATGTGGGAAAACCGCCAAAAGAAAATAATATTTATAATAGTTTAATGAAAATTACTTATTGATTATTTTATTCACACAGAAATCCAGATGGAGATTCCCAGCCCTGGTGCTTTATAAAAAAGCCCTCCAGCTTGAATGGAAATACTGCGATGTCAGACAATGCTCTACAGGTACTGTACAAGCACACGGATGCATAAACAAATTTATTAGGGTTCAAGTTTCCTCTAGTTGACCAGATTACCGTTACTAGACCCAGTGACCCACCCAACCGCACCAACCATCACACCGTCAGCCAAACCAGACGTGCCTGCTCCCACAGCCTCATTCTCCCAGTGTGGAAAGCCTCAGCTGGTCAGCACATCCAGGATCTATGGGGGGAAGAAGTCCCTCCCTGGAGCTCACCCCTGGCAGGTTTCCTTCCAGATGCGGCCTACTGGATTCTCTGAAACTAACTTCACTCACTTCTGTGGAGGAATTCTGCTCAGCTCATGTTGGGTACTCACGGCGGCACACTGCATGTAAGCACCAAAATTAGGCATAATGCAAAAATATTACAGGAGCAACAGTAAAAAACACATTAAAAGGCCTGATATGTTTCCCTCTAGCATTGGAATACAATTTGTTTTGTTCCTTAGTTTTTGTTGAGGCAGACCTTTTGTCAAAAATTAGAAGTGCTGTGCATCGAATTACAGTGCATTTTTATTTGTGAACTTAGTCTTCCCTGAAAGTTACATGTTTATAAAGTCGTCCCTGTAAAGAATTGGGATATTACAAATACTCTAGGAAAGTAATTAACTAACAATTTACAATGTACACGCTTTCATTGTTTGTAAAACACTGTTTGTATTAAATTGAACTTATACATTTCAAGAAAAAGTGATGTTGAAATGCAAGTGGTTCTGGGAGGAGTGGACATCGAGAAGCATGAAGTGTATAATCAGATTGTCCCAGTGGAGAGGGCCATTGTCCATGAAAACTACAGATATACTCCGCTTCCTGTTTACAATGACATTGGTAGCAACTGTTTTCTTATCAAAACATCCCATTAATTGTTTGAGTTTTTATTTCGAGCTAAGGCACAAAATCCAAGAAAAAAACAGAAAAATATATATACACAATAAAAGAAAAAAGAAAAAAGAAAAAATAATAATATACATTCTAACTCGAAAAGGAGTGGGAAGAAGACAAGCTTATTGACTCCCACCCCTGTTCATAAACTTAAATAACAATAACTAACAACACTGCATATTTCTTACCATCTTACAAGACAACTATCAACCGAGTTGGTTACATTTCAACAGATGCCATACTGCATTATACCAGGTCAACACTCACAGTATCTCACACTCTACAACCATTGTATTATTTCTGTTTCCCATACCGAATTCATTACCGTGTTGGCATTATCGTTATTCATCATCACCATTACACCATTACATCACCATTACTGTGCAATGTATTGAAAATACATTGCACAGTAACCCGCTTTGTGCTGCTTCTGTTTAGCTTTGCTCAAGTTGAGAGTGACAGATGAGCCGTTTTGTGCCAAAGAAACGCATTTGGTGAAATCAGCCTGTCTTCCAGACCAATTGTTTCAGAGTGGAGCAGAGTGTGTGGTGTCAGGATGGGGAGCTACCGAGACCGGTAAGTCACTGACCACAAACAAAAACATGTATATTATCAACAACACAAAATCATAGAAAAGTGTCATTCCAGTAATGTAGGAAATGTTTAGAACTTAGCAGTATATGAAATTTCAACCAGCCCACCAAAACACTAATTTACATCGGAAAAAAGAGTCAAGTCTGTGAAGCATAAAGTGCGTACAGATTTGACAATCTCTGATTATGCAACTATTATTATGGCGTTTTATATTATTTAGCTTAAATGTGCATACTTGTCCATAAAGTAAACTTATAGTACGATTTCTGTCCCACAGGCTATCGCAACTACTTACTGGACGCCCGTGTGCACCTGATTTCTATGGAGAACTGTAAAGCCCCTCATGTCTACGGAGATTTACTCGATGACAACATGATATGCGCGGGTTACTTGGCCGGAGGAGCGGATGCATGCAAGGTTATAGATTATAAACATTTATGACTTTTAGCTACATCTTGTTTTATTTTATTATAATGACAGTGCTGGCAATTAATAGTTAATTGTTAATAGTTACTCTGAGGCTAAAGATGAGTAAGTTGTGAGATTTCATGAATCTTGAAAAATTGTAGGCTAAACCAAAATGACTAAAATAGAATTGAACCGGAACAGGAATACATTTCAAAGCTTTGATTCAAGACTCTTGAATCTAGAGTCTAGATATAACACCAGGTTGTACAAAAATCAATGAAGCAATTATATATTGGGCTGCGTGTCCTGCTGAGTGACTGTATATGTGTTTTCAGGGTGACTCTGGTGGTCCTCTGGTGTGCCACCATAACGGGACTCACTACGTGGTGGGAGTGGTGAGCTGGGGAGACGGTTGTGGACGGATAAACAAGCCTGGGGTCTACGCAGACGTGGCCAAATTTACTAGCTGGATGTCTAATCATATGAACTCTTAAACATGTGATTTCTAGACAAACGTGTTTAAACAAGATAATAAACACTAAAAACATGTGGGTGTTTTTATGCAAACAAATGTGGTGTTTATTCATTTTTTACAGCAGCTTGTATAATTTCTTTCACCAACCTTTGCATTTATGCTTTTGATCTTTTTTGCATTTAATTTTTTGTGTTCTTTAGCAGTTTATGATATTCAAAAGCATTTAAACTAAATGTTGCAATTTGGAAAATATTCCAGGAACAGGCCTTTGAAGAGGTCATTTAATTTGCTTAAATACTTCACTAAATATTTCATTCTGTCCTGTCTAAATATTTATCAAATGTGGGTGTATTGACTTGGTTCAAAACACTGTATTTGTCATTGGGCTGAAGTTCACCATTCTGGCTGCCAGCGTCATGATCATAAGCCTAAGTCTTCAAACAGGATGAGTCTCTGCCTCATGGAAAAAAGCATTTCACTCAAGTTGAAAGAAATATATTATTTCATTCTGAATTAATTTGTCAAACGTTTGTAAACAGTGGAGGCTTTATGTCATCCTGACTACATTTATCCAGGCTTGACTCTAAAGTGCTCCACAGGTAAACACACAGGCTCACAGACACATAATACTAGATTTTCACTTTCCTCCACTCTACCTCTTGACCTTTTCTAGCCACATTGACTCCACCCATCATCTATGAAACCGACTCACCCACAGCACCATCAGCCAACCCAGACGTGCCCGCTCCCACAGCCTCGTTCTCCCAGTGCGGAAAGCCACAGCCGGGCCGCGCTTCTAGGATCTTTGGGGGAAAGAAGTCCCTCCCTGGAGCTCACCCCGGCAGGTCTCTCTCCAAACCCGATCTAGATACTCCTCAGGTTCCTTCGGTCACATCTGCGGGTACTCACGGCTGCCCACTGCATGTAAGCACCAAAATTAAGCAAAGTAAAGAAATCTTGGCTCAGTTTTTGGACAATTGAGTTGATATATTGATATCTACATTTCAAGAAAAAGTGATGTTGAAATGCAAGTGGTTCTGGGAGGAGTGGACATCGAGAAGCATGAAGCCTATGATCAGACTGTCCCAGTGGAGAAGGCCATTGTCCGTGAAAACTACAGACAGACTCCGTTTGCTCTTCACAATGACATTGGTAGCAACTGTTTTCTTATCAAAACATTAATTGAAAATACATTGCTGGCACTTCGTGGAGATCATTAAAGATGAGTAAGATGCCAGGTTTGATGAATCTTGCAAAAGTGTAAACCAATGTGACTAACGTCGGTGGGTAAGGTCAGTTGGAGGATTATTTGAAAGCAGGCACTGTCTAGTTGGTCATTTGGAGCATGTTTGTATTGCTGACATCAGGATAATCCAAAATGTTACGCAGTGTGCATTTAACATTATAATAAGCATGAACATGAGTGTCCTGTATATGTGTTTTCAGGGTGACTCTGGTGGTCCTCTAGTGTGTGAGCCTAATGGGACTCACTATGTGCTGGGAGTGGTGAGCTGGGGAGACAGCTGCGGCAAGAAGTACAAGCCTGGGGTCTACGCAAACCTGGCCAAATTTACTAGCTGGATTTCTAATCATATGAACTCTTAGATATGATACATTTAGATGTGCTTACTTACTTCAAAATGATTATTAAAAACACTTTAAAGTATTGTTATTCAAACATGTGATATGTGAATAAATTACTGAACACAATATCCAGGGTTTATTCATTATTTTCCGTATCGATATACAGCAGCTTACAGCAATTGTGCAAACTGAGCTTCCTCTAGCAGTTTATGGCAGTTGGGTCTTGTCACATGAATAATGCTGTGTAAACAAATGACAGTGATTGCTTACATTACATTCAAATGTATTTACGTTTAAGTTGCAAATTGGAAAAATGTTACTGAACACACCTTTTGAAGAGGTGATTTGAGTTGGTCAAACGGCAGTGTCAAAGTCTAAAATACTTCCACAAATCAATGGTTCTGTTCCTTCTAAATCAGACGTGGGTGTACGGACATGGAAATCAGGTCAAAACACTGTGTCATTGGCCTGAGGTTCACCATGCTGGCTGCCAGGGTCCTGCTCATAGGCCTCAGTGTTTTAAATGTCAATGGGGAAAATAATGTAAGTGATGTTATATATTTTTGTATTATTTTGGAAGTTTAAAAAGTAATACTTATTATAATGTTTCCATTTCATTTTTTGGCATACAGGATACCATATGTAAGCATCTTTCTCTCATTAGTGTTTTTCGTTCTGTCTTTGGACCAATTTGTAATTTCAATATTGTATGCGCTGCAGATATAACACACGATGATTACAAAAATAACACAGAGACACCATACTTATGGGATTTTGATGACTGGTTGTTTGATCTTCTGAAAGATAACAGGCAAAGTCAGGGTAAGTCACAGACACTGAACAAATGAGGCTCGATATTAGAGAGCACCTATTATATGAGGAGTTGAAGATAATGAATACATTGGTATAGCTTTACAATTGACAAAATAAAAATGTCCTTCATGTCAGTCTCTAACCTGAGACTGTTCTCTCTACAGATATGTGTGACCCAAACCCTTGCTTCAATGGTGGCTCATGCCAAAGAAGGTCCGACACTGAGTTTGAATGCTTATGTAAAGAGCCGTATGTTGGCAGAGGATGTCAGAAAGGTGCTGTTTTCAGAGTGACTCAAGAATTATGGTTTGTCCTCTTCACTAACAGCACAGTGTATTGATTTGTATTCTTTCATTTCAGTGAGAAAGGTCTGTGAGAATGTGAAATGTGGCCATGGCTTCTGTATGGTTGACATGAACAAACCTCCATATTACAAATGCAAGTGCAGGCCGCCCCACACGGGCCCTGACTGCATGTCCAGTGAGTAGCTAGCCTTTATCATTCATACCCGTTTGTCTCAGCTCAGAACCTAAAAGTGGGTCGTAGTGCTATTTTCAGTGGGTCATGGGCCTTTGCCACAAAATGACTGCTGACGAATTGTTTTTGATAGCTATTGTTCGACAGAGCTTATGGTCAATCCTCAAATTAGGGCTGACAATAATGAAGAAGAAGAAAAAATAATACAATATGTGAAACATGTTGACACGGCATTTTCCCTTAAATTCAAGCAAGCAATAGTGTTAGGAAAAAAGAATATCAGTGTGATGGATGGTATATTGTGACATGTTGTGATATTGTGTTACCTAAAATCGCGATAACAATAATTTGGCAATGTATAATATGCAAAGCTACATCTGTTGTATACATGCTGGTTCTGTTATGGCCTCATGTCTGGTCTTACTAAGAATCATTGCTTCATAATTGCCATGTGTGTTTTGTGTGATTCAGAGCCAAACAATCCCTGTGATCCCAACCCTTGTCAGAACGGTGCCCGCTGTATCTTTGCTGGGACTAAACACTTGTACTGTGCCTGCCCAATAGGATACACGGGGAAGTTCTGTGAGAGTGGTATGTACAGCACCTTTGGCTTTTTAAATAATGTTTGTAATGTGTTACTTGAAAGTTCTTTGTGTAACAGTTCCAGGCGACTGTTACTTTAGAAATGGAGAGACCTACAGAGGCGGGGTCAGTGTCACGGTGGCCGGCGAGGACTGTTTGAACTGGAATGACTACTTCATTCTGGCCCGAGTTGGAGACCCTTTCATGAGGTTTGCAGACTTCGATGGGCTGGGATACAACAACCACTGCAGGTATTTGGGAATAACATCATTCAACAGCCACATGCCTCCTCTTGACATAAAACATTGTTATTCATGAAAAAATGGTCTTTAGAAATCCAGATGGAGATATAAGGCCATGGTGTTTCATCAAAAAACAGGGAAACTCGAGTACAATTACTGCAAAGTGATGAAGTGCCGAGGAGGTAAGAGCAAACATTTGGTGTAGTTTTATAATTGTTATGTCGGTAGATCAGTTCAAGCTCATGTATTATAAGAGTGAGTACCTTGAAACATCTTTTTTCCCCCATTGAGGTAACCCTAAAAATGTAAGACCAGCACAAAGATCATGGATTTCAATCAGAACAGGTGAAAGTTCTTAATTATTATCATGTTCCTTTTTTCAGCTGTTGCCATTCCTGCCCCACTGTGCCCCCCAGTCGCGGCTCATCCTTTTCTCAGTGTGGTATTGGCAAACCTAAGAGGGGCTGGAGGATCTACGGAGGCACCAAGGCGTTCCCAGGATCCAACCCCTGGCAGGCCTCTGTGCAGAGCAGGGACAGAGGGTCGTACCTGCCTTACGGTCACATCTGTGGAGGGATACTCATCTCATCATGCTGGGTCCTCACCGCGGGCCACTGCATGTAAGTTAAACTCGACATCAACAAATGTACAATAAAATGTACAATAATAAACAGCGGTGTTATATAACACTCATAACACAGTCATTTTTTAAAAGTTTTGTAACACAGTAAAACAGTGTCTACTAAAACAAGTCAGTCTTTTATTTTCACCAGTTTTCTACTAGTATGTAATTTAATTAGGTTAATCGGACAAATCTACTTGAGAAATAAATCATTTAGCGGGCACTAAGTCTCTTGATATAAATAATGTCTAAATATTTAAGTTACGCTACCTGTCTATCAAGCCCTCTCTTTCTCCATCCTAACCCATTGAGCAGCTCTTTGAAACTACTTCTAAGAGGCGTGTGTTTTACAGAGCGCAAGGTAAACAATATCAGGTGGTGTTGGGAGGAATCAACATCCTTGAACAGGAGGCCATGGATCAGACTATCCCTGTGACCGACATCTATGTTCACCCGGACTACAGAGAAGCTCTTTTTTCGATACACAATGACATTGGTAAGTTCGTAATCACACACTACGGTCACAGGCCTTTTATGTTCTCCTCTCAAATATTCATTGCTAGCTGTAAGAGATTTGCTGAGAGAAAAGCCCAAACAAATATAAGAATTCAACAGAGGTTTTTAAATGTTTGCTGTGACCTTGGACTGATCTCCATCTGTCTGCCCTAGGCTAACTGGGGCTACATTGTGTAACTTTGAGAAAGGGCAAAACGACATTATCAACATCATATGAAATATCTTATTTTACCATTGTAGCTCTTCTTAAGCTCCAGGTGACTGACAGCCCTTACTGTGCAAAGGAAACCCCATTTGTGAAGATCGCGTGTCTCCCAGATGAGGCCTTCCCTGCTGGAACAGAGTGTGTCATTTCTGGATGGGGAGCTACTGAAACACGTAAAACTATTTATTATTCATTCAGAACATACTATTACCTTATTTAAAGTCCTAATTTCCCTTTGTAACTTTACCCCCCAGAGAGTTACAGCAGCCAGCTGATGGACACAAATGTTTTCTTAATCTCCCAAGAGATATGCAAAGCCCCTCACATCTATGCAAGTATTCTGGATGATAGCATGTTTTGTGCCGGGGTCCTACAGGGCGGCATAGACACCTGCCAGGTTCGTAAAGTAGATTGGTTTAACTCAGGCCTGAATGTCCACAATGTTGATGTATAAATATGCATTTGCAGGGTGACTCCGGTGGCCCGTTGATGTGCGAGAAGAACGGCACTCACTACGTCACTGGAGTGGTGAGCTGGGGCGACGGCTGTGGGAAGAAGAACAAGCCTGGAGTCTATGCAAATGTGCTCAAGTTTAAAGAATGGATCATAAGCAAGATGAATTAAACTTTCACTTGACTTGGATTGAGAATATCATATTTTTCATTTTACAGTATTAATTGCAAAGTGAAGGAAACTTATCCTTTCCAAATGACTGTTCATATGGATAGAATTAAATATTTTACACAGGAGGTTAAAGTTTGATCACTGGCTTGTTAGATGCCTGTAAAATGTCTTGATAGCAAAGATAGTAGTAATAAAATCTTGTTTCGAGAATACCAAGTGACTCCAGCCACAAGGTCTCACTTGGCATAGCATTTATTTACCTCAGAGTAACTCAGCTTCAACTCAAGATGCTTTGGAAAAAATATTTTATTAGCAATTAAACCAGGCATTTCTCCCAGCTCAGCTTTGAGTTACACGGGATATTGTTACAAACATACAAGACTGAACCTGCCAGACAAAATAAAGTCTTCAAAGTGCATAATTCCCACCATTTTGTCTGCCTGTCTTTAACAGTCGTCATAAAAATGTGTTGTACTTCAACCTGATGCAGCTGCCTGACTTCCAAACAAATGCAACATTATTTGACCTTCCTTTTTAAAGTTTATTGAACCGGGTCACGTGTAATCTTTCTTCTACCCTACCCTAACCCTTTTCTTCTTGTCTTCTATTTTGTTCATGCATACAAACCTTCAGTTAATAAATGTCTCTGTCCACTTCAATCTCAGCTAACATGCCTGTATCCCTCAAAAACAATGTAGTACACGAAAAACACCTTCACATCTATAGAACCAGCTGCACTATTCACCTGCTTCTTATTATGTCAACATTTAATTAAACAAAGCAGATATTAAAAAATATTAAGAAATATAATTCTAAAATGGCTTGAACTATTCCAATAACAATATGTTGTAATTTTATATAAAGTTATGACCACCTGATCATACTCATCTATCAGAAAGCACTATGCCATTGTTGGTTCATCCACTGTCCTTAAGCCCATTCTGATAGATACTGACCACTGTCGACCAACCCTATGTGTCTGTCATTTAAATATTTTCCCTTCACTTGATAGTTGTCATAATGTTTCGGCTTATGCTTCCTCTATTGCTCCTTTGCTGGACATAGACTTGACAGTATTGTGTGTGGCTGCTGTGGAGGAGGACGAGGTGCTTGTGGATTTCTTCTCCATGGACCTGAATGAGGAAGAGGTGGTGGTTCGTTTCTGGACAGTTTGGGTCTTCTTGCGCTTCACATGTAGCACCTCCATGGCATCCATGTTGACTCCCTGTTGGATCGCCTCGCTGGTCTCCACCTGCTCTGACATCTGCTGCTGGTTCTGCTGCTCCTCCATCTGCTGCTGGTACTGCATCTAAATACATACAAACCTTTCAGTTTGTGTTTATTTTTTCAATCATTGCCACATTGTAGGATTGGCTAATTTGCAGCTGTTTCCCTGTATTCACACACCAGCTCAGTTACATATCAGTGCACACAAACACTGGAGGCGTTGAAGGTCTTGACCACTAACATTTAGATTTGTCAGCAAAACCTTTGGCAGTAAGCTACGGCCACTCCTATTGTAAACGTGTTCATACAGATAATTGTACTAGTTTTGCATAAACTCACCATCATCATGTGCTGGTACTTAGCGATGGCCTCGTCAGCGCTAACCCCTCCGCAAAGCCCAGCTCTGCAGCTCTCCGGGCAAGTTCGGCCTTGTGTGATCCAGGAGGGTCCAGCCTGCACCTCGGATCCAGTTCAGGTCCAACTTGTAGTTACGCTGTCACAAGGATGAACAAATTATTTTATTGTATAGATGTATTATCGTACATATTTGTTTATTTGTTTATTTTGTTTATTTGAGCAGCAACACTCTGGTCAAAAGGTGTGGGCCGAAGCAAGAGCTTATAAGCGCTCACCCCCAAATCAATATAATTAAATCAATCATTTCACAAGAACATAGTGGAACAACAAAGGAACAAAATAGCAACAAGGAAACAACAGCAAAACAAAATAGACTATACACACCCGCAGAATCCGACCATGACCGAAATGACCATTTACAAGATGGTACTACTTACATTATGCCTTTACATGACTGAAACTTATGCACTGTATACATTCCCCAAAACGGAGCCATACCGATTACGTAACAACTAATTACTAAACAACTATGATAATTCTACATACTTACAAACTATTTACAAACAACAAACACTGTTTGAAGTGTTCGTACATCAACAGAAAGGAAGCACAACTACAACAACGGTCTTGTTTCATGTATGCAGTATAGTACAAAGCAAGTAACAAAAGGCGCTCATTGATACATTTCTTTCAGATGGTTACCATGCCTAACATTGTTAGCATTACCGAAAGTCACTAGTTTTATGTTAAAAAGACACTTAATATACATATTATACTCCGTGATTATTATTATGTTCATTTAATATGTAAGCCCTAAGCAGTGAAGTGCGTTAAAAAAGCCAGGTGTAGAACGGGCCAGTTGTAGAGGGCAGTAGCTCCTCATCAACAAACCCTACCCAGCTCAGCTGCCCTAACTAGCTGATTTTGTAGATGATGTTCCTATGCTGTGTGGTGCGTCAAAAGACGAGGTTTACGAGCCCGTTGGAGGGTCCTCTCAACAGATCCATAGCTCACCTACCCTAATTCTCAATTTGTAATTTTGAGCATTGAGAGCAACAACATTCTTCCTTAATTAATAAAAAGCAATTTGATCATATTGCGCCCCCTAGTGGCAACTCATTTCTTATATCTTCTATACTTTGCAAAATCTTTTGTTTGAATTTATATTTAAACAAGTTGATGTTTGAACCTCGTTTCATCTCCATCTCCAATTTATTCCACAATTGTACACCATTAACTGTGGGACTAAAACTTTTCAAAGTTGTGCTATGTTTCTGAGGCCTGAAGTTTAATTCATCACGTAATTCATAACAACCAGTACGTTCTTGGAACCTCCTTAGTATTTGGCTTGGTAACAATTTGTACTGTATCTTGCTTTGTATAATAATTATCTGTACTGTTTGAAACTCAACAATGTCACAAAACTTCATGATCTTTGATTTAAAAAATAATGAGTTTGTGTCGTCCAAAAACCCAACTTTACCCAACATATTAACCACCACAGAAAATACAGGGACCTCTAAGAACCATGTTAAGATAATTTAAAGATGGACTCTTACTAACCCAAGACATAGACATTAACAGAAAAGTATGTATGAACACTATACAACCCTTAGCAGAACTGAATAATTGTAATAAATTCCTTGCTCACGTCACTCTGGAGTTTGTAGGCCTTCTTGGCGTGTTTGACGTTGAGCTGTTCGGGGTCACAGGTGTAGTCGTGCAGTTTTGGCGGTACACCACGTCACTGGCCTGGGCCTGGCTCTTCTTGGCCAGCAGGAACTCGGGTTGGTTGGCGTGCATCTTGAACTGGGAGTGCCCCTCTTTGGACTGCCGCGTGTACTCCAGGTTGCTCTGCAACTTACTGGCCGCCAGGGAGTGCACCAGTTTAGGGTCGTCCTCAACACAGCGCAGCCCGATCTGCTGACCCTTCTCCTTCAGATGGGACTCTTTGTAACTCAACTGCAACACATCATTCACATGTATTTTTTATTTTATTGTGGCTTAAGCATTTGTACCCCTAATAATAGTACACTTATGCTTATGTTGTATAGAGAAAACCTGAACAATCTGACAAAAGGGCAAGAAATTAACTTACATCACTGGCTATTTTACGAGAGGCCTTGGCAGTTTGGAAGGGAATAGCATCCAGCCTCAAGTCGTGGCCTGATGTTTTCACCTGCTCCCCTTGTGCCTTATAGACTTTCTGTAAAATAGGAAATATCACAAAACAGTCAACAAACAATCAGCCCTCCTTTCAATGGATCCAGCATGTTTCATATTGTATTTCAGCACAACTCTTACATCACTAATCTGCTGTGCGTTCAGTTTGGCTCTCACAAAATCTGGGTCATCATGATGTAAGGTGAACTTATGCATGTCATCGTTCCTCCCAGATTTGTACAGCCTCTGTGTGTGCAGAAAGGTCATCGTTTTCATAACATAGTCCAGGAAGACGTGCCGTGACAGTATTTTCAAGATACTGTAATAGGGGTATGGATTGTACCTCACTGCACTGCTGGTAGCTGGTCTTCGCGTGGATCATGTCAGGAGAGTCTGTAACTTGAGTGAACTTGAGACGATCAGGGAGCTGTCGATATTTCTTCTGCAGACACAAATCAAATACACTTGAAACTATAGTGTAATATGTCCATGTGAATAAACAATAAACAAGCATACTGATTAGGGTATACAAGTAGTGATTTGAGTAGATATTCCAATGTATTAAGACGCTGTACTTACGTCACTCATGAGCTCTCCCGCCTTTTTGGCTGACTCCAGCTGAGGTGCACCAACGCCATCCCAGGCCACTCCTTTCATGTAGTTCAGATCTGACTTGTACAATTTCTAAATAAAACAAACATAACCAATTCAAGTATATAACTTAACATGCGGTCCAATGCCGGGCTACTGCACTCACCTCACTCTGGAGATCATAAGCCTTTTTGGCCCATTTGACCTTCATGTCGTCGGGCAGCACGGTGTACTCGTGCAGCTTCTTCCTGTAGTCCTGATCACTGGCCAGGGCCTGGGCGTTTTTGGCGGCCACGATG
Source organism: Neogobius melanostomus (assembly GCA_007210695.1). Classification (NCBI taxonomy): domain Eukaryota; kingdom Metazoa; phylum Chordata; class Actinopteri; order Gobiiformes; family Gobiidae; genus Neogobius; species Neogobius melanostomus. The sequence goes on along the minus strand of VHKM01000299.1, from coordinate 1,537,763 downwards.
TTGATCATGTCTTTGGTGAGGTGGTAATGGCCGCTGGTTGTCAGAGCATCTCTTCGATACTCCTGATCACTGGCCAGGCGCCCGGCTTGGAGGCAGTGCAGGACATTCTGGTCGTCCAAGGCGCTCTTGACACCAATGTGCTTCCCCTTCTCCAGGAGGTGGTTGTGCCTGTATTGGTACTGCAGAAGGTATTTGGATTATTATAAATTATGAAATAGCAGGGATAGCTATGGCAATACAGTACTTTGTTGGTATCATTTTAAGAAAACTGCAAATATTTTCGGAGACACTCTTACTCATGAGCCCAAAATCAAGTGAAGTCAGTAATAAAATTTGACTCATGCTTGTGTAGAAATGTAATGCTTTTCAGTACACACATCACTAGCGATGCCAGTAGAGCTCTTTGCAGCCTGGAATGGGATGTCCTGCATGGTCAGCTTGTAACCTTGAGCCCTCAACGTGTGCCATGAATCTTTGTACTTAATCTGAAGGTGAACAAATACAAGTTACACAGTGTACAAAACAATAATAGCCTTTACTGAACGCAAATGTGGCTATATCGCAGATGCATTACATCACTGAGGTTGGCTGCGTTGATCTTGGCCTGTGTGATCTCAGGCCGCTCTTTGGTAATGGTGTAGTTGTGCTGGTCGCTGATGCCTTTCTCTTTATACAAACGCTGAAATGGAAAAAAAGCACAGTGGAAATTCAGCAGCTGACTTATTTTAATAAACCAAGAGGATCACATGTATTAACTGACCTCATTTGTGATTTGTCCACTCATTTTAGCATGGACAATGTCTGGGGAGTCAGTGACGGATGTATGTCTAAAGTTGTATGGTTGTTGGCGGTACTTTTTCTGTTATAAATAAAAATAATATTATTTAAGTAAATTTCCGAAAATCTAATAACTGTAATGTAAAAAGAGTAAAGCTATTCTGTATTTTTGTGTCAAATCTTACATCACTGATGAGTTCAGTAGCTTTCTTGTCTCCTTCCATCTGCACAGCGCCAGTTGCAATCCATGCTGCACCTCGCAAGTAGTTCAGATCTGCGCGGTAGACTTTCTGTAGAAATACATTTCCAAAGATATTTCATAAAACATGTATGAGTTGACTATCTGAATTGCTCTGAAGTGTTGCGTCTTACATCGCTCTGCAGGGCATATGCTTTCTTGGCAGCCTGCACCTTCATGTCGTCGGGCAGAGTGGTGTACTGGTGCAGCGTGAGCCTGTAGTCCTGGTCACTCACTAAAGACTGTGCCTTTTTGGCATGAGACATCTCCAGCATGTCCATGGGCAGATGGAACTTGGACAGGACCTTCACGGAGTCCTGCTTGTAATTGATCTAGGGCCCAAAATGGACAAGGAAAGATAGTTGCAAGTTCTGTGTTCACGCTTTTATTAAGTCTCTCTGTTTTGTTTTGTTTTGTTATGTTCATGTTTTCCACAACTAGAAAAGAAGAATGTATGCTCACTCTGTACAAACAAGTGCTACAGTGGATTGTAAAACTCTCTCCCAGAATCTGTATATTTTCTTTGTTATGAAAAGAATACTCACATCACTCTGAAGCTTAGTGGCATTAACCGAGTGAGCAATGCTGATGTCATCCTGCAGGACTTTCAGTCCAATCATCTTCCTTTAGTTTTCTCAAATTCTTCTTTGTACTTTTGCTAAAATTACAATGTCAAAAGTGATTGGCTGCATACAGTAACTTACTGTAACATACTCCAGATTGTAAGTCACGAGGTACAAGAGCTGAGGTACGTAGTGAACTGCAGCTATATATAAAACATTATAACAAAGCATGTGAGCTTACATCACTGAGGATCTCTCCAGATGCTTTGGCTGACTGGAAAGAAATGGCATCCAAACTCAACTTGTAGCCTCCGTCACGTAACTTAGTCCAAGCATCTTTATACCGGCTCTACACAGAAGTAAAAGCAAGTTATTTCTAATGAATTTGAAAGAGCAACCGTTTGTTGTGTGTGTTTGGTATTATAGTTTTACCTCACTAATGTTCACAGCATTGATTTTGGCCTGCATCAACTCGGGCAAATCTCCACTCAGAGTGTACTTATGCTTCCCGTCTTCAGCCTTCTCCTTGTATAACCTCTGTAAAGACAAAGCAGTATTGTTTTCAAAACCCACAACTTACTTTCTTTTATGTCACATATACATGAATTCAAAACACTCACATCTAATGCAAGTTTGTTGCTGAGTTTAGCCTGCACCATCTCCGGAGTATTCTCTACGCTGGTGAACTTCAGGTTGCTGACATTCTGACGATACTTTTTCTGGAATAGAAAGACAGACATATAGACATGAACGCAGAAGTTACAACGTGCCATTCTATGGAAAGCCACTAGAGGGCATTGCGACACAAAAGACATTTCTATATCAAAAGCAGTTCAGTGATATTTCAGTAACAGCTGATGAACCAATTATTAATAGAGCGCACAATGCATCATCATTATACCATTATATTGCTATGTTATGATTGGTGCAGTCGTCTGGCACATTGTCCACAAGTAATAATCACTAAATTGTCTTTATGTCCATAAAATTCTGCTAAAGAACGATTGATTAACTTAGAGATACATCGTACTGGAACTAACTTGAAAGTACATCTAAAAATAGAATAGTAATACAATATTTTGAGGGGCATTGCTTAAGAAAAAGGCCACTAATTGAAGACACAGGATGATTGAAATTCTCTCATTAGCAAGGGAAAGATGCAAGATATGTGCCAACTATGTTTTCTATAAGAATTTGCTGCTTGTTACTGTTGTACTTTAGCTCGGTATAGACACCACACTTGACCTATTTTTTTTCCAACACACAAGTCCAGTGAGTGTTTAAATATATCTGACCCACGTTGTAAACCCACATGTGTGCCTCCCTGTCACACGTTATGCAATGCGTATTTATTATGACACCTTTGTTACAAAAGTAAAAGAAAATGTCCAGAAATATTTATGTCTTAGATTTAAATAAATGATGTTCTGAAAGTCATAATGATCCTTCCAGCTGTTCTAGCCATGCATTCTGGGTCATCTTCCTTGGGCATACCTCGCTAACAAGCTCCCCGGCTTTCTTTGCTTGCTGGACGTCCAGAGACTTTGAGGCCTCCCATCCGACCCCCTTCATCCAGTTTAGATCAGACCTGTACTGTTTCTAAAGACAGAACAACGGCATAACTTACTCTTCAGTAAAATGTTAATATTTGACAAATGAACAGCAGTTACTGACATCGCTGTGAAGGCCGTAGACCTTCTTAGCCCATGCAACATTCATATCCGTGGGTAAAGTAGTGTACTCGTGGAGGATGGTCCGGTAGTTGGTGTCTTTGGCCAAGTCTTGTGCTTTCTGTGCATGGCTGATGTTCATCATATCCAAAGACACACTGGAGACAACAATAGATTTGACCAAAAATAAATAACAAATTAAACTGGACTTGGACATACACTTGGGGGCAATAAGAACTGCCCTCATGAGAATACATTTCTTTGCATTAGATGCCTTTGAAATACTACATCTGCGAGTGTGGGTGAAAGTGGGAAGCCTCACCTGTAGTTGTGCTTGGAATCTTCATACTTCTGTTTGTAGAAGCGGTCACTCTGGAGTTTCGTGGCTTGTGTCGAGTGAGCCAACTGAGAGTCGCCGCTCTTAATCCCTATCACTTTGCCTTTGTCTTTCTCATACTGTTCCCTGTATTTGACCTATGTGTGGAAACAGCAACGAATTACATTAGGTGCACAATTTCATGACCATGTTTTTTTCAATAACTCACATCACTGGCCAGGTCTCTCTTGGCTTTAGCTGTGAGGATCGACAGCGAGTCCAGGCGCATCTCACACCCTTTGTCCCGCTCCTTTTCCCAGTTGCTCTTGTACATTTTCTGCAACATGAAAATGTATGTAAGAAATGTTAATAGAGTAAATATTTGATTACAACTAAAACTATATGAATAAAAAGCTTTCTTATATTTCACATGCAAATGTTATACATTACAGCAGACCATATGCATGTTGCTGTACTGACCCATTTGTAGGCAAAACCTTTTATACTTTTAATGTATGAATGTTGAGACCATCAAATAAGCGGTAAAGAGAAAATGCCTGGCAATTTGTTGTTTGGATTAAGATCAATATCATTCTTGCACAAACCTTTTTTAGACAAGGCTGTTAAGACACTGAAGTTACAGTGCGTCCGGAAAGTATTCACAGCGCTTCACTTTTTTCACATTTTGTTATGTTTACAACCATAAACGTAAAGATTTTATTTTGAATTTTTTACTGAAAGTTCACACACAAGTAACAGACAACTGTGAAGTGAAAGCAAAATGATACAAGATTCTGTTATTTTTCAAAAAATAGAAAAGTGAAAAGTGGGGCGTGCATAAGTATTCATAACGCATTTCCGGAGTGCATTAAATTGCCTTTATAACATTCCTAATGACTGCAGAATGTTCACACCTTGCCCTAACCATTAAATAGAGGCCACCTGTGCATAATCTACTCCCAGTATAATTAAGCTCTTCTGTGAGGGCCTCAGAGCTATGGTCAGAGTGTATTGGTCACTAAACAACATCATGAAGTCCAATAACACACCAGACGGGTCCGAGATAAAGTTATTGAGAAGTATAAAGATGGGTTAGGTTATAAAAACATTTCCAAAGCTTTGAACATCTCTCAAAGTACAGTTAAATACATCATCCAGGAATAGAAAGAGTGTGGCATCACTGCAAACCTACCAAGACCCGGCTGTTCTCCTAAATTTACTGACCGAACAAGGACCGCACTGACCAGAGCTGTTACCAAGAAGCCTATGATGACCCTGGATGAACTGCAGAGAGCTACAGCTCAGGTGGGGGAAACTGTACACAGGACAACTATTAGTCGTACACTGCACAAATCTGGCCTTATGGCAGAGTGGCATTTTTGAAAGAAAACCATAAGAAATACCGTTTTCTGTTTGCTAGAAGCCACCATGTGAAGCCACCATGTGGCTCCATGTGAAAAAAGTGAAGCGCTGTGAATACTTTCCGGATGCACTGTATATTCTTAATGATGTCATTTTTCTGCTTTAGTTCACTTACATTACTGAGGAGCTCAGCGTTGGCTTTGGCTTGTTTGAAAAGAGGTTCATCTTTATTCATGGTGTACTGGTGAATAATGTTCTCTGTGTCTACTTTGTACGCCAGCTGAAATATGATACAGGTATGAGTCATTAGCTTTGGCAGGACAGTGCATCAATGCTATACACAGCGTCAGAACTTACATCGCTCTGCAGCTCCTGGCTCTTCTTTGCATGTTTAATGTTGAGATCGTCTGCCACATGAGTGAATCGAATGCTGTCTGCCTTCTGACGGTACTTTGTCTGGTAAATGAAAAGTACCATTGTAAAACCACATTATTATAATTATATGTGTTTGATGAAGTGTAGTTCTACTCACATCACTCAGCAGCTCTCCAGCCTTTTTAGCCTGTTCCATGTTGAGACATCCCTCAGCTTCCCATCCCACACCTTTCATCCAGTTTAAGTCTGAGCGGTACTGGTTCTACATATCAAGAATTTTAAAACGTGACCATTAACATTTGAGAGAAATTTGAATATAAACTACGGATTGCTATTTGTGACCATACAAATTATATGATTAATCCAACTATATTTTCTCACATCACTTTGTAGAGCATAAGCTTTCTTGGCCTGCTGGACTTTCATGTCATCGGGCATCACAGTGTAGTCATGCAGTTTCTTACGGTACTCCAAGTCACTGGCGAGAGCTTGAGCCTTTTTGGCATGGCTCAAATTAATCATGTCTTTCGAACAAGTGTATTGAGACTGGCTCTCCTTGGATCCTTTCTTATACGCAATCTGCAATAAAAAGAAAAAAGGGTTTCTTATAATCATAACCTAACTAAACATACTGTAAAGGAGTACAATATGTGTGAACTTACGTTACTGGACATCTTGCCGACTTGGAGAGAGTGCAGAGTTTTCGAGTCGCTAACGTTGACTACCACCGCCTTTTCTTTGTCTTTCACATAGGATTCCCTGTATTTAATCTAAAACACATGCCTCTTTAGTCGATTATATTTGTCTGTTATTCACGTTTCATGAAATTTCTCCTGTCTAATGTGAAGTGTGTGTGTGTTTGCTCACATCACTGGCGAGGTCCCTGGAGGCTTTGGCTGCTCTAATGGACAGGTCATTCAAACCGGTCTCACAGGCTTTTGACTTGGTCTTCTCCCACTCCTCTTTATATTTGATCTAAATTCATATTGATTTTTATGAATTACAAACATACCTTTTATGAATTAGCAGTCTTCTATTGACAGTGCACAAGCTGTATTAGATGAGGTGGAGGATGCTTGCCAAACGTGAGATTAAATTATTGACTTACATAACTGCACAGCTCAGCGTTAGCTTTAGCCTTTTTGATTTGAGGCAGGTCCTGGGACAGTGTGTACAGATGCTTGGTCTTTTCATAGTCGGCTTTGTAATTCAGCTAAAAGTCACACAGTGATGTAAATATAGTGCACATTAGTGCTTAGATTCATAAAATAAAGGTTATTCAGACTCACATTGCTGGTGAGTTGGGCGTTCTTTTTTGCAAGGATAATCTCAGGAGTCTCGATGACGGGTCTGTACTTCACCTGGTCAATATGCTGCCTGTAGTTTTTCTGCGGTCATAAAACAAATGCGTTATTTGAATGTGGTGGGAACAAAACAAAATGTCTTCATTATAATCAAACTCACATCTTTGAGAGGCTCCAACTTCTTCTGACATTGGTATCCCGGTGTTAGAGTAGCTTGATAGTTGTACTCTTGTTCAGACCCTTGTTTGTAAACAATCTGGAACGGACATTCAAAATGGTGCTGTTGCCACAAAATTGGCTAAATATAATTATACAAATGTGAAACACTTACATCACTTGCCAGCTTCCCAGCCTTGAGGGCGTGCATTGTGTTTTTGTCAATTACGGCTCCCTCATAGTGACCCTTCAAATCCGTGTACTTTTCTCTATACTTGTTCTAGCAAATACAATTCATATATCACATTCAAATAAGATGTTTCTTTTGTATACTTTAAAAAAAGAATATATATAAAATAATATCAGCCATAAAACTAACTTACATCACTGGTGAACTTGGCGACCTTTGCAGCATTTTGGAATTGTGGCGTCTCACAGAAATTAATACTATGACCTTTTGTGTTCTCCATATCCTTTTTATACTCCACCTAAGAATAAACAAAAACATGTTTGGCGTCGAGACGGCCGCGGCCCTAAGTGGGCTTTGGTCATGGCGTTATGGAAATATGAGAAATGGGTTAACATCAACGTTATATTGCTTGTTGAGTACATTATAGGCCTATGGGAAACCGTAGCGGCCACTTATAAGTACTCATAGAATAGTAGCTTTTATTTTTATTATTACAGTTATCTTCATATGCCTTGTGTTTGCATGCTGTAAGAAATAATATGTGCCAAAGTACATTATAGACATATGAAAATCATAGTCATTATAAGTACTTTGATTAAGTCAATTGTTGTGTGTGATAAACAATCATGTGTTTGCAAATTTATATTATGTTAAGGCTATTGCTATGATTTTATAAATTACTTATAATCTTGTAATATGAGTAAAAGTTCATGACCTTAAACTCCTATTGTTTGAACTTACGACCTTATGAAACTGTGGTGTTGTGTTGTAGGCCTTCAAAGGGGGAAGTGGTTTGTGGCCTAGTGCTGGTGACGGGGGTTTCTCTTGACTTACGCTCCTGGCGCCAGACATACTGTCTGAAAACCGGTTAAAACCAGCTGAGCAATTAATGATATGTAAGCGTTTCTTCGGAAATTAATGAATATGCAAAGATTTCTAAAAAATGGGAGGGTTTACAGGCGTTTCCTCCTTTGAACGGCATATAAGCTTGTGTTTGCTCTTGCATCTTGGTAGAATTTTCTACTGAGCACGCTACTAAGCGCTCTGTAAACTATTCTACCCTCTTTTGTACACTTAGCTGACCTTGTGGTGGCTAGTTGCAGGAGTATAACCAGTCCTTGTTGAGTATACGATTTGAGAGCATATGTTAGCGCTATTGGACATTCATTGTCACATGCTAACCTTTATGCCTCTTTTATTTAAAGGGTTTGAGAGCATATGTTAGCGCTATTGGACATTCATTGTCACATGCTAACCTTTATGCCTCTTTTATTTTAAAAGGGTTTGAGAGCATATGTTAGCGCTATTGGACATTCATTGTCACATGCTAACCTTTATGCCTCTCTCTTTAGAATAGGCTCGTAACTAACAAGGTTGGTATATACTTGCTGTGGAAACAGCCAAACGCAAATAAAGTCCCCTGAAAACACATTCACTGTTGCCCGGTGCTCATTGTAGAGAAACTACATTTCAAATTCAGTACATCTCAAGAATTTCTGCCTGAAGACCTTCTCTGCTGGTGAGTAATCCCTCTTTCTTGCACTTTCAAGTAAGGGAAGTCTTCCAGTCTTGTGAGGAAAAGATTTAAAGGTCTTAATATTAGGGAGTCCACTGGGATCATTTCCCTTAGAATTCAAAAGTCTGTTGGTTTTTATCTGAGCAATTTCGTCAGGCGTTGAAGCAGTGAGTGTTACTGGATATTTATTAGCTGTAATTGTTAAAAATAGTAAATGAAGGAATGCACCCAAAGTCACTTAAGTCATTAAAGCATAAATGTACACAGTTTTGACAGCATTGACACTCAAAAGAAAACATTTTTTCTCATACGTTACCAGCAGCACACCCAATGGGACTCCAATACCATTTACTGTACAAAATAGACTGACTAAGATTAGTTTGAGGGGATGTTCTGTGGCCTTGGATATGAGTCTCTGCTTCACGGGACAGACATTTCAATGATTCGAAAAATGCCCTCGCACAGTGACGAGGTATGGTAGATTTCCAACACGAGTGAGTCTGAAGGCTATACCTATGCGCAAACCTTATAAGCATGCAGCATTTGTCAGTGCCAGCCACTCATGTGTTGCTGACAAGCCGTACCTCACTGACGAGTTTGTTGATTTTCCGCGCGTTCATCAGGGAAAGGTTGTCCTCGGAGGTCAGGCTGTGGAAGTGGGACATGCCCTTCATTTTGCTCTTGTCTTTCCTGTATTTCAACTGTGAAGGATAATACTTGAATTATGGAAATAGAAAACCGAGCATCCACATCTTAAGGATCACGAGATTAGAGGCACACTCATAATACATACAAATGATCTCATTAGGCCAGGTGGATGGGATGAAGAATGGTAGTGCATTGTTGTGTACCATTTATTCTGACCTTTGTTGACAACTCTAAGTGATGTATGGAAGCTGAGGGTTTAACACTCAAGTGCTTTTTTAGGAGTTAGACAGTATACTGTGCCAATGGAGCCAGAGAAAGGTTGTCAAGGTTTAAATCTATCTATTAAAATTGATATGTTTCAACAGTGAAGGCCTGGGAAAATACAGCAGAAAAACACAGCGAGCCCACTCTGGGAGCCTAAAGCTTGCTTGCTCAAAATCAAAACCACAATGTCCTTATAAAAAAGTGTGTGTGTAAACCACTCTGCCACCACACATTTCACTGAATAAATTAACAAACAGAATATTCATACTCACATCACTAGCATTTTCCTGGGCCCTTTTAGCGAGATGGTACCCAGGGGTGATCATGGCAGGAAAACTTCCTTTTCCTCTCTGCTGTTCATACTCTTCAGTATATGCTATCTACAACAGACATTGGTGTTCGTAATGTTAAAGACTGTATAGACTATAGAAGATCAGACTTATGTAATTAGATATATAATTACCTGACTGTAGTTCTCTGCATTTTCTTTGGCCTGTGCTGCCTCAGCCACTCCAGCTTCAGTACTGGCTTTACCCTTCATCTGCTGGTCGTATACTTGCCGATATTTTATCTAGACAAAGACAACAGTTAGGCCAAAGTATAGTTTGACACATAGGTACAGTATATGTATGTGTTTTATATAGATTTACATCGCTGGCCTGTTCCATGGCCTTCTTTGACATCTGGTATCCAGGTGTGAGATGGGCTGGGAAGCTGCCTTTGCCTCTTTGCTGTTCATATCCCTCTGTGTAAACATACTAGAAAAATGTGTGATGTTATTCATGTGATTTTCTTTGTTTTTCCTTTTAATGAAAATACTTACATCACTGACAATTTGTCCCTGTTTTTTGGCCAGAAGCACCTCAGGAGGATCAACAAATGTTGTATACTTTGAAACTCTTTCCTCGTGTCCTTTCTTATACTCCAACTACAGAGAACAAACCCATAATGTAATTAATTTGTAAAAACAATTGTAAAGAAAAAATAAACATTGTACCACGTACATTACTGGCTAATGTGTTAGCTTTCTTAGCAGCTTGATATCCTGGTGTGATCAATGCAGGGAAGCTCCCTTTACCTTTTGACTGCTCATATTCTTCTGTGTACTTGACCTTTCCACAACATAAAACAAAAATAAAACATCACCTTGTCACATCACTTGACCGACACGTCACACATGAGCTCATGACTTACATCGCTGATGTTGTTCTGGGCCTGAGACTTAGTAATGATCTCCTGATTCGTCACCATCCCAGAGTACCACGACTGCTGCTGGTGAGAGAACTCAGATTTCGACTGAAAGGCCTGTTCAGAGGAGCACACAAATGTCTGTTTGAGATGGCTAGTTTATGTTTTGGTTATTTTGTGGGTATGGTATACTATCTCAATCGAGTTGATATCACACAAGAAGATTTACAATTGTTTATCAGAATGGAATAGGGTGAAGACAGGTTATTTTCCTGAGGCCAGTTGCTCTACCAGGAGCTCACCTGGCTGGCCATTTGATTGGCTAGTCGAGCCCTCTCCAACTCCATGGACCTCATGTCACAGTGGAAAGTGGACATAAAGCGCTCACCATCTTCCCGATACTTCAGCTGCAAGTGCACATAGATGAGCATTAAGCCAAGGCAGCACACACATCAGCACATGCGCAGCGCACACACCCTACTTCGGTATAGCAACGCTGCTAAGTCGGTATGTGATAATTGAAGAGTAACTTTGCACTTCTACTTTGCTACTCAAGTAACCTCCACAGTGCCAACATTTTTATTTTGTCTTCTTTGACGTCACTGACCATCACTGCTTAATAATTCTGAGATAATAATAGTGTCATAATATAAATAACTGGGTGTTCTGGTTGGGATAAATAAGGCCCTGCCAAGAAACCAGAAGACATTTCTAGAATATTGCTGGTAGTGAAGATAAAATAATATGGTGTTAAGTCAAAACATGTGAATCTATGCATGCATAGAAGGCAGATTATTTATGACAATGTTCTACAGAAACCAAAGACCCTCAAGACAAAAAGGAAAGAAAACAAAACCGCCCATTATATATAGTATGCCTGACTGTAACTGGCTTGGGGATCATTCAGCACCGCTAAAGTAAACCCCAGATCAAGTGCCATAACGCTGAGCCTTTTATCTCCCTAAAGGCGTATAGCTGCAGTAGCTGATGAGCTTGCTAGCCTACTCCTAATATAAGCACGAGAGCTTAGCTTGAACTCGCAGACACAGACATACTCAGACAGACACAGACAGGTGGTGCCGGCAGCGCAGAGGAAGGGATGTGGGGCTGTTTTTCCTGATGTATAATTTTAGCCCCCTGAAGCGGAAGGGGGACTAAATCAGAGGAGGTGGGTCTTTCTGGAGCTCTGTCACAAATACAGAAATAACCCTTGCCACACTCTTCATTCCTCACCGCTGCTGTCACTATAGACTCACAGGGTCCACATGCGGTGGTCCATGACTCCCAATGAGATCTGTTCGCTTATAACAAGATATGACGTTTTATTTGTGACCCTGACTGGTTAGCTACTGTTTTCAAGTGTTTTTTGGAAAATTAGTTTCAGTGGAAGTATTTGTACTCAACTACTTATTCCTATGTTATTATGTTGATGTCTAGGGGGAAAACAAACCATTTTTGTTTTACTAATCATATATAACACAGACATAGTAAAGGCTGTACCTTTCTGTGTATTGGCAATTGAATGTAATTTACCACTTATCAAACTCTTATAAATGTTCAAAAACAGCATAACTAGTGACTGAGAGCAAAGGAACGGCTCTACAGTTGTTATCTGAATATTTATGAAATGAAATTTGAGTTTCATCATAAAATTGTAGCTACATAATAAAAAAAAAAGGTGCATTCTGAACCCACTATAGCCTAGTCTTGTCCTTCATCTTGGAGTACGCCATTTTTTTCATATCTTGAATAGCTTAAAGCTGGGGTACCTGATTTTTGGTGTTGTATAATACATTTATTTTTGCCACCTCAGATTATGTTGTAAACACAGCAAAATACAGTCCTTGTTGTATTGTCTTCACCTAAAGTTTTTTTTGAGCAATGGATGATAGAAGTCTAATTTAAATTTATTTATCTTGGGGGTGGCTGCCCCTGCTTCACTTTGTCACCCTCAATGCTGTGGTTTAACTCAGCACGTGAGTGAGGCAACTCACAACAAAGGTCACAATCTAGATCTAGTTATTACAAAAGGTGTTAATATATCAAATGTGAATGTTGTTGATCTTGCTTTACCTGATCAGTCTGTTACACCCAAACCAGTGGTTGGGCCTGGAGTTATTCAAAGAAGACACATAAATGATACAACAGGGACACAGTTTATGGAAATGATCAGATTTGAAATCCCCATGCTCTTACACATCAAGCGTCTTAAATGTTTTGGATACTATTGCTCCTGTCAAGGTTAAAATGGTTAACAATAGACAAAAGGCACCTTGGAGAAGTGAAGATTCGGTCAGGGCACAGAAAAGGGAGTGCCGAAAAGCCGAACGGAAATAGCGCAAGTCAAAGCTCCAGGTTCATTTTGAGGTATACAAAGAAGTGCTTTGTGAGTTCAACCAGATTTTGCGTGGAGAAAGGGAGAAGTACTTCTCTAAAATCATCGCAAACTGCAGAAACAATTCTCGTGTTCTGTTTTCAATGAGTTTGCAATATGTTTTTATGACAAAGTCCAAGGCATTAAAAAGGCCATACTTAACACAACACAAATAGCAACCCTGCCACCAGATAAACACCTTGAGCTGACACATTTCACACCTGTTACTGACAAAACAATCGAAGAGGTTATCTCCGGTCTGAGTTCATGTACATGCTGCCTTGATGAATTACCCACTAGATTTCTGAAGTCTGTGCTGACCAGCTTGTTACCACAACTTGTTCAGTTAGTTAACATCTCATTTGAGACTGGAGCATTTCCAAAGGCCTTGAAAACCGCGGTCATTAAGCCTCTTCTAAAGAAGAGCAGCCTTGATCCCAAGGTACTGAACAACTACCGGCCCATATCAAACCTACCATTCTTAGGAAAAGTCCTGGAGAAAGTAATATATCAACAGCTCACTTACTTTCTCCTATCTAACAATGTGTTTGATACTTTCCAGTCAGGATTTAGGCCCCACCACAGCACTGAGACAGCTCTGATCAAGGTGACAAATGATATCCGTATGAACACCAACGCAGGTAAGGTCTCAGTTTTAGTTCTGCTGGACCTGAGCGCTGCCTTTGACACAGTGGACCACGGGATCTTACTTCACAGGTTAGAAAACTGGGTGGGAATCTCTGGTACTGCTCTAAACTGGTTCAAGTCCTATCTCGAGGACAGGACGTACTTTGTCGAAATTGGCAACTGTGTCTCAGACAAAATTGCCATGACCTGTGGAGTCCCCCTAGGGGTCAATCTTGGGACCCCTCTTATTCAACTTGTACATGCTTCCATTGGGTCAGCTAATAAACAGCAACAATGTGTCGTACCACAACTACGCAGATGACACTCAGATCTACGTGTCACTGACGGCAGGTGAACATGGGCCTGTAGATACACTCTGTCACTGCATCGAACAGATCCGTTTGTGGATGCAAAACAACTTTCTCCAACTAAACTCAGACAAAACTGACAAAACATTGTTTTCGGCCCACAGACACAAAGACAAAGTGTTATCAGTCACCTTGAGTCTCTCTCTGTCTCTAAAACCAAAAAATCAGGTTTGACATTTAGGAGTAATCATGGACTGAACTTAAACAGCCACATCATCAGCTTTTTACTATCTGAAAAACATTGCAAAGATCAGAGGAATAGTGTCAAAACCAGACTTAGAGAGACTCATCCATGCATTTGTCTCCAGCAGGTTAGACTACTGTAACGGCTGCTCACTGGCCTTTCTAAATGAGCTGTTAGAGCTGCAGTACATCCAGAACGCTGCTGCTCGAGTCCTGACAAGAACCAGGAAATACGACCACATTAGTCCAGTGCTATAGTCTCTGCACTGGCTTCCTGTCACTCAGAGAATAGAATTTAAAACAGCTCTGCTTGTGTACATCTCTTTTCATGGTTTAGCACCAAAGTACATCTCTGACATGTTAGAGCCGTATGAACCATCTCGGGTCCTGAGAACTTCAGGGAGGGGTCTCCTGGTGGTTCCCAGAGTCAATAATAAACACAGTTTCATGCGGCTAAAATCTGGAATAGTCTTCATGAGGATGTGAGACAGGCCTCAACTCTGACAATGTTCAAATCTAGGCTGAAAACAACTCTTTGTACATGTGCATATGACAACTGAAAGTATTTCATCTGCAGTCTTGCCTTTTACTGTAATTGATAAATTTTTATGTTGCTGTTTTATTGATTAATTATAAATAATCTGTTTTCTTGTAATATTATGCAACTGTGAAGCACTTTGAATTGCCTTGTGTATAAATTGTGCTCTACAAATAAACTTGCCTTGCCTTGCCTATATGGGTGTGAAATGTGCATGTAATTACATTCTTTGAACAATTTGAATACACAGGAGGGACTGTGAGAGCTAGAAACAAGTTCGGGCCAAAACAAAATATCACTGTTTGAACAGGAAAAATCAGGTACTGTACCCCAGGTTTAATAGCAGTAAAATATGCAATCAGTGACAGGGTTGGTCACTTAGGTCATCCAGTCGACCATCCGACCTGACTCACATCAAGGCCCAAATATCCAGCCACAAGTTGCGACCGGTGCATTTTTTTCCTCTTTTTTGTCATGTCTCCCTCACCTCACTGCTCGCCATCGTTTGCTTCTTGGCTTTGATGTTGATTGGAGTTTCATAGACGCTGGTAAATGTGTTGTTTCTCGGATTATGTCTGTAATAAAAAAGCCGTCAATAAAATGTTTGCAAATGGTAGAAATGAACTTTAATTTGATATGACATGTTCATATTATAAACTCATCAAGCTTACACTGAGCAGTATGGCCTCTTCTTGTGACTGACAAAGTTATTGGCCGTCAGCACCATTTTACAAACATCACAGTGGAAACATGCTTTATGCCAGTTCTGTCAAAGAAGATAAAGCCTTATTAATAATACATTCAATTGCTGATGGTTTAATAACAGAATGTTCTTTTAATGTTTCTAAATATATTTAATGGGGCTGTTAAAGTGTACAGCAGCATTACAGGGGTAAATTAAACTGCTACAAATACTGGGCCCTGGAATTTCAGGTTAAATTACAACTCAATTTAGATGTCTATATGTTTTACAATGTAAACGCCCTTTACTATATTATTAGCAATTTCAGGATATTTTTCTATTAAATTGTTATATTGTTGATCAAAGAAGAATTTATGTTTTACCTGGTCAATACAGTTGATCTTCTCAGCTGGGTATACCACAAACCCACACCTTGCACAGGACTGCATGGTGAACTCCCTTTTGTATCCCTCCCGAAAACTTTTAAAAAACTTGACAAAAAGATCCAAAAAATATCAGCTTAAGAGACTTCCAAATCAAGACTTTTATATGTAGAGCAAATCCTACTGGAAGTGGCGCTCAGACAGTGTGGCTAGAGAGTGTGACCCTGGTCGTGGTAAACTTAGCTGTGTGACTGTGCAGCACTGGACCTGTCTCTTTGACACATGTCCAATAATGGACCAGCCCCCAACCCTTCTATAGGTTAGCGAGGACCAGCTCAGTTCAGCTGTCTGACTAAGAGGGGACAGGTCAGAGGAGAGAAAAGAGAGTGACACCGAGACACATAGTCTTGTCTGAGTAAATAGATACTCATTCAGTCTATTTAAAGGTTGTTTAGTGTTTTGTTCTGGCTTCTTATTATATTTCTGAACACCTCAGTACTACTGTATGTCATGTCCTATTCATTTGATAATCTTAAATAAACATTTCCAGATGATTTTCAATAAAGGAAAGCTCAACTTTGATGACTATTATTTATTATTATTATATTTACTATTATTATTATTGTTTGGAGCCAGCTCCACTATATAGAATAGGGTGGAAAAAAAAGGAAAACATCAAAAGGAAAAATATAGGACGCCGTTGCTCAGACAAACACATGACAAACACGTTCATTATTGAACACAAGGCTGTGTTCAATAATGACTTAAAGAGAGGCCAAACTGTTTCAATGTAAAGTCCATAGTAGCCAGGAACTTCCGGAGCCAGCCGCTATTTCCTTATAGATACAGGAAGAAGTCGGCCACAATAAGTCCATTCCTAATTTTACAGTCTATGGTGGAGGACAACTGTTTTGAGCTATTTAAAACATCGCAAGACGTATATTCAGGTTCATAAATACTTATAATAATAGTTAATTATAAAATCATATCAATATCCATTTATTTGGCCATTTTTAATGATTTTACTTTTTTTGATAGGCTATAGGTAGAATCAGTCAGATAATTCAATTCAATTGTTAATTTGTGACAAAATAAAAGACATGATTGCAGTTTCTAGTGTAATAATGCAAGAATGCCTGATAGCTGGGGCACTTAGAATATAATCTTTACACTATATTTGACCAAAATCGTCAATTTCTTAGGATCATGGTTGAGAAGCTTACTTTCGTGGGCTCTTCCAGTAGACTTTGACACTTTTGACCCATGTTTTCTCCACTTTCGTGCACAAGCAGCATTATTTTTTACAGTCTACCGGCATCACCGCGGAGAAAGGCGGGACTATAGAGCCATGACGCAGCTACGGACGCACCTCACTGAGACGTCCCTGAAGAAGCGAACAGTCTTTACTTTCATTTTCACAACTTTTATTAACGGAACAGAAACTCTGGAGAAATAATCAACAGATTGGGAAAGCTACCACGTTATTTGTTGTGTGCAACTTAACACCCAAGCTAACAAGAAAGAGCATTGTAAGTGGACGTCATTTTGGGGAAATTGAGAAGTAGTAGCTGAACTGAACAAACAAGTTATGCTAATCGAGTAGCTAAAGTTTAGACACTGTGTCATGAGTGTTTCGAACTTGTCTCCAAATGGAGTTTCATTGTTGCAGATTGTTCCATTTGTTGGCAAACTAATCAATATTTAATATGTAGAAAAAGATAAAAACAATGTATTGCTTATCTGGGAGTGTAGACAACTATTGGTTTATGATTGTTGTATGATTGTGTTTCCTGACAATGTAAACACAGATGTCCGGGGAAACTGCCGAGCCCCGCGCACTTGAAGATGAAGTTGAGGAAGGGGCGATGGGAGACCAGACATATCCTTCAATGGACCAGACAGACGCCAAGCCCGACCGCAGAGGGAGGTTTCTGCTGTTTGGGAGGTGACCGCTACTTTTAGATTGTAAAATTAGCTGCGCAGGTTGACATGTTGCAATTAAAGACTTACGTGAATAGTCGCCTCTTTATTAGGGATCTAACATATCATAGCCTGTAATTAAACCCATCTCTTGTAATAACTATATTACAACAGCCTCGTTAAAACTGCTTTCGGGGATTCCTGGAAATAATCATAATAAACTTAATGGAGACCGTAACATGTAAAATACTAGAGCTATTGTGCTCATAAATTAGCCTTTGGACATTACAGTATATTAGATGTATATAGGGTTGATCTTAGGTTCTAATTCTCTACTTTTTACATTGTTTTTAACTAAATGGACTGTTTGCATCTACCCGTAATGCCCCTAACATGGCAGATTGATAACTTTTCCATATCACCCTACGACTGCACTTTTAATTTAGACTTTTTATTACTTTGACTCAGATGTCTGTTACATAAGAGTTCACTGTATAATCAGCTGTAGATTTAAACTATAGTAAGAGAAATAAAAAACAATGCTATTATCCATGACCTAATCCATGCGGTTAACTAACTAGCTAGAGTTCATCTCTAATCCCCCTTCTGACACAATAGGTGGCACTGCAGCTCCTTTGAATCACGGTCTTATTGGATTATTATCTCTTGCTATAACATTTATAAGTAACAGCCCAAATTACTTATAGTTATTACATAATAATATTAGCCTGGCTAACGCCAGACTAAAATCACAAGTGATATTTAGTCTGGGGACCACCAATTCATTTTCTCGTAGGAGAGGTGTGTTTCACGATTGTCCATAGCCGTTTATTGGGCGCTACAAATGTCTATCATAATATATCATATTATGCGTCTGCACGTAGCCATAGCCAATCGTATCATTGTATCAGATGACGTGTGACGTACCCGCTGTAAACTTTTGGGCTAAACTATTTAGAACACGGTCTAAAGCTTGATTGAAAGATGGCGTCATGTCTGCTGCTGTCATGTTGGAGCCGCACATATTTTTAAAATTTTGTTCCCCCTAAACAAACTACAAGCTTCCGTATGTCGAATAGTGTGTCATCGTCTTGCCGTCCCTCCTCGTTCTGTGATTGGTCCCCAAATCCATGCGAAAATGTCGGCCATGGTCCCCAGGCTGTTGTGAAGTTCAAAAAGATTCGAGCGCACACAGCAGTCTGGCATTAGCCAGGCTATAATAATATAACACAGGGTCTAAAAAAAATTAATACAAGTGTTATCCATAAAAACTGACATGGTTGATAGCAAAGGTCCTGAACCTCCTCATCTTTTGATTTTAGTGGTCTCTTGTGAATTTTTTTTTTACTCTTCTTTGTTTTTTAAACTTTGGTTGCACCTTGTCCTTTGAGGTTATCGTGGCTATGGCATTTTGGTATGATCAAACTTGTGGCACGGGGGATTCTGTATTTGTCAGCACAGGGACAACGTTTTGCCCTGTCTGACCTCAGCATGGAGTGAGGTGCAGGGCCCGAGCTCAATAGGCCTTTAGAAAGCACTGGTGTGAGGGCAAGGCTGCTGACTCAGGGCGCTCAAAGCGCGCCGCCCCCCAACACAGCATCCAGTGGCCCAGTCCAGTCTCCCGCCAGTACAGAGAGCATGTCAGCCTCCTAGCACACAGCCAAAAAAGTGTGGATTGACACCATATCGGCAAGAACAGACAACGCATTTCAGATGCAGAGTGGCGTAGCGCTTAATGACGAACCCAGGTAAGATCGTCTTACTGTCTCACCCCTGTTGCTGTCTTCGTGTCATGTCCAGTCCACAGCAAACAGAGTTTGCAAACCAGAGTTGTAGCCCTCCCTTGTGCATTCATTAGCTTTGAGGTGGGAGGGGGTGAAAAGTTCTGGATCACATGTTTGTTTGAATATGGTTAGGCCACCTGCCTGTGTTGGTCACTCTGTATTGTTTTTGACTGGAGCATCTAGATGACCAGGCTCTTCTGGAACAAGCCTGTGTCTTTTGAGCCTCCTATGGGTCTCTGTTGGCTTGTGTATGTGGATAGAACTTTTCAAGAATGGAAATATGACAGGTGTGTGTGAAAGTCTGCCTTGATTACTGATAACTTTTTTAAATCTTTCTTAATACAGCGATTTAAAACGACAAAAAGATTTAGCTTTACCGATCATTCTTGTTCTCTTAGCTCTAGCTTCTTTCATTATATCAGGTTATATTTCCTTCTTTAATTAATTTGCTTTGTGTTTGCATTTTTAAGTCATTCTTCTTTATGTTAGAAATGATTATGTTTTGCCTGAATTAGTTGTGTTTTGGTAAATGATATTCTCCTATTAAGTATAGTTAACTTAAGTTAGTGTTGTACTTTAGTTTCACAATGTACAGTAAAATATATGCTTTGCCTTTTCTAGTAAGAAAAGCAAGGATGGCCAGATGCGGGAGCAGGACTATTATTCTGAAAGCCATTACAGAATTGTTTCACCTACATTCCAGTATAAGATGAGCCACCAGCGAGTGGGCAAGTGCATCATCATCAACAACAAAAACTTTGATGAAAAAACAGGTACGATACCCATTGTTGATGTAAATTGACATGATAAAGAAGGTGTTTTCTAAGGGAATTCTCTGCACAGGGATGAATGTTCGCAATGGGACAGATCGCGATGCGGGAGAGCTCTTTAAATGCTTCAAGAACCTGGGCTTTGACGTCTTCATCTACAATGACCAGACATGTGAGAAGATGGAGCGTCTTCTCAGAGATGGTAAGTACTTTTTGTTTTTGTTTTTACCACTGCCCATGATTCAAGGTTCATTGCTTCATTCATAAAAACAGACATGGTAAATTATTGTAGAACATTTTCTGGTAAGATGAGATCCAAATGAACCTGTCACTTTGAAAATGTTTACTTTGCTTTAGCACTTGTGGCAGTCTCTGATCTGTACTTCCTCATGAGCTATCCAAGCAGTACTCATCAAAGTACTTTCCTGTGCAACCTTGGGCTAATGGTAATGTGGGCCACCTGTTCTTGAGTATATGCCTCATTTGCATAAATGGCAGCCCTCAATTAGTATTAAAGCTTCATCTAGCAGCAGTACTTGAGAATATGGAAGCAGCAACAGCTGAGTTGCCAGTTATGAAAATGTAAAAAGTAAATGACCTAGTTTAGAAGGTTTTCAGCATATTAGAATCCTTCATTTAGCAACATGCTCTGCTTTCCAGACTTTTTGTACACCATGTTCAGGTTACGTTTAATTCAGACCAAGCTAAGAGTTGAGTTTGTGTTTTTTGTGTGAGTCAGCCTCAGAAGAAGACCATAGTGACAGCTCGTGTTTTGCCTGTATCCTGCTAAGCCACGGTGAAGAGGGCATGATCTATGGCACAGATGGAGCCATGCCCATCAAGACCATGACATCAATGTTCAGGGGCGACATGTGCAAAAGCTTAGTCGGAAAACCAAAGCTCTTTTTCATTCAGGTAAGAGGCTTCCAGAACATTGTGGAAAAGACAATGAACTCCCATATCAACTTTTCTCACACTCTAATAGACAGTTGATTGTTTACACACACATATGGCAGTATTATTTGACATTATTTTATATTATAGTAACTTGTCACCACAACACTTAGCACAGCTTTTAAGAGGAGAACATTTCTAATTGCTTCACCAGGTCATCGTTGAGAAAGCTACTCAGGATCACAATGAAATGTCATTTCATTTACTTCACCAGGCTTGTCGAGGATCCGAGTTTGATGATGGCATTCAGACAGATTCAGGTCCGCCCAATGATACCCTGGAGACTGATGCCAACCCCAGACATAAGATTCCAGTTGAGGCTGACTTCCTCTTTGCTTACTCCACTGTGCCAGGTAAAATACTGAATACTTGTGTTCTCTGTGTTTTTAGCCATCGCTCATACAAACTTCAATATAATTGGTGTTCAGGATACTACTCGTGGAGGAATCCTGGCCGTGGCTCCTGGTTTGTCCAGGCCCTGTGTAATGTCCTGAATGAGTTTGGGAAGCAGCTAGAGATAATGCAGATCCTGACTCGTGTCAACTACATGGTGGCTACCAGCTTTGAGTCCTGGTCCGAAGACCCGCGCTTCAGTGAGAAGAAGCAGATCCCCTGTGTTGTCTCCATGCTCACCAAAGAACTGTATTTTAACTGATCCTATGGCACAATGGACACACAGACTTAACTGACTAAGCTTTTTCAAGTACTGACTAAGTGGTCAAAGCATTCAGGGATGTTTCAGGCCCAATGGAACTTTGCACATTTTTATCATTTCTGTGTGAACTTGGGCCTGAATGAGCACTTCATAATAAGAAATCTTTCCAGTGGCACTCAGTGTTCATGTGTTGATGGTGACATTCACCTCTGCTGCAGACTATCCTCTGCAATGTCTCTCACTTATTCTAATCCTGTTGACGGGCATTGTCAAATATCACTGTTGCTTTCTGAACCCAGGAATCTTGCTGCCAGTTGTTCAGGGTTTGGAAAAATATATGAAAATGAGTCGTTCCATTTTCCATGTATGGCTGCAGTTCCCAGCACTGGTCTACAGACAATCTTGAGACTTGTACTGTATGATACACAGCCTCAATTTAACTATAAATGGTATACCCCAACTAATATACTGCAATGATTAGTGCAGTCATGTCATGCTAATGCACTGTGGAAACAAATACATTTGGAAAATTGGTCATATCATTTTCTTTTGTGTCTTGTGTAAACGGTCTCAAAAAGGATGAGACAAAATCAAAAGCATGCTTTTCAAAGAGATGGACATTTTGTCATACTTAAACATTGTTGTGTACTCACAATGCTGGCATCCTCAGGTTCTTTGTTTAAAATACTTTTCATGCTTTAGTGGCAATGGAAGTGTATATTTGAGTCCACACAAATATGCATGTGATTGACGGACAGAAACAGTTTTTGTAGCGTTTTACCTGAAAGAGGACATGAGAATGTTCAAAGTGTGTCATATCTAGACAGCATGAAGCTGGAGAGGCTTTAAAGCACAAATACATGTTTATTAGTGTTGTACTGTGGCATAAAAAGTGTGAACTAAAAACTTCAAGCAACATCGGATAATAGTGTGTTCCATATGTACTGATACTGATACTTCATTTGCATACTACTTTTACTGTTCTCCTCTGTCAGACTCAGGCAGCTATCGGTGGTGACAAGTCAAACCAAAACCACAATCCACTCACTGTTCATAGTATTCCTATTATTCAACTATTACATGTTTTATCAACTGCTGTTAATTGTTTGCTTTATTTATTTTAATAGTAATTTTATGTAAAATGATTTTACTCCTGAACTTGTCGCTGTTCATTCACCACTCCTGCATCCTCTCGACACATGGCTCTTGGTGATGTGGTGCCCATCCTGTGCTGGAAAAGGTGTTTTCTTCACTTGTTTTGGAATGGTTTGAAAGAGGGTAAATTTGACTTTGAGAGGTAACCTTTGAATGCTTTTTGGTGTTAGATGCTTTTGTCCTCAGGAATATATTTTAAAGACTTGAACAATGTATGATGTATGCATTAATTTAAATAAAATATCCCTTTATTCAGGGCAAAACAAAATGCTTATGTTAACATTGTTGTAAT
Source organism: Neogobius melanostomus (assembly GCA_007210695.1). NCBI lineage: Eukaryota > Metazoa > Chordata > Actinopteri > Gobiiformes > Gobiidae > Neogobius > Neogobius melanostomus. Next base: position 1,514,511 of record VHKM01000299.1, on the reverse strand, counting down.
GAAATAGATTTCTTCTGTAATAAACTTTTGTACTTTGTAATTATACACACAAATTGGTCCATATTTCCTAAATAAAACATGGTTTGGAGGGAAAAGTCATTTCTAACATTAAGCTGAAATACTTAAATTTTGATACCTTCAAAGAATATGCCTACAATTATTGTTATTTTAAACAAAAGATAAGTGGTATAATTATTTATTTATTGACTTTTATTTAACCAGGAAAGTCCCACTGAGATTAAGAATCTCTTTTCAGGGGAGTCCTGGCCCCAGAGCACCTATTGTACATGTTTTTAGTGGTAGAGCAACCAGAGAACCTACACAGTCACAGGGAGAACATGCAAACTCCACACAGAAAGGCCCCGTCCAGGTGGGAAACGAACCCGGGACCTTCTTGCTGTGAAGTACGAGCGCTAACCGCAGTTCCACCGTGCAGCATTAATGCGTTGCCTAAAAATGTGTTGAGTTGACAGCCAGTGTTCAGGCTCTTTCTTCACATCTTCAGCCAGCCTTGGAGGATTGCGCAGAGACAATCGCACCGTCCACTTTTCCTAGATCTGGTTATGTATCATGGCATAAATTAGTTGTATTTGTTTGACTCCAAGACACACAGAACCCTCTCATTTCCTGTTGTTCAGAGACAGAATAAACCATAAAGATTTTTTTCTAATCATACACGATTTGCTGTCACTTTTTGGTGTACAGTAAATGCAATGAATGCTATAGCCTACAGTGGTCGATCATTTGGCAAATGCATTTGATAAAGAAGCTACTTTTTAAAAGCCGCTTCAGGTGCTCCACATCTGGAGTGAACATGTTGAACATGTCTTGTCAGTTTCATTATTACGGCCCTGAAAACACTCCACAGGTGATGCATGTTGTTGATGTTTCACTGACATTTACAGTACTTTTCCCAGTAGGGCCGAGACCGTGAAATGCTCCTGAAATGGCTTGCAACTGGCTTCAACTGGCTTTTTCGCGGAAGGCCAGTCCGAGAGCTCCCCCTTTCGCTGTGAAGCGACACAACACAGGCTTATGGAGAATGTGATGGCGCGTTGAAAAAATTATTACAGAGCAAAATACATTTTGGTGGCTATGTAATTTTTTAAATTATTTAATTTGTCCCTTCATTTGAGGTTCCATTTTAATCAAATTTAAATAAAAATAAAGTCTGCATAACTTATCTTGATTCAAGCTGACTGTTTTGCTTTTGAGCTCATATTAAATAACATGTTCATGTTTGGGGCTTCTTGTAACCGTAGGGTTAGCAGATCGAAACCCGCAAGTGCACATGGTTGTCCTTGGTCCTTGGTTGCCTCCAGTATCTACATTGGTCAATGAATGAAAGTGTGGACTGTGAATCGGTTTGTGGTTCATCGATGTAAAGCAGTGATTCCCAAAGTGTGGTTCGGGACCCCTTGGATCGCGGGACTGAGGTGGGGATGATTTCAAGACAACATTATTTAAATTCATAACATTGAGCCTATTTTTGCTTGGCAGTATATTTTAGTGAAATTGAGAAATCAAATACAGTATGTACCAAAACAAACAGGTGCACCTGAAATGGTTCTAAACAGGAATTAACCTATATTTTACACTGGGGGTCCCGAGGTCCATATATTACACACGCATATACTAACTAAAATAAACAGAAATGCAGAAATATGGCTACACCATGACTCCCCCCCCCCCCCCCCCCCCCCCCCCCCTTCATCAAATGTTGCAGCTATTGTATGGAACATTATAGCAATAAACATGTTACATGGTAACAGTAACATTGCAGAATTGTTTCATTTTAATACAGTAAGGTCAGATGTCACATTTAAGTGTGGCTTTCACTGGCTCTTGGTAAGAAGGCTCCCTTGGATAATGGCTTTTCTGAGGCTTTCACTGGCTCTTGGTAAGAAGGCTCCACCTTGGACTAAATGGCTTTTTCTGAGGCTTTTCACTGGCTCTTGGTAAGAAGGCTCCACCTTGGACTAAATGGCTTTTTCTGTGGCTTTTCACTGGCTCTTGGCAAAAGGCTCCACCTTGGACTAATTCTGTTTTTTCTGTGGCTTTTCACTGGCTCTTGGTAAGAAGGCTCCACCTTGGACTAAATGGCTTTTTCTGTGGCTTTTCACTGGCTCTTGGTAAGAAGGCTCCACCTTGGACTAAATGGCCTTTTCTGTGGCTTTTCACTGGCTCTTGATAAGAAGGCTCCACCTTGGACTAAATGGCTTTTCTGTGGCTTTTCACTGGCTCTTGGCAAAAAGGCTCCACCTTGGACTAATTGTGGCTTTTTCTGTGGCTTTTCACTGGCTCTTGGCAAGAAAGCTCCTTTACTGGACTAACTGGTTGTGTTTCAACTGGCCAACACTTTCATGCTCTACTTTGCATGCTCTACATTCAAACAGACAATGTGGGTGAAGTGTCTTGCCCAAGGTCTGCACCTGTGGGAACCGCAAGTTAAAGCACCAACCGGTCATTAGATGACCGGCTCTATCATCTGAACCACTGTCACCCAATAGTGAACATTAACCACCATTTAAAAAGGTCCTGTTTTCTGTTGTACTTAACTGACGTTATAATCTGGCACGTTTACATTTTTATCAAAACAGGCCACTCAAATTTGCATTGTAATAAATACAGTAATGCACCACAAACCTCGCGATCATTGCCGCCCAGGCTGTTGCAAGTGGCAGTTCTCGCGAGGCTATGTTCAGGCTGGAGAGAGCGTTTTGTATTTTTATTTGGTTAAATTACGGGATAATACTAAAATACGAGAAGACGGCGGGGGATAGGGGTGTGTGTGTCTGTATATGTGTGTGTGTAGCTATATATATATATATATATAGTGTCGCTTGGCAGTGAAAGGAGGGGAGCTCTCGGACTGGTCTTCCACGAAAAAGCCAGTTGAAGCCAATGACAGGCCATTTCAGGAGCCAAAAGCCTATTTTCGGGATGGCCCTCTCTCACTTTTCAAGTACAAGAACTGAAGGTCCAACTCTTTGGATATTGAAAGAAAAATTAGATATTCTCTTGCTGCATACGTTAACTGCAATCATCACAAGTTGTTAATACTCCTGCAAAGAGTACATATTAAAGCCTGCTTTTATATGCCTCTGAAATGGCTGCTTCTGGAACTCCACCGAGGCATCAACTTTGAGTTATTTAGAAATTGGCTGTTGTGTCTCTGCAACCACATACCTACCTTTCCACTTATAAAGTAGCAAAAGTATAATGTTAATGCAATTTAAAAAATAAATAAGCAATAGTAAGGTGAGCGTTAAGCAACCATGCAGCCTGGCAACATAGTCTATCCTGAAAGGTAATTGACTGAGATTAGAGCCTACGAATCAAACATGCAAATTGATTTCTACTCTCGACAGCCTTTCTTCACTCTTAAAGGCCCTGTAACCTGATTTTTTTAATAACTAACAATGAAAGAGGAAGCCACTAAATTAAAATGTTAGTTGTGTCCAAACTCATTCCTAATTTGCCCAACATATTTGTAGCATCCCAATTCTTCAACTTGCAACGTCACTTTTCAGGGTCACTTTCACAGAAATACAAGAAAACTAGCCTGAAAGTTTATGAAATGGTTCAAAATGCTTTTATAATTAGAGGCAGTGTTTTTCCCACTAATGTCTGAGTTTACAATATACAGTACTAAAGGAGGACAACACTAATTTTGTTCCATTGCTAAAAATAATAAAATAAGGTAGTATAGGGCCTTTAAGATTCAACAAAAGAAAATACAATCTGTGACTTGTCAAACTCTGTGATGGAGTAAAGTCTGTAATAAGACTGACTGAAGCCCAGATTTTCCCCCCTCACCACTCAAGTGTTCACTGCGCTATTTGCATAAATGCAAAAATAATTAAGTAAAAATGTAAAAAAAACAACAAAAAAGGAAAAAAACAAACAAATTGGATACATTTCCTTGATATGCTAAACTGAAGGGAGTAGTATGTTGCTCCAGGTGAACAGCCCGCGTGGCACTGAGTAGGTGAGAGGCATCAAAACAACTGAAGGCAGAAACCAGAAACTCCAGTTCTGACCAAGAATTTACTTCAGATGCAGAGAGACTTCCTCATGCAGTTATTGTTAGGCGGAGAGCAGTGAAAAGGCTTAACAGGAGCTGCGTAGGTGAGACAACATTATTTTATTGTTTTATTCAACAGATGGTAAGACGTATTTACTAAACTTTATGTTGCTCATGTTTCATGTCCCATGTCATGAAAGATTGACTAAAACTAACTATACTATTTTTTTTTTTGATTATGAAAGTAACACATAGTCCAAAGAGTCTTATTTGTAACTGTCTAATGAACTTTCTAATGCTCATGCTACATGCTATTATATTTTTGTTGTAGGTGTGGTAGCACAATGAGTAAGAGCCAGAAGAACATAGGTAATTTGTGAGTTGTATTCAAAGATTATGGAACTTTTTAAATATGCTTCAAACGTTAAAGCTGGGGTACGGGATTTTTGGTGTTGTATAATACATTTATTTTTGCCACCACAGAGTATATTGTAAACACAGCAAAACACAGACCTTGTTGAATTGTCTTCACCTAAAGTTTTATTGAGCAATGGATGATAGAAGTCTAATCTAAATGAGTGGAATTTATCTTGGTGGTGGCTGCCCCTGCTTCACTTTGTCACCACTCAATGCTGTATATGGGTGTGAAATGTGCATATAATTACATTCTTTGAACAATTTGAATACACAAGAGAGACTGTGAGAGCTATAACCAAGTTTGGGCCAAAACAAAAAATGTCACTGTTTGAACAGGAAAAATCAGGTACCCCAGCTTTAAATGACACATTAAGCAAATAGACATTAAAATATAATTAATTTGTCTCAGGCAAAAGTGCCATGTTCTACAAACCGGCTGGAGAGGCAAAGGAAATAAGATCTGGATATCTCTGGAAGTCTCCTCCTTCCAGAGCCCTGAAGACTGAGGTGATTGTCAAGATAGCGCCAAACATATCAAACATGTGGCTTGCACTGTTTACATGTACTGCTCCTTGTGCAGAAATCATGGAAAAGGCGCTACTTTACACTATTTAAAATCAGTGAAACTGATTATCAGCTCAAGTACTTTCGTGGTCCAGAGGAGAACGACAGGCCTCTTGGAGGAATTGACGTATCACAGTATGACAGATCATTTTTTAACATGTTTATTAATATAATCTCTAACAAAATTTTTATTTTTTGTGAAAGCATTTCACTTCTTAATGTGAGTCCACAAACACATCCAAAATGGCCCTGGGTCCATAAGAGTTTCAAGTGTTCCCCGTCCTGTGTGCTGTATCTCAGAGCCCTGGACCGGGATTACTTTTTAATCGGGGACAATACGTAAGATATTTATATTTAAAATATTTTTGTCATTAAAATGGTATTCGATATTATTAATAATCATGATAATTATAATAATCATAATAATGCGTTGGTTGTGCTTTTCTGGACACTCAAAGATGCTTTTTATTGCATTATGCATTCACTCCACACTTAGTGGTGGTAAGCTACAGCCACAGCTGCCCTGGGGTAGACTGATGGAAGCAAGGCTGTCAATCTGCGCCATCGGCCCCTCCGACCACCACCAACCACTCACTCACTCACTACATTCCCCCAGGCGTTCCCAAACGGTCTCCCATCCAAGTACTAAGCAGGCCCTACCCTGCTTAGCTTGTGAGATCTGACGAGCCAAGGCGGTATTAGATAATATCAGGTTTAATTATCATCCACTTGACACATCATTTGTGAAGTATGCAAGGCTTCACATCTGGTTTGGCAAATAGCCAAAAACATAGCTATTTACAAAGTGTTGCTTTTTCACAGATAAACCCAATGTGTAATATTCACTGACTGGCCTTCTGTTGGATGTGTTATTTACGACTATCAACAAATGATACCTGCTGACGTTTGGTGATAAGCATTGGATATGGTACTATACTGACAATATGAAACAGTAAAGGCTGTAAATTATCATATCCTTTTCATGAAGCTTTCCAGTTCACCAATATAACTCATATATTAGAATATATATAATATATAAGTATATATTATATACTTATATATTATATTATTATATACTTATATATTACTACATTGTAATATATAAATTATCATAAGTCATATCCTGTTGCCCTTTGCATCTCGTTCTATTCTCAGAGTTCCATCCCAATGAAAATGTGACGTTCCAGTTTAATCGTCAGTAAATGGTTTCCACTTTGTTGCACGCTAAATTGTTTCCTCACAACACTATTTCCAGTTTCTATTTTATTGAAGGGGATTGGATTTTAAATACAATACATGGGACGCAGGTATCTGAAAACAGCATCCTCATGTGCTTTGTGTTGCTGTCAGTAATGATGTGGACGGCTGGTTCAATGTCCTGTATGAAGCCCTCAAGAACAAACCACACCAGTTTCTCAATTCAGAGGTAAGTTGTATTTTACAACCAACTATCAATGAGCAACTGTTTAACTCGGATCTTAAATTCATTTTCAAGGAAGGGTCAGTTGGACAGCATATCATTGAGGTACAACTAACTCAAAATTGTCTATGATTGATAAACAAACCACATGTTTTTGTGTTCTCAGTATCCCTGGTAAGCACAGTTTCCAAACACTGAAAAATAATATATTATGCATGTGTTATTTATAGGTTATTACAAATCCATCCACGAGGAAAAAGAATACAGCCCCAGTAAATGATCAGGTTAGTTTTCTCCTCTTCTGTCAATACGTGCCTCTCCTCGCCATAAACAACAACTTCGAGACATGCACCACCTCCCCATCAAGAAGTAAAAACTTATTTAGAAACTTATTTCAGCCTATAGGCTCCAGCTTACTAAGTTAATGTTAAAACCTCTATTCACAATTTTTGATTATTTAGCTATAAAAGAGGAAGTGTGCTCCAACTGTAATTAAAACCCTACCATGTAGTTAATATTATTGTTAATAGAGGAAAGGATTTGAAAAGGAGGCTATGCATTGCAAGGTAAATGTGAGAACAATTTTGTGCTGTATGCTGCTCTAAATAAAACAGTTTGACAGGTTAACTTATTGATCAGCTTTATACTATGACATTATGATGATAGAAAAGTCTCCACGCATTTAAACTTGACTGTAATACAATCCTTACGGGAAATATTCCTTTGATTGAGATTGGATTGGGATGCTAAGTTTAACAGTGTAGATTGGGTACAGTGTTGAGTAAAACTCAACAAAGGTGCTCGTCTCAACAGAACACCCCCACTGTCATTTCCAAATTTCCTTGTGATGTGGTAATGCACATTCTCTCATGGTCTGTAGTTGGGCAAACTTTTAGAATAATAGGATATCCCTTAGCATCAGTAGAGCATGTTTTGTACATAGTATGATAAACCAAATCAACCAAAGTATTAAAGGAAATATTAAAAATAATTCAATTATTTGACTTATTTGACTTTTCTAGAGCATGTGCGTTATAAAACCCAGGGACACAGAATCCTACTGGGTTTTTTTTCTCCAACTAGTATTTATATAAATGCATTATGCCAATTTGGGTTAATCTGTTCCTTTTCAGCCTGCGATGAAATACCGATCCATGTCTGACCCACTCACGCTCATTAAAGAAGACTTGATTGAAAAACCAAAGGTTCAACAGTCACACTGTGTAAATATGGGGATCCATTAATAAATAAATAGATCCATAATAATCTATATCATCAATAAAAAATATTTGATTGAGTTGAACATCGGTGGTAACGTGCCCCTGTCATTGGACGGCAGATGGAGGCTTTTCCAAGAGACGAGCATCAGAGCCTGTGCAGCCTCTGTATGACTATCCACGGTCGTACCTAAAACAGATACCTGTAAGCAAATCAGTAGATGAAGGACTGTGAGTATTGTTTTATTTTTTTGTTGGGGGCTGTAACATGCAAAGTAATGTAATAATCTTCATGTATCTATGACCGATAGTTATGAGGACATGGTGGAGATGAAGAAAAGTGAAGAAGGCTCCCAAGCTCTGTAAGTTTAGTCTAATTCACTTCATTATTTGGTAAACTGTAACGTCACGTCTCACACTGTTGGTCACTGTTTATAGTGACAAAGAAGTAGAAGCAGCTACAGGCAGCCTGACCAAGTCCATGAACCTGGTTTTTGACCGGCTCAAGACCCAGTTCTCACCACTGCCTTCCTTCTGTGAGGAGACGAATATGGACAGGTACGTCATATTGATTCTGTGGATACTGATGTACAGTATGTGCAACGTGTATTTTTTGTGGCCTAGATACCAATGCACCTCAATCATTGTCACAACCTTGTTCTTTTGAATATGCAGGAGTTCACAATAAAAATGGTTTGACTCCAAAGAGCTTACTGTTGGAGACACTTATAGACCAGCTAAAGATAGAGTGGCGGTCGGAGCCAGTCCAGCAAGTTAGAGTTAGATAAATATAGTGTTTACTCAAGAAAGCAACAGCACTGAATGTCTTTCCATAAGCTTTTAAACAAATGTAATTCATTTTATGAACCAGACTTTTTCTTTTTGACTTTTCTTTTAGAATGTCCAATAAAATGCAGATTCAAAAGTGGAAACAATATGCAAAACCACAGTTCACAATTATGCCCTTTCTTTGGTACCTAATAATATTATGTAGTAATTATAACAAGGTTTTGTGACTCTTAGGCATCTACTATTTCAATTACTCATAACATAAAGAAAAGCTAATATCGGAATTGTTTTAAAAGTGTCCCTCTCACAGTGTCACATTTTCCAAAAGGGGCCACTGCTGTGATTCTACCCCCAGAAGCTGCTTTTGTTATTTTCTTAAGTGCCTCTTAAAGTAAATCCCTTTTTGTCTCTGGTGTGATGTGGGACTTATTGGCTTCACTTATTTCCCATTAGTGAAAGATTTTGGGAATCCCTGGACAGGCTTTTGTGTAAAACCTGGTGGCCATGTTGCTTTTTAGCCTTGTGTTTGAAATGTCTAATGACAGTAGTGCCAAGTTGCCAACAGTCCCTACAGGTCTAGATGGTCCTTTGGTCTTGAATATTGGATCAGGTGTAGTTTTTATAAAAAGCTCTGTTCACTGACAACTTCACCTCCATTGTGTATGAGCACACCAATTGTGCAACATTATGACTGCTTGATTATACTGTGATGGGATAAGAATGCATGTAGTGCAGAATTACAGTATATGCAATCAGTGTGAGGAAAGCGTATTTGCAGTCTTTCTATCAGAACCATCCACTGCTACTACTGTAGCACAGCCATCAGTCGGATGTCTGTTTTCGTTCATCTCCTTCATTCATTCCTGATTAATCCATGTGAGTTACGTACAGTTTGGGAAATGGCCAGATGTCCTGGTGCAGGACATCTGACCACTAATTTTGGTCCTTGTCAAATTACACCATTACCCACCTTGCAGAACTTGTCTGTGTAAGCTTTCAGTTGTACAGCCGTGTTGCAAAGTAGAACATGTTGACATTATTGTCAAAGCTTTTTGGATGAAAGATGTTTAACTAAATGAATAACATAATTTATCTAATACTTTTGAGAACTAAACAACAATGTTTACTTGCTGTATAAGATGTGTTATGATTGAAAGTGACATATCAGTAGTAGTAGTAGTATCTGTTATTTGTAGATTATTTATCTTCCACTTTTATTATCAAATATGGGTTTGCCCCCCTACTCACTGAAATACCAGTCCTTTTTCTTTCTGATTTTCTTCCTTTCATTATGAATATTTACTTGACTCCATTGTTTAATATACTGTTCTATTGTTCCATGTCCTCCCTTGTGTGTGTTGTACAGTGTTACCTTTTCATGTCTTATGTCCCCTCACCTTTGTAAATATGCACTAAATCTTGCAATAAAAAATACAATTAAAGTGACATGACCTTCTGTTTCAGGGAGCGGCCATTATCAGACTGTAGCACCAGCTCCAGTGACACTGGGGCCATGTCGCCAGAGGTCATGTCGCCAGGGCCAGCATCTCCTGGGGCTATGTCGCCGGTGGCAACAACACCAGGAGCCGTGTCGCCAGTCGAAATGCTGGAGAGACGAAGACCACTGGAAAAACAAAGCTCTATAAAATGGTAAGAACTGGGATCTTAGTAATTCACGGCAAATTAAATCACACACAGAGACGCAAAGTGTAAAACCAGTAGAAATGTCCCACCTGAGGCCGCGTGACCTCCCTGATCAAACGGTTATAATCAGCCTTATAATGGTTAGAGCCAGTCAGTATGCATCATCATCGAGGAATGCAGGAAATGTTGAAACAGTGCTGACGTCTCCCTGGACTGGACTAGCAGGTTTATGAGTCTCAAAAGAAGCAAATGTTAAAAGAAATTGACTTAATAACATATACAAGAATATAGATTATACAAAACAGCATACAACACGGGCAGTATGTCATTTGTCTGGAAGATATTTTCTGTGTGCCAATAATTTATATATGTTCTTGTGTTCCACAATAAAGCATTGACCCCATTAACCCAGATGAGAGGGATATAGAGGTCAAACAGGCTGACTTGAAAAACACCTGAAACTCACAGAGGTGGACGACAAGCCCAGGTGTGTATGTCTCTGGCTCAGATGATTCAGATATAGATCACTGGAAGCACTTTTTACTAAGAAAGAGGAGCTGCCATACCAATGTAAATAATAAACAGTGACTCAGCCCCACATTATGGCACATAAAAATGGTTATACCGTATTCAACCCATCTGTCCAAGTGAGGCTTTCTAATCAGAACCAGTCGTACCTTCATCCGTAATTTAGCAACAATCGTTTATAATCTGACCAGCTTTTGCTTTATATAGATCTAAATAAATATATGTTAGCCAGTTATGTTCTGATAAAAGATTTGTCACAGTGTGTCCAGTTGGACGGGCCAGCCAGTCTCCCTGTTCCTCAAAGGGGACCAGATTTTGGCATTAAATGACCTGCACATTGACAACATCCAGGACTACACCATGCTGATCAATAAATCACTCAAGAATGAGGTAAAAACTTTATTGATGTCCTATAGTTGTGTTTGTCTTCAGCTAATATGGGACATGTTCATGTTATGACCTCAGATAAAACTCACCATCCTGCGCCTGCCTGGTGACCAGAGGCTCCACTCCCTCAATGGCGTCTGCAGTGAATGAACGGGCACAGGCAAACTCTCCAGCGGGGAAAGAGTGCTTGCATTTGAAAAAATGGATCTTGCCATCAACCACTTTGGAGCACACCATATTTTCAATGACAAAGCACACATTTAATGTCAACACTGTGCCTCAAGGAGTAGGATTTTGTTTAGCTAAATGCCAAGTTAAAGCCGGTTATTTTAAGCCTGTTAGTTTTCCACGCAATTAAACATAATGAATGTTAGTGGAAAATACCTAGTGCTCAAACAGTGGTTGTCACTGTGTCAAGTTCTGATCAGGATATTGCAGTATGTAAAAAACAAAACAGTTCCCAAAAAAGACGTCATCAGCTGCTGATTTAAATCCGGTTTGTTCAGTTGTTACGGCGGTGATGAAAGCAACAACGATCAAAGGAGAGTTTCTCTGAGGCTCAGAGGAAAGACTGAGTGTGAATAGAGAACATTTGGCAAAAAATATGTCACTGACCTATTCTTGATTAGGCAGACTATAAAGCGCCAAGATGAGAGGATGTTACTCTGCAAACTGTTAATAATATAAAGTATGTGAACTGAACAAGTATTTCATGAGCCTCATTCAGATGTGATCTAAACTTTTTTTGGTCCTGTTAATTATTATGCGGTCTATTTGATTGGCCTGTTAACATGTAAATTATATTACGTACACCGAATCTAATTGCACCTAATATTTGTAAATACATGCTTTAATAATAACCATTTCACTTAATACATCAAAATGCTTTTATGTTTTGTTATATATTTATGATGTTATATATGCTACTATGTATATAATATTAGCTCCAACTGCCATAGAATGCTAGGGATTTCCTACTTTGCCTGTAACATACTGTATATTTGAGGACTTATTTTATGCTGAAGCAACTATAACCCTCCGGCTTGGGGATGGCAACATACTAGTCCGGTAATTCTCTGTTGGCTTGCATTTCAAACATTACACAAGAAACCAAAACAAATATACCAGACAGTACATACTTAAAATTTAAAAACATTTATTATTCAGCAATAAAATTAAATGATAAACAATTGTACAATGGAAATAAAACACATGCATTTGAATTTGACTCTTATAAACCCTTTTATTCTAAAATTCTACATTTTGTTGAATTTACTGTAATACTGCAATTTCCTTTAAAAATTCTAAGCATTACACCCATTTAGGCCATATGATATAGCCGACAACACTTAGTAGAAAGTGACGCTTTCCTTTGGTCTACAATTGGAGAGTCCGGCTCTTGGTCTCTTGATTATGAAGAAAACCGAACCAAACTTGCATACCCCTGGAATATACATAATTTTAATAAAACTTCTTTCGCGGTTTGTGTCTCAACTCAATAACAACAAGTTATTGAGCATAAAGCGTACATCAGAGTTTAGCTCTGCTGCACGTTGGTTCCTTCAGCCAGTCACTAAAACACCTCTCCATGGCCTTCCTGGACTCCCAGCGGCCATTGTTGACCGTGGGAATGATTTTCACCGGCCTCAGCCACTGGACAAAACGCTTCAACTCCAGAAAACTGCTATGCTCACTGTAAGGGATTCCTGTCCGAAAAAAAGAAAACATTTTAGAACAAAAGTAAAACATGCCATGTAAATAGTATATTTAGTTCAAATTCTGAAGCTTAGGCCCCAAGAGGTAATATTTAAATTCATAGCATGGGATATTCTTTTTGATACAGAGAAGTATAGGTCTACAGTGAGTACTTTATAGTAGATAACAGCAACATTTGGCTTGAACCAACAATAGAGAGACACAATGCATCAGCTTGACAAGTAGATCGGGGAAAATTACATATTAGTTCATGCTTGACTAAAGGAGATTATGTTTGGAACAATATGGCGGATTTTGCTGAATGGAGCTCCAATACATTGTAATTTAACAGAAAGTTTTAGTTTAGAGTTTAAAGAGCAACTAAACACCAAATCAAGTTTTTTTTTTACTGATAAACTGTCTCAATGGGCGTCTCTTAGTGTTGTCTACTGGTCCCTGACATTATAGCGCAAAGATGTGTCAAATCCTAACTTTGGCCTGAAAACGAATGGGTTGCGCCCCCTTCAGGGTAAACACTGCAACTAAATTAGAATTTCCTGATTGACTGGAGACGTGTCCACGGCCTCCACAGAACGTCATAAGCCGCACCAGCTCCACACATCGTCACCAGATGCTTCCCATTGTCCTGCCCATTGTCCTGCCCCTGTACCTGTGGTATATAACCAAGTCCCTCCCACGTAATCAGTCTGCTGTGATTGTGCCAATGCAAAGGCCCACACACTCACCCCCGCATGTCACCCCCAAACTTCAGAGACCGCCTCTTTCACTGCAATTTTGACTTTTGTTTGTGGGTGGGGAAAGGTTTTGGCACGCCCGTTTAGGTACTCTTTAAGAGGGAGCTATAGGCTTTAACAATTGAATACTAGATCGCTACACAAGAGCTGATGTTTTGAAGATACATATTGTATATCAAACTTGAAAAAACTAGGTTACATTATTTCCAAAGTGAGACGTAACAGATACAAACCATAGATTGAGATGTTGCCATTGACCTGGGGTGCGATGTCCTCCACTGACTCGACCTGCTGGCTGAACGTCCATCCAGTTGGTTTGAAGGCCACCAGCTTGTCGTACTTGGCAGAGTAGCGGGCCAAATGATCTTGCAGTTTCTATTAACATTAATAGTGGCCACAAATAAATACATGAATATACAAAATCACTGAGAGATTAATGTCACTTGGTTAAAGTTACACTACATCAAATACCAAAGAATGTGGTTTCTATACACTTCACTTACTTAACCATTTACATACCTTAAAGGAGAGCTGCATCATGGGTAGTACATGGACCTGGGCTGATTTCCAGTCAGTGGTTATTCTCTTTGTTACCTCTTCGGACTCCAGACAGCACATGGTGTTGAACTTGTCCCTGGAGAGGCACACTTTAGATCCCAGGACGTCTGCCAGAGCTAAATGACACAAACATACAACTATTGAGACCCAAGGCTTATCGCTCATTATGCTATTGCCAAAAATATTTCACTCTCTTAAGATCTATGTAGGCTATTTTTATCATTGTTCTTCCTTATTGGACACAGACAGAAAGTGACATACATGGAGGTAAACATTTTTAAACCGATGCCGCGCAACCATGTTATATCAATGAGAAAATGAGTGCCCGCGATCTTGTCACCAGCATAACATCTCAAGCCCCACCTGCACTGACCATTTTCTCCGGTTTGGCTTTACCCTAATCTAAAAGCTTAAAAAAAAAAAAGCATCAAAATAGCAACAAAAATGAGGATGAAAAAACAAAAATGTGACAACAAAAAAAGCAACAAAACCAGGACAAAAGCAACAAAAAAAGTGTCAACAACATGACAAAAGAGCGATGAAAAAACAACAACAAAAATGTGACACTTCAGTCGGTCTTAGTTTTGAAATGAGACATTACTTTTAGATTTGGGTAAAGCTGAAATGGAGAAAATGCGCTCTGTTCAGGTGGGGGTAAGAGGTTAAAACATTTAAAAATAACTTTTCTCCATTAACTTGCGGCTTCACTGAAATTATGATGAGTAGTACTTTATTTTATTATCCATCAAAGTAAGTCATAATCACAAAAGCTTAAAAATCATATGCGTATTTATGATAAAGATTTTTATTTATTTTCTCTGAGTGGAACAGAGAAGACAGTCTGACTATTATGAGAAATCGTCCAACAGAAACTCTCCACACGGTGTTAGTGTCTGTACACTAAAAACTTAAATACAAAGTCAACTTTACAGACTTCAATGTGCGGCATCATTATCGATTCTTGTTATATCACTGTTCCGATTAAAATGCATAAATTACCATGTCATTGTAATGAACACAATTAGCTTTCCAAACATGTCACTTCTCATCAACCGCCTCATTATCGAAAGCATTGCATTCAATTTATTTTGGCTATAATTAGTTGCTGTCATCTTGGCAAAGCAACCCCCTAAGGACCAAAGCTGATCCAATTTCCCAAGGTAATAGCAGAAATGTGTGCCCCTATTGTTAGTATAGAAATCATTGCCCATAGATTTCAAGGACTTACCCAGAAAGACCTTCTCCTTCCCACAGAGTACGAGCCACACACCACCAGGGTGCGTGGCTTCAGGGTCACCAGCTCAAAGGCCGTGTTGGCTGCATAGTTTATGACCTCTTGTTGTTGAGGGAAGGTGTACTCTGGGCTGCAATAACTGATGAAATGAATGCACACAATGTTTAAAAAGCATGAAATAACTATACTGAATTCTGCTCAAAAGATGCAACAGCTTCTTTGTTCATTGTACTGTAAAAGTAAAATATGTGGAGTGCACAGCACAGAGACTGACGAGATAATATTATACTCACGTCGTGTCCAGGTAGAGAGTCTGTACTCTGCAGCTCAATAGTTCAGGGAGGGTCTCCATGGAAGTGTCTGCTCTGAAATCTCCGGTGTGAAGAACTGTCTGCCTATCAGGCAAAACCAACAGTAACATCGCAGCCCCTGGACAACTGCACAGGCAGGAAAAGATAGATTAAGAAAATAGTGACAGGAGATAATAAGAACTGAAACAAATGGCCCCTTATTTATATATATATATACACACACACAGACACACACACACACACACAAAAACAGTTCCACTGTAAAGCAGGGCAGAAGTGGAACATAATGACCTCACTTCAGGCCCTGCCCCTCTGTGTGAGAACCACTTACCACTAAGCCACTTGCTCCATCCGAAACCAGTAAATTGGCAAGAGGTCTTAAGCCAAACCGCATGTGCGGCAGGTCCGCCATGACAAGAAGCGTCCGAATTGGGTTGTCGGAAGGAGTTAGGGAAAGTGGCCTGTATGCTAACTATCATAGCCACTTTAGCATAGGGACCTCTGATGCCAACTCACTGGCGATTAGGAGCTAAGTGCCATCCCATAAGCCACTGCGCCAATCTCCCCACCCCCCTCGCCCCCACCCTCGAGTGATTCATGCGCAAACACTGTTGATTGACAGGTGCACATTTGATAATAAAAAAAAAAAAAAAAAAAATTCTGCACAAGCCAACTTTATAAAAGTGACAAAATACATGTTGTCGTCACCACAGCTCAGTCACATGGTTTTAAAGAGCCTCCTCAGTAAATGGCTTAAATGAAGGCAGTTTGTGCTTTTGCTTTCATTTAGTAGAAACTTAAGCCACATGGCTAATTTGCATACTGTAGCTTTATGAAACCACTGTTGAGATAAAATAAAGGGAAATGTGAAGGATCATTTGGATGTTTCCTTTTTTTTTCCTCCGCCTTAAATGTCATTATTTGGATACTATGTTGTTGTTGGACAATATACAGTAGGTGGCGGTATGCGCTTTTGTTTGTCCTGCACTGAACTTTAAAGAAGCTGTTGGTGATGTCACTTCCCACTCCCCTGGGTAAGGACAGTCGAATTGGGCAAATGCTGCTGAAGCTCTAGTTCACTAACTGCATAGAGATCTAACAGCTGACCCCATGAAAAGTTAAGGATTAGTTGCTAGTGTTAGTACTTAGAGGCAACAATTTAATGGTTTCGGATGTAGCCACTGTCTGACTGGGATTCAGGACTACTACTAGATAGACTAAGGCTGATTCCGAACCCTAAATGATAGCCTCTAAGTACCAACACTAGCAACTAATCCTTAACCTTTCATGGGGTCAACTGTTAGATCTCTATGCAGTTAGTGAACTTTTGCTTCAGCAGCATTTGCCCAATTCAACCGTCCTTCGCCAGGGGAAGGGGAAGTGACATCACCAACAGCCATTTTTCTTCTTCTTTAAGGATATTGACAGGCAAACAAAAGCGCATGCGCCACTTACTGTATTGCATATGCAACAACATAGTGTCCAAATAAAGACATTTAAGGAGAAAAAAAAAATCCAAATGCGCCATCACATTTTCCTTTAGCCTTATTTTATCTCAACAGCTGTTTCATAAAGCTACAGTATGCAAATTAGCCATGTGGCTTAAGTTTGTACTAAATGAAAGTAAAAGCACAAACTGCTTCATTTAGACCATTTACTGAGGCAGCTCTTTAAAACACTGACATGTGACTGTTCTGTGGTGACTCTACATGTATTTCGTCACTTTTATAAAGTTTGGCTTGTGCAGAATCTCTTATATATTTTTTTTAATTAATTGTGCACCTGTCAATCAACAGTGGTT
Source organism: Neogobius melanostomus (assembly GCA_007210695.1). NCBI lineage: Eukaryota > Metazoa > Chordata > Actinopteri > Gobiiformes > Gobiidae > Neogobius > Neogobius melanostomus. The sequence continues at coordinate 1,497,164 of VHKM01000299.1, read as the reverse complement.
GTGCATGAAGAATCACTCCAGGGTGGGGCGAGGGCATGCGGCGCGGTGGCTTATGGGATGGCATATAGCTCCTAATCGCCGGTGAGGTAGCATCAGAAATTCCTATGCTAAAGTGGCTATGATAGTTAGCATGGAGGCTCCTTTTCCTAACTCCTTCCTAACTGACAGCCCAATTCGGAGGCTTCTTGTCATGGCGGACGCTGATGCACATCCGGTTTGGCGTAAGGCCTCTTACCAATTTAACGGTTTCGGAATCAGCCTAGTAGTAGTCCTGAATCCCAGTCAGACCCCACTTTTTAAAATGGCAAATGGTCCCATTCTCTCACCTCTGGTTCCTGACCCACAGTTTGAGAACCGCTGATTTAAAACTAACTGAAACCTGCACCTGATGGTTATTTCTGTCTTACCGCTGAGAATTAGCCTTTGAGTAGCCCAATTCGCACATTCAGAGAACCAGAATTACTGCAAGTAAATGTGCTCATGAGAAACGTATGAATTCAACTCCTCTTTGAGACAAAAAGGCCCCGGACAACGGCTTTACTCTCGTCTATTCGCCAAACATGTGGCAAACTACTGTCCTGATACTCCGCTTTAGATAATAAGAGTTTGTGGCGATGCAGCCCCGGGTCCGCACAGAGAAAACATGACTTGAGAGCAGCGCCCGGGACACGGGTGACATGCAGGTGCACAGGAGGGGAGGTGACCACCGGGAGACCGACAGCCAAGCGAGGACGCTGGAGAAGCACTCACGCCTTGGTGGGGGCCAGGGGGAAGGCGGTAAGTCTCTCCTGCTCATCCACTTCAGCAGACTGCTGCGTTTTGGTGTTATATGTGGCAAAGTAGGCGGAGAGTGAGTGAGTGAGCGCTATCAGAGAGCCTGTCCCCGTAACAACGCGTTGATTAAACAGTGAAACAACTCCGTAGTTTGACTGAGATGCAGGTCCCTTGCGGCTGCGGGGGCGCTACGCAACTTGCGTATAGGAAAAACTGGCTCTGAAAGAGGACAGCAGCCGAGTGAGCTCCCTTTCATTTTACAGCTCCGCCTCCGTGTGTGCCTCTCACTTTGGATCACGTTTACTTATTGACCACAGAAAAGGGGCGCGCCGTTCGCTACACATATTTAGATTAGATAACAGAAATAAATGTTTTTCTCCTGATGTTGATATTAGCCTAAACATGATGCTAGCCTACATATGTTTTAAGCTCACCTCTATTGTCGAAGAACTGAGTAAGCAATTGATTGCCCTCATTTACCTTTCTCTCCCTCTCATTTCTTTCTTTTCGTTTTGAAAACCTGACCTTCCTTTCTTTGGGAAAGACATTAGTGTTTCTGCCTGCCTATCACCGGCCCGCTTTCTACCTCCCGCTTCTGCCAATGTCTGTCACACTACCTGCAGCCACATAACAAAAGCACATGTGGGTCGTACAATTTGTACTCTTTAAGGGGGTGGCAGGGCCCTGATATAGCATAAACCATTGTTTTTAGAGGCAAACTGTGTTTAGAACGTAATTTATTTTTTACACAGGGCCCCATTCATTCAAACAAATAGTATAAAAATGTCATAATGCATTTACATATAAACAGACTTTAGAGGGCCCCTCCCTGCCTTGGGCCCTGGGTACTCAGTACCCTTTACCCCCCAGTCCGACGCCCATGTATACAGTTGTAAGTGCACATACGGACAGAGGGCATTGGCTTACTGGTTTGCGTCCAACAGGATGACCTTGACCCCCTCCACAGTGACCTCTGTGTTCATTGGGAGGATGTGCACATACTGCTCTGGCACCTTCAGTTTGCTTTTTACCAGGTTCCCAGTTATCTGGAAAGTAATGCATTTTGTTAAACATTAATACACTGTTTTGTGTCAAATTCATTGTGTTGTTGCGGTTTTTGTAGTGATACTTTTTAGAGCAGAGAGTCTTTCATTGTGACATTGACATAGATGTGAGAGTCAGATCAAGCGTTATCTGGGCTATGACCTACCTAGCACCAAAGCTGATTTTCAGTATCCTACCAAGAAGTGACCTAAAATGCCCGTTTTTAGTTTGATAGATGATAACACTTCTTCCCCACGTTACTTTATTGACAAAGTCTTCATGGCCAACAATATATATTATTAATACTACTTTTTAAAAGTTTATGCTAAAAGCTTTTAAAGTAAAAAAAGAACAAAACATAATGAATAGCGGTAAAAGCAAATTGTTATTCATTGCTGCCAACTGCAGTTGCATTTCCATTACTCCGAGCCACAGCAGTGAGTGGAGATAACAGAATAAATGAGCCAACCAGTCTGTGTTTTGAATGAGAGAGCGTGTGGAAGCAAAATGGCATTTCTTCAAGGAAATGTTATGTTACATCAAAATAGCTAATATCGTCAACTGTGCCTGAGGCTTTTAGTTGGAAACAAATTGGGTCAAAGCACAGTAGCACAATGAACATACATTTGCTTTTGGGAGTAATTTTGGAACGTATATTGTACTAAAGTATTAAATTAAAAGCTAGAAATGCTTCTCTAAAAAAGGTCATGCTTGCCTTTGAGGAAGCTGCTGTCAGTAAACATAACAGAATTGGCAAACTCTAGTTTTAAAATACAGACATGAACAAACAAGTCCTACCCATAAAACCATACACCTTGACTTACTTTATTACAGTAGATGGGCAGGGTTGAGTTTTTAGTCAATCCTTGGTAATGGTCCGAGTGGAAATGTGTTAGGAAGTAGGCAGTGATCCCTTCTATTGGTCCATAACGGAAGGCATCGACGACAAGCTTTGTTCCTAATGTAAAATACATTTAAAAATGTATATTAAAAACAACACTATTTAGCAAGAATACTTCAAAGCTTTTAAAAATGCCATGACAAAACACAAACTCAATGTTTTTTCTATTGCCTCCAAATTTAACTTGGTAAGTCCATCGTATAAAGTGCTGTCAAGTTTAAGCGCAAAATCCATGAATATCCATACATCCATCCCATAGTCAGAGGCGTGTAGTACTCAGTTACAGGTGAATTTGAGGTTGCAAATATTTCTTATCTTGGCATGATGCTATTATGGTGGGTCACTTACAACACTACACCAGTTGAGAACCGCTGCTTTAAATAAATTTCTCCTTTTAAATTATACAAACTTTTTCGATTGTATTTATTTTTCTTACCGGGAATCTTCTTGTAAAATGGACACCGTGGATATTTCTCCACGTCCCCGTCTGTTCTTCTTCTTCTCCATCCTTTAGCCCAAGCTTTTTTAGTTTCTCCTCCAGTACCATTTTCTACTGTGGTCGCTGCACTTTGTGAACCTTCTGTTCTTGCGGTGGCATGACCCTTCTTTTGCTGGCCTTTCTGTGTTTTTGCCTCTTGCTTCTGTCGCTCGTTAACAGAGAGTTGTGGTTCTTGAACTTCATTTTTTGTCTCTTTGTCCTTGAGGGGTTTAAGTCCAAAAACACTCCAATATCTGTCTGTTTTAGACTGCTTGATTGACCCGCTTTGCTTTGAGTCTTCTGCGGTGTCATTGTTTGAGCTAAAGGCACGTTACCACAGTTAGTTCTTTCTGGCTGAACACTACTGCTTTCACTAAATAGCCTATCTGAGTTTAAAATGGTGTCCCTCAAATGCTCAAGAACAATACTCTGGGGTGACTGAATGCTGTTTTCACTAGAGCTGACAGCGGAGGTAGATGATCCGTGCTTTTCCTTTTCACATTTGGAAGTGCCTTTGTTTAGAGTCTCCTGATTGCTTTGCTGTGATGAGGTAACTGAAACCACTTGGCTGTTAAGTGAGCTAGACACCTTTGCCTCCTCTTTATCCAAATTGTTCAGTAATTCCACCAATATATCATCTTCGCAATCACTGAACGCCACCATGAAATCCCCATTTTTACTCTCACCAGGTTCAATATCGAACAGTGTTCTTCTAGGACCAGCCTGACTAGCCTCAACCTCAGGAGGAAGCTCGGACAGAGGAGAATAAGATATTGCATCATCAATTTCAGAAGGTGAAGGTGCACGATTCAGAATACTACGAGCTGTAGTATCAGTGTTTTTTTTGACAGGAGTGGATACCATCTCTGTATTAATTTCTTGGCTAGAGTTGACAGACTTTTGAACTTTAGGAGAAGACCAGCCTTTCTTTTTCTTAAAATCTCCAGGTGCAGGGGAGCGCAGTAGGAGGAGGCCATTGGGAATTTTGGGTGATTTTGTATGGTTATTATGAGGGGAAGAAAGCAAAGGGTGAATGGGAAAATTGTCCTGTGAAGTCTTCAAAGCTGAATCATCCGGTTGGTCCACATGACTATTTACTGGTCCGCTGTGGTCATTTAATTGTGCAATAATTGGTCCAAATTGATTGGTGATTCTGCTTGTTGTCTCAGAAAGAGGCACATCTCCTTTAGCCCGACTTTGGGCCAGCAGCGTGTGGTTAAAAGTTACGAAATGTTTTGGAATAGTAGAGGAGCACAGGAGGCCATCAGGGCACTCTGCAAAAACAGTCAAATAGAAATTTAATGGATAATAGTTTGCAAACTTTGCATTGTTTAATATAAAATCAGTTATAAAGCTAATATTTGTATTATATTTATCCTTTAAAGGTGCATTATGCAACTTTTTATGCAAAAAAAAATCAATAAAAAAAGTTCATATTTGTGTGTATTTGACCTTGTAGTGACCCTGTGGCTGTATGATTGGTCAGCATGATGCCTTTACTTTACATCACAGTGGTCTCTACAATGCTCCAGGATCAATTATTTGGAAGGTTTTCACGCCTGACAGATCCTCTCTCCAGAAAACCTACAAAACAATTGATCCTGGAGCATTGTAGAGACCACCGTGATCGAAAGTAAAAGCGCCATGCTAACCACTCATACAGCCGCTGGGTCACTGAAATGTCAAATACGCACAAGTATCAACTTATTTTTCCACATAAGAAGTTGCATAGTGCACCTTTAATTTACCATGAAAGTCCCACTGAGATTTCTAGACTAATTTTCAAGCCTTGACCCCAGAGGAGGTTTTTTTTCCATTGTAAGTCAGTAATGCCACCAACTATAATAGTCACTTGATTTAAATGTTGTCTGTTGGTGTATTTACCTGTGCACGTATCCCTGCAGAAATCAAGACAGTCAATAACATGCCGCTGAGACTGCACCACCAAAATGGAAAATGGTATCTGACACACAGGGCAGTAGTCTCCAGCTGACAGCACCAGCCCCACGCCATTATTATTATTACAGTTTTGGACAACGTCAAAAGTAGAAGACGCCTTGGATGGTGTATTTAACGTGTTTAAAACACAGTTCTCTTGAGGTACTTGTTCAGTTTTAATCCTTGATGTCGTTGACGTCGTTAAATTGATCTTGGTCATAGAGGATGGAGCAGAGGATGGAGAAGGTCCCTTGTTTGTTCCTCTGGGTATTGATCTTCTTTTAGCCACTGTTTTGGGGACACAAGGCGATTCTTGTTTTTTCTTTTTCTTAAGAGGCTTGTAATTCCAAATGTCATTTTCAGAGTCGTCGTTCTGTGACATCGCAACAATGGCAATGTCCCAAGTGACGTGAGGATTTCCCCCCAAATCTTAGTTATAACACAGCTACATCACCTCTAATAACATCCCTGGTGTAGATTTGCAAAATATCCATTAAGTTGTACTGTAGTGGCAAATGCATTTTCCAGACGAGAGTCCAAAAATGCCACAAAACCATGATAATCATTTAGTTAAACAGTACAAATTGTGGTGAACCAGCTTCCACATGTTAGCATTGTTGTTACAGTCAGCATTAGCATTTGCCGCCACCGAGCTATGAAGTATATAAATATAGCTAGTGATGATGCCCAGCACTTTCCACAAAATCAAAATTATGGAAACATACATTTTACTATTGTATTACGCCCCATAAATGTCACTATTATGGGGAAATGCATAAGACATACATATTATGCATGTAATATGAACGCTGCGTTGAATTTTGTTTTTCTTTGTAACGAATTCCGTAGCGAAAGAGCTTAGTGAATCGCCTTACGTTTACGCAACTCACTGCTAGTCGGAATCATGGCTTCCCAGTGCAGCCTCTCTTCAATATTTGTTGTCCAAAGTGAGTTGGATTGTGCTTTAGATGACGCTACGACGGAGCAAGAAAAGGAAAACCTTGTTCAACAATATTTGAAAAATGTGGACGAACGAGAAGACCTAAAAATTGCCGATTTCCAGCAAGGTACACTCTTAGTTTTACTTGTCCAGACATGGCTTTAAGTGTCTCCCCATCCCACCTCCTCGCAAAGCTGAATGAGATACGCCCAGACTAGTCTACTGTAGTCATATTTTTGTGTAAAGCCGAATGTCTAGGTCTCCTCCCGACACATAATAGTTATTTGTATTCATTTTTATTGTCATCATTTTGCATTGCTTGTTACTTGTGTTTTGAACTTTGAACTTTGAACTTTACAGTTTTCTCAGGAACCACAGCCACAATGGTATACTGTATTTAATAAATGAACAACCATCAATTATGAATATAGATTTTAAGTAATGTTAGCTTGTCTGTTTGAAGCACAATCCCGTCCCTGAATGGAATGGAGTATTATTTGTGTTGTTATTTTGAACATTTGGGCAATATTTATTTTTACCAGTAGATGGGGATCGTACGTACAATACCTTGCGGGGCTCCAGAGTGAGACCTTGATGCATTTAAGGCACATAGCGTTTTGTTTTGTTCTTGGCACACTATTTGCTTGAAATCAATGAAAAAACAAAAACAGCGTTACATTGTCTATTACACTGTTGCCAGCAATTCACACAACACCTTCCTAAAAATAAGATCGACAGAAAAAATGGTAATCAAAGAATGGATTTGGGCGAGGACTTGACCTATTTAAATCTCATATTTGGCTGCTTTTAGTCAACATTTCCATATAGACGAGCTAGGGACGTCCCCGCTCCCAGTAAAGTTAAAGTTTAAGGTATTTTTTTCAACTTTAAAAATATAATGTAATAAAATAAATGCTTTTATTCTATTTATTTGTTTAAATGTTAACGCAGTGTGGCTTTTAAAGAAAAATATATTATTGACTATTCAAGTGCGTATGAGGTAAATTTATAATGCTTTATCTTGTTATGCTTTTCTACGTCCATAATGGCATGATCTCAATAGTTGATTCAGATACATTGCTGCATTGTGGTTTAATGAATAATAACCATATGATTGTTGACTTCCTATGTCAGGTTTGGAGTGGCTGAACACGGAAGGCCCTCTCTCTGTTTACAAGGAGCTGTCTGGTAAAGTCGTGGTGTTGGACTTCTTCACCTATTGTTGCATAAACTGTATGCACATCCTGCCTGACCTGCACCAGCTAGAAAAGATACACTCAGTGGAAGGTAAGCACAAACCATGTTACATTTAGGTATCTACGAGGGCTGAGACAAAATGCCGGATCGGATCGCAATATTTTGGGCTGCAATATCACAATAATTTAATATCGCAATACTTTCAATACTTGTGTTTGGAGGCATTTTTATCTTGCACTCCTTTGTTTTCCAGTAACAGTTACACAGCACTTTGTTACATTTTGTGTTAATGCACTTTTCAGTAGGGCTGTTAACGACCAAGATGCTCTGACCAGCGATTAGTCGGCATGACAATGATAAAACTACAACTTTTCTGACATAAAACTTTAGGAGCTCATGCTGTTACTACTATTTATACATAGATGGAACGTAAACGCTGCATTTATGTGTAAAACCACACACATTTATCTTAAAATCTGTCCATCAATCCATGTAATCCAAATAAAGCGGTAGTTCTATTCTTCCATCATCGTCCCAGTTCTCAAATGTCCTCCGGGTCAGACATCTCCGTGTGACACTTGTCTTTGTTTCGCCGTAATGTAAACATGTACCATGTGCTTGCGTGGTTCCGTGTCGGACTTCTTCTCAGGCCGTTTCATTTCTTCGACTTTTGCGCTGCACGGTGTAGTGATGAATCGGTTCACGTTACGCGGAACTCCTCATCTTGTTTATCACGGAAAAGGCCAGAATGAAGCGGGGAAAGACACAGCGTATTGGCTATTTCACTCTAGAACCAGGCTATTTGTGGTTTAAACAACTGTAGAAGTCTGGCCTATAGAAGGCAACATCACACAGCCACTGATCTCAGCTGCTTATGCGCACGCAGGAGAGGCGGGCTCTCCCGTCCTCATTTCTCTCCTCGATGTTTTTTATTTATTTATTTTAGCAAAAGCATTTCACACAAACATTCAAACGTCGCTCTGCCTGTAAAACTTTGATGTATCTGTTTTTAGGTAAAAGATAGACCTGCCACAGGCCTCTGCTGTTATGTAAATTGAGGCATCCTAATTGATGCATGCATTTAATCGACCAATGAAAATCTTAGTTGACCACGACGGCGTCGACTTAACGACCAAAGTTGGCAGCCCTACTTTTCAGCTGTAACATTCATAAACTTTGGACATATGACTTTTTCACATTGTAAGGTAAACATAACGCAAAAATGGATCTTCCCAGTCCTACTATTCACACAATATCGATCATGATTAACAAAAAATGTTCTTGTCAGGTTGTAGCTTGATTTATGCTTGCTACAAACTACACTAAACACTGAATTAGTAACATTTAACAAATGCAACATCTAAAGTGATTTATCTTCTTGCATGCTATTATTATTATTATTATTTTCATTTATAGAGACAGGGTTTGGTACAGTGGCCTGCCTCTGTGTCAGGGGTATCTTGCGTCATAGGAAATTGGCTGCGGCTCATCATTTATATCTTAGTTGTGAAGGGACGGGCACTAAAATAATTCCTGCTGTTCACTGATGGAGCTGTTGATTGTTCCTTGATGTAGCTGTCTATATGACAATCAGTTATAATGAGGTATAGCTTAAATATAGCTTAAATCTAACTTCTCAGGACTGCATGAAATAAGTCTGAGTTAAAATGGAGGCCCCACAGATAGACGGCATACATCCGCAGTTTATCATTACAGTGCTTATCTTTGGCAGTGCAGTGGGTACATTCTGTTGCCGCTCTGGTCAGTGAGGTGTGGGAGCTGCCCAGTCCCGTCACTCCCACAGTCCGAGTCCACCCATCGGCACCGCAATCTGTGCTGTGCCTGGCATCCGCGGCAGGTGATGAAAGCTTTTAGAGAACATGCTCAGACTTAAGACAAAATTCATTAACTGCGTGATTATGTAGAGAAAATGAATCTTCAGTTGCTCTGAAATCATTGCTGTGTCTGGTCTTAATGTTTACTTTTTTCCTTCATGATAAAAGGGGGAAAGAATAATGATACAAACTTAAATAGTTCAGACATTTTCTTCCTATTTCATCCCCTTGTAGCGTGGACTATTATGGGCTCTGTGACCCAAGGGATGCACAAATGAATTACAAAATGAATTTTACTTATACAAAATAGTTATACAGTCAAACTATAATATTATAGAATGACCAAAAAGCAACATTTGTATAATTTAGTTATGGATGACTTATTCTTCCCCCACAAAATCAGTTTGTTGACCTTTTAGCACTTCAGTAAAACACAAATAAAAATAAAAGAAATGCACTGAAGACTGTCCAGGAAACATTAATAAAAAAATCTATTATGAAAGTGCAGAACTTGTACAGTACACTAATCAGTACCATATTAAGGATGGAAATGAAACTGGAAGTAGCAATCACGGATATATGTATTTAATGTTTTTTTTAACACAAAACTAGTGACTTTCGGGAATGTTGACTGTGTTTGGCAATGATAACCATCTGTAACTAAGTAATGGCCTTTTGTCACTTGCTTTGTACCAGACATCGTACATGAAATGAGAGCGTTGTTGTAGTAAAATGTACATAATATTCATTGAGTATAATATGTATATTATTGTGTTTTTATCATAAAAAGTTGTTTGGTAATCCTAACAATGTTAGGCATATGTATATTAATGTGTATGATGTTTTTATTGCAATGATGTCGGGGGTGGACGCTTATAAGCCCACTCCTTTTGAGCAGAATTTTAACTGCTCAAATAAACTAAACTAAACGAACTTAGCCACAACAAACGCTTCTCTAGTTTATCCGGAAAACCGTTTGAGGCATTTTCTGGTTGTGTAACTTTTATAACATCCGTCCATACTCTATCCAAATCTTAGGCGATAATCATTTGAACTCACAATGGCAGCAGTGTTATTTGTTTGCTTTTAAGCAGCGGCAAAATAATCACGCGCTGTGTTCCTGAAAGCGATCAACATTTTCCAAGAAGATTTCTTTATTTTGAGCTTTTGCTTAATGGTTACTGACTGCGTAAAATGTCTCCCTGAAGGTTAAGCCTCAAGTCCACTCCACTGCTCCACTTTTTCTCATGGTTTCGATGCACATTTATGTGTTTACTTGTACCCATTCAAGCTTATATAACCCCGGATTGACAGAGCCGTAGCTGAGAAGATATTTTTAAGATAAGCACATTTGGATCATTTGTCAAAGTGAAGTATGCCGCAAATGTGTGTTTTGAAGGATGTGGTAATGTACAATACGTTTTGTTCGTATCCTTGAGCCATCAATTTGAATGATTTCTGTTCTGCTTTATTTCTTGTGTAGATGGATTGGTCATTGTTGGAGTGCATTCGGCTAAATTTCCAAATGAAAAGGTAATTTTCATGATTTTAACAGCGTAACTTCCTCTGTTTGTGATAACGTTAGGATCAATAGGGAAGTGAATTTTACGGATTATTTCCTTATTTTTTATTAGGGCAGCAACAACTAATCTGATTAATCCTGACTAGTCGACTGTAAAAACAAATGTATCATTGTGTATCCTCCTTTTTACGGCTGTCCGTTCCTGTAGGTTTTGGATAACATTCGCAGCGCTGTGCTCCGCTACGACATATGCCACCCAGTAGTGAATGACAGCGATGCACAGCTCTGGCATGAATTGGAGGTGTCCTGCTGGCCCACTCTGGTCCTACTGGGTCCAAAGGGGAACCTGCTCTTCTCTCTGGTGGGCGAGGGGCACAGAGACAGGCTCGCGCTCTTCACTGAGATGTCAATGCGCTTCTATGGAGGACAGGGTCTGCTGAGGAGGCATGCGGTCGGGCTCAAGCTGTTAAAAGACTCTCTGCCTCCCTCAATACTGGCCTTCCCCGGAAAAGTGGCAGTGGACAACAGCAACAAGAGGCTGGTTATAGCTGATACCGGACATCACCGAGTTCTGGTGGTGTCTCTGACAGGACAACTACTGCATGCAGTTGGAGGTAGTAGGAACATTTCATGGGCATTGCAATAATATAGCATCAAACATAAACATGTACCGTGTCTTTAAAGGAATAGGCCACCATTTTTCCATACTGAGATGTGTTCTTACCTTAGCTTAGACGAGTTGATGTGTACCTGTCTGGTCTTTGTGTGTGCGCTCAGTCACGCAAATGTTGTTAGCATTTAGCCTCTCCCAGCAATGGTATAGCTCCAAACTGGGGTGAAGTTAGAAGCGACCAAGCTGTTCCACGTTTTCCCTATTTAAATACAGTTACGCAAGCCTTTACACTATCCAAGTCTAGTTACACAAAATTAAACATTAAGCGGATAAAAAGGGTGACGATATAACTGCGCGGACGTCGAAGTACTCCAGGTGTTATTGCGCCTCACAATATAGTTCCCCAATGACCAGACAGGTGCACATCAACTCTCTAAGCTAAGGTAAGAACATATTATCTCAGTATGGAAAACGGTGGCCTATTCCTGTAAGTGTCATCCTGTAGAAGCAGAATGTAAAAGAAAGATTGAAAAGACCTAAGTGTAATGGCTAGATGGGGTCACCAATAGATGGGTTTCCGTTTCTCGAATCCTTTGCAGCGAGCCGCTATAATGTGTGTCAATCGTCAATGAACATCCATATGATTGTGTCTGCTCTGAGCTACTGTAGTCCCTCCTAGTGTGTTTTTTCACTGACAAGGAGCCATGTGCTCGATCGGTAAGCTAACATAATCATCGTAATGTGCACTTGCATGATAAATATGAAAATAAAGAATTAAAGGAAATGCGCTGTTTATCAATTTACCTGTGATAAAACATTCAGAGCAGACTTTAAAGTGTCTTGGGTCAGGATCAAAGCCCTCTCTGTTTATTCACGCCAGCCATAGATTACGTCTCTCGTACGAAAGCTTTCCTGTCTCTGTTCCTTGGTGATAAATCACTTTTGGGAAATATCGAACTATTGTCTCATCGTGTCGGGATCAGCCCGATTTGTACAGCCCCTCACAACACAGGTGTGAACCATTGCTTCAGGATGATGTCAACGATCCGTAGCACAAACAATTAGACGCTTGCACACATGATGGCGCCGTATGAAGTTGTGGGTGAAATGTGACGTCATCGGAAATCTATCTATAGGCAGGAGTTAAGTTAAGTTAACTCCTGAGTTAAGTTTTTGGTAATATTTCTATGCACCAAAGCTCTTCAATGTGTTTTTGATCTTTTCTGTTTTTTACTACTACTCGCTACACAAAAAAGAATCCTCATTTATTATCTGGACATTTCTTTGAGCAGGTCCACCAAATCCACTCCCTTCTGTCGTGCTGTTGGTGTCCTGGTATAACCTTGAACTGCACATCATGTGTGTGACGCCCACAGGCATTCAGAGTGGTGGCCATGTTGTTCAACTGTGTGCCGGTGACCTTTTATATTTTGTGACTAGGGCTTTGAGGGGAGCGTGTGGAGCAGAAAACCAATAATTGGACGTGTTTTGTTGTTTTCATTTTTTAAATTCTTTTTTAGAAAGTGCTGTTCTTTTGTTCAAACGCTTCAAGAAGATAAGCACACCAAACTGCTTGCATCCCTCCTAAGTAAAAGTACAATCGCCGCTTCTCCACTTTATTCTTTGATGACTGATAATGAGCGTCTCCACAGGCGTTATCCTAATAAAATAGATAATGTACGAATACACTTGCACACACAACTAATATTGTTAAGAAAGCCACAAAAAGCCTCAGAGAAAGCACATGGTCTCGCGCTGGCAAAAACACACACTTGTTCACACTGGTACTTTTATTTTGGAATCCGATCAAATGGGGAACAGTTCAGGGCTGCCCGATCTAAATTTGGGAGAATCCGATACATTTCAGAGCATGTTGGTACATATAGTATTGGTAAGTTTTTATACATATGGAGACTAACAAATTGGCCTTTCCCAAAGTTTTGCTGCTCCCTGTGCTCATTTTAACCCTTCAAAGTGTGCTTTTGATTAGATGGCAATTAAATGCGCAGCCTTAACATATAACACTGTGCTAATATGTTTTTCCAGGGCCTAAAAGTGGCAGACAAGATGGCTCCTTTTTAGAAGCGTCATTTAACTCTCCTCAGGGGGTCGCAATTAAAGGAGACGCAGTTTATGTTGCCGACACAGAAAACCACCTCATTCGAAAGGTACATGTTGTTGGCATGAATATATGTCCCTTTTATTGATTTCACATATAGCTTTGTTTATAATTTAGCTTCTTGGCCATGTGTTTGGTATAGATCGACCTGTTGCATAAGAGAGTCTCTACCCTGGCGGGAGTAGGAGAACAGGGTACAGACAAAGAGGGCGGGGCCATGGGACCAGAGCAGCCAATCAGCTCTCCCTGGGACGTGGCTCTCGGTACAGCTGGTACGTTTCAGTCACTTTATTCAAGGTATTGGCATGGTAAATGTATGTTTGGAACGGTACTGTTGAATACCTTGGATGTGGTAAAAAAAGGTGTAACATTAATTAAGTTCTCAAAAATCGTATCGTTTAAAACTAGTCACGAAAGAGAAGCAAGACTTTTTTATTTTTTTTAACCTCCGTATGAGAGCTCAAAGAAGCTGTACTACCTGTCGCATGATAATCTGGACTTTCTCCCTGAGCGTCTGTCTTAATAATTAATCTTTTATATCCCGCATAAATTATAATCGCGAAGTGACATCAAGTGTTTTTGAAACGCATTGTTGGCTTTCATCTTCATTTGGCTCGTGTCAATATTGGTAAATGTGTATTAAATGATATTTGCTTAAAGCCACACCGCGTAGAATTTTACACAATAAATACAATTGAAATGCAAGCATTTATTATATGACGGATATTTTCATCATTGAGAAATACCTCACAAATGTACAAACAAACTTTCCTAAGACATGACTGTAACTTTACCGGGAGTGGGTACGTCTCCAGCTCGTTTCAATGGAGATTTGACTTACAGTAGGTCAGTAGAATTTGAGATTTAAATAAGTTAGGTCCTCATCCAGATCCATTCTTTGATTACCCACTGCAGAAATAGAATTGTCTGTGTCGAGCTGGTCATTGGGAGTATGTTTTGTACTGATAAAGTCCAAAATGTTACGCAGTGTGCCTTTTTAAATACAAAAGGTGAAAGTACAGCACTGACTCATTAGACTCTTCCCTGCGGTAAGTTCTGTACTAACCAGCACCATTTTCATAAAATTTGCAGCAATACTGTTTCATTTGAATTAAATCTGACTTTATACACACTTATAATGCAAAATATCACCATTGACGGATTTCTTTAAGTATGGGAGCATTAATTTTTCTTTAATCAAATGCACCTACCCTTGTTTTGGGAGAAGGCTCACACATTTCAATTTCACTTACAAAGATGTGCATTTTCTCCCACATTTCAATCCCCTTTCTTTCAACACCGTACACACTTTTGTATAAATGCATATGAAATTATTAAAATGCAGCTTGCTAAAGTCACCATGGTGCTTTTTTCTAATAACACTTTATAGGTTTAAAGTCCCTCTAATGTAATTATTGCAAACACTCATTGCATATTCATGTTGTGTTCAGTATGGCAGATGAATAATTAATCGAGAGGGCCCTACACATTTTGAAACATGAAGTGCCGCAGTCACACTGATGCCGCTCGTCAGGTGCTGCCGTTATCAAACGCGGGCGAGGTGCTGAGCTCGGCACCGCATTTAAAATACCATTGAACTCTGTATGTGAGGGCTGTGGTCTATCAGAATGAGCGACCGGCCAGTGGGATGAGCTCTTTATAGTGTGACATATGGTCAACACAGATTGCCCTGTACTGATTTTTATCCAAGCAAGAAAATATTGGAATACTTGGGAATTGGGATTGAATTTAGGCTGTATCTTAACTAGTCCCAAAGGAGATTACAAAGCAATACAAACATTTTTGACAACAACCAAGCAACAAAAAGCAATCAATAATATTTCAAGTTCAGGGCTTTTATTAATGGGTTCTTCATGCTCGTAGAGAACAAAAGATGTGTAACTCGTGTGTCTGTATATTCATGCTCCGCCTAAAGCCCTTCGACGCACACACAGTTTCTGACATGAGAGGTTTACTGCTGCTTTGTTAACCTTTTAAGGTGGTGAAGAAGACAATGTACTGTGGATTGCTATGGCTGGTACGCATCAGATTTGGGCCTTGTTTCTGGCAGATGGCAAACTCCCCAAAGGAAGGCAAGTATCTATTTAAAGCCTTATTGCTTTAGTGCTTTATTTGGGGTTTGTAAACTACATCTTAACCTTGGTATGTGCCATAATAGTCTTCTGACTCCCACAGTGACTCCAAAGCTGGGACGTGTGTGCGATGGGCTGGCAGTGGCAGTGAAGAGAACAGGAACAACGCGTACCCACATAAGGCGGGCTTTGCTCAGCCGTCGGGCCTCGCCCCCGCCCCCCATGAGCCTTGGGGCTGTCTGTTTGTGGCCGACAGTGAGAGCAGCTCCATCCGCACTGTGGCACTGAAGGACGGGGCGGTCAAGTCTCTGGTCGGGGCAGAACGAGACCCGCTGGTACTATTTACTTACATTTTAAAAGTGGACATATCATGCATAATCAAGGCTTATAAACTTGCTTTTGGGCACATCAGCATTGATAATTACATATGACATTTGCTGGGTAAGGATTGCTTGGAGCGCCCTCTGATGGCAGCAGGGGGAATTAAACATGGTAAAAACAAAACAGAAGTGTTTTTTTAGCCAACAGCCTGCTAACAAATCGATGGCAGATGACACAGATGTGTCATCTCTTTTCTTTCCATTTTATTGCCAGTACATTTTAATATACCTGTCAGTGGATAAGAAAAAGTTGATTTTATGCAGCTCGCCATCATAAAGTAATCTCCACAAATTTGGGAGATCACATTTTGATACATCATAATTGAGTTTCATATCGTGCATCCTTTGTTTGAGTTATTAGCAGTTTACAGTAACATTTAAGTAATTAATAGTAATAGCCAGGGTGCGATTTGTCAAAAAAACAGAAGGGGGATAATTACTTAATCACTTTATTGCTGTTGAACTTGAAACCCAGTGTTGTTAGATGTGTTCTATTCTGCAAAAAGATGTCAGTGCTTTCATGTTTTAAGAACATATCCTGCATGCTTTGGCGGGACTCAGTAGGGCCCTGACCATGGACAGAGGGGCCCGGACTCTGCATCTGACTCGCTGAGCGGAGCTCATTGCATCTTGTCTTAACAGCTCTGGAGGGGGTGGATCTGCCTTGTACATAGACGTCCGAGCTATAGGGGGCGACCCCTCCAGAGCGTGTGTGTTGCTCAGGGAGTTGGGCCGTTTTGGAAAACTCTTGATCAAACTTTGAGTGACCAGGGTAGTGTGACCAGGGCCACAGGTGTCTTTCTTTTTTGAGGGACAGAGCTGGAAATGTTACGGAATGCACAATGAACGCGCATGGCTGGTACTTCTCAGAACCGGTGTTCGGTCGAAATCGCTTCGTCGAAATGTATGGCGTAAAGGTTCCTCATCCTGTTTGTCAAACGGTCGCTATTGTAAAACACACAGGATTTCACACATGGCTGTGGGTGTTCTGTCAAAATCGCTTCCCTTGTCTTAACATAGATCTATACAACGGTTTACTGGCTTGCGACATAACTGATCACTTGCCTGCATTTACTGTTATTAGAGCCAAACCTATCAATAATAGGAACATCCAGGAATTGAAATATATTCAAATTAGATCAGAGAAGGAGATTGACTTGTTTAGAAATGATTTGATTAAACAAGACTGGGAAGAAGTGTATGTGGCAGAAGTAAATGTTGCCTATGAAAAATTCTTAAACACTTATGTAAACCTCTACAATGCAAATTGTCCTGTAAAAATATGTAAGAAGAACACGTTTGCAAAAAAGCCATGGATAATAAGTGGGCTACAGAAAGCATGCAAAAAGATCGGGGCGACCCCTCCAGAGCGTGTATGTTGCTCAGGGAGTTGGGCTGTTTTGGAAAACTCTTGATCAAACTTTGAGTGACCAGGGTAGTGTGACCAGGGCCACAGGTGTCTTTCTTTTTTGAGGGACAGAGCTGGAAATGTTACGGAATGCACAATGAACGCGCGCGGCTGGTACTTCTCAGAACCGGTGTTCTGTCGAAATCGCTTCCCTTGGTCGCTGCCACTCATTGCCGCCGTGCGCGCATTCATTGTTCAGCCACGATTCATTCTATCATCTTTACAGCGGGGTTTTGACATAAATATGCGGCGGATTTTCACAAAATAAGCAGTGTTTTGCTGAATGTGATCCAAAAACGCTTTTGTGGAGCTTAATGTCTATTTTCCACGGCATGTGCGTCTGTGCACAACTTTTCTGCCCCTCTCAGCGCTCTGAACAGGGAGAGAGAGAGCGCGAGGGGATAATTAGGCTACACGCCAGTCCCGTTCATTTCAAGCTCATTTTTGTATGTGTGCAAAATAGATTTAACTGATCATAAAGTCAATAAGGACATAACACAGTTCCCTGTGCATAAGATTGATTCATCAGAAATGATACATGCCTTATACACTTAAAAAGTCCAAGAAACAGCGAAAGGTGAAAGTGTTTCTGACTCCCCAGACTCTCGCTCTCTGTGCGCATCAAAGCCGCTAAAGCAGAGATCACCCGCGTCTCATATAAAATGAAATCAACTGACCAGAAGGTGCACGGACCTTGAACACAGCCAATTTTACAACTCTATTCCCCCTACGTTTAATACAATAATACGCCAGAAGTAGGGATAGGGATTAAAGAAACAGAGACTGGGACAAGAAAACCAGAAGGGGGGAAATCCCCCCCATCCCCCCCAGCAAATCGCACCCTGGTAATAGCTAATAGCAATAGCAGCAGTTACATGTATACAAGGTTCAGGAAATATGAATTGCCACGTCGCAGTTTTAGTGCAATGTACTTTAATAAACATGGAGGAAAGTATTAGTGTTTTTTATTTTATTTATTTAAGTAGCAAATCTATAGCTATTAGGCAAAAGAACAGACAACCTGTTTTGTTTTTGTCCTAAAGATAGAAAGTATAGATTTCTCAAAGGCTATAAATAGCCAGTTGTAAGAGTTTTTAAGGTCCTTCTGATTATTCCTCAGGTGTTTTTGTAGCTGAACCGGCTACAGTGAATATGAAATGGGTCATTTTTGTTTGTTTGAAATCACTGTAAAAATCCTCACTTTAAAAATGATTACACTGTAGATATATAATGTTTGCTTGAGGGGTATTCTCTTCACTCTTTTGGTGCATTGTTTTCTAGCATCTGTCTGACCTAGCGTGTGTTTTACCAAGATCTTTTATCTCTGTCGATGCAGAATTTGTTTGCTTTTGGAGACATAGACGGTAAAGGGGTCGACGCCAAGCTGCAGCATCCTCTCGGCGTAACTTGGTGCTCTGAACAAAACCTGCTTTATGTGGCTGACTCCTACAATCACAAGGTAATAGCAACAGTGTGTCACAAGGCATCCAGGAAAAACTCGCTCTCAAATCTTTTATCTCAGTAAGAATCCTGTTTTCTTGTGTGTTTACAGATTAAGGTGGTGGACCCTAAGGCAAAGCAGTGCAGCACAGTAGCAGGAACAGGGGCGGCCGGAGACACTGTGGGACCAGAGTTTAACCAGTCCTACTTTAATGAACCAGGAGGTCTCTGTGTGGCTGACGGGGGCAGGACCCTGTATGTAGCTGATACCAACAACCACCAGATCAAAGTGTTGGACCTGGATTCCAAGATTGTCTCACTGGTTTGTATACAATCACCCTAAAACTCGCACAGTAGTAAAACCATTGTTGATTGACTGCGGAATTTTCCGCAGTCAATTATTGGTTTACGTTTCTTTATTGATTGACTGCGGAATTTTCCGCAGTCAATTATTGGTTTTCGTTTCTTTATTATTATTATTATTATTCCCGCACATTTTTCCTGATTTTCTGCACCTTTCAGCACTTTCATGCTTTGTGCAATTTCTGCAAGTTATGCATCAAAACGTTCCGCATGTTGAGGAGAATCCTGCTATTACTTTTCGGACTTCTGCGATTTACGGTTTTTCCGCAATCGGACGAAATACCGAACATTTTTCCCATTGACGCATAATGGGGCTACCGCAAATTCATGCTTTTCCGCATTTTTTTCCGCAATTTCTGCAATTTCTGCAATTTGTGCATGTTCAGCTTCCGCAACTTGTGGGTTTTGAGAAAAAATTGGCCTTCTGCAGTTTTCCAGTGTTTTTCTACGGGAATTTGAAATTTTTGCATTGGTGTGTATGTGGTCTCTGCCCCATTAGTGTGTATGGCGAATCCAGCCAATGCATTTTAATAGGATTTCTGGCACTCCAAGTGTTTCAGCCATTTGTGCAGCTTCTGCAATTTCAGCATTTAGGCGATTTCAACAGTTTGACCAGTTTATGGAATTTAAAAAGTTTATGCAATATAAACAATTTATGCAAATTAACCACTTTATGGAATTTAACCAGTTTACGCATTTTAACCAGTTTATGCAACATAACAATTCATGCCATTTAGGATTTATGAAATTTAAACAGTTAATGCAGTTTATATAATTTATGCAAATTAACCAATTAATGCATTTTACCGTTTTTTTTGCAATTTAACCAGTTTATGCAACATAACAGTTTGTGCAATTTAAACTGTTCATGCATTTTACCGGTTTATGCAAATTAGATTATGCAAATTAACCAATTTATGCATTTTACAGTTTTTTGCAATTTAACCAGTTTATGAACATTAGATTATGCAAATTAACCAATTTATGCAATTTATGCAATTTTTGCATTTGATTACCGCAGTTCCGCAGTCAATCGCAATGGCGCAGCCATTGCTGCATTTCTAGTTATTATTATTATTATTATTGATTGACTGCGGAATTTTCCGCAGTCAATTATTGGTTTGCGTTTCTTTATTATTATTATTATTCCGGCACATTTTTCCTGATTTTCTGCACCTTTCAGCACTTTCATGCTTTGTGCAATTTCTGCAAGTTATGCATCAAAACGTTCCGCATGTTGAGGAGAATCCTGCTATTACTTTTGGGACTTCTGCGATTTACGGTTTTTCCGCAATCGGACGAAATACCGCACATTTTTCCCATTGACGCATAATGGGGCTCCCGCAAATTCATGCTTTTCCGCATTTTTTTCCGCAATTTCTGCAATTTCTGCAACTTGTGCATGTTCAGCTTCCGCAACTTGTGGGATTTGAGAAAAAATTGGCCTTCTGCAGTTTTCCAGTTTTTTTCTACAGGAATTTGAACTTTTTGCATTGGTGTGTATGTGGTCTCTGCTCCATTAGTGTGTATGGCGAATCCAGCCAATGTATTTTAATAGGATTTCTGGCTCTCCATGTGTTTCAGCCATTTGTGCAGCTTCTGCATCTTCAGCATTTAGGCGATTTCAACAGTTTGACCAGTTTATGGAATTTAAAAAGTTTATGCAATATAAACAATTTATGCAAATTAACCACTTTATGGAATTTAACCAGTTTACGCATTTTAACCAGTTTACGCATTTTAACCAGTTTATGCAACATAACAATTTATGCCATTTAGGATTTATGAAATTTAAACAGTTAATGCAGTTTATATAATTTATGCAAATTAACCAATTAATGCATTTGACCGTTTTTTTTGCAATTTAACCAGTTTATGCAACATAACAGTTTGTGCAATTTAAACTGTTCATGCATTTTACCGGTTTATGCAAATTAGATTATGCAAATTAACCAATTTATGCATTTTACAGTTTTTCTGCAATTTTACCAGTTTATGCAATTTCACCAGTTTATGAACATTAGATTATGCAAATTAACCAATTTATGCAAATTTATGCAATTTCTGCATTCGATTCCCGCAGTTCCGCAGTCAATCGCAATGGCGCAGCCATTGCTGCATTTCTAGTTGATTGACTGCGGAATTTTCCGCAGTCAATTATTGGTTTGCGTTTCTTTATTATTATTATTATTCCGGCACATTTTTCCTGATTTTCTGCACCTTTCAGCACTTTCATGCTTTGTGCAATTTCTGCAAGTTATGCATCAAAACGTTCCGCATGTTGAGGAGAATCCTGCTATTACTTTTGGGACTTCTGCGATTTACGGTTTTTCCGCAATCGGACGAAATACCGCACATTTTTCCCATTGACGCATAATGGGGCTCCCGCAAATTCATGCTTTTCTGCATTTTTTTCCGCAATTTCTGCAATTTCTGCAACTTGTGCATGTTCAGCTTCCGCAACTTGTGGGATTTGAGAAAAAATTGGCCTTCTGCAGTTTTCCAGTTTTTTTCTACAGGAATTTGAACTTTTTGCATTGGTGTGTATGTGGTCTCTGCTCCATTAGTGTGTATGGCGAATCCAGCCAATGTATTTTAATAGGATTTCTGGCTCTCCATGTGTTTCAGCCATTTGTGCAGCTTCTGCATCTTCAGCATTTAGGCGATTTCAACAGTTTGACCAGTTTATGGAATTTAAAAAGTTTATGCAATATAAACAATTTATGCAAATTAACCACTTTATGGAATTTAACCAGTTTACGCATTTTAACCAGTTTACGCATTTTAACCAGTTTATGCAACATAACAATTTATGCCATTTAGGATTTATGAAATTTAAACAGTTAATGCAGTTTATATAATTTATGCAAATTAACCAATTAATGCATTTGACCGTTTTTTTTGCAATTTAACCAGTTTATGCAACATAACAGTTTGTGCAATTTAAACTGTTCATGCATTTTACCGGTTTATGCAAATTAGATTATGCAAATTAACCAATTTATGCATTTTACAGTTTTTCTGCAATTTTACCAGTTTATGCAATTTCACCAGTTTATGAACATTAGATTATGCAAATTAACCAATTTATGCAAATTTATGCAATTTCTGCATTCGATTCCCGCAGTTCCGCAGTCAATCGCAATGGCGCAGCCATTGCTGCATTTCTAGTTATTATTCCCGCACATTTTTCCTGATTTTCTGCAGCTTTCAGCACTTTCATGCTTTGTGCAATTTCTGCAAGTTATGCATCAAAACGTTCCGCATGTTGAGGAGAATCCTGCTATTACTTTTCGGACTTCTGCGATTTACGGTTTTTCCGCAATCGGACGAAATACCGCACATTTTTCCCATTGACGCATAATGGGGCTCCCGCAAATTCATGCTTTTCCGCATTTTTTCCGCAATTTCTGCAATTTCTGCAATTTGTGCATGTTCAGCTTCCGCAACTTGTGGGTTTTGAGAAAAAATTGGCCGCATGCAGTTTTCCGGTTTTTTTCTACGGGAATTTGAAATTTTTGCATTGGTGTGTATGTGGCCTCTGCCCCATTAGTGTGTATGGCGAATCCAGCCAATGCATTTAAATAGGATTTCTGGCTCTCCATGTGTTTCAGCCATTTGTGCAGCTTCTGCTATTTCAGCATTTAGGTGATTTCAACAGTTTGACCAGTTTATGGAATTTAAAAAGTTTATGCAATATAAACAATTTATGCAAATTAACCACTTTATGGAATTTAACCAGTTTACGCATTTTAACCAGTTTATGCAACATAACAATTTATGCCACTTAGGATTTATGAAATTTAAACAGTTAATGCAGTTTATATAATTTATGCAAATTAACCAATTAATGCATTTTACCGTTTTTTTTGCAATTTAACCAGTTTATGCAACATAACAGTTTGTGCAATTTAAACTGTTCATGCATTTTACCGGTTTATGCAAATTAGATTATGCAAATTAACCAATTTATGCATTTTACAGTTTTTCTGCAATTTAACCAGTTTATGCAAATTAACCAATTTATGCATTTTACCATTTTATGCATTTTACCAGTTTATGCGATTTTACCAGTTTATGAACATTAAATTATGCAAATTAACCAATTTATGCAATTTTAGCAATTTCTGCATTCGATTCCCGCAGTTCCGCAGTCAATCGCAATGGCGCAGCCATTGCTGCATTTCTAGTTACTATTAGAGCTGCCTGATGTATACGTGCATACTGTATATAACTCATTTGTAAGGTTAACACATAATTTACCATGGTTGTATTGATCTACTACTTTTGCTAGAGTCTACTTATTAAAAGAATAAAAATGTCTAAAAACTAACTATTGTCCTAGCTTATCTTATTGTTCAAAAGCCAATAGCTTGTTGTTTTCCCCCTCTAATTGGCTTCCTTTCTCTTTGCAGTTTCCCATCTCCACCGACTGCACCGATGCCATACCCACCAGGTCGTCCGGTACTGCCAAAGCCCCGCTTCTGCCTAAATCCGCTGCCAGGAAACACATGTCCGCGGTGGCAGTGAGCGCGGGCCAGACCCTCACGCTGTCCCTCACACTGACACTGCCCGAGGGGGTGCACCTCACAGAAGGGGCCCCGAGCTGCTGGACACTGTCGGCTGAAGGTGAGACAAAGTTTAGGCTGTTGTCTTTTAATATTACTGATGCACAGTGGGATCAGAAATGTCACTAATACATTAAAATAGAAATGTAAAAAGCCTTGAGTCTGAAAACTGCAGGTTCATTCTGTTGCTGTCATCGTTGTGCTCTTTTTGAACATTCATAATCGTCTCCGGTAATTGTCCGGGATTCAGAAATGATAACTAATGTATAATTTGTGTGTACATAAGAACATAGATATCATCAAATAGGGCTATATGAACACTTCCAAAAAACTCTAACAGCTGTGAAAGGCAGAGTGGAAACGGTGTCGAAACGTATTGAAAAATAAGGCATGCTCTTGACATTTAGAATAGACTAAATGCTACATTCTCGCTGTATAGACTGGCCCCAGAAGGACACAAAGGAAGTTAACCCCCGTCTCGACTGAGCCCATTTTCTCTAGTTCAGCTTTACCCAAACTTAAAAGCTTCCTGACTGGACCTCACAGCCTGTAGGCCAGTGTAGCGCCTCATGTGAAAGCTAAGACCTACAAAACAAAACAAAACAAAAGATTTTTCCTCACATTGCTGCATTTTTGTCACTTTTTAGTTGCATTTTCATCACTTTTTTGTCACCTGTTGCATTTTTGTCATGCTTTTTTTGCTGCGTTTTCATCCACATTTACGTCTCGTTTTTGTTGCTATTTTGACGCTTTTTCTCAAGAAGCTTGCAGATTTGCGTAAAGTCGAACTGGAGAAAATGTGCTCGGTTAAGGCGGGGGTTAAGAGGTTACTGTTGCTTAGTTAATCCCATTTCCACACTTGTTTTTTATTTGCAATATTCTGATATGACTAAATACAGGACCATCATTTGTCATTTTCTCATGGTCAGCATATAGCCACCGCATGTGGTGTACAAAATCTCTTTTATCTCTGCCCATGGATGTATTAAAAGGGCTGCACAGAGCATCTCCAAAACTACAGCTCTTGTGGAGTGCGCTGTGGCTGGTTTATATCAGAGATGGAGCAGTGGGGAATCCGTGACAAGAGGTTCACGTGGAGCGGAGCTGGGCACATTCAGTACAACGGGTTTCTGTTGCAGCTGAACACACAAGTCAGACTGATGCAGATCATTGTGTCAAAGAGCATATACTGTAGTAGGGCTGCACAATTAAATGCAGAGGAATCAAAATCGTAATTTGAATGGGCGCTATTATAGCAAATCACAAATGCTGTTATTATTTAGGCCTGAAATCCTTTTTAGAGCAAATGGTTTCTTCCTGTACCGCATGTTGTTTAGGGGCTAGCACCTGCTTACCCTGTTGTTTAGACCTCTACAAACATGTTTTGAAATGGATATTCTGATCTGTTTTTCCACACTGGTATGTTAATATGTACGGTGTACGCATCTATCAAAATGTGAGCCCTCTCAAACCCCACCTACCTGCCTTCATTTTTAGCACTATTTTGGGTCTTTTCTGTCAGCCAATAATGGACATGAATGATGCTCAACCTTCCCTGCACTGTTTCATGGCACAGTCAAGCGCCTTCCCAGGGTCCGCCCACGCCCGCTGTGGGCTTACAAGGGTACGCGGGTCATCTTCTTGTTCCAACCGTATTTATTGCTCGAATATGATTTTTAAGCACTGTCCTGACCTCCAAAAGAGATGAGAGTGGATAACCGTCTGCATTAGGTTCGGGAACAAAAGCATTTTCATCATCGGGAGCGAGGCTGTGCGCTGCCGTCCGTATCAGCAAGTTATTTTGGGATTTTTGATAAGGCATGCCTCGGTTCACATAATTAGCCACCAGCCTATGTTACGTGATCCCGGCAGTCCGATTAGGCCCCAGTTTCTAGACTCTGATCGAATCGGCGCAAGGGACAGGAATTTTAATGGATCAAGTCAGAAGTAAAAACCCAAGATCATAATTGTGCTCTTTTGTTTTCTTTGTCATGGGTTTTTGGACATGGTTTCTACGGGACGTCCTGTTAGGGGTAGGGTTCATTAATCACGACGGGCACAGATTGGAGTCGTATTATTTTCTCACAGTTGCAGCTCTTGCCCTTTAACTTCAATTCATCTTTCAGCATACATGTTTTTATGTTTCTAAAAATACCCCTCTCCTTTCGTAAAAGTTATGTCCTTGTCTGACTCACGGGGGCTATTGGTTTATGGGTAATATTTTAGAGAGGTTCATTCATTGTGTTACAAATGTCCAAATGAAAAATACTGTTGTCATACTCTATCTCTGTCCGCCCTGAATCATCCTGTTGTTTTTGCATTTTTGTTTCATTAGCTCATTAAATTATAGAGTAAAGATGGAAAGAACATATTTTCTTTTTTACAAGCCACTCAATTAAAGGGGGGATATTATGCAAAATCAACCTTTTTAGAGCTTTTTACCATATTACAAAGTTGTTTTCTCAACAAAAAACAGTAATTTAGTAATCTTCAGAGGCTGTTCTTAGCGGTGCATCGACCGCTCTCAAAAGCTCCTCCCTAAAGGCCTATGTATCCAGGAGATGGTCTCTTGCTAATAGCGCCATAGCGTCACTACAGACACAGAGCAATGCAGGCTTTTTGTTGTTGTTTGTTTTTCACTCTTAATTGAAACAGCTGCGCAGCAAAGGGGAGCAAGAGTAGTTGGGTGAGACAGGCTTATTCGGAGATCGCCTGAAAGATCCCGGAATGAAACTACTGGATATTTGGTTTTAGCTGTTTTAAGTACTGTGTTTTCCGGACTATAAGTCGCACTTTTTTCATAGTTTTGCTGGGGGTGTGACTTATGTATATATAAAAAAAATATAATCCCACAATGTTTGTTATTTTCACACTGACAGAGAGCGCTTAAGGCTTGTGTACTAGTATCTGCTTCTCCTGTACCACTAATGATTAAAAAAGTTTGAAGTCCGGAGAAACTTGTGAGGGACTGGGGAAAAGCGGAGGCTACTCTTACTGCAAAAAAAAAAGCTAATCGCGGGCTAAAAGCTAGATGGCCATAGCTAGAGGAATGAGTTCGCAAATGGGTGCTTGAACAACGTGCTGCCGGGAGAGGCTTGTAACCAGTGCAGTTATGCCTCCATGCCCAGGTAGTTGCCAAGGCTGGTGCAACTTATACTCTGGAGCGACTTGTATGTGTTTTTTTCTTCATTTTGCATTTTTTGGCTGGTGCGACTTATACTCCAGAGCGACCTTTATAGTCCATAAAATACAGTAATCACATTTTGACCAATATATGTCCCTGTATTTCTGTACAGGTAACGAATGGCTTCTCGAGGGTCAGACTTTGATGGGGGATATCTCAGACCTGTCCCGGTCTCTGCGCGTCTCCACTAAAGTTCCTCTGGCCCTAAAGACCCAGCATCCCAGCGACGAGCCCAGTATCACCCTGAGCGTATTCGTATACTACTGCCTGGATTCGGGTAGTGCCTGTTTGATGAAAGCCGCCTCCTTCACTCAGCCGCTCCACATCAGTGCCCTCGCGGGAGAGGAGGAAGTCACTGTGGCATTTGCACACACTTTATAGACTAATATGATACACGCCTGTTGCTTAGAGGGATAGTGTGGAGACTGAAATTATGCAAATTGGTGTTGGCTTGAGGTGACTCTGCGTGAAATGTGTGTGGTTAAGATTCAGGTATTTAAAAACCTTACCTGGAATTGCATTTTGACCAATTGCTTATTAGCAGATTAATGCATTATGTTTCCAATCACGGTTTACAGAGTGTCCGAACTTTTCGGAAATTGAGTTGGTACAGGTGGTTTAGGTCATATTATAAGCAAAAATATATTTGTATCTGAACATCTCCAAAGTATATACTTTTTATATCTATTAAACTGTAGACGGGCTGATCTGCAACAAAAACAATCCAGTGTTTTGCTTCAGATGTATTTCATTTTAAAGTAAAGAAATGTTCACATAATAAGTATGAATGGATGTGCCAGAATGTAGTAGACCATGTACTGTAGTGGTATTATTTGAACAGTTTTCACAAAGTGACTTGCCGTTCTGACAGTTCGGAAAACACTCCAAACCGGAGACGTTTTTTCCTATACGCAGACTACGCAAGTTGCGTAGGGCCCCGCAGCCGTAAGGGCAAATTGCGGTGTTGTTTTGCTTGTGAATCAACACTACAGGCTCTCTGACAGCGCTCACTCACTCGCCGCCACATATATGGCATAAACGGAGCAGTCTGCTGAAGTGGATGAGCAGGAGAGACCTACCGCCTTCCCCCCCGTCACCCCTAAGGCTGTCTATCTCCCGGTGCTCGCCTCCCCTGCGCTACTGTCATGTTTTCTCTGTGCGGACTCAGTGCTGCATCGGCCACACTCTCATTTAAACTCTCTTCTTATTGTCTCTAGCGGAGTATCAGGACAGTAGTTTGGCAAATAGACGACAGTAAAGCCGTTGTCCGTGGCCTTTTTGTCTCAAAGGGTAGATGAATCCACATGGTTCTCATGGGCATAGTTACTTTCCGTAACTCTGGTTCTCTGAATGTGCACAGTCTAAAACAAATTACTGTC
Source organism: Neogobius melanostomus (assembly GCA_007210695.1). Taxonomy (NCBI): domain Eukaryota; kingdom Metazoa; phylum Chordata; class Actinopteri; order Gobiiformes; family Gobiidae; genus Neogobius; species Neogobius melanostomus. The sequence goes on along the minus strand of VHKM01000299.1, from coordinate 1,468,988 downwards.
AGGCTTATTCAATTCAATTCAATTCAACTTTATTCCAGACTCGTAGTACATTAAAATTAAAATACAGGACAAGACAAACAATAAGATGGCATTTTAAAAAGACAATCATGCCAATGTCTCCACAAGTCAGATTGATAACGTGTCGCACTCCATTTTATATTGTGACGGACACTATTATTTCATTTTCAGACATGTTCAATCGACACACAAAGCTGTACATCAAAGTTCGTAGCACGGCCTGTGAAGTGTTCACTCTGGCAATGACAAACATTTCTGTGGCACTTGACCATCTCGGCTTCTTCAAAAGCACACGCAAAGCATCATTATAGGCCACCTGGAGCCTTCGCATGCTGGCTTTCTTATGAGTCCAGAGATGAGCTGTGTACAAGGGAGTACAGTACGCTTTAAATAAAGTCCGCTTCACTCTCTCTGTACAACAGCCAAACATCCGTGCCAGGGTATTAGCCTGGGCATACAACACCCTGCATTGTCTATAAATGTCATCATTATCAGACAAGTCCTCAGTGATGATGTGCCCAAGGTACTTGATTTTGGTGATAACATGCAAAACATCATTACACAAACAACAGTTTGGAAATGTCAAGTTCTTACTGTAGCTTCCTTGGTTTTACAAATCATAACCACACTCTTCGAACCATTGTACATAAGTTGAGCAGATATTGAGGAGCTGCTGGAGACCAGCCGTACTTGGACAAAACACGACTAAATCATCTGCGTACAAAAAAATGATTCATTACAGTTCTTCCAGAGACACAGCCAGTGTGACAGGCTTTGAGTTTAGACAACAGTTCGTCTAGATACAAGTTAAATAACACTGGGGACAGAACACCCCCTGTCGGACCCCATTGCTCACTTTAAAGGGGTAGATACACTGTTCCCCCATTTATTTGCACTGTTTGCTGTGAGTACCAGTATGCTAAAAACGCTCAACATAACTGGGTATGCCTTTTTGGGTTAATTTCAAGAATAGTTTTCTATGATTAACCCTGTCAAATGCTTTTGAAGCATCCAAAAAGCACATAAAAACAGATGAATATTGTCTTCTATATTTAGCAATTGTCTCTTTAAGCGCATAATTATGTCAGTGCCTAACCTGGTCTTAAATCCAAACTGGTTATCCGTGGATCTCACAAGTTTTAGAATCCTGTCCAAAAGGACAGTTTCAATGATTGGACACTAGCCAAGGCTATCGGTCTGTAGTTATTCTCAGTGGTAAGACAAAAATAACCATCAGGTGCAGCTTTCAGTCGGTTTTAAATCAGCGATTCCCAAACTGTGGGTCAGGGACCAGAGGTGAGAGAATGTGACCATTTGCCATTTACCATCTTAAAAAGTGGGGGGAAAAGACTAGTAGTAGTCCTAAATCCCAGTCTGACAGTGGCTTAGTGATTAGTGGTTCTCACACAGAGGGGCAGGGCCTGAATAAAGGTTGTTATGTTCCACTTCTGCCCTGCACTACTTCACAGTCGAACTGTTTTTGACCGTAAACGGGTTTGCTCTTCGTCGTATAGCCATGGGATGCGCACTGTAGGGCCCCAGAAAGGCCAGCACCGGCTCTGCTCCCAACTTTAGACATTTTATTGCAGCTCAATCCAACTTATGGTAATTTAATTGAAAATGATTTATTCAAAAAGTTATTCTTGAGGAAATATATTAAGCAATCTGTTAGTCTTAGTCTGAGTAAAGGAGACGAGGTTTTTCTAATATGACTTTGTGACCACTGACAGATTCATTATGACTGCTGCTGAAACATCGAAGTAGATTTGATCGAATGATGATGGCTGACTCTGTTTCCTTTGTCTGCTGCGGTCTTAATGCCTGAAAAGTCTTGTAATATTATGACCATGAGTAATGAGTGTGTACTGTATACAGTAAACTACACAGAGCTACAAGGCGCTCATTCATATCTTTTATTTATGGCTATAGTTTCCCGCCTATAGTCGCACCTGTTTTCATAAATATTTATTTACTCGTAGTACAAAGGGCCGTGTGAGCTGCACTGGTGTGGATGATTGTGAGTGGTTTTACTAATTAACAAAATAACCCATTGAGTCAGACTGCAGTTATGTTCCAGATTATTACAATAACATCTCAGTTTTACTTGCACAGAGAGGCTTTGTAGCATAAGTAGCATTATTGCATAACATTTTTCTGTAATATATTTTCTGTCGCAGCATCACACTGAGTAACTTGTATCAAATTGAATTTAAAGTGCCTTGAAAAATCGGGTGGAAAATGACTAATATATTTCTGTAATGGTTGAAATGCTTTACTATATTTTCCTCAATCTGTGGTTTTTATAATGTAAATGCGCTGTAACTTGAAGCATTGACTGATGTGTTTTCCATAATATTTTAGCAATTACAACTGAATACCAATAAATTAGCACATTTTTCCAATCAATTTCGTTTGTCTTGTTGTAAAAAGCTGGTCATCTGTTACATACAGCTCTGAACATTTGGACAGTTGTGCAACAGTGACACATGTTCATTGTTGGGAGCACTGGCGGATACGATCAAAGGCATTAGAGCGCTTCGTTATGGATTCTTTATGATGGGGAGCTTCTGTAAGGGCTGACCTCAGATGACCCTCACTGCTTTGGGTTAAAGACACTTGCTTTAGTGACTCTAGGCATCTTGGGAAAATTGAGTACCCTTTGCTAATTGAGAATGGTAATTTATGTTCTATGCAAGCATGTCTGAGCATTGGCCTCAGAAGGACTGCCTTTTAATATAGATACTACTTTCAAGTATTATTCAGTGTAGAAGTAGTAAAAATGAATTAGCCTCAAATGGATTGCGTTATCCAACATGCAAATAACACTGAAACTAATCTCTCCTTTGCAGTTACAAACAGCCAGCAAATACACACTACCACAAATATACTGTACAACTACTAATGTTGACATGGCTTTATGTTCTGTGCCTCATATTCCTGAGAACGTGTGACTTATTTTTAAAAGTTGGAAAAAAACACAAGGAAAACAACATTTTATATTCTTTCTAAACTGTGGCGTTTCACATGGAAAATAATGCAAATGTCCGTGGCTATGTTGATTGATTTTTAAAGCCATGTAGAGATGTGCACAGCATGTGGACATCAAAATATTATTAGAATATATATTTCATTACGTAAGACATGAAAAAGCAACAGCTGGAGAGGCAACCTCGAACTACCCAATTTTTCAGCAATGCAAAACATAAACTTTAAATTTTATTTTTAGGTTAAACATATAAATACTTTTTGTAGTGTATTACTTTAAAGCACACACAGTAATGGTATAAGAATAGGATGGAAATACCATGGTTCTTAAAATGTAACATCATAGTAATTAGATTAATTACAAGGACACAGAACACACACACAATTTATGGTATGATTAATCCTAACCCAGTAAATTTTCAGTAAACCTTATTTATATTTTCCAGATAATATATGCAGTGCTGATAAATTATTTCCTTATCCCCAGTTTTGACTATTTTCTCATCCTTTTGCATGTTTTTAGTGTAAAGCCGTGAAGTACAACCAATAGATTCTACTAATTCTTCCAACCTACTGTTACGCGTGAGATCAGATTTATATAATGTTTGTAAATGGGTTAAAGAAAAAAGGAAAAACAGTAAGGGTTTGACCTAGCTGCAAATCTAGGCTATGGTGAAATTTTCCCGGACAGAAATGGGTTACGAGCATCTTTTATTGACATTACCAAACCTTTCGAATCCCATTCAGCTGCGCTCTCTGTCCCCACAAAGAACCATATTACATAAAACAGAATTCACAATGCATCTGCAAACAATAGGGGAAAGCTAACTTTTTGTGTGTGACCATTTTAGTTTGAGGGACCATTTCAAAGAACACATAAGAGGCACCGTACCTTTTTTTCACCCCCCCCTTTACAAAAGGCAGAATAAAAGAGGAAGCCAGTGAAGTTTAAACTGTTAGTCGTGATCCAAAATCATTCCTAACTTTTCTTACAAATTTCTAACATCTTCTCCAACTTTTGGGGAGAAGCATGGCACTTTACTGTCAGACTATTGCTAAGAACACGATTGATAATAATACTTTATAATTATATGTACCGTCTTTTTTACAAACGTTTTTACAGCATACTAAAGGAAAACACGATTAATGTCATTACACTGGGGGGGCGTCTTTTAGTGTCCAGAAAAGCGCTATATAAAACCGATGCATTATTATTCAACTATTATGATTATTATTATGCAAGGATCCTTTCCAAATTATTCAAACAATTCATCTATTGATTCTTTTTTTAGTTTAGTTTAGATAACGGAGCAAAGAGAGTCTGACTTTTCCTTGTGGCCTTGGTGCCTCTTATGATGGTCATGTGAAGATGGGGTTATCTCACTGAAATAAAGCATTGTACCAAAAAGTGAGGAAAATTTGCAAAAACATAATGTTGAAATTCATAAATCCTTTTATGATTTAAGACTGATTTCTCACTGCTGATTGAGAATGTCAATTCAAATTCAAAATAACATGAATTGCTAATGTGATGGACCAGGCAGTTCAGATAGAGTGCATCGTATGTAAATACTCTTTATCCCTCTCTCTATAATCATTTCTAATCCAATCCATCCTCGTCTCCAAGAGAACCGGAACATTTTCAGCTCGGCTACCTCCAGCTCTGTCCCCTGTCTTCTCCAATGTCTCTACGCTGCATAAAGTGTTTGGGTAAAAGTCTGGTTTGACGAGATTTTCTCACTTGAATACCTCAGTGAATAGCACCAAATTTCTTTATATATTTATTGAAGATTACCCGGCACATAGGCTTTATGGTGGGTGTAAAATGGGGTGTATTGAAGGGTGCGGAATTGTTCTCAAGGCCAAGCAGAGACTTGTATATGTGCTGCGAATAAAATCCTTGGCCAACCTGCAGCACAGATCCTAAAGGTTAGTATACCTTAACCTAATAGGTTAAGGTATATTTTGTCCCCATGACCTATCCATCAAGGCAGCTGGGGCAACCCGTAAGGAGCGATGTGGAGCCAGGATGATGGTCAGTATCACCTGGCTGGAGAATATACTGCATATATATATAAATGCTATGAAGCGATTCTAGCAAATTCAGAATTTGGTGTGAATTACTGAATTACTTAAAAACTATCCTCATGCCAGTGCTTTGGGCTAACTCAAGCACCTATTGTAAGTAAGTGATGCTCTAAACCAGTTGGTTTAGTTTGTCCTGACTTTGAACAACAGTCACTTGGCCAGTAGAGTTTGTAATGTGAGACAGATAAATCTGTATGAAAATGTGCACAAGGTACTGGTAGATAGGATGTCGTCAAGAGCAACACACTTAGTTGAAGTGAGGTGGAAACTGTGGTAGTCTATCAGACAGTGACAATTAAGTTATTTTTAGAGAGAACTTGCATTTCTCCTGCTCTGACTGAATAATGTTTAAAATATTCATCTTGGCTCTTGTACATTAACTTTCACATTCATTTTCTCATCCTAATTGGGCAATTTAAATGACTATATAAATCTTTTATAACATAGTCTGACTTCAATTTGTCCTGTCTGAAGAAGAGAGGGCTCTTTACTTGCCAGGAGCATGCAGACTTAAAACACACCTTAAACTTGAATACACACTTGTGCTGCAGGATGACCAGGTTTGGCCAGGGCACATTATGCCAGAGTCTGCGCTGGCATTGTGAAATTGATTCTCTGTTACCATTTGCTGAATATCTTCCCTCCACTCTTCTCCTGCTGCTTATTCTCCTGCCCAATACAGCCCATACTGTAGACAAACACAAGAGAAAAAGTGCTCTTCATATAATTAGAATATCATGAAAAAGTGCATTCACTTCTGTTATTCAACTTAAACTGTGAAACTAATATTTGATAGACTCATTACATGCAAAGTGAGATATGTATAGCCTATATTTGTTATAATTTTGATTATTATGACTCGGCTTGTAAAACCCCAAATTAAAAAGCTCATAAAATTTGAATATTTTGAAAATGGACTGTCAGCCATAATCATCAAAATTATAACAAATAAAGGCTTGACATATGTCACTTTGCATGTAATGAGTCTATCATATATTAGTTTCACATTTTAAGTTGAATTACAGAAATAAATTAACTTTTTCATGATATTCTAATTATATGACGAGCACCTGTATATTAAAAGGTTGGGTTCTGAATAAGATATCAAAATTTCAGATGGAAGTCATGGGTCTGTGTAATATTAGGGAAGAGATTCTTTGTTTGTTTTTGGGTTTTTTGTGTAGTTTCATCCCATGATATTGGTATGTCCATATAAGTTTTGGATAAGCCCTGTGTCCAAAACCATAAACTTGACTAAACATTTATTTAAAAAATAGGACACTACAATAGTGCATTATCATGGTACATGTTTTGGGGCGTAACGTTTGGTAAAATATTGGGAGGGTCGAAAGTCAATCCCTTTCAGGGGGTCTAATCAGTTACATTAGTTAGGTTTGAATATTGAAGGGATTGTAATCCCACTATCCCTCCATATACGCCTATGGTTTTATCCTATTCATATACAATATATATCTAAATATTGATTGTTTTGTTAACAAAGTTAATCTGAAGTTAAGTTTTATAGGGAGTATGATATATTGCAGCTTTTTAGTCATCTAAAATCATGCAAACATTAGAAAACACTTTTAATCAGAGCTGCTGCAAATCGGGTATAAATCTAGACTCTTTTTACTTGGCTTCAGCAAGATGACTCATTACTTTACTTTTTTGTTGTGATTTGATTAGTCTGGATAACATCTACGACATTTTTTATTGGCATTTACTTTCTCATTTGGACTTAGGGAGATTCCCTGACTACAGCCACTGTGGTGATAAACAGAAAATGATTTATAGCCTTGATAAATAACCAAATATTGTCACAAGGCTGAAGTGTTCCCTCTGAATCAGAAAATCAGGCTAAAAATGCTCTTTCAGGGCAAATTATGGTCACATTGTCAATGATTTTTTTCCTGTTGGCAAAACAAAAAAAGGAAGAACAAGTGGTACAGTTTAGTGCCGAATCTGGTAAAGGTCTGATGGTATAACAGTTTATAAATAGCCTAAGTGTTGCCAGACAAGGCCTTTTGTGTCTGTGAGCGACATATGGTAAAAACTTGATAGGATCTTTACATCTTAATTTTCAAAAGGTCTAGGGAGATTTTAAAAGAACCAGAGTGAGACTAGAGGTGAGCAGGATTGTTGTTCTACAGTGTAGAAAAGCCAAACCCAGGTCTGGAGATGAAAATAAGCACTAGCTATACACTCTATGGATCAGCTGCAAACTAACCACGTCTGACTGCATTGTCCCTTATACTGTATATACTCATTCTTTTTTAATTGGAGCGTACATGTAAAATACTGACATAACAATCTGAAATAGCTCAGTATGTAGACTATCTGGCCGTCTTGGTAATTACACACTCTTGTCTTCTGTTTACTACATTTGTTCAATCTCAATGATTCAATGCAGAGTTCTGAATGGAGAAAACAAAAAAACCTTTCAGATAACACTGTAATCATTCAGCTTTCACTGCATAGACAAGTTACATTCTTTTCCAGTCTAGCCCTGTTTATGGATGTCAGCGGTGGCCCATTGTCATAGGGAGTCCTGATGGCTTATAGTATTGATCGGCTACGTCTGTGGTATTCAGGGTCAGGTTAAGTCACAGGTTCGTGAACAGACGCGCTAATTACCGCACAAAGAGGAAAAAACCATCCCATCATCCCATGCATCACCATCCTCATCAGTCTCTGTCGTCACTGAGGTCACGGGGAGCAGTCACACTTCTTTCTCTCAGTTCCAAAGATGACGTTTGGGCTCCATTGGGGCCTTGCGTTTATAAAATGTTTATTAACCAGAGATCTAGTCGAGTTCACTCTCAATCAGTTTGAAAGTCCAAGTTCTGCATGTGCAAGTCCAAGTCATTAAAATAAGTCTGATTATTATAAGGCAGAGTCCATGTCCAAGTCCCCTGAGCCTCAAGTCAAGTCACAAGTCACTGCACCTTAGAACTCACATGTCCTTGTGGAATTCCAAGTCCTGGTGTCCAAAAACAAAAGCTATCTGAAAATACAATGCAAAGAAAAGTATTGGGTTAAGTAAGCACACACATTTTGTTTTCTCCTTGTCACACTCTGCCCCTCCTCTGTTTCTTTAGACTCAGTGTCTACAATATTGTGCATTTGCTGACACACAGACACAGACCAGCACTGTGCGCATTAATCCTCAAATGTTATTTCAGATAATCAGAGCTGAAAGATGTAAAACAGACACAGAGGGCAAATCAAGCTAATGTTTTCTTTAAGTATGGTGAGGAATTCTACAGTGAAAGGTTTCAGTGATGAGAAGGGAAGAAAGATTTTTTTTTGTTATCGCTGCACAACTGGCATATATAGGCTTAAGTTTTGTGACTGCACAGATCATTACATTTCTTCTTTCTGGGTCCGGGGACTAACATCTTTACGCATGACCTGTGCCATGGTCTGAGTGTGTGATTATAGATATCCGTTTCCCTATAACAAAACATTTGGTCACCCGAACATGACTATAGTCTACTTGCATTTGCTTGAATGACACGGCGCGTAAAACGTGCTGTTAATGTTTGGAACGGTTTGTCCGTTTCCCTCGCTTCGATTGGACGCGACTCGTGGTGATGTCACTCCTATCTCTGATGCCCTGGCCGCTGTGAGAAAGCCAGGAGGAGCTCCGGTCCAGATGAGAGTTGACGCACGAGTGGAGCGCCGTGCTTGGACACCCCTCTCCCCTCTCCCTTTCCATCCGCATTAATGAACCCCTTTCGGCTCCCACGGCACAGCAGCGACCCGTCATGGGGGACTCCGGGGCGAGTTTCACTGTGACACTGGCGCACGATAATGGCACTGGCCCCGAGGACGCGCTGGACACCGCCGCGTCCGAGGAGTGGATGGCTGGGATGAGTTTGGTCATGGGCATGATCGTGTTCTTCATCGTGTTTGGGAACATCCTGGTCATTGTGGCTATAGCGAGGACTCAAAGGCTACAGACGCTCACCAACGTCTTCATCGTGTCCCTGGCGTGCGCGGATCTCATCATGGGGCTCCTCGTGGTCCCCTTCGGCGCGGCGCTGGAGGTGCGCGGCTCGTGGATGTACGGCTCGTTCTTTTGCGAGTTTTGGATATCCGTGGACGTCCTGTGCGTCACGGCCAGCATCGAGACCCTGTGCGTAATTGCCATAGACAGGTACGTGGCCATCACCTCGCCTTTCCGCTACCAAAGCCTGTTAACCAAAGCGAGAGCCCGAGCGGTGGTGTGCGTCGTGTGGGCGATCTCCGCGCTCGTGTCGTTCCTCCCGATCCTCATGCACTGGTCCCGGGACAGCGTGGACACGGGCTGCTACGAGGACCCCGAATGTTGCGACTTTGTCACCAACAGAGCCTACGCCATCTCCTCCTCTGTGATTTCTTTTTACATCCCCTCTTGGTGATGATCTTTGTTTACGCACGGGTCTACCGGGAAGCCAAGAACCAGGTGAGGAGATCGATAAGTGCGAGGGTAGGTTTCACAACAGTTTGACCGGACTGACAGCGAAGTGCAAGAAGAGGCCGTCCAAAATCCTCGCACTCCGGGAACAAAAGGCGCTCAAGACTCTGGGGATAATCATGGGGACATTTACACTCTGCTGGTTGCCTTTCTTCATCGTGAACGTGGTGCGTGTTTTTGCGCAGAAGTGGTGGACAAGAACTTGTTCGTTTTCCTAAACTGGCTCGGCTACGTGAACTCGGCTTTTAACCCGATCATTTATTGCAGGAGTCCGGACTTCAGGAAGGCGTTCAAGCGACTCCTGTGCTGTCCCAGGCAGGCGGACCGCAGGTTGCACATCAGCTCGTGCGACCTGTCCAAATGCGGAGGTTTCGTGGTGTCCCCTTTGGAGCCGGGGTGCTGGGGATGTGGACGGACTGTACGGGGCTGGACAACAGTGACAGCAGCCTGGTCGGGGCGGCCAACTGACGCACTCGGAGTCCAACCTCTAAAGACAAATATACAGTATGTTATAAAACAACAATCATTGAGAGACGACGCGACAGATAACATAAAGACTTTGCATCTAAAATCCTTTGGCTGGAAAGGAGATTTTTGTTCCAATTTCTTTTAACACATATACAAGATGTGAATTCAAAGGTTTTGCGTGAAATAGCCAAAACACGCGCGTTTCTGTGTGATATATTATTGGCACACCTTTCATTGTGGAGCACTATAATGTTTCAGTTTTTCGCAAGATTCTCACAGCATCTCTCCCCCAAAACAGTATAACTGATTAGTGTTCATTTTACGCACTGACATGCGTTTTACCTCAGAGCCAGGCAAGTGCAATTTATTTGTTTATATTGAATTAATCTCATGTATAATACTGTATTTATTCTTTTATAAGATATTTGAATGGTGTTGTACGCACTTTGTATAGCATACTGTAAAGGCTGTTTAGTGAGGTGTCAACTACTGTGAAAGAAACAATGACTGTTTTACTAAACAATGCTGTTGTACTGAACGATGCTATAGGTTTTTATCTAAATTTGTATGATTGAAAATGGCTACAATGTGGTACAAACCCGCTTGTGTTGTGATGACTGTGATGTCTGCTGGATTATTTGCTGCCATGAGCCCTGCATTCTGATTGGCCCTTGTGGAGAGATGGGGGACCTGATATGGTTCAATGTGTTCAATGTTTACAGGTACATGTCTCTCTCAGCTGCTTCATGAAATATCAGGGTTAATAGTATGTTTTGGCACAAGTGATCTGTAGATAGCTTTCATATGACCACGACTGAAGGACTATTGTATCTATTTCTGTGACAACTGATGACTGTCATCTTCTACGTGTTAAATTAAACTGCTTAAGTCCTGTTTTAACGTAATGTGATTATTGTATGCCAAAATCAATACAAAGGTCAAAGATGGGGGAAAGGCTGTTAACAGTAGGACAGTGGTTCTTAAATAGAGGGTCAGGAGCCAAAAAATGGGGAGCAGAACCATTTTCAGTGGGTCACGATCCTCTCCCAGGGAACATTTCCTTTAGGTAATCAGTTAAAAAGTACAAAACACTGAGTCTGTTCAAATTACCGGTGATATGTTCTGATCATGATTTAAAGGTTCATTTAATGCTTATGCGTAAATTAACTATAATAAAAAAATTGTTTTCGTTTATCCAATTAGACAAAAGGCTTGCCAAATGCTATGGCTAAGCCAGTTTGAAAATGGTCCACAGTCAAATCCTAATCGGTGCAGGCCTCCAGCGTTTAATGTTCAGTGACTGAATTTGAACTTAAAGGAAAAGTACTGTTGCCAACAGAACAAACATGCTCCAAATAACGACCTAGACACAGAAAATGCTATGTAGTGGGTAATCAAACACCTACCTAAACTATTTTAATTCATATTTGGCTGCCTTTACTGGATATTTCCATGGTGGCGAGCTAGAGACGTCCCTCTCCCGGTAAAATTACAGTCAGGTCTTAGGAATGGTATGTCGCTCACATGTTTGTTAATCTATTTTTCTTTTTAGGCATTTTTCAACAATGAAAATATAATAAATTCAATTGAACTTTATTCTACTTATTGGTAGAAATGTTATGCCGATGTGGCATTTCACTTTCAAGGAATATAATATTCATATATAGTTAAACTTGTGCTTGTGTCCTCATGCACAGCTTAATTAAGACAACCCAAGTTCATGTGCAACTGTAGTGACTATATCTTAAACCATAACAGCACATCCTACAGACACTACCTTTAATTTGCAGATATATGATATGATGAAGCAATTCTGCACCAAGACAAAAGCTCCAAATGCAAATATTTGCTTTTGGCTCATTGGAATAGACTGTTAAGCCTGAATTAGGACATGCTTGTGTTTGGTCTCTGCTCTGTACATGTTTATGATAATAATGTTTGTTTATTTAGGACCTTTTATCAAAATAAATGTTATAAAGTGCTTTGCAGCGCAAATAAAATTAGTTCTATAACGACATGAGATCAAGAATAAATCTTTCTTGATTCCCCTTGTAGTTGTAGTTTCTAGTAGCTGTTTTTTTCAGCCAACAATAAACTCTATTGATCCCTTTTACAATCCCCAGTAAGCCCAAATGTGTTATGCCCATTCACTGACTTCAATCCAATTAATCCTAAACGCTCTCTCCTCCCCCTGTGCTCCACTGCACTTTTGTTTTGTTTACAAGAAAGCCCAACAGGAAGTATTTGAGCAAATAAGATGGCAGCTGGTGTTATGGAGCCACTTTTACAGACCAGATAATCAGCTGTTTTCAGAAGAATATTAATTAGCCCTTTAGCTTCAACCCCTTTTAAAATGCATTAGCATGATGTGTTCCACTAATGACGCTCTCCCACCAGACCGAGTCATACATTTCAATCAGAGCACCACAAAATGACTGAGGCTGGAGCTCAGCTGTTGACGACTACCCCAGGGCACATACAGACATTGTGTGATTTGCTTATGTGAAGTAAAGGAAGAATGTAGAACTTTACAGCACAGTAATAGGATAGTATTAGCATGGAAATAGCAAAAACATGTAAATGGTCAAATTGAAAGCCAGTTTGAAGCATCTCAGGTGATGAGCTACTGTGTACTGAGAGGGAGGTCTGACCAAAGGAGGTCCACTGTATGGTATCACAGTAGCGCAGCAGTCATGTGACCTGGCAGTAAAAAGGTCCTGAGTTCGATCTGCGCAAGTTTCCTCCGGATACTCCGGTTTCCGCTACCAAACATGCACAATATGTTAATCCTCCAGCCATTCTGACCATTAGCCTGGCTCCACATCTGGAGATGGGTCGCCTGTTTACTGCAGCTGCCCACTGCTCCTACAGGTTACCCCAGCGGCATTCAAGGATGGGTCAAATGTGAGAAGAATGAATTTCTCTACATCGATTAATAAAGTACGGTATACCATAACCTTTTATTTGTCTTAAAGGTTCAATACCTGATTTATTGATTACAGATAATGAAAGAGGAAGCCACTAAATGAATGTGATCCAAACTCATTGCAACATATTTGGAAAATCCCAAGTTCATAAAATTGATACAAATACTTTGTAATCAGATGGCAGATGGACAGTGTTTTTCCCCCCACAAATGTCTTTACAATATACTAAAGGAGAAAAAAAACTAAATTTGTTCCAATATTCGAAAAAAAAAGAAATCATGTATAGTACCTTTAATTGTTCTTTATTCTTTATTTTAAGTATTCAAACTTGTAAAAAGCTTGTCACAGGGATGCAACACTCTTGAAATTACATATAGGTTCTCATAACCACTCCCAAAATATGAAAGACTGACCCGTCCATCAATAAACAATAACAATAAGCTTATATGCCCAGGCTGGGCCATTTTTTTTTTCAAGATTAATATAATATATTTTTTCATGGGCTTATGAGATGACAGTTACTCTGGTCAGACTGTGGCTGGATCAGTATTGAGCATGAAGCTACAATCCAACCAAGACCCCAGCAAGGTGGAGGAGGGGACTGGTGTGCTTTGGTGTTGAAGATGCAGTAACTCATCAAGTCTACTGCCAGGTCTTCAACTGGTAACATTGGACGAGTCTACAATATTTGAGGAAAACTATGCAAAGTCTGCCTTGAAGGGGAAATAATAATGACCCAGCACCCCCTCACCTGACCTAAACGTGAGAAATGAGAAATGCTGGGCTTCACTTACTGTAAATGGCAGAACAGGGATGCAAAACAAAATGCTTCTCTGAAACGTGTCTGAATCATAAACCGATCAACAAACTGATGGAAGTGGGTGGAAATTTTGAAAAAGTGAAAGTGAAAAAGTGAAAAAGAGTGGGCAACTGACTCTTGAAAAATCGATCGTTAGTTAAAAATAAAATAAAAAAGACAAGTATTCTCAAAGAGGTTCCCCGGTAACATAAAGGTTGAATAAAAAGGAGCCAGTTGTTCCTATTAACTGCATTTACACTCTCACATGTAGTATCTAAAAAGAAAACTATGAATTACAAAAATACCATTGATATCATTAACTGGGTCCATGATCTCTCTGTCTGTACAACACACAAAATCATTTTACCAGCCCCCACCTGTATAAATATCATAGGCCTTTAGAACGCTGTGATGTCACCTGAAACCTAGCAATTCACTATAATGGGATTTACCTGATTTTAACCTGCTGCAGAGCTGACTATATGGCTCTTCTTATACATCTGATCGCAAAGAAACATTTAATTTATTCTAGATGTTCATTAGTAATGCTTTTCTGCCATTAATTATCAAACATTTTTTTCCATACACGATGAAAGCTAATTTATATATATATATAAATATCTTGATCGTGAGCTACATTGTTCAAATTAGGTGTTTTTTTTTTTGCCGTGTTTATCAGTGGAACTCTCAACAGTTTGGACCCGTAAGTAGCGAGTATCCAACATGGCGTCTCCAGTCCCTGAATGTGACATCACAAAACATTCAACCGATCTTTGGTTTGCTGTTGCAGTGTTTGTTGATTATGTTTCAATGCATATTCAATCTGATTTGTAAAACCGTGATATACTTTGTCTGGATTACATTTCACAGCGTCATGGAGTGAATAGCAGTTGTGGATGCGTGGCTGAGGTGCGCGTCCCAAATCACAGCTTTTAAATGAAAACAGCAGCAGGAGAGATGAGATCATTAATAGGCCGCTGGCACCGCTCTGACTCATTATTAGGCCCAGTGTGTTTGGCTGGAAGTTGGTGTTTTGGGCAGATTAGCACTGGGCTCACAGATGGAGAAGCTAATCAGCCGCTTGAAACATAATTACCTTAAATTGTGTATCGGCAGACATTTTGGCTGCACCAAATTAAAGTAGATGAAATGATACCCGGGCAACCTCTTTTAAAGCTGTTAAGTGTTGGCCTAAGAGTTTACAACGACGCAGTGGTTTAACCAGTGGGATTATGGCTGATGATGTGTTTATGGAGAGTACTGCTGCTGTTCATGTCGCACAGTATTTAATTGTGACAAATTAATTCTTATTCACTCCATTACGAAAACAGCCGCAGGCGCAGCCAGCTATGCAGTAATCTCCACACAAAAGACCTCTATTACAATACTTTATTCTCTGAAATTAGGTTTGATAGAACAGTTACTTCTGAAAAAAACAGACACCAGGTCAAAAGAAAAGTCTTGATATAGTCTTAAAAGTTGTAATATAGTCAATATTAAACAGACTGCACAGAGAGATGAACTGAAAATGCTTGATGACAACACTTGGGGACCATCACACATTTGTCCTGTGGAGCGCAGAGTCCTGACAGGATGGTGGATAGTCTGCAGGTCTAAGAGGTAGGTGGGACCAGGGCCTTTGGTGGCTGCAAAAGTAAACAGGAGGACCTTAAAGGAACAGGCCACCATTTTTCCATACCGAGATATGTTCTTACCTGAGCTTAGACGAGTTGATGCGTACCTGTCTGGTCTTGGTGCGTGCCCTAAGTCACGCACCAAGACCAAGGCTCCAAACAGGGTGAAGTTAGAAGCGACCAAGCTCTTCCATTCATTATTTGTCCATGAGAGTAAATACTACGCTGACAGAAAAGAGAAAGGGAGAGAGGGATATTTTACATCAAATTACACAATGGAGATCATTTTTTCACTCAAACTTGACTGTAAATACTGTTTAAGTGGCGCTAGCATATTAGCCTGTTAGCTTCTTCTTCGGGATTCCATTAGAGCGTATTGCGCCTCCGACCCGTAGGCAGCGAAGTTGCAATTGTGGTTTTCTGGACAGAGACACCAGGGGGAGATGAACTAGGGTTGCCAACTGTCCCGTATTAGCCGGGACATCCCGTATATTTATCTAAATAGGATTGTCCCGCACGGGATGTCTTTTGTCCCTTATATTGAGTGTTGAAAGTTTCACACGCGGTCTCTGTAAACACTATGAAGAACTAGCTAATACCGGTGGAATACTCGGATATTCTTCGGTTTTTTCACTCCTCGCCGTGGGTTTATGTACGTAAGGAGGACGTGATGTTCCTCAACGCGGGTGAGTCCATGTTTACATACGGTTCACATCTGTCCGGGTTCAGCGCTGTTGTAGCAGGACATAAACGACTCCTTTATGGTCTCATATCATTTGGATGAATGCATTGTTAGGTATCTGCTGTTTCATAGTCTGCTGTTTAAATATGTTTTGGAGCTGTTTGACAGCCGTCTATAGAGTAAACTTTTGCCTTAATGTTGGTCTGAAGCTCTGGGAATAAGCGTTGTTTGTAATGCTTGTTCCGTGGGTATTTGCTGATATGTGGTTACATGCTTCTTTTTAGTCTGACAAGTGGTGGCAAATACGTTTAGTAGATCTGATAGTAAAAATAAAACAGCACAAACACCTTGTGTAACAGCCCACCTTACTGTATCAGTGTGTCCATGCAAGATGCAAAAACATAATAATAATCTGAGATTCTTTTTTCACGCAGTGTTGATTAGTTTGTTGTTTTTATTGTTTTGTATTGGTAATTTTAAAAATAACAAAAAAATGTCCCGTATTTGGTGAGAGAAAGTGGCAACCCTAGATGACCCCCCCCCCCCCCCCCCCCCCAATCATCCCATTAACACTTGTTTTACCCCCAGAGGGACTACGAAAAGGATTTATTAAAGGGATATTTCAGAATTTTTGACATTGGGCCTAGTTATCCAGAGTGTTGTTGATGTCTGGAGATATTTTTTTTCTTAAATTCATGCAGTTCTTATATTTGAAGAGTCTAGTGGCGCTAGGCTAGGGCAAGCCTAAAGCATTTCTATGGTATCAGCAACCCTGCATTAAAAACAGTCTGGCGGACTCCACAGTGCACCTGAGGTAAATCACTTATAACGCCAGACTAACAATATAAATGTCTGTGTTAATAGAATCATTTTTAACCATTTTGCATTTAAAATAATTTATATTTGAGCAGCATCAGCTTCGTGGCTGTAAGCTAATGCAGCGGCGGAGTGATCTGCGAGAAAATAGTCCCTCAAAATGCGGTAATTCATGTGATACAAGGTCAGTTTTATTAAAAAAATTATTCTATCGACACAGACATTTATATGGTTAGTCTGGTGTTATAAGTGATTTGCCTCAGGTGCACTGTGGAGTGGGTCAGACTGTTTTTAATGCAGGCTAACTGATACCATAGAAATGCTTTAGCCTTGCCCTAGCCTAGCGCCACTAAGCTCTTATATAAGAACTGCATGAATTTAAGAAAAAAAATCTCCAGACATCAACAACACTCTGGATAACTAGGAAATGCGGCCCTATGTCAAAAACCCTGAAATATCCCTTTAAGGTAAACAAGTTACTTAGTACTGCTTTAATGCCCTTTATCTGCATAGCCTTTTATCGTTATATGTCTTTAATGTTAGTAAAACTGAATTGAACTTTTTGCTGACCCCCAAATAAAGCGTACAGCCCTGACAGTTACAACAAAAATCTATAAACCAGGGTCGGTAAAGATGACCAAAAAAAAAAAGAAAACTATAAAGATTACAGAATTGTGACACTTGATAGAAAACATCACGTCATGTGAACCGAGGCGGCTAAATTAGAAATGAATGAGAACCCGCAGGCAGAGTTGGACAAAGTTGTGACTCGAGCGTTTGGTAAAGTTATTTTGGAAGCCCCTAGAATGTCAGCACCTGCGGATAATTGCGGCTGATTACGGCGAACAATCACAACCCAATCAGACGCCGGCTGATCTGATATGCAAAACGGACCTGGCAGCGCGCCGGAGTGTGCCTATCACAACACAGGCCCTCTTTAAACCCAATACCTTTGTCATTCATCCTCATGTGCTCGGCGAGATGCGACGTGACAAGGCAAAAATGACAGTAGTGCCGTTATTAGTTTGGGGCAAAGGGTGAGTGTAGAATCATGTGCTGTCACAGTTACATATAAAGACACAGTAAGGAAGTAAGAGTGGAAAAGGGAGTCCAGTGGTGAAGCTCTGGTGAACTCCACGGCCAGGGTTTTTCACTGAGGGGTTTTCTTACTTTTGGTACCACCAGTTTTGACATCAATGGCGGCATGTCGAAATATTTTAAGGGGACACTAAGCAGGGCACGGACTACGTTATACTGTAGCAAAGTGTCATTCAGTGTTGTCACATGAAAAGATTTGCGTATTGCATGTTTGCAGGAATGTTAGGGGATTCATTTGCTTTTGTGAGATGCTGTATATGAGCTGACAAGTAAGTTACAGTATACACACTCAACAATTTAAACGCAACACTTTTCAGAGTGTCCTTTTATTGTAGACAGCCTAAGACACACCTGTGCAATATTCACACGGTCTAATCAGCATCTTAGTATGCCACGTCTGTGAGGTGGGATGGATTCTCTAGACAAAGGAGAAGTGCTCACCAACACAGATTTTGTGAATTTGAGAGAAATGGGTAAAATGTCCCCTCCTGGAACCGCCACCTTAATGTGGTGGAGGGGTTTGAGCACCCGAATGATCCTGGTAGCTCTGTTGTCAGGGGTTTCGTGCCCCTGGTAGGGTCTCCCATGGCAAACAGGTCCTAGGTGACGGGTCAGACAAAGAGCGGTTCAGAAGCCCCTTATGAGAGACCAACAGGCCCGGTTAGAACCATGAGGCCGTCCTTCTGTGGACCCAGCACCTGCAGGAGGAGCCATAGTGGCTGGTGCAATGTGATTTGGGCAGCTCCAACAGCTGCCCCCACGCCCGGCAACGGACAAGTGGAAGAAAATGATGGATGGATGGGTCAATTGTGTACACAGAAAAAAAAATGTCTTTACAACAAAAGTGTTGTGTTTAAATATTTGTTGAGTGTAGTTTCATGAATTTCCATTCCATAAAAATGTAATTTTGCTTGGGTTGGTGCAGTAATTGAAAACCTCAGTCATATCTTGATCCCCTCTAAGATAAAAGTCCCTAGTGATTTTTTACAGTCTAAATCCCATTGAGATATTTGGAGGTACGTTGCCAGAAGCAGGTGCCACCCTTCGTGGGTCCATCTGTTTGATTTCCCGTGTGAAGTTGGCGCTTCGTACCCTCCATCTGTTGCACTATAGCTTGATCCTACTCCAGAAGGGCTAATCTGGCCAGACATGTATCAAGGGGCTTACAAATAGTTCATGAATAGACACTGGCCTTGTGTGTAAAGCAAATCCACAATAATAATTCATACCCACACTTCTGTCCATATTTCTTAAATAACATGAAAACCGCCATCCTGGTTTCCAAATGCCATTATATAACAGAACAAAGGCAGTCTTGTGCAGCCATAGTTTTGATGCACTTCTGAAGGCCAAAACAGTTTCAAGCAGAGACCACACATGTAGGAAAGGTTATGGTGTTAAGCCTGAACCAGATTAATGACACTGAACCCATTATAACCCCAGATGTTCTGAGAATAACCCAATGACATCACATTGGCTCTTGTAATGTCCGTTATCAGCCTGCCTCTAGACACGTACAACCCCGTTCACACATGCAAGCGTTTATCGTCACAACCTTTGCCAAATGTCACCTTGTTTGCTCCCAAGCCAAGTCAGCAGTGCAGACGTCGAGCATAAGGAGCATCAAATGATGTTGAAAATTGCGGCATACACTCTGAACACCAAGGTTTGTGCTTCTACAGCCCATTGGTCATTGTCAAACAGGGCAGGTCACCTCTGCTCTGCGCCTTATCCGCCCCATACATCTCCTCCCTGTGTGCTGAGCACCAGAGCTTTCCGCCTCACTGCCCCGTGGCCACCACCAAATCAAAATGGAGGGGGGGGGGGGAGTATTGACACTGAACAAATCCATCTTTTTCACACCTGCATGCTTTCTATACAAGGCTTGACATGAACACTACTACCCAGCAAGCTAAATGCTAATAGATTTTCATTTTATCCACAAGCTGCGCTGCCCACTTGGATTTACATACTATAGTCTATAACAGGTAATATAGATACGCCTCAAGTTCATCTGTTCTGCTTATGTTGGATATTTCAAATTTAGCATTGAAGTTATACTACAAGTTTTACATTGGCGAAGAAACTTTTTTCACAGTTGTCAATAGGGATGGGTTGTTTGACGATGTTTTGGCTCGCTTCACAGCGGCTTCTTTATGCTGATCTGTTCAAGCTGGTTTTAAGATCAGCTGAAGACCCTCACTGTTTCTGTTCACCCTTAATCAGTTTCAGAATTAACCCCACTGAGTGACACTTACACATCACTACTAATCCAAATCGAGGGCTAGAAACTAGGGCTGGGACAAAATATGGATAGGATTTGGATCGCAATACTTTGTGCTGCAATACCAAGTATCGATACATTTTCAAGTATTGGAATACTTTCAATACTTATGTTTGGAGGCATTTTTATCCTGCACTCCTTTGTTTTCCAGTAACAGCACTTTGTTACATTTTGTGCTAATGCACTTTTCAATCTTAACTTCAATTCATGTCAAATGGCATTTGGTTTATAAACTTTGGACACATGACTGTTTTCTTTTTATGAATTTTAAGGTAAACATATTACAAATCATAATTACTTACTGTATCGCAATACGTATCGGATCGGCCCCTGAGTATCGAATCGTGACAAAAGTGGAACATTCCAGCCCCACAAAACTCTACTGTATGTATGAAATTAGCAGATAAAATGTGGTGTGTGTTCAATGTATGCACAGAGCGGTGGACACAAAATGAATAAATAAATATATTTACAAACTGGATTGCCTAAACCAGTCTTTTTCAGGTTTATTCCGTGCCGTTTTAGCCATAAAATCTGGCAACCCAAAGCAAGGGGCTTGCACAGTCTGATTGGGCAATTGAAAGTGGTTGGGCTTAAGAAATAAAACAATAATGCACACACAAGCAACTTTTACATTCATTACTAGGAGCACAAATAATCCTATTGGAGAAATCCCACACACCCTCAACCATAGTGTACGATATATTTTCCATCTGTTGTATGCCGCAGAGATTTCATTGCGTTAAATATTTCAGACATTTCTGGGTGAAGGTAATTTCAGAGAGGTAGTATTACGCTCCTCTGTCTAAAGGGCAGAGTGAAGCCTTGTAAATTGAAGTGTGTCCATCTGAGGCGGATTCCTTATCACTGAGCTAAAAATAGCCACTTTCACTCACACTGGACTCAATTGGATATTTGAACCTGTCATTGTGCCCTGAGGTAAATGGAAATAATGTCCATGTATGCGCGAGGACTGTCAAAGAGAAGAGGTGGATTTTTTCCCCCTCCCAAGTTAAATGACACGTTGTTTTGATGATAGGTGCTATCAGCTGGTGTTTTTGAATCTCCAAATGTGCACGCGTGGGTAAGATAATGCTGAATGCCAGAGAAAGATGTTAGATTCAGGGGTGACATTTCAACAGCTCACCGGGCGGAATATGAAGAAACTGTGAACATCTGCAAAGAATATAAGGCTGTGGTGTTTCCAGTGTTTAGCTTAAAACATATGTGTGATGACAACAGGAAATAACTATGCATTCATCAGGCTAATACCTATACACTAGATACTGTAGTTGTGTGGCTGTCGAGGCATCTGTTTCATAGCCAGATGCCTTTTTTCATGTTATGGATGCAATTCTTTATTTCTATGTCTGTTTTACACATAAATGAACCGGTCTTGATGTCATCGGTTGTGTTGGCAAACGATATAAACATTTGTATGTAATTTACCGTAAATATGCGGTGTTATAGCATGGTAGGTATGATGTGTTTTTCTGTCCATCTACCTCACAAGAAATGGAAAACAAATGTTCTGGTGCGCTGCCGCCTTATCCCAAATCTCATCCAAGAACAGTGCAGATGGGCCGTGTTCACATTCATGAGGCTGCTGTACCTGCGAGTGTTAAATTAAAGCAGTATTCATGTTGGTTTATCGCAGAGGCAGCCAGGTTTGATGTCAAATTAATAACGTTACTCTGTTGATCGACAGAGGTTATAGTCTATAACTATTTAACATCACTTGGTAAATGGCTAAATAATGCGGTTAAATACTGTATGGGTTCTGGAAGTATTTATTCCTCTTTATTAACTTCTGTGTTGAAGTCTGATACTGAAAATGTCCCAATAATAATATATTTTGTTTTACTGACTAGTTTTAGAGGCTGTACCTTTGTGCCAAGGGCAATGAATGATGTTAAGAAAAGTTGAATCTGAATAGCCTACTAATGTCACTATGAAATTTCAGGTTTTCTCTCATATTTTTGTGACCCTTTTTAGGTCACAGGTAAGGTAATCAGTGCAGAGTTCACAAATTGAAAATAAATATAAATGCCTTTAGTATCTGACTGCCACATAATAAAAGAGAAATAATGAAAGGCGGGCAGACACACAATTTCTTTACTATGAATAAAGATGAGGCTTTTTCTAGGGCGTGTATAAGGGTAGCACAGGCCACCCCTGGAATCTAATTGGCCAAAATGCTGAAAATACGCTAAAATTTGGTTTAAGGACATAGGCCCTTGTGCAAACCTTGCATAAATAAGTGTTTACGGGCTCACTGCGGAGCATTTTGGACTATACTGTTGTCAGCAATTCAAAACATGCTCCTAATGACTAGGCAGATGCAGTGGGTGCATCAAAGAATGGATTTCAATGAGGGACTAAACCATTTAAATCCATATTTTGCTGCCCACATCTCCATGGAGACGAGCTGGAGAGGTCCCCGCTCCCAGTAAACTTACAAGTCAGGTTTGTTTGGTCATTTATTTGAGGTTTCAATATGGGTAATAAAATAAATGCTTGTATATTATTCTGTTTACAGGAAGGAATGTTACACGGTGTGGCTTTAAGTATGCGTTTCTTATTTGATTGACAGTGGCACAGCGATGTGCACTGACCTCCGACACTGCTGACACTGCGCCTTCTGAAGTGGACAGTAAGATGTGTGTGTGTGTGTGTGTGGGGGGGGGGGGGGTTATCTCCATATCACCCCAATCTTTCCCTCACAGGGGCTTGGGAAGGCCTGTGATACAGAGGACAGCAGATTGGGCCCTTTGGAAACATATCCAGTTAGTACAGTTTCAATTGTTCTTTATTTCCACTTAATATGTGGTTATTTAAAAAGATGAAGATTCCGTAGAAGGAAAAAAGGACAACCTAAAGCAAGTCCAGTAGAGAAGACTGAAATATGAATGCGACAGCGATTTTGCAGCCCCAACGGAAAAACTCAATGACAAAAAGAGTCAACCCCTTTTATTGCCTCAAGGCACCATATATACAACATAATCCTCCATTTTAAAAACCTTTTCATTATATTTTTTACAGAGCAATGTACAAATGTTACATACAGTACATAAATCACAGTTTGCTTAATCCACAAAACCGAACGGGAAGAATCATTGCACTGAAAGGAAATGAAACAGAATTTAATGCGTACATTACATTTACACTAGGTGCATTTCAACAGTAAATGATGGAAAACAATTTCTGTAGTTTAAAAAAAAAAAAAAGAACCTGCTTTTCTATCAGTCCCAGAGGGTAAACTTACCATCCCTCACAATTAAAATAGTTTTTTCCCCCTCCTGTGTAGTGCATCTATATAGGTTCTATTATATTATAATATAACTAAACACAAACTTTTCCATAATCTTTTACTGAGCTGCACCTGTACAGACACAACACACTTTCTTCATTTAAGCAACACTCGTTGACTAAAAGCTGCCCCAGCATGGCTTCATTCGTTGAGTCAAATAATCATATCTACTGTAACTTGCATTTTGCTCAGAGGAGACCGTCAGAAAAATTCAATTTTGCGGTTAAAAACTGCAATGACTAAGAGTGTAATAAACTGCATTCCCTAAAAAATGGTGCGACATTGTGACCACGTTCTGTAATGTTTAATTTTCTTCCTGATATTGTGCAGTTCTATTGATAGGTCTCCATTTAAATTGAATTCAGAAGTATTCCTACCCCTTTACTTATGTTGCTCCTTTTTTATATATTTTTTGAAGGGCAATTGTAAGAACTTTTATCAATGGAAAATAAATGCATGCGATTTTATACCGCATGATGAAATTCCTTCCTGAACCCATTCACAAGTTCCTCTGCATCACGTATTCCACACCAGGTGCATGGTATACGCCCGCTGTAAGAGCCAAATGACGCCGATGCTTAGAATCTTTATCTATTCATTTCTACACAGCCCTGAGGCGTAGGTAGGAGATGGACCTGTAACCATTCGTGACCCATAAAGCCAGCATCAGATTGAGCAACAAAGAGGCAGGAGACTTATCTTCTATGACAGCTCTTTTTCAATCACATCAAATACTTAGAGGCTTATAGGTTCCCGACCTGGTTTCTTCTTGTCATGCTGCGTAAATGAGATGAGGGGCGGGGGAGTATAGCTCTGCGGGTGTGAGGACGTGCTTGTAGTTCAAAAAGGTTTGACGAAACTTTGGGGTCAGTTTGGAGGAGATTAAGCGAGGCAGCTCGCGCCTATGGAGCAACTATGGAGCCATTATTGTTGCAAAAAGATATGCATGTGTAAATAGATTTAAGACAAAGAGGTGTGCATATAGTTTTTTGAAGAAATTAAAATTAACTGATAAAACATCCTAAAGACAGATGAACAGCACTTCTACCAAATCCACAGAAGAGGGGCTTAACCTACAGGAATTATAACTTTTTTTACATGAATAATAGGGTTTGATTTGAATGATGGGATTTGAGATAAGCTTCCGCATTTGAGTGGCCCTTTATAATTTTGGATTTCTGATTGACGTTAAACCTATTGGAGTAACTCAAGATAAGTTTAGGAGTTGAACCACACCTCATCTTTCCCATCTCCAATCAGCTAACATCTTCCAGTGCCTCTCCTCAGCATTCTCGTTCCCTCTGTCTCTAGGTATATGGGGGGGGTTGAAAGCCCGAGAGCCCCAAACGGCCATTGTCGCTCGGCATCTTTGCTTGTTTAACAAAGTTATTTCACTCTATTTTGAAGTCGCGGTCCTTGCTAGTGAAATGACAGTCTGTGCGCAGGGTTCCAGACGCTCCTGCTTATGAACAGACGGTGGGAGCTCCTGGCTGCCGCTACGGCTGATGAGCACAGCCTGTAAGTCTAAACTCTGGGCAAAAGAAAATGTGAATCCAAAATGGTCGGACTGTGCCAAAAGCTGTGGCGGGACTTTCACAAAATGATCATTCAAAAATCTTATTACAAAACGTGCCAAACTAAATATGCACTCTTGTAATTACAGACGGATCCGTTACACACGCACAAATCTTTTCCAACATGAATGGCTGTATGAAATATGAGCGTTTACAAAAGGCACACATGTATTGTAGTTATGCACACACGGACAAACATGACAGTCACAAACATATAAACACATACAACTTACTTCTGCTCAGAAAACATAGAAATAAAATAATTTAATAAAAGAGGAACAGAATTGCACTTTGTCCCTAGATATACTTCGGTCTTTCCTTTTGATTCTAGTTTTGATGGACTGCAGCAACGAAACAGGAAAAAAAAAAAAAAAATCAAAAGGAATAAAAACATTTTTGCCGCTTTCCTCGTCGGATATTTATGAAAACGCAGAGTACAGAGCACTAAGATCGTATCTCCTGTTTTCAATGGGAATAGCTATAAACAACAACAAGAAGAAAAGAGACCATATTAAACGAGCCTCCACAATGCTGTATTTAAATGAAATACACTCGCAGTTTTGAGCCATCGGACCAATTAGGGGAAAGAGGCAAAAATATTCAAATCAATTCAAGATATGATCAAAATAACACAATAATCAACAGTAATAAAAATGAATAATATGATTCCTCTACAAAAAAAAAAGAGAATAAATTAACATTCATAATAACATCACGTGGCCATCTCTCCTTCAGTTTCACAAACATTCAGTATCAACAATAGTTCATCCACATTGTTGCAGAAAGAAAAAAAATGTGCTTTCTTTTCCCGCTTGGTCCTTTTAAGTGCTGCACGGAGGGGAAGGGGCTACGGCTGCAGGTGGCACGCAGAGGCCGCAAAAGCGTTTCTTCTTTTCACATGTGTGAGTGTGGCGAGCTAAAGAGCCTCCCTTCACGAATACATTTGGGCTTATTTTGGCAGATGGACGTTGGGCAAAAGAGGTAGAGGCATCGCCAGCAAACCCCCCCCCCCCTTTTAACAGAGCTACAATGAAGGGCAATTTTCTCTCATTTTTCATGGTTAAAACGCTGTTACATTTCCAAGGTAGAATCAGCTATACATTCAAGATGGACTATATTTTCAAAAAGGCAGATTTTTTTTGAGGCTTCACATGATTTTCGCGAGGAGGCTATCTTAACAGACAGACACGAGCCGCTGGGACACTTCGCAGATGGCGCTTCAAGTATGTCCAGATTCAAATTGACAAGCTTACTGGCGCTTTCAAAACGCAAATCATTTCGCCGGATATCCATTCTAGGAACTTTTTTTTTTTTCCTTCAAAATTTCAGGCGGTTGATAATAAAAAAACGAATTTCCCCTCGACTACATTCTTTACTTCCTTCTCGCGTTGTCATTCGGGTCTTGCTGCTTGATGAGCCTCTCGATCTCTGCCCCCAGCGTCTGCAGATTCTCCTGGAAAACAAGAAAAACGGAAAGAAACGTTGAGGGGACAGCGCGTTCTTGGCCCCGCATCTCATTTGTCAATTAGTTGTCAACGAAATCGGAGTTGTTATGAATGCGTCCAAGCCTTAATTTACGCCTGCCGATTTACTGTCACAAATTAGCACTTCCTGTTTACTGCCAATCACCTTTCGGGCTCCAGAAAGACGACTGTGTCAAAAAGCGCTCCCACACAGCGCTCGATTTTTTGAAGACATTGTTTACGGCTTTTCAAATCTGAAGGAAAAGTCTGATTTTAGTGAAAAGGTCAAACATTGTGTAAGGGGAGTTTGGAACAAGCAGCTGTCAAAGATATAACTTTGGATTTTCATTCTTTTTCACATTTAATACAATTGCATTTCGATCTGTGATGTATTATTCATATATCGAGCTTCAGTTCACAATGCGCTTCAGAATATGTAGTAGAAAAAATAATAATGGAATTCAAAACCATCTTGAATATTGACTCTATAAAGACTAGCAATTTTCTTATTGAGTAAAAACTGCAATTCTATTTTACATAAATTCATAAAAAAATAAAATAATAAATATGTTGCCCAGAGCCGTGGGAAGATACTGTATTTTAATTGAGGGTGCTGAGGGGCAACATTTACCCATTTTTCTGTGCATATTTCTATTTATTATTAGTTTAGTTTAGTTTATTTGAGCAGTTAAAATTCTGCTCAAAGGTAGTGGGCCGAAGCAAAATCTTATGAGTGCCCAGTGCCCACCCCCAACATCATTGCAATAAAACATGAAACATTAAAAACATAAAAAGACACATTAATATACATATTATACTCAGTGAATATTATTAGTACATTTTACAACTACAACAACGCTCTCATTTCATGTACGATGTCTAGTACAAAGCAAGTGACAAAAGGCCATTACTTAGTTACAGATGGTTATCAATGCCAAACACAGTCAACATTCCCGAAAGTGTGTTAAAAAAGAACATTAAATACATATTACGAAGGAGATAGGCTGAGGCACTCTGAATTTGCAGATACAAAGTTTTAATGGCGTGACCAATACATATTATCCGTGATCTTGCTACTTCCCAGTTGTCATTTCCATCCTTAATATGGTCTTGATTAGTGTACAATTTTGCTTGGTTGCTTCCTTTTTTTTTTTTCTTTTATGTACAACGAAATTATGTAATATGTAAGCCCTGCATAGTGTAGTGCGTTAAAAAGCCGGGTGTAGAGCGGGTCCATTATAGAGGGCAGTAGCTCCTCATCAACACACCCCGACCCAGCTGCCCCAACTAGCTGATTTGGTAGATGATGTTCCTATGCTGTGTAGTGCGTTAAAAACTAGGTATACGAGTCAAAGTTGTGCTATGTTTCTGAATCCTAAAGTTTAATTCATCACGTAATTCATAACGACCAGTACGTTCTTGGAACCTTCTTTGTATTTGGCCCGGTAACAATTTGTACCTTGCCTTGTATAACATCTATACAGTTTGGAACTCAATGTCACACAACTTCATGATTTTTTATTTTAAAAATGAGTTTGTGTGGTCCAAAAACCCAACTTCGTGAATTAATCGAACAGCTCTTTTTGTAGCATTAAATTACATTACTATACATAATAGTCTTTATTAATAGTCTTATTTTCTATCGCTTTATAACTATAATTTAGTCTATGAACATGGCTACACCCCCACCCTGCTTGTTTTTTCTGTTCATGCTTATAAACTCATAACCTTCAATAGAGAACTCACTTTTCTCTGTCAATATGAATCCAAGTTTCTGTTATTAAAATTACATTGAATGGTTTGAAATTGTTTAAGTAGCTCTTAATCTGATCAAAATTTGCATAAAGGCTTCGACTGTTGAAGTGGATAATAGAGAATGCGTTAACGTTTTTGAATTTGCAATTGTGGAGATCCTCTGTGTAATACTGACAGTCATTAACAGTTCTAGTAAAAAAGTTGTTTTCAGGGTCGATGTCATTCTCAGTGTTCTGTAATTCATATTGCGGGTATTTAAAGTCCAGTTCTAATGCTTCAGTAATTGTCCTTATTGAGTGTTCTAAATCGGAACTTCCAATGCTAGATGTGTTAGAGGCCATTTGAAATGAAGTGCTTCAACGTACCAGAATTGTGCAATTGTCCTAATGATGAATCGGTGTACTGCTCCGAGGGCGAATGACGAGTTATTAATATTGCTGGCAGTTCGCAAACTATGCGCAAGGGGGTGCGCTGCAGCACACTAAGCACCCTGGGTTCCCACGGCTTTGATGTTGCCCTACATCCAAGTTCTTCTCACATAAACTGTTGTGCTCAAAAGTTTACATACCCAGGCAGAATTTTTGATTTGTTGACTATTTTTCAAAGAATATGAAAGATAACACAAAATGTTTTTTTAATGATTAGTGGACCTTCACTTTATTTTGCTGGAGCCAGTGGCATGAGCGAACCATTTCACAGTAGGTATGGTGCACTTTTCTTCACACTTGCCATAGGCCTTTCATCATAGGCCATCATTGGCCTTGTTGACAACAAAAAAGTTTGTGGCCATCTCAGTCTACTGACCTTAATGTCATTGAACCACTGTGGGGAGAGCTCAAACGTGCAGTTCATGCAAGACAGCCCAGGGACTTATAGGAACTGGAGGCTAGTTTTTGCCAAGAAGAATGGGCCATCAGAAAAAAGAACCTCATCCACAACTACCACAAAAGACTCCAAGCTGTCATTGATGTTAAAGGATGCACAGTATTTAAAACTGGGATATGTAAACTTTTGATCAGGGTCATTTCATTTTTCATTATGATTTAAAAGAGAAACTCAGTTGTTTCACCACACATGGATTCACACAACCCTAACTATGAGTGAAAAAAAAAAACTTTTTGTGTTATCTTTCATATTCTTTGAAAAATAGTAAAAAAAAAAAAAAAAATCTATGGTATGTAAACTTTTGAGCAAAACTGAAATTTAATCTTTGGAACCCATATAGAAAGCTCTCCCAATAAGCCCTCGACCTGAAAAACTCAATAGCAGCTCCTTTCTTTACGACTCGGTTCATCAATAGTCTAGCGTTTGAATTGTTCATTTCAAAAATGCCATTCGTCTTAAAAGTGACAACGCGACATGCCCAGAGTCCTGACGGCTTGTCAAATCAAAGACGCAGCCACATCAATGTTAGTGTGTGAGAAAAGTTTGTGAAGGATGACCCAAAAGCCCCAAATACTTGGAAGTCGAAACATACTTGTCATTCCCTGCCATACCTTGCTTCAATATAAACCGCACGCCGTACATCAGCGAGATACGGTATTTTTTGTCAGGTGTTAAGGCTCATTACAGCTGCCAAGTGGACGTGGGAGGAGACCAGTGAAAAATAATGCGATAAGAAGAACGTGCATCAACGTCTGTGGGAGCCGAAAGATGCACCTGGGAGATTTTATAGTCCATTTTCTTTTGAGGAATTAATTTGATGTCTATTTCTGGTGTGGCGTCGTGCACAGGAATTCACATAATTGAAATGTGCAAGAAGTGCTGGCCAAAATGTTAATGTTAATAGATGCCATTTTTTATGGTCCTGTAATTACATGTAATGGCCCACAGCTGTCTATTCGCTCATTGGACTGCTACTACTGCAACCAACACATCCACCATCAGGATAGGAAGATTGATTAGAGTCATTGCATTGATTTCACATAGGATTTAGTAGTATCCATGTTTTTGTCCAGCCTGTGCTTTGTATTTCTTTGTATTTCTTTTCTAAACACGACGAGAAGCGTTCACATTTGCGAGCCCACAGTTGGGCACCAGTTGTTCAAAGTCATAATAATACAGCAAAACATTTGATCAGTCCGGTCTCTTGTACAAAGTGAATGGGAACATCGCCACGCTAAACTATCTAATCTGATACAGCCTGCTGCTGCCGACTGTCAGGCCAAGATGGAGCACATTATTCTCTAAATTGTGTTTGCGTTCATCTGCCCGTCTGTTATAAAAAACAATGATTCACTCTGTTCAAATAAACGGTGAGGACGCAGGGGCTTTGGAGGCTGACGTTATTCTTTATTGGCTGGAGGTCATGACTGTCGCTCAAATCTGCAGAAAACAGGTTTCTGATATCGATATTTGCCCAAACCCTCTAAGTATCTTAAAGGCTGTCTGTCG
The DNA here is from genome assembly GCA_007210695.1 of Neogobius melanostomus. Taxonomy (NCBI): domain Eukaryota; kingdom Metazoa; phylum Chordata; class Actinopteri; order Gobiiformes; family Gobiidae; genus Neogobius; species Neogobius melanostomus. The sequence continues at coordinate 1,438,234 of VHKM01000299.1, read as the reverse complement.
GTGGGGTTATCGGCACATATTTGTGAGTGAATATCAGAAAAGCTGACACTAAGCTCACCTTAAGGGAGGGCGAGTAGCAATTACCATTGATTTTTAGCATGTCAATATTCGTAACTGAGGACGACTCCGCACACCCACGAGGCGACAGGTGCGTAGAAGACAGAGAAATTGATGCAAAAATGAACAAAAGCTCCTGACGTAAACAGAGCACAAACGGCGTTAGCATAGCCTCTCCTCCTCCTCCTCTATGTGGCCAAACGGGAGTGAAGTTAGAAGCGACCAAGCTCTTCCACATTTACCCTATTTAAATACAGTTACATGAGCCTTTACACTATCCAAGTCTAGTTACTCAAAATTAAAACATGTCGATTTTCTAAGCGAATAAAAAGGGGAACTACATTACAGGGCGTAATAACACGCAGACGTACTTCGACGTCTGCGGAGTAATATTGTCAAAGTACTCCAGGTGTTATTACGCCTCACAATATAGTGCCCCTTTTTATCCGCTTAGAAAATCGACATGTTTAATTTTGTGTAACTAGACTTGGATCATGTAAAAGGTAGGCCTGCCACGATAATTTTTTTTTGAGGACGATATATCGTCTCAGAAAATATCGCGATAAACGATAATATTGAGTATAAAGCAAATACTGTAGGCAATAAAAAGAAAACTGTAAGCAACTATTTTAATTGAAATGTATTGAACTTTTGGCATTCAATATTAACACCTTATACCAAACAAAGTGCCAACTAGAAGGGTCGATATATTCTAGGACACTGTATCCATCTGTGCTTCTCAACCTTTTAACATAACTTACTCTCTCACCAGGTTCTGTGTTTGAACTAGGCCTGTCATGACATTTTTTTAAATAGCCAATATACAGTGTCCTCTTTAAAAAATATCCCAATAACAATATTGATATTTCATCTACATTAGTCTGGTTAAATATTCCCTGACAAAAACTCATTTCTATGTTGAATTAAACCTGGTTAGAATAAAATGTATATTAAATGTATGGATTCAGATAATACTGTATCACTGCTAAAGTAGAGTAGCCATATGTTTTGTTTTTCCTTTTCTTTTCAAATCTCACCTCCTGTACACACGGCTGTCGGAGTAAAGCAGCTTTTTTGGGGGGTGGGGGAACTTAGTGACTGTTTGTCAAACTGCTGCAGCGTTTCTCTGGCTTTTGAAAAGTGTGGACCAGTAATATGTTCTCAGGACTATCACGCTTGTATTTGGATAGTGGCTAAAGCGCTCGGGTTCCTCTCGCTAACAGTAGCGCTGATTAGCTTTGATACACTGACTGGGCGGTGGTTTCGTTTCGTTCTCAGTTGGACAAACCTGCAGTCGCATTAATGTTGTTATTCTCTCCGTGATGCTTCTTTTGGCTGGAACTCCAAGTGTTTTCACACGAGCCCCTCTTGCTCCGCGATAAAGTTCACAGAAAGTGTCGGAATCAGCACGGCACTTTGTTTACACCCCGCCTCTTTCCAAAAGCAGCGCTGATCTATAAATTATCTGGATACATGCGGGGATACGGCTGATGTGCTTCAGTGCTGTCTTTACGCACTTGGAGACGGGTTGGATGGACGCTCCGCTCAGTCAGCGCTGTGATAGCGTTCATTCTTCTGTATTTATTTTAAGCACACGCAGCACGTGCATTTATCGAGACTAAAAATGTTATCGTCCTTCATTTTACTTATCGAGCGATAAGTCGATATAGTAATTATCGCGGCAGGCCTAGTAAAAGGTCATGAAACCGTATTTAAATAGGGGAAAACGTGGAAGAGCTTGGTTGCTTCTAACTTCACCCCCGTTTGACCACATAGAGGAGGAGGAGGAGAGGCTATGCTAACGCCGTTTGTGCTCTGTTAACGTGACTGAGGGCACGTGTAAGGACCAGACAGGTACGCATCATCTCGTCTAAGCTCAGGTAAGAACATATTTCAGTATTTAACAACGGTGGCCTATTCCTTTAAAATAAATCATTTGAATACATTTAGGTGAAGAGTTGCTGGTTTTGAATACAATTTACAAAGTGATAAATATAGCAAAAGATGAAGTCAACTTTAAAGTTTAAAGTCAATGCTAAGAAGAAAAAATAAAAAATAAAATTCCTAATCATTGCCTTAAGACTGCCACAGACTGGCAGTATTAGTTTACTTTCAACTACCGTAATTTCCGGCCTATATGCCGCTACTTTTTCCCCACGCTTTGAACCCTGCAGCCAACATGACTGTGCGGCCAATATATAGCCGCCAACAGGCACTAGAGGCGTCTCTAGCAGTAAACGCAAAAGTGAGACGGGACTTCTAATCTGCTCTTGGCTGAGGAACGGTAGATGAGTAACTTTTTAAATGATAAAGGCTCACTTTAGCCTAAATGTCGAAGGGCTTTGCTCGCGCCAACACACACCGAAACGCCTTGACGTGCAGCAAAAGAGCCGCCTCCTTTATTTTGGACCCTGCGCCACGATTCAGTTCTGCTGAATCCAAACGCGGCGCCGCGCTGGAAAACACAGGCTTTTAACCATCTTGCAGAGGCACAGTGGCAGGTCTGGCCATGACAGACAGGGAGACCGCCGTGAACTTTGTTTCGAGGGACGAGAGAAGCCGTGGAGACAGAGAAAGCTGAAGCTGAACTCCGCGCCCTCCATCCCACCCTCTTCCCCACCCCCCGCTCCACAATCAAGGATGAGAGAAATACAATTTCAAATCATTCACATGGTTTGACAAATAAAAATCTTGAATCTTGGTGCAGCTGGCTCACCTTCAGAGTGATGTTCTTGAGCAGCGTGTCCTCCAGCACAGCCTGCAGCTTCCTGTTGATCTCCAGCGAAAGGTCCAGGGTCAAGCCGCTGTCCGCCGGGTGTGACGTGTACAGGGACGCCATGATGCCCCCTCTGCGGCTCAGGTGTGCTTTGTTAATGTCCGACGCCTCTGACGAGAGCGCCCCCGTCTCCTCTCTCAACACATAGCTTTGGATAATTCTGCAGGGAGAATGAGGAGTGATAGAGGTGATGGGTCAAAAACCACTTCAAAAGGGAACACTGAAATACTGTCGCTTTTCACGTCATCAGAAGACACTATATAAAAAAATAAATACAAGACGGAGAAAAATGCAATTTGCAGGCGAGGGTGGTGGGGGGTTCCATCTCAGGAATAAATTCATTTTGAGTGTGAAATGACATAACATGAATTTCAACAAGAAGCTATTTTGAACTCAAAGCACCATTGTTGACATTATTATAACACCAGACCAACACATAAAAGTCAAATAAAGAGTATATTTGTTTTTGCTGCCAGGGCACTTTGTGAGGGAAAAAAGATTTCTATCAATCACGGAGTGTAGGAGTGTAAATCAGCGCTATTCTCTGGCCGTCTGTCCTGCCACTGCCTCGCACGAGCGCACACACGCCCAAAACCTGAAATTCAACTATGTCCATCATGTACAGTATTTCCATACACCGCTAAAGTCAGGCTACGCTGTGGAAAAAGGATCTCGTCAAACTTTTCCAATTTTCATTTAGAGAAAAACGTCGCCAAAAATCTGTCATCATCATTATTCAGATTCATTATCCTTACTGCCCACATCATTGAAAGATGAACAGCCAAATATGCAGGTGGTGTTAGGAAGAAATTAATGTCTGATTGTGTTCTTTGAAGAGGTTTTACATGCGGGATAGAAAATGATTGCACTTTGACGACAGGCATTAAGAAACACAGGGTTAACTTGTAGTTGGCCAGGATTTGTGCGTGTTGTGCAATAGTTACTGCAAGAGGAAGGTGAGCCAGACACAGGTCACAGCCATGGGCACCGTAAGGGGGTGGAAGGTTAGGACGATTCTAAGGGGCCCAGGCTGAAGGGGGCCCAGAAGAGCAGCCCTGTTTTTTTTTTTTTAAATATACAAGTTAAATATGTTAGGGCCCCTCATGCACTCAATGTGTATTAACAAACGGGGTATCTTTATTGGGTTAAATCTTATCTGTAAAATATGTAGGGGGTCCAGAAATGTTTGCTTCCATTGGGCCCAGAATTTCTGGAGGCACCCCGGTCACAGCCCTTGTAGCCTATACATTTCATAACATGGGGATAGTATTTTAAGCTGGAGTGTAAAGAAAGCAGTTACGATACACAAAAGGTAGGTTTGTGTTGCTTTACACAACAGACTATTGTTGTGTAAAGCAACACAGGCAACTATGGCAACAGGCAAAAGATTTAACAGAAAAAGCAAGTAATTACAGCTAGAGGGTGAAAACATGCCAGTGAGACCTCTGATAAAATAATGTTCTATTCATACAAAGGGCTTTAAATCCAATTAAAATATAACTTACCACAACTGATTAAGCTGCTTGGATACATTTTTATCAGAAGTCCAACGGCATCGAGCACTATTCACTCCCAATTTCTACAACTACAATAGCTACATAAACACAACCAAGTAATGCAAGAAAAGGAAAAGCTAAAAGCCACTAGAAAACAAAGCACACCACCACCTGGTTCACATGTGTCGATACAGCTTGCACACGCAGAGATGAGACTTACCGCTAACTAGGCTTTACTCGGGGCCCATATTTGGAGCCCATTCCCATAGCGACAGTGTAAAATAAAAACAAAGAAGTGACAGAAATTAAAGATGAGGACGCGATGTGGTGAACAGCATGCACCCAAGTGACGAGAATTTGAAGCGTCGGGGCGGATAAGCAGTTATGGACAATCTAGAATTCAAAAACAGCTTAAGTCTATGACAGACAGCGGCTGCTTGTTGGCACCCCATTTAAGCCGCTAAGGATTCAAAAGCACACAACATGGCATAGGCGGCTGTCGGGCATCGGCCCCAACTCTTATACAGTAAAGACAGAATCTCCTAGTTCAGCAGCATGTGCTGCATCGGCTAAACCTTGGCTTCAATTAGATTCCTTGGACCCATCTCAATTGTACCAAATGTTGAAATAAATTCCTCGGCAGGCCTAAAATCCTAAAAGATTTTTACATTTTGCCCAGAGGCGAACAAAAAATAAGATAAGCCAAGACTTTATCGATAGCACAGTGGAGAAATGGAGTGTGTGTTCTAAAAATAATATCAATACCCAGACACTAATCGATAACAAACCTAGCACCTAAACTACTAGACATGTATGAGCAAGTATTGTTACTTTACTGTCTTTTGCTCCACCTCCTTGTAAGCACAGCCCTTCACTTTTTGCGTACGGTACAGGTACATCATACAGGCCTTCTTAAAACTGCTATACTTTTTCCGTACAATTATTAGATTATTAGACATGGACATTATGAATGACAGTCAACTGAATTGGACTACGACATCAACATTCCAATTGTTAATCCAAAAAGTGGATTTGAGTAATACCCAGAGCGGTGGGAGGTAATGTTATGACGCAGCTTTCTGTACATCACTAAAAGGGGAGTACAGGATTGACAGGTTGAAAGGATGGATCCACTGATAACCTTGTTTTCGAACCATTATTCCAAACACACACACACACACACACTGCAGGTGCACACCAGCTTTATAACAAAACCTACTTGGCCCCCGGTCTGCAGTTATCGCTGATTGCATCCCTAACGCACTGAAAGGCTGCTCCCTGCATGACAACACCCTTAGACCTCCTCCTGCTTTGTTCGGATCGTGATTCGCTTTCAATTTAAATTCTACTCAGAGACAAAGGCTATTTAGGTGCGATGGTGATATTAACCAGGTGTAGGGCTGCAACTAACAATTATTTTGTAATCGATTAATCTATCAATTATTTTTTACGATTAATTGATTAGTCACTTTGCTGTGAATGATGTAGGAAACTTATATCTTTTTTTATTTTCATCACATAAAGCTAAAGTGGCGCCGCTTGAAGACATGCTGATGGAGTAAACTTAAAGTGTTTGTAGGAAACTCTTTGTGCTAATTCTGCTCTGAATGGATGAGACACAACAGATATTCATAAAATTTACAATGTACAAAACACTACAGACCCTAACTATAAAAATAAAGTAGGTTTCATCAAAAATACAACATTTTCATGTCATTTTTGCTCTATTTGAGTCTGTGTGAACCAGAAAACGATTACTAAAATAGTTGTCGACTATTTCAATAATCGATTAGTTGTTTCAGCCCTAACCAGGTGTGCCGGTTGGAGGACATGTGGTGCCCTTCAAGAAAACAGGGCTCCTTTTGCCTTATATACCATCATGCTGGGGCTGCGTGAAAAACGATTGAAAAAAGTTTTGTTTCTCAATAGCAAAAGTATCTACCCCTGAACTAGATCTTTGAGTTTCAATTGGTGTTAGCAACAAGATATACGTAACGCCTAATGCCTTGGCGGTTATCTCTCCTTATGCTCCACTACTTTGTATTCTTGTGCTCGTTCATCGCATGTCCTCCTCTCTATGCAGTTATCTTTGCGAGTAAAAGTAATTTCCAAAACAGCTTTGACAAATACGATGCCATAGGATTTCAACAAAAAAAAACATTTTGTGTTATCAGTCCCTCCAAGTGTGCTTTCCACATTTCTGACTCCATTTCCAGCACCTGCTTGAAGGCTCGTAGTTATCTTGTCAGTGTTCACCAGGGCGGCCTAGAGGGATTGTGAGAGAAAGGCAAAAAGGACAAAATTCACATCCACATCCGTCGAGTAACGCCCCCTTCCTCACAGAGACTTTTAACGCGGCTAAATTTAGCAGCGCAACCGTGGGATTCGCCCTCGATTTTAACTCTTGAATGTAGGTTGAGGCCAATAGATTCAATCCACGTGCAGAGAAATGTGTGGAAAGGAGATGTCCGAGAGTTTTAATATGAATGAAAAATCGTGCGTTTCATTGAGAACTTTTCCACAGCAACTTTGATAAAACGACGCACTTTATCCTGCTTAATTCTACTCACTGAGCGGGCACACGGGCGAGTGCTCAGATCCTCTATTTGAGTAAGCAGAAAAACCCATAGACCCAAAATGTATTCCGAGCACATCGCTCCGAGCCACACGTGAAGGTGAAATGCGATTATGCATAGTCCTAATGTCCTTCATTCAGTCCCACTTCAGAGGAGGCTTCAAAAATTGACAAAACATAATTAACAATCCACAGTGATTCTCCTGTTCCCCCACTCGACTCAACTATAAATAGCTCTGACAGAAGTTTGTCACAAATTATCATCATTAGGAGTCTGGAGATGAGACGCAGAGATGGGAGAGGTAACGAGGCTAAAACAAAGTGCCAAAGCAATATGTTCAGTCAAGGTCACACGGTAAAGAACCTGTAATTCTTCATGGACAGGACTTCTTTGTAAACAACAAAAGCAACCACAAATTGCCATTAAAAGGCAGCAAAAAAGGGGGGATTGAGAGCAATTTATATTATGTATTACATTGTCTGGGTCTTTATATATAAGAAAAAGGAAGACTATGTTTTAGTGTAGCAACAACAGTATACCGACCATTGCCCTAAGCCAATTCCCTGGGGCGATTGCAGCTTCAATGTAAATTAGCCCCATCTTTCAAAACAGTACAGTACAATATGTTCCCCACTGGGCCAGGACACCCTTGTAAAAGAGATTCAGAAACCTCAGTGGCACTTTTACTGTTGTTAAATAAAGATCAAATACATTTATGCTGGATGCTGCATGAACAGTACAAACTGGGATTTGTTACGCACCGTCTTTGTTGATAAAGGTAACATACGTGTTACGGTTCAGCCAATACCAACCTTTTCCTTTGCGTTTATACCCTTCTTTGTGCCACTCACTTTGTCTTTTTGCGGATCTCCTCCACCAGCTGCTTGATGTGATCTTCCATGAACTCGATCTTCTCCTGTTTTCGAGCCAGGGCCTTCTGCAGACGGACGATGCGCTCCACCAGCACCGCCTTGTCCACCTCCGGGAAGCTGTCCGTGACCACCACCGAATGGCCCATGTGGCTTTCTGGGGACCGCTCCTCCACGCTGCTACTGTGACGGGCATTCAAGGAGCCTTCGGAAAAGTAAAAAAAATACTGTTTTGTATCAACCGAAGCTTTGGTTTGGCGAAAATGTTGAAAAATGATTTAAAAAAAGGAAGAAACAAAACAAAATGATGTTACCGTTATGATGAATGATACCTGAAGAACTGGAGCGACTGCCCATGCTGCTGACATCACGGTCACAGCCTCCGTTTTCAACCTGCTCTAATCTCTTCCGAGCTGAAAGACATCAAGGATCAAGAAGATTGTTTCAGCAAATATGTGGAAAAGTACTAGAATTCCCGGCTGTAATTACTGATTATACAAAGAAGGCAGAAAGGAAAGTGGGAGCTATGCATAAATGATGATTTGTCTGAACCCACTGGAACGTCAGCTTGAATAAATGTGAGGCGAGATGTTTTTGTACAGGAGTGCGGGCTCAGCAAACCCGCGCAGCATGAGCAAAATCTCCTAAATGAATATTCGGTTGTCACTTTCTCAGAGCACGGACTTGATAAATGGTCAGGCAAGCCCACGGAAATTGCCCTGTCAATCGCACATGTCACTTACTGTATGACGAGACACTGCATGCAAGGTAATACTGCTACTCCTTATGTTGCTAAGGGACAGTTGAATTGTAATAGGCATATGCATAATCTGTGTTTATGAACCTGTTTCTGGGCACTTCTACACAAATTTTTTGAGATTAGAGGGAATTAAACATGCAAAACAAATGTATGCAATTTTTACCCAACAGCATTTCCAAATTGATGGCGCTGTGACAAACACCGTTTAAGCGCAAAAAGGCTTTAATGATGCTTTTTTTAATTGACTGTGCATAACTTCAAATCATACCAACGCCACCCAAGAAGTGACTTCCTGTTTCGATCCAGCACACCAAAATAAAAGCACCATCTTATTCATTAGTTCAGCATTTCATTAGTTCAACTTTCTTTCTGCCCAACTATTAACAGACAATACACTTACAATGTGTGTATTTAATTATATTCTAGTAATGTTGCAAGTACCTGCTGAACTAATCAATGAGATGAGCTGTGTGCTTTTATTTTGGCGTGCTGGATCGAAACAGGAAGTCACTTCTAGGGCGGCGTTGTTATGATTTGAAGTCATGCACAGAGTCAATTCTACCCATTATGATGAAACATAATCCAGATTGGAGCGCTTCTTCAGCAATAACAGAAGAGACAACCAAAACAAATACAATCTAAGAGAAACTAAAACTGATAAGCTGCGTTTAAGTTCAAGGTACTAAAACTTAATTGTTCCTGCAAGGAAATTTGTCCTCCGGATTTGACCCATCACTTAATGCTGCTGGGCCGCAACCTGTCAGGAGCAGTGGGTGACCACAATGCAGCGCCTGGGGACCCACCTCCTGATCTTGGGCTGAGAATTAAATCAGGACTACCTTACTACACGATTAGCTATTGTGCATATTTCATGACGCACAAGGGTAAAATGTCAATGCAGTAGTACAGTAAACCCATACAGTGTCACTTAGATCCATTCCTTTCCATCATTAAAACCCATTTTCTACGCATGATGGCTTCTAGATTGCAATTTTTTATGCAACATCTAACAGTCACAATTTCTATTACGCAGAATTGAGACAAAAAGATTGAGATGATTCACTGACTTCAACATACTGTATGAGCAGATGCCAAATGGCTCTGTAACTGTGACCCCGCTGCATAATCACTGAATCCCCATAACTGGCTGCATTAAACCTGTAATGATACAGCCGGCAGCCGCGTTGAGATAGAAGCCAGCGACTGTACATTGATATAAAACAGTGGCTGTTGTTGGCGAACCTTGTGTGAGTTGTTTTGTCAAGTCCTTGATGTTGGCGGCTTGTTTCGTTTCTGAGTGAGGAGCTCGTCTCTCAGCTCCCCCACTCGCGTTTGGAGCTGGGACAACTCCTTCTGCAGAGCGGACCTCTCCTCCTCCAGGGCCTGCACCTCCTGCTGCCGCGACACAACCTCCTGCTTCAGCTGTCGAGACTAAACATAAAGGAGGAAAAATGCAAATCAAGAACAATTCAGAACAAACACACTTGCATTACAGTTTTCTATGTTGACATGAGATTTGATCCTGACCTTATCGTCCAGTAGCCGGCTGGTCTCCTCCTGCAAGGACTTGAGCTCTGTGTGGGAGCCCGTGAGCTGGTCCAGTTGAGCCTGCAGCGTGTTGCTCTCTGATTGGAGCAGGGCGTTTTTGCTGCTCATTTTCTCGGTGAAGCCCAGCAGCTCGGCCTCTCGCTCCCTGCTGCCCTGGACGTCACGGTGGAGGTCTGACATTTGGCTCGTCAAACTGTCCACTTCCTCGCGGAGGGTTGTGATCTCCTGCTGATCGCTGCAAGAGACATGGGATAAAAAAAAGACACTGCACTTAGTACGAGGCAGCGGATTAACATGTTGATCAATATCAGTAACAAAAGCTACATCCACCTTCAAGCGATTTGAATGTTCTTTTTTTTTCAGGGTAAAGGATCGGGAAACATTTAGGAGGATCCAGCAAAGATTTTATCTGATATAATGGTGTTTAATGAGAGTGTTTTGGCCTGTTCCCCGAATCCATCAGACCACATCAGACCTGAAGCTACTAATTTACAAATTAAGCACTGCCGCACCCCACAGTTTGAGAACCAAGCTCAAAAACGTGCTGTCAATAGTGGAAAACTGGCTTCATAAAAACATCCGCCAAAGATCTCTTGCATTTATTAATTTGGGTCAACGGCGCTCACTTTTGACTCTCTGGTGAAAATAGAAACCATTTCAGTGAGTGAAAAAAAAAAAGGTTCGAGTATCATCAAGTGCAAACGCCTGGCTCAGTCCCACACTCACAAAGGGACTTGCCTCCCTCGCTGCCCCCTGCGCTATATCCGTCTCTGGCCCATCTTTGAATCCAAGGCGGCGCTCCAAAAAAGCCACAAGAACCAAATTAAATCGTGGGCACATACAGTAATGGAGACAAATTATATCGACAGCAATCATCTACCTTTTGTGCAAACATTTGGGTCATGTCAAGGCCCTCTGCGAGATAGGAGTTCAAAATTGTGAATAAACTACAATAAGAATAGACAACTTGCATTTAATTATGAAGTTTTTTTTCTTCTACAGCAAATCTGAAATATAACATCGTGATTGAATCGTGATCTTTGGCTGGCATAAAAAAAAAACTAGGAATGTCATTTTAGTGAATTGGCTCCATTGGTCATGGTTTGTAAACAGGAAAAGTCCGGTACAGGAGCTTGAAGCGCTGTGCAAACGGATGCCACTTACTCCATGCTCGAAATAAAGCTTGGCCTGACGACTCCTGCTCGTTACAGACATCGATTTTTTCCTGGCATTTGTGTTTAATTACAGCAGTACGCACCGTGCTGCTGCTCTTCCAGTTTTGTGACCTCCTCCAGCTTCTCCCTCTGTCGGACGATCTCCGCCTTCTGTCTGTTGATGATCTCCCTGTATTTGGTCAGCTCGTCTTCCCAGCGCGGCCGCTCGTCCTCTAGACATTTTAACTACAAAAACAAAGAGGCGTCACGAGATGCCGCGAATCACTCGTTGCCGACTTCAACTTATCCTTCTAAATTAGCGAGAAAGCTTACCTTGGTGCGCAGTGTCTCCAGCTCATCCATGGACTCCTTGTAGTTTTTCTTCAAATCTTCCAGCTCCTTTGCCTTTACTTTATGAACCTGTCGGATCATTTAGTTTGGCATTTTATAAACAGCCTCTAGAAAGTATGCCAATTATCATCTGCCTCCATGAAATACTTTCTAATAGAACAATATTATTAAAATGATGAAAGCAAGGAGGGCTGGACAATCTTGGAAAAATATACATTTGTGACGATTCTAATTCCAATTTTGATACGATTCAGTGATCATTCCAGTTTGCTTTGACAGCATATGTAACGTCAACAAGCTGTAAAAGAAACAACTTGACAATGAATTATAAATAACCAACTCCGCACACACGCTATAATAATTAACACAAACATGAACTCATTCTGAAATCTACTCAGCAGGAAGACCCCTAAAGGAAATAATTAAAATTGCTCTAGCTTTAGCAATTAGAGCGGAGACAATATTTTTTTTTAAATCATCGTGTTTGATTGCAAACAGACCATTCAAAAAAACTGGCGAGTTAATGAAGGCGGCCGCATATAAACGGAGTTTGCAGACGTAAGTGGTCGTAAACAGACTGTGTGGTTGAGGCAGGAAATGGGCTTCTAGGTCGTTGAAAAGCACATCTTCCTATTGATTACTTGTAGGTCGTTTATTTTTGACACCCGATTCCCTTCAGAATGGGGTGGATGGAAAAACAGGTCATTTGTCGATTGTTTCCTGTCCTTGTGCACACGCATCTCTGCAATTTCTGTATTTCTGGGTCAAACAATAGAAGGTTTACATAAAGGATCGTCAGTGTTTCCTGACCTGTATATTACATTATACATCAATAGTCCATTTTGGGCTCAGAAAGTATTTACGCACATCATGGTATTATGTTGATGTCTGATACTAAGGAACTAAGGAAATTAATAATTATTTGATTTTGGTATCCGACAGCTACCGAATTTAAAATACAATCAATGTCTGTTATCTGGGGTGCGCACTGTGGTCATCACCTCTAATTGATCAGTTTGCTCTTGCTTGTGTTTTTCCAGCTCTCCTGTGGTCTCTCTCAGTTTTGCATCGAGCTCATTGGACCTGATCTCCTCAGACTCCTGCAGAAACACAAAAAAACAAAATCAACGACAGCGTCTGAGAACATCTGGAGAAAGCTTGTACTCATTTAGGCTAACAGAGGGTGACATTTCCATTTCAACTCGCATGACTGATTAGAGACAGCTCTTTACCACCATCAAAAGGTGCAAAGGAAAACTGCTGCTCTCACTCCACTAGGCCCGAAAACACATTTATTTAAAAAGGCCGTCTGTTAAAGTTTCTACGTAGCCTTTGATTAATTTGTTTTTGCTCTTGTGATTGCTTTGTTTTACACGGTTCGTACAGATTTTCTCTTGAGGTTTTCCATGACTTTTCCATGACCCTTAACAACATTTCCAGGACCCCAATCCCATCATTTTATTAGCAACATTTATTATTTGGCGTACGTATTTATCAGCACTACATTTTCAGTTTGGGATTTTTAAGATTAGGCCTACTGTAGTCGAGACCAGAATACTAGAGAAAGACCAATGAGTACTGAGACCATGCCCAGGGCGCCTCCTGACTGGGCTGCAAACTCGGGCAATTTGAAAAATGTGAGAGTCAACCGGCAAGAGGCCCGCAGGCGTGCCCACACTTCTGTGCACGTGCCATAGAGTCTCACTGAGCAAAAAGAACTGGTGAATCACAGGGAATTGATAACAGTGTCACACACACTGCAGTCTGACATATCACTATGAATCACTTTCTATAATGTCCTTCTCTAGAATTGTCTGACAGATGTGACAATGTCAGATACATTAAAGTGGGGGTTAGTATAAGGTTTGGGGTCCCCCCCAAGACATTTAGAGCTTATCATCCTTATTTTCCTGCATTCTAGTGCAATTCAAAAGGTGAAAAATGGTCCTAATAATTTTGCCACTTTAAGAGGAACATTTTATAGTTTTACCTTTGAAACAACTTTAGCTCACACAATGTCACTCACTAAACATCTCATTCTTTTAGCTCTAATGATGTTTCTGAGCATCACAGGCTCCGTATCGCTGTAGAGCAGAGGTCGGGGCAATAGTACATTTAGGCTCAGTCATTGAACTTTTGGATAAATTGTACAATAAATGGTACTTCTGAGATATTCTGTCATTGACTTGTACTTGAGTAATAAGAAAAGCAGGCTTTCTGCTAAATATTATGGTACATGAGGGTATAAGCCCAATGCCATCTCGGCTCGCCCGTTGCATTGTGGGTAATGGAATGTCTTTTGGCTACCAAACAATAATGATAGTTAGCGTAAAGCAATGAAGAAAGCTCTGATTTGGAGCGTTTTAACTGCTGGAAAGTTGATGATTTTAAGCGTTTTTGTCGTCGCCATGGAGCCTGTTACAATATTAGCTTAAAGTCTATTTTTACAACCAGGGCTGCGGACGGAGATAGTCAGAAACGAAACTGCCATTCATATGAAGAGATGCTGTCAAAGTGACAACCAGTCCTTGTTCATATAGTTGGAATAACTATGGAATAACTATGTGAGAAAAACATTTGTGACCCTTGAAGGCGACTGTTGGACAAAGCCCAGGGTCTGAAACTGTGGCCTCATGTCGCCGATATTCACAACATTTAAACTGGAATGAGAAATAAAAACATAGAATCACTCTTTTTTTTTGTCAATAAGGAGGTGGACAGTGGACGAGATCTTTTCTTAATTGTGACCAGAGAGATCCACATACACACATAGGCTCTGCCATCTAAATGTACTTTATTTTTTATTTTTTTACGAGTGATCTGATGGTACAACAGAGCTAATCGGTCGCTAATTGACAGACGGAAATTTACCCACTATATTTAACACCAACACCGTTTTGGAACTTTTCCCTGTGATTACAAGACGAATTCAAATGATTTAAAAAGTGAGGGTGTCTGTATCGGGCTGATCCCAGGTCCTGTCGTTCCCCTGTCGCGATTGTCCACTCCTGCCTACGGAGCCGTCCTGACTTTTCCCTCGCTTTCAAGATATTGACAACTTAAATATTTGCAAGAAATGTCACTTGAGACTTATAGTCTGTAACCAATGCCCGTAAGCCTTATAGTTCACGGTTATGGCTCAATATACTTCAGTGTTCACGCTCCGCTACCTGAACTCGCTCACACATTTCAATGGCGGAGTGGTTTGTTTGGTAGCCGAAATTAGGAGCCTGACTGACTCACGCATGCGCAGTCGAGATGGGCATTGGGCTTATTGGGGTAATATTTTGTAACTTTGAGGATTCACATTTTTACTGTTTACTGTTAATAGCCAGGATATTGAACAATGGTTGGCTATGCTTTGTGCCAATAGTTTCTCACTGGAGTGTGCAGTAACTGCAAAAGACACAGCCAGAATAAGATACAAATCCTATCGCACGCCTGACGTTATAGCTTTGCTACTTTTATAATTTTTATAATACTGTTGTGAAGTTATATGGCAAACCTCCAGAGATGCGTCTTTAACCTACTCTAACCTATGTTTCAAATCAGGCTCATGGTCGGATGCTCTGAGAGCGTCCGTGCACAAAACACTGTGCAGCGCGCACAGTAGGGCTGAACGATACACAATTTTATATCTCGATATTCATGCCAGATATCTCGATATGGATACAATACGATATAACTATGGGTTAGGTGAAAAGTAAGCATTTTTCAGAAAAATAAAATACAAAAGAGTGCAGTTTTATTGATGAATATTTATATAGTTTATATCTTGCTTTTTTCAATTTTAATATTTTGAATGTTCATATCTCAATATAAATACGATAACGATATATTTTTCTTTTGCGATATTGATATCTTGAATGTTCATATATCGATATCGATACGATAACAATACATCTTTCAGCCCTAGTGCACAGTGCCTTCCAGAGTCCCGTTGTTACGTTATAGCCAAAGAACATGCAAGTATAAAGCACTGGAGTCTTCATGATCTAATGTAGCCAATTTAAACACTTACATGCAAGAGCGTAGAAACAAGGTCCTTGATTCCTTACTCGCCTGAGGAAAAGTCCATCTCCAAATTCACGTTGTCTGCATTTCCGCGGTTATGTGCGGTAGTAGCTTTCACTACTCCGCTTTGCATCCTCTGGTCTTGTGTTTGTGTAATTATGAAGCCAGCTCCAATAATTTCCTCCATATGCACATTATTGTCATCATTTTAGCTCGCATTAGCTATTCAGGGAGCCCACAGGCAGGGGGGACCTGTCGCCGCTACAGGCCTAACAACTTTGATTTTACCTTTGATTTACCCATTATTTTATCTACTATAGTTTAGGAGTCTGAAATAAGTTTCTCAAAATTCCATGACTTTTCCAGGATTTCCATGACTGTACGAACCCTGGTTTTACTATGTCAATGTTCATGTTGTTTTTATCTGATTTTATTCACAAGTTGTAGCACTTTGAGGTTTCTTTGAAATGTAAAGTGCAATATAAATCAAATGTATTATTATCATTACGAGTAAAGTAATTTAGTATTTTTTTCTAAATACAAAAACAAAAAAGAAATGTAAAATATCATAATAACACTTGTTCAATGGAGTATTTGGCAAGCACACACAGAGCAATGATGTGTGCGTGTGATAAATGCCACACACCTGGTATGTTCGGATGATGTCCTGGCAGTTTTTACGGATCTGTTCTGTCTCTTCTTTGGCTTGAGCCAGTTTAGAAGTGGTTTCTCTAAGTTTGTCCTTTGTTTCCTACACACAGAGAGAATAAATTATGTCCTTGTTGTACCAATACATGAAAATGGAACAGCACAAGTGCCCTTCAGCTACATACATTTGTTAGAAGGCTGTTAAAATCAAAAGCATGATTTATTACACCCAGAAATAGCAGCCTCCTTAATGGTTTTTACCTTGCAGCAAAAATACTGTAACCATTTGCACTCACAGCTCATTTAGAGCTAAATCACAAGACACATCTAATCATGATGGGCAGTAAACAGAGGGGCCCTATGCTATAAATAGATAAAATGAACTTGACGGCTTGGTATACCGTGCATAAGGAAAGTATTCAACCCACTTCACTTTTTCCACATTTTCTTATGACAAAATGTATTAAATTATTATTTTTACCCCTCATCAATCTACATACAATACCCCATAATGACTGTGCAGCTTTTTTCACATCTTTCCAGAGATGTTCAAAGACTTGTCCTGAAGCCACTCCTTTATTATCTTGGCCGTGTGCTTCGGGTCGTTGTCCTGCTGGAAGGTAAACCAACCCCAGTCTGAGGTCATGAGCGCTCTGGGGCAGGTTTTCATCCAGGATGTCTCTGTGCATTGCTGCTTTCATCCCTTTATCCTTAGTCTCCCAATTCCTTCAGCTGAAAAACATCCCCACAGCATGATGCTGCCACCACCATCCTTCACCATAGGGATGGTATTTGCAAGGGAATGAGCGGTGACTGGTTTCCTCCAGACGTGACGCTTGGCATTCAGGCCAAATAGTTCCATCTTGGTTTCATCAGACACTCTTGGTCTGAGAGTCGCTTAGGTGCCTTTGGGCAAACTCCAAGCCGGCTGTCATGCGCCGGAGGAGAGGCTTCTGTCTGGCCACTCTCTACCATAAAGGCCTGATTGATGGAGTGCTGCAGAGATGGTTGTTCTTTTGAAAAGTTCTCCCATTTCCTCAGTATAACGCTGGAGCTCTGTCAGAGTGACCATCGGGTTCTTGGTCACCTCCCTGACCAAGGTCCTTCTTTAGCTCTAGGAAGAGTCCTGTTGGTTCTGAACGTCTTCCACTGAAGAATGATGGAGGCCACTTTGCTCTTTGGGACTTTCAATGCTGCAACAATTTTTCTGTACCCTTCCCCTGATCTGTGCCTCGATAAAAACCTGTCTCTGAGGTCTACAGACAATTCCTTTGACTTAATGACTGGTTTCTGCTCTGACAAGCGCTGTCAACTGTGGGACCTTATATACACAGATGTGCCTTTCCAAATCAAGTCAAAGCAATTGAATTTACCACAAGTGGATTCCAGTCAAGTTGTAGAAACATCGATCAGTGGAAACAGGCTGCACCAGAGCCCAGTTTTGAGAGTCATAGCAAAGGGTCTGAAATTTCTGTTTGTTTTTTTATACATTAGCAAAATTTTCTGAAAAAATTTGGAAAAAGTGAAGGAGGTTGAATACTAGCACTTTAAAAGGTAACACTGTAAAGTGTTTAGGTGATTAAAAGAGTGTATAAAGTTTACCTTGTGAGCATCGGCTTCACTCTTGAGTTTATTTTGAGCCCATTTGACTTTGATGAGATGAGAGTTGATCTCTTCTTTTAACTTTTCCACTTCCCGATGAAGTCTGTTAACTTCTCCTTCCTAAGAAAAATGGGCACAAACATATTATTGTAACATTTAGTGAATTTTAATTTCATACATTAACTATGTCCAGTTTGAGGCAACAATAGCCAGACACAATAACAATGAAGGAAAACAAAAGTACCGATAGATGACTGAATTGAAGACCATCTATTGCTTCTGATACAGTATACTTGTTTGGTAGGATCTTCTCCTACATTGCCCAGCCCTATACTTGATTACTTGGTGCTGCACATAACATACCCTGGCTTCATTAATCTGCTGGAGCCTGCCCTTGTCCTGAGCCAGCTGGTTTCCTCGGAGCGCCTGTCGGTCCACCTCTTTAGTGGCCTCTCTCAGCCTCTTCTCCAAACTCTCCTTGTCTCGTCTCAGGTCCAGGGCCTCCTTCTCCCCACGGACATACTTCATCACCATCGCCTCCTTTTCTTGCCGCGCTTCATCACACTTCTTGTTCATCTGCAAGAATTTGAAAAGGATTATTGAAAGCAAACCAGATCGCAGTTTATTTCAAGCAATATTTCGAAAGGATTTTGATTTTAAGCCCCCCCCCCGTTGCCCTAAATCATTGTATCATTTGAGTGCCGATTTTAGGTTGTAACGCAAGTTGGTGTAAGGCAACTTGCGTTTCTTCAAACTTTTTTTTACAGCCCTGAACAATTGAAAAATCAGATAACATCTAATTTAGGACAACCATCAGAAAAAAAAATAAAAATACAGTTTAACTGGGCACAGCAGCTTTGAACGGAAAAGAGGGGCATATAGAAGCAACAACATCCACTTTTGTTCACTGGACGGTGAAATTAAAAATTGTGAGGTGTAACAAAACTGTCAAGAGCAAAAGTCGGCGATGTATTTTACCTTGTGTGGCAATACCAGGC
Organism: Neogobius melanostomus; assembly: GCA_007210695.1. Lineage (NCBI taxonomy): Eukaryota > Metazoa > Chordata > Actinopteri > Gobiiformes > Gobiidae > Neogobius > Neogobius melanostomus. Next base: position 1,419,385 of record VHKM01000299.1, on the reverse strand, counting down.
TGAAAAATGGATTTGTCTACAATATTCATTTGCCGAGTGATTACCTCTGCAATAACAACAGTTTGGAGAGCAGAGACCTTGACTGGTATCTTTTGTTTGGATGGGAAATGTGCGTACGGCTTTGTCAGGGAAACAAGGTTAGCCTCTAAACTTCAGATTAAATAATTCTCAGCTAAAAGCAAAGTTTAGTGGATCAAAACGGAAGCAGTGAAGTGAATAACAGGCCAAGAAACTAAACCGAGCCATGTTATATAAGTAGCTTATGCAGGGATTCTGGAGCACACTGGGGTCCGGCTTGTACCTGTTCTATGCGGTAGGCCATCTCCTTCTGCATTTGCTGAAGCGAGGCCTTGGCAACATTTTCCTGGTGAATGAGCCTGTCCTTTGACTCCTTGAGCTCTCTCAGCAGCTCCTCCACCCTGCCATCCAACTGCAGACACAGACAGAGCAGACAGGGTGACCGACTTGTCGGGTAGCATTTCAGAACTGGCCACACCTGCTTTTGATATTAAGACTGTGCTCGAAACTTGCTGGAAAGAAATTAAATGCGGCACAAAAATGTAATAAAAATCTGTAAAATAATGCTGTAGTTTTTATTACTGTTTTTGCATCCAAGGGCTGTGAAAGTAATCATTTGAATCGATAATCTATGGTCAATTTCGATTATTGACATGCTGCTTTTAAAATTGACAAGTGTACTGCCAATCCTGGGGCAGTAACTGCTCATTGTCTGGAGCTCCAGTGTATAAACTATTTAATGATAAATGGTACTGCAGTGAAAATGTGTATCTCACAATCCAAATGCATTTGTTTTTAGTTTTAAAATATAAACCTGAATCAAAAATTGAGATCGATCAATATAAGGTCAAAACACCCACCCCTATTGTATCTAAAACATGCATTTAAATAAACACGCTAATCAGGCTTTTGTGGGCCGTGGCGTTAGACTAAACTGATTACTCTGTCGTCCATAGCAACAGCATGGGTGGTAAACCAGCATAAATGATAAGAGCACCACATCCTTTTCAAGCTAAAAGTAGTCATCAGGTAAGATTGTGATATTCGGATAAAAGCAGTCTTTGACTAACCTGACAAGCTAGCCTGTAGAAGATAAGTCAGGCTGGTTTGGCTGGTCTTTGATAAGCTTATTTTCATTTCTGTTTTACATAAAATATCACCTTACAGTTCTGTGCCCTTTTCGCTGTATTCCTTTGCAGCTTTCTTTGTCCCGTGTCTTCACTGTTCAGCCTCCAGATTTAATTAGGCTTTACTATGCCTCCAGATTTAATTAGGCTTTACTATGCCTGATGTGGCTCCACACGCATAGTTCACTGCGTCAACATACATTTCAACCATGATTAATTATCCTAGTAAATGCATTAACATCAAGACATAGGTAATAGCATATATTTAGATTTCACAATAACTGTATGTTTAGTCATCATTCAGAGGAAGGTACGCTACAGCTTCCCTACAATAACTAACAAAGGTTAAGATATGGGCCGTCATAGTTTTATTTGTCTCTTAAGGTGATATACAAATAACATTTATTGATTGAATTACTATGTATTTTCTGATCACCTTCAAAAAGTAAATAGAATTATAATTTCAATGAACAACAAAGCGTTACCTTTTTAATTGTGGCCATGTGCTGCTTCTCAGTCTCAGATCGTTTTTTCAGTTCTTCCTTCATAGTGTCCTTCTCCGAACAGATGCCCAAAATCAGTTCCTGGTGTTGCCGTTTTCTTCTAGCAACCTAATTGTCCAAAAACACAAAACAAGCTTTAGTCCAAAACATCCAGCAATTTGTCAATCCGCACACAATGCTCAAGGTTTTTATTTTGAAAGAATTCATTGTTTGGTGGCCGGCTAATGCACTCCAACAATGTTGGCCAAAAATCATCAGCTGTTAAAGGAATTTTCTTTAAAGCTGAAAGATTAATCTAAATTTGAAGAGTAGTACTAAATCGGCCAACCACATACACTGAAATTATTTCGGTAATATAGTATAATATTCACAGAAAACAATACACTATCCTACAAACACATTTTGAAATGCATGCTATTGTTGTGTTCATTTAGCAGTTCATATTTTGTCTTTGTCTAATCATCTAATATTAATGCTTGTGAACAAGTTTAAACTGTAATCTGTGAACTAAATCGTTTATCACAAATAATCTAAATATTTCATTGCAATCATTTTAAAATAATTCTCTCCTTTACAATACAACAGATATAACCTCCAGGATATCCAAAGAACATTATGTAAGACAAAGTAGTTCACCTCTGAATAGCCTTTTCCTGCTGCGCATATTTGTATTGCACACACTTCTCAAAGGCAACCATGCAGTCCTCCTGATCTGTGGGTAGCCCATTTACAAGACAGCTTTCTTTCATCCATTTGAATGTTGATTATCAGATTGTTGACAAGATAAAAGCTCAGACTCTAGCTCGTCCAACAGGGACTCTTGTGACAGAGAATGTTGAATCTGGGAAATCAGGTTTCTGCTGCAGTCTGTGTCATAAGGGCTAGACGAGGTATGAGAAGGTGCTGTTGTTTTGGGACTGATTTGTGGACTGGATGCAGGGGAGGAACCAGCAGTGTCCGAGTCAGGGGTAGGCGGGCCATTAGAGATCCCACAAGTGGTTGTCAAGTCAGCGGGCGAGTTGTCTGAAGAGCTTTGTGGAGAAGATGAAGGACAGGCACCTGATTCTTGGCTCTCACCAGCAGTAGTAACCAAAACAAATGAGTTTTGGGGGATTTCTGGAGCAATGGCGGGAAAATCACATGCACCATCAGCCAATGGTATTTCATTAGTGCCATTACTAGAAATGCGATTTGCTTCAACATTAGATGTTGTACAAACATGGGAAATCACAGCCGCATTGTTTTCATTTAAAGATCGATCACTGTCCAATGAAGCTACACATAATTGATTAACTCCATTATCAACCAAATCAGTCTCCATAATCAGAGATTCAGAGGCTGATTCATTTGTATGTTCGGGGTCTATCAACACATCCATGACTGGATGACAGAGTCCAACATCTTCCTCATCTTTGGCTTTATTGCACGCTTCAAATTCAATTGTCCGATTAAGCTGGTCCTCATTATCTGGGTTAGCTGTGGGTTGAGTGGTTGCATCACTGGAGGCACCTCCTCACAAACCAGCTCAGCCTTGGATACATCCATCATGTGTAGAACAGAGGCTGGACCAGGCTCCTACCTGGGACCACTCCTCAAATCTATCAACAAAAGACATTAATTAATAGCGAATTAATGGAGGTGTGGCATCTTCAGAATGTCACAATTGCTGGAAAAATAGAGGACATGGACATGTGCCACCTTGACAGACTTTTTCAAAAACATCCGTTTACGGTTCATCAGTAGTATTACAAAGGGACAAAATATTTCGCTCTTTCCTTACTGAGACGTTTACCATCATGAAGCTACGAGGTCAGAAGCAACATGTCTGTCTCCTCCCTGATAACTAACTCAAAATCATGGAGGTCGACAGGTGTATATCATGTATAAACGTTTCCTAGAGGCACACACTAATGTACGTCATATAAAAATGACTGCCCGGAAGATTTGGTTTATTCAAAGGTACTGAAGAAGTCTGGGTGGGTGTTGGCAATTTGTTAACGTTTAGATTAATTTACAGCGTTGATCTTAAGAAATACTTTAGTAAGACTGACTATGAAAAAAATAATAAAACATCACATTGTTTTATACATGGGATGTATGCAGCAATTTAATATCGCACATTATTACGACTAAATGACTTGTGTTTTGCTTGCAAAGCTGGTTTAATACCGAATTAAGCTAACGACTAAGCTACACATTGGACGCTACGTCTTAGCCTAGCTATTGCGTCTGTAATCGATGCCAAAATATTTCTTTAAGGGTTGAAGCTGTACTTACAAAATGTACAGAATTCATAAATCCTTCAATGATGAGTCAACACACGCTACTGTGAACTTTGAGCTAGAAGTATCGCCAGATGATCCCAACAAGTCACTTTGATACGAGGATATGACACATCAACAAACATGGCTACTGCAAGGAAGGGACATGGTAATACTGACCAATCTCAGACAAGTATCAGATCACGTGTAAACAGGTGTTCCGGTTCTCGCCGTGACCATGTAACGATGTGATGTTTACATTTTTGTGCGAGCTCAGCACATGGATATTTCATAAAAGGCTCGGTACTATTGTAGCTAGCTGTGCGCCACCATGGCCAATTAGCTGTTCTGGACCTGCTGTCTCCCCCTGAAGTCGACAGGAACAGTACCGAGCCTTTTATAAAATATCCATGTGCCGAGCTCGCGCAAACTGTACACATCACATCGTCACATGGTCACGGCGAGAACTGGAACACCGGTGTTACGGTTCTCGACGTGACCATGTGACAATGTGGCATGTTGACATTTGGAGCGAAAAAAAAATAGAAAAAAAAAGACATTTTGCGCACGGCCCACGCTATGTAGCTAGCTGTGCGCTATCATGGCCAATTTTGTTGCGGACCTGCCGTCTTCCCCTGCAGTTTCGACAGGAACAAGGAAGCTATGAAAGTTGTGTTTGATGTGAATGATAACTGTATTGACTTGCGATCAAAGACAATAAAGGCTCCAGTCTTATCATTTGAGTGCTTTGGCGTCTTTTACACTACACGAAAAAATACAAACCAAATCAAATCACTTCCTTCAACCAGTCTCGAACTCACACCACTTGGTCCTAAAATGCGTGACACTGGACGCTCGCGCTAACCCCAACACCACAACGACTCGCCAGAATCAGTTTCAGTGCAAATATTTATCACATATTCTGTACTCATCACAGTATGCCACAGTCAGACCATGTCAAAATGTGACAGTCACCAATTGACAGATGTTATTAAATGTACGACGAGGCTGCGTCCCTTCCTCATCCTGTCTATGCAGTAACTATACGTGCGCATGATATCGCTGCTGTCACTGTTTGCTGTAGTTTGCTGTCGCTATAGATTTTGACGATCTAAAAGCCACTAAATAGCCATAAACTAAACTATCAGTACAGTGGCCTAGTGCACACATTTGACCACGATGTGTCGCTGTTGTACTACGCACATTTGACACTGGAATTTCGGCGTATAACTGGAGCAGAGCTGAAAAGTTGCGCCACAAATGCGGAGCTCAGCTTCACGCCTTTTCAGGATTCGGGATTCTTCTGAATAGGTTAATGTCAAGGATGAAATGGTGGTGCTTAAATGGGGTGCCCTGAAAGTTGTGTGTGATGCCCATAATGACTGCTCACTTAGATAAAAGGTAGCCTAATAAAGGCTCCAGTCTTATCATTTCAGTGCTTTGGCGTCTTTTACACTACACGAAAAAAATACAAATAAAATAAAATCACTTCCTTCAACCAGTCTCGAACTCACGCCACTTGGTCCACAAACGCGTGACCCTGGGCGCTCGCGCTAACCCCTACACTACAACGACTCGCCAGAATCAGTTTCAGTGCAAATATCTATCACATATTCTGTCCTCATCACAGTATGCCACAGTTAGACCATGTCAAAATGTGACAGTCACCAATTTACAGATGTCATTAAATGTACGACGAGCTGCGTCCCTTCCTCATCCTGTCTATGCAGCAACTATACGTGCGCATGATATCGCTGCTGTCACTGTTTGCTGTAGTTTGCTGTCGCTATAGATTTTGACGATCTAAAAGACACTAAATTGTCACAACTAAACTCCTATCAGTACGGTGGCCTAGTGCACACATTTGACACTGGAATTTCGGCGTATAACTGGAGCAGAGCTGAAACGTTGCGCCACAAATGCGGAGCTCAGCTTTACGCCTTTTCAGGATTCGGGATTCTTCAGAATAGTTTAATGTCAAGGATGAAATGGTGGTGCTTAAATGGGGTGCCCTGAAAGTTGTGTGTGATGCCCATAATGACTGCTCACTTAGATAAAAGGTAGCCTAATAAAGGCTCCAGTCTTATCATTTCAGTGCTTTGGCGTCTTTTGCACTACACGGAAAATAAAAATAAATAATCACTTCTCCAACCAGTCTCGAACTCACACCACTTGGTCCAAAAAATGGATAATTATGGACACTTACGCTAGCCCTTACACTACAACACCCCAAGGCAAAAAGTTTCAATGCAATATTTATCAGATATTCTGTACTCATCACAGTATGCCACAGTCAGACCATGTCAAAATGTGACAGTCACCAATTGACAGATGTTATTAAATGTACGACGAGGCTGCGTCCCTTCCTCATCCAGTCTATGCAGCAACTTGGTTAATGTCAAGGATGAAGAGATGATCCTTGAATTGGGTCTCTTGTGTAGGTCATCTGCACAAATAACATTTTTTAATAAATTCTACACCCGATCCAGTCTGAAACTATTAATTCAATAAAAGTGCAGCCGTGAAACCGATGCGCTCTCCGTTGCACCATTGCGAGGGATCATCTTCAGTTACAAGTTTTACTATTTATGACGCATTAACTCATCATCACAGTAAGCCATGCTATTGGAAATGTGGTCATGTCAAATTGTGACATGGGGGGTCAGTAGGCTTCGTCGTGATCATGCGTAACTGCGCAGCATGAATGGTGATGATTAGAGATCATGCTTGTGATGTGATGTGATGTCATCACATAGCACAAGAAAATTGAGTTGCAAGCTGACGCTAAAGTCTTTGTCCCTCAATAAGTGGTTCATGTCAATTCTCCCATTCATTTGACATTCCGTTACTCTGATATCTTGTGGGGAAAAGGCTATAACACAGTGGATGGAACCAGCGTTCGCATAAGGTGCGCGTTGAAAGAACCTAGGCCTAAAGGTCAACAATGTAGGCCTCTGAATGTGCACAAATGAGCTGTTGTTGCAAAAGAAAAAGAAAAAGAAAAAAAACAGACACATTTAGAAACGCCATACATCCACGCAGAGCCATCCTTCACTCAACCAGCGTTGCTACTGTATATGCACGCCTATTTTACCCACTGCGCCATGCCGTCAGTTCATTTATCAGCAGCATCAGCATCAGCATCAGCATCAGCACCATCATCATAAAAAAATATAGGTTAATGTTGTTGATGGGTCACAGGCAACACCTGGGGGTGGGGTTGGTCACTTAGGTGTGGTAACACAAATCACCTGGACTATGGCTAATGATGCCTATATGGCCTATATAAGGGAGTGGTCTATGACTTTCTCAAAATAGGGTGATGAAGAAATGGATCCAAAAAGGTAAAAGAAATAGAAGACCTATTGATTTACAAAACATTTCCCAGAGACATCACTGCAAAACAACGATGGAAATAAAAGAAGATGTGAAAATTTCACTATTAAGGGTAAGTGGCAATGATGCACCCGCTCATATCTATCTATATAATAGATTAAATAGATTTTGTGTCGTTAAAAATGAAATATTGAATGGACTCAGCTTATATAGCACTTTTGTAACTTCATTAGGCCCAAAGCACCTCACAATTACAAAGTAGTCAAATGTAAAATCTTATGCCCAATTGGGGTCTATGCGGGTGGATTTAGGCGCGCCAAATCTAACAAAATTAGATCTCATAGCTTTGTGTCTAGTGTGCATTAGGTATTAGCATATTCTTGTACAACGTTTGGTGTGGAGTCAAACAGAAGAGCAGAAATTCAGGCCATGAAGCATAGAATGTGAAGCCCATAAAGGTAATAAGGGATTATTTAAAACGGGTTCATGGTCTCTGCTCATATTCACAGGGTAATGCTACTTCAGCTACCCTTGTACATTTCCCAAATACCTGGAAAGTGATTTGAATTTAGACATTCATTATCAATTTCCTGTTGTACTCCAGTTTAAATGTTATCAACATATTTAAATATCTATCTATCCTACATACTGTATTTGTCATATTGTGAATTTGTGGGCCCTTAAGAGGGCCAGTTATGTCATCTCATGGCCAGGAAAAAGACCAAGGGTCCACACTGGGCACAGGTGGTGAAGACGCCCAAAGAAGCAGCTGAAATTTTTCACTGCTTTCATAGCAGCAGCTACGGAGGACATAGTGGGATGGAAAAAACCACAGACGCCATCTCACTGAGATATTACTGGCCTGGCATGGAGAAGGATATCAGGAAATGGGTGAGTTAAGCTGGGTACATGGCAAGCGTGCAATGCTGTCCTATGCTACCACACAATCATACGTACTATGAGTGTAACCTTTGCAGTGTCTATGACATCGTTGATGGTCTTTTATTTCATATTGTGTTCCAATTTGATGATTTATAGTATAGGTAAACTTTTAAATTTTGCTTACATTATGCATAATGGCCTTTTGTAAGATTAACGTCATATCTCATTTCACCTTACAATCCCCATTTTGAAATGTTTCCTCAGATATCCGAATGTCCCGAATGCCAGGCCAGAAGAAAGAATTTAAAAGTAAAGAAGGACTACATTCCCATTGAGGTAACTGTCTATACCATAGGTGGGCCAACAAAACCTGTTAATACTTGTCACAAGACCTTTTGAAACGGTCATATTTGTTCTACTTTGCTTTTGTTTGTACATTTGTGTAAGTCTTATTATTTTCTATCCTACAACTATTAAAAGTGGAGGACATAGCTAAGAGATTGGCTACCAATGTGTTTTCAAATCATGACGGTATTAACTTTCAAATATTGGTTGAACTTCATCTTAACATTCCAAATAGCCTACTTATTATTATACTACTTGGCGTTTCTCACAATTCTTGGCATGCTCTTATGTAGGCCTATTGATGCAAAATGTGTAAGCCTAGTCCTTGTTTCACCCTTCAGGTCAATGAGCCATTCGAGCTTGTAGGAATGGACCTCATTGGGAAATTAACAATGACGGACAATGGGAACCAGTACATCTGCGTCCTGATAGACTATGTGACCAAATGGACAGAGGCTTATCCCTTAAAAAGTAAACCGCCGTTGAGGTGTCGGGGTGCATATGGGATTTTTTTTGCCGCCATGGAGCTCCCAAAAGAATACTGACCGACCAGGGAAGGGAATTTGTGAATAAGGTAAATTATAAGGGTGCGTTTAAAGGCATTGATTTTAATGTAATCATTAATTTTCCTTGCAGCTCAATTACACTCTGTGCCAAAAACTTGAGATTGAGAGAAGTCTCTGTGCCCCATACCATCCCCAAACCAATGGGTTGGTGGAAAAATGAATGGGACAATTCAAAGGTGACCAAATTATGAAAGTAATAAACTCTTGTAAACAAGTACGTTAATGTAATGCTTTTTTTTTTTCCTATTTCCATAGAGCGTTGACTGCACATTGTGGAAAAGACCCAAACATGGGACCTCAACTTGCAGGGTGCACTGTTTGCAATGAGGGCCAAAAAACAGTTGACGGTGCAATTTTCTCCATACTATTTATTATATGGGCGGGAGGCACGGTACCTCCACAGGTACCTGACAATTATGACGTAAGTGTACATTTTATGACCTTTTTAAATGATGTCCATTCTCCAATGAACCGTATTTTCTTTTCCTTTGTTTACAGTTGCGAGAAGAGCTCATCAACCAAATGGTGGCTTTTGATGGGCCAAATAAACGACCGCAAAAGAAAGAGGACAAATGAAATGGCTGTAGAAAAAATGGCACAATCGAGAGAAAAAATACGAAAAAGAGGGAGGAAATCGGGGATGATGTGCCATTCACAGTGGGAGACAAAGTCCTACGTAAAAATGTCAGAGAGGAGCAGAGAAAGGGGGGGAAAATGCTTCCTCAATGCTGGGGCCCTTCACCATCCTAAAAATCGAGGGGAAGAATGCCGATTTGGTTACAGAAAAGGAAAGACGGTATTCAAAATCAATATAGACCATTTACTCCATTACAAACAACCCTCCGCACGCATCCCCCATAAATGGCCCATGAATTCTCCACCATCCATAACCTCACCTCCATGCAGCCCAGCCACTACTCACACTGCCTTCAGCCCAGCAGCCACCACACTTACTGCACTTAGTCCTGCACCTACACACATGTCACTTTCACCAATAAACCTGGCCATAACTCCCCCACCTGGCTCCACTCCACAGACAAAATCCCCATTTTCCACGATTGACATGTCAGCCTTTTCACTACTTGGACACTCCCCCTTAACCTGTCAACCTCTGCTCCACCTTGCTCCCCCTAAACCTGTCAACCTCTGCTCCACCTTGCTCCCCTTAAACCTGTCAACCTCTGCTCCACCTGCTCCCCTTAACCTGTCAACCTCTGCTCCACCTGCTCCCCCTTAAACCTGTCAACCTCTGCTCCACCTTGCTCCCCCTTAAACTTGTCAATCTCAGCTCCACCTGCTTCTTATAACTATCCTGCCTCCAAACTACCTGGCCCCTCATCCAGCCACCCTGCCTCCCACCCCCCCCCCCTCCTCAGCCACCCCCTGCCTCCCAGCCACAGCTCCCACCTGGCCCCTCACCACCACCCTGCTCCAACTACCTGGCCCCTCACAGCCACCCTGCCTCCCAGCCAGCCACCCTCTCCAAACTACCTGCCCCTCATCCAGCCACCCTGCCTCCAACTACCTGGCCCCTCATCCAGCCACCTGCATCCTCAGCCAGCCACCCTGCCTCCCAAACTACACTGGCCCCTCCCATCCCCAGCAGCCACCCTGCCTCCAAACTACCTGGCCCCTCATCCAGCCACCCTGCCTCCTCAGCCAGCACCCTGCCTCCAACACTCTCACCCTGCCCCTCCCAATCCAGCCACCCTGCCTCCTCATCCAGCCACCCTGCCTCCTCAGCCAGCCACCCTGCCTCCAAACTACCTGGCCCCTCATCCAGCCACCCTGCCTCCGAACTACCTGGCCCCTCATCCAGCCACCCTGCCTCCTCAGCCAGCCACCCTGCCTCCAAACTACCTGGCCCTCATCCAGCCACCCTGCCTCCGAACTACCTGGCCCCTCATCCAGCCACCCTGCCTCCTCAGCCAGCCACCCTGCCTCCAAACTACCTGGCCCCTCATCCAGCCACCCTGCCTCCCATCCAGCCACCCTGCCTCCTCAGCCAGCCACCCTGCCTCCAAACTACCTGGCCCTCATCCAGCCACCCTGCCTCCTCAGCCAGCCACCCTCCCTCCCACCACCCCCCTGCCTCACACACCTGCCCCTCACCAGCCACCCTGCCTCCAAACTACCTGGCCCCTCATCCAGCCACCCTGCCTCCTCAGCCACCACCCTGCCTCCAAACTACCTGGCCCTCATCCAGCCACCCTGCCTCGAACCTTCCACCTGCCCTCACCTGGCCCCTCATCCAGCCACCCTGCCTCCTCAGCCAGCCACCCTGCCTCCAAACTACCTGGCCTCACCAGCCCCTGCCTCCTCATCCAGCCACCCTGCCTCCCAGCCAGCCACCCTGCCTCCAACTACCTGGCCCCTCATCCAGCCCCCTGCCTCCTCAGCCAGCCACCCTGCCTCCAACTACTGGCCCCTCATCCAGCCACCCTGCCTCCAACTACCTGGCCCCTCATCCAGCCACCCTGCCTCCTCAGCCAGCACCCTGCCTCCAAACTACCTGGCCCCTCATCCAGCCCCCTGCTCCTCATCCACCACCCTGCCCCTCAGCCAGCCACCCTGCCTCCAAACTACCTGGCCCTCATCCAGCCACCCTGCCTCCTCAGCCAGCCACCCTGCCTCCAAACTACCTGGCCCCTCATCCAGCCACCCTGCCCTCCGAACTACCCTGGCCCCTCACCAGCCACCCTGCCTCCTCAGCCAGCCACCCTGCCTCCAAACTACCTGGCCCCTCATCCAGCCACCCTGCCTCCTCATCCAGCCACCCTGCCTCCTCAGCCAGCCACCCTGCCTCCAAACTACCTGGCCCTCATCAGCCACCCTGCCTCCCACCACCCTGCCCCTCAGCCAGCCACCCTGCCTCCAACTACCTGGCCCTCATCCAGCCACCCTGCCTCCTCAGCCAGCCACCCTGCCTCCAAACTACCTGGCCCCTCATCCAGCCACCCTGCCTCCTCACCAGCCACCCTGCCTCCTCGCACCACCCCCTCCAAACTACCTGGCCCTCATCCGCCACCCTGCCTCCTCACCAGCCACCTGCCTCCCAGCCAGCCACCTGCCTCCAAACTACCTGGCCCTCATCCAGCCACCCTGCCTCCTCAGCCAGCCACCCTGCCTCCAAACTACCTGGCCTCATCCAGCCACCCTGCCTCCAACACCTGCCCCTGCCGCCACCCTGCCTCCCAGCCCACCCTGCCTCCAACTACCTGGCCCCTCATCCAGCCACCCTGCCTCCTCAGCACCCTGCCCCACACCTGCCCTCCAACTACCTGGCCCCTTCCCACCTGCCTCCGAATACCTGCCTCATCCAGCCACCTGCCTCTCAGCAGCCACCTGCCTCCAAACTACCTGGCTCCTCATCCAGCCACCCTGCTCCTCAGCAGCACCTGCCCCAACTACTGGCCCCTCATCCAGCACCCTGCCTCCTCAGCCAGCACCCTGCTCCTCAGCCAGCCACCCTGCCTCCAAACTACTGGCCCTCCAGCCCCCGCCTCCGACCCTGCCCTCATCCACCACCCTCTCCTCAGCAGCCACCCCTCCGAACACCGCCCTCCACTGCAAGGAAATTACCACCAAAAAGCATAGATGCTGTAACTATACCCCATGATCAGTCATGTTGTTTTTATTATGTTAATAATGGAGGTCATTTTGATGTGCCATGTCCTGCACATCACAGTGGTGCATAAAATCTGGGAGGGGCGTTTACCCATTATTATGGTGTAAAGTGGGCCATACAAGGTGTATGGCCAAACATAAAGAGCACTTGGCCCACACACAAAACTGGAGGCAGAGGTAAGGAACTGCTAATTGTTACTCTTCCCCTCAAATTACACTTCTAATCTCGTATGTCTTTTCTTTTTTTTTAGCTGGTAAATGCATACATCCACATGCTGGTTCGGGAGTTTGGGAGGGTCAGGTGTTCCACATTGACTCCTATGAAATGACCGCAATCTGGAAGGGCAAATACAGAGGCCTGAGAAAAGTAGAGTACAATATATTTCATGTAGATCACCAGTAATTTGTTTGAGTATACTGCTTGCTTTCCAGATCAATCCAGAAGATTATAATATGATGATTGGGGCCATATGTACAAATGACCATTGGACACTGGCAGTAAGTCAAAATATGTGTGAGCCATGCAGACCTTTTTAATTAGTGATGCTATTTTTTTTTTTGGTTCTATTGATATTTTGAAGGTCATTTGTCCAAGGGGGCGGAAATCAATTTATGTAGATCCACTTGGTGCAACAGATGGTGCACTCAAGTCATGTGCAATGTCAGCAGGTTGTAGTATGCATTTAACAACAATAAAATATAATGTACTTTTAACTCTTATTGACAATGCACTTTCATATCCAGAGCTTTCATGAGGGCCAGGGGGTTGAATTGCTCACGCTGGAATTGTGAAACAATCCCACACCCTAGACAAATAGATGGACCTCTTGTGGAGTCATAATTTGCTTAGTAAGTGTAATTTTCCTTAAGCAATTTCACTGTGCACGTCTTGACTCTTATAACTCTGTAAGCTTGCAGAGGTCATTTTGAAGCAAGAGAGTGCCATCAACTCGTACAATCCAGCCAAAATGGATTCAATCCGCATGTCTATGACACGAAGATTGATTGAAGGCACAGGTATACCACGGTGGATATTATACATCTTTGTGTCATCTAAATGACTTAAGTACTGTATGTTCCTTTGTAGACACATTGTCTGGGGTGTGCAGACTGTGTGATATGGAAGATCATATAGATTGGGTGAGTGGGCGGGTGGGTGCATGTATATTTGAATTTCTGACCTTTTCTATTACAGATTCAGTGCACCCTATGTGATTGCTGGTACCACCATGTTTGTGTGGGTCACCTCCACTTGACATGGACTTTACTGCCCGGCGTGTACCATGTAATGTATACTGTAGATCTAGAGATTAATTATGAATAAATCTCCAAGCGACACTTGAAGTGTCATCAGCTTAACATCCTACACTTAAACGACAGTGTACAGACGATGACTAAAGAACCTTCATCTAGGATAGAATACATGTCCACCCTGATTGTGTATTCCAATATTTTGTCATTCTTGCTTGTTTATGTTTATTTATCTATTTTGCAGATAATCAGGAAATCATCCCTCCATTTTTGATTCGACTTTCCTGACGGACAGATGGCCGTGTGTGTGGCATGGGACCATGTCACCCTTTTTTGTTTTTTACCAACTTGCAAAATAAATGATGTGGAAATAACATTAAAGCTGTGTATGGTTCGTTTACATTTAAAAATCACAATCGTTTATTTGGAAACAAAATTAGTACGTCGAAAAATCTATACAACGGGCATCGGTCTTTCTTGGTTTAACGCCAATAATACACCGCACGCGCCTTTCAGAGCCGAGCGCCCTGAGCGGCCGAGCTCTCTCGCGCAGAGCGCGTACAAGTACACTGCAGGCGAGCGCTGAGAAGCGCCACAAGCTCCACCTGTTTCTTTGTTTAACAGTTGAACTGAATGCATGTTTTGCGTTTTTTTTTAACTAAATACATCCATCACATCCAACTATAGTCCGCAATTGACTGCCAGTCTCTTCTGCTCTTCGAGGAGCATTGCTCAATGGCCTCAACTTGATGTCGTCCACCTTCACTGCTTTCCTTTGGGAAAAGTGACGAGGCCCACAAAAAAAGAGCAGCAGAGTGACTTGAAGGAGAGTCTTGATATGGAAAAATTACAAGCAAGTGTAGCTGTATATGTCGGGTGATATTCCTCTCTTTATGAAATAAGCACCCAATACTACTACTAGTAGTATAATCATAATAAAATTATAATAATCTTAAACTTTTCTACACTCATACAAATAATCATACAATGTAGGACAATCGTTTATTTCTTTAGTAATGTTTTTCATACATTTTCAGACAGAAATCGGCTTCGCACCGCGAGCCGCAGACGAGGAAAATGCGCTTGGAGCGCATTTTTGACTTTAGGAGCGGAAACGACTGCGGGCTGAGGCGCTCAGCTGCGCGCTGCCTCGGCTGCAGTGTACACACACGAGAGCGCGCTCATCTCATAAACAGGGAGCCAACTGAAGCGAACTTTGCGAATGCACGCGGAGAGGCACTTGAGGACGAATTCGGCTACAAAAACGCGTCAGGTGTATTATTGGCGTACATAACATCCGCCACGTTGCCACACGGGGCGACGGTGGCGAGATGGTAGAGCGGGTCGTCTCATGATAGGAAGGTCGGGGTTTCGAATCTCGCCTCCTGAAGATGGACACTGTCGTTGTGCAAGACACTGTCCCCAGCTTACCTCCAGTGTCTGCGTACATTGGTGTATGAATGGGTGACTGGGTCCTTGCTGTAATGCGCTTTGAGTGCCTAACGTAGCCTAACGTAGGTTTCATTAACATGAAACCACTTGTAGCGGACAGTAGGGGGCTCCCTTCCCAAACATGGATTTGCCGCTTCCTGCCTAATGGAGGAAGTGGCCTCTCCTTTAAATCTCCCCCGCGCCTGGTGATCAGTCTCGGCTGGTGACAGAGCTATTTTAGAACTCCGGTGGCGGCTATTTTCCCCCGTTTTTATTGCAATTTTAAGATTTTAGCCTGCTACTGTTTTGTTTTAGAGTTCGTTTTATGGGTTTCCTTTAGATTTTGCAACATTTAGAAACCCTTAGGATTTTAGCTCTGCACCAATTGGGTATAGCAGTCCCTGGGTCTTTTAGTTTTAGATTTGTTTGTCCCTTGGATGTGCTTGGGAGGGGGTTTGGCCCGTGTTTTCCGTTTTGCACCTGGGATTTTTGTTATTTGTGTGTGTGTGTGTGTATGTGGGTAGCACTTTCCGTTTTGGGGTGGGGCTACCTCCTCCCAAGTCATTCTTGTTAGGTTCTTTTTAATACTTATCTGTCTTTAGATTTCGATTGGTTCTGGCCCAGGGGCTGCAAGGTTTTAATTGGTCG
This sequence comes from Neogobius melanostomus, assembly GCA_007210695.1. Lineage (NCBI taxonomy): Eukaryota > Metazoa > Chordata > Actinopteri > Gobiiformes > Gobiidae > Neogobius > Neogobius melanostomus. The sequence continues at coordinate 1,403,390 of VHKM01000299.1, read as the reverse complement.
TTTTACTTTTGGCCATTTTAACTTGAATTTTAACCCTATAAATAAATATTATTCTTCTAACCTTTTTTTATTGCTCCTGGTCTCTCAAATAAACTTTTAATTACATATTTTAAAAACACTGTCTCTGCCTATTTATTGTTACAAACTTATCTGTGTGTCCTTTGGTTTATCACTACTTTAGTTATTTTTGGTTATTTATTTTTAAGTACCTCAGGTCACACACTTATTAAGGGACAAAGACTTTAGCGTCAGCTTGCAACTCAATTTTCTTGTGCTATGTGATGACATCACATCACATCACAAGCATGATCTCTAATCATCACCATTCATGCTGCGCAGTTACGCATGATCACGACGAAGCCTACTGACCCCCCATGTCACAATTTGACATGACCACATTTCCAATAGCATGGCTTACTGTGATGATGAGTTAATGCGTCATAAATAGTAAAACTTGTAACTGAAGATGATCCCTCGCAATGGTGCAACGGAGAGCGCATCGGTTTCACGGCTGCACTTTTATTGAATTAATAGTTTCAGACTGGATCGGGTGTAGAATTTATTAAAAATGTTATTTGTGCAGATGACCTACACAAGAGACCCAATTCAAGGATCATCTCTTCATCCTTGACATTAACCAAGTTGCTGCATAGACTGGATGAGGAAGGGACGCAGCCTCGTCGTACATTTAATAACATCTGTCAATTGGTGACTGTCACATTTTGACATGGTCTGACTGTGGCATACTGTGATGAGTACAGAATATCTGATAAATACTTGCATTGAAACTTTTTGCCTTGGGGTGTTGTAGTGTAAGGGCTAGCGTAAGTGTCCATAATTATCCATTTTTGGACCAAGTGGTGTGAGTTCGAGACTGGTTGGAGAAGTGATTATTTATTTTTATTTTCCGTGTAGTGCAAAAGACGCCAAAGCACTGAAATGATAAGACTGGAGCCTTTATTAGGCTACCTTTTATCTAAGTGAGCAGTCATTATGGGCATCACACACAACTTTCAGGGCACCCCATTTAAGCACCACCATTTCATCCTTGACATTAAACTATTCTGAAGAATCCCGAATCCTGAAAAGGCGTAAAGCTGAGCTCCGCATTTGTGGCGCAACGTTTCAGCTCTGCTCCAGTTATACGCCGAAATTCCAGTGTCAAATGTGTGCACTAGGCCACCGTACTGATAGGAGTTTAGTTTGTGACAATTTAGTGTCTTTTAGATCGTCAAAATCTATAGCGACAGCAAACTACAGCAAACAGTGACAGCAGCGATATCATGCGCACGTATAGTTGCTGCATAGACAGGATGAGGAAGGGACGCAGCCTCGTCGTACATTTAATGACATCTGTAAATTGGTGACTGTCACATTTTGACATGGTCTAACTGTGGCATACTGTGATGAGGACAGAATATGTGATAGATATTTGCACTGAAACTGATTCTGGCGAGTCGTTGTAGTGTAGGGGTTAGCGCGAGCGCCAGGGTCACGCGTTTGTGACCAAGTGGCGTGAGTTCGAGACTGGTTGAAGGAAGTGATTTTATTTTATTTGTATTTTTTTCGTGTAGTGTAAAAGACGCCAAAGCACTGAAATGATAAGACTGGAGCCTTTATTAGGCTACCTTTTATCTAAGTGAGCAGTCATTATGGGCATCACACACAACTTTCAGGGCACCCCATTTAAGCACACCATTTCATCCTTGACATTAACCTATTCAGAAGAATCCCGAATCCTGAAAAGGCGTGAAGCTGAGCTCCGCATTTGTGGCGCAACTTTTCAGCTCTGCTCCAGTTATACGCCGAAATTCCAGTGTCAAATGTGCGTAGTACAACAGCGACACATCGTGGTCAAATGTGTGCACTAGGCCACTGTACTGATAGTTTAGTTTATGGCTATTTAGTGGCTTTTAGATCGTCAAAATCTATAGCGACAGCAAACTACAGCAAACAGTGACAGCAGCGATATCATGCGCACGTATAGTTACTGCATAGACAGGATGAGGAAGGGACGCAGCCTCGTCGTACATTTAATAACATCTGTCAATTGGTGACTGTCACATTTTGACATGGTCTGACTGTGGCATACTGTGATGAGTACAGAATATGTGATAAATATTTGCACTGAAACTGATTCTGGCGAGTCGTTGTGGTGTTGGGGTTAGCGCGAGCGTCCAGTGTCACGCATTTTAGGACCAAGTGGTGTGAGTTCGAGACTGGTTGAAGGAAGTGATTTGATTTGGTTTGTATTTTTTTCGTGTAGTGTAAAAGACGCCAAAGCACTCAAATGATAAGACTGGAGCCTTTATTGTCTTTGATCGCAAGTCAATACAGTTATCATTCACATCAAACACAACTTTCATAGCTTCCTTGTTCCTGTCGAAACTGCAGGGAAGACGGCAGGTCCGCAACAAAATTGGCCATGATAGCGCACAGCTAGCTACATAGCGTGGGCCGTGCGCAAAATGTCTTTTTTTTCTATTTTTTTTCGCTCCAAATGTCAACATGCCACATTGTCACATGGTCACGTCGAGAACCGTAACACCGTCACCAAAACAAGTACAAGCAAAGTTTAGATGCCATACCCTGCTGACATCATCAGTGACATCAGCTGGAGGCAGGAAGTGATCAGAGAAATAAGATTAAACTAAAACTAGCATTTTAAGTGTAAAACTACAACTGAAAAATGTGGTCCTGTTGTGGCTTAAGGTGCAAGAACAAGAGGAACGACATTTGAGACGATAAAATAAGATTTATCTGATATTTCCAAAAACAGTTAGACATTTGTTTATCGTTACTATGACAACAGCTACAATGGAAATGGATAGGAATCGAGCTTCCCGCCTCCAGCTAAGCCCGGAATGTTTACAAACAATTAAAGGGTCTATTTAAATGCTCATTTATGCACAATTCAATAATCATATTACAGATTTAAGTGTAACAAGTAGATTTGTGACCACTCATATAAATATATTAATGCTTGCGATGTAGACGCTTCAACTTTCACAAGTTTAGGAGCTAAATTTTCTGTAATAAATGTACTGCATTTAATAAAAACTCAAACTACACAACTCTACAACATTCACAACATTGTCTAAAGTCACAAGCAGCAACAATGCATGTGCTGTTTTGGTACTTATTTCATAAAATGTACTGTGCTGAAAACAAAACCCTGATAGTACAATATTTGGGAAAAACGTTCGTGTTCGCGGCAGACTTTGACGCTCTGCTGCGCATGCGCAACACTACTGCACTTCGGAGAAAATTGGCGACACGTGTTGGAAGGTAAATCGTCACACTAAAATATTTTTTGGCATAAAAATAGCTCTTAATGGTGTAAATATTGGGTAAGTGTGGTTTGCGTTATTACAACGTTGAGCGAAGACAACACTTTAGTTCTTTTTTTTTTTTTTCTCCAATTTGCTCCAATTTGTAACGGCAATTAGCACGAGCAGGTGCTTGCCGACTTGATTTGATGTGTTTTCGGTTCATTTATAACATGTTCGTGTGGTTAAATTGATATTTTATTACATTTGTTGCAGCATACATTTTCCTGGCATTTTTTTGTGAATATGAATCTCAATGTATTGCCAAACTTGGTTCTGCCAAACCTGCCTCTGAGAAAGCCTTCATCGAGCCCAGTGGTTCATGCTCCCTCGCCAGCTTCTGGACGGGCCCTCGCAGTGTCAGCTGCGCGCCCAGGTCCTGCCTCAGCCATCAATGGACCAGGTAAAATGTGTCGTATTACAGCTATTATACTCAATATATAGGTTTTAAACATTAAGACATTTGAAGCTGTATCATTCATATTCTCTTCACAGGGGCTTTTCTGTCACCAAGCTGCACCATGAACTCGCCTGCTAACAGAAGTCAAACTACTGTAGGTTATGTACTAATATGTTATGTTTTTTGTTTTAGTTTAGTATTATTATTGTAGCCAATATTTTATGTTACATTTTACCGTGTTTTTCTTTTTTTCTTTTCAGCCATTGGCTCACACGCCACCAACTGCACTGACTGCACATTTCTGCAACTTCTGTGGGAAACAAGGTAGTTTGAAGACTAGGTCTACTTAACTTTGAAACCTTAATAGGCTACTTTTAATTCGTGTGTTCAGGAAATTTCCGTTGCAAACGATGCAAGAAGACACTCTACTGCTCCGTGGTGTGTCAGACAGAAGACTGGAAGGCACACCGACATATGTGCAAGAATGTTGAAGCAGAACCAGCAAAGTAATTAATTAATTAATTTTTAATCCTGGCTCTGGTTTTTCAGGCTGTATGAGAGTGTTTGACTGTTTTGTATTCATTAAAAATATCACTGTATTTACAGAAACCAACCACCAGAAAGTTGTGTTTCACCAGTATCAGGAGACAAATCTGATTGTCTGGATGTCAGTACAACATCAGTATAGAACCTGATTTTAATATTGTCTAGTATAAGTTTAATCAACAGTTGTCTTCTTTTTGTTGCTACGCACTGTAGAAATCGGACTTGACCACTATCCAGAGAGTTTACATGAAAGATATACACTCAAAAGTCATTACAGGAACAGAAATACAGGTATAAAAGATTATTACAATGTTTCGTTGCTGAACTTTATTAATTTTGTCATTGTGATTGTGTTATAGGCAGCGCTTGTTGAGTTTCAGAGCCCTGGGCGCTTTTTTGTAGTTTCCCAAAGCCCCGAGGTTCTGGAGGCCTTACAAGTAATTACAATGGAGCTCCAGAAAACGTATTGCTTTCAAACAACAAGCGAACACAAACCTGTTGTGGATGAGGTGTGTGCTGTGCAGTACTCCTGTGATATGGTAAGTTTTTTTAATATTTTTTTTATGATTTCCCACGTTTTTTGTGTGTTTTTGTTTTAATTTCTTTACTTACTTGTTACACCGCATCCTTGCATATCTTTTCAGAGCTGGTATCGAGGGCTTGTTCAACAGTTGGATGCTGACCTGGCTCATGTTCTTTATATTGACTTTGGCAATGAGGAGAAGGTCCCTTTTGAAAGAATTCGGCCTCTGACTGCTAAGCTGCAGCAATATGGCCCTTGTGTGGGTCTTCAGTCTTTCATGGCGTTTATTTGTACTGCCCCCGCTTCCATATCTTCACACATTTATTCATATCTTATAATTGTCTGATTTCTTCAGGCGATTGAGTGCTGTATTTCTGGAGTTGTGCCAGCTGCTAACAATTGGTCCGGAAAATGCTGCATAGCTGTAAGGCAGCTGTTGGAAGGAAAGATCGTTACTATTAAGGTCTTGGGGACTTTGGGCAATGGCTGTATCCATGCAGTCGATATTGTGCTTTCCAAAGGTAGGATTTTACTACGTAAATAACTAGAATCCTTATTTGTTAAAATGGAAATTTAATAAATGTTTGGTTACATTTTAGGAAATACCTTGAGTTCCTTTTTACTGGAGCATGAATATGCGGAAATGGTTGTGGACAATAAAACGCCATCTGAGCAAGATATAAGTACTGACAACAAACACAAAACAATTGTGTTGCAGCATATAAATGATTTTATTATGTTAATGTTTTTGATATTTTGACTCTAGGTGCAATGGTAAATGCGTCTCTGGACAATTTTAAACGTCTCTCAGTTGGAAAAGATGACAACTCGTGGGCTCAGGTTCCAGAGCCCCTCACACAAGCAGTGGGTGACTCCTTCACTGTTGTAGTCACCCACATACAGTCACCAGACAAAATAGTTGTGCAGAAAGTAGATAATGCCGGTAAGTATTGTAAAGTACTGTGATGTTTTGGCATATATCATTACAAATCCTTTGGCTATTTTGTTTCTAGCGAGCATTCAGGATTTACAAATGAAACTACGGGAGCACTGCAGCCAAATCCCTGCCTCAAGTGTTTTCAGACCAGCTCCAGGAACAGTTTGCTGCGCTCTATTTTCAGGTATAATGGTGTCTAGTAAGGCTGGGTGATATGGCTTTCATAATAAAAAGACATGTAGCTGATTTATGATAGTTTCTTATTATAACTTTTATACAAGCTTTAGCTCAAACAATAACGAATGCTTTCCTCCAGTATCATTTAACACAAAAATGTCTAGTCTAAACTAGAAGCTGTTTCTGTCCCATGGCGATTGAGATGGACCAAAGTAGGGATTACGATTTTGATTAATTACCCAGCCCTACTGTATAGTTTAAATTTAATTATTTTTTATTCACAAACATGCATTTTTGTTTCAGAGGACAAACAGTGGTACCGGGCTAAAGTACTGGCTTATTCAGCAGAAGAACGTGTCTGTGTTGGTTATTTGGATTTTGGTAACTCTGAAGATGTAGATTTAAGCAGCCTACGTCCCATTAGCCAGTCTCTATTGGCAACACCAATGCAGGCTATGGCTTGTGGCCTAGCAGGTAATTTACATTACTAACAGTTGTATTTAGAAATGCATACTATTGATCAGCTTTGAATAAAGTATGATTTGTCTTCAAGGTATTCAGCCTGTTGAAGAAAGTTGGTCTGAAGAGTGCTTGCAGGCCTTACAGAGAAGAATCTCAAACCGCTTGTTGCGCATCGAAATCCAGGGCGCTCAAGAAGGCAAAGTTTTAGTGAATTTGATTGACGAAGCCAGTGATCCCCAGGCCAACATTGCAGAACTGCTGATGTTTGCTGGTTTTGCAGCACCTGTTGTTGCTACAAACAATGATGATCAAGCGACTGAGACGCCGCCTCCTGCTCCAGAAGTGACCGGTAACAATGTATTTTGTTCATATTTTGTGCCCTCAATAAATCTTGTCACCCCTGATAAATATGAGAAAAGAATGCAGTAACACAAATATCTGCATCTAGCTGCCAAAAACAAAATACCTATTCCATGGTGGAAAATGAGAACGAACAAACAATGAACTGTAAATTATGAAATGCATAGAGTCCAAAAGCCCTGACCTGAATACCTGGGGTGACCTTAAGAAATCAGGTCAATAGAATCGATATAATGTGAAGGATCTATAGAGATTCTTTCCTAAATACGTTTTCAACATCCTCAGTTACTGGAGAAGAGATTCAGACCAGTCATCTTTGCCAATGCAGGAAACACAAAATACTTGCTAAAAATGTACTTTGAAAATGTGACAGATTTTATTCTTTCAATCCTGTGTGTCCGGAATACATTTTTTTTGTAGTGACCAAGTTAATATTTTTAACACAACATTAAGTTTGACCAGAAAATAATCTTGTGGATTAGCGCTAGTGATGGTGCTAGTATGTATTGAGTGCACTGTAATGTATGTGTCTTGTATGTAATAATTGAACAGCAACAATGTTCTTAGTGTCCAGTCCTGAAGCCGAGCCTCTGGCGTGGTCTTGTGCCAAGCTCTCTCCAGACGGCCAATCGGTGCTTCTAAGAGTCAGTTGTGTGGAGAGCCCTGGGAAGTTTTTCTGCCACATTGTCAATCCTACAGGTAAAAGGCGATTTGTATTTTTCCACAATATTGATAGAAATTCCCAGACAGACATGCTGTAAAATTTCATCAATTTATGCTTGTAAAATGATTGGGTTTTATCTCAGACAATCAGCGCTTAATGGAACTAGAAGCAGAATTGAAGCCTTATTGTGAAGCGGAGGCTTCATCTTTTAATCCAAACGTAGGAGAGCCTTGCTGCACCATTATCACTGGTAAGAGATCCAGACATGTTTCAATTTTATTCTTTGTAATTTAAAGTTAATGATTAATATTAAATTTACCTCCATATATATATTTTTTTCCCCCAGAAACTGGTGGCAAGTGCTTCCGGGCTCTGGTAAAGCAGCTGTGTGAGGACGAGGTTTTGGTTGCACTTGTTGACTATGGCCATTGTATGAATGTGAAGAAGAGCCACTTAAGACCCATTACATCAAAGCTCCTGGCATTCCCTTTCCAGGCTTTACCCTGTTGGCTCGCAGGTACAATTTCATTTTATTAATCTGGTAATATATATTTGAAAGAATATTACTTTTCTTCAAATTGTAGTTTGTGAAATTAATATTTTACAGCATAATTATGACTTTGTTGATACTCAAGTTATTTTTTTTCTATTGCCATCAAAATATAACGGACTGAAAACCCCTCTAATGTAGCCAGGGTTCAAGTCATATTGGCCAGCGGAAAGTTTTACACCTCTGATCATTTCCCCTCACCTTTCAAACCGTTCTGTTTTTGTGTTTTCAGGCGTCGTCCCAGAGGGGTCGGAGTGGACTGCTGAAGCCCAGCTCTGGTTCCAGAGTCTGGTTGAGGGTGAGGTACTCTCTGCGCGGGTGCTATCTGTCACTGACGACGGTTATGGAGTTGAGTTGCAGAGCAAAGGCCAAAGTGTGGCCACTGCCCTCGTCGCTGAACATTTAGCCAAATTTCTTGAAGAGGAAGGGAAGCAGGAGGCTGCTTCTGTCTCTGTCAGTAAGCTGAAGGAAAATGTTACAGAAAACCAGCAAGAACAATCACAGAATCCACGAGAACAAGAGCGGACGCTGAATGATGCTTCTCCTTCTGTAGTGAAAGGTGGGCTGGATTTTACTTGGATGTGTGAAAGTGTTAAAACGTTGATATTGTGTTATATTTCCATATTTGCAGGGCCGTCTTTCCCTGTGGACTGGAAGACAGTGGTGCTGCCTGTCAATGAGACCTTTCAGCCTTGTATTGCTGCTCTATCAAACCCTTCTCTTTTCTACCTGTTGGCCCCAGACAAGGTTCAATATGTGTTCAATACATGTTTTTAAAAATTTTATTTGCTATATGCAACAATGTAAACATGTTTTGTTTTGCGTGATAGTTGGTGAGGAACAGATTCAGGAAATGATGCTTCAGTTGGCTGAATACTGTAACAGTCAAGTTTCTCAGCCTTCTACCAGTGACTTGGGCAAACCCGTAGTAGGAGCTGCATGCTGTGCCCGATTTACTGGTAAATAAACACCCCTATGAAGGAGCTAGTCTTACTGGCTTTACAGTTTTCAATAGCAGTTTCTTTCATGCGATACATTATGGCCCAGCAGTGAAACACAAAGTATCACTTGAGGTATGATAGAAATTGGTACGCTACGGACAAACATTAAGTGCCATACTTAAATTAATAGTAACACCAAATAATTTAATGAAATCCATCCATTGCCATGATCAAAACACGTTATTTCATAAATATATTGGATATCATATGTATAAATGCATAATACAATTTTATGGAAACGTGCACTCTTTAGTAAAGCACATTATTATGTCAGTAATTTGATGTAGTTTGAGTTGACTTTATATCCTATCCTATTTTGGATGTTCGTGGCAGAGAAATGCCTCACAATAAGGACATTACTACTTTCTAAACATTACAGGCCAGCAATGCTGAGCTACTTCTGTATAAGACACACATTGTCCTATTTCCCTTTTTTTCCAACTGGTTTTATGTTTTCTTCCGTGACTTGTCTTGTCGGCTGCTGCCCGTACACATCTGAGCTGGTAATTCGGTGTCTGCTCATAGATGTAATTACACAGCATGTGTGAAGGAGTGGCACTTCTTTAAACACAGTATACAAGTAGAATTGCTAGGCATACATTCCATAGAACGGATAAATACAGGGTCTTTATTATGGAGGTTTTTGGAAACAAACTGTTAAAAACAATTCATGTAGCCCCTATAAATGCTTGTGTGTTCAGATGTGTTTCAGAATTTGAGAAGCGTGTCATTGATTTGGCATCTATTGATTAAAAATGCATAATTTTTCAGCTGACAACAACTGGTACCGCGCTGTGGTCCTGGAGATGAGTGATCAAGAGGCTACTGTCGTCTATGCAGACTATGGGAACTCTGAGAAGGTGTCATTGTCCAATATCTTGCCCATCCCAGCAAGGTTCCTCCAGCTTCCTTTCAAATCACTCGATGCTCTGTTATTGGTGAGAAAGCACATAGCATTACAAGATTGTTTTGACACCAGCACAACTTAATTCTCAATGTTTTTTGTGTTCATCTTAGACAAAGAGCTCACCCCTGTGGAGTGGCCAGAGGAAGTGCGACAGATGTTCCTGGGTGCACTACAGCATGGGTGTCTTGCCACTGTCCAGTCGTTCGATGGTTTCTCTAACATGCTCTCGCTGTCTCAGCCCGCTGAGAGCGGAGGGAGGCAGGTCCATGCCATCATTTTAGATGCACTACAGGCACTTTCACAGACCGCTACTGATCCAGCCCCCGACCAGATACAATCCGCTGAGACACCCGCCAACAGCACGTCAATCGCTGATGCTAAAACTGAAACGAGCCCAGAGCCCAGTTTACCTCCTGAAATGCCGCACAACGTTGAACATGGCACTACCACCTATGAGGCTCCGCCCCCGGAGCCAGCACCTCAGATTCCAAAGCTGGCCAAAAATACTGAGGCTGCTGAAGGTCAGTGTTGTGTGAGATTTTGTGTTTTACATTGCATCTGTGCTTTTGACCGTTTTTTCTTAAGCGTCTGAAATCTTTACAGTTGATCCAGTTCAGCGTATTCTCAAGCATATGGAACCACCATGCACGACTGATGCAAAGACTCGAGGTGTGTATTGAATGAATGTCATTTACTGTCTTGTCATTGTACACTACTCAGTATATTGACTAATTTAATGTTTGAATTTAGATGCATTAGCTTCTAGTTGCTGTTGCCAAAGTCTAAAGAATAAGGTGAATAAGTGAATAATTGTGAATAACTTATCAATAATTTTGGCAGTGACAGTCTTGTCTGTCTTCACAGCTTGATCAACTGGAACAGCTCATACAAGTGCAACTTTCCCTCATCAAGAAACTTATTGCACAGTCCAAATAGTTTTTCCCCCCACCTTTCTAATTTACTTAAGAAATATGTTAATTTAAGTTTAAAGTAAATGCCACGAAGCATGTTGTTTTATTTGTGTACATTTTAGTCATATTTTACACGGTTTCGTTTCTGTGAGTGCCGGTTACAATTGTAGGTCTATAATACTCTTGGTAAGTTTGTGCGCCACATAATTGAGCTGTTGACCCTGGGTTCTTGCCTCTTGTATGTTATTGAGCGCTGCGCCTGTTCTGTTCAGTCCTAATCTGTTGTTTGGCCCAACTTTATTTTTTGTGTTTGGCTCATCATAAAAACATCTTTGAAACGAAATGCGTAATTTATTTATTTTTTCCCCTCTCAAATTAGATGTCATGTTTTCATATATTTTTTTAACCTACTGCTGGCTTATTGTTTTATCTTGCGATGTTGGTGCGTGTTGACAAAGAGCAGAAATGGAGTAACAAAGGCCAAGCAGTGATTAGAGGAGTGCGCAGTGGGTTGTTCCAGGACAAGCAGACTGGAGGCAGGTATGCAGCTGCGGGTGGGCATGGCGGGAGGTGGGGTCGGCTTTTGCCTCCTGTTCTCCTCACAGCTCCACTGGATTAGAGGGCAGCACCGTAACATCGACGTGTGTGTGTGGAGCTCCTCTTTGGAGCGTATTATTGGAAAGGATATTGGACAGCACAGGGTGAGACATTATCTTTTCCAAATTAAGCATGAACGTAAAATAATTAAAAGATGTCTAATTCAGTTTCAGACCTGTATAAATGGACTATGGAAATTGGCAGGCAAAATGTTTGAAATACCGTATTGGTATGCTTATTTCTTACTAATGTAAATTTATTACCATAATTTCCGAAGTTTCAAACCTAAACATTTTAATTCAGTAATTACCTCCTGTCAACACATCTCCTGACTAAGTGCGTTGACGGGTAATTAGTTTTGTTTTCTGGAGTAAACTTACCAAATTTGTAGTGGTCAGGTCTTACCTCTGTCCTAGCCTGACCCATAATGACACTGGACAGATGGCGCAAGTCAAGGGGCAGTAGAAGGCTGATAAAGCACTGAGCAAATTCCCTACTCGAGTTCATGATCCAAGTCTTCTGTTTGTGTTTTTCTCCGTATAAGCAAGGAGACTGCAGCAGATATTGGATGTGGTATGTGATTTCAAAGGCATAAAGAGATTTTGTATGAAGTTGGTCCAAAACTCGCCCTCCTCTCTAATTATGGACTCGAGTGTACTCTAGATCCTTTATAACAGCTGTTTGAGGTCCCCCCGCTCATATAAAGGTCAATTTATGCAACATCCGAAACATTTTTGGTATTTTTATTATTTTACTGCGTGCTATTCTGAATTAATATTTCCTCCATCTTTCCAGGAACGTATTTGTTGTGCCTGGACTCTGGCTGTAGTGAAAGACGGGGCTGAAGTGTTCACTGACAGACAGTAGTGAGGCAGAGGAGAAGAATTCTTGTGAAGAAGCAGCCAATTTCAGGACCGGTGTGTATGCTAACAGTACTGTAGTCAAAGTCCATAATCAAAGTCTGTTAGCCGGTGTTTTTGGTATTCATGTAATTCCAAAATATTTACTTTGGGCTTTATTACTCTACCCTTCCCTATTTTATTATAGATGTTAAATAGGCTTCTTCTGAAATAAATTGAGTAAAAATGTGTTTTTCTCCAAAGAAGTAAAAGCAAAAAATACCTTAAATGATTTTAAATGAGATTATCTCATCCACATACTATATTCAAAAGCCATTTATCTATCCCTTTTTTGTCAGTGAAGTTAGTCGATTATAGATAATGTGTTGTGTTTGCCTCCTGAAGGTGCACGCTGTTGTGTTCTTGGGCAAGACACGTCACCCACCTTGCCTCCAGTGTCTGTGTACACTGGTAAATAAGTGTGAATGGGGGAGTGGCTCCTTTCCTGTAAAGAGCTTTGAGTGCCTAAATGTAGGTGGAAAAGCACTATATAAGTCGAGACCGTTAAATCTTTTATCAAGTTATTTTCCAGTAGCTTTAAATATTCTACCTTCATCCACATGAGGTCAGTAATGGCACAAAAGAGAACAAATTATATCTCGCTTTGGCTGGAGCCCACCTCCAATTCATTAGTGAGATTCCTTGTTCTCTGTCTAGACAACCCTTCTCAAACATCAATGGTCCATCAGTAGCATGTGGTGATGTTTATCAGCGTGTGTCTTGAGAGCACCGCTGCCTGTCAGCTCCTCAGATGCATATCCCAGACCGACAGACTCCTGAACTACGTCCGCGTACACACAATTCGTACCTTGTGGTTTTGAAATACACACCACCCAATCTGTGGAGGGACATGTCCAATACACATGAAACAGACAGAGGCAGGATATTATGGTCCGGCTTATCAGTAACCTGGGCTTAATCAAACCTGTCCACTCCAACTCCTTAACTTCTTATTAGTCTCTCTCACAATGAGCTTGTTCAATACGATAGGGAGTCAACGTTTAATCACCGTCCCCATGGTTTGTTACTTATGTTTGAGAAATTCAGAGGGCTTCGTATTACTAATCTTTTCATAGGCAAATGTCTCTCAATTCCAGGCCTGGGTAAGAGTTGAAGCTTGCATTATATAACTTGCAAAAAAAATCATGGTAGCCTCTACAACGCTCCAGGATCAATTGTGTTTTGTAGGTTTCCCGGTGATCCTTAGTCAAAACTTTCCAAACAATTGACCCTGGATCATCCAAGAGACAACTGTGATGGAAATTAAAGGCGCCATGCTTACCCTTCATACAGCCGCTGGGTCAGATGCGCATAAAAAAATAAATAAAATGAAACTCTTCCTCAATCTCCACGGGCGGTCTCTTTTTCATCCAAGCTCGGGTCCTCCTACCAGAGGCCTGGGAGGTTGAGGGTTCTGCGCGGTATCTTTGCAGATCCTAGAACTGCACTTTTCTGGACCGAGATGTCTGATGTATTTCCTGGGATCTGCTGGAGCCACTCCTCCAGTTTGGGGGTCTCTGCCCCGAGTGCCCCGACAACCACGGCACCACTGATGCCTTCACTCTCCAGGCCTTCTCTAGCTCTGCTCTGAGCCCCTGGTATTTCTCTAGTTTCTCGTGTTCCTTTTTCCTTATGTTGAAGTCGCTTGGTATTGCTATGTCGACCACCACGGCTTTCCTCTGCTCTTTGTCCACCACCACAATGTCCGGTTGGTTCACCATTACCATTCTGTCCGTCTGTATCTGGAAGTCCCACAGGATCTTGGCTCGGTCATTCTCTACCACCTTTGGTGGTGTTTCCCACTTTGACCTTGGGGTTTCCAACTCATACTCTGCACAGATGTTCCTGTACACTATGCCAGCCACTTGGTTATGGCGCTCCATGTAAGCTTTCCCTGCCAGCATCTTACACCCTGCAGTTATGTGCTGGATTGTCTCATTGGTCTCTTTGCACAGTCTACACCTGGGGTCTTGTCTGGTGTGATAGATCTGGCCCTCTATTGCTCTGGTGCTCAAGGCCTGCTCCTGTGCAGCCATGATGAGTGCCTCTGTGCTGTCCTTCAGGCCAGCTCTGTCTAGCCATTGGTAGGATTTCTTGATATCCGCCACTTCAGTTAAGTTTCGGTGGCACATCCCGTGTAGGGGCTTGTCCTCCCATGACGGGACCTCCAGCACCTCATCTTCTGTTCCCCCTATTGTCTGAGACATTCACTGGGCACGTCATCTGTTGGAGCCTTGTCCTTGATGTACTTATGGATCTTGGATGTTTCATCCTGGATAGTGGCTCTCACGCTCACTAGTCCTCGGCCTCCTTCCTTACGGCTAGTGTACAGTCTCAGGGTGCTGGATTTGGGGTGGAACCCTCCATGCATGGTTAGGAGCTTTCGTGTCTTAACATCTGTGGTCTGTATCTCATCCTTTGGCCAGCTTATTATTCCTGCAGGGTATCTGATTACTGGCAGGGCGTAGCTGTTTATTGCCCAGGATTTGTTCTTGCCATTGAGCTGGCTTCTTAGGACCTGCCTTACTCGTTGGAGGTATTTGGCCGTAGCCACTTTCCTTGTCACCTCTTCGAGGTTGCCATTTGCTTGTGGGATTCCGAGGTATTTGTAACTGTCAATGTCTGCTATTGTTCCTTCTGGGAGTGAGACCTCTTCTGTGTGGACTACCTTCCCTCTCTTAGTCACCATCCGACCACACTTCTCTAGTCCGAATGACATCCCAATGTCTGCACTGTATATCCGGGTGGTATGGAGTCGATGTCTCGCTCATTCTTAGCGTACAGCTTGATGTCATCCATGTAGAGGAGGTGACTGATGGTGGCCCCGTTCCTGAGTCGGTATCCATAGCCAGTCTTGTTGTTTAATTGGCTGTGGGGGTTTATTTATATATATATATATATATATATAGCAGTGAAAAGGGATCGGCAGGTCGATGTTCCATTATACCACCTTTTCATTCCATGAGCTACATTTGTAAACATTTAGGAGTAACTTCAACATTCAATAGTGGGCCTACACCATCAACCCTTTTAACACAAAAATATAAATATAGGTTCCTTCCCGCATTTGGCTCACTATCTGAGACCAAAGGTGTTATAAAACTGCTTCTATCCTCAGCCATTATACATGTTACCTTTATGCCCTCATGCCACAACACACACAAAGAGGATTATCTCATGTGGAGACAGCTGAGAGTGGGGTGGTAGTCAAAACAGAGATTATGCTTGTCGATTGTCATGGGAAAGCAATATACTGTGTACCCAAGTAGCATTATAAAAGGAAGTACTGCTGCGAACAAAGGCTTAAATACTTGCATTATTTCAAGTGCAGTGCATTGAGATGTTGTGGCATGATACGTTTACAGTTTGTCAGTTTAATGTCTGACATTCAATTCAAGTTATGCGGTTGTTTTTTACAGCTTAATATATACACAACACTTAGTACCAGTAGGTTTGTACAGAAGAGGCTGAAGAGCTTGTTGTGCACCCATGTATAACAAGGAGGACTTTTGAGTTGATCAATCCAATGGTTAAACCAAGAGCACTAACAGGTTCATATAAAGCAACAACACGCATGCAGAAAATTTGACAAATGAAAGAGTTTTTCTTCTTTTTCCGTTTGTCCAGGTGCCAGTATGCTCTGTAAGATCCACTTCTCGCTCTTCTCCGCGCTGCTGCTCTCCCAAGGTCAGTTAATCTTTTATCTTTACAGGGACTAATCATTAGAACCACTTGAGATTGCATTAGAACTGCTTTTGTTGTTGTGTACAATTTTGGTTTAAAGTTGTTAATGTAGGTTTGTACCATATTCGTTATTTATTTATATTTAATGGTTTCCTGGTGCTTTTGCGTACTTCCAGAGCAGTCGTGGTTTATGGTTCAACGTATTGGAGACCTGGTATTTGCACTGAGGCAGAGGCAGGAGTCCTGGGGTCATATAATCTTTTTTTGGTTGTTTTTAATAATGACAGCTTTAGCACCAGCTCAAGTATTTATTAGCGAGTGTTTTAAGACTTTGAACTTGAAAACCAGACTGCCCCATCCATTTGGACATCCTTCTGTTGCCTCCTGTGCTGACAGGATGCATGACATGTTGTAACTCCTGTGTCCCGTAAATCCAATTCAAATTTCACTTTTGAACACAAGCTCTGTGTAAAAGCACTGTATTAACATATTGCAGTTTTACCATTTTAAACTAATTTTCTCATTTGACTGGAGGCTCTAAATATAAGATGAAGGTGGCATGGTGGCGCAACAGTTGGTACTCATGTTTCATAGCTAAAAGGTCCCAGGTTCGCTCTCCGTCCAGACATGTTCTGCCCGTGTCTGCGTAGGTTTCCTTTGGGTGTTTCGGTTTCCCCTACAACTAAAATATGTACAATAGGTCAGGATGACTGAGAATGTGTTTGAGAGCGCAAGTGTGGGACAACGAATGGAAAATAGCCCATGGTTACAATCCATACATATGCATTAAAATGCACTGTTACTGTATGTTTTTACAATATTTTTCAAATTAGTGCAAATTAGTAAAACCTTGAATCATCACAAAACTTTTAATAAATGTATTTTTTGTTCTTGCAACTAAGGGCATTGTAACATTACATCCATTGAAAGTCGTGTTGCTGGAGGCAGTAGGAGGAACAGATAGACTTTTGTTCCCAACTTTGGGGCCCCACTGACCATAAAAAGGTGGAACTTTCACTGAGAGGCCCTGGGAGTTTGGAGTCAGGATTGACGTCTGAATTAAGGGCAGATGAAAGAGTCAGAGGTGAGTGGAGAAGTGGGAGTTAGCAGGTGGTACTTTCTGTAGAGATTAAACTTATTTTTTTCGCTGTCTTCTTTGTTGGTAAGCTATTGCAAAAAATAATTGTGGCCTTAGTATTTTTGGTAAAATTTCCAGAAAAGGCAATTCAGGGACCAATAAGACAAAGAGAATCTGGTGCTTTTTATTTTGTTAGATTTTATGTTGTTTTGTCTAATTATTTTTGTTAACAATTTTGCTTCTGTTGAGGCATAGGGCCAAAGCCACTGTCTCAGTCAGGCAACTATGGCCCAGATTTGGTTGTTTTTGTATCGTTTTTCTCAACCATTGCAACTGAATTTGAGTCCATTTACCCCTAAACTACGAGTAGTTTCCATTGGCTCTGACTTTTAAGTAAGTAAATGAGTGCTTTAAAATTTGTCATTGTCATTTAGAGCGTGGTGTCCCACACTGGTCAGCTCCTCCTTCCTCTTCCTCCTGAGCAGCTCCCTCCGCTCCCACCTCCTCTCGCTCCGTCTCATCTTGATCTTAGGCCCAAATAGCAAATTGTTTTAATTATAAGTTGAAATAAGGACTGTTTTTGGTATTTTTTAAATATTAAAAAAAGACTACATTTTGATTTGTCTATCCATCCACACAAATAGAAAATTGAAATTAAGTTCCAAGCGGTTGAGCAAACAGTATTTTGAGCAGAAATTGTGTGTTAACAATATAATCAAAGGCTGTAGTTCCTCACAAAGGTATGTCGATTTAGCGTAAGACTGCATGAGACTGTAATTGAAAGCTATCAAATCAATTTAGCAATAGTGATGTTGGGAAAAGTCCTATGAGCCACTTTAAAATCCTGACCCACCAGTTGAGAACCACTGATCCAAATGACTTCTATAAATCTACTATTCTTATTACAGTAAGTGATGACACATTTTAAACTGGATGGATCTTTTAAATTATAAGCTGCTTCATTAATTATTCATTTTTTTTGTGCTTAATCTGTCAAAAACTCTTCTGACAATGGCTTCATTGTTTTGACCTGAACAGTCCTGGGATGACCCCTGGCAGGTGGCTCTGTTCACCTCATCCTATGTCTGCTTATGATTCAGCACAGTGACTCTTTATTAAGGGGGGAAACTAATAAACCATTTTCATTGTCGCCTTAACTTCTCACTGCTCGGGAGTTTGACGAGAATTATGGAGGTTTCTGCCGGGTTAAGCTAGGGTTGGTACTAAATTTCAACCCAGGCATGTTCGGAATATTCCTTTGATGTTTCCTGTCCTGTCTTCCTTGTATTTCCTTTCTTCTTCTTCCTGTCCTGACACTTGAAGATATACTACCCATTTTAACTAGTCACTGAATGCTAAGTGAAATCGAGGATGACAGTGTGTGGTGTGTCTTATTGTGATTCAAGGCAGGAAGTTTTCAAAGAGCAGAGATGGTGAAATTAGTCACGCATGACCTGGATCTTATTGTTGCCGTGGGAAACGGGGTCGTGTCTAGATAATGTTTTAAACAGGAAGTTATGTCACCTTCTGAAATAAAGCAAATGCCCCCTACTAGAGCCTATTTTATTCTTTACTTTAAATTTTAGTCCTTAATTGGCTATCATCGTAAGGGCAAAGAAGATGCCAATAATATAATTGGCAACAGGAATTTATGTTCAGTTTTAACTGGTGTGCAAAGGTTAATATTTATAAATATGATGTAAGAGGATAATTTCATTTTACATTTTATGATAATGGCACATAATGTTATTTTGCTTGAATAATCGTGTTCCCCACTCCCTTGTTTTAGTTCAGCGTGGCGCTTCAGTGCAGGAGATCCAAACCAGCCATGACAACATTAACAAGATCAACGCAGCAGGGGAGAGTGAGCACATCTTAATAAATACAGTAGTTATACACAGGTATTTTGTTACAATATCCATGTAAAAAAAAAAGTCTAGAAGGTTTTGCACATTTGGATCATCTGTGTATTCCATAAACTTTGCTAATTATTTCAAATATTGCTCATTTTTTCCTTTGCAACGGTTTTGTCCATTTGCTGCTAGAAAAAGGAAATAGAGCTTCTTCACGCCTCATATCTATTCTATTTTCTGTAGGAAGACATCATTTTCACTTGCGACGGCTCATTAGCAAACCCACCATGATAGTCCTATTATGCACTTATTATTTTTTATCCTAATAAAATAAAATTCACTGATTGATCTGAGTTTTTTCTTATGTTGTTGCTATCTGAAGTGATGAAGTGTTCGGCAGCCATGGACATACTGTTCCTCCTGGATGGTTCCTACAGTGTGGGAAAAGGCGGCTTCGAGAGATCCAAGCACTATGCCATTAAACTGAGTCAAGCATTGGATATCGGGCCAGACAAGGTTGGCATTCACTTCATTTTCTTATTTTTTCCGTTATACTGCATGTAGTTGTCTATTAATATTACATTTTTTTGGTAGGTTCGAGTGGGTTTGATACAGTTTGGGTCCATCCCACGTCTTGAGTTTTCTCTGGACAAATTCACCACCAGACAGGAGCTAAAGAAGCACATGAAGAAGATATCTTACAGGTATTCACTTTTTTTTTACAATGTGACCAATGCTTACAGTATAGTATGTACCTGCTCGGGCTGCACAACATGAGAAAGAAATTGCATCACTGAATATTGCGATAGTGATTATTTAGTCATGTATTGTGCCGCCCTTGTGCCTGCTTTGTTAAAAAAAATTGTGAACTTGTGTTTTGGGGAAATGTATTTACTGTATTACATTCTAATTAGGCCCGTGCAGAGGGTTGGGCCTGTTGATTTTTGAGCCCCTGCCCCCTCGAGCTCTCTGCATGGCCCTGGTCCTAGGTCTTCCTCGGGGGCCTCCTCCCGGCGGGATGCATCCGGACAGTTTTATTCACCAGCAGAAAGGATAAAAACAAGCCTCTGAATGCATTGGATTTGAAATTTCATCATTTTAAATATGGTATATTTGGCTTATGTTTTATCAAAACTATTTCTATCGGAAACAGCGTTGCCAAAGCCCGCGGAAAGCTCTTTTCACCCACAGTAAGGATTAAAAGATGCCGCCTTCTACCGTTTAACAACAGACCTGTGAACACAGTCGTGCTGAACAGCAGAAGAGCCTTTTATTGGTACGGGGCACAAGCACGGGGCACAAGTACATGCAAAGTGAATATAAGAATAAACACATCACACGTACGGCCCACACATGCAGCCCACACGTACAGGCCCGAACCGGTCCTAACCACCAAAATATTGACGGGGTCCTCGGCCTGTACAGAGGGCTGTCAAGTCTGTCAAACCTGCTAAAAAATATCCGAAAAAACTGCCTAAATCCGCAGACATTAAGTGTCTGCGAATTTAGGTGATTAAGGTGAATTTCAGATGTGATTTAGAGCCCCTGCGTTCCTCTGATAATGTGGGACCAACTCTTTCTCCAACTCACTGAAAAAGCAGCTCTGAAAGCATTGAGTTTTGAGTTTTGTCACTTCAGTTTGTGACTTTCATCAACGCAAAAGCCTAATCGACACTATTTAACGTAGAGAACAGTAGGCTGGATGTCTCCACAGGTCCAGCTCACTGAAGAACAGCTTCGTCTACCCTGCTTGTCGGAAATATCAACTCTCTCCCTTCCCTGCAGTCCCTCGCGCTGTGTCCACCTGCAGCAGTCTCAAACTGTGGTCTACACTCCAGCCTCTCACAAAGTATCGTTAGTGTACATAGTGTCGTTGGGAAATGACAGATGTATTTGATGTAATGTTCCGTGTCGTTGCTATGGGCCCTTTCATTGTTGGAGGTGGTGGGCGGGGCTTAGACAAGGACGTATATACAGGTCTTATAGATTTTTGGAAATGGAAACTTGGTAGCCTGAAATTCTGTAGATGGGGAAATAAATTATTTTCAGATTAGGGCAGCAGGCTTAACACTGTCAGTAGTCATGAAAGAAGAGAGAAATTTGAGAAAACGTGTCTCATGGAATATAGGTTTTAGTGTATTCGATTACTTCACTATAATGGAGTCTGTGTATTTGCTGACTTACAATTATCTATACTGCATTTGCTTAGAAAGTCTCTTTTATAATTTCCCAGTGATTACGTTTTCACATTAAGGAGGCCGTGGGTGACTTTGGTGTACTTAACATTATTGTCTGTGAAAGGGTCTTAATTACAGAAAATCATTAACTAACTGAATGATTCACTTTTTTATTACAGGGGAGGCGGCACTCGGACAGGCCTGGCGCTGAAGTACATTCTGAAAAAGGTTTCCAAGGTGGCCGTAACTCGTCGGACGTGGCGCGAATCACCATCCTCCTGACAGACGGCAAGTCCCAGGGCAATGTGGCGCAGGCAGCCGCACAACTGAAAGAGACTGGGGTGATCCTGTTTGCCGTGGGACTGCGCTACCCACGGTACATCAATTGGGAATGAAACTACTGTAACGATTCTTCAAATTTGGATATTGACGTTTGTGTTTGTTTTTCAGGTGGGAAGAGCTGCACGATATGGCCAGTGAGCCCGTTGAGAGCCATGTGTTTTTTGCCGAGCACCTCTATGATGCCGTCAATGGGCTTTACAGCACACTGACCACCTTCTCTGTGTGTAGTGCAACACCAACAGGTAATAATGATATAGTAATGTATAATGTACTTGGAAGGTTACGTATTTTATGTAACCCCCACCTGAACTGAGCACACTTTTTCCAGTTTGGCATAACCCAGATCTAAAAGCTTCTTGGAAACACAAGGATGAAAACACAACAGAAATGTGACAAAAGAGCGACAAAAGCATTCCGGGAAAGCTACAATAACATAATAGAAAAGTGACAAAACGGCACCAAAAAAGTGACAAAAACATGATGAAAATATGACAAACAAGTTACATAAACAACAAAACAGCAACTATAGAGTAAGAAAACCATGCCAGACAAACAACAATAACACGACAAAAAATGTGAAAACACTATAAAAAGAGACAAAAAAGTGACAAAAAAACCTGTAAAAACACAACGAAAATGTGACGTAAAAAGAGACAAAAACACGACAAAAATGTGACAAAAAAGTTGCAACTAGTTTTCTTTCAAATGAGACATTACACTGTTACTGTCCATTCGAGAACCTAATTGCCTCATGCATAGAAATTGCAGTTACTCGTTAGACCTGAGGTGGCAGTAGCGAGTATAAAAATGACCCAGACCCATTAAGGCGGGGGGTAAGAGGTTAAAAACCACTGGCCTGATGCTGTTTGTCTGTGGCTTCGTCCTTTGTTTGTCCTTCAGGTTGTCAGGTGGAGTCATTCCCGTGTGAGAGGAAGACATTAGAGACAGTCAAAACGCTGCAGGGAAACTTCATGTGCTGGAAAGGCTCCAAAGGGTTCGCTCCGTACACATCCCTCTGCCCGTACTACAGGTGAGCGCAAGTGTAAATGATAAGCATACATCTTTCAGATTTCATGTTGCGACACAGTTGTTTACTTGTTTCGGGAGTGTTTTGAAACAACTTTTAGGAGCAAGTGGAAGTAAGTGTAAAAAGATATAATAGAACAAGGACTTAAGGAATTCTGGTGTGAAATTGAAGCCCATTATCATTTGTATTCTATCTTTTGACACAGAACGGTCCAGAAAATGTTAGCACCATTTTCACTGCACAAGATAAAAGTGAAACAGTGCATTATATTACATAGTTTCTTGGCTCAATGAATAGAAGAAACAATTGGCAACTCCCTTTATAGCTTTTCTGTGCAAGACAAAATGACACCCGCCTAATGCAAAGAAAAATAAAGTGTAATGCATTCCTTATTTGTTTGTAGTTATAGGAAGGCATACAAAAGACACCGGACTGTCTGTCATCGGACAATATGTCCAGGTAAGTCCTATGTCTGTACTTATACATTTTAAGCTTCTCGTTTTTAAAGCAGTACATTATTAAGCAGATGTTAAATATTTCTGCAGATTCCTGTGACTCCCAGCCCTGTCTGAATGGTGGAACTTGTGTCTCTGAGGGAGCAGAGGGATACTACTGTGTGTGTCCTCCTGGCTATGGAGGACACCCTCACTGTGGTGGGTCTCACTATTTACAAACTGTTTGTATAAAATAAATATTCCAGCATTATGGATTATAATATAAACTTCCTAAACTGATGAGATTTAGAGACACGTTGTGGAATATTCCAACTCAAAACATAAACAAAGTAAAAACAACATTTATTTACTCTTTTTACAGGCTGAAATGTGGCTTTAACCTTTGAAATATTTTTTCTCACAATTGGCAGTGATTAATATTTGCAATTTTGTATTAGCATTAATCATTTCGATATTAATTGTATATGTGTAAATGATATTTCCACATCTTTCCTCCCTCCTCAGCTCCTGCCATCTCTCTGGACTGCTCTGTAGATCTGCTTTTCTTACTAGAGGGATCTTCCACGTTGTCACTAGAAGGCTTCCTGCGCCTCAAGTCCTTCCTGAAGCGCTTCCTCCAAACTGTGCTGAGCAACGAGACTCCCAGTAAGATTGGCCTGGCTGTTTTTGGTGATGAGACCAACGTGGAGGCTCAAGTCGGTGTTTTCAAAGGTGATCTAAAAGGTCTGCTCAGGGCTGTGGACGCTCTTCAACCCGTGGGAGGGGAAACTAAGACAGGACAAGCTCTACGCTACGTCACACGCAACGGGTTTCTGAGTGCGCAAGTTTTGCGGACGTTGCAGATGATTTGCCACGGGTGGTGGCCCTGCTAACGGCCACTCCCGCGGTGGACGATGTGGTGGAAGCGTCCAAGTACGCACGGGACAGGGAGATCTTCTTGGTGGGGGTGGGTCCCGAGAGTCTGAAGGGACAACTCAATAATATCACAGGAAATCCCCAGAGGACGCTCACATACTCCACACCGGACTGGTTCAGCCCAAAGATACCAGAGCTGAAGGCCAAAATCTGCAGTGTGGATATTCAAGGTATAATGCAGAGTAAAAAAAAGAAATAAATACAAGAAAACCATTGAAAATAAAATCATTAATCTTATTGATTGAATATGTAATAACCATGCATCTTAAATTTAATGAAATGCAGCAGTTAATTTTCCACTTTTGTCTAACTGCACTGTGTTTGCAGGTTGTTTGGGCCAAGCCGTGGACCTTGTTTTTGCTGTGGATGCCTCCGGTGCTGTTGGGAAGGATAACTTCTCCACTCTGCGTGACTTTGTGAGCAGCCTCACCGTGCAGTTCGACATCAACCGCGACGTGGCGCAGCTGGCGCTGGTCACCTACGGCCGCAGCGCTGGGACCGTCTTCCAACTCGACACCCACGAGACCGGGTCCTCCATCCTCAAAGCAGTCCAAGAGGCAACTACGTGGGAGGTGTGGCTTCTACTGGGGCGGCTCTCCTCCACATCCACTCCAGCGTCCTGACTGTGGCCAAAGGGGCGCGGCCCGGGGTCAACAAAGCCGTGGTGGTCCTGACAGACGGGTCGAGCGGAGAGGATGCAGTGGTCCCAGCGCAGAAACTGAGAGACAATGGAGTTTCTGTGTTTGTGATAGGGATAGGAGACGTCCAGAGAGAGAGACTGCTGCCAATCGCTGGGTCAGAGGAGCGCTTGATCCCTGTGTCGTCCTATGAGGATCTGAAGTACTTTGAGGACGTGCTGGTGCAGATGGTGTGCACAGGTAAAACAGCAGGTCTCTTTTAGTGTTTATGGTGTTTTTTCCATCCTCACATTTGCCAAAGAGGATGGCAAATGTGATGTTATTTGTTACATAGTAAACATTGAATTGTAATTGCAGAGGTAAAAAGCCGGTGAACCTGTGCAAGCCCAACCCCTGTATGAACGATGGAGTCTGCATCATGTCGATTGGAGGGAGCTTCCGCTGCCAGTGCCAAGGCTACGAGGGACCACACTGTGAAACAAGTCAGTCACACTGTCATGATAAAATCCCTGTCTTATCCGTGATGCTGAGGTGTTAAATTGTTTTAATGTTGTGTTTTTTTTCCAGGAAGCACAAGGTCGTCCTTCAGAGGAGATCAGCCCAAACCCACTGGTCTCAGGAAGAAGAGCAGGCAGAAGAAAAGCCACAACGAGCTGCAATATTTGTACAAACAGCACCGCAGGAGACATGCCCCCCACTGATAACACTTATGGACACTTTACTATAGGGGAGTTATAGGGAAAATATGCTTGTTATTTAAGCTTGCACTCAAAAATCAAGTGCCTCAAGTATTTTTTATAAAACTACTGAAGTCACAACTCACTGTAGCTTTGGTGTATATGTATGCAAACAATAAAGACTGAAATATACAGTGCCAAAGAAATACAGCTTTATTTTCAATGCAATCTTTTTTCCCCCTGAGATCCATCCATCCATTTTCTTCCACTTTTCCATAGGCAGAGTCGTGGGGGCAGCCGTTGGAGCTGCCCAAATCAATAGCACCAGCCCCTATGGCTCCTCCTGCAGGTGGTGGCTCCACAGAAGGACGGCCTCATGGTTCTAATCGGGCCTGTTGGTCTCTCATAAGGGGCTTCTGAACCGCTCTTTGTCTGACCCGTCACCCAGGACCTTTTTGCCACGAGAGACTCTACCAGGGGCACAAAGACCCTGACAACGTAGCCCCCAGGATCATTCGGGTGCTCAAACCCCTCCATCACATTAAGGTGGCGGTTCCAGGAGGGGTTTTCCTGAGATTACTATGCAAATTATCTTGCACAGAAATACCTTCCTTCTGCAACCTCCTTTTATCTGAGCTTGGTAGAAGCACGAGTACACTGACCCTGTGGAAGTGAATGCATGATTTGTTATGTCTGCAACTCATGTCATTCACGTTTTTCAGCTCAACTCTTCAGACATTAAGAATAAAAAATTATTTAAAGACTAGGGCAAATGTCAGTATATTTTTATTTGAATAAAAAGTGCATTTTTAGCTAGCTATACAAGCCAAAGGCTAATGGTCTAAGTATATTTACATCTTGGCTACCAGCATATATGAACCAAGCTACAGTCTTAAGTGTACAAAGGAACATTTCAAGAGAAAAGGTTTGCATCTCTGTCTTTAGTGGCCAAAAACCCTTTAGTGGAAATGGCTGGACCCATTGTTGTTGGCTACATTTGAGCGGCATATTAGTCACTAGTGATCCAGTGGTTTTGGTTTAATTCCCATGTCCTTGTTCTTTTGATCAGGCATAACATTATGACCACTACAACTGAAGTGTATTCATGGGCTACATAGAACAGCAATGTCTCTGGCAATAGTCGCAATATTACTTATGAAACCCTTAAATATCAACAAACATCTTGTCTGCAGGGCACCACTCAACGTGAAGCAGTCACAAATATTGTCCTGTACAGTTGATGGGTTACAACTGGCCAAAAATGAACCAGGACATTTCATAAGTTCATCTCAAAATCTGCAAATGTTGCCAATGTCTGTGGTGCTGAAGGGAGTGAAAGGTTCAGTTCGATCGATGCAGGCAGGTCAAATTGCTGGAGACGTTCTTAGTGGTAAGATGTTGCCCGTTGCACTGAATTAGGCAGGTGGTGGTCACAATAGCTTTTCCTGATGTCACAGTTCACAGGGATTTAAAGTTTCACTCCTAAATGGTCGACATTTTCTCCCACTCCTGCCGAGGCAAAGTCACAGGTTAGGTCACTATTATGAAATAAATAGAAAAAAAAAAAAAAAGTACTGATTATAGAGCAAGTGTAAAGACTGACCTTAGCTTTCTGCAGGACTTTGCCTTTTGTAGCCATTATAGAGGCTGGTCTGTTTTTCAGCGCTGTCGCAGAGTTGACTGGAGAGCCGCTGCCTGGATCTCCACTCACAGTACTGTCGGTGTTATGTGCTTTTGGTAATGAACTAGGGGATGATGATGCTGAAGATGAAGGCGAAAGATGGACGGTTGGCGGCAGAGTTGCAGCTTTAGACTATAGGAGAAAAATTAAGATTTAATGTCAATAAAAATATGTAAATGAATAATCGAACAAAAACACTCTGCTTATTTGTACCAATACATCTGAAGTGATATCTATGGAAAGAGAATGGCCCCAATAATTTATAGAACTATACATCATTTGTTTTGGGGCAGCAGTTGGTAGAGCGGGTCGTCTCGTGTTTGGAAGGTTGAGGGTTCGAATCGCCAGCTCCCGCAAAAATACCCACTCTTGTCGTGTCCTTGGGGAAGACACTTCACCCCACTTGCCCCACATGCTTACGGCTCACCCCAGCGACATTGTGGATGGGTCAAATGCAGAAAACAAATTTCTCTACAGAGATTAATAAAGGATAACTTGATAAGATGTGTAATATAATATGCTGCTGTGTGTATTAAGATTCAGTATGTATTTCTAGTATGTTTTCTACCAATAACCAGCAGGTAGAAAGATGTTCCTGGACTGAGCTCGTTTAGGCTGTCGTACTCACTGTGTCCTGCAGGTCTAGTGTGGTGCCCAGGAACGGCCCCGACTCGGCCTTCTTCAAGTTCTCCTTCACCTCCACCAGCTGCAGCTCCACGTCCACTCTGAGCCGCTCCGCCTCGCGACACGCCTCATCCTTCTGCTTCAGACGGGTTTCTAATGCCGCCTGCTGTTTGGGATCTGACACAAACATATCAATGACAATAATTGCTTTTATTTTACCTTTCATTGACATGCCATTTTTCACACATTCACTAACTAACTAACTTTTTTTTTAAATTTTGCATCATCAAATTTTTGTCTCGGGTATTGTTATTTGTATCAGTTAATCAAGTTTTAATACCGTTGAGGTTTTATAGGTGTACATTAATTTACTGCATAATAGTACATTTGTTTGCTCATTCTGCAAATGCAGTCTTGTGCATTTTATAATACATATGGCTTACACTTACAAGTCTGTATCTCAAAATTGTCAAAATGAAATATCTGGTCTTACATGACATTACTTATGAGTCACTTCAACACTAACAAGTATTTGTATGAGGTGTACCTTGGCAGACGGTGAGCTCCTCTTTGACCTCGCTCCTCTCCTTCTTCAGATTGGCCAGGCCGCTCCTCACCTCCTCCCTCTCTCTCTCCAGACGCTCTCGCTCGTCCCGGTACCTCCGCAGGTCGGCCTCAGTGCGGTTCTTCCCCAGTTTTACCTCAACTGCTCCATGGGACCCTGAAATACACACATTCATACTTCGATTCTCTTTTTACTGTCAGCTCCGATTTGCCCTGAAATGCGGGTATAGTAGATTGCCACTAGATGGTGCTATTGTAACACGCAAATATATGGTTAAGGCGTTAACAACCAAGACAAAATATGTGAGAAATGAACCAGAGCGTAACCAGGACTGAAACAGGTCTGAATGAGAGCTGATCCTAAATTAAACCAGAATACAATCATTTCCAAACCCGGACTGAGCCAAAACCAAGTAGTAGTAGCATGCTTTACCTTTTTCCTGCGCAATTACTATGTACTATACTATTTTACTCAAGTACTAATTACTTCTTTGTTCTATCACTTCTGAAATGAACTCTTTTTATTCCTAAGCAAATAAATGGTGTCATCAAGTATCACAAAGTCAGCTCTAGCCACTATCCTCCCATATAAGTCCCGGCCTTCAGCTGACTTTGACTCTTGTTTACTTACTTACTACAACATCACTTTTTGGTATTTCCTCACCGAAAGTAAACGCCTTTGACCTCTCGGCCCCGTTCATGTTTCTGGCTCTCGGGGGCTGAGGGCTTTGATGTCCTGCGCAGCTCTGGCCCAGACCAGCTGGACTCAAGAAGCTTTTACTGATCTGCTCCACGCAGCCCTCTTTGGGCTCTCCTGGCTCTGGGGTGATGACTTCAGTGCTTTTTCCTGGTGCTGTGATGGGACGTGCGCTTGGGAGGGTTCCTCTAGGCTGTTGGGTTCGCTAAACACGGGCAGTGATTCGGGCGGGGTGCTTGGACTGACCTGAAACCAGTCAAATCATAGTCAAAACAGTGTGAAAAATACTACTTTATAACAGGATTAATGTTCTTGTGAGCTCTTAGCAGTCCAGATGTGTTAGTAAGAAAAACCTTCAAAAGGTAGTCATCTGGACTGGGTTGTTTTGCTTTGAAATAATTTGCAACGACAGGATTAAATGGTTTAACAAAAATACTGTAGACTTGACTTTTGGGACCATTTATATATTTGATGGCTGCAACCTGTTTCATAATGTAGCACCAAAAAGCAACTTTCCAAAGGTTGATGGAATATTTCATAAAGTCAAAGTCTAATTTAGTAGCGTTATTGGATCTCAAACCAATAGTATGTGTTGCATTGTCAGTATTCCTTTTAGATAGAGAAATTACCATAGTCTTACTTCACTTTATATTTTTACACCTAAATATGTACATAGTAATAAGACACTACAGTAACTATGTGTAAACAAAGGATAACGTATTTTGCAGCCTTGGCTCTATAATTACCAGGACAATAGTAGCCTTATTTCTAGTTTCTATGTAATTACCATAATAACCATGTTAATACACCTTTAGGTACCATGGTATATCCATTACCATGCTATTCCTGTGCTGTAGAGTAAAATGCTACTGAAACTGTTGATAGTAATCGATCAAATACAGAACTGTGGGCACCTCTTTGGGATCCATATGTTCTTCTGTAGATCCTGGAACTGTGTCTTTGGTGAGGGAGGTCCTGGTGGTCGTATGTAAAAAGGAGCGCACAGGGATAAGGTCCAGGTAGATTCTGTTGTCAGAATGTTCCTCTGTACCATTTGTGCTATTTATATCTTTAATACTCTCATCTGTTTTACAGTTTTCATCGTCTTTTTCACAGTTTTTATCCACATTGTTCGTGGATTCTGGCTCCTCAACATCCTGGAAAACAATAAGGCAAACAATGAAAAGTAAAACAGCACTACAACAAATAGGAGTAAGGATCTATGAGTCATTTAAGCATTGGCAGTTGTTTGAGTAGTCGTAGTAGCAGCTTTGGCTGCTGTAGTTTACCATGATTCATACTGTACCTCGGGATCTGTGAGTGACGCAACATCATCATAGAGTTCTTCAGAGTTTTGGGAAACGGAGGGCAGGGCGTCTATGTAAGTATTGGGCTCTGAGTACCTCCTCTGCATTAAACTACGCACACAGACACACACAACAAGTGATTTCTTTAATGATTGGCCCACTGAGCTGCTTTCCCAAAAACAGATTTGAGGGAGTGCCTTACTATAGTGAGGTCCTGGCTGCGTTGACGATACTCGAGATCCTCTCTGCATTTACGTAGTCGTAAGTCAGGTCTTCAGGGTTGGTCTTGGTTCCAGTTTGGGACAACAAGAGGCCCAGCCAGTGGCCCATATCTGCAGAGGTTTTGGCCTGAGGAGGTGAGCAGGGAGAACATTTGATTACAAGTATTATCATTTCACTCTTTATCTCTTTCAGTCACATTTTATTATTCACATTGTTGTCACTTTCCATCCTCATGTTTCACATCATTGAAAAGAGCACAAAGAAGAGAAATCTTATGAGAGGCACATACAATAAAATTAGAACTCAAATATTGTGCAAGCTGCTCAATCTATATCTGTGAAGGTCCAATCTTATTTATTCTTCAGACTTGCTTTGGGCACCTTAGCCTAACATAGAAAAATATATGAAGAATGGAGCATACAGTACAAGATCTCCTACTGGCACAAAGCGGGGTGAAAATGTTTAAGAAAAAGCTAAAAACAATAACTGAGAGCAATACGGGGTATGAGAAGTGATGGAACTAATTAGAGTGCTAAAATGATGAAAAGTTGTAATGTGGGCCTTTTAACAAGAAATCACTTTACTGTGGCTGCTGATTCAAAATCTACTCTGTATTACAAAAAGTGAAGTACAATATGTTTAAATAATATTGTCCAACCCAAGCACTAAACACATAATAATAATGACAACAATAATTCCACCAACAATTGTGTGATACTGTTCTTTCTCCACTTAATTTAGAAAACATGAATGAAACAAACTTTGTGCGCCCTTAAGACTAACAGACAGTGGATCTGCAGCAGCAACAGGGTGGTACTGGATCCTAATGAAAACGGACGTCGCATTAGACCTCAAAATCCCCTACTCCACCCTGTAGGCTGACACACGCTCGGACCACCCCTGTGTGCCGCATACACAACATATGCTGTCCCCCCCCCCCCCCCATCCCAAATGAGAACATGTTTGTGTATAGAAATCTTACAGGAGCAGACGTTTAAAAATGCTGACTTGTTTTATTTTGCTTCTCCAGACACTCGGCTCAGATTCTGAGTTCTAGATGGAAAATGTAAGTTTAGCAATGGCAGGGATGGCATTCTGAAGTTTAGGGGTTTTTTATGGTTATTTGATACTTTAAAAACACATTTATAAAACAGTCGCACCAGCCTTGGCAACTACCTGGGCATGGAGGCGTAACTGCACCGTTGACAAGCCTCTCCTGGCATCACGTTGTTCGAGCTCTCATTTGCGAACTTGTTCCTCTAGCTGTGGCCATCTAGCTTTAAGCCCGTGATTAGCTTTCTTTGTTTTCTTCATTGCAGTAAGAGTAACCTCCACTTTTCGCCAGTCCCTCAGAAGTTTCTCTCTCACTCCAAACTTTCTTTCTGCTGCTCGATTGGCATTTTTTAAATCTTCAGTGGTACAGAAGTAGCAGATGCTGGTACACAAGCCTAGAGCGCCCGCTAGCAGCTGTCAGTGTGAAAAATAACAAACGTGAAATTATATATTTTGATATACAAGTCGCACCCTAGGCAAACTATGAAAAAAGTGCGACTTATATAGTCCGGAAAATACGGTATTGTGATTTAGGGCCAGGAACACTATTTACAAGTGAACAACTAGTAGTATTCTTTCTAGATTCATTATCACTGTGACATTAAATGAAGACAGAAAAACTAGAGAATTTTACATTTAAAGGTGCATTATGCAACTTTTTTGTGAAAAAAAAATATATATATATATATATCATATTTGTGTGTATTTGACCTTGTAGTAACCCAGCGGCTGTATGAGTGGTCAGCATGGCACCTTTACTTTCCAACACAGTGGTCTCTAGGACGCTCCAGGATCAATTGTTTGGAAGGTTTTCACTGCTGACCCTCTCACCAGAAAACCTTGTTTAGTTTAGTTTAGTTTATTAGTTTATTTGAGCAGTTAAAAATTCTGCTCAAAAGGAGTGGGCTGAAGCAAAAGCTTATAAGCGCCCACCCCCGACATCATTGAAATAAAAACAATTGATCAAATCACACTAGTACAGGGAGCATGTTACAAAGTACAAGACACAAGAGCCGGAACACAGCATGCACACACACAACGTACCCCTCCGTGACCCAACTTTGCCTGTTATATTTACAATATCAATCCTACATTTAAGCAACATCATATTGCCCCACCGGCAAAAGAGAACCTACAACCCCAGAGCGGTCGTTTCAACACGGACCACACCCACAAAGCACCTCTAGAAATGTCCGTATAAATATAATTAACAGAATTTAACGGAACGGAAAGGAAACACAACTGAAAGGAAACACAATACAACTGTCTCATTTCATGTACGCGATGACTAATACAAAGCAAGTGAAAAAGGCGATCATTAAGTTATTTATACACATATATGCATACATACACACATCCTTTTTTTTTTCCCTCTTTCTTTACAGATGGTTACAGAAGGTTACAGATGGTTACCACTGCCAAACACAGATAACAATTTCAAAAGGCACTAGTTCTGTGTTCAAAAGGCACATTAATATACATATTATATTATCCGTGATCTTGCAACTTCCCAGTTGTCATTTCCTTCATTCAGTTTTTTTTTGTTTTTGTTTTGTTGTTGTTGTTGTTGTTGTGTGTGTTCAATGGATTATGTAATATGTAAGCCCTATATACTGTAGTGCTTCAAAACCCAGGGTGTAGAGCGGGTCCATTGAAGAGGGCAGTAACTCCCCATCAACAAACCCCCACCCAGCTGCCCTAACTGGCTGTATTTGTAGATGATGTTCCTATGCTTAGTGGTGCGTTAAAAGACGAGGTTTATGAGCCCGCTGGGAGGGTCCCTCTCAGCAGATCCATAACTCGCTTATCCTAATTCTCAATTTTGTAATTTAGAGCAATAGAAGACAACCGTTCAGAGCAACAACACTGTCTTAGTTAATAGAATGCAATTGCAAATTGATCCTACAACTCCCCTTGTGGCAACGTGTTTCTTCTTCTCTGTACTTTTCAAAGGTCTTTTGTTTGTATTTATATTTGAACAGGTTGATGTTTGGACATCGTTTCATCTCCATCTCCATACCTATAAAACAGTTGATCCTGGAGCATTGTCAAAACCACTGTGCTGGAAAGTAAAGGCGCCATGCTGACCACTCATACAGCCGTTAGTTCACTACAAGCTCAAATACGCACAGATATCAATTTTTTTTTTTTCTCATCAAAAGTTGCATAATGAACCTTTAAGTCTTAATACTACATTGCAGGATAAGGACCGTGCCTTGGCATCTACATTCCCCATGGACAAGAGTTGTATTTTTTTTTGTGAACCTTTCTTGCCTCACAATACGTGTGCACATTCTGTACAGCTCTGTAAGCTTGACACCTTTCACTGATGATTAAAATGCTACTATACCTCTAAGGTTGTTAATTGTGTCCCACCCAGGTCTATCCTGAAGGAGTAGAGGTGCTCGGGGCTAGGGTCTGGGGAGATGCTGCACCCCTCCAGGGTGACCGCGGGCTGGCTGATCCGGGACTTGTTCTTTTCCTGATAGAACCACAGCTGTCCGTTCTTAATCAGACACCAACAGGCTCGCCACTGACTGTTCACCAGCACATTCAGGTAGCCTAAGTGGAATACAAGATAGTATTGAAACATTATGAGTAGAAAGATGTCACTGCTTCTGTTTTATTTGCCATCGCATTGAAAACAACTATAAGCTCATTCCAAAACTACAACAAAGACTACAACTGCTTCAACTACTACTAACTGCAACCAAATGCTAAGTGTAATTTTGCATTGATACATAATATTTTAAAGGTTGAAGAAGGTTCAAAAGGTAGACAAGTTTATACTAAAGGACCACACAAGGGTTTAGTTAATAATCAAGAATATAAGTAAAGTTTTTATAGTATATTCATTCTCATCTCACCTGATGTGTTGACGCACTTCTCCGGACTCTCTAGGGCCAAGGGTTTTTTCTTGCCGATGTTCATGAGGTTACTGAACTGAAATTTCTTCTTCACTGTAACAATAACAACATGAAGTCATTAAATTCCTGATAAACTCGACACAAACAACATTATCAGTGATAAGCCTGATTCACCATCTTTGTTTTCACATGTTTCGACGTGACTGTCCGTGCTGCTGCCACTCTCTGATGCCACCGAGTGCCTATCTCCCAGCTCTCCCTGTAAACAAATTTAGACAACTTAGACCTTGTTTGTTGTACTGTGTAATCTAACTGTTCTGTTCCAAAGTTTAGGCAAGTACACTATCAGTTTACAGACACATAATAAAAAGGGGAAAACAATGCACTTGAAAGCTGTAGGAAAGGGGTCTTGGACTCAAACACACACACTTTCTCACTATAGTATACTATATCTTAGAAAGAATCTTTCATTCTTTTAGTGGGTGAAATATACTTTGCACATACGTATCTTGAAATGTTACAGCATTCTTATAACTGTCTTTTCAACTAGTACAAATGATTATGACATGAAGCACCCTTAGGCAACATATTTCCCTCCTCATTTTGTATCACTAGAAGCAATACAAAATTCCACTGTACCTTGGTGCAGATAAGTCTAGGTGAGTCAGAGGCGGAGTGCTGTGAATCACCGTTTTCCGCTGGTTTGGAACCGATCTCCTGAATCACCTGAAGACAAATATACATTGATGGTATCATTTTCACAAGAAAGGGCAGTTTGTTTCAACATAGGGGTTTATTTTGGCGACTTTACCCTGAGCCACTGCTCCGCCTGCTCTCTGCTTTGCAGGCCCAGGACGATGGCCTCTCCTCCCACTGGGATGATCTTCAGCCTGTGCTCCTTCCTCTTTTGCATCTTCTCTTTGCACACAACTGTGCAGCCCACAAGACTCACATCCAGCAGCGGGGTCTGCTCCTTCGAACTCTTGTAGCACTGTAAAAGTCACCAAATCAATCATGCAGTACCTGTCTTGAGTGTCCAAAAAGTGCTGATGTGTTATTATTATTATTATTATTATTATTATTATTATTATTATTGAATAGTAAACAGTAGGGGCTATGGTATACTACAACCTCATGGTTTTATTCCCTCACAATCTATGACAGTTGTGTCTTTGAGCAAAACACTAACTACAAGAATGTGTTGACATGTTTATGGAGATCTTAGGCAGTAGTGGCTGAAATATGACCTTCCATGATCTCAATCCAATGCTCCATTATCAAATGTGTGGATGCTTTCAATATGTTGGTTTACAAAAGATATTTACATTATTTTTTATTTTATTTATTAAAGGTCCTATATCATGCAAAATCGACTTTTTTGAGTTTTTAGCCATGTTGTTATGCTATTTCCTTATCAAAACACCCCCAGAGCGGTTTTTGGCTTCATTCACGCAGTTCTAAGTAATCTCCTGAATCCTGCTCTCTGAGCAGCTGCTCCACCCTCTCCTGGTAAACGACTGAGCTGTTCAGTTGTGTCGTCACAGCGGAACGGAAGTGCTCTACGTCTGTAATGTAATGCCTTACGGCCTGATTTTTATTTATAAAACTTTTTTTTGTTTGTTTTTGTTTTTTTTTGAAAAAAAAAAAAAAAAAAAAAACAGCAACTCTCCGACGCGTCTGTGCTGTCCACGACGCTAATCAAGCGCACCACGGCTGGAGGAGCCATGGATCCGAGCATAAGTGTTGTTTTTGAAGACTGAGCTCTTTCTAACCTACTCTGGACACCGCCTGTTCTTTTTTCTTACCGATAATGCCACGGATGCGCGTTTGGCTACGAGAGGAACAGGCCTATTCAACCTTCCTAAAGAAGAGTGCACTCGCCAGAAGTTGGAATTTCTTTCCGGGATTAAGCTACTATATCAACCAACCTGATGGATGCTTGGTGAACCTTGGCCAGAATCAAAGTGGATTAACTTTTATAACCAACACGAGGGCCATAACGTAAACACCCGACGATGGGGAGGCCATGCTGAGCGGTGAGTCAATCAAAACGCGTGTTAGCGTGTGTGTTAGCGTGTGTTAGCCATTTATGAAACTGTGTTGCACATGTCAACTCCTTATAACTGCATTATGTGAAGTAACTTCACTTTTTGCAGCAATATTTATATTTATAATACTGCAAATGTGGAATGAGCGGAGAGAGGGGCGGAGTTAACTGAATCGAAGCGTCTTGTCTTCCGGGTAGGGAAAATACCCCCAAAAATACTTATATTTCTCTCAAAAATGAGTACTCCATAGTGATAGAGGTACAATATATCATATATATGCCTATACTTTACTTTGATGCTAAATAGCATGATACAGATCTTTAAAATACAGCTAGTCCATGGTTGTCTTAAGTGCTGCACAATGAAAGGCCAAACATGGTGGTGACATAAATGCCTCTAAATAGACAAGGCTAATATATACATTCTAAATATGAGGTAGCAGTGTTGACAAAAGGGTCACAACAGGATGTTGCACATATGTTTCTCTCACCATGAGCCGCTCGTCTCTGATCACACAGAGCTGTTTGGCCCACTGTCCGAGCCACTTCTTTCTCCACAGGAAAGCACATATTTGCGAGTCCTTCATCAGCTCGATGGAGGCCTCCGCTGACGGCCACTGGTGCTGAGCAGATGAACACTTCCCTTTAGTCACTTCCTCCTCATCGTAGGACTCATATGAACTGCTAACTGCCTCTCCATCATCTAGGGAACAAGATAAGGAAGCAATAAAGACAAAACAAAAGAGCGGCAGGGATAAAAGGACAGGGGAGAATAACAACAAGTGGAAGAAGTGGAGTACAACTCAAGCAAAACAATATTACTTAAGTAAGTGATGATGTTACTTAAGGGGAATCACTGCACAGACAATGAAAGAGGAAGCCACTAAGTTAAAATGTTCACTGTGGTCCAAAGTCATTCCTAACTCTCCTAACATGGTGGTACAGCGTTAGTGCTCGTGCTTCACAGCTAAGGTCCTGGGTTTGATCCCCGGCCAGAGTTTGCATGTTCTAACCGTGTCTGCGTCACTAAAAACATGTACAATAGGCCAGAATGAATGTAGAGTGTGAGTAAGTGGTTGGTGGTGGTCGGAGGGGCCGATGGCACAGACAGGTAGCCTTGCCTCTGTCAGTCTACCCCAGGGCAGCTGTGGCTACAATAGTAGCTTACCACCACCAAGTATGGAGTGAATGAATGACTACAGTGTAGCGCTTTGAGAAACTTGGTAATACAGGCTTGTAAAGCGCAATACAAGTGTAAGCATTATTATATATGTTGCATCCCAATTCTTCACAGGGACGAGTTTATAGGAACATACAGGGTCACTTTTGAGGGTTGCCTCCACAGAAATGCTAGAATAGTAGCCTGTAAATTCTTTAAATTAATTTTGTTCCGCTGCTGGAAAAATAAAAAAATAAAAAATCAGGTCTAGTGCCTTTAATTATTAGCTTTCACCTGGAAACAAAGACATTGCCTAATATCCACAATTAGATGAATTACTAGAGGAATTGTAACTTTAATGGCTGCCAAAAATACATTTCTCACCTTATAAGATAATTATTCTACTGCTGCTGATAATACCTCATCGTATCTACAGCATGAAATACTTCCCATTTAATTTAAACAAAATACCAATAAATAGACTAGGTAAATGAAAAGTAACATTACAACAAATGCAAAATACCAAGAATAGTCTTTGCATTTAGTATGTGTAACAGCCATGTTGTTACTTTCCTCTTATGG
This sequence comes from Neogobius melanostomus, assembly GCA_007210695.1. Lineage (NCBI taxonomy): Eukaryota > Metazoa > Chordata > Actinopteri > Gobiiformes > Gobiidae > Neogobius > Neogobius melanostomus. The sequence goes on along the minus strand of VHKM01000299.1, from coordinate 1,365,478 downwards.
GAACTAGTTTTTTTAAAAGCTTGTGGAAACTCTAAATTTCTGTTTCTCTAAATGCACGGTAGCACAGACGTAGCACTGGGAAACACGCTGATCATCTGACCATCCACATTCTGGTCTGGTGTCCACGGCAACCACCAGACCAAAGCATGCCAGAGTTAGCACCCATTCACACACACAACTACACACATGCCCAGAGAGGAGCGCAGGGTACCCCGGGTGATCACTGCATAGACCACACTGTCCGAACTCAGGCCTCTCAACAAGGAGCGATCTATCAAAGAGCAGTCAGCCAGCAGAGGGGAGGGAGAGAAGGAAAGTGTTTAAAATGTTAAATGTATTTAAAACAGTGGATTTTTGAGTGGATTTCCAGCCATGTTATTGGCCAATTAAAAGGTATAACAAATAAAGAGGTCAGTAAAACTATTAAATGTTTACATGAGTTTTAGTCTGTCCAAGTCACTTCTTTTGTCACAAGAAAAGCAAACACCAATTTAACATTTGCTCTTGGTGTGAGTTCAGAGATGACTAAAGCATAGATGGAATTGTCATGGGCAGGAAGCCACCTTTACCATTTCCTTGCTAACAATTATAGATGCATGAAAGAACACTAAGCTGATGCACAAGAAGTGCATCATGGTTCTTGCAAGCTTCCACCACATTTTCCTTATAGTATAAACGCACACCACTTTATCACCTGTTGGCTTGGACCGCGATTTCCATCTTAATTACTGGTGCAATACCGGTGGTCAGAGGAAATTACCTTCTTTTGATAACATAACATTAGTATTTTTGAGCAAGTGAACTGTTGAACTATTGAAAGTGAAGATTACACATGGTCACTCACTTAATATTGCTGTATAGACGACATTTCTGAAGCAGTGTCGCATGATTCCACTATAGACAGGAGTCTTACCATTGACAGCTTCCTCATATGGTTGTGCCTCTTCATAGTAACTTTCGGACGTGTCTATGGCTGGGGCAGGAGTATGGGGTAAGGGAAACGGCTCTCGGCCTATCACACCCTGAAAAAGGCAACAAGAAATGCACACAAATGACCATGTTAGACGTGAATCATGAAATACAAGGAAAGCAACGATATGCATTAACACATTATCATATTTCCTCCTAATGCTACAATGTTACTTTTGCCGTGGGCTTCATTCATGTTTTTATTTGAGGTCTTGCTACGTGCAGTCAAAGCGAAACAGCAACATCTCCATGGAGAAAATGTCCTGCTCCCAGCAAAGTAACAAGTCAGTTCTGAGGAGCCCACTCACAGATAAGATGCGTGTTTTTGGAGGAAGTTTCACAAATCAAGACCCTTGAATGAACTGTATGAAGTATTGTTATTCAGGGAAATGTTCCGCAGTATGGCTTTAAAATAGGGGCTCAGCTTGGAATTGGAACCTTCCAAAGAGTTTCATGTTTTTGTTTTTTTACTGTTCAAAAACACACAGTATAAAGAATATGCTTGCACGCAGCTTCGGGCAAATGTATGAACATTTTTTCTTACGTCACTACATACTGCCGCCTCATCCACCACAGTGTTACTGTGGTGGTAAAGACCTCATAAATCCTATGCTTATCTTAACATGGGAGAGTTACGTTTTGCTTTAGGGAACAGTGTCTCAGCATAGAAGAGAAGGAGCATGCAGTTCATTCAAAGTCTGTGTGTGGCCCCACCAACTAAAATAAAATTAAACTGGGAAAATTCAAAGGTTTGTCTCTTTCCGTTGTGGTAGGAAGCCTCTGCCCATTCCCACATTTCTGCACTAATAACCACGAGACCAGAGTAACACTTGACTTTGTGTGTGAGTTCATAATCCCAGATAGGAGGATACAGTAGTGTTCAAAATAATAGCAGTCCAACATGACTAACCAGATTATTCACAGTTTTGGGTATAAATCATAGAACTACATGGACAACAATTTAACAGTAGTAATCGAATGGATCGAACAATAGCCAGAAAATGGAAGACTACCATTCGAATGGATCGAACAATAGCCAGAACTCCAAAGGCTCAGCCAATGATCAGCTACAGGATGATCAGAGACAGTCTGAAGTTACCTGTGAGTACTGTGACAGAAGACGCCTGTGTGAAGCTAATCTACTTACAAGAAGCCCCCGCAAAGTCCCACTGTTACAAAAAAGACATGTGCTGAAGAGGATACAATTTTCAAAAGAACACATCATCTGGCCGAAAGAGAAATGGAGAAACATTTTGTGGACTGATGAAAGTAAGATTGCTCTTTTTGGGTCCAAGGGCTGCAGACAGTTTGTCAGACGACCCCCAAACTCTGAATACAAGCCATAGTCCACTCTGAAGACAGTGAAGCATAGTGAGGCAAGCATCATGATATGGGCATGTTTCTCTAACTATGGTGTGGGGCCTATTTATCGAATACCAGGGATCATTGGTTAGTTTGGATATATCAAAATACTTGAAGAGGTCATGTTGCCTATGCTGAAGAGGAAATGCCCTTGAAATGGGTGTTTCAACAAGACAATGACCCCAAACACACCAGTAAACAAGCTATATCTTTGTTCCAGACCAAGAAAATTAATTTTATGGAGTGGCCTGCCCAATTCCCGGACCTTAATCCCATAGAAAACTTGTGGGGTGACATCAAAAATGCAGTTTCTGATACAAAACCAAGGAATTGTGAATGTTTTCAAAGCATCTTGGGCTGGAATACCTGTTGACAGGAGCCAGATGTTGGTTGACTCTATGCAACACTGATGTGAAGCAGTTCTAATAAACTGCTCATACAACTAAATATTAGTTTATTGATTCACAGGAAAGCTAAATCCTATGGGGAATTTCTTTTTATGTAGTACATATTGAGCTTGTAAAGACAAATGCAGACACTGCTATTTTTTTGAACAGCCCAATGTTCTACAAAGTACTTGAAGAAATTATAAATTTCTCTTCATGTTTTGATTTGGAAAACCATGGACAATGCTTCCAATTCATCAAAATAAATCTATTATGAAGATTTTGTGCTTAACTAACACACTGCTATTATTTTGACCACAACTGTATAAAAGAGGACATGACACAGTGTAAGCTTGTCCCTATGCGTCATATGAGAAACACTTGGAGTAGACAGTTTCCCGTCCAGTTTATCCACTGTAACAGTGTGTAATCTTCTCAACATGCAACGACAGGCCTAAAGTTATCACAAATCAAGAGGCAAAACTGATGGTGAGATTACTCCGGTGCCACTATGCAACAATACACCATTTATGTCTGTTTATACTTTTTGACAGTAAATGAAGTGGAATAGTTTCACATTATGGTCAACTGTAAACCCAGAAGCCTGAACACAGTCCCACTGCCTGTGTTAGGGCTGATATGAAAAGTCACTGTGGTTCCCAGCAGGCTGTCACAATCATGCGGACAGAAGATGATAGAATATCTTTTGTGCTACATGAGATGCTCTCGAACATGCAAACTTCACCGATGTGAACTGTGCATACAAGTTTGTCTCAAGAATATTGAAATGAGGGCATGGATGTGTTGATTCACACACACAGCACGATGAAAAGTGTAAAATGATTGAAGTGAAGTACAGCGTCTTTAATTCTTTCAACACCGCTGAATACTGTCAACATAAAGCATGATTAGGGTTTGTTTACATGTTATTATCGGTGATGTCTAATAATAAATCAGCTATAGGGAGTCCCCTATAGCTGCGGTCTTCCCATCAAATCATTTAAGTATAGCTGCGGTCTTCCCATCAAATCATTTAAGTGACGTATCTTCCTGTAACAGAGAGCAGATGAGGCCTCAGTCATAATAAGGGCTGGCGTCATGTCGATGTGCATATGGAGACACGCAGTGCGGTGTGTGGGATTAGCCTACAGTACATGGGTGACAATGAAGGGGAGAAACAAAGGGGTGAGAGAGTTACAGTTAACACATACTTTAATACAGCTGGGGAACATTTATTTTACTGTCAATGCCTGCAAAACAACAAAGTAATGTAATAGTATGTGGCAAATGAAAATGTATTATGTCTGTATTCATGCTTATCAGAAGTCAAAAGTCAAGTGTCTTGCCCAAATACACAAAAACATTCTGAGTTGATAACATATCTTCTACTAAGTTACAATTTTCTCATATAAATGTAGAATAACATTAAGCCCAACCTGTGAAAGAACATCAAAAATTCACCAAATGCCTTGTTTATATAAGAGGTTTTTTAAATACTGTCGGCGCAAGAAGAGTTTTAAATGTCCTCTTAACACAAAGTGAAAGCATCTGCTATTAATTAAATCAGAAAGTCCAGCATTCCTGAGCAGCAGCCCCCACCACAGCCATGTCTAAGCCCTGTTATCTCTGTCCGTTCAATACTGTTATTGTTACTCATCTCTTTCGTTCAAATCTAGCAAGAACCATATGAGCAAGGCATGTGTCACACTCTGAAGATAAGTAGTCTAGCCACTTGCTTTGAATAACTTCTCCACAGAAACATGGGGTAACCAGATTGGATTGAGCCTGAATAACAAAGTTGTGGGGGTGAGGGAGAGGAGCCGGTGGGGACTTCAGGGGTGTGGTGGTACTGGGGCAATAGACTAGAGAGAAAACAGTGGGAGAAAAAGGCTAAAAATGCTAAAGGAGAAACATGGAAAATCCCCAGTTCCCATGCCAAGAATCTAGCAAAGTGAAACACACACAAAGAAAGGGCAAATCTGCAAAGCCAGCAGGGAACTAAGAAGAAGGTATAAATAAATGGTTTGGACTTGAGAGGCCATTATCACCAGATTTTTATGTAACAGTGGCTTTACAACATAAGTGAAAACAAATTTTTAAAATGCCCAAAACAAATGCCTTCTTTTGTGGCAGGATTGACACAAAACTCTGGGCATGTCTTTGAAAGGCGGAAAGCACAATTTGCTTCCTCTGTACCGACACTCATGGCGATCCTCTTGGTTTTCTCCTGGGAACTGTGGCACTAAGGAAAAAAGGTGCCTTACATTTTAACATTGGAGATGTTCCGTAATTTAGCTGTTCCTTAGTCCTCAGAATTGGGGGATACTCGAGGTACTTCACCTCTACATTCAGACAAGTCCCGAAGTTCCCCAGGTACACCAATAACTACATCCACGACGCATCCACACTTTCCAACACAAATCCTAAACCAAACCTTAGCTGTGAGGAGAAAAGTGATTGGTACCAGGTATGTAGCTGAGGAACATAAACATCAATACTTAAACTGTTGGATGCATCAATATCATGGAGCCATAGATCTTTCTACATTGATCCATTAAAGCTTTCCAAACCTATCATATTATATTTGCGGTTAACATCATTTGTCTTCAGCTGGTGCTACTGACTTTGTATGTCAACAGTTCTCTCTCTGCCTGACGCTTGCAAGTGGCACAGTTGCTATCAATAGCCCTGCTCTATTTTGGGACCACCATGCAGACTGGGACGCAATGGAAGCGCCACAAACCTGTATTTACCGGCCAGTTTCAGAGGAAAAACTGGGCAATCTGAATGACTCGCTTGTCACAACTTTGTCATTTGAGAAGAAGGAATTCAAGGCATCATGGACGGACTAGAGGCCCCGGAACGACACCAGGAAATCCACAGTGAGAACGGGATACTTAATCTGGAAGTGGAGGCGGACCACACGGCACTGGTGAAAGTGAGGGTAGAGGAATGTTGCTTCATTGTTGAGCGGACAGTGCTCGCAACATATAGCGATTACTTCAGAGCCCTTTTTCAGTCGGGAATGGTAGAAAGCCACCGGAAAGAGTTGCACTTAAAAGGTGGAGTGAAGGCTAGGGGTTTTCTCATTGCTCTCGCGGTGTGCAGGGGTGAGCTTCCGACTTTGAGCGACCCCGACGAGCTCATTGATGCCACCGAATGTGCGGCGTTCTTGCAAGTACCGATGCTCGCTCAGCATCTTTGCGACATCGTTGATTCGGACAACTGCCTGCTGCTGTATTACACGTCATACGTGTTCGGGCTGCATTCCGTTTTCCATTGCGCTGCTTTGTTTCTCTGCGATGCCTTTGATGACCTCAGAGACGCAGCCGAAACGCAACTTCCTGAAGAGTTGCTACAATACGCCCAATCGCTGTCCCCAACAAGTTATGTCGCGTTAGGGACTCATACACCTTCAACGGAGCTTCTCAATGACTCTTTCAGGGTGGTGTGTTACCTTGATGAAAAGGAGCAAGAGTGGAAGCACTTAGCCATCTGCCCACGCTTTGTAGCACGTCTATGGCAGGTGTGGCAGTGCTGGACAACCGATTGTACATTGTCGGCGGAGTTTACGGGTATAAAAAGGACACAGTGGATCGAAGTTTTTGTTACGATCCCGAATCTGGATTATGGGCAGCTCTGCCTGGTCCGCAACAACCTCGTGCAATTTTACTTTGCTTGGACAGGGGGGAAGACTTTACGCGGTAGGAGGAGAGCTTCAAAGCAGGACTATTGCCACCGCGGAAAGCTACGATGTCAAGAAAGAACAATGGACTTTCATACAGCACGCTCCCAGGCCCGTTGGATCTGCCGCATGTGCTGTCGCAAGACGAAGGATGTTGTTTGCTTCTGGAAATCGCCCGATACAACTGACATCTACGAGTACCTACCAGATACAGATGAATGGAAGCTGACCACTACTATGATAAAGCCGCAAAGTTACGGTCACTGCATGGTTTCGCATCGGGACAATTTGTATGTGATGCGAAACGGGCCCTGCGATGATTTCCTGCGCTGTCTTATGGATTGCTACAACATCACGACGGGACAGTGGACGGCCCTGGCGGGACTCTACATCAACAGCAAGGGGGCGCTGTTCACCTCGGCGATAAGAGGCGATTCGGTGTTCACGGTGAAGCACATGCTGACTCTTGAGTACGCGGTCACAAGGGAAGGGTGGAAGCCGCGCAGACAAATGAAAGGGTTCCCAAAAAGCGGATCGCTGTGGACGTGTTTACTCAGGCTTCCCAAGACGGGACCAGTGATCCCAAAGCTGGATGCACCGGGAGGGGATGGCGAGATGCCTTTGCCAGACGCCTCCGAGGGGTTTGTGTAAGCAGCAGTACAACTGTAAAAAAGACTAGCCAATATGTAAGAAACTTCTGGACTAACAAAAAGAAATAAAGGTGAACACAATTGGAATAACTATGTCTATTGTGACTTCGAAAAGGTTCATATACTCTCTTCTTAGTATTTTTTCTTTTAACAGACAGATTGTTTAATTTATCTTTTCAAGTTTAGATTGCTTCCTGAGTGGCGTTGTGTTCGGACAAAAGCTACAGGAAGTGTTTGAGAAACATGAAACAAATCCTTTTGTCTGTTAAAAGAACTGGGAAAAGGCAGTCCTTTGTTACAATAGTTCTAGTTCTTGGGTAAATGCGTTTTCTCTTGCTGCACAAAATAATTTCATCTCTCAAAGGTCAAGAATCTTGTAACACTTATTGGAGATGGTGAAATTTATATATTAAACGCTTTCACACTAAATTATCACTTTTTCATGGTTTATTACAGCTGATTTCCTATTCGTATGATACCATAGTTTTCACAGGGTTCCCAAAATGAATCATGCAGTGAATGATTGATAGAAGGAATAAAATGTTTTTCATATTTTGTACAGCTGCATCAGTGCTGACACTAAAGATTCGTCCTGATGAGCAACAGCTGCAGCAGTGGTTTATGTTGGGGGAGGCCGCCGGTCCAGTGAGCGGGGTGTGAAGTTCAAAGACGCTAACGAGATGTGCAAAGCCTAAAATTCTACACCATTGTGCACAAGTCATATTGGGTCCATTTAAAACCTCTCTGGTCGTTCTCTAGTGCACATAATACCTCCCAGGCAAAGTAGGCTACATTTACAAAAAATGGGGCTAACCTAGGACAAAGGTTACTGAGAAGGTCTTGTGCTGCTAAATAGCTCTTAATTAAAACTAACTTATAGCTTAAAACAGTGGTTACTGAGAACAAATCAACATCAAACAAAGAAATAAGCAATAAGGTCTAAGCTACTTCCTTCCAAGTTAATGCAGGATTTGAAGTGCAAATACTCCACAGTATTCATATACTGTAATATACAAGACATTTGGTCCATGCACCACATTTTGACAAACACAATATGGTCCGTATTTCAAGGTTCAATGTCTCAAATTTGATTAGAAGATCATATTATATTATCATGGGAAACTGAGATTTAATTTCAAACAGCCCCAAGCCACGTGAAGCTGAGCTTTGTGGGAAAATACGGCATTGTAAAAACCTTCACTGACAACATGCAAGTCTAATTGAATGCTGTGCAGGCAATGTCCTCATTTTCAACCATAAACCACCATTATGTCAGCTACAATTAAACTCTAATTTAGTCTTTGACGGCTTAAAGGAATATTGTTATTTCCACCAACCTTTCACATGTGCTTTGTATATTCAAATGAACTATTGGGGTCAGCTTTGTTACGATCCTCGCCACAGTGACCAGAGACAGATTCGTAATGTCTAAAGCTGATTGGAGACTTACTATTCTGGGAGGGGGCAGCTCTGGGAGCTTTTTCTGTGGGACCGGGCTGAACTTTCCGGCTTTTCCATTGACGAGGCCATCGGCTCTGTCATCTGAGTCAGACAAGGAGAGATACAGAGGTTAATGCAATGTATTGTTTGCATAAGCTTTACAACCAGAGCAATGTTTTGCACTAGTATTGGGATTGAAACCTGATTTTCGATTTGTTGATTCAAATATAGTTTTAGTTCTGCATGATAACTGTAACCATTCAAACTGTGATTGTGATGTGCAACCCTACGCTGATATGCTACGATATCTACCTACCTTTTTGTTCTTATAGTTGTAGTTAAAAACTAAAATTAACACATTGAATTCATTCAATTTAATTCAACCTTCTGTTTGTCTTTAAAACAAAGGCTGTGGTTTTGCTGCTGAGAATATGACTCAAACCACATTCTTCATCATTGTCCAAACACAACATAGGCTCTTCTCCGATGTGAGCTCTCTAGAAACACACAGGAAACAGAGGCGAGAGGAGGGGGCTAGAGGCCTTTTCTCATAAAGGTCTTTCTCAAAGTACTATGTCCCGTCTGATAGAAAGGGCCAGTATTATAACCAGGGGCAATGAGTTTGACCCTGAATACCAGTGTGTTAGGGGAGTTTCACTTAATCTCAGTAAAAGATTAGATTCCAGAGTGCACTCCTCTAAGGGGAATAATTATATCATATATAACCGAATCAAATGTATCATGGGAAATATAGCCAGCGTGGCTAGTAACGGGATACTTCAATCAAGTGATTTATATTCTTCTTCTTTAAAGGTACATACAATCTACTAAACATGTTATTTTTGTGTGTCATTTAGAGGACAAATGCAATCTTAACTCAATGTATTACTTCATCCTAAAGTAGAAACAATAGTGGCAGTTGTTGCATGAATAGTTGCAGTAAGCAAGCATTGTATTATTATAGGAGCAGACCCCAAATTAATAACACTTAACTCATTTTGAACAAAACCTGCATTCAAAACAGAATGATCTTTTTCTTTTCTTTTTTAAACTTTTAATCAAGTTCTATGTTAAAGAATACTTTAGGACATTTTTCCATGTGATTTGACATATCTGGAACACAAAAAAGAACTCACACCTTTGTTGTCACCGACCACAACTTTGTTCATGTAGATGTACTCCTCATCTGCGCCTGTCAGAACAGAAGCAAACTTTGAGTAATAGTGCAATATGGCATCATGCGTAATTAAAATCAGTGACTTTTGCCACAGACTGAATTTGCAAAACAAATTATTTTTTTAACGCTTTCAACAACAAGGTAAATCAAATATATTTACTAAAACGTGTATGTCCCCTTTATTTAGGAAATAAACTAAAGCCGGTTTAGCAGTTTTTTCCATGTTTCCAACGACATTCTAAAGCGGCCTGTATATACTAAATAGCATGCATAGTTTGCTCTCAGACCATAGTAATGAGGAAATCTTAGTCCTCCTACTTTAAGTGCCAAACAAACTTTCATCATGTTTAGTACAAGCCCAGGACTAAAGCTGAACTTCATTCAAACAAGCAGGCCATTGTAAAGACAGACAGGCCCATTGACACCCACTCTGAGCGAGGTGGACATTCACAGGACATTAGTCAGAAAGAGTCTCCCCCTGCACAGACTCTTTACTGTGTCGCTCACATCTTTGAACCTATGGAGGAGCAGAAGAGTAAGTATACAGTTCAAATGACTGAGCCTGCCTCTTCCCCCAAGAATGTAGCCTATGCATGGGGGAAAACAAACTGAGAGAAAGGGTTATTATTAGGCTATGTCAAAAGTAAATATATGAATCAGTACAAACAAAGCAAATACCTAAAAGTGTCATGATTCATCTTTTGTTCCCCTGTTTTGTATGTTGTCTTTGGTCCTGTCCTGTGTTTTATTTTGACATGTGTGTTCTGTCCTTGTGATTTTGCTTTGCTTCCCTTGTGTTAACTGCCCGCCCCGCCCTGATGTGTTCCACCTGTGCCCCGTTTCCTTGTGTATTTATACCCCTGTGTTTCCCTTGTTGTGTCATTGTCTATGTCAGCCCCGGTTTGCTTGAGTTTTGTAATCTCCGGATTTTGTTTTGTTTTTCATCATTTATTAAACATCACCAGTTTTTTTGCAGTCCTGAATTTTGGGTTTTATTTCCCTCGTTCCACCATCACACCATGACAAAAAGTGCATGAGACAAAAGGCATCGCGGCATATTAATAATAATGAAATAGAACAGAATAAAAAGATGACAAATTAACTTGTTTGAAAATAGGTTTGCAGTATACTTAAGTAGTCCTGACTTCCTATCTTGCTGGCTTTGTTGCAGTCTCACACTACCACACAGAGACGTGTTACTTGGTATAAAGTGTGAACTGATCTAATTTTTAGCCTGTGCAGCTATATCAATGTTGCTACAAATAATGCACTACTACAGCCTCCTTTGAAAATCATACGAAGTGGGTGAAGGCAAACAATAAGATTATGTTTTGCTTTTGCAGTGGAAACAGACTTTTTGGGGGGAATAGTTGAAAAAAGCTATTTATAAATGTGCTGCTCAAAGGAAGTCAGCGTCCCCGGGGAATAAGTACTGCTTTGGAAAAATGATACAGCTTGGAGCCAGCGGAGGAAGTTCGAAGAGTCCAAGACCTGAACATGGAAAAGAGCGACTGCTGAGAAAGAGAGACAGAGGAAGTATAAAAGCTACACTGGGATTCTTGAGTGAAAAAGTTATGAGTGGATGTTAAGAGAACTGGGTCACAGAGATTTGGGTGCGGACCAGGCAAAACAAGCTATTCTGCATTTGTAGATTTTACTATGTAGCTTTTCACTACATTGACCTCTGGGCATTGCGGAGGTACATTCATCTCTGGATAATATAGACTGAGATGAAGGCTGGTAACAGCAACTTGTTACGCTCTGGGTAAAAAGACTTGTTTATACGGACACTCTCTAAATAATTGAGTGTAGCTTTTTAGAATAAAGATGGGCGGGTCATTACAAGTTAAACCCCCCCTACTGAATCAGATCTGCTTCGGTCTGCTGCCAAGTAAAAATTGTTACTCACTGACGAAGCTTCTTGGATGAGACGCAATACGACTCAACAAGCAAAAATAGTGTACTATACGTTTTATTTACTATTACAAGTCAAGTCATGCTGTCATTGTCCAATCACATCATAAACCAATATGGCCTCCCACGTGTTTTGCCATTTCCATGTTGAACTTACGAGTCAGTGAGTAAGAAAAACAAACCTGTCTTTAGCAGGTTGACGGCATACTTAAACAAGCCATAAATCATTATTTCAGAGACTCTTGGCTTGAGTTTGATAACTTAAACTATCATACATTAATTTGATCATTACAACACTGAGGGAAACATACACGTAAATGCTAACCACAAAGCTACTTACTTGGGTTTGAATAGACATTTATTGTTATACCATCATTTATAACCCCGCAATGGCCTTTTCCCTCAAACCGAACTGTCAGCTCCTAGTTCATCCAATTCATGAAATCAGAGTGTGACCGCAAGTTGCTTAGCTCGCATTAACAAACACTGAGCTCCTGTTGAAAGTTTGTGAGAACCAAATCATGTGCGGTTTGAACTCAAGCATAATATAACTGTCTTTTACAATGTGTGCCTGCCTTGTTACGATTATGATTCCCATTGGATTTTTCAGGGGCCAGTCGGTAATATTCAGTAAGTAAATGATTGCTAAGATGCACTAAAACAGACTTGTAGACACAGGGGAGCCGCCATGGTTCTTGCAGATAAGCTGATTGGGTTGATTTCATTTCTGATGTAATCTAGTGAAGACATGAGCGCAAGTGAAATAACAAGTGTAGTTGTAGTCAAAACACTCATATATGAATTAGGAACAACACCAACTTCCTCATATAAAGCATAAGACAGTGCGTGCAAACAGCCAAGGGGCCCCTCTCACTTCCAGATCTGAAATGAGCTACACGAGTACACAAAAGGAAAACCATGTCATGTACAAACAATGATCAACAGCAGATCTACATATGCATAATTGAAAATGCCTGAAGGCAATTTGAAGTGCCACTCTCTACCTCAATCTAACAACATTTTGGCTACAGTGAAAATATCCTGTCAGCATCACCACCCATAAGACCCATCTCCACAGGAACTACCCAACTCCCCCAATCCGTACCTCACTGTGGGGAAGACCCACCTTTATACTGTGCTATACCTTACATAGTCAACATGATCACGTGCGACATGCTCAGCTCTGCTAAACGTTAGCTTTAATAGTAAACATATAATCGGAGTATCACTGTCTATAATAGTCACAAATTGCAGCACTGTTCTCCTGTTCCTCACTATTACAGGTCCGAGGACATTTCAACACAAACAATCTGCATGCAGTGGAACCCTAACGGCATCAACATTGTAAGTGCATAATGCCATTTCACTCAAAGGAGGACACCGTCTAAACCCAGACTGAAACCTGCAAAGCTACAGCAGACACAGGACAGAATACTGGTAATAGTACCATACCTCCTCTGTACGTCTGCAGCAGGTCGGTGAGCAGGCTCTTGTGGACAGTGGCATTTCCACTCAGGTTCTCTTTGTCCAGGATGAGTAGGAAGCGATGCAGCTCCACCAGCAGCTGATCCAGCACTGGAGCAAAAGGCATATCATAATAAGGCATTTAGTATAGCCTGTATCAAACCATTTATGCGTTTGAACACTGTTATTTTTTGCTCCACACTAGGGTAAAGAGCTGAAGCTATGACTTAACCTCTCAATAAACCAGTTCAAATGACTGCTTATTGAAAATTAGGGATGGGTATCGTTAAGGATTTATCGATACTACTACTCTTATCGATACTCCTTATCGATCCGGTACTTTAACGGTACTCTTATCGGTACTTTAACAGAAAAATATACTGTATATAGGTAGATTGAGACTACCGTATACGTAGGCATTAATCCTTGGTCTATATTATTTATTTATTACTCTACATTTCATTTCCACTTTGCGCATACACTTAATATATGGGAGTTAAAATACTTCACTTACGTTGCTTTTAAAAAAATCATTATTATTATCTAGTAAATCAAGGCTGTTGGTTAGATTTGGCTGTAGCTCTGGGGACTGAGTCCAAATGAAAACTTAGTGCAGTAAAATAATGAACTGTTTTCTGCCTCTCAGCTTGTGTCCAGTGGGGTCGACACCGGCTCGCGCTGACGTGCACGTCGGAGCGCGCATGCATGTGCACGTACATGCCACTGTGTACGCCGTTTGTGGAAAATAGACTTGGGTGGAGTTTAGTTTGTGAGAGAAGAAAAGTGCGAGTGGCTCGTCTGTCTGTTCAATACGAAGTCGTTACGTTTAGCTTTTTTTTTTTTTTACCGCGGGTTAGCGGGAGCAGCTCGTAACACCGCGTGCCTTTCCCACGCGCACCTGTCTCGCTGCACACGGCTGCAGAGGGGAGACAGGGCAGTGTCAGAGCGCAGGGATGGGTGGACACCCTGCACTTTCGTGTGGGGTAGCGGGGATGAACAGATCCGATGCAGCGAACGTATCCATGAGGGCGGAGTGATTATTTGAGCGCAGCAGCCCCGTTAAGAAGACCGTTAAGGCTGGAGCTTATCGGTCCGGGTGGACCGACGCACGTGGCCCCGGGGCCGTTATGATACCGGGGTTCGGTACCCATCCCTATTGAAAATGTCTCCCGCCTATAACAGGTAACAAAGCGAGACAAGATGGGGCAGGTTCCACTTCTTTCCACCGTAAGGTAGAAATTCGAGTTTCCAAACCATGTGATTCGAAGCTAAAGAAACATCTTGGACAAGAGGAAAAGCTTGTTCCAGATGACTGCTTTTTGAAAACCTTTGTCACTTTCATGACTGTTTATGCCTTGTCCCCTTTTCCCATAACCAAACTGTAACCTAAGTTATTATGCTACTAACAGACCAATCAACAAACAAACAAACATAATTATATCAAGACATTGGGATCAGATAGGAAAGATTCTACGTCGTATTAGTGCTTGCTCAGGCGCTTGCTGAGGGATGTGGAGCCAGTGGAATTCTTATGAGAAGCCAAAATACTTTCATCTTTTTGAAGGAGACGACAAGATTGTTGATATTCAAATTTATAGCTAAAGTTTACCACAAGGACACTTCTCTTTTGAAGACGTCCGCAGTGTGCGAGTGTTAGCTATTCTCACAGTTTTGCGTCTGTGCTTCGAGCGTTGTTCAGGATGCCAACATTTTACATGGGAGACGGCCTCCTCCGAGCATTTTCTTTTGGCAGCGGTTCACAACCATTCAAACTTTATGACAGCCAGTCACAGCTCTTTGGCAGTTGTCTGTTTAGTGTGAGCTTGTTTGGTGGGGATAGATCTGGTTTATTGAAAAGGTCAAGGCCTGGGAGGTGGAGAGGGAGGAGCTAATGGAGGAGTCGAGCGGGAAGAGAGGGAGGTCAGAGTGTCTGAGAGCGCGGCCCACACACATCCTTTAGGGGTCAGCGCTGAGCTGGTCTGTGCATGGGACGTCTTTGTGTGTCTGAGTGCTGCGAACGGGCCCTTAGTACAGGGCCTCAAACATGGAGTACAAGAAAGACTTTATCAGAGGAAAAAGGCTGAGCAACATATGAAGATCCCCGGCAGAGTTTATTATGAATCATGTGGAGACAATTAAAAAAAAGAAAAGAAAATTTGAATTTAGTCAAGAACAGGAAATGGAGGACCAGGAACAGCCATGATTTAAATGCCATTGTAAGATCGGGTTACATTTGTAATCCTAACCAAAGAGTAAGCAATTTTCTAATAAATTCTTCCCTAAACAAGATTTTGTTTTTTTATTCTTTTGCATATTTTTAGGTTTTTGTTTTTAGTATATAGGATATCGTCACTAAATAATTTGAAAACAATTTAATTTGGCAATGTATTGTGCTGCCCAAATAGAATGCACTCAAACAGATGTTCTGTTATCCTTACTATAGTTTTTAATGTGGCTCTATCTTACAATATTTCTCTTTCAAAAGAAAATTACAACCTTTTTTTCTCACTACAAAGACCTCTCCAAGTTGTGAGATCGTGGTGAGCCTCCCTTCTCACTAAATGACGTAAGTTTTCCCCAGAGCAGTATCAAGCTGGGCTGTTTCTCAAAACGACTCCTACTCAAGCTGAGTCAACGTCTACTGGGCGGCACCGCTCCTCGAGACACATCGGTCCAGTAATTCAAAACACCTTCAATAATATTGCTCAGAAAGCTGCAGATTAGACCAGCGGATTGTTTTGTTACTCCATGTTTAGGTCGTCAGTGCGAATCTAAACATTTTTCCAGCTTTTCCTCCTCCCGTGTTTGCAGAGACTGACTCAGATGGCCTTATGGGAGTGGAGGACCATGGGAAACGAGTCAGCTGACTGCGGTCTACAGTGGGCCACAGTCTCTACGGGCTACGGGCCTGGAGCAGTGCCCAGCGCACATCCACCGAGTGACCACAGCTTAACCCATACCAGCCGCCATTACTTCAATGAAGCCAGACCACTGCAGGGATACCGATAGTCGCAGTAGTAATAATTGAATTCTGGCGGATGATGCAATT
This sequence comes from Neogobius melanostomus, assembly GCA_007210695.1. Taxonomy (NCBI): domain Eukaryota; kingdom Metazoa; phylum Chordata; class Actinopteri; order Gobiiformes; family Gobiidae; genus Neogobius; species Neogobius melanostomus. Next base: position 1,349,382 of record VHKM01000299.1, on the reverse strand, counting down.
TAAAAACAAAATGAATGCTTTTTAGGATATATAAGCCCTGCATTATATATTTCTAATGCTGCGCTCCAGGTAAATGGTAACTGGAATATCTCCTCAGAGCGTTCTAGCTATACAAACAAGACTAAAGCTTTAACAGTTGGCTAATGGAATGCCATACAAACCTTTCTTCACACCAGATATGATTCCTGACAAGGTAAATAACGAAACACTGTGTAGGTTGTGCCCAATATCACAGTTCACAAGTTAAAGTGCACCCTTCATCAGGACCATTATTGTTTTATTGAGCTCATGTGCCGAGTCGGACCACTCTGATCATCTCCAAGTTCGCAAGTTGTAAATAGGACTCTCTGTGACGCGTCATTTTCCAAGTCAGAGGTCAGAAATTAGGTGCCTGGAATGAAGCATCAGTACCTAAACCTGTCGTGAAGGCGTCTATGTAAGCACAAATTAAAGATTATTCTAGCAAACTATTTGCAGCACTCAATGGGAACGCAATTTACTCGAGAAATTAATAGATTAGTCCTACAGGTACCTGTGGTGAGGTATGTAGCAACCCCCGTCTGTTTCTTTGTTAGGTAAACATTAAGAAATAAATAAATAAAAGGTGTTAACTGAGTCCTCCAGAGGGTATGGGAAAAAATTGATCTCTCAAATAATATCTCAATTTGTTAAAAGGCCATTACATCATTGAGATAACAATTACCAAAGCAAAACATTTTCACACATTCAAGCTAAATGCATATCTGTAATTAGAGCTAATAAATCTAAACTCCATAGAATAACCATGGCATAAAATGTGTATTTATGGTGCATGAGCCTTGACATCAACCTTGATTATCCCCAAAATGCCCTAATATGAATCATATCAAACACTTCACAGTAATTCTGAAAGCCATATACTAATGTAGCATCCGTGGTCCCTAATGTGCTTATGCATTCAAACTACTGCTTGAATCTCCAAATATCTGTTTATGCTCCAGGATAATGCAGTCTCCCATGATGCAATACTTGTTGGTTCATTTATGTCTATAATTTTGATCCATGTTGTAAAACGTCGACAGAAAGTTGACACAGACAAGATGAAAGTGTGCAGATTTATGAATGATCTCCTAATGATGCAAGAATAGCTGGTGAAACGCAATGCCTCGCTCCTCTGGCCCGTCTGAGGTCTGCTCAGGAAGTCCTCTCTTCCCTAAATCATGTGATATTTTCGGATGCGGCGCAGATGTGCTCTCAATGCTTTCTTTAGCCCCGACTGCCACATCCACCGCACTTTATTTAACAAATGGTGTCTGAGAATTGTTTTTTCTGTTTAATTTTTAATCATTTTTATTCTAAAGTCTGTTAAACTTATAGTGTGCCCTTACTTCACATTAGTCGATCAGTGTCTAGAAAAGAGGAAACTATAACCACCACTACAACTACTATGTCAACCTATGTCAATGTAAAAAATAAAAAATAAAAAATTAAAATATATATATCTCAAGTTGTGTCACCGAAACATAATGAAGTGGCGCGGATATCAAGAAATCCTACCAATGGCTAGACAGAGCTGGACTGAAGGACAGCACAGAGGCACTCATCATGGCTGCACAGGAGCAGGCCTTGAGCACCCGAGCAATAGAGGCCCAGATCTATCACACCAGACAAGACCCCAGGTGTAGACTGTGCAAAGAGGCCAATGACACAATCCAGCACATAACTGCAGGGTGTAAGATGCTGGCAGGGAAAGCTTACATGGAGCGCCATAACCAAGTGGCTGGCATAGTGTACAGGAACATCTGTGCAGAGTATGGGCTGGAAACCCCAAGGTCAAAGTGGGAAACACCTCCAAGGTGGTAGAGAATGACCGAGCCAAGATCCTGTGGGACTTCCAGATACAGACGGACAGAATGGTAATGGCAAACCAACCGGACATTGTGGTGGTGGACAAAGAGCAGAGGAAAGCCGTGGTGGTCGACATAGCAATACCAAGCGACTTCAACATCAGGAAAAAGGAACACGAGAAACTAGAGAAATACCAGGGGCTCAGAGAAGAGCTAGAGAAGGCCTGGAGAGTGAAGGCATCAGTAGTGCCCGTGGTCGTTGGGGCACTCGGGGCAGTGACCCCCAAACTGGAGGAGTGGCTCCAGCAGATCCCAGGAAATACATCAGACATCTCGGTCCAGAAAATGCAGTTCTAGGATCTGCAAAGATACTGCGCAGAACCCTCAAGCTCCCAGGCCTCTGGTAGGAGGACCCGAGCTTGGAGGAAAAAGAGACCGCCCGCGGAGGGTGAGGAAGAGTTTTTTTATTTTTTATATATATTAGTTTGACAGCTACTCATACAACAAGTGGTCAAGATTAAAAAAAGAACAAACAAAAAAAGAAGCCATTTCAAAAGTGAAAGTGAAACGAAACCGCAACCAAGAAGTAAAAAATAAAACCGTGTCTAGAGAGTGTAAATGTTGATTCAGACTATCAGGAGGCCAGCAGTGAATTTAATGTTTCTCACGTGATGCCAAATACTATGATTCAAAGGCACTTACAAATAAAGCACATACACAAGTAAAGCCTTTTGTGTATCCTTGTAGTTTCTGATACAAAGTGACAAAAAGAAAGTGAAGAGTGTGAAACCTCTGTGACCAATGTATAGAAGTGGCAAAGCCGCAGAGTTTTTCTTGGTACTTTTCGGCCTCACAATCACTTCAGGCTGTTTAGTGCAGTCAACTAAGGCTGCATGAAATAAGGGGAAAAAGAGAGCGATATACGGCGATAACAATAGTATTGCCATATTTCACTGAACCAAATAGTTTACGTTCCATTGAAACAAAAATCATCAAATTGTGTTGAGTCTTTAAAAAATGCTATGAATACTAATGACTAAAACTGAACTTTTGTACTTTTTTGAGTTACCATGTGCTGTTGTTACAGGCACATGTGTAAATCTGTGACTTCCTCTTGTCTCCTCATTGCGTTAATGATTTGACAATATTTGTAGTCCTACTTACAATTTTGTCCAATGCTTGCAACAGTTTGCTCCAGATAACATTCACTTCATACAGTATATTACAGCCTTTGGCCCTATTTATTATTTTCTTTTTTTTCTCTACAAACAACTGCAATAACATGTCACAAGTACAGTCAATTTGAAACAATTACACCATCATGAAATTGGAAAACTACAGCAATGCTGAGCCTGCACTGCTGCAAACTAATGGCTGCTCATTTTGAAAGATTAAGTCATGACACATTGTTTAATGAGCCGGAGCTAAATGCACAACTCGTCTCAACTTTGCTACAAACTGGCAAGTCAGAAATGTATCAGTGCCTTCTGCTGATGAAATCTAATGAGAGGTAAAGTGCACATTTTTATATTTTGCAATCTACTGACAATATGGAATACGCCTGCCTTATAATAACTCAAACATGAAATAGGATGCATTTGTAATCATACCATTGACCAAATAAGCGAAACTGCAAGGAAGCCGTTAGTTTGTCTCCTGCGTGAACGCAGCTGTGGGAGGGGCCGAGCGGACATGGCCAAATCAGTCCAAGCTGTGTTTGGGACACGTTGCCATAGAAACGCATGCTCTTAATTTGGAGCTTTAAAAGTTGTCCGATAATGAAAGGAAAAAGAAAAGGGCAACAAGTGGGTTAAATGAAGTCGAGTGATGATCTTTGGCGGTGTGATTGACTCTTCATTTGTCATACAATTGCTCTACGAAATTGAGTAGATCAGATGATCGGTTAGGCCTGAGCCAAAAAATAACTGCTGGCCAATTGTTTTGATAGATGCTGATCTGCCTTGTTATATGGTTGAATAAATAGAACTCGGAAATAGTGTATTTGGTTTTGTAATGTGTCTACAAAATGTTTCTTTAGAAGTTGATATTTAACCATCTTAATTTGGGTCTCAGCTTGTTAAGAAAGGTTAAAGGGGGATCCTGAAGCTACTTGAGAACCAATGAAAATGCAGTAAAGCAACAATTGATGAGTTTTAGTGGCCTCTTGGCAAAACTTCTAACCTAAACAGCACAATAAGACAATCATCAAAACCTGGTAATACATAATAATAATAATAATAATAATAATAATGCCTTACACTTGTATTGCGCTTTACAAGCCTGCATTACCAAGTTTCTCAAAGCGCTACACTGTAGTCATTATTTATTCACTCCAGACATGGTGGTGTTAAGCTACTCTTGTAGCCACAGCTGCCCTGGGGTAGAATGACGGAAGCGAGGCAACCAGTCCGTGCCATCGGCCCTTCCGACCACCACCAACCACTCACTCACACACCTCATTCACCCAGGCTTCCTGGTGTTACCAAACGGTCTCCCATCAAAGTACCGCCAGGCCTTCCCTGCTTAGCTTCCAAGATCTGACGGGATTGGGCATAGCAAAGGCGGTATGCATCCGCGGTATACATCCTATTCCTAAGTTAATAATGATTAAAGTAAAAGTAAAAATCACAAAAGGCATATCAGGAACTACACACATTGCAAAATAAAACACCAGGTTACAAATCCAGAGCACAATAGTCATTCTTCCAAAAGATTTTCAACTGGCTTCCTTGTTTGCATAGATCAAAACAAACTGATCCGATAACATTTACAAGACTGTAAAATACACAGTATGCTTTTGACTGGCGATGAAAGCTTGTTAATGCCCCAAGACAAGTTAAACTTTTACAAATGTTTCCACGCGAATACAGCAGCTCAGGGGTGCAGAAAAGCCCGCAGCTCTCTTTTCATCTGTCTCTGAATCCTGTTATTATTCACAGCGCACACAGCTCCCACTCAAATGCCCTGTTCCTGCCGCTCATCCTTCAGATCTCTCCCATAGCAAGTCCTACAACTTGGCCCCGTGGAGAGATCAAGTTGTACTTTACTGTACGGGCCAGCGTGCAAAAGCCATGCAATTTCTTTATAGGAGATTCCTCTTGACTTGCACAAAAAAGCAAAATAGCAAAAAGTGGTCATGCTGAAAATGTCATCTTTGAATGTCTGGCCATGGCTCACAGTTTATTTGACAAATATTTTGCACTAGAAGTGTCTGCAGACCATGTGCCTCCACCAAAGCATTGACTCTACAATGAAGGAGCTTTGAAGTAAAATAAGATTATGTAATAGCCTCAATTAAATGAATTATGTGGAAGAGTGCCATACCTGACCACTATTGCAACATAGGAGTTCCTACTACAGCAATTTTACACCTTTTGGCGTCGTTGTACCGCATTACTGTCTGGATGAGAGAAACCAGAGAAGATATTACAAGCATCTGTTGACATAAAAACTCAATAGGAAGGTGCCTTGAAGTCCCCACATAAAAAAATAATTAAACAGAAACGAGAAAGCTGTTACAACTCCATAGGTTTTCCTGTTAAGAAAAGCTACGGATCCAGAACTCCTGTATCCCATAAAATTACAAGCACTTTTGATGTGCTGAAATTGAACTTGCCCCAAAGCACTGGAGGGGGGCAAAGGGGCAAACGCGGAGTCTCCTGTCAGGAAGGGCCGACTTTCTTTTCATCATTTTTATAGCCGGGCCCAGCTTCCTGAATTACCCTCTGTGCTGTGGCTCCCCGTGGATAAGTACATACCATGACACAGGGCTGGAAGCGGCAGACCTCATGCCAGTCGCCGTGGCCTACATCTCAGTTTGCCCGGGCCCGGGACGACTAACTGCGGGGAGGTCCAAGCCACAAAACCCACATTGTCAAACTGCTCTGAGAGGCATCACATTGGGACTTTATGGGATTAATTATGACAAACCCCCGAGTAACCTTTCGAAAATGGTGCGGATGAAAAACTCTGTACTTGCTTGTTGTACTGTACCTAACCATTGTTCTGAGCTTGTTTCGCCACCTACTATTACTGCAATACCACTGTTATGGCCCAAAACTCTGCTGATATTGTACGTATGGGTGAAATGTCTGCAGACTTTGGTCATGGTGAAAGCATCAGAATGAAAAATTGAAGCTGGGTTCATCGCTCTGGATTACAACTATTTTTTTGTCAAAACACAGCTGCATTGAACCCGAAGCCAAGATGTATGATCAAGGCACATTTTTGGCCATGAGTGGAATCCAGGATTGGAGAGAAAAACAAGAGCAAAGACATGAGACTGGCACAGCAGAGATACAATAAACAGCAAAAGGATTGGTTTGAATCTATTACTTGGCATCTATTTCAAGGACAATGGATTGGAAACCTAAAGCAGTATTTGCGGGGGGGGTCGTCATTGGTTCCAACAAGACATGCTTTGTATGCAGTTTTCCACCATAAGAATGCCTTGTTTATACGGTAACAAGAGATAACTCACAAAATAACATGTATATGATGATTACGTTTTAACCTCTTAACCCCAACCTGAACCGAGCACATTTTCTCCAGTTTGGCTTTACCCAAATCTAAAAGCTTCTAGAACAAAGCGTCAAAATAGCAGCAAAAACAAGGCTGAAAACGCACACACATAAGTGACAAAATAAGGGACAAAGAAGCTACTGAAGCTGACTGAAAAGCATCAATAATACAACAACAAAAAAGTGACTAAAGAGCGACAAAAAGATGACAAACACGTGACGGAAACTCAACAAAAATAGTGACAATAATGCGGCGAAACCACGACAAAAAGCAAAGGAAACAAATAGATGAAGTATCAACAAAATCCCCCACGAAACAGAAATCTCTGTCTACTACTTATTACTTCTATAGCAAGTTGAGATAGATTACAGTGATAACGTGTATACTTGTCTTTCTTACTTATAACACTTTTCTAATACCCACCTCTCAGCAGTGATTTCCTAAACTTGAGCCATCAACCAATCGACAAAGGTCATTCAATAAAAACAGAGCTCCAGGTGGTTTCGCTTATCGAGCGTTCGTCATAGGCTGGTGAGAAAGTGACATGGATCTCCTGCGCAGTGAAACCATGCTTGTGCACATGCAGAATATTAAACAATGCATTGCCTTGTCATTGGCTTCCCGGACTTTTCCCCAGGTGCCCCTCCCAAATACATGCTTGAAGCTATTGCTATCTGATTTAATGTGTCCCAATATGCACAGCTGCCAAAAGACTCTCCCAGCATTTTCTCCGGTGCTTGTGCCGTCACTGCAAAAGGGTGGATGCACTGCCTTGGATCACTGTCATCTTGCGTATTTCCTCCTAGTGAGTTAAAGCCACATGTATTCCGTCTTCTCCCAGCAATTTTTCACTGTTTAACAACCAGAGCCGAAGATAAAGGACACATGAAGGCAGACTCAAGTGGTTAACAAGGAGGTAACTTGTGCAACATGGCAAGGGGAGGAAACAGAGAGAGGTGTTGGAGCTAATTTGTTTGTCATGTTTGGCTCATTGGCTCAGCAAAGGATCAAAGCAATTTGATTTATGGCAAGCAGACAATATATAAATAAAACTAGTTCACAATATCCGATTTTCTTGATAAATGAAAATAACTTTAGAAATGGGTGATAAGCATCCACAATGAGGCATTATTCTTTTATTTACATCAGTGTTTGCAGCACTTAAAACGTTTTAAAGCAGTTTCCCATTGCATTTCTCTTCTAGACTTCTTATAAATATGGATCATCAGAGTCACAGACTGAGTGTAAAAAATTATGACAATATATATTTGGCTTGTGTTTCTATCCCTATACTGTGACATCACCTGCATAACTTCTCATTTCAAACCAACATTATGATCTGGTGAGCATTTAATCTTGGCTATGTTTCCTTGTTGACACTCACTCCCAAATTATTATTATTTTTCCTTGGAATTAATTTTGTAGACTTTCTTATTAATAAAGTGAATCAAACTGATTTACAGTATGTCTACATATTTCATTATTGTTTTTTTATTGTCTTGTATAAAGACCAAACAGCATCCTGTGTAAATTTCAACCCTGTTCAACTGGTGGCCATAGTTTTAAACTTTTAATCTCAGGTCTATATCCACTTGCACGTATCATAGGCAGTGCATATGTCATAGGACCACTGACCCCTCCTCACTCTTGACCCAATTACCACATTCCCACAACTCCTAGATCCTAAAGCAACAAGTGGGAAACGTCTCCCTGGTGGATGTCGCATTGTTTTCGACTTTTTACCCTGAAGCCTGAGTTTGTGTCAATCAGGATGTAGTATTAAAATGCCTTGCTCATCCCACATGGACAAATAACCACAGGAATTTGAAGAATGCTCATGGGAACAATGTTGAGTTCATCACTGGCCACTAATAAAACAAGTAAATAGATTCTGCTAAATTACGTAGGGAAATAAATAAATGAACCACAAACATGCTTAATTTAAGTCGGTTACTGTAAATAGACTGCATGGTTTGAATGGAGGTTCAAGTAAAACATGTTTTCATAAGCTATTTTATTTCTTGAATGCGCTACTTTCAAACAACATGTGCAAGCATTCTGTAATATCTATAGCCTACAAGCAATTGCACCAGATTTCTGTTATTATACTGTATTCTTTTGAAACAGGTGCAATTAGCAGAGACAGATCATAGCATACTGGTACAGACATAAGAACAGCAGTTTTACGCACGCACGTACGGCGTAATTATCGATATGAATCCCTTTGTTTGTGTTTTACGATGAGTTGATGACAGCTAATTGTTTATTACAAAACTGTACAATACACCTTTCTTACCTTTGTGCTTCTCCATTCGCTCGCCGTTTCACTCCCGCGTTTCGCTTCTCATAAACTCAAAAGCGTGCGTAAAAGTTAGCCGTCAACAACATCAAAGTTTCCGCCAGGGCTGTGTTGTCTGTGTGCCCCGGACGCTCCCGTTTATTTCCAACACCAACTCACACGCTGTCTCACTGCTGGCTGGCTGGCTGGCTGGCTGTCCGTGTGACTGTGACTGAAGGGGTAGGACAGCGACGTGCAGTGGGGGGAAATTCAAGGCATTGACGCAACAGCAGCAGCGCTCGTTTGTTTCGCTTGTTTCGTCCCAACCTGGTAACTGTCCCTCCCTCAAGTGATCGCAGCATCCAAATAGCGCAGCTGAATTGACCACCAACGGAGGTTGTGTTTATCAAGTGAGCTAGCCTACTTTAAACAAAAATATATATGTACTCAATTAGCCCATATAGCACCGTAGAATTACTCCAAAGACAGCTAACAAAAATAGTGGTAATACACATAGACATTGTAATTTGTGTCTGAAAGAAACATATTAATGACATTTTCTGGTACCACAAAACGACTCTTGGTTACAGGCCTTTACATTTGCTTGGCTATTTTCTAAGATCTTTTTTTTCTTTTCTAAACAGAACACTGCAAGTATTGAGAGCCAAATAAATAATTACATAAATAAATAAATAATAAAAAAACGTATAGGCTACTTGACACTCATTTGGCTTTTGTTACCATGCTGATGCACTGCCATGACATCATTTGCATTCACCCAAGTCAAACTCTTAAAAGTAAAACATAGCTGTCTTTTTTACTTGTCATCTTCTCCAAGGACATATACAGAATGTCTGCTCCTATTAAATGCATTTTACCAGATGGGATTTTTTTTTTGTATAGCCCCATTCGAAGTTAATTCCTCTGCCTAAATAAACGGTCTCCTGTGGGAGAATCATGAGGTATGAGTGGAATGTGGAGTAACACAACATCCCCAAGATGATTAAAACACACACAAGGACAAAGCGACTTTTCTAATACTATCCAACTTCACGTAGTCCCAACAATACGACCGTAAAGGCGATAATGTGTTGAAACAGCCAGGGCCAAGAGCTTAGTGGTTTACGTTGCACAAACAGCAGTGTGAAGTCCCACCCATACAAGCCACAGCAAATAACGCAGACAGACTGGGGTAGTCACTGGTGTGATGTCATGATGCAGTTAATGATATACTTTCTATAGACGCCTGTGGGCTCCAGACACAGTAACAGGTTGTGTGCGACGAGGGAATTTATGGTAAATACAATAGGTTGTTCCTAACAGTTTGCTCTAAGTGACTATGACTAGATACCTCAGTGATCCCAAACCTTTTTTCTGACCAGACAAACTATAGTCATTTATAATCAATGTTTTTTGTAAAATCATGATTCTAGAGGGTATACTGTGTGCACGTACATTCACTTTCTTCATTGACCCTCAGCATTCCAAATGGAATATCATGATAATTACAAATTTTGCATCTCGATGTTGACATTCATTTGACATATAAGCTAAATCTCTATGTGGAATTGCCTACCTTATTCTTTTCTATTGTCTGTTACGCAACATAAGTTGGCTCCCCGATGTCCCACTGACCCCATCGATGTCTGAAAGACCTATGAACCCTCTCAGCTCTGAGGCCACCTGGGGACATCCAGGGCAAATATCAATCTGCTAACCGTTCACATACACTACATTTGATTCCCTAATTGATATGGTTATTGGTCTCAACTTGTATAGCGCTTTTCCACCTACATTAGGCACTTTATAGCAAGGAACCACTCACCCATTCACACTCTCATTCATACACAGAGTGAAGTGTCTTAATTGCCCAAAGACACAACGACAGTGTGCACCTTCAGGAGGCGGGATTTGAACCCCCAACCTTCCAATCATGAGGCGACCCGTTCTACCATCACCCCATATCTGTCTCATTGTTAACTGACAATTAATAGGTATTGATAAACATTTCGTCTGTTTTATTGAAGCAACAATTGGTAAGTGTCATGAAGCAACCGCTATTATGATATTGAGCTATAAAAAAATAAAATTGGATTGACTGATACGGAAGTGAACTAGCTAGAGCAATATAACACATAAATATCAAATGCATTCCATCAAAAAGCATGTCCATATTGAATGCTGTAGCCAAAAGTACTATTTTAATGAATTAGGCCATTGCTTGCTTGTTAATTCCACATACATCAAATGTAATGTTCTTTCTGCAACTTTTCTGTCACATAAAATGAAAACAAATCCTATTTGTTACCTGGAGGGGATAAACAATGTTTCTCAAGTCTATCCTCATGCTTCATTGGTGAAGTTTGTACAGTATCTTTGTTGTCTTGAGGCAGGTATGCGATTTTGTCTGTTACTAAACCAAACTGGTCACTGAGGGGTCAAATAGTGATGTCATGTTCACTTTTTGCATCATTTAGCCTTTGGTGAGTTGTGAATCTGTGAATATGAGTCAGGCATGAGCACTCAGAATTAACTATAACCCAGGGTGGTCTGGCCTTTCCCTTTTTTGTGCTTTCTTTCTGTCTGCAGCAGAAGTTTTGTTAATCTAGTCTGGGGGAAATTCCTTTTGTGCAGCAGACCTGTGGGAGCCCCAGAGCTATGAATGTTTTCACAATATTACAAGAAGAATTTGGGTTAATAGTGCCTTGAAACATATAGATTTTCATCAGTTTACCCAAATGAGCAAGAATACATTCTATCAACTGATAGTATACAACTAGCCCATATGCAATTTTGTTGCTGTACACATAAAAAGAAGTGAGTGTTGGTAAAGTAGAAACACCATATACTCTTGGTAGTGTCACCTACAACCTATCATGGCAGTGTGCAAATCAAATTGAAATTTCAACTTGTTCTACTAAAATCAAAACAGTGTGTCTATAGATTATGGCATACATTATGAGGCTATATATAGAAAATATAAAAAACGTTATTACAATTGATCAACATTCATTGTGGCAAATGCCCCCAACCACTGATACAAATTATAGACTTCAATAATATCAACAATAAAGGCAATACAGAAATAAAACAATGAAAATCATCAAGTTCCTTGTTGTTGCTAATGGTCCAAGAGGAGCATGCCCAGCCATGATTCAAGGTCAAAGATCACTGATTCAACTTCTAATTAGTGTGAATCCTTTAATAGATGCCAACTGGATTATTTGAATACACTTAAAAGACGTCATGCATGTTTTCCTCATAGAGTTACATTTGGAAATTCCCAGTTCACTGCCTATAGGTGGTGCCTCTGGTGTTTTAAAGAGAGTAACTCCACACTTTAAACACAGACTTATATTTCCTCTTTTGCGCATCTGATCAAACTCTGGGTAAAGTGTTAGGCCTGGGAGTGATAATATTGTTGCTTTTTTTAAAATAATAAATTATTAGGGTCATAGTCTTTATAAAACCTGCGTGGATTCAAGCCTTAATACAGCCTTTCACTGTTGTATTTTCTCTACCTATAACCACACTCTGCTGCTATCTGCTATCATACATTTGTTTCATCGGTACATGTTGAATATTTAGAGCTACGTTTATATTGTACCTTATTATTTTGTGTTTCATTTTATCCCCCCCCCCCCCCCCCAAATAAAATAAAAAATAAAAATAAAAAATAAAAATAAAAATTGCTTTCCCTTATAATTTAATTATATAGCAATATTGCTGATCATGTTGCACCATTACATCTTAGAAAATGTGTTTGTGACAATGGCAACAACAACAACATTTGTTATATCAAGTTGTCAAGATCAGGTAAAAAAAACAAAACAATCACTGGGCTAAATAAATAAATAAAATAACTGCTATAGTAGCAGTTATTTATTTTATTTATTTATTTATAACTAAACTATGCATAATACAATTAAAATTAAATCTTTTTGCATAAATGTCTGCGTGTGAGGCAAAATAACCTTTAAAAGACGAGACAAAGACGAGACAAAAAACCCGGACACAAATTACTGTGCAATAGTGCCATCTTCAGGTGCACACGCATAAATTTACACCTTCTAGTGATGATCATTATCATAGATGGTGATGAGGGCATTCTCTTAATGAATGAGCAGTTCGATGTGTAGATTGTAAAATTGAATAAGATATGATGTAAACATAAGGCCATAATCTGGAAATATCCTTGTTAAATGTAGCCTACATTTTCAGCCATTTCAGCAGTGTCTTTTAGATGGACCTCTAGTGGTTGACTTCGTGTGAAAATGCTCTTTAATAAAATAGGTGCCCTAGTCAGATCTGTATAAGTTAATATATATATATATATATTTCCTTGAATAACCAAATTTAAATCCCACAAACACAAACCAGTTGCTTTAAGTTTCGACGCTGTTGCTTTAAATAGACAGTTCCCATTGCGCATGCGCAGCCAGTGTTTAGTTTTCTCTCGGCTGTCGCTGCGCTAGCAATCCATCCTGCCAGTTCTGGTCGTGATCAGTGAGCAACAGCGCCGTTTTCAGAGGGATTACAGAAATCACAGGCACAGTATGTTGTCAACAAAGTGTGCGATTGACTGTGGACATCTTAATACAGTTTAGTAAGTACAAGAGAAGTTGAAAGTGCTTGCTCAATATCCCCCGGTCGGCGAGGAGAATAGCCTCCACAACATTTCACCACATCGATGTTGACTGCGCCAGGCTTCGCTCGGGTCCAGTGCTACAAACCCCGATCAGCTTTTGTTCTTCATCCTCCGAGATACGGCTAAACTGTGGCGGCTTGGCTCTGGAGCTCCGTTTGTTATGCTCATCTGTCTTTCGCTCCTAAGTATTGTTTTCAGGAGTAAAATGGCTGCTGTAATGTTTTTTGGAGGAGATTGGTCTTGAATCAATGCAGCAACATTACCTAGCTAAGGCGAACGGGCTAAACATTGCAAACGACATGTTACAATTTTACTCAATCTAGTAAGTCAAGATTGTGTATTTCATTATCCAATTTTCGTTTTTTGATGGTTCTTCCAGTGGGAGACAGGGGTGAAGGGGATTCCTCCCATTCACATCTATGCACTCGCTTACCCACAGAGCTTTGGAATCTGCATTGACATTTTGATCTTTATATATATATATATATTTTTGGGCCAAGCTTAATGCGTAAAGTTTGCCCAGAGCAGAGAATGCTTGTCACTTCAGGAATATGCAGGACTTCTGTGTTAAAACAGCCTGAGTAGGTAAGGCTCTCCCCAAAGCGAGACTCAAGGGCCCAGGGCTTTCTCTCGGTAAAGATGGACCCCGGGGGAATATGCAAGATTACACCCTTATTCTTTGGAGCCAAACCAACCACCGGCTCGGACTGTCGGAGCATAAACAGATACTTGGTGGTCTACGTTTTATTTTACTTTGTCCTCTTCACACACGCGTCTCCTGCGAAATCCTGTGACAAAAGCTGTCTCTCCGGAAAATGTATCAATGGATCGTGCATCTGTGACAGAGGATGGGTCGGGGACCAGTGTCAGCACTGTCAAGGAAGGTTCAAGTAAGTCATTTGCATTTTTAATCCACAACTTTGATCTAACAAAATGCTTTATTTTTATTTTTTATCTACATCGTTCATTAGAATTTGTTATAATTTACTTTTTTCCTCAATTGGCTTTGTCCCACAAGGGTTTAAAATAAGTCTTACACATTGTAATTTATTTAATAAAAAATCTCAAGTTTTATTGATGTTTCAAACAGATGTTCGTTTAAGAGATTCTCTGTATCTTAAAAGATTAGTAGAATAACCCCTAGTCTAATCCAATGCAGTGCAATTTAACAACTTGTACCATGCAAGTGCTGTGCTTTTACTCCGTCATCTTAGATATGCTCAAACATAGTTCCAATATACCATACCCTTTACTTCATTTACTTAAACAAAGTTGAGTCTCAATTTAGCAAATGTAGGCCCCACAAATTATTTCTAGAGTTTAGTAATTATTATTTATAGGGGTGACAGTAAATAGCGATGATTTCAGAAAAATGTCCTGATCATTTTGATATTGCTCGCAAATTCTGCACATTATCACACATTTTTCAAGCTTCCATAAATGTGCATTCAAACCTACACTCTTGGACCATACATTTGACGTGATAAGCTTCAGTAGTTACTAAATGATTGCTATATTAAGTGGTCTACCCTCTTTGAAGAAGGAAGGGTTGAATATCATTCGGTGTTAAGCTGCAGTGTTGTATTTCAGTAGTAATTGGCAGGAGTGCAAGAGGGGATACTTATCACAATGACATGTCCAGTGAGGCCGTGACCCTTTGCAGTCGGTAAAGCCTGTTGTTAATGCAGGGGAGTTTCAAAGTCAGCAATTCAAAACGCTACATGGTATATATTTTATGCTCCAAATGTATCAACAATTGTACCTCGCAGTCAACATCCAAATGATTTATTACAGTCTAAAATGCTGCGTCCTGAGCGGTGACCATAAGCCAACCACATTTTCTGTGTGATGATGTAAAGCATTTAAGTGACCCATTATGGTAGTGTTTTAATGTGTCTGACTTATTAAGGCATTCCTTTCATTATCTGCTTTTTGTAGGTTGACAGAGCCCTCAGGATACCTCACAGATGGCCCAATCCACTACAAATACAAAACGAAATGCACATGGCTTATCGAGGGCTAGTAAGTGACTTCTGAAATGACTTTGCTTAAAGGAACAGGCCACCGTTTTTCCATACTGTGACATGTTCTTACCCGGGCTTAGACAAGTTGATACGCACCTGTCTGGTCTGTGTGCGTGCCCGTGGAAGAGCGTGGTCGCTTCTAACTTCACCCCGTTTGGAGCTATAGGAATATACTGGGAGAGGCCGAATGCTAACAACACCTTTGCTCTTTTTGCGTGACTGAGGGCACACAGTTTTTCCATACTGAGATATGTTCTTACCTGAGCTTAGACAAGTTGATACGTACCTGTCTGGTCTTTGTGCGTGCCCGTGGAAGAGAGTGTGTTAGATTCCAACTTCACCCCCGTTTGGAGCCTTAGGAATATGCTGGGAGAGGCCAAATTCTAGAACATCTTTGGTATTTTTGCGCAACTGTGCGCACGCACAAAGACCAGACAGGTAGGCATCAACTCTTCTAATCTCAGGTAAGAACATATCTCAGTATGGAAAAACGGTGGCCTGTTCCTTTTAAGGCACATTGTATCATGTTATAGATCAATCATGTGATTAAATCATGCTGATCAGCATGTGTGTAATAGATATTTATAATATGCAAGTGTTTTTTTTTTATAATCCAAGTCTTGCTGTGATGTTTTTATTGTAAAACCGTAAAGTGTAGTGCAAAACTCTCATATATGAGAGCTTAATGAGGGCTGTAGTCTTTATCACTTATCCTAATCTAGGGAAATGCGTGATGAGATATGGGTAACACGGCTAAAAAAGGTTAAAGGTGTTTTTATTTAAAGATTTCGGTGTTACATTTGGGACTGTATTATAGACAGGCTGTTACATTGTAATGCTTGGTTTATTTCTATAACTATAATGACGGTACTTTGTTTGTAGTGCTTCGACATAGTTTTCTTTTTACTTCACAGTCCCAATGCGGTCCTCCGGTTACGTTTTAACCACTTTGCCACGGAATGTAGTTGGGACCACATGTATGTGTACGACGGGGACTCCATATATGCTCCTCTGGTGGCCGTCTTCAGGTGAGGGGCCCTGCAGTCCGACAGTCTGGCAGCACTTTTTCATTTAATGTCACACTGTTTTAAACTTTGAATTGGCTGTAAAATCCTATGATGCATTTCCTGTCCTTTTCTTCCCCCCCAGCGGCCTTATTGTGCCGGAGGTCCGCGGAAATGAAACGGTTCCTGAGGTTGAGACGACTTCGGGCTACGCACTACTACACTTTTTCAGCGATGCAGCATATAACCTGACAGGATTTGAAATATTTTACTCGTGAGTACTCTTGCAAGGACACCACCACCTTACACTATGTAGTTTGTAGAAATATTTTAGCAAAGCCATTGAAGGTTCTCCTGCACTCAAGGTTTTTCTTCCATAAGGGGAAAATATTGCAGTACAGTATTATTATGCAGTAGAAATTTGTGAAATAAGACCGCTGGGCACTGCCTGCATCTAATAATTAATACATTGTATCGATCACAAACCCTGAAGTAGCATTGATGCACTGTTAGCAGGCTTTGATGTTGACTAACTTTGCTATGTTTTGCGCTGTCTAGCATTAATTCTTGTCCCAACAATTGCTCGGGCCACGGGAAGTGCACCACAGGCAACTCCATTGCCAGCCGCGTGTACTGTGAATGTGACAAGTACTGGAAAGGAGAGGCCTGTGACATCCCCTATTGCAGAAACAACTGCGGCAGCCCGGACCACGGCTACTGTGACCTCACCGGGGAGAAGCTCTGTGTGTGCAATGATAGCTGGCAAGGTAGGGTTGTCAACAAATACGTCTTTATCTGTGGCTGTGGCTATTAAAATACAATATCCCTTTCTTCCCTTTTTATTAGTTTTCAGAAAAAAAGTGTTTTTGAGAGAACTAGTAATATAAAAGAGGAAGTTTTTTGCATCGTGGGACTTTTATATTTGCAGATGGGCAATAGTTTCTTTGTGTTTGTGATTCTGCTGAGACTATGGAAATAAGTTTCATATTCCATGTTTAGAGTACAATCACTAAAAAGTCCTAGAACAGTGTAGTGATTTCATTATCTTTATTATAATCCTAGAAGCGGATGTTTTTCACTGATTATGAGGATAAGATTTGTGGAAAATATAGTCACCCAGTATATAGTTTCTTGTTGTTGAAAAAGCTTTGTGAAACACCAGGGAAGATGACGAGAGGAAATTCAGGTAATGCAACTTTAACTACTGTGACATTCATGTTGCCACAGTAGTGGCAACATGCGCCTTTCTGCATCCACTGTCTGTAAAACAATAATACCCCTCCCTCGCCGGTGGCTCCTCACAAGTACAATGTAATGAAGAATGCGATAACAGACGAGCACAAACAGCTGTACGATGGCGTGGCATTTCGTTGATTTGTTGCAGGTCGATAAGCCTGTGTTAAAGAGCATTATTTGGTGCCTCCAGCTGCAGAGGGACTTGCTTTTTGTGTGATGAAACTTGACAGAATCATTAGGAGGCATGTGCCTTTTCAACACGGCATTTGCTCACTCAGTCAGACAGACATGTTCATGCCTCCAGGTCGGTTGTGTTCGCTTAGAGGAGCAAGATGCTAGGGTGAATGTACAATTGTCTCATGTAAAGCGCTTTGTGACTATGTCTGTGACATATAAATAAACCTTTCCTTCTCCTTCATCTCTTTCTCTTTCTTCTCTTTCTTCTCCTTCACCTTCTTCTTTGTGTCCTTCTTCTCCTTCATCTCCTTCTCTCTTTCTTCTCCTTCTCCTCCTTCCTCATAGAATAAGCTGCAGGTTCTTTATCAAAAGCAGATGATATGACATGTCTCGTTGGTTCAGCTCTACTGTGGATGTCCATGTGTAGGAACATATGTTCTGATTTTAGCCTTATTTTAATGTATATTTTCTGGGAATTGCATGGGCCATTTTCTTAATTGTGTCCCTCTTCCTTGATCCCTTAGGCCCGGACTGCTCTCTCACTGTGCCATCCACAGAGTCCTTTTGGGTCTTGCCCAGTGTCAAGCCCTTTGGCACGTCCCTCGCCCGAGCATCCCATAAGACCGTGGTGCAGGAGAAGGTCATGTGGGTTGTGGGCGGATACACCTTCAACTACAGCTCATTTCAGATGATTCTCAAGTGAGTCTTTTATTAAAACCGGCCTTCTATGTTTATATAAATCTTTGTTTGTGGATGTAAAATACAAAACGCGTACAAATGTGGGAGTTCGTGTAGGAGTAAGTTGGGTTACATCAGCCAAAACATTGATTTTATTTGTTACCTCTTGAACTTTGGAAGAGATGTATTTTTATTTTTTTATGTAAATGTAGCTGCTGCTGAACAAATAAGTATTTTCATAATCCATACACTTGACCGTTTTACAGAAGGTGACGCTAATCATGTGTACAATTACAGCTTGCTATTTTTAGATGGCAGACATTTTATGACCACAATTGCTCGCTGTAATTACAAAGAAATAACTGTTTACTTGGTCTCCAGATGTAGCATTAAACCGACCATTAGGCCTGTTTTATTGTGGACGGTTGAATGTAAATGATTCTAATAAACACTTCTGTGATTAAAGTTTAATGTTGTGTCTCTTTGCAGCTACAACCTGGAGAGCGGCGTCTGGAACACCGTACCCATCAACAGTGGCCCTCTGCCAAGATACGGCCACTCGCTCGCCGCCTACCAGGTCAGGCCTCAAAGTATTATACATGTACCCCGAAGTACTGGCTTTATTTCAGTTTTGGAGAGCCTTAACTGTTGATGGGAGTTCGGCAAAGAAAGTAATAAAAGCCCAAAAGTGAAAGTTGTGTCTTTTAGTAAGATTACATGCAGATTAATCATCACAGGCTGTTTTGTAACCTAGATATGGATCACATGCAGTCACAAACATGATCAAACATGCTGCTCTTCTACAGGATGAAATCTACATGTTTGGTGGGAAGCTGGAGTCGGGCTCGGGGAACGTGACAGACGAGCTGTGGGTGTTCAACATGGTGAGCCGGACTTGGCAGAAGAGGAGCCCGGTGCTGGGCGTCCCGGGTCAGACTCAGATCTATGCTGTCGAGGGGCACTCCGCGCACTGCGTCCTGCTGGAGGGGGGAGAGTTGCTCATGGTGGTGATCTTTGGCTACTCCTCCATTTACAGCTACATCAGCAACGTCCAGGAGTACAATCTGAGTGAGTCACCGCCTCTCGGGCAAATTGGAGCTACTGCCTCCTCACTTTGCAGGACAGTGGGTTCTGTACTGGGTTCTATTTATTCCAATGTTATTATGTTGAAGACTGATACGAAGATTTTCTTTTTCAATCTGTAACAAAAATCACAGGCTTATGTAGAGGCTGTACTGTTCAGAATCCTGGCCAAGGTGTGAAACTTATCACAGAGAACTAAACTTTAATTTTCAGAAACAACACATCTATGACTGGAATTGTCCTACAGTTATTGTATAGGGTCTGAATACGAGGCCTAATACTAATAGTTTTATTTATTTATTTATATGATAAAAAATAAATCATAATCAATAAAATACAATTTTAGTTTAATTTAAACTATTTTGAATACTAACTTTCTGATAGAGTATTGAAACTAGTAGGAAACTAGTAGTCTTTTTTTAAACCTAGTTGTTTGAGGCAGATTTAGCTTTATTCTCTTGCATTAACTATGTATAACCAATTTTAATGATTTACTATGTCCTTGTTATGTCAATATTTCATTAGAATTCAAATCTTTACTGCAGGACCAGGTTAGTCCAGGATAGGCCGAGATCCATTTTGGTCAGCTAAAGATGGCGACAGAAAAGCCAATTATTTTCTGTGGTTGTATCGCTGTCAAACCTGTCTTCATAAAGATCACTTCGGGGTGCTCTTTCCCCATATTATCAGGACATCTATATGATGTATTCAGGGCTTAATTTGTCTCGTCTGCCAAATGCCAGCAAAGGACACTTCAGTATGTCTATGACCTCTTGTCGTCTTTCTCTGTGCTTTAGCTATTGAGGTGGTATTCAAGATCATAGAGGATCATAGACAGTAGGCTAGAGAATGGGGACAACGTGGCTGAAAATAGTGAAATGCTCATGTTTGGTGTCCTTGTTTTCTTGTGCCCTAGTTTTCCAACTTTTTGTTACAGTATGGTCACATCGCTTTTTCATATCATGAACGCTGATTTCAGGACTTTTATTTTTAATTGTTAATTAGATAATGACAGCGTCCCGTGGATAGTCTCAATATAATTGATTGCGTCCTAATTATGTTATTTAATTGCCCATTATGTGCCTTCTCTAATCATCATCATGCGCCCTGGTAACGATGTCATTGTCTTGCCAGAATCCAACACATGGGTGGTTCCGGAGACCAAAGGTGCCATCCCTCAGGGGGGTTATGGACACAGTAGCACCTACGACGACACCAGCGGCAGTGTGTACGTTCACGGAGGATACAAAGCTTTACCTGCTAACAAATACGGCCTTGTGGGTGACCTTTACCGCTACGATGTCAACAAAAGGACATGGTAAGTGCACACTATGCGGTACTGTGCAAAAGCTATAGGTTGGGCGACAGTGGCGCAGGTGGTAGAGCGGGTCGTCTCGTGATCGGAAGGTCATGGGTTCGAATCCCAGCTCCCGCAAATGCACACTGTCGTTGTGTCCTTGGGCAAGACACTTCACCCTACTTGCCTCCAGTGTCTGCGTACACTGGTGTATGAATGAGAGTGAATGGGTGAGTGGATCCTTGCTGTAAAGCGCTTTGAGTGCCTAATGTAGGTGGAAAAGCGCTATATAAGTTGAGTCCATTTACCATAATCCGTTTCATCATTGAGGCTCTGTGGAAGGCTGGACTTTCTTGCAGTTTGATATTTTCTGGGGTTTGGAACACCTTTACACATTCGTTCATCGCCTTTTCTTAAACATGTCAAGGACTTCTTCACAGCGCCGTAGCGGCCTTGTTCATTATGTATTCGGGGCAGCACAGTGACAGTGGGTGCATGTCATGTCACGTCTGTCCCCCTCACACTTGTCATGCACATGCTGCAGGTTCATCTTGAAGGAGAGTGGCTTCCCGCGGTACCTGCATTCAGCCGTGCTCCTCAGCGGCACCCTGCTCGTCTTCGGGGGCAACACGCACAATGACACGTCGCTGAGCAACGGGGCCAAATGCTTCTCAGCGGACTTCCTCGCCTATGACATTGGTAACGCATGGCTTTTGAGGAAACAAATTATTCTTTTTTCAAAATTCATGACTAATGTGAGTGTACTATTGTATAGATGAAGTGAAGCCATTGATATTCTTGTGTTTTTCTTACATTTCTTACATATACAAAATTAATCAAAGTTACAACAAATAAATGCTGGAAATATTGAAATGAATGTTCTTAATATATAGCTATACTGTGGTGATACTGTGGTATTGTTTTAAAGCCTGTGATGAGTGGAAGCTTCTGCCAAAGCCAGACCTGCACAGGGATGTTAATCGCTTCGGTCATTCTGCAGTGGTCAGCAACGGGTGAGTGACTAACTTTGAATAAGTTAATTCAACTAGGCCAACACAGTTTCACCATGAAGGCTGTTTTGACATATTTATTGGCCAATATTATGCAAATATCTTATGTTAAGCCTTTGACCATGTGTTGTAATGTTTGGATATCCTCATTTAAAACATACCAGCTGTGGTTGTGTAATCTTGCATATTCTGTCTGTTTTCTTCTGCACTCAAAACACTTGCCAGCATCCGATATTTGTATATATGTCTGACTGTTTGGTGTTTAGAGTTACTTCAGCTTAAAGTGCATTATTCCAAGTTGTACTACAAGAAATATAGTGACCAAAATGTCCAACGATTAAAAGCTCAATTAAAGTGTAGAACACATTTGTCTGGTTTGTCCAGGTCCATGTACTTGTTTGGGGTTTCTCCAGTGTGCTCCTGAACGACGTGCTCGTATACAGACCGCCTAGCTGCCAGGCCTTTTCCACAGAGCAGAGCTGTCTGGGCGCGGGCCCTGGGGTCCGCTGCATCTGGAGCAAGGGCCGCTGTCTCTCCTGGAGGCCCAGCATGTCCAACGGCAGTCTGACTCCTGCTGCTTTCTGCCCACCCAAACCTGGTGAGGGTCTTTTTGTCAGTGGTTCTCAAACTTTTCACAGTACTTATCACAGTACCTCCTCTTTACATATTTCACCTTCCAAGTACTACTAGGCCTAGATCAGGATCAAGTCAGAACTAATCCTGCTCTAAAATGGGCTTGAATAGATCTACATTTGACTAAATTATGTCTAAACTTGATGTCAACCAACACCTAATTTAAATGTACTGTATTACTAAAGCCTGAATTAAATTATCTCAGTACCACCTGAAAGCCAGGTATCACCAGTGGTACACGGACCACAAGTTGGGAACCATTGATCCTAACCCTTGAGTTACAACTTGTGAAAATATTACGGCGCTATTTGATAACTGATGTCCCACGGCATCGCACACACAAAAAAAAGTGCAGTAAAAACTTGAACAGCATTCTTTGTGCATCACCTCAGATTCAAAAGTATTAAACGTGTTAACACTTGTATTTAACCTGTTAACCCGCACTTTAATGGAGTGCATTTCCTCCAGCTTGGTTTTACCCAAATCTAAAAACTTCTTAGATTGGGTAAAACCTTACAGCCTACAGGCCAGTGTAACGCCTCACTTTTAGACTGACAAAATTGATCTAAGATTTTTCTTTGCTTTTCCATACGTTGTTGACGCATTCACTTTTTTGTCACGTCTTTGTTGGGTTCTGTTGGCTTTTTCATCACTATTTTATGTTCTTTTTTGTTGTGTTTTTGTCACATCTTTGTTGCATGTTTGTTACTTTTCATCCCTTTTTTGTGATTTTTTTTTTTTTTTTATGCCTTTTTGTAACTTTGTGGGGTTAAGAGGTTAATAAGTTCTGTCTCTTTACAGTGTTAATTTGCAAGTTCATTGTCATTTTCAACTGTTAAAAAATAATCATCTTGTATGCAGTTGGTGAAGATATTTTAGATAAATCTGTACTGGGCATAATTTTCCTGATTCTTTTCCACAATACTATATCCTGAACACTTGGTGGCAATGTTTCCCTTCTCATTTCAGCAACAGTAGACGAGCGATGCTACCGTTTCTCGGACTGTGCGAGCTGCGCGGCCAATACCAACGGCTGCCAGTGGTGTGACGACAAGAAATGCATCTCTGCCTCCAGCAACTGCACTTCAGTAAGTCCACCAGCAGAGGGCGCTGTTTATTTACTTGACCTGCGGCAAAATCCCAGTTGGTCATGAAATAATTATTGCTTTGTGAAAACTAACAATTAACATAGTTTCTTCTTCTATTGTGATTCCCAGAGTGTAAAGAACTTCACGCAGTGTCCAGTGCGTAACGAGCAGGTGTGCAGTAAGCTGGCCAACTGCAAGAGCTGCTCCCTCAACCTCAACTGTCAGTGGGACCAAAATCAGTCCGAATGCCACGCTATGCCTGGTAAGAAGGATTTTGGCTTAAAAAAAACACATTGACATGATGATAGACGATGTAAAAAAGAAAATTGGATTAAATCCCTATGGATGCATTAGCATGGTGCTCAGGCAGTTCCAGGCAACGCATTTGAAAATGTGTCCAATCCTAAAACAACAATGTCATGATTTCTACCCATTTTGTAGCTTTCAATTGGGCATAAATGTGATCCTTATGGCGAAGTTGAACACAGAAGGTTGAAAGAACCACTTAGTGTAAGATTTGTTGTGGTCCACACTGTAATGAAAATAAAATGACTTCGCTGACATTCAAACCTGAGGCGCATATTTAAAAAGATTATCATTGATTTTTGTACCAGTCGGCATCGCTCTTCTTTGACTAACCTTAATAATCGCGTGCAGTTCATCTCAAAATGTTGAGGACAATTTACCGGGCAGTCTATTCTTTTTACCGTGCCCCCAATTTACGCAGTGCTATTCATAGATGTCATCCTGACGTCATTGATTAAGCCTGAGTGAGTATTGGGCAAACAATAGGCCCCCCCCCCTCCACAAATGTTGACGTTCAGTGAGTCTGAAAAGAAAAACTGAAATGATTTTGTCACTTGATCCATAATATTCGGTCGGTGACGCTCTGTCGCTCAAGGGCTCGCTGCAGTGGTGTGAACTGCAAATTATACTTTGATGTGGCGTAATGTTGACGCCTCCGATTTAGACAACGCACATTTGTAGTGTTTATTTGAAATGGGATGAAAGTGACCTATTAAGCTGCGTGTTGTGTTCTTTGACACTTTGACACAGGCTTTAATTATTCCTCCTTTCCGATTTAATTTCTATTCATTTATTGCAAATTAAATGCTTACAATCTGAAAACCACATCGGCTGCAATTGATAGCAGTGTTACATGTTTTACACGTTACTAAAAATGTCTGTTTTCCCATGGGCCTAATGGTTGGGAAAAATACAATTACTGTATTTTCTGGACTATTTTCTGGAGTATAAATCGCACCAGCCATAAAATGCACAATGAAGAAGAAAAAAACATATACAAGTCACTTTGGAGTATAAGTCGCACCAGCCTTGGCAACTACCTTGACATGGAGGCCTAACTGCACCGTTGACATTCCTGCATCTGGCACCCATTTGCGAATTCGCTCCTCTAGCTGTGGCCATCTACCTATTTTTGTTTTCTTCATTGCAGTAAGAGTAACTTCCGCTTTAAACCTCACAAGTTTCTCGCTCACTCCACACCTTTTTTCTGATGCTTGATGACTTTTATTTTTCAGTGGTTCAGGAGTAGCAATACTGGTACACAAGCCTAGAGCGCTCTGTAGCGGCGGTCATTGTGAAAATAACAAACGTGAAATTATATATTTTGATATGCAAGTCGCACCCGAGATATTTTTTCCAGATTTGTTTAGCTCCCGTCATACTTAAAACTTTCTATAGTACTTTTGACAGGACGGGACAAAGTCGATTACACTGCCTTCTGACACGGTGTCGTCATCATTCCCTTTCTTCTCTCTGTGCAGCCCAGCAGTGCAGCGAGGGCTGGAGCCAGGTGGGCGAGGCCTGCCTCCGGATCAACTCGAGCCAGGAAAGTTATGACAACGCTCAGCACTACTGCAAAAACCTCCACGGGAACATCGCTTCCCTCACCACGTCCAAACAAGTGGACTTTGTGCTGGAGGAGCTCAAGAATCTCCAGCAGCAAGACAAGGTGAACATAAATAAGTCAGACAAACAGTAGTGGTGGCTGGTGTTTTGTTTTATGCATGTGCTGTAGTGCTGTAGCAATCTGGAAGAACATACTGGTAAAAACATCACTCTCTCAAAGTAACAAAAGCAAAACACAAAGGAGAGTGTAGTCAGAATTCTGATTTGTAGTACAACCACACGCACACACACACACACCATAGAATACATTTTACATTTACACCTGTGTCTCCTCCATTGTATTATAATTGTTTCCCAGAATAAAGAATATTTAATGATTTCCTCTCCCCAGAATTAACAATTAGCACCTTTTTCCTTCTCACATGTGGATTAACATGTCTTTGAGGTTTTCTGAAGTATTACAGTTTGGATGAAAACATTTTACTCTGTCTTAGGGAAAGCATGTGTTTGGGTATTCATTCTGCTATTTGATGCCGAGGGAAAGAAGAGCAGGGTGTGGTTGTGTCCTAGCCTTAGCTTGTCAATAACTCTGATGAGAATTGTGTGTTGGGAGATGATTTTTCCGCGGCTGATCAAGCTTTGTGCCAGCATGCCTCGCTTTCTCTCTCTCTCTCTCTCTGATTGCAGCCCTTATTTTTAGCCGGGATGAATCTTTTCTCCTCTCCAACCATTTTCATCTACTTTGTTTTGCATCGCAACCGGCAGTACAACCTTTGACAACACAACTGCTACAATTGCATAGTTTTATTTATGAGGTTGATGAATACAGCAGGCAGAATGATCTTCGTTTCCTATTTCATATGTTTTTTTTGTTTGTGTTTTACCAAAGTCACTGTCTGCCTTTATTCCAATAAAGACCAAAGGCCCAATAAAAAGAACGACATTTTACCATTTTCTTTGTGCCAGTCCCAAGCCTAGATAAACGGAAGATAGCATTGTACAACTTAATGATCAATGTGTAAATAAAAGCCATTGCTTTGGTACAATCTATTTCCTGAGAGCAGTGGTTCTCGGACTTCTTCAGGTGGTACTCTGTCTCTTCTGAGTAGGTTTTTATGCCAGTGCTTATTTATACAGTAGGTTAATACAACACAATTTGTCTTTATTTTAGACTAGGTTCCCCAGAAAGTTTATTTTCAACCTGATCAAGATCTGGTGGAAAGGCCAACATTAGTGAATTACATAAACTACAATTATTTTAGAAGTGAATTGTATTTGGCAAACGACCAAATATCTTATCTCCCTGGAGTCTTTTTATGTTTGAAATATACTAACCTTATATTTTGGACCTCATCATCATTATTATTAAGACGTCAAGTGTAGCATTGGCATTCACCATCATATTCATGAGCATAAACAAGTATCTGCTGTTTAGTTCTGCTTTTTGTTTGACATTTTTATTCATTGTGTTTATGTGGTTGGAGACTGTTTGTTCCAAAGTGAACCTTGACATACCATTTCCCATCATTTCTTCCATTACATTAAAAGCTGAACGCCGGAGGAGGAAAAGTAATCATATCTGTGAAATTATTTCCAGTGAACTTTTAATGGCATTCTTGGATCCAAAGTGCCGTGTGCAGGAGCCACTCTGCAGCAACATCGTGTGGCAGAAGGGACGCGTTATTTACAGTAGTTTTTGAAACATGTTTATTTATGTCCCTGCAGCGACTGTCTCCTTGGGTTGGCCTGAGGAAAATCAATGTGTCATACTGGGGCTGGGAGGACATGTCTCCCTTTACCAACACTAGTCTGCGCTGGTTGCCCGGGGAACCAAGCGACTCCGGATTCTGTGCCTATTTAGAGGAGCCCCAGGTGTCGGGACTGAGGGCAAATCCATGCACTGCCACGGCACACGGGCTGATCTGCGAGAAAGCTGCGGGTAGGTCGCGAGCAAATGTACTGTGTGTATATGAAAATGTGTAAATATAAATTACTAACATATAAATATCGTCGAGCGAGAGCCAACACAAACGTCTGTTCTCGTAGTTTTACACAACTGACTTAACTTTTCGCTCTCTGTATGAATAAAGGTTGCTTTGTCCTCAGGTAACCCCAATCAGAGCTCCCGTCAGTCCTGCAAAAAGCCCTGTTCGCTCCACACCAGCTGTGCCAACTGCACCAGCCAGGCCATGGAGTGCATGTGGTGCAGCAGCACTCAGCGCTGCGTCGACTCCACAGCGTATGTCATCTCCTTCCCGTACGGCCAGTGTCTGGAGTGGCAGACTGCAGACTGTGTGGGTGAGTGTCTTTGACTGAACCTGTACTAAAAGGCCCTGCTTTGAAGTCTGGCATTTAGGTGATCAGCACTAAGCTTTTCTCAGATTGGGCTCTGTAAAGCAGTCGATAATTCATCACTTAGAGATAGGGGTTTAAAGAGTGAAAAAGCTTTTAAATGGAAGGGTTTTTTTTTGTGTCCAAGGGAAAAAGGGTATTAGTTTTCAGCGATTTGCTTTGGAAGCTGTTTTGGGTTCGTAATGGCCAATTAGCCTCTCATATACTGACTTCAGTTGTTGATTTCCCTGTTGACCAAGACGCAAATGGATTCTTTACCATTACCTGACTTTGAGCAGAAGATCAAGGAGCGGTGTTCCTGTACTTTCTGTAAATGGGAAAACACTGTTTTGGGAATACATACAAACACAATGTAAAAGCTCATGTTCCCGTTAAGCATTGCTACGATTATACACATTATGTTTCCTAACTAAAGAGAATACAAAGTAAACTCTATAAACGTGCATTCACAGATAGGACTGCACAATTTGTGGTCACCAAATGATTGTTGTCGCAATATTAAGTGGCTATTCATATCGCAAAATCCATCTGACTTTGTAAACACAACATAAAACACAGTTTTGGTCATTGTTTTCTTGATATTTTAAACAAAACAACTGTTGATGTTTTGTTTAAAATTGCAGTTGATTTTTCTTCAAAAAATGGTAAAATATTGCATTAATGTCATTAACAAAACATTCAAGACAGTCATTGAACATCATAATTAATTTCTCATAATGATTTTGATTACAGACCGTTTTTTCTGCTTTTACTATTAATAATAAGAACAGAACTATCTTCTTACTGTAGATACTGTTTGTCTAAATCAGTCCCTGGTGACTCTGCTTTCACATGTGACAGTATCAAAACAGTTTGCTTTGTGCTGTGCTGTCTCCAGATTAGATTTACTAACACAATAAATGTTATGCTCTATGAATTACTGCCTTAGTTTAGTCAGGACATAAAGACTTCTCAAATCCTTCCAGGCTGTAACCGTTTCAGGCCCCGATGGGAACGGTCTCAAATTCATTTATTTCGGTCAGTGTTGGGTTTCTCAGACGTTTCTGCTCTGTGGACATTTGTCTTGAGAAATTTGTCCCTTTTGGCAACAAAGGACAGACAAGGTTATCCTATAAATCCTATCACCACTCCATATTTTCCCCGGTCTTCAGATTTATTCTGTTTGACTCTTTTCTCAGTCTCACCTTCAGAAATTCAGCCTCCACTTTTGGCTTGAATGGTTTCACCTACACGGCTCCTCTCAAACCTCTTACTACCGCTTTAGGCTGAGTACATTGCAGTAATGCTCTGAAAACTGGAGTCACAGCAGCACAGTTTAGTAACAGCCCAAGGGGACACTTGGCAAACCAGCCTTCCTAAAATATGGAGTGTACTGGGCAGAATATTACAATCATACTTTATTTTACGAAACCATATCAACACAGCAAGTCAGGACCAGAACTAAAGAAGGAAGATCATGACTAAAGCAGAACTTTTGTAAATTTTTAAGTCACTGCGTTTCTGGTGTTGGCAAAAAAATGTGTCAAACTCAATTAGATGGAAGAATGATTTTGCAATATAAACCTGTTGTGGCTTCTTATGGTATGAATATTGCGTCACGTCTGCATTTTGACTGGTGAAAGGCAATTGCCTATCACTGAATTCATGGCCCATTGGTGATTTGTCTTTCTAGAGTCTATTCCAGCATCAAACGTTCTTGCCGCGCTCTGGTCAAACATGCTGTGAGCACTGACTACCTGTTTCATCATGGCGCTTTGACTCGCATGCAGTTATGTTTAATTTAGATAGAATTTCAAAAAGCCCAAGGTCAAGTGCATATTTTCTACCAATTTTTGTGGAATCTTATAAAGGTTTCACTATTCAAATTATATATTTTGGTTAATAATGCCTAATTCACTGTAGTATACCATTCTGACAGTGATTTGTTTAGACCATAAACCTCTTTGTATTGAACCAAAATAATTTTTCTTGATGCATTTAACAAGTGTCATTTGCGTATCTTAAAGAGTCCTTCCAATTAAAAAAATAAACAAAAATGTTTAAACGATATCTAAGACCCATCACTTCACACTCTCTTAAGTTTAACCTGTGGTTGTTATTCCTATTCTAAGGTCTTGACAAATTCATGTTTTGTCTTTGAAATGTTGAACACCATTGCTATTGGTTTCTGAAGAAATTGCTAAGAGTCGGCTATGAAGATAATCAATTGCAAATTTAGTAATCAATAGATATAGGCATTCTGAATATATGAAGATATTTACTTTTAGCATCTTTAATCAAATCAATGTTGCACAAGAGCCATATACTGCATATGTGATGTGACTGTCCTGAAAATGACTATTTACTTATATTCTCTAGCCTTTTACAAACATGCAGGTTCAGACGGATTCCAGGCGGCTTATGCGAGAAGAGCTGCTTATTTAGACACCGCCTCTTTTTTCCACCTGGAGGAGATACTGTACTTCCTGGCCCCTGATGCCGAGTATGGCCCAGGCCGCTGTTTGCCCAGAAAAAGCAAGGGACCCTGTGGCCAGCCGGCACCATTCGTTAGCCTCCTCATAAAAAAACCCTGCGCTCCACCTCGTGCTTGTGCCTCACTTTGCTAAGTCAGTCCTCACTGTTAGCTTTTTGAGTTGCTAGCCGCCGCACTATTAAATTGTTATTCCCTGCACTTCTCACTCCCTGCAGCAAACACAGACACTCTTTGTTAGTTCATATGCAAACTATCGAAATGCCACAGGCTTTTTTGACATGTACTGTATGTGACAGGCATAGCAGGAGAATGGCCCTCTGTAGCAGTCACAGTTCGCCAAGTGAACCCTTTTGAAATGGCTTCAGTCTTTATGGTTCCGTGTGCAAGTGTGTTTATTTAACCTTTCAGTGACCCAGTGGCTGGCACCTTTGTTTTCCATCCCGGCGGCCTCTGTGATGCTCCATGATCAATTTTATTTCAGGTTTTTCAGGAGTTTCTGACAGGTTTTCTGGATGGAATTTAAATGTAACCATGGAGACAAGATCAGTAGAGAAAACCTACCAGAAACCCTGTAGAACAATTGATCCTGGAGGCCACTGGGATGGAAAGTAAAAACAAGTAAATTAATGGAAACTTACATTATGCACCTGTAATTTGGGGAAAAAATAAAAAAACATCTTCATCTCAAGGACCCCCCCAAAAAAATAGAAGATAATTGCGTGTATTGAGATGTACTGATAGCGCTCCGTTTGGTATCAGATATGTGTTACAGCTGTGTATATCTTCGTGTGGCAAACTGTCCCTTAAATCCAATACTTGGTGTGGTCTCCTGCTCAGTTCTAGACAGAACATGTCGAATCGTCGCCAGCTTTATGGTGTGTCCAGGAGACTAAAACTGCATAAAATGTATGTGCTTCATTTGTACAATCTACATGCTCCCTGTCTGACCCCGAAGTCATAAAGTCATGCCATATTTGCTGTTAAAAGAGATTTGTTCATTTTATAATTAAAGTGAACTTGAAAGGCACCCATAAAAAAGTTAGTTCTGTCTGCCATTGTATAAAAGAAAGTGAAAAAGATTGGTCTTCACGCATACTTGCTATATGCGTGGATCGCCCAAGAAGATAAACACTACTGATATCATAGTGTTAAATTATTGCTTATCGATCTCCTGCGGCGACAAAGGGTTAAAACAGCCAAGTCTTTTCGTGTGAAATGTGCCACTTGCATCGTATTGTCAAAACAAACTTAAGTGGTCTTACTTTCATCGTGATTGCTCCGGCGTTGTCATGGTTTCACATCCATTAGCCGAATAGACAGAGATTTGTTTGACATAAGGCCGAGGTAAAAGCACTCAATGTTTTTTCTTTTTTCCTTTAAAAAAGTAGCGGCATTTTCACCATGTGTGTCTGGCAGCAAAGTGGAGATACTCAAACTTGTCAAGCGTTTTAGTGTCCCCAAAGTTGTCACCCAAGCTGAGAAAATAGGATTATTCCATTGGTTTGCACTTCACCTGTCACATTTCATCAAACCCTTATCGCTGTATCTGAAACCTTTAATTGTATGCTTTGGATGAAGATATTTTGTATACATATTTGTTTATGGTGTTGTCGTACAAACAAAACTAATCCTAAGCCATCACCTGTTCTGGGTTTGTTATAGGACGTGTTTCAGAAAGCACAATTGCCAATAGAGGTTATTGAAGAAGTTGAGGAATAGAATAAAGACCCGTGAAACCAATAACAATTTGTATTAATTTGATTCTGTTTAAGCAACCATTGACCTACCCGAGAGGCAGCACAAGAATCAACATTATTCAAAAAAAAACTCCATTCTAGTACAGTCCAAGTTCTCAAAAAGCTGATAATATGATAATAATTCTCTTTCTCGTTCTAGCCCAAAACTGTACGGGCTTCCGCACATGTTCCCAGTGCCTGGAGCAGCCCGAGTGCGGATGGTGTGGAGATCCCAGCAGCACTGGGAAGGGCTTTGCATGGAGGGCTCCTACAGAGGACCCATGAGGAGACCAGCCAAGCAGGGCCAACAGGGCCAGACCACCGACATGACCCTGGAGCCGGGCATCTGCCCCAAAGACAAGGGCTTTGAGTGGGCATTCATCCACTGCCCTGGTGAGTGCAGTGGAGGAAAGATAAACATTTGGCAGTGTTTCCCACACATAGACTATTCTGTGGCGCACTGCCACAGAATCAACACCACCCGCCACATATTGCATTTTGTATTATTATTATTATTATTATATTATTATTTTTTGTGTGTTTTTTTTAAAATGCCTTTTAAAACATGTATCGTATAGAACCACTCTCATAACTCTCATTCGCGCGTCTCTCCCACACATTTACTTCAATACACATAGCCTACACACACAGCCCCTCCCCTTCGTGCACACCGCGTGTCTCTATCAGCGATCATCGCTGGAAGCGTGGAAGCTGTGTCTATTTGGTGCAGTGACGACGGCTGGTGAAATTTACTAAAGGCTTCCCCCCCCCCCCCTTTGCCTTCAAACCTGTGGGAAACACTGTTTGGGAAATACGTTTTTTGAGATTTTACTATTACATTGATACTATTACATGAAGACTGGATATTTTAGTATCTAGATATTCACAGCAATTTGCTATTATCAACCATCGCAATTACTCTTGCAGCCTTTTAACATCACAGATTACTTATTGAGCGTCTTAACTTTAAAAAGATGCCCTTATTAAGGAGTTGTGTTACAGCCTTCCTATGCAACTAATACGTCCCTATTGACTATGTGCAATCTTATGCTACTATGCCATTTAATGCTTTCATGCAGCCGATGTCATGTAAACTGATAACACGCCCACTGCTAGTTGTAAATTGAGGATGTGCGGAGTGCCCAGTGGGTTTTTTGCTCTATTGTGTTAAACCATATTGTTTTGCATTGCTTGTTTTCAGCCTTTAGGATGTGATTATGTCAGGGGGTCAGATGACGATGTTCCTGTATCGATTTGGCCATATGATATTTTCACAGGTGAAATCTAACAGGAAAATGGGTCATTGAACCGGGACAACTGAACATACAGGCTATACATCATTCACACGTCTGTTTTGTCTGTTTTTAATGAGCCATTTTCACTCCCATTGACCGGACTGCTGTGCCGCTGTTTCTCCTCAGCCTGTCAGTGTAATGGCCACAGCACGTGCGTGAACAGCAGCGTATGCGAGCAGTGCCGCAACCTCACCACCGGCCCCCAGTGCCAGACCTGCATGCCCGGTTACCATGGAGACCCCACTAACGGCGGCAAATGCCAAGGTGAATTTATTTTGTTATCACCGCTAAGACTCGAGCCTTTACTCTGTTACTCCCGTACGACATCTTTTAACATTGTCATAATTCTGCTGAGGCAAACCGTTAAGTGTTGTTTTATGATGAACACGCAGTGCTATACAACAGCACCAACAGATGGCACTGTTGTGTATGGGTTTGAAGTATGTCATTTTTGAGCGGTATGATTGAAGGATGACACTATTTCTCCATATGTTAGTGTAATAAAAAAATTAAAGCTATAACAGAAGGAGTTTGCGAGTGAATTTACATTTTTAGTTAAAGGCAGTGAAATGTCATGTTCCTAACTTTTTATGCGGTGTAGATAGAAAGTTTGGCCCAATGTTATGGTGAAGGTCAAACAGCACTTTAGTCGAATAGGTCGCATTCCCAACATTCTCCAATTTGATGTAATTTCAGATGAATGGGCAGAGAATTAACTGAACTCAAAATCCACAAATGTTCAACCTTATTGTTCGTTTTAGCGTTATTACTCCTCGTAATAACTGTAACAAGTTGTCAGCTCTGTTTATTTCTCTATAAATATTATGACACTGCAGCATTAGTTTGGAGTATAAAACTATTAAAATGATGGCATTGAAGCACACGTGAAGCTGATTTATTATGTGTTTCCCCCAAAACTGGACGCCCACTGAATACCTTTTCTTGACTGACGACAAGCCATTATTCATAGATCATTCTGCTTTTATAGTAGGGGGGGAAATAGTATGTGAGCTGAATTTAATGCACTGACCGCATTGGGACTGTCCCCGGAGTAATTGATTCATTACAGGTTTGTATGTTCATCTGATAATCGTCTCGGCGACGCGTCTTTTCATGAAATTAATTTCAAATCGGTCGCAGAGTTTCTTGTCAAGAGGAGATTAACCCACGCTCCGTCTTCGGAGACATGAATAGCATTCCTGAGCACTTACATGTTGCTGCTGTATGAATTAGCCCACAGTGGACCCACACACACAGACACACGCACCTGTTGGCATCTCAGGTAGCCTGTTCTAATGTACTGTCCTTAGCTCTGAGTGTAAGGGGAAACTACGCAGGTGAGCTCCAGTGGCTTCTTATTTGTTTCTAGCCCCAGGTCCAAATGATTTAAGCCTTTTATCAGACGAGCCGATTATTTATTTAGGCTAACTTCTTCTTTTGTATGAGTTACTAAATATGTGTATTCCATTTTTTACTGGGTCAGAGTAGTAGAAAACTCCCTTAAAAGCGGCGATATTGCCTAAAATATTCATAAAAAAGTATCTTGGATAATGTGCTTAAGGGAATTGTCTGGCACTTGAGGGAAATTGTGCCCAGTGACCCTGGTGTAATACACCTCTTCAGTGTTTAAAGCGCGGCGAACTGAAAGGAATAGGTCACTTTTTGTTCAGCAAAATGCAGCCTAAAAGGGTGCCCCCGCTCTCTCCCGGAGCTAATTCACTTCTGCTCCGCAGCCCGTTGCAACGGTGTTTAAATTCAGCGCACATGCCTTCTGGGTATCGTAGTTTACTATCTGTAGTGGCATATTTTGTTCCTCCATGTATCTGATCTTTTTAAGTTGAACCAATCTTTTGGGAAATACACTTGTTTACCTACTCGCAAAGATCAATATCAATTTCATCACTATGTTCGGCACAGTGCTGGGGATGTTGACAACCTTAGCTTTGCATTATGACTGCAAGCAATTGAAAACTGCCATCCCTGTGCACCCTAACCCCGCATATTTAGAAGTGCAGTCTTTAATGGGTCTTTGGGGGCCGTCAGTGGAGTAATGTATGCATCAAAAGCTGAATTTGGAGTCCTTTTCTGTTTTTCCTAGTCTGTAATCATCTCCTCCTTTTTCCATTTGTATTTTGCTGCAGCGTGCAAGTGCAATGGTCATGCAAATGTGTGCCAGGTGTTAACGGGCAAGTGCTTCTGTACCACCAAGGGGATCAAAGGAGACCAGTGCCAGCTGTGAGTACTCGACACATGTTCGCACACACCACGCACACACACACACATTTTTCCCTTTTGGAAAACTATGAATACAGCGCTGACTGCCATGACCTCAATACTCTTGTCTTTGTGGGCACCAATACGGTTTCTAAATACTGTACCTTGTTGGCTGTTTTCAGTTTATAGGATGTGTTAATGTCATATTTGGATAGCACCAGTGTTTATGTTGCACCAATCTGAATTTCTCGTCCCTATAGTGATATCTGATGACTTTCCTTGGAAACAAACTAACAAAGTGGCTGTGATCATTAAACTGATATCAGTAACTCTTTGCTTTGTGAAGTGAAAATACACAAGTATAAACTTTAGGCTAAGAGCCTGTAAATAGTCTTTCAATGCATTACATATTACGCAACCTTGACCAATCTTGTTTATCTTTTTTTGAGCTGGTCAAGTTAGTCTAATCCAGTGGTTGTCAACTGGTTTAGCTTTATCACCTTATGACGACAAGCTCCGTCTCCAATAAAAAGTATTTATTCCAAACCATAAAACACTCTGCAGTATGTATTGGTTAAAGGAACAGGCCACCGTTTTTGCATACTGAGATATGTTCTTAACTTAGCTTAGCCGAGTTGATGCGTCCCTGTCTGGTCTTTGTGCGTGAGCTCAGCCACGCATAAAAAAACGAACATGTTGTCTCCTCCTCTCCTCATGGATCCAAACGGGGGTAAAGTTAGAAGCAACCAAGCTATTCCACGTTTTTCATATTTAAATACGGTTACGTGAACGTTTACACGATTGAAGTATAGTCACACAAAATTGAACATGTCGATTTTCTAAGCGGATAAAAAGGGGTACTATATTGTAAGGCGTAATAATCCCTTCGGAGCACTTTACTGCGCGTCGGCAGTAAAGTCAAAGTGGTCCTAAGGTGTTATTAGACGCTTTGACGCTTTCCACTGTGGGGAAAGGTGGAATTTCCCCTCAGATTATTGTTAATTTGAGCATTACAGAAGTTCATGGAATATTGAAAGAAATGTTCTCAAACAAAGCCTTGTGACACACTGAAAATGGTTTTGTGACTCACCATAGGGTCCCAACCCACCAGTTAGGAATCACATGTCTAATCTGATCGTTCATAGTCTATTAGTGACAAGGTCCGTTATCCTGCCAGTGGGTTTTACTTGAGTATGTCGATATAATGCAATATTATGATCGTCAAAACGCTGCTTTACCCAGAGCCAAGAAGAATCCTGTCCATTTTCTACCTTGAGCCTCAGAGTGATGGTTGTGTCAATCAAAAGTCTGTGTGTCGGAGTTTGCTGTCGCCGCACAGGTAATCTCTGTGGATTTAGCCCTTGTGAATCGCTGGGGGCATGTCAAGGCAGACCCAGTGTGACAGTAAGACAGATATATGTACGAGGCGGTGTACGGTCTTATTTGATTCTGACTTGATGAATTGATAAGGGATATGTGGGTTTGACAAGTTTTGCTATTGTTTCACTTACTTTCACTGTAAAATGAACAATCGATGCATGGATGTATAAATTGCAAGACTAGATCATACAAAAAGACGGTATGACACACAAGAGTATGTTTATAGAGGACTAAGCCCTAGAGACAAGATATTTTGTTGTTTGCAGTGGACATTATTACTAACCCTCATGTATTATTTTTGAAAATACTATGTAAACACAATTTATATATTGATTGGTTAGATTTTATGTAATTAGTTGGAAGCTCTAGAAATTTACTGGCCAACTATTGACAGTTATTGATGTAGTTAAAATAATGTTGAGTCCAGTAATGTAATCAATGCATGTCATTTGCATTTGAAAAGGTTTGAGAGGAAATTGTGCTTTGACAGATTTATAACATGACATTTGGATATCATTGGCAGCCTGTTTATCCCCATGCGAAGATTTTAATGTTTTAATGATTGGCGGCGTAAACACAACTGTCAGGTCCTGGTGCGGCCCCGGACCCCACCCCCTGCTCGCTTTGTGCTGACGATGGTGAATCCCCCTCAGTGTAGGAGAGCCATCTCCACTTAGTGCGCCGCTTTCCCACTGGTAAGCAGAATGGAGCCTGTGGTTTTAATACCTCTAATGCAGCAAGAGTTATGGAGAGGTCGCTGGCAAACGGGACCCATGTAGGGAACACGCCCACACACTGCGATGATCCGTCTCCTCCTTTGTCTCAAATCATATTATTGAGAATGAGACAGCTTGATTTGCATTAAAATACTTTAGCTTTTTGCCAAGATCATTAAGTCTGAACTAAATGTTTTTGAATTAAAGGCTTTATAATAAAAATGTGTCAGGATTTTTTTTCTTCCCTAATTGAAGTGATGGAATTGCTTCAGAGTGGTTTAATGCTTGTGCTTTTTAGCAATAGGCTATAGGTTTTGGACAACTGTCTTGAATATTGCAATAACTATAATCATATTGCAACATTTTATGAAACCATTTCCACAGACTTGAAGAAGAACTAAGTAACTTGTTTAACTTAATAAATCCTTTTTGTAGTCCCTCTGGGGGTAAAACAAGTGTTAATGGGATGATTGGGGGGTCTTTCATCTCCCTCTGGTGTCTCTGGCCAGAAAACCGCAATTGCAACTTTCCCTGCACTGGGTCGGAGGCGCAATACACACTAATGGAATCACGAAGAAGAAGCTAACGGTCAAAGCTAACTGCGGGCTAGCCTCACTTAAACAGTCTTTACAGCCAAGTTTGAGTAACAATAATTATCTCCATTGTGTAATTGGGTTGTATCACAATGTACAATATCCCCCTCTATCCCTTTGTCTTATCTGTCAGTGTAGTATTTACTCTCATGGACAATTAATGAGTAAAAAATATGCAACATGCTATGACTCCTGCAGTGGCGCTTCTGGCCTCTAGGGGCATGAGTTACTTAGTTCTGCTTTAAAGCTTCAAAGTTGGCCTAATTTCACTCATCCAGTGGTATCGTTGTAAAATAATCCCACTGAACTATACAGGTCATTTTTAAAAGCTGCCAAAGGGAAAATCCTTGGGAACAAACGACACACAACTACTTTAAGTACAAGTGCAAAGTGAAATGGTGAGAAAGCAAAACAAAAGCCGAGTGTCTGGAATAAAGATGAGCCAAATCCTGTTTCCTCTCGACTCCCGGAGTAAACTGAATTACTTTGTGCATGATGATAAACCGGCACTTTAATTTCCTTTGCCAGATGGAATTGTGTTTGGTACAATTCAAAGCAATAGTCGGATAACAGGTGGATAACGGCTGATGCAAATGACTTTCTTTATAAACTACAAAGGCAGCAGAGGCATAGACCGCCGAGGCAATTGATCATTTTCTAATATTAAAAAAAACTCATATTAGGGCTACTATGGAAAAGTATTAATTGGAATATTGTAACTTGTATTGCGATTGCGCTTGTAATGTATTTCTTGCTATTTTAAAAATGTCGATTCACTTCACAGAGCCGTAACATTTGGGAGAAGACTAACGAACTGCGAATGCAAGAACAACGTTTGGGAAACAATGAATTTAAAGAGGGGGTATTATGCTTTTTTCAATCACATAGCACCAGTCTATAGCATACTACAATGATGACGTAACCTTCTGTTGGTCTGTATATGCAGTAAATTAAAATAACTGCCTTGAATAAAATTGCTCTCTCAAAATGGCTGTACTGAACGTCTTGAAATAGGCCTCTGTCTCTTTAAGAAGCTTTCCGACACGCCCCCTTCAGCACACTGCTGTGGCATTTAAACAACAACACTGTGCGGGGAGGGGCTCTGCTGAGCTAAGGAGCAGTGGTTGGTGGCTTGGCTGGTGACAAAAGGTCCAGAGGCGTCTCCAGGAGGTGGGGGCGTTCCTAGGAGGACTGAGGCATAGCTACACCTAAAATGGCTGCCGTCTAAGTTTTTACTGATTACTCAAAAATATGTGAATGAGCCAAGGCAACACTCCAGGCATGTGTTTAATGAGGGCATGTGTTTAATAACATGATATAAAGCTTGAAAAAGTCGATTTTACATAATACCCCCCCTTTAATACATGAACGAACCATTTGAGACCGCATGAAGACAGAAGATTCAAAATTTGAAATACGGTTTAGAATTAATAGCAATTAATGGTGCAGCTCCACTTCCCATTTTTCTTCGTTGTTAGTGTTCTCGTCTTATAGTAAAGACCATGCTTTTAATTGAATTCAATCATACCTTCTGTCCAATATGTAGTGATGTAAGTGTTGAAAAGCAGCAGACGCTTTGTCATATCAATCCATAAATATGTGTAATCACAATTTTCTGAGCGTAACCCAATTATTTCAGGGCGGAGTGCTTGCTGCTCCCCTATTATAATGTCATTTCAGGTATCCCATTACATGTAATCAGTACCTCCCCAAATGCAGCACTGGCACAGTCACCTCTGAGCAAACCCACATACTGTACGAAGGGGAATCTATCAGTACGGAGCTACACACACATGTACACTATTGCGAGCGCCATTAGGACCACGGAGTGATTTCCGCTGTAATGAAGTCAGGGGTGCGTCTGCGCAGAATTGAAATTGTTTTTGGAAACAATTGACACCCAAATGAGTCAAAGGGAAGATGCATTCTTATTATAGGGACTTTTTTGTTGTTGTTGCCCACAATTCATTTGTATGATGTGTTAAATGTGCGCAAACAGAGACGGAGGTTCAAGCAGTCGACTGAAGATCAAATTAAGATACACTGCGGCGGGCTTGCCTGCAATCCAGATGTGTGCGCGCATGCATGCAGGTGTAGATGAAATTAAGATATGAAGTGTGTTCTAGTGTTTTGTGTTCGTGGTGTGTTAGTTTTTTCCACTGTGGCCATCTGTAAATGTCAGGCACTAGAAAACAGCCCAGGAGTGGTGTTCTGTAAGGTTCAAAAGCTTGTGGCTGCACTTGTCCTCCGTACTTTGTGGAAAAGAGCACTCTGCCCCCGCCTTGTTGACTTACTTTAAGATTTAGAGCTCAAGCTGCTTTCTTCTCGGCTGCTGTTTCTTTGTTTCTGTTTTTTTTTTAACTTAATAATGTCCATTCTGTGACACACCTTTACAAGACCTCATCAACCTACGACATTGACAGACGGAGAGTGCAAAACAAAACATTTTTATTTCAGATGGTTTGTCATGAGGGGTTGAGAGTTTGGGTAAAATAAAATGGTTGAAAATCATGAGCAAATAAAACTTAACATAAAGGAGTGTAATAGATTATTAAAATGTCACATTTTAAGTAGAAGTCGATTCCAAATGTCGCAGATTAAACAGTTTTGATCTGATGACGTTTGAGGACATGTTGGGCGGTAGACGGTTGATCACAGATTGCTAATGCAAACGTGCAAAAACATGCACGTATTTATAGCGTCTGTGTCCTTTTTACACCGCAACATCGGCAACAGTCACCCACCTCCTCAGTGACATTCAGATGGTTTAGTGCTGCCGGACCGCTCGTACTTGTACTACTTGTAATGAAAACAAGGACAGAGTGAAGCCGCGTACCCCATTTCATTTGGCAGATTTCACAATATCTCGCTGCCCTCTTGCTGTGGCCTTGTTGGAGCTTTTTCTTTGGATTGATTTGCTGTGTAATGGTTCAATGATTTCGGACTATTTGATGTCTTCAGCTTCACTTTAGCTGTGTCTGTAAACAGGCTAAGTAAAAGCTGGCCATAATAAACTGGATGAGAATCAACCATTTCAATCTCTTTAAAAAAGGCTTTCACACGACAATTCTGTCTGTGATGGTACATTGCTGCTATTAAGAACCGTACCGATTGATTTTCGTGGGCTTTTTCACACAAGGCAAGAAAGAACATATGTTTTCATGTTCTGAATCTTGAACATTAACAAGGTACAATAAGTATGTTTGAAAAAGGGCAGTGTTTATCTGCCCAAAATTGTATTGTGGAATTGGGTGTGGCCATAGAGTTATGCCGGCGCCTTTGGTCTCGGTTGGTTAACTTATCGCCATCATTTGCCTAATTATTATTATGACTTTCTCTATAAAGTACATGGTACACTGTGAAAACACAAATAGTTCGGGAGTGAGCGTAATATTCATGGAAATAAGTCTATATGATCCTATAAAGCAATCAATTGATTAAAGAAATGGGATTGAATGTGAATTTAGTTACAATTAGGTACAAGTTGATTTATTCATTCTTACTTTACCTTGGAGGAAACTCACGGCAACCCACTATTTTCACATTTACTGAATATGACTTTTCCCAATTACAGCTAAACGACAAGAACAGAGCTGTATACATTTTGAATAATCACATCTGGACCCTAAAGCTCTGCGTTAATGATTAAGGTGAAGGCGGGTTAGAGTCGCCTCGGGCTTCTGTATTTGAAATCACCACTTTAAAACTCCTAAGATTGTTTACCGAAGTCAACTCGAGACGTAGTTTTGCTTAATTTGCTCTTTCAGGCGCCAGTTTAGGCTCAGGGATCTCACATTATCGAGTGTAAATTTACATAAGTTGTTTGCTGCGGGGGCTTTCAAGGATTAAACACGGCACATTACTTTCCGACTCTAGCTGATCAGGTACATAAAGTTTTGATGTATGTCACACAGTGTTGCTTTGATAGACGAAAGTAAAAAAAAAAGAAAGAAAAAAAAGGTGAAAACTAATTAACTTTTCCAAACTATCAGATTATTTCCTTTTGTCAGAAGTCGAGGCTGATGAGGCGCCAACAGCAGGAGCTAATGCGCTGGCACTTGGCACCTTCCACTTCTGATAAGGAGACTACTTTTTTTTTTTTTTTGCTCTCAATCTGTTAACGCTCATCTTGTCCTCTCTCCTCTTGTGTTTTCTCCACTGCAGATGTGACTCAGAAAACCGTTACCTTGGCAATCCACTCCGCGGGACCTGCTACTGTGAGTAACTCTTTACTGGATGGCTCCTTCTCGCTTGGCGACTCATTCCGCGCACTCAGACTCTTGTCCGGGTCTTGATTATTCTTGGCTATTGTCACTCTTTATTTCGCTCCCGCTCCCCGTGCACTTCTCCACTTCCGCTAGAGGCAGATGGAGTCTTTTCGCACTTTGGCAGAAAACCAGGGGGCTCGCTTGTTCGCCGGCAGAATGACTTGTCGTGGTGAAATGTCAAGTGCATCAGAAGTACTGAGCTAATCAAGGAGGAGTATAAAAGCTTCTTCACTTCTGTCATGCCCTCACTTTCTCTCAATCACCCACCCACTTGTTTATGCATTTAGAAAAGTTAGACCAACGTTAGACTCCCTCGTTGTCCCGGAGTGGGGAACATATTGGCATGTTTATTTACTTGAAGCCAGTGCGGTGTCCTTCACGCCGCTGTGCTGCTTGGTAATTTGCTATCTCAATTTCAACACTCGGGTACTGACAACACGAGCTATTTCCAGGGTTTTGTCCCCTTTCCTGAAATGCCATTGTGTGACGCGACCGGGTGCTGTGAGCCCGGAGCCTGTTTTAACCTCTGCCCAGACCTTTTGGATTTGAGATCTGTTCTGCATCATTGTGAACATGTGGCTCATTGCATCCAAAGGCCAGCGGACATGAATGAACATGAGGGGCAGTTTATTCACGGCCACGTGCGTGTAGTTCTCTACAACTGCTCTTTTGATGTCACTGCAGTGTTTCCCACGGGCTCCTTCTGAGTCTGTACTGACACAGGCAATGAGTTTTTGTTTCTATGTTCAGGTTTTGCAGTAAAGATGACACTTTTTGCTTTTTTATTTTCTCCTTGTCACTGTAAAGTTACTTTTGTACGTTTATCAAACCAGATAGTATAATTTGATGTACAAATTGATTTGGAAACTAAACAAACAATCTTGACATATCCTTAATCCGTGAGGCGTGAATGAATTCACTATCAACATTGCATTATTAATAAACAGTATACAATAATTATATTGTACTGTGTGACAGATAGTTCCAAATATAAAGTGATCTGTCTCTTTATTTATTTATCTGTCTATCTTTAATTGATGAAATAATAAGTATCTTTCACAGTAGTGTTCTTGAAGGGTCAGTCAGGCCTGAGTACTTGATGAGAAAATTGTCCGCTCTTATTGCTTCTAATGCATTTGATTACAGACTTTTATTCATCAGACAGGTTAATAGCATTTATTTTTATCTTTGATTCACACAGTTGTGTTGTTATTTGTAAATATGCCTACACAAGGGTTTATACTGGGCCTGTATAGTGGCAAATTCAAGACTTGATGACTTGACTTTCTTTTTTCAAACAGATAATCTTCTCATCGACTACCAGTTTACCTTCAGCCTCATCCAAGAAGAAGACAAGCATTACACTGCCATCAACTTCATGGCCTCCCCAGAGCAGGTAACTATAAACATGAATAACAATATACATATATTTTCTTTTTACAATATTGAAGTCTTTTTTTCCTCTTCTCCCAGGCCAATAAGAATTTGGACATGTCCATCAATGCATCTAATAACTTTAACCTCAATATCACCTGGTCTGTGGGATCAACAGGTAACATTGGTCAGAAATGAACACACTTTATGAACTATGAACACACTTTATACGCTCATTTGAATACAAAAAGTTTGATTATGAGCTAAGCGGACACTTATTTTCTCCAAAAGCCACCGTTGTCAACAAGCCGTCTCATAATGAGTTTTCCTTCTGCGAATCACTGTTGTAGATTTCCCAATTACACAATGGAAATGCGCTTTTCCAAGTTCAAACACTGTCTTCCTGCATTATCATCATAAAGGGCAGAAAAATAAGCGGTGAACAGTAGGTCACAAAACACTATTACACATTTGGGTCGCAAGCCTTCCCAGTTTAAAAATTAAGGGCTTTGCCGCATTTGTGTTTAAGGAAAACATTTTCAGAAATATGCATAAAAATATGTGAAGTGCCCAAACATTATTGCGGTTTGAAGATGCTTTTTGCCACTGAATATAAATTAGCACACTTAACTTTGTATGTTTATTCAGACCAATCAAAATTATGGCTATGTTGTTCGCGCCATGTGTCCGTGTTTACGATGTTACTGTTGAGTGGATATTATGGCTCCCCTGAGGACAGACACCCAAGGACACTGCAGTTGTCTGTTTACCCGCCGCTGTCTCTTCTCCTAAGGCCAGACACCGCTGGTGGTAACACATTTTGTAATGCAGTGGACAGTTTTGAGATTTAGGGACAGTTGTTCCTTGTGCATGTAAGCTTTCACACTAAAATACATCAGTGCATAACGGTGAAGTTTTTCATGAATCTGTAGTTTTCTTCCTGAAGCGTGACATCAAGGGCTGTTACACTTACAAACACCAATGTTTTCCAA
Source organism: Neogobius melanostomus (assembly GCA_007210695.1). Taxonomy (NCBI): domain Eukaryota; kingdom Metazoa; phylum Chordata; class Actinopteri; order Gobiiformes; family Gobiidae; genus Neogobius; species Neogobius melanostomus. The sequence continues at coordinate 1,304,614 of VHKM01000299.1, read as the reverse complement.
TCTGCTATTTTGAACAGAATAAATGGTTTCAAGTTTGCGCACACACACACACAAAAATCCTCACTTATTTGTAGGGGTTTTTTGTGAAATAATCACTACTAATTCTAATGTTCGTCTGTTCACTCACATTGGGCCTCATTCATGAACATCTTTTTAAGAAACCCCTTAAAATCCGTTCTTACGAAGGCAGTGTCAGGAAACTGTGCCAGATTCACGACACGGTCTTAAGGGAAAATCCTTCGCAACTGTGTTCTCAAGTTTGTGAATCCCAACTTGGAAGCGTGTGCGTGTGAGGACTAATTGGCATACGTTGCCGCCTCCGATTCACCAAGGACAAAAAAGTGCAGCGCGCAAAAGGCACCCAGAGGAGGATATGAAGGACCAAACACGAATTCAAAAGTAATAACCAACAAAACCCCAAAAGAAAAAAATCTCTGCCATCGGCGCCAGGTGCTCAAGGACACTCCTAAACCTTTGGGCATGCGAATTAGCTCTCATTACACAATGTTTAGATAGATATCACCTGTACATCACAAAAGGGTTTTCCCTGTCTCCCCGCGGGTCAGTCCTTTTTAAATAGATGCAGCAGCGATTCAACACTCCACCTGCTTAGCTCCACGAGTAAAGCGCACGCCTCGGGAACACAAGGTAGTAGGATCGAGTCATGTCTTTATCAAATAACGTTTATGCAGTGCATTTAATGTTACAGTATTTGTGAACGGCGGCATTCAAATGTTTTAGCAGTAAAACATTAATACTTTATTTGCCTTTAATAGAAGTAGGCTACAAGTGATATTACCTTATTTCTGTATAAAGGCATCTGAAATTTGTTATAATTATTTTTACATTCTATTATTTATATTATTCAATTATTTAATACATGATTTAATTTGTACAAATATATATGACTTAGAATGTTGGGTCCCATGAGGAGCATGATCGTGAACAGAACTGGATATTTCTTTGTGTGTAAGAGTCCTCCAGACTGTTCTTAGGATTTGTTCTTAGAGGAACGTTTTCAGCTAAGAACAAGTTTTGTGAATGCCAAAAATCTTCCTAAGAAGGCCTTAAGAACAAATGTGTGCGTAAGAACGTATTGTGAATGGTTGTAAATCAGGCCCAATGATGGTATCTGTCAAGATCTAACCAATCATGTGGCCTGTTGCTTTATATAGTCCAGCCTTTCCCCCTTTGTTCCCTCTGACCTGGTCACTAAAGACATTAACCTCATGGCCTTACTTCAACATCAACCCACTATTTTGGTCACTGCCAGAATGTATTTGAAGTCTGGTCCCTCCCTTTTTTTTCCCCCCACAAAGAAGATATAGTTTCTCAGTAGTGGGACCAGAGCGTGAAGTGCCTTCAGGTGGCGGTGCCGAGGGGTGGGGGGGGTGGGGAGTCTGGTGAGACGGGGAGGGTGATTTCAATTAAGATAAACACGCTCACGTAGCCACACTCAAGCTGTCATTTTCACTTCTTTTGTTTCACAGCTGAGGCCTGGAATGTCAATGCTGCCCGACTCGGTGACATAAGAACGAGTCTGAAATTATCTGAGAATATAATTGACAAGAAAACAAGAGTAAAGAGATCAATGGGATGTAGAGCCTTTTATGAGCTGAGCAAAAATGCATTAATTTTCTTTTTACGACCTATAAACAAGCTATAAAGGCAGACAATCAATCAGCTGGAAATATGGTGCAAAAAAGGTGGCATGGATGCGCGTGGGAAAAACAAGTGGCATTATTCGATGTTATGTACAAAAAGCAAATGAGTTATCTATAGGTTCACAATATACTGTATGATGGGTCAAGGAAGTATTCACCCCTCATTTTATTCCTACGTTTATATGTTTTAGAGCAGATACAAAGAATATGACGACAATGAAGGGAATTTACTTACATTATTATAGAAAAAGACGCTGTAACTGTTGCCAAATGAACAGAGGCCAGTAAAAGCTTAATTTCTCCATGTCTTTCCTCTCAGTATTCGCAGTTTTAAAAGTGGCTTTCTGAAACACGATGCATGAAAGTGCTGCTTGCTGTGGATGTCAATGATGAGTATGTGCGAGTGTGACTCAGGCAGGACCTATGGGCTGCAGCCTTTCAGACTCTCTTTCAAGCTGTGCCTTTATCCCACCTCTTTGTCCTTCCACATAAAAATATAGCTTTGGATGCGTAATTATGCAATAAAGCGCCGCTCTGTTTCAGGTCAAGCAAAAAAAAAAAAAAAAAAAAATGTTAAAGCAATCAAGACATAATAATGATGACCGAGAGTTCCCCGTTGTTTCCGGTGTTGTGATAAACATTAATGGATTCATAATGGCATGTTGTCACAGAGCGGCTTTATGTCAATCTGTATGTAGTCGCTCTCACTGCTCCACACGGCTCCCCGACTAATTGTGACCTCTGTCCTCACAGCTGGCACCATATCTGGAGAGGAAGTGCCCATTGTGTCCAAAACCAACATCAAGGAATATCGCGACAGTTTCTCCTGTGAGAAGTTTACCTTCAGAAGCAACCCCAACATTACCTTCTATGTGTACGTCAGCAACTTCTCATGGCCAATCAAGATCCAGGTAATTGTACAACATGGTTATAGCTCATCTGGTCACTAGTTTAACTCTTTGTAATGTATAGTATAGGGCAGGGGTGGGCAATTCATGTTCACAAAGGGCCACATGAGAAGCCTGAATTGAGTCGGAGGGCCACACCCAACCATAACTCAAACCTATTCTGCTGAACTTTATCCTATTGTGCGTTGCACTATTTTGTGTATTTTGAATCACTTGTACTGTTATTTTAATGGGACTGATTTTCTGTAAATATTTAGCCTTATCAAGCCAAGGACTAAACCACATGTAAACCAGGAGTCAGAACTAAGTCCAACTCAAGCCTAAACCATGTAAACCAGGCCAAAAACAAGTCTACTACAAACTAAACCAGACGAATGCTACAGAGGAGGAATAAGGTCTTCGCCAAGACCCCAGTGATCCTCAAACAACACGCCTCGAGTCTCGGTCCTACAGGTGTGCGGACTAGGGTTGGGCCATATCGTATCGCATATCGTTATCGCAATATTCTTTTTGATATTGTTGTAATTTTTTATGTCGTTGAGGACACACTATGATTTATGTTACGCTCAGAGAATGACATATTTTTGCATTAATCTTCTAAACAGGCGTAAGGTTGGGATTTTAAAGTAGTTTGTCCGTTGTCAATTATATCGTCAGATATATCATTATTTTGCCTGCACTAGTGCGGACAGAGGCTGATCCAGCACCTGTCTGTGTGCATACTTTGTGGAAAACAAAGTAACTCAGCGGTTAATGCGCATGTGTGTGCATCGTTATTTGTTCAACTTCAGCCACTCTTATCCTCATTAACTTCTATCATCGCACAGAAAGCACCTCTGCACTTCTCTTCGTTTACGAAAGAGACAGAGTCGAAGGGGAAAGGAAGTGGTGCATTTAATTAGTACGTTATTATTGCATCCGCTTTGCACACACATCCGCAGCAGCAGTCTCGCTCTTACCTTGAAGTCACTGCATATAGGCAGAGATGTTCTGTCCACCGCTGATTCCCATGAGGAGTCCTATATATATTTTAGCAAACCCTCTGTGCAGACTTTAAAACACGATGCACGTGGTCCTTATGCTTCTGTTTTGTGACATCCATCATTCTGTCCAACGATACGCCTCCTGTTTTCTGAGTTTAGCCCCGTACAGAGACACGTTGAGCATGCTCTGTCAGGTAGGTGCGGTCACGGCGCCAGCACACCACCACTCAAAGGGGGCGCGATTGTGCAAATACGTCGCGACATGTGAAATGCGGAAACAACTTTTTTTATAGAAAATGAGCAGTTTGCCCTCCTCTATACAGAATGTGCATCTCCAAACCAAGCCTATCAAGCCTGAAGGAATCGGCTCATGGCAGAAGTATCGAGATGCGAAACATGTCGGATAGAAACTACAGATCCTTATTCCTGGTCTGTAGCGATCTGCTGAAATTAAATTATTACCAATGCAGGCTTTGGTGATCTGTGCCACTTAAAGAAAGCGGGGAAAGGGTCAAAGAAAGAAAAAGCTCTTTAAAGACAATGATTCTCTGATTGACACTCATAATAATCACTATGGCACATACAGCCAAATACAGCCCACATTCACTCAGGGTGATTTCAAGTGCACTTTATTCTAATTAGAGATTTAATGAGAGGCGGTTAGCGCGCAGAGGTGCACAGCTGTTTTTTTAGCGGGCAACCAGCAAAGCACCATTTAACCTTCTCCAAGATGAAGGCCCGTGGCTGGGGTGACAACAACAAATGCGAGCTTTAGGTTGTTTACCAAATATTGCCAATTAATTTGCCCCGGCGAATACGGAAGGCGGGCCAAACTCGAATTCATCCCAATCACTTCTACATTAGCTGATGAAGTGACAAATCAAAGTTGGCAGGATGACAGCAGTTAAAACATTTGGCAAAAATACATCATTAGTCTTCTAGATATAAAGGTTTAAGCGTGGATGTTGACAATTACATTTACACCATGCTGACTTATGAGTAGTTTGATGTAGATTTACAATGAATATTATTCATCATCTTACAGGCATAACTCAAAATTCCATTTAACACAGATTAGACCTTATCTGTATCATAACCTAACAGTTATGTTTGTTGTGTCTGATGGCAGAAAACTGGACTACAATCTGTACTCCCTGGATTATTTTGCGTCATAGATGAAACACAAAACTGTCCTCTACATTTTTTTTAAGCCCATGACATTATTTCAGATCTCAAAACTAAATATACCTCCTGAGGTAGCTTTATTATATGGGGTTTAAATCTAGACTTTCAGTGACCACATTGTTGTATGGTCACTATAGAAGGTCTGGTCATAATCTTATTCCCTTTGTGTTATGATAATTGTGGTCCTTTCTTTGACTATTTAACACAATGCAACGGTGTACCTACAATTATTGCCTTCCTCATTGTTCATAGCAATGATTATGATATACCATAAAACCTAATCTACAAATACTCACTATTTGAAGCTATAGATTTTTTGATTAGCCCCCTCTCTGGCGCACCCGTTATAGCTGACTGAACCATGAAGGGGGTAACAATATCTTGGGGTCAGTCCATCAGAGCAGGTGGCCCAGTTATAGTTTTCTATTAGATTTCCTCACTCTGAGTCACTTATTCATTATGGACTGAGCTGTTAAAGCTTCTGTAACTGGATAAGGTAGTGCTCTGATGCAGCTGAGATAACAGATTTTGAAACAGCACTTGAGAGGTTTTGTATGCAATGTCCACATCATTTACACGCAGATGTATAATACAAGCTCCAAGCATATTACCAAAAGTTTCTTAAGTTGTATCTTTTCAGTATGGGGCTACAGTAGCCCAATAGCAACTTTTCTATTGACTGACCAATTATGTTCAATTAAAATTGAATTAACCCCGAGTGAATTGCTCTGACCCCCACATTATGTCAAAGTGCTTAGAAACTATATTGCAAGAAGGCTGCCATAATAAGTGCTTTGGAGTCACATTAGCCTGGTCACTGAGCATTTTGTGCAAGATCAAGGGTTCTTTTTAGGCTTAAAAAGACAAAAATGGGGTCAAAATGTTAAGAGGGGCAGCAGTTCTTTGACTCCATCTACTGCTACTCTGACACTGGCTTTTTATAATCCATTTACCTTTATTAAATGTGGCTTTTAACGCTAACCATCTTGAAATGGCCACTTTGTGTCCAATTGCATGGACCGTTCTACTAGACCTCACCATTATTAGATCTCAACACCACTTACACTTAGTAGCATGTGGCTGTAATACACATCTGTCAGGAACTTCCTAGAAACTATATATATATATATATACGTATATATATATAATATTTTTTTTATTAAAGATTTGAACTTTTTTTTTTTAAAACATAACAAACTACTACTACTAATATTAATACTTATTAATAAAAACAAAATAAACAAATACAAATAAATGAACCTAGGAATGAAACTTTTAACATGTTTGCACACTGGCCTTTCATGCTTTTCAAGTATATATCAGTATATTATATGTGAATAATTAGTCAAAATAAGTACTTTTTGAACAAAACCACCATCTAATAACTAAAAGGTATGAATCTTTACAAATGTAGGGTTTGACATCTTTAATTATGTTTTTAATTCTTTATTGATTCTGCTCAATTGTGACTTACTTGTTTTCTGTATTTACAGATTGCTTTTTCTCAGCACAACAGCATCATGGATCTGGTCCAGTTCTTTGTGACGTTTTTTAGGTAAGTAAGGAACACACATATTGTCTATACAGACCGTATTAGCTTTCAATCAATGCCTCTCCTCTTTACATCTCCCACTCCTGTCTCAGGGGGGAATTGGTTACTTGAGCCGTCTGTTGCTCGACTATTGAGAACATGAAAAGCTTCTCACGCACTGGCTTGCATTTGTACATGCAAAGTGAACTGGAAATTAGTATTTTGATATTTGCACACAGCAGAAGAGATAAAGGTTTTTAATGGCTTTTCATTTGTGATTTGTTTTGAGGGAGATTTTACAAAGGCATCGTAACTGTAGCACATGCCATCTTTAGTATCCAAAAGTCTTCCCTACCTTTATGTACAGGACAACGCTCTAAAGTATTTTGGAATAGTTTTGCCCAGAGCTGGAGCCAAACATGATGATTGTCTAGCTGAGGTGTCAAGTGCTTTTTATATTTATAAGCAGCAAACTGTAACTTAGTATGGCACACAATATGGTAAAAAAAATCTACTGAAACTAGTACTACCCACGTACTCGTTTCATGATAATATTTTTTTGTCTTTGACCCATAATAACCTTTTATCAACAAATCCAATATAACAAATACTATTATTTCTTAACGCACATCTTCTCAATAGAACTTTTTGCACAAGTCTGTGTTGTTGTACTGTAAGATGGCTTCATATAGGCAGACATATGTAATATCTGTGGAGGAAATGGAAGACAGTCTTTGCCTGCGGCACAGAGCTGTCAGTGGTCGCCCCACAATAACTTCCCCTAAACGCTGTCACTGTTATTGTCTGCTTTATCTGATCAAATTACTGCCAAATCGACCAAATCAGGGAATTCTTGGAAAATGCTGCAGGAAGCTTATTTTATGACTCCAACAGTTTCCCGATGGAAAAAAAAGCAAAACAAAAGTATTTGCCATAGCGCGCTGCACGTTCTCATTTTCTCTAAATTGTTATTTATAAACACACGCTGTATTGTAAGTAATTATTTTCAGGACAAATAAGCAAGTCCAGAATAACTCCTCGTGATTTCATTATTGTAAAACCAATTTGTTTCTGCAAGCAAGTTCGAGTGCTTCTCCAGTTTTTAATGAACTATTAAGGCAGAAGTGGCTTATCAGGGCGCTGTGGCGTCTGTGTAAACGCAAATCAATCAAAATATGAGGCCATAAAGCAACAAAACGGCTCGTTCTATTGAGCTTTATATTGGGAAGTAAAAGGAACATTGCCTGGGTCTTTGTTTTTTTTGTATTTGCGCTCATCCTCTCGGGTGCATCCTTGTTGTCCAGTTTTCAGTGACCCATGAAGGCAACAGACGCCACATGTGTGAGCGCGGGTTCAGAGGGGAGTAAACCTGCAGGACACCGGTTCACTCAGCACAAATGTCACTTCATCCCACAGGGTTTCGGAGGAGATAACAGGAGCAGGAGGCACGGTGCTGGGACTGGGAATAAGCCCCATCTTTGTCTCCTTTGTCATCTTTATTCCAGTGCACTGTAGCGATTTGGAGAGAGTTCGTTAATACAAGTATTATTGTTGACATTAAAGTCCTCATAGTACAATACTGGTGCGTAGTCGCTGATTAAAAGATAAATCTACATTTCTACGCTTATTTGGATCAATTTGGTGTGTTCACATTGTTTGGCATCACTTATGAATAATGCATCTGTGTATAACTCTGGGGTAAGAGCTTTTATCTCAGAATTAAAGGAAGCTACTAATTTCTTTCTGTTTTCGTCCCATCTTTTTTGTTCTCGTCTCTTTCCGAAAACCAGTTGTTGTTTTTTGTTTTTGTTTTTTGCACAATACTGTAATTTCCCAACCTTGATTTTTGAGCGTACTTTTCTCCCTCCCGACTTCTGTTTTTCTAGCGCTGCCTTGATTAGATGCCCTCTTAATATGATGCTGTGTGCCACACTTTGCATAGAAACCCCGGAGTCTCACTTTCACTAATTAACATGTGCAACTTTGTACCAGTCGGGGCTGCGCGTGCTCAACAGTCTAGCGTACTAGACTGTTTTCTTTTTCCACTTGATCAATCATTCAACGCGCTGCGCCACTCGAATCATTAAGCCCCACTGAAGTAAACCGGGGGCGAAACTGTTCATTTGAAATCTGATTTTATGAATACAGGGGCTTTCAAACTTGGAGAAGCAGTGAGTGGAGTGTATATATATTATTGATCGTTTCCCCTGGTGAGTAACTGGAGCCGGTGGGATGGCTGAGGTCACACAAAAGAGCTTGTAATTAAAAGAAGGCACAGTGCCAGACGACACTAACGCTGCCTAATCACGCTAAAGACTTCTGCTATTGTTACACACGGATTACTAATGATTCTTTTCACTGAGATTTTATTTTGGTGTTAATGTTGTAACCTTTTCTAATCGTAGTTGTGGTTGTAGTCGCAGTTGTGGGGGGGGTCATGCAAGAAAGACTGGGCTCAAACCGGTACTACTTCCTGTGCCACCATGAGAAGGAAAGCACAATTAACCTCTTGACCCCCACCGTAACCAAGCTTCTTGACCTGAGAGCTTACAGCCTATAGGTCAGGGTACCGCCTCATTTGAAAGCTAAGGCCTAAGCTCTTTCCTTGTTTTTGTTACCTTTTCGTCACGTTGTCGTCAGTTTTGTCACATTTTTGCCACATTTTTGTCGCTTTTTCGTCATGTTTTATGTCATGTTTTTGGCAAAAATAACTAAAACTTGACAAAACGAGGAAGAAGCTCAGGTGAGTTTGTTGGCCTTAGCTTTCAAATGATCCGTTATATATTGGCCTATAGGCTGTAAACTCTCAAGTCTAGAAGCTTTAAGATTTGTATAATGCCGAACTGGAGAAAATGGGCTCGGTTATGGTGGGGGTTAAGGGGTTAAGGCAGTTCCTTTTTGGAAAAAAAAAACAAACTGTATTCTGTATATAAAACCCCAAATGGCTTTACAGAGATAAAGTGCACATAGTATTGATGCAAGAAAAAGTGCTTGTTTTTTCTCTCCGTCGACTTAAAATGATGAGTGATAGCAGATTTCTAAACCACGGGAAGAACGGGGGAAGGTGAATTTAAGCTTCTTGGCGCTCCAAAACGCTCTCGCTGAAAGCAAAAACATCTATCTAGGGATTTTTGTCACTTCTGTCACAAAGAAGAAAAAAAAAAAAATCTCCTCCCCTCCCGAGTTATGTTTATCTCCAAAGGTGTCCTAGATGATGCCTCTGAAAGAATAAAAGAGGTTCGCTACTTGTGCACCTCCAAAAGTAAAATTCCCTGTGCTTTGGCTTGATGTAGAAAGGAGTGGAAATTCCCACGGAAATCATTCTCCTTCGCCTTGGCAGATTGTCCCGGCGTGTGAAAAAAATAAAGTCTTTAAAGGTGTTAGAGAAAAAGGGGTGAGGGGACCAAAATGCCTCTTAGGTTTAAATATCAAACAATCGTGTCTAATCGGAGGGACATTGGAGCTTGAAATGCAAAAAAACTAAGATTAAAAAATGACTTGGCAGGTGCCAGTGTGGAGCAGAGGAGTGGATTTCTGTCATTTAAAGGATGATGTTAGTTACCTGCAAGATGAATGAAGAGTTTGTCGGTTTGTTGGTCTGTTACTCAAGATTACTCAAGGTGTTTTATGCGGGGAATTTTAGTCGCTTTTTATTGTGTTTTTTTGAGATAGGGCAGACTGGCTTGAGTCCGAACAAGCCGCATTCCTGTGTTAATTCTAATGTCCGTTGATTAGAGGCGTAATCAATATTGCCAAATCGTTATTTACATAGTGATATATTGTGCTTTTACCCTTTAACCTTTTTTTTTTATGTGATATGTTCAGTTCAGAGCTCACAGTGCAGCTCCATGTGTTTTTAATTTCTTATTAATGTCCGAATATTATTTAAAATATGCAATAGCGGCATATTTTCTAATATAGGCATCGCATTAAATTGTGAGTTCTATGATACTCGAAGTACACAGTTATTGTCTCATTTTTGTTTTTCTTTACAACTATTTTATTGATTTTTCTTCACTTTTTCATCTCTTTTTTTTTTGTCACCTGTTTTGTTGCTTTTTTGTGCTGCGATTTCATCCTCGTGTCTTATTTTTGCCACTTTTTTGTAACCGCTTTGTTGCCTTATCATTTTTTGTCGCATTTTTTTGGGCCTGTTTTGCTGTGTTTCCATCCTCATTTACGCCTCATTTTTGTCGCTATTTTGACCCTTTTTTTTTTTCCCCAAGAAGCTTTTAAATTTGGGTCAAGTCAAACTGAAGAAATGTGGGGGTTAAGATGTTCAAAGTTCTACAAAGACATTCTTATTACAGAGAGAGAATATCAAATTGTATCCCTGCCGTACCCCCGTAGTGATACACTGAATTAGACTATACTATAAATAACAATTACTAAACAGAAATATTCTGTACTGCCGTCAATCTTCCCTGGTCTTACGTCGAACGTGATGCAAGCGTCCATAGTTTATAAAAAGTCTTTACATTCGTAGCCGTGGCTTGGATAATGAAGTAGAAGCTCTCAATCAGTCATCATTCTTCTGTCCCAGCAGAGATTAGATCCTGCTGAATCTCCCTTGACTAATGCCTTCACCGTTGGGTTATTAATTGAAGTAATAGAGCAAAATATTCCGTCCACTGAGAAATGAGCGCGCCGTGTAATTCTTCATTTCATCTACTCTGTCCATCTTCAGATTTTTATATGTATGATGCATTTTTATAGAAGTGCAGTAGTGTTCATTGCATTTCATTAAAAAAAAATAATACAACTGTGGCCTATAATTGTATTCCAGAGACACTCGTATCAAAATTGGGGAAACTATGAACATTTCTTAAGCCATGTCTTAAACATAATTATTCTAACTATGTACAAATGCTTAGGCCAGTCTGTCATATCCGCGTTTAGTTTGATTTCACCGTAAAATGTTTCCCTTTCATTTCAGTTGCTTCCTGTCTCTTCTCCTCGTGGCTGCCGTGGTGTGGAAGATCAAACAGACCTGCTGGGCCTCACGGCGGAGGGAGGTAAGTGGTCATTTAACACCATACAAAAACCCCAAAAAGAATCTGATTTCAAAATGTACAATAAAGTGTAATTGTGCCGACCTGTTTTAGTGATGTCATTTCAATAGTGGATGTCGGACAGGGCCGAAACTTTAATTTAAAAATGCTGAAAATAGCCACTTGAGATAAGGTGAATGACTGAAGGGAAAGATGTAAAACGAAGCATTAAAATTCAGCGTAGATACTGGAAGCCGGGTTAAGAAAAGATTGGGATAAAAAGGGGTCAGCGTTGAAATGAGTGGTCTGAGGGGGAGAAAATACGAAGAAAGATCGCTGGAGATGGAGAAAAAGTATGCTAATTTACTGCTTTGCCTCCAAGCTGCAGTGCTTTGGAGTCCATCATCTCCATCTAATCCCACTTTCCCGCTACAATAGATGTGCACAGGCAGGTTACACATCCCACCTCCACTCCACTGCATTCGCATATTTGATTTCAGAGGCTTTTTTTTTTCCAGTTATGAATGCCATTTTGTGAACTTAAGATCCCACAAGAATAACCGCTTTGGCAACAGTCCTAATTTTTCCATCACCATTTGTTTCAGAAACGCTGCTAAACAAATATACTGTACAGTAAACATGATCACATCCATGTTGAGTTAATATTCTCTGGATCCTGGCCAGCGATTTATCTCGACTGGCTGGACAGGCATCAACACTTGCTTGACTTCTGATTAAATAATAAATACTAGGGATGCACTGATCCGATACTGGAAAAATACGATATCGGGTATCTGTTACAAAAATCCGATACTGAACCAATAGTGGCTCTCACCGCTTTAAAAACACAACGTTTGACAACTAAATTTAAGTGAATATGGGCATGCTGTATATCATTTTGAAGCTAAGAACCTGGAGAATTGAACTCAATTTAATCAAGGCTGGGTCAGAAACTATGCTAGAAATATCTAAAGTGACCTAATAAAATAACATCGGGCACTGCTGGAGTGGCCAAGTGTTTATATTTTAGTTCATGAAATGCTGTTAAATAATAACTGATATAAGATATCAGTAATGCACAAGTTGTAATGATCAGACCACTTTATGTGAGCTGTTAATGTAAAATAGCCTGTCCCAAGAATAGTGTGAAAAATCCAGGGATCAGTTTAGCTACTACCGCGCATAACCGTGGAGACAACGTGAATTTGGAGATGGACTTTTCCTCAGGCGAGTAAAGAATCAAGGATCTTGTTTCTCATGGAAAACCTCAAGAGAAAATCTGTACGAACCCTGTAAATATTTTACAATTAGTTTATTGGGGCTCGTGCCTCACAGCTAGACGGTCCCGGGTACAATTCCCCCTGGACGGGGCCTTTCTGTGTGGAGTTCGCATGTTCTCCCCGTGTCTGCGTAGGTTTCCTCTGGGTACTCCGGTTTCCCAACCATCCATCTTCTTCCACTTGTCCATTGTCGGGTCGTGGGGGCAGCCGTTGGAGCTGCCCAAAACACATTGCACCAGCCCCTATGGCTCGTCCTTCAGGTGATGGGCCACAGAAGGAGGCCTCGTGGTTCTGACCGGGCCTGTTGGTCTCTCATAAGGGGCTTCTGAACCGCTCTTTGTCTGACCCGTCACCTAGGACCTGTTTGCCATGGGAGACCCTACCAGGGGCATGAACCCCCGACAACAGAGCTCCCAGGATCATTCAAGTGCTCAAACCCCTCCACCACGTTAAGGTGGCGGTTCCAGGAGGGGTACTCCGGTTTCCCCTACCACAAAAACATGTACAATAGGCAAATCTTCCGGCCAGGTGTTTCTGACCATTAGCCTGATTCCACATCTGGAGATGGGTTCCCGAGCGCCGGCCCACGCTGGCAGCTCACCTCCTACAGGTTGCCCCAGCAACATTGAGGATGTGTCAACCCTAACCCTAATAAGTATTTTCTAGATGCCTTTTTGATTCACCATCATTCAATTCACCATTCACCAAGAGTAAGTTAGAGTAAATATGAAATGGTACAAAACAGTAACGTTTCATCCATTTGAAGAGTTTTTGCACTCGGTTGCATCATTGCTAACTCTAATGGTTCTCCGCTTGTTACAGTGAAAATGTCAGTGTTAAAAGTCCAAGTCCACTTGTACCTGTGAATATTTAGCATTACTGCACGTCATGTTTTTCCAAGCATTAATCACACCCTGTGAAGCTCGTCACTTGTCCCCAAAAAGCCTTGATAATATTTTGTGCATTTCAGCAAGAGATAATGACTGTTCTCTTCCCAAAAATGACAATAATTTCTCAGAACATTTTGATTGCGTCTTTGTGAGACACTTGGTGTCAATTGGCCCTTCACTGTGCTGTAAAGTCTTTACCATCCTGAGGATTATTGAAACATAGAAGTGTATGGACACTCAGATTTGTATAGGCAATGAAAGATGCAGAGGTTTATGACTCATTTTGTTGGTTATTTGGTCTTTAGATTATATTAAAGATACCTATACTTTATGTTGTTGTCTTTCAGTTGCACTAAATATGTATTGATCTGCACAATCATAAATAATAATATTGTATAAAAAGTTGTTTCTGCAGTTAATTCTAATCCAGAGGTTGTCAAGTTCAGTTCTCGTTTGTCTACCTTAAAGCTCAGCTTATGAGTGAGGGCTGCTGTATCAACTCAGACACCAAGACAGTACATCAGGTTTTTTTCCCTCAATAATCTTTGGAGAGATTTTTCTTTCAGCTTGGCACCCCATTTGAATAATTTAGTTTGAGGCCGAGCGACAAGATCTGTGGTGTGGCGCCCGAAAAGACAACAGCTGTAAATGCCAGGCTGAAGGACGGGCCAGAGCGCTTTGAAGGCACCTGTGGGAGGAACAGAGGAGGGGCAGTGACATTTCACAAGCCCGCAACACCCACATGTCCAACACGGAGATACATGGATAGAAAGCAAGGTTTTCATGTTCAGCTCCAAAACACATCACACTGCATGGCTGCTCTGGCGGAAAGGTGCTGCATAGTAATGGGCGATGTAAAATACAAAACGGTCAACAAAAACCTGTTGAACGCCATTGACTAATGAGTGTTTCTAATAGCTTTAATGAACTGTAGCTCTGTAACAATAACACAGGTGTAGAGAAGAATTCCCTTTGTGGTGGTCAATGCTTTTATCTTGACCAGTTTAATCAGTGCCATCGATTGCTGTAATAAGATTACCTTCGTCTAAGCCTCTGGTCACCTTGATTGTCCGAAGTGTGCCTTTAACAATGTCCTCTTTGTTGAAGGGTGAAGTGGAGTCTGAGCCTTTAAACGCGCTTTGTTATACATTGACAAAGTCACACAAATCAAAACATAAAGTGCCCCCGTAAACTTAGTAAATATATTGGTTTCATTTTTTTGTCTAAATGGGCACAATTCCATATTTAATATTCCAGAAAGCATTGTGGGCGTTTTTATTGAATGAGTAATTTTTTCCCTTTCGTTTTTTTTAAATTCCGGAACCGCTTTGCCCTTGGGTAGGTAGTGTGATCTTTGCAAAGGACAGAGAGACCTGCTTAGATGTAAAATATGCTCAGAGGCGGGCCCGACACCTCGCCTTTTATAGAAACCAGTGAATGAAACAGAAAGCCTATTCTCCAGACTGATAATTCACGTAGTCACTTGCCAAATTAATCAAGTGCCACAGCGTCGCGCCGCGTACCCGCCTTTATCACAACACTGAAAGGACTCCGCTCATATTGTCCGCTAAAATCAGTCTGTCATTGCACACGCGTTAATTAGTTTTACAGAGTTCACCCCTTTGCCTTTTGTCTCAAACTTAGTATTCATTTCTAGATTCGGAGCGCCATTGTGTTGTCCTTTCTGACGATTGCGTTCTGGCCACGCTCGTGATGCATTTACCGGACACGGCATAGTGGAGCCAACCCCCTGACTCTCCCCCAGCGCTCCCCTTGTGCTTTGTGTCTTTAACTGAACCCAGCAACGTGATAAATAACATTACTGCTATCTGACATTTAGGATAAATGTTGTTGGATTTGAAGCGCTTATGTTGGGAGCCGTAATAAGCCGCGAGCGGTTTTCTTGCTTTTGCAACCTCCCTGCCAGGCCCTCCATCCTGCTTTTATCTTTGGGAAAAGGGCAAAAATTTCTCATTTTGACCCGCGGCAGCCCTGCAGCCTCCAATCTATAGGTTTTTGCTGTAGCTGTTAGATGTTTTAATAGTAGAGATGAACACCAATCTGACGCAGGAGCAGATTTGAAGTTTAAGAAACAGTTTCCGACAACAACAACAAAAATAAGACCAGGGAAAATCGATCTGGTGATCAATCTCAATTTCAGATGGCTGTTTCTTTCTCCTCTCTCAGACTTACCTGCCTGAGGGAAAGTGTTCCTGTGCTCCCACTAGAAAGTGCACTGTAGACTCAAGTCTCAAAAGAGAGAGGGTTAAATTAATTTTAACATTACCACACAGTTTTTTGAACCAGAATGTCCAAAAATCAGCATTAAGGGTGGGGTGTATTATGCAAAATACACTTTTACAGCTTTTAATTTTGTTACAATGTTGTCCCCCATCAAAACATATTGAGAGTTGTGTTTTGAGCCATTCACACTTGTTTCTTTTCCGTGGAGACTATTAGTGCCGTTTACCCTGAGCTCCTCCTGTCACTCGACATACCCAGGACAGGTTTTCTTTCCTGACACTGTCTGCAACAGTTATCCCTCCATCATAGAGTAGCGACAGGCTCAAACATCCACCAAAACATCACTGCTACAAAGCAACACACAGGCAGCCACGCTATTGAGGTTTGTTGTGAAGCGGAGCATGGGGGTGGATTGTATTGTTTTTGAAATATTCCCAAATAACTGCATAAAGCATGATACCTTACTTAAAGATTGTGTTCATTTGAGTCTTAAATCCTTTGGTCGAATATTTTCCATGCTCATAACTATACAGGTGAAACTCGGAAAATTACAATATCGTTAAAAAGTGCATCGTTTCTGTTATTCAGCTCGAAATGTGAAACTAATATATAATACTGTATATACTCATTTCATGCAAAGTGAGATATGTATAGCATTTATTTGTTATAATTTTGATTATTATAGCTTGGCTTATATAAACCCCAAATTGAAAATCTCATAAAATGTAAGCCATAACCATCAAATTATAACAAATAAAGGCTTGACATTATGTCACTTTGCATGTAATGAGTCTATATCATATATTAGTTTCACATTTTAAGTTTAATTATAGATATAAATGAACTTTTGAACGATATTCTAATTTTCCAAGTTTCACTTGTATATTTTATCATCTTCAAAAAAAAAAGATTGCACTACAGCCTTCCAATATAGTTGGTGCACATATGTGTGTAGTGAAGTGCCTTTGAAAGGCAGGTTATTGCATGTGATCTTTACAACAGGTCTATGCGGCGCCGTAAGCTGAAGTACGATTGGGTCTTAATGCTGGACACTTAGGCTCATCACAAATCCAATTCCGATCAGCAGTGTCCTTGGTACTAAAATGGCCGCCTGTTTAGATATCGATTTGCCAATGTCTTGGCAATGAAAGCATGGTGCTAGGTGTTATTTGACATATTGATTAATTCAGAGCAAAAGATACAATTTTCCAATCAACTGAATCAGTCAAAGTATATTGCAATCACTATAGATATTGTTTCGGTACAGATGACCGTTTATTGTCCAACTCTGGTGTGCACAGATAGAGTACCTTATGATGGCATGCCGCTTTCTCGATTACCAATGGCTAGTTTTATTGGTGATCATGCAATTGTGAGCGCTCCATAACCTCAGGCAAAACATAGGCTACATTAAAAATTCCCAATTCTGCAAATGGGTGAAACATGCTGATTTTTACGTCAAACTCATTCATTGTTTTTGTTTGTTTACAGCAATTGATGAGGGAGCGGCAGCAGATGGCCAGTCGTCCATTTGCCTCGTGGCTGTTGCACTGGACGCACGAGGAGAACAGACGGAGCTCCTGCAGCCCATGCTTGATGTAAGAATTGATTTACTATTTAAAGCTACAAAAAGTGAAAGTAATCTCCCATTATGCCACTAGGCAGCAGTCGCAGGTGGAGAAAATATTTCTGGTAAAAGTCCAGACATCTGTGAACAATATGGTGTACTGCAGAAGCTTAGGCTAGAGTTGGCTGGAGGACCTAGTTTGGACCTATACAAAGTAAACTAGTGGTGACTATTGTTCAATCCACCAGACTTTCTTCTGCTTAATTTACTAATTTGAACATCCCAGATAGACAGAGAATTATAGCCCTTAATTTTAGCATTATAGTATACTGTTGATTATGTGGCCGCCAAATAGACAAGTCAAAGGAGAGTGAAAAGTTGCACAAAATCCACAAATAAAGCATGATTCAACTGTACATTCCCCTCACATGATGTCCACCCCACATCAATAAGCACTCCACCAGGCCTCATCTGATCCCCGTGGCTTTAGATTCACCGTCTATTACAATCAGGGCTGTACACCCGCGTTGATGTGTACCAATCGATGTCAACAAACATCTTTTTTTGTGAGAAATGATGTTTATGGATTTCTTAAAAACTGCATTATTTGACAAGCGAGGATGACTGCTAGAAAATAAAAGAACGCTCAATTGAGGGTTTGGAGATATAGACTTCAGATATTATTTTCTTAACTTTTGGTTTTTTTTGGTAAGTTTTGCTTGTGTTGTTGACCGTCTAATCGGCGCAGATGATAATCCACTAACGAACAAAGAAACTTATGAAAATATAATGCTATACAAATATAGCAATGGTACAAATTCCAATTCTCACTTGTTTCTGGCTACGCTGCATTAAAATGTGGCATGACATTTTAAAGCCTCGAGGGATTACCAACCTCAGGGGCTTGATGAGTCAGATTTGATACATTGTATTTTCCGCACTATAAGTCATTTTCACAGTATGGGTGGGCATGCGGCTTATACTCAGGTGCGACTTGTATATCAAAATATATAATTTCACATGTTATTTTCACACTGGCAGCAGCTAGAGGGCGCTCTAGGCTTGTGTACCAGTATCTGCTACTTCTGTACCACTGAAAATAAAATAAAAAAAACGGTAAAGAAGTTTTGAGTGAGCGAGAAATTTGTGAGGGACTGGCAAAAAGCGGAGGTCACTCTTACTGCAATGAAGAAACAAAAAAGCTAATCGTGGCTAAAAGTTAGAGGAACGATTGCATGGTGTGAACACTGCGCGGAGAGCGTCACGGGCCGGGGTGGTGCGACTATATTCGGAGCGACTTGTAGTCCGGAAAATACGGCAGTCTCTTGCTTTCTGTGTTATGAATATTTTGGACACACTCTGCAAACGTTAGAAATATAAT
This sequence comes from Neogobius melanostomus, assembly GCA_007210695.1. Classification (NCBI taxonomy): domain Eukaryota; kingdom Metazoa; phylum Chordata; class Actinopteri; order Gobiiformes; family Gobiidae; genus Neogobius; species Neogobius melanostomus. The sequence goes on along the minus strand of VHKM01000299.1, from coordinate 1,285,990 downwards.
AATTTTTCATTTTCTATATGTGATCAAATAGTACTTTGGCTGCAAAATGTCCAAGGTGTAGAAGAAGAAGAAGAGCTTTATTTGTATAACGCCTTTCACAGACATGTCCTCCGCCTCAGCCCCATAGTCACTCGAGTATCCTCCCAGCATAAGCAGCTCTGCCGTTTTTATTATGAGCAAGTAACTTACGAGGTCAAATTGTTTCAAGATTCCTGGTATATGCCATGGACAAAAATTGCTTGCACTCTTCAGATCTTCACCTTTGCTTTGTTTTCCCTAAATGCCCCTTTAAGAAGTCTCTAAACTGGCGCACAGACCAAACAAACTCCTTCTGCCACTCGTGTTAAGAGCACAGCCGTAAAGAGCGGCGCTTCCTTAAATCGACATCCGAGGACCAACAATGTTCCTTCAGCCATGGCCCAGCTCAGTGTCACCTGCAGCTGAGGGGGATAAAATCACTGTGGCAGCCCGCAAAAAGCCTCTACATTAGCTATTACTGCGCCGCCGAGTGCTACTCACGATCCATTATGGTGTTGTGAAGGGCAATGTAAAGAGCAAAGGAGGAGGGGGAAAAAAACAATGCTTTCTTTACTCGCGCTGGGGTCGTTTTTGTGCTGCATTTACCCAAGCATTTAAATACAGCCCGCGACTGAGTAATGCCGCTAACCACTACTTTTATTGCAACAGCTTTGATTAAAGTGGACTGATGATTAGATGCTATGTAAATGTCACCGAGAGGGGAAGTGTCTTCTCTCTGAAGTAGGGCTTTATGTATATTGTTCACTTCTTCTATTATAAACCAGTCCCTTCGCTTATGGGCAAATGTGTTTTAGAAAGCGCTTTAGATAATGATAATGCTTTTCTGTTTCCTGACCATCTCAAGATAAAGGTTGAACCGGAGCACAACTGTTCTTTATTATTTTTTCTATTGCTATGGCAAAACAACTTTACAATAGTCTTAAAATGGTACACAATGTTTTAAGCTCCAGGACCGACACAGAAATGAACAAATTCAAATTTCAAACAGGTTTTCACTGTCAGATTCTGTAGGCATGTTTTTAATGCAAAGAATCGTTTGCCACTTGCAACAATAGTTTTAATTGTGCAATTTGACTTGACTTAAGGTTAAAACCCTGAATATAGATGTCTGCCTAATTTTAATGGAAGTTCTTTTGCATTTGGTGGCGTCCTAAATTAGATGAAGTGTTATTGTCCTACCTTTTAGAATATTCATGAAATCACTATTTTGTGATAATGCATTTAGGAGAGCCAATGAATAAAAACCTGGGACGCACCATTATCGGATCCATGTCTGTGAAGATACTGAATACTAATGACTACAAAGATAGAAGAATAACATTTTAGATGTTCTTTCAGAGTGTTGTTGTAATGTATGACAAATTTACATTACATGATGAGTACCCAATTGTAAGACATGACACCGAGACCCACAGACAACACTCTCAACATCTTTTTTTTGTAGTGGTCTCAAATTTACATCATGCTGATTTTCGGATAATAGGGGAACTACAGGGAGGTGATGTAGACTCCTCTTATGAGAACTTCATTGCTTAATAGACAAGTCTCCTTATGTCAATGAACTGTATGTAGTATTCAACATGTGTGAATCTGAACATTTCTGTTTTAAAATCAAATTCAGTGCACATTTTAAACAAATTAAGAATTAAAAATGAGAGAAGTTTGAAATATTAACTCATAAACTAACACACACACATGTTTTAAAGATCTAGGTTGGCAGTTTTATACAAAGTAAGACCGCATGGAGTCTGTTAGGTAAAGTTGCAGTGTACATTATTGTGGCCATAGGGGAATCCGTCGTCTGCATGGTCTTGGAATCATTCTGGGACTTTCTTATTGGGAGGGGAACGTCTTTAGTCTTACGTTTGGACATTATTTTTGCCGTAAGCGATGGCAATCTTTGTAATTTGCTAATTGCGACCACATGAATTGCGATTATAATACATCTCTGTGATTAATGTTGCGACCCTGCTCTGAAGCTTCTATTCCTGGCTCAGTCGTCACTCTTTCCTCCGCCGACACCTTCATTTACCCGACGCTGTACTGTACTGTCAACGCGAATGACACAGCTTCAGTTATAGCCCTCTGTCACCGAGTCTTCACAAGCCTCCAGCTGGACCGAGAGGGGGAGCGTCATGGCATCAGTGACTGTTTTCCCTCTATCTTTGGCCCTCTTGAAGCCCCCTATGGGACGGACACTGCCTTTTTTTACTGACCACAATGTCAACAGCTGCTTAACAACTGCGCCAATCTGGCATCTAAACGCTACAGGCCTGGGTGTCACAGATGTCTCCACTCACTTTGAATGGCGCTCAGCATATGGGCATAGAGAATGATCGATGACACCTGCCACTGGGCGAAAGAGAGCGGACGTGCCGTGTTTTGGTGTATGCGCAGAAAACGAAATATGTGCGTGCGCTGAAGTGCGGCGCCGACCTGTGTCCTTGATGTAAAGTTAGTCATAAGATAATCTATTGCGTAATTTAATTTTTAGGCCATTGCTGGATATAAAAAGCATATTGATTTCAAGTGGAGTATTGTGTTCTCATAATGCAGTTAAGATTCAGTCAATAGGCTTTGGCGTGAGGGGAGTTATCCTCAGGCAGACTGACTCAATATCTCTACAATATGCCAGCACCCTTTAGGTCGCAATAAAATGGAAATTGCTATTTTGATGCTCGCGCTTAGCAATTAAGGTAATATACTGTATTTATTGTCTGCTACATTGGACACAACAAATTCATCAGGCTCACATTGTGAAAGAGTGGTTCAGGGAGCATGAGACACCATTTTTCAATCATGGATGGGCTCCACAGAGTCCAAATCTTAACCCCATTGAGAATCTTTGGGATGTGCTGGAGAAGGCTTTAACACAGTGGTCACGCTCCCCCATCTTCAATACAAGATCTTGGGAGAAAAATGAAAGCAACCCTGGATCTTTTGACATTGCAGAAGCTTTTTGAAACAATGCCACAGGAAATGTGTTTTTTTTGGCTGTACAGGCTACTAAGCTTCTATTAGAGCCACCACTGCCCTGGGGTAGACTGACAGAAGTGAGGCTGCCAATTTGTGCCATCGGCCTCTCAAAGCAAAAACCATTGCACTATGACTAACTTTATGATATTAACTTTAGGCCATATCTCTTTGTGTTGATACCTATTACATATTGCTCGGTGTTACTGATTTCTATTTGAAATTTCACTATCCACACAGTGCCCAAAAGAGCCCACTCACATCCGACAAGTTATTATTCCTCAATTTCTTTCCCCCTTCTTACAAAAACCATGCTGTGAGAGCGACGTTTGACGTTCATTATCAGGATGACATGTTTTTCACGCTTGAGACAAACACTTTTTGGCCATTACCTCCGAGGGTAGGTCATCGCCTCGGCTCGTGGACAGTCTGACAGCAACACAAGTGGTGTTGTTGTGTGACCAATCAAAGCTTTTGTCTCAGAGGGAGGCCGCCCCGTCTGTATCAGTCACAAAACAACCATCAAGACTCATCAGCGAAGATTGCCTCACTGAGTAATTAAGAGAGTTTACTTTGGTGGATGATTCTGTTTTGATGCGAGACACTTAACTTCCATTGTTTTTGTCTTGCCAGGGCGTGCCGAAGCCAGTCGCAGTAGAGCCGTGTTCGGGAGGAAAAGCGGCTGTGCTAACCGTCTTGATGCGACTGCCCTCCGGATCTGCGGCATTACCACCGCCGGGTCAATCAGGTAACTATTGTGATCAAATTAAAATAAGCTATAGCAGCCACTGTATTTCCATATTAGAACATTTAACTGCAAAACTCTCCAACGATGGATACCTCCTGCTGAAACAGACAATACCAAAGCACTCAATTTGCCATTTTGTACATTATCAAAGCTGACAAGCTCAACTAAACTACCATCATCAACTTAATGTGTCTATTTGTGTAACTACATTCTTTCCCTCCTCTAGGCATCATCGTGGCCAGCGCGCTGATAGACATCTCCCAGCAGAAGCCGTCAGATTTTAAGGACAAGTCTATGGCTTTGAAAAACCGCAAGGCCCTCGCGCCAACGCATCAAGGCACCTGCGTCTGAGTCCCAGAGCGAATGGATGCTGTTTTATGCCCCGTGTTGCGTCCTGTCGGGGACTACCTGGACGCCTTTTTCTATAGACATGTACAATATTTTCATTTGGCTGCTAACACTCAACCAAAACCTTTTCCACGGGCGCACTGTTGCATACACTACACTTCCTGCTTTCATAAACTGAAGATCAACAACAGAAGTATTCAAATTCTGCAACTTTTACAATGATTCCACCCTGCCTTCCTTCGCGGGGCAGCCATCTTGGGAAATCTTCACATCTGCATGTGGGGGAACTTGATCTTGCACCAACTTATGCCTTGTCTACACTTAGAAAGGCTATTTTTTGAAAGCATCACTTTTGTTGAAGACATGTAGGACACACAAAACTGCACTTTGATGAAAGAATTTTTTGTTGATTTTTGTAGTTTCGTGCAATTGCAGAGGTTCAGCTTAATGTCAGTCTGTGTTTTTTGTTTTCTCCTTGTCTTGATATTTGTTACACTTCTGAAAATACCAGTTGGTGTCGACATAGCATAGCGGTAAGAATAAACATTTTATGCCATATCATTGTTATCGCAGCATGAAGGGAAAGCAAATTTTGTCCAACAATCAAAACTGAAATTTCTAGTGCTTGAAATGCCCCATGTTATTCAAATGTAGACATTTTGTAGGTTTTGCCCTCCCTTTGCCTGCCATTAAGTGGTTTTCTATGGTGCTAAAGCATTGATTTTATATCGCTGTTTGGACATTTTACCTTTTGAAGGGGGTATAATCATAGCATTAGGCTTGCAGCACCTATTGTTTATAGCTCTATTCTCAGTCCCACTTTACAGCACAGTAACAACATGGTCATAGGATGATAACTCTATGGATAATGGAGGATACTGCAGTTCAAGGCCCTGTTTTTATATTGTTACCAAGAAAAGCACTAGCCATATTTCCAGGAAATTTACATTCTTTATACTCTGTTAGTGTTACGATTATTCATAACCATGAAATCCATTTTGTGTATGTCCTTATTCCATGTAAATACCATTATTACCATGTTATTACACAATTGGGTATCCTGCTAGCACTATGTTATTACTGTACTGTACTGTAACATTAACGTGCTGCCAATTAAACCAAGCCTTTAGCGTTTGCATCATGCACCCAGCGGAAGTCTGTATTTTCTTTGGAAGACATGGACGAGGTGGAGACCAGATCAAAATGAAATAACTTCTGTCCTCAGAACTGGAAAGAAAAGAATTGATCCCAGTTTATTCCTATTAATGTATTTTGAAGACCTAATGGAACAATGTAGTCGGGGAAGTCGACGTCATGCTCCGAATACAGTTTACTGGTTTGTTTTGTACTTTGTTTGTTTTTTATTAGTCCTTTTGAAAACTTGTGGGGATCCCTGTTTATAACGCCATGGCTTCTCCTCTTGGACTCTGAAATCTAATGGAAGGAAAGGGGGTGGACTTCTTTTTTCTTTTTTTGCGGACCGCCCCGATGCTGTACAGTGTCTTGTTGAACAAAAATGTGAGTCTTTTGTCACTTGGATCTCTTGAGATATTACGTGTTTGTCAAGTTTTTATGACAAATTGGAGAGAGATGATTGATTCTAGGCCTTGTCACTTGTTACTATTATCTATATAAAAAAGTCTTTTGCTACACTTGTGAAAAAAGCATTTTGTGTTAATATTATTTTGTTTTGATATTTAATGGATTCCTGTGTAATTCACTTGACGTCTGATCATTTTACTGTTTTACATCATTTTGAATTGTGCATCTTCACGGGCATTGTTTTTTCTGTTGTTGCGAAATGGTCATAGGAGGATATTATATAAGCCAGCTAATGTGTTTTTATTTCATCTCTGTGGTGTAATCCTATTTGAGGTGTTATTACACAGGAATCAGGAGCTCACTGTAACATAAAAAAAGATGCATATCGATAATCCTTGTGTATTTTATGGGCGACATGGCGGAAAATAAAAACAGGTCTCAAAATAGTCATGGAGCTGTCTACCTTTGTCTTAAAGCTGCCTTAAGCAATGTCTTTTAGAATTTTTTTCATCAGTAGGTGGAGTAGTGAACTCTGCTCTGCTCCACCACCCTCCCCTCACCTGGCTTTCCCCCGTCACCCACGCCCCTCACTCCCCTCCACACGGTTTACACCACACGCTGCTCTGATTGCATTCAATGAGCTACGGAAATCTCATTAATCTTGTGTGAAACACACATTCATCCGCATAAATAAGATATGTACAAAGTAAATATTTTGAGATTTACATTTTGCTAAACTGCAACTTTCATGAAAGTCTGTCACTTTTTTGGGGATATTTAGGACATAATTCCATTTAGAACTAAGTTTACAGCGCAGTAGTTTTTTCCCCCCGCGACCCTTGAACGCCTCAGCCTCTCCTTCGGTTCTGCTGCTTTGTGAGGAAAAATACCTGACGGCTCCTGTAGATATTGGATTAATAAACAAACTGACATTTCACGAGGATTTCAGCTGCATCAGAGCAGGTCGTTCAGATGTTTGTCAGTTCACGATCTTTTTGTAAACTTCTGTCAATGTCTTTGAACATTTGCGATCTCTTGTTCACGTGTTTGTGTTTACATGTGGGGGTGAGGGGTGTGTTGGAGGTGTGCTGTGAGGTGAGGGCATGGATCTATTATAATAAACGGGTGAGGGAGGTACGCGGTGTTGGGCACAGGTGGCGCATCTAGAGGCGCTTATTGGTAACGCATACTGTAGATGCCGGGCCGGCAAAACGGGATCGCTTCATGCAGCTTTAAGTTACGAGGGCTATTGCTTTTGTTATAACTTAAGCATATTGTTTTGATAACCCATATTGCAATACTTTAAGGCACCGTGCATATTAATGAGGCTACAGTGCTCCACTGCTTTCACTGTTGAACAGGAAAGCATAGTGTACGCCTACATCTGATCTTTAAAATATTTCACACTCTTGTTTCTAACTGGAGCTTGATTATGGTAAAGTAATGTAATGTTCACAGTAATATTGAATTTAAACACTAATTAAAGTGATAGTCTGGAAGTCTAAATGTTTTACAAATGTTATAAAATGTGCTAAATCAACCACCTGGTCTTTCATTTTGATGTAAAGTAAGTAATGACATATTATTTTTTTATGTCTCCTTCTCAGCAACTAATCAGAGTCTAGTATCCTCCTGCATTGACCAATGAGTTGAGCTGAACCAGCCTGTCAGGTCCAATCAGGAGGAGGGGGAGGAGCTTGATCTTTTACTTTTTTTAAATTCTGTTCCTGCTCTCCTCATTTTGTAAACTAAGGACTTTCTGGTTAAAGAGGGGAGGAATTTGCTTGTTTACTTTCAAATTTCACTCTGTCTCTCCTCACTTTGCAAACTTACGGACTCTCACTTTAAGCAATACACTGAAATGGCAATGTGACTCGTAACGACCCCTGTGTAACCTGATACGTTGCTGGACAAAAGCATCTCGTACTAGCCTGAATAATTACCCTGATCTGCAAGTTCATCCCACTCTGATTATAAAAAAAAAAACCATCACCGTAATGTTACATAGTGTTCTGCATCCCATCCTTAAAAGTTGTGGTTATAACAGTCCAGTCCAGGCTCCTCCCTGGTGCCGTAAGTATCCTAAGTGCTAACAACATTGAAGTATTTGGTATTTTCTATCTTGTGAAATAAACGGATGATGGTGATTGTTGGCACATGTAGTGTGATGAAAAACAGTTGCAAGTTAGTGATGTCATATGAAAAGCCTTTTTCCCCCAGTTCTGTGCGGACAAAGACAATTCACTTCCACTGTGATTGAAGTTTCTGGCAACCTTGTAATTCTGTAAGGATAAAAGTTCAGTCAAAACCAAGTTGAGTCATTTAACTTTTTAGGAGGTGATAATTTGGTACCTCGTGTACCCATTTCATAACTTTGGATGATAGAGCTGTCTGCACTGGACACAAGTGTGACTCACGAGTGTCAACGCTTATGCCATCAACTCCAAAGTCCAGCCTGAGTCACTGGTTTGCAGCGCCTCAATAGCCCGAGCTCAACGTTAGCTAACGTTCACACAAACAAATCTAACCTACGAGCAACACTTCTACAGTATTGACTCATCTTTCTTCTCATCTCCTGCGACTCAAAGTCATCACTGACAATTTGAGTCACAGACCGTGGGCTGATGTCAGCGCTAATTGTGCAGGTTAAATACAGCGTATAAAAAGCAGTAGGTTAATGACTTAAATACTATATAAAACCTCTGACAGCAAAGGCAATGCAGAGTTTGTAGAATAAGGGCAAACACATCCTCAGAGTCATCACTAATACATTTTATCTTTAGGGAGTGCCTCTGGGTATACTGAACGCACCATATCACGATAAAAGCTGCATTTTCTTCTATAGAGCGTATTAAGAATCTTCAGCTCCACCTCACACTTCACTGTAGTGCCATTTGAGGTAACGGCTTTAATGTATCTAATCGTTTGGACGAAAGCCACTTGTACCTTTATAAGTTTGTAATATATATTTAGGATATTATTTAGGGTACGCTTAGAGTACACGAGTAGTCCTTAAGTATTATAAAATGTCCCACTTACACTGAAATTGATATTGAAAAGTTTTCAAGTGTTCATTTGTAAACTTTGAAGAAGCTTGTTGGAGGTTACGTAAGGTACAGTATGTTCCACAGTTTAAGAGACAGTTCAGGAACTTTTATAATAAAAAAAATTAAAAAAACATCCTAACAATCTACAGCAACTCCACAAAGTATCCATCCATCCATTTGATTCCACTTGTCCTTTGCCGGGTAAATCACATTGCACCAGCCCCTATGGCTCCTCCTGCAGGTGGTGGGTCCACAGAAGGACGGCCTCATGGTTCTAACCGGGCCTGTTGGTCTCTCATAAGGGGCTTCTGAACCGCTCTTTGTCTGACCCGTCACCTAGGACCTGTTTGCCATGGTAGACCCTACCAGGGCCACGAAGCCCCCGACAACAGAGCTCGCAGGATCACTCGGGTGCTCAAAGCCCTCCACCACGTTAAGGTGGCGGTTCCAGGTATGTTTTATATATATATATATAACACATACTTTGTGGAGTCCCCTCCTTGAACCGGCACCTTAATGTGGCGGTTAATAAATCAGCTTTGCTTTCTATGAGTGAACGCTTATTTTTCACCTAAATATTTAGTTCATCATGTGGCGTTATCTTGCCATATTTAGTTCATGGCGAGATAACGCTACAAACATCTGTAAATGCATCCATTCTAAGTCAGTTTCCAGCTTCACACAGCTTTCCCTTTTGAGCTAGTAGATGTGAATGTAGCACAATACATTTTGAATCATTCATTGCAATATAAAATCCAATCTATAAAATAGCATTGTAATTTCAGAAGCCTGCTATAGGCTTCTTTAAGTTGCCCCTTTTGTTAGAATACAAGTGAATGACAAAATATCACAGAACTTTCTTTACCTGTGCCTTATAACATGGACATGTCATGATTTTTTGGGGAGATTTTTAGAGTGGCAAAACTTGATTTAGTTTCACTTGATTTCACTCAATGTTCCTTGACTTTCTTTTCATGAAAGTTGAATCGAGTCACTGGCACAGAGAGATCCTCCTGACCTGATCTATGCCCTGTGTCACTTAGTCCATTACACAGATTTGGATGACATCTTCACAAGTCACAGTGCTGCCATTGTCAATTTGCTAATGCTTTTACCTGACACACAAAGTGTTTTGGTAGTTTAGAGTGGCATCTCCTTGGGATAGGTGGAGAGAGAACTCCAAGAAGTCTACCAAATCATTATCAGTACCACATTTACCATGGTATTACAGCTGCAATCAAGCTACTGCTTAAGTACAACATCCAGAAGTACTATCCCACAAACAACTGCTGCCAAGTATTATTGTTACCCACTTTAAATCTATAGGTTGTATGGCTACCTATAACAAACTGCCTAATTACATAAAATCGTGCGTCCTCCAGGTCTTGTAATTGAAAACATTGCAAGACCTACTCAATACAAATGAAACAAGGAAAGCAGGAGAATCAGGGAGGATCTAGAGACAGTGATTATTAATGCATGACTCGGTTCCACACTGCAGACTGTCCCGCATGAGAAATCCGAGCCCCTTTCACTTTGACCGGAAATGTCCCTGTTTTATTTTAGATCACATAGAATTAATTTTACTATAATCTCAAGACAATAGTATTTCTGAGAGAGTCAGCAATATCACATGGTATATCATTTTCACCACATTGCTTACACTTTTGGCCTTTTAGTTTACAATTGATATACATAATGTTCCAGCTGCTATTCATAGCTTTTCATCAAAATGTCAGAGCGAGTATTATAGGTTGTATTGATACCTTTAGTGCCTCTCTCCTAGCCATTGTATATATTTCAGATTCAGAACACTTTATTTATCCCCAAGGAGCTTAACACTTCTAATGAAAGTCCGAAACACAGTGGAGGCGACACAAGAGGAGCTACAGGAAACAAAAAAGGGATGAACGATGAGGTATCCGGGCGAGACTCACAGCTAGGCCACACATGCCTTCTATCCCAACTATTGTTCTGGCTAATGGACGTTCACTGGAGAATAAAACAGATTGTCTGCAAAGCTCTTCCCAGAAGATGGTGAAAGACTGTTGTGGGGCGGAGGGAGCTGCGCAGGAGGACGAGGAAGGAGGTGGAGCTGACCATTGCAGGACACCAAGCTTTGAAACAGGGACAAACCCAGGAGGCGCTGCACCGTTTCAGAGGATTTCCCTTACTTCCAAAATCATGCCATGTTGTCCCACAATGGCAGCCCGAGTCAGTAGCAGTGGCTCAGGACTAACACCTGAACACTATTTCATTGTAAGCTTGTACAATGACAAATAAAGCACTTACTTAAACTCCACCTCTCTCATTTTTACTACCTGATTTATTAGATTTACTACTTGTCCTAATAAATATAAACATTTGAAATAATCCAAACATTTCATCCCATGACATGTTTTGTGCCACTTGTTTACAACAGAGCTTGTGACGACTGACCTTATGTCTGAAAAACTATCAAAGTGTGGGGGATTTTTGACCAACCTGGCGCCCGCTTCAAGGTGTAACTGACAGCTATTTTTCACCATGACAGTTCATTGAGCCGGGTCAGTGCTAAGTGCTGGAGAGGGATGCGCTGAAAATATTCAAAGTGACTTGGCTGACAACTGTCCTTTAAACTGCCACCGCTACGGCCACAAATGGCACGACTACAATCTATCATTTGGGAGACTCGTTAAACATTCAGTATGGTATGTGTGTAATTTAAAAGTCTATATTGTTTTTGTCTTCGAAACGCGCGTCTCGGAGCGCGACCAGTAAACAGTGGTTAATCTGTCACTTTGGCCAATGTTACATAAAAATGGGGTGTGTTAGAAAACAATCTGCCAAATTTTTCAACTTCTGGGCGCTATACTTTCCTTTTAAAAGACTGGAAGGGTCTGAAAGAGGCCGAGACAGATCGCCACAAAGAAATGTTGGTGTAATTATAATGCATTTATTCATCGTAGACAAAAGCGATCGTGAAATAGGGCTGCAAGATACAGTATATCGTTATATGAACATTCAAGATATCAATATCGCAAAAGAAAAATATATCGTTATTGTATTGATATCGAGATATGAAAATTCAAAATATTAAATCGAAAAAGCAAGATATAAATGATATGGATTTTCATCAATGAAACTGCACTCTTTTGTATTATGATTTTATTTTTCTGAAAAATGCTTAGTTTTCACCTAACCCATAGTTATATCGTATCGTATCGATATCGAGATATGAAATTTTGTCCATATCGTTCAGCCCTATCGTGAACCGTCACCAACGAAGAACTATTTAAAGCAGTACTAAGTAACTTTTGCCCCTATAAGAGCAACTGCAGGTGTCTTAGCAAGTTACGATTTTTTAACTTATTAAATGTCTTGGAGAGTAAATACTACGCTGACAGAAAAGGTGAAGGGAGAGAGTGGTGTTGTACATCCAGTTATACAATGGTAATATTTTTTTTCACTCAAACTTGGCTGTAAATACTGTTTAAAGTGGCGCTAGCCCGCAGTTAGCTTTGCCCGTTAGCCTGTTAGCTTCTTCTCCGTGATTCTATTAGTGTGTATTGCTTGCTCCGCCCCGGTGGCAGTCAAGTTGCAAGCATGGTTTTCTGGCCAGAGACACCAGGGGGAGATGAAAGACCCCCCAATCATCCCATTAACACTTGTATTACCCCCAGAGGGACTACGAAAAGGCTTTATTAAGGTAAACACGTTACTTAGTACTGCTTTAACCGTCATCTGTACTCTGCGGTTTAAGTGTCGGACGTTTCGCTCCTCATCGACGAAGCTTCATCAGCAACACTAATGATCTCCGGCAGCAGGTGGAGTTTTGAAGACCAGTGGGAGGGGCTCAACGTGCTCTCGGAGTTCTCAACCTATTTATTTTTTAACAACCCCTATGCTCTATAGAAACTTACTTGTCAAGCCTGTGCATCTTCTTCAGCAGCAGCATCAAAGAACTCAATATCCTGCACTTTTCCTCCAAGATAGAGGTGACTGCACTTTTTTTTTTTTACCTTATTATGTCAATTTCCGTTGAAAGCCTCTCAGCCTTCCTCCATAGCGTCATGTGTGCCACCTCGAAGTGCCATCATGTAATAACCAGCCCTTCACAGCGCGCTGTTTTGAACAAACCTGTTTATTGTCACACATGAAAAGGGGCAGTTACCTTCGGTGCCTCTCCCCCCGCCATCGACTCCCTATCAGTGGATTAATATCACGCTTGCTTTGCTATTCCTCATATCGTAATTGCATCTGAACTGCTGAGCGTATGCTTTGCACTGGCGCGGCTGCACTCGGCTGAGCCCATTGGCGACATTAAGCCTCGTGTAATGATGGACATCTGGTGCTCGTGATATGTATATGCTTTACGGGACACTGGGCTCTCTCCCTTCAATTTGCTCGAGAGGCTTAATTGAAACGTGATGCATGTTGAGAGGGTTCGCGAGGCTTCTGCACACACGCGGTTAGCAGCAAATATAGCTCTTTATTATTAGACACTTTTTTGATTCATCATTCCCTTTTGTGTTTTGTGCGGGTTGTAGCTAGTTGTAGCATATTTTAGCAACTCTATAAAACCTGTAGGTAAAGGTCCTTCACATGATGCTTGTTTTGAGCATCTAACTATGGAAAAGCTCAGTGTAATGTTGTCTACCTCTTTGGTGATATAAAATGAGGCACCGATAACTTTGCCTATATGCACCTTTCTTAAAATCACATTTCCAATATGACAGTGTGTGGGCACCAACACATTTCATCACTTACCACAGAATAAACTTGTCATATATGTGTACATGCTTGCTTATGCGCCCGCTGCTTATAGCCGATACGAGCTTTGCCCAGAGTCACTTTCATAGGCTCACATGTACTGCCAGGAAGCATTCAAAAAAACGCACAGGTATGGCATCTCCAAGTAATCTGAGCTGATTTGTTGTTTTGGCAAGACTTCAGTGAGAAAATTGCTTAAGCCGACCCACAGCTGGCTCCGGACCCGGCGGCCTCCGTGGAGTTTTGCGGCATTTCGAAGCGAGCGGCGGTCAGTGATTTAAAGGTGAACGGGGATCTCGTGTGGCCCGGTCATTACGGTGATGGACAACATCTGTATGACGCTGATTGGCCGGTGTCAGATGGAGCTCTCCGTGGTGCTGAATGATGGGGGTAAGTGCAGCTGCGGTAAGAAGGCTTATTTTTCTGCTTAAGCTTCAGCCCACTGTATCGGTAAAGCATTTGTATGAAATAACGCACACACTTAAATCCTCAACATCCTCAACAAGTCTATTACATGTTTTTTTGTCCTGGTGCTTTTTTCAAAACCATTACCCAACCAGAAGAACATTTTATTGGCCTGGCACATCATAGCTTTGATTGAGCTTTCACGGCGCAATCAGCTGAGAACATTATTAAACCTTATCTGTCCGGCATTTGTCTCCTGAAGGCGAACTCTAAAAGTGCTGCTCTGTCCATTAGCGGAAAAGGTGAGGTCTGGAGTGGTTTAGAAAAAAATGGTCCAAGTTGGAGTAATTGCATGTGAATTGCAACAGATATTAGTTTTAAAAAAAAAGAAAGAAAGAAGGTCTGCAATACTGCCATGTGAACATTTGGACTGTTGGATGACTGTTTTGAAGGATGAAGGATGAATGTCACAAAGATTAAAAGATACTGTGAAAAGACTGAAAGTATTTTTGATTTAAAAAAATCAAAAAATAAAATAAGAAACAGTTATCAAGTTATCCATTAATTAAATCTCACATTTGTTTGCAGAGAAAGCACAGTGTGTTTCCAACAGTCTAGTGGTTAAGGCTGATGCACATAATGGCATAATATGACTCCATCCTCAGCGTTGTGTGTTGGAGTCCCAGCTATGATTCCTGTTTAACCTGTCTTAGGGTTAGGGTTTAGGGTTTGGGTTAGATATTACTTATTGTATATCCAAACCTCAAAGCGTAGTGACTGAGAGAGCATACAGCCTATATGCCAGTGTGATATCTCATTTGAAAGCCAAAACCTTCAATTACTATAGAAAACAAGATATAACTGACTGAGTTTGAACCCTAGACCTTTGGGTTTCAATCAAATATGGAGCCGCAGTCCTTCTCCACTTGGTTCTGCAGATGGGTCTGATTGTAGGAAAGGGCGGAGAGTATTTCAGTTTCTCTAAAAATCCAAATCAGCTCTGGCCCATGCAGAACCTAGAGTTTTGTATTCTCTGATTTCTGAAGAGAATGTAAAGGCATCAGATCTGATTATTGGGTCATCTGATTTCTCCAGTTATCTCGTTTTTCTGACCATGTAAACGTGGCCACAGTGAATTTATGATACTGTACTCGAATGGTCCTTTTATATGCATGAATGAACCTGTGCATGCATATAAAAGGTTGTGATCCAAAAAAAAAAAAAAAAAGTAAATGTGAACAAATAGCAAATAAACTCCCTAAAAAGTTACTGCTTGTACCGTATTGTGTCATTTCAGGATCTTCATTAGACAGTCATGACCCTGCAGCTGCTTGTGTCATATTGTGGTGCAAGCAATACATGTTTTGGGAAATGATCAGCTGTGCAGAGCCATGATTTTATTTGAAATGACAAACTATACTGTGTAATTACTGTCAAATTATGAGTATAAATATGTAAGGACAGTGTATTTAAAGGGTACTCACAACCTAAGAACATTGTAAGTCATACAGTACAGCATAAGCTCAGTGTCCTTGGGCAGGATACAAGTATGGGCCTTCTATATTAACCTGAGACGATGATGTGCCTTTTGTCATCATATTAACACTGGCATCTATAACTTGTAAATAACAATCAGAATTCCTTGAGTCAGGGTGATCTACTTTCAAGGGAATTTCGAAGCTAATGAAATAGAAGTGGGGCTTTTTAGCAGGCGTCTGAACGGACACTTGTCATTTTCATTTCATGCATTACACGGCGAGATCTTTGCTCCTTCTCAGCTCGTGTGACACCTCTAATAAATCTTTAGGTCAGGTGCTCCATCATGGGACCAAAACAGGGGGGACATATTCTGGGCGAGGCGTGTGTCCCCCTTCCGAACGTCCACTGGGCTGTCTGTCTGTCCTCCGCGGGCCTGCGTCCTTGTCTGCAGTGTCATTCCACTTTGGGACAGATGTGATGGGACTGCTAATGCTCGTCTGTCTGCTGTCCACAATCCTGTTAGACATAAGAGCTGTTTACTTAATATTCTGTCTGAAAGTGGAGGGGGAGGAGTCCAGACCAAGGATACAGGAGGAAAAACATTGGGGTTAGCATTTGTTTTTGCACGTATCGCTATATGAGCTCACAAGTGAACTATTTGAATTTCATTGTCATTATTAATTATTATGTGTACGCTATAATGTTAAATGGGTGCTATTATTGGTGGTTTTATGTGTTTACGCAGTTTATTCACATTCATACACATAAAGGCCTGCAAATAGCTTATTAAGTTGAAATAAATACATTTTTTATTTTGGTCGCGGCTTGTCATGATGAGTTGAAAGTGGGTCCCGAAGCTACGAATTTATACTCGAATTACTGAAAATATTTTGATGATGGCATTGTTAACCTCTTACCCCCACCTTAATCGAGCACATTTTCACCAGTTCAGCTTTAATAATAATAATAATAATAATAATAATAATAATAATAATAATAGCAATAATAATATAGCACTATTCAAGGAACTCAAAGACTCTTTACAAGTGGAACAGACAAACAAACATGAGAGTGCTATTGTAGGTTATAGGCGAGCTGAAGCAGGTGAGTTTTGAGCAGTTTTTTGTAGGTGATCAGTCAATCAGAGTTTCTGATGTGGATGGAGAGTGAGTTCCAGAGGGTGTGGGCAGCGATGGCGAGGGACGGGAGGGGCACAGATACATATGCATGCGTTTCAAATGACATCACGCATAGTTCCAGCCACCATTTTGAATACCGAAGTAGAATTATGCAGTACTACAACATGTAACAATATCTCTACTCCACTCTTACTCTTATGTACTCGTAATCATTGCTCATTTAGATAACAGTTAAAACACGGCCCCAGAGATGCACGTTTATGTGATTTAACCAGCAACTGTGGCACAGACGTAGCAGCACTGTCGAGCCGAGCTACAGCAGGATTTACTAAAGATCTGCTTCACTCCTCAGACTAAGTTAACACATCAAAGAGGAAACAGAAAACCTTTCTCTGGATTTTTACAGTTTGTCATGTCAGCAGTCTCAGTCTGAGTCAGTGTTTAAGCTGCTTAAGATGTTAGCATGCTACCGGTTAGCATTTAGCTTCAACCATTGACAGTTGATTCAATCAACTGCCAATGGCTTCAACACGATAAACACATTTGTGACTCACATCTATGAACACTGAGGAAATACTACAGTAACAGCTCAGCTCTGACCTCTGTCACATGTTGTATCCAAGGCTAGATGTTTGGAGTGTGGTTCAGAGCTTTCTCTTGGAGAGGTCAGAGCTGGGGTGTTGAAGCTAAATGCTAACCGGTAGCAATGAATACGAGTACATAAAAATGCCACTGTCAATCAGTTTTCTTTCATTTTCATCCTGAGTAGAGATATTGTTACATGTTGTAGTACTGCATAATTCTACTTATCTACTCGGTATTCAAAATGGCCACCATAACAACAAAGATCACATGACTGAAAGGCATGTATACACTGAAAAAAGAAATGCGGCCTAAACAAAAATGTCGTAAAAAACAAAACAAAACTTGACAACAAAAACAAGGAAGAAGCTTAGATTAGTTTTTTCGGCCTTAGCTGTATAATGAGGCATTACCCTGGCGTTTAGGCTGTAAGCTCTCAGGTCAATAAGATTTAAGATTATACTGAACTGGAGAAAATGTGCTCAGTTACGGTGGGGGTTAAAGGGAGAGGACGGAGTGTTTAATTACGTATTTTCTACCCCCCACATGCTCCAGAAAGTGTATAATGAGCCCGGACCTATTCACCACAACTGCCTCAAAAATCCTGCTCCTTCACTCAAAAAGTATCTCCATGAGCTTAATATAGAGATTGCAGTTACGCGTAACACCTGAGGTGGCAGTAGTGAGTATAAAAATGACAACCTCCATCTAGTCCCTTTAAGGGGTTAATGTCTTTCCAAATAATACAAACATGATCAAGAGCTGAAGAAGCCAGAGGAAGATTCATGTTCCTCGAATAAAAAACAAAGTCATGCACTGGGTTGTTTAGTTAGGTTTATTTAGGGACAGTACACATTAACCTCAAATAGAAGAGACGTATTGTACCGGTTATCAAATCAAAAAATGTGAGATGCTGAAGAAATGTTTAAAAAAATGTTTGTAAAATAAATTAAAAATCAAGTAACAACAGAATATTTTGGTTTATTATTTAATATATTTTGTTAGATCTTGTTACAGAGGAGACTCGTCCAGAAATATTACACCACTCACTTTCGGCGATCAAAATAACACAACAGAGATCGGTTTTGTTCAACGCTGCAGTGTGTCCCGATGTACGCACGCACTACCTGACTAAAAACACCACAGACGACATTATTACAAGCTCATCACAGCAGCATACTGTTACAAAGTGCACCGTTCATGTTTTGTATGCACGCTGGCATATTCTATATGTACAAGGCGACATGTTAGACAATCAATATACTGAGCGAGACTGGTCTGAGCTTTTGCTATGAAGCGACACTGGGCTTTCGTGTGGTTCTCTTTTGACCTGGTTAAAACAAGTGACTGTTCAGGTTTAAACAGCGTCAGTAAACTGCAGTAAGAGCAGCATTATGTGTTATTTTTACATTTTTTTACCCCCAAAGTGGTGCTTGGACACACACAGCACGAGAAGATCTGCCCACACGACCCTTTGACAGAGCAATGCTGTCCAAACACAGTATTCATCTCAAAGAGTGTGGGCCAAGTCCATGTCCAAACGTCTCTCGGCTCTTTACAGTCTGAGAAGTCATCATGTCCATGCTCGAGCCAGAGGTGACGAAATTGAAATGATCTCAAACAAAATCCACGCCCGCCGACTCTACAAAAGTCTGAAATGTCCGCGGAGCATCGCGGGTGCAGAGAGGGTGAAGGACAGCGCCAGGAGAAGAAGAGCAGCTGGATGTGAAGGTCCAGCTGCGCCGCTGCGGGGGATGGCGTTTGAACTGGACTCATCCAAAGCGTGGTTCTGTGTCAAAATACAACGTTAGGAAAAAGAATAATGATCGAAAAAACAACTTTGGTGCAATTGTTTTGATCTGAACACACTTACCACGCAGAGAGTAGTGTCCGCGGAGAGATTAGACACCAGTTTTTGAGCCTGTAATGAGATCAAAATAAATACAAAATTCAGAGGTTTAGAGTCACAAGCCGTTCTGTTCTTTGGCTATTTAATGAAAGTTAACGTGCTAAGGTACGACTTGTCCTGTGTTGGACTGTGCTTCAGTCTTGATCTGGTTTAGCTCTGGTACATTCCCAAAATTCATAGCAAACATGATATAGCATCAAATAATATTATAACAACATGAAACCAAGAAAGTCCCAGAAAACAGATTTCAGAATCTCTTTTTCAGGGCAGTACTTTAGTGGTAGGTAAAAACAAAAGCACCCGGAGGAAACAGACACAGAGAGAATATGCAATCTCTACACTGAAAGGCCAAACCCGGAGCCTTCTTTAATGAAACTTGCAGCTCTTTATAGACATTCATCTGGTATTCTCTGGAATAATCAACTTATAAAATCAGAACGCTTGCCGATAATGTGCACTCTTAAAGTTTAGTTTAGTTTAGCCTTTCGACCCCTTTGCTTCATTCTCCCAAACTCCGAATGGGACAGATAGAAGTTTGCTTGCACTTATTGGCTGCAGTTTAAGCTTATAGCAGCTCCATTGCATTTAAAAAAAAAAAACAAAAAAAAAAGTTTCCTCCACTATATTTCTCACATAATCTACACGAGCACAAACAAACCCAGTTCTCTCCAGATGCAGAGATGGACCACAGCGAATGATAAAGTGCCTCCAGAGAGCTTCGGGAACATAATAAACACTGCACGCACCGGGCTTTAAGTGGGAGAATTGCAAAAGCAGCCAAAGAGACGAATGATTAATTGCTTTATAGGAGGTCTTCTCTCCTCCACTATGTTTTTATTTCACCGGCGATAAATCATATTATCTCTATTAAGAGCCAATATGATCGAGTGTCTGCGGAGAGCATGTGATATGATCTCATTTAAAAAAAGTATAGCCCTATAAGTTTTATCAGAGCAAAACAGAGGGCAAAGTCGGAGTGGAAAAGTCCCGTGAGAAGGCCATAGGTAAATGGGTAAATACTAATGTTTGGTTTAGTTCATTCGTTTATTTAACTGGGACCATGAGCTAAAACAATAAAAGAGGCTTCACATTTAGCTTCAGCTGTTTTCCATCTGCAGTATCCAAAGATGTAGAATAAAGGACCTTTCATTTCTTAAATACATAAAGCCAATTATCACTGTGGAATAACTCTGAGGTTACTATGGCAACACTTGCGTTTGGCGTGACAGGTTTGGAAAGGCTCACTCCTCACAGCGGGCTCATCTTTCTGCCCGAGGTGGGGATCTATCAAGGTGTCATAGCCACACGTCTGTCGAGCTTTCACTTTGCCCCTCAGTCTCCTCAACCCACCCAGACAATGGGAAACCTTAACCCTTGGTATGTCTTATAGCGGGTTCCAAATGTTTTCCATTTAGATGAGAGTTAAAGGTACCTGCATCCCGCAGATGTTATAGGAAGAGTCCGCGCTGAGGTCCATTCGGCTCATGTCGCTCAGTGCGTCCAGGGAGTTGCCGCCCGGCTCTTTGCCCCTGGGGCGGGTCAGGCGTGGCTCCAACACTGTGGGTGCAATGGGAGGCTGCGGCTGCCACACTCCCACGTCTGTGCCGTTGCCAAACGCCCGGATGGCATTTCCTGCAATTACGCATTATCTATTTTCAATATGGAAATCTAAACATTTTAAAAGGCAGACAGACACATTTGATCAAAAGCCAAGTGCTAAATTGCAAGTACTACTTAAAAATTAGCACATGCAATTTTATGGTGTGTTCCTCCTGATTTATCATTACAAACTTTGTATCAAATCTGATATATAAATGAGCATGTGGTGTGGCCTTGAGACAAAAATCTCAACTGCGTGCAGCATTCGCACCGCTTTTGCACGCCTTATCTACTTTGCCCTCATTTCCACTTTTTCAAACTATTTATGTTTCCAAAAGTTGCTTGCCAATCGTAATGAGGAGTGAATGAATAATGCCCCTAATTGTAAAGCTACTTTGAATGTTCAGATATATACCGTAGCCTAGATGAGTAATGAATCCTTTTAAATCTGGCTTTTGTGACTCGTAATTTATTAAAGGACTTGAATTAGGTTAATTAAAAAAAGAAACTGTCGAGGATCTTGGCTGAACAATAAACTAATTCAACAACAAATTAGTAGTAAAGACTGGGCAGCCTATTTCCAATCTAAATGTGGTCGAAAGGCAGAAAAAGGCCAGAAAGCCAGACTCACGTAGGCAGCGGTTGTCAGAGAAAAACTGGTTGAATTTATCACAGTCGGGCTTGTTGTTGCCGCTGCTACTGCAGTCACACCACGGTGACAGGCTAATCCCCTGAGAGCGCACGTAATTGGGTGTCATCACAGTACCTGCAGAGAGCGCACACAAACACGCATTTAAGTTACATCTTCAATTCAAATGATCATTTACTAAGCCTAGTTTCTTAACAAAATGCAACACATGCCACAACAGTTTTTAGTATGTTATGACCTGTGCACTGCTGGTTTGAACGCTTCCTTCCTAGTACAACTTATGATCAAAAGTGACAAACACAGAGCCCTGCACAAAATCTGTCTTCCCATCAAAATTTGACCTTCGTCCGTGCGTTCATCTCCATATTCTTGTTGCACATCAACTTCAAGGACAAAACATTCAATTAAGGGCCTGAGTTTTGATTTTTCAAATAATGCAAGATGGAGCAAAGAAGTTGTGCAGTTAGATGGTACAAACTCATTCCTACATTTCTACAACACATTTCTAGAAAAATGATCCTGCTAGTTCATGATTATAATCAAATGCCCAGCGATATTTAATTTCACAAATGTTTGCTTTTACAATATACTGAAGGACAAAACAAATTGAAGTAGCAGGTATAGCGGTAGTTTTGTTATTAGAGGTGTTTCACACTTTCACCACCATCACCAAGGTCTGTGGTTCAATGACTTTATTATTAGTTTATTTTGTCCGCTGTCTGGTCAGTCACTGAGCCACAATCACCCCTATTGTTGTATCCTTGGACAAGACACATCAGCCTGTGCCTGTGTAAATGAGTGTATGATTGGTAAAAGTGAGTGTGTTTATAAAGAGTGTTTATGACTGCACCGAATATCCGGTGACGTCCATCAGTCTACGTTCTAATGTACAGAACAAGCACTTATTAAGGTCCTCCCATGATTCATAAAATAATGTTTTACTTTCAAAGGCCATTAAAAAAATATATATTTTTAACAACATCTCTCATTAAAACAGCACCTACAGAGAGAACAGCTTCAAATCTGATACTTAACATTTTTGGGAGATTTTCCAGTGGAATTTCTTTCATTCTTAGCCTGACGAGACCCAAAATGCCCTTGGAAACAAATACGT
Source organism: Neogobius melanostomus (assembly GCA_007210695.1). NCBI lineage: Eukaryota > Metazoa > Chordata > Actinopteri > Gobiiformes > Gobiidae > Neogobius > Neogobius melanostomus. The sequence continues at coordinate 1,263,665 of VHKM01000299.1, read as the reverse complement.
AATATTTTTGTAAATCTACTGGAAAAGTTTCAAATTGATATCTTTAAATAAAAAGTACTGCTGCACCTGGCTTTCTTTCATATCAATAGTCACCTGTGGTCTTAGTGTTCAGGCTGAGGCCGGCTGAAAAGTCGTATTAGTGGTTTGCCAGCTTGACTGTGCTAGTTCCTTGCCTTGGGGGGTCGAGGCTTATGTTCTGAACAGGTAAACGGGGGAGATGTAAGTTCATCCGAGTGTAACCGATGTGAAGCCGGGTTGGAGTCGTGCTGATTAAAACGTCCACCACTTCTACACCCCATTCAATTCTTATTATTTCACTTCAATGGGACATCATTTTTACCTCAATAAAAGTGCTGCGGGAGACCGACAGAATGAAGAAAAACGACCATTTCTGCACGCTGGGCACGTATGTGATTTGTGCCTTCACCTGAATGAGCTGAACTGGGTCGGCTATTGTGAACTGAAGGCTAAATCAGGTCGTAGCATGTAGTAGTGTGAGTCTGTCTTCTAAATGCTGTAATGGAGAGGTCCTTATACCGATAAGGCCAGAATAGGAGAGGAGACAGTCTGCGTAGTTCTCTCGGAGGCAGCCGGAGATGGAGCGGGGCTCGGGCTGACAATTACTCAGGAAATCTGCTAACCTCGACCTAGGAACAAAGACGGACACTTTTACACTGTTGTTAAAGCTGGTTTGAATGAAACAAGTAAAACAATGATAAAGACTCTCTATGATGTGTCTGTGTATGGAGTGTTTGATGGTAACAAAGGTTTTATACGTAGTCATCTGGAAACTCCTTTGATGTAAACGACAGGCGAGTTAAAATAGACCTCTTTCAAAGCCCCCAAACTGGTTAAAAGTCCTATAGTGCCTTTATTCTGCAGGATACTGTATTTAAGTTTTGTTTAGAATGTCATTTGAGATCCTGTAATGTAAGACATGTAAATTGAATTAAAAATGTTGTGATACTCTTGCTGTACCTTTACATCCACCCAATGGGTCACAGTGTTGAAGACCCTTGAGTCAAATGTTTGTATCAAGTCTAACTCTCTAGCCTTTCTATCCAGTGGAACTTCAGAAAAAACCTTTTCAATATGAAGTTAAAAAAAAAAATCCGTCTGACTCCTTTATAAAACCTTCTCGATTAGCCTTTCAAAAACTGGTTTGGTCTGTGTATGGGGAACATTTCTTCTTTTTAATTTCAAGAGGCCAATTGGGCGTCCAGACCTGCAGATGTAGTTGGCCTTGCAGGTATTCTGGAGGGACAGGCAGTTGGGCTTGTCTTTGTCCTCATAAGAACACACCGGGACAATGGTCTGTCTCCGGCGCTCAGCACAGGCGGTTTGGTCGCCCACCGGACATGAGCAGAACAGCATGCCGTAGCTGTATTTGGAGGGCACCTGTTCATTCAACGAAACGGAAGGACACAAATACACACGTGAGCGATGTCAGAATTAGTCTACTAAAAAGTAAAAGCATTTTTCAAAAGCTGTGTGAAATTTGACAGTGGTTTTGCGTAAGACTGCCCATAAAAAGCTTCCATAATAGTTCTGAATCTCCATGTGGTGCACAATTACCTTGTCAAAGAACTGTCGCAGGGCTTTGTGGCATTTGCGCTTGTTGCAAACCTCTGAGGCAGAGACCCGGCTGGTGCAGGGGTTGATGTAAGCAGAGCGGTACTTCTTACACGTGTCGTTCAGGTTACATGCTTTGGCCGCGCTCAGGCAGTTGTTCTCCTTAGTGGACGGACTCTCAGCTGGTGCAGAGAAGAGGACACACACTACAGTATTTAGCATGAAGTCCAGAGAAAGGGTACAGTGAAAATGGTCTCCCTTTTGCAGAAAGGCAGATTAGTTTGGATATCATCAGCTTGGAAATGAACTTAATGGTGATGACTGTGTCTGGGTTGTATACACATTCACTCACAATAAAGTTTGGAGTCCGCGCTGAGGTGGTGTTTTGTAAATCCAACACCAAAAAATACAGTATCATTCTTTGTTGTGTCCATAATTCCTGTAAGTGTTCATAACAATAATCCATTGGAAAACCTCTCCTCAAGGTGACTTCAACTCTTCCACAACACACAACAGCTACACAACTCACACACAAGATAACGTCTCATTTTTCTGCCGCTAAACCTGCTCCTGCTCCCCTGATTGTGTGCACTAACGCGAGTGTATCCTCCGCGCTTAGCATGGAAGAGTGCATTTGGTAATTCTGCCTTTGAGGTAGAATGGAGCTCAGTGCGGTGCTCAAGCGCCGCAGAATGATTACATCTGAATACAGTCTTGAACCGTGGGTTAATCACACATTACCAAAGCCATTTCTTTACAACTGACAAATGCCTTCAGATCTTCCTGTTTCAGTCTCAGGGGTGAGCTATGACACCAGATGTCAATTGTTATTACACGTAACCATGCTCTTCAAATAGGCTCTTCATTTAGGCTGAATATGAAACTGAACTACTGAATAGTAGTTGAATATTATGATGAAGGTAAAAGTAAATGTGTAAGAGCAATTCAATCAGAAAAAGTGCATAAGAATAGTATGAATTATCATGGTAACTAAAGGTGATATGGCATCTATATGTTTATTTATTTATTGGTTTATTTGGTCGGGACAGTGCATGTTAATGAACATACATGGGTCTCATGCATGTAAACAAGCCACACCGGATTGTAGCCTTGGGCTAATTTCCATCCACTGTCCCCCATGCGCACTCTCAACCACACTCATTCATACTGGCCTATTGTGCATGTTTTTAGTGGTAGGGGAAACTGGAGGAAACCTACGCAGACACAGGGAGAACATACAAGCTCCACACAGAAAGGCCCCATCCAGTTGGGAATCAAACTCAGACCTTCTAACTGTGAAGCACGAGCTCTAGCTGCTGTAATACCGTGCCGCCCTACAATCATAGCCATTACTTGTGAGAGCAGCATTCTTGCAATTTTCTTTTTCCTTTATTATTGAGTCACATCCACCTCCACATCCAGTATAAAGGTGGAAAATGGCTTGAAAATGTGTCAATAACAGGGAAATCCCTGGTAGCTGTTTGTTGAGGAGCTGCCTCGAATGATGTAGCTTCAGATGTAATTTTGAAGCACTTTGTGACCTCTATGTCTCTGAAATGTGATATACAGTATAAATAAACATTACTTACTACAACTTACTTACTATGTTCTCTTTTTTAATTATTATAATTTAATTATTGACAATAACATGTATTGTCAATCCATCCATTTTCTTCCACTTGTCCGTTGCCGGGTCATGGGGGCAACTGTTGGAGCTGCCCAAATCACATTGCACCAGCCCCTATGGCTCCTCCTGCAGGTGGTGGGTCCACAGAAGGACGGCCTCGTAGTTCTAACCGGGCCTGTTGGTCTCTCATAAGGGGCTTCTGAACCGCTCTTTGTCTGACCCGTCACCTAGGACCTGTTTGCCGTGGGAGACCCTACCAGGGGCACGAAGCCCCCGACAACAGAGCTCCCAGCATCATTCAGGCGCTCAACCGCTCCACCACGTTAAGGTGGCGGTTCCAGGAGGGGTAACATGTATTGTGTAATCTGATATAGATGCAGCCTTCAGTATTCATTGGGGCTTGGAACTGAAACAAAAGAACATTGACATATTTCCCTTTTCATCCAGTGGATATTTGCCCATTCGAAAAATCCGAATAATGGACCTGTGATGGCAAAGGTTGGCAAAAACAATATTCCGGATGAGGTTACTTTTAAGTTGAAGAGATGTGAAATGTCAACACTGGAAACGACAGGACAACACTTCTGTTGTATACACAAGAGGCACTTTTAGAAATGATCAGGAGAAACAATCACACTTTACGACCATATTCCATGTGCACTTGCTGACAAATGAGCTTTGGCAAACTGACTGAGATGCACTACAAATTGACCTCAAGCTTTGGTTGGTTTTGGGTTCTCCCTTTAAGCAAGGCCACCGCCGGAGCGCGTCAGGTTGATGCGTCCTCGGGGCAAACTCCGGAAGCAGACCTTTGACCTGTTCGCTAATACAATACTACAATACCGCGGGAAAGAGCCTAATGACGGTGTCCTTAGGGAGCTCTTCAATAACACTGTAAGTATGAGACTGTGAGAGGGTCACTATAGGAAAAGAAACCATTTGAGGATGTTACTGTGTAGTTTAGATTTGTTGTTATTAATTTTGTGACGGACAATTAGAAACGCAGCAATAAACAGTTTGAAACGTTTGGCGTTCCATACTGTACTTTTGCACAAATCAGTATATCATCTCATTTATGTACCCAGCCAATGGAGTCACATAAACATTTCCAGCTCTATACAGCAACTCTGAGGTCACTGCTCTATCACAAGCCCCGCCCTGTCCCTGTAGCGCTCACTCTTCAGACTGCAACCTGAGAACTGGCCTATGCATATGTATCTGCTCATTGATCCACAGACGAGCCGCACATAGAAATCCTTCACTGCGGTGCGCCTGAGACGGGATCGTAGAGACGCATGCCAAATCTATTGACGCACGATCGTTGTTGTTGTCTGACAGTATAGGGCCATCCGATGTTTGCCGCCTCTCTGTAGAAAAAAAAAGAAGCAAAATGAACGACGGAGGCGCGCTGCCAGAATCACTAAATCCTTCCTTCACACTCGACGGTGAATTTATGAAGTGTGCCCCATGCAATTAGCTAAATCTCGGTTGGCACAAACGGACGTTTTCTCTTCAGGCATTAATTAAAAAGTGGTGCAATTACCTCGATTGTGGGCAGGTCTGGTCAAAGCGCTATATTTGGACCTCAAAATGATTTCTTTTGTTGTAGATTTCCCTTCATGACTATGTGACTCAGATATTGCCATTCTATGGGTTTTGTAGATGGATAAACATTGACTGTCCTTGTTCGTGATCTTCCTCAGACTTAGATTTTTTACAAGAACCTATGGCGAAATCCAGCTTGGAAAACAACTCAATCCCCACATCTACAGTAGCTTCCAGTTAAAGCTCACTGACGGGATTCTGGAGCTTTCAAAACTGTGAAACATGTGCTTCAGGCAGCCAAAGTTCAGTTGTAATCGCAGTACCTTTACTGAGCGCATCCTACAGACATTACTTTCAATGTTAATCTTTCTTATCATGGGTTGCAATCACATGACTTTGTCCATTGCATTGTTGCCATATTGGGAGGGTTTGTCCATTGAAAAAAATACACCTGCAATGTTTTCAATAGACATGAGTTCAAACCCCAAAAATAGACTCCTCAGAATCTTGCATGGGCTCCCCTTAAAGCACAACACAACACCTCCAGATGGGGCTTCAGATGGTGGCAACACTTTACTTCCCTGTAGTGTTTCATTTGGGGGGGGCATTAGTGATGTATTATAGAAACAGGTACAACATACCGTGTACAAACTGACACAAGAGTTACTGGCATCAGCCCGATTTCACGCTCCGACAAAAAATAGATGGCGGACAAAAGTGAGCTCCAGCAGACTTGAATAAGTTTTGGCTAAAGGTAGGTGTTTACAGTTCTGCGACTTCGATGTTGACGTGTTTGGAGATCAACATCGCTGGCGTCTGGCTAATGGTGCATGGACAGCTTGTTGGTGGTTTGAGTGCTGTATTCAGGAGGCTGTGAAGATGCACGGTCGCGGCTGGGTGCACCTGTCCAACGGGCCAGACTGAATCACTCTGGCACATATCCATTAGGTCATGAGGTTAGATCATCATTGTGGTTTTCGGGCTAATGGGAAATGGATTTTGCCATTTACCGAGTCCCTTGTTAAAGAATGCCGGGTGTAACTTTATATGGTGTGGCCGCGTGGTACAAGGAAATGATCACGTCTCAAGTCATCTCATTTTGGATTTGCCAAGAATAAGGAAAATAGGCACAATCGTTGGTCTTTCTCCAGCAGTGGGTCTCTTTTCACACCAGTTACTGACTCATAAAAGATCTGACCCTCCTAATGCCACCTCATATCTAATATTAATGCCACAGAATATTTAACCTCATAAGTACCACTGGGTCAGCCCAAGATCAAATTAGGACTAAATTGAATCTAAATAATGGACCAAAACAAGACTGTATTTTCCAGACTATAAGTCGCACTTTTTTCTCAAAGTTTGGCTTGGGGTGCGACTGATACTCAGGTGAGACTTATATATCAAAATATAAAATCCCACAATGTATTGGTATTTTCACACTGACAGCTTCGAGAAGCCACTCTAGGCTTGTGTACCAGTATGTGCTACTCCTGTCCCACTGAAGATTCAACGGTGGAGTTATGCCTCCATGCCCAGATACAGTCCCGTTGCCAGACGTCAGTCTTAAGGGGGGCACATGAAATCCACGAGGGGACACAATTACTATACATACACTCTACTGTTTTTGACCATGTTTTGAATAAACAGGAGAGGCATGCATCCACTTTTCAGTCTTTTTCAAGCCTTCAGCAGTAAAACGCACACTTCGAACAAATACGCGGGTCTTTTCTGCAGACTTCAGCGCTTTGTAGTAAAATACAGATTGCTTGTTACCAGCCGCACCTGTCACTGCCTTTGCCCAAAGATGCTCACGAGCCGCTGCAGAGGGACGGAGAAAGGGACGGACTCTCAGAGCGGGGGATGAACAGGGAAAGTGTCTATGACAGGGAGTCGCTGAGCTGAGCGTGAGACATACTGTTAATAAGCCTCTATCGTTATCAGCTATTCTCCGGTCGGGTTTTATTTTGTGAGCAGACAACCGGGAGCCGTGCGCAATTACGCATGAGAGAGGGAACTGTTTCTGTAGAGATAGAGAAAGAGACAGAGAAAGAGAGAGAGAGAGAGAGGGATGAAATCAAGCATGTTGGGGGACGGGCACGGCCCCCTATGGCCCGCCCATAGCGACGAGTATGCCCAGATAGTTGCCAAGGCTGGTACGACTTATACTCCGGAGCAAATCATATATGTTTTTTTCTTCTTCATTTTGCATTTTTAGGCTGGTGCGACTTATACTCCGGAGCAACTTATTGTCCAGAAAATACGGTACCTAAACTAGGTGTAATAAATGTCCCCGCCATAAAAAGATTACAAATCAATAACTCGGCGATACACTTTGATTTACACAATTTCGAGTTGTCTGTGTTGCCTATAAAAAAAAGATGCCTCACTAAAAGCCCAGCTGAACAGAAGGCTGTCTTGTACACCCGGCCAAAAGAAATGTAAAGCAGCATGTTTCACCACTGTGGCCACTGAGCCGCTGAATGGTTCTCCCAGACTGGCTGTAATCTGTGCCTCGGGCCACAGGCACAATGAATGACGGGACTCCAATTGTCCCAGATCACATCAGATATTCTCTATGAACCAACTCAGCCACTGCAGCACTGACACATGACAAAAGGATATTTATTAGTTTGGACTGAGGCATGGTCTTTCTGGTGAGTTTTCTCTCTCAGTGTTAACAGGCACATTTTTGATGACTAAACGTTTGGGAGCGAGTCCTGATGATCACACGACTCCAGTAATGACTGAAATCTAATCCTGCCATGAGCCCAAAGAGGAAAAATCTATAAAGTGCACTTTTTAACCGGGAAAAGGCATATTGGTCAATAGCAAACAGTCATATCAGGTTATTTTTAAGGCTGCATTAGCTTATATAGAAGAAAGCGAGAGAGAGAGAACCCTTTTCAAATGAAATATTACAAGTCACGATTACATATGTCTATGCTGTGCCCCACATACTAGTTATTGTACACAGAGCATTATGTCAGCGCTTTCCTCTCAAGCCTGTCTTTGATTTACAGGATTAAGGTCACTTGCAGCAAATGATTTCCGGATACGTGACCTTCTAATCCCTGAAATGTATATTCACTGTTGATTTATAATCCTTACGGTATTAAGCTGTGACTCCTTCTGCTTCCAAGATACAGGGCCCAGCAATGATAAAAGCGTTTTGAAATGTGAATTAATTACCAAAACTTCATTTAGAGTCACATAATGGAGAAATGTATGAAATACTCTCTTCAGTCCAGAAGTCAATCAATCATTTGAGTTTTCCATCATAAACAGAGGTTCTTAAAGGGTGAGCATTATGCAAACCCTTTTAGAGCTTTTAACCATGTTACATCAAAAACATACCTGGAGCTGTCTTTCAAGTCACTCGCACAATTTTGAGTAATCTTTGAGTCTTCTCCAGTGGCAACTATCATCATTTCTATTTCTTTTAAAATAAGGGAAATTCTTCAATGGGAATTTTACTTCCAGCACCAAGGAGAGCCTGGACAGGTGAGCTCTGTCCAGGAAATTCTTTCCTCGCCTCTCAATCTTTCAAGTGTAATCCTTACATCAGAAAGTAAAAACTATCGCCATAGCTTCACTACAGACACTCGAGCTGCACAAACATCACCCCCCTGTTCTTTTCCTGTTTTTGAAACAGCCGCAGTGAAGGAAAGAAAGAGGAGGGGCTTGGCGGGGCTTATGGTAAGAAGGCGTGAAAATCAGGAAGTGAAACTATTGGATATTTTGGATACTGGATATTTCAGCTGTTTTAGATCAATATTGCATCCATCCAACAAAGTGCAAGATAGTAGATACAAGAGGTGTTTGAGATGATTACCAAATACCTGCAAAAAGCATAATGCCCATTCTTTAAGTTGACAAGTACAGACTATGGCTTGAGAAGCTTTGAAAATATGTGTCTAGACTGTGATCCCTTCTGCCACCACACATTCATTCACATTCTGACAGTACACAATTTCTCAGCAAAAAGTTCTACATGGAGCAATTAAGGCCAACTAAATAAGAGTGATGAGGGTCAACAAAAATTGGTCCAAGGGTAATTAAATATCTTACCATATCTTTAGTAACAATGTCAGCAACTAGTTGCATATAGCTAAATCTGTAAGTGCTTTGTCACTAGCTCAGAAGATAAATTAGATGGAATAAACCATTTGTCTGTCAAACTGCAGCAGCCTTTTGTAAAAAAAAAAAAAAAAAAAAAAAATACTATTAACCATTATGTTGTCACACATGGCATGGTGCCACTGTGATGCACTAAGTGGCTTCTATTACAGTCAGTGCCAGAGCGAGTCAAATGGCAGTTTTTGGCTGGCGTATTGTGTCTGGCTCAGCGGCAGACCTCCTCCTCTATCCGGCCATATTAAAAATGCTTTTGTTCCTGGGCCCCAGTAAAAGCATGCAGATGGCTAATTGCTGTTGTTTTTTGTATTTCTCTGTTTATGTGGGTGATATTAGCTGTTCTAAATATGCTCACGTGCTCCCAGCTCTGCTCACAGTGAACCCTCTCCAAACCAGGTACAACTACAGGTATATTACAAACAAGTGCGGATATAATGTGCCAAATGCCCGTCTTCCTGATGTGACTGGCGTTGCATTACGTTACCTAAGTTAAGAACACAAACCACCAAAATCTCCAGTTAGATCACCTGCTTAACCTTCCAACCCATTAAACATTTTAATTGTCCACTAATATCATGAACTCGTTGTGCATTCACTGCTTTTTTATCCCTTCAAGTTTTTAACCAGGTGCATGGCAAAAGCTCAAGAGGGACAATTCATGCTCAAGTACATAACTGTACTCAAGTGATAATGGCAAACGTGCAGAACTCTACAGATTGCCCCAAGAGCCAAGAGTGAAATCTCCTAAATTGCATGATGTATTGTGTGCGACAGGTCACAATGCCACATCTGAGCCTCTGTTATGGATAATAGCTGTTGAAAGCAAAAGTCTACTGCAATAGAGAGGAGTGCTGGTGGAATAATGGCAGATGTGCCGACTTAAGGCCGGTTTAAAGTGAAATGGAAACATAATAGATGTGTACCGAGTAGCTTTACTGTGCACAATGAAACGGCGTCTGGCATGCCACTGGTGTTGATTGTGTATACCTTACCGGCGATAATGGGGGCCAGGCGGAAGATGTCAGAGAGACGGCTGTTCACAGGCTCGTACGGGGAGTTCTCCAGCAAATCATTACCTGCACAAAAACAGTTTACTTTGTCATAACAGTGCCAGGCTGATAATGGCTGTTAATGTCAGGCGGTACGTGCACTGTAGGATAAGTACGTTGTCGCTTGATTGTCAAATAGCTTGATATTTGAAATCCTCTACTTCTACTTAACCATATGGTGGATGATTCCTGCATGACTAAGAGGCAACACGAGCATAAATAGTGCAGCAGTTATGATGATTTATACCAATATTAATCCCTCTTCATGCAGTACTTTATACAGGAATTTTAACTTGAAAAAAATAAAATAAAAAAATAACTGAACTAGGACCTTGGTGTGAATTTGGCTTTCTGGGTAATTTGTTTTTTTCCCTTAATTTTATGGCACATTTTCTGAATGGGTGATTGAGATATCTGGGAACTTTTAAAATGTCTAATCCCCCCCCTCCCCCCCTCCTAAAAAAGAAAAAAGATTTTTTTTTTTTTTCTGGTGAAGTACGATTGTGATTAATGTCATGCTGATATGAAATGACAAAACATGTATATATTTGTACTGTGCGTAATACTTTTGTGACCTTCCTTTGCACCTTCATGCCCATGTGACGTGACATTTGAAGCACGCGAACGTACCTTGCAGACTCCGGAATATGCTCCAGAAGATCCGGAGGCAGTTCTTTTCCTTCTTCATGCCTCGCCTGCACCGGCACCTGTACAGCGGGCTTTGCTTCATGGCTTCGATGGCGCTGCGGCACTCGCCCTGCGCCTCCGGGGCGGTCACCGCGCTGAAGTTGCTCTCTTTGCCCGCCACGCACTGCCTCATGGTCCGGTACTTGGTGCTGCAGCTGTACTCCTTAAGACACTGCTCACTGGCCTTTACGCAGTCCATTGGCGCTAACCGGGACGCACCGTCGCCCTTCAGACTCAAGCCTACATCTGACAATGAGGACACACAAATTAAAAAAACAACGTCGGATTTAACAAAATATAAGGTTTGTGCGTAAAGTTCCCCCTTCTCCAACAATACAACGCGCAAACTTTGCATGCGACTAAACTTTACGCACGCCTTGGTGTGCACTTACCTTGCAAAGACAGAACAACGACTAAAGTTGTGAAAAACATGTTTCTTTGACGTTTTTTAAAGTTGGGGTGAAATCAAATATATTCGGAGAGTCGGAGTGATCCCCTTTAGCTCATCACGTCGATCCAAATTGTGGTAACGCATCCTTTAGATCCATCATCGTGCGTCTCGAGCTTCTTCCCGTGCGTCCAGCCAGGACCAAAGCGTGCCCTCAAACACAAGTGACAGAGCACCGCGCAAGACGGAGACCACGGGCAGCCACGCAAGCTTTCAAACTTTGGTGACTCACTTCTTACCAAATAATAATAACAATAATAATCGTGTCCAAAAATTCTTCACGCATGCAGGGTCAACTTTGTCCTTTTGCCGTCCTTGGTGGACTCAAGCACGCGGGCAAAGTACATCCCCAAAAAGTCGATACATAAATTCCGTCAGAGGTGGAGCGCGCCGTTTGATCCGTGACCGGACTGTTTCCCGTGTGTGCTCCGCTCAGATGAACAATCGCTCCAAAAGGAAAAAAAAAAAAAAAAAAAAAAAATAGACGCGCCGTGACGTCACGTACAATCACCCTAATGAGTGGCGAGCGTTTTTTTAGAGACTCTCCTCCTCCAGTATCCAGCCCCTCAAACAGTCAGGATAACTTATGGCCAGAGGGTTACATCTGTCAGGACGGGACCAGACTGCGTTAAGGCACTGGATATTTACGGTCACTGGCATCTCCTCTTAACGCACTTATCTCCTATTGGACAGACATAATCAGAAAATGAGAGTGACCACTCAATCCCAATAATAATATACTGTAATATAAGAAGGTCTATTATTTTTCATTACCCAACAGTTGCTCTAATTTGTTCCCCTTTTTTTCTGATATTTAAGTCTAGAATTTCTTCCAGAGAATTTAAATTTTGAAACAACTGCTCAGGATAGTCAGTAAAATGCAACATGATCAGCACTCATACCTCACAACAAGAATGTTTATAGTGCTCTATATCCCAGTTTTCTTGGTCTTCTTGGTGCTTTGGATTCTCTATATCAAATGCTCATTTTGGGACGGGGCAGGACTTGAATCTCGAAGTGACTTTCCTTCGTTAAAAAAAATAAACAAAAAAACACAACAACACACAACAAAAACAAACACTCCAGCCCCCTCAAAGACACCAATCCCCAAGGTGTATCTTTTTTTAGATACAGTGCCTTGCGAAACCTTTGAACTTTTGCACATTTTGTCATGTTTACAACCCTAAACATAAAGATTTTATTTTGAATTTTTACTGAAAGTTCACACACAAGTAACAGACAACTGTGAAGTGAAAGCAAAATGATACATGATTCTGTTATTTTTCAAAAAATAGAAAAGTGAAGAGTGGGGCGTGCATAAGTATTCATACAGCATGAATCAATACTTTGTGGAACCCCCTTTGCTGCAATAACAGCAGCAAGTCTTCTGGGGTATGACTACAAGGTTTGCACATCTAGAGACTGACATTTTAGCCCATTCCTCTTTACAAAACAACTCAAGCTCTGTCAAATTAGAAGGAGAGCGTTTGTGAACAGCAGTTTTCAGGTCTTTCCACAGATTTTCAATATGATTTAGGTCAGGACTTTGACTGGGCCATTCTAACACATTAATATGTTTGTTTTTAAACCATTCCCTTGTAGATTTAGCTTTGTGTTTAGGGTCATTGTCCTGCTGGAAGGAGAATCTCCGCCCCAGCCTCAATTCTCTTGCTGACTCCAGCAGGTTTTCCTTCCCTGTATTTGGCTCCATCCATCTTCCCAACTATTCTTACAATCTTCCCAGTCCCCACTGAGGAAAAGCAGCCCCATAGCATGATGCTCCCCCCACCATATTTGACACTGGGGATGGTGCACTCAGGACGATGAGCATTTGGGCCAAAAAGTTCAATTTTTGTCTCATCTGACCAAAGCACCTTCTTCCACATGGTAGCTGTGTCCTCCATATGACTTCTAGCAAACTTCAAACAGGATTTCTTATGGCCTCATTTCAATAATGGCTTTCTTCTGCCACTCGTCCATGAAGGCCAGATTTGTGTAGACTTATAGTTGTCCCGTGTACAGATTCCCCCAGCTCAGCGGCAGTACGTCGCAGCTCCTCCAGAGTTATCTTGGGGCACTTGGTTGCATTTCTGACCAGTGCTCTCCTTGTTCGGTCTGTTAGTTTAGGTGGACGGCCGTGTCTTGGTAAGTTCGCAGTAGTGCTATACTCTTTCCATTTCTGAATGATGGATTGAACAGTGCTCCGTGAGATGTTCAAATCTTGGGAAATCTTTGTATAACTTAATGCTGCTTTAAACTTCTCCACAGCTTTATCCCTGACCTCTCTGGTGTGCTTCTTGGCCTTCATGATGTTGTTTAGTGACCAATACACTCTGACCATAGCTTTGAGGCCCTCACAGAACAGCTGAATTATACTGAGAGTAGATTACACACACGTGGCCTCTATTTAATGGTTAGGGCAAGGTGTGAACATTCTGCAGTCATTAGGAATGTTATAAAGGCAATTTAATGCACTCCGAAAATGCTGTATGAATACTTATGCACGCCCCACTTTCCCTTTTCTATTTAAAGTGTGAACTTTCAGTAAAAAATTCAAAATAAAATCTTTATGTTTAGGGTTGTAAACATGACAAAATGTGCAAAAGTTCAAGGTGTATTAGTACTTTCGCAAGGCACTGTATTAGACTTACCAAGGGTTTGAGATTGTCATCATTTCAATTATTTGTCCACATGTGACGAAATGGACAATATGACTTGAACATGAAAATGTCAATATGGAGAGACCACTTTCTTAAAATGTATATATTTTTTTCCTGTTGTATCATGATTCAGGACTTACAGCAAAGGAGAAGCTGTTCCTACACTCGTCTGCGCTCCCTCCAGTGTACAGGCCTATAAGGTGATATATCTTCCATAATGAAGTGTTTAAGTTTATTGGATGGCCCCTTTTAAAAGCTCCGCACACAGAGACCAGTAAGTCAATACATTTCATTGGGACGGGCCTCAAAGGCAGATTGCCATTAAATATGTATATGCTTCCTACGTCCTCACTGTAAAAAGTCAATTTTGTTTGCGAGCAACAATTACATAACCAAAATCATGTTATGAGATAAACTTGTGAGAAATCTGACTGGAGGGGCTTGTAAAAAAAAAAAAAGAAAAAAAAAAGTCATTTTCTTGCACCGAAATCGCAGAAAAGATGTTGGATATTAGTTTTTCAATAGGCATTACTGTAAAATATATGTATAACTTAAAATGTGTTTTTTGAGGATCATAGGTCAAAAGCTAGGGATTATATACAAATCACATATACTAAATCTATGGAGAAATGATGACTCAGGGCAATGATTAAACACTTTATTGTGACAATTAACCAATTATTTGTTTGCAAGCGAATCTGAATATGAAAATTTAAAGAAAAAAAAAAAAAGAGATTTGCCTGCATCGTCTCCCCTTAACATCTAAATACAATTCATGGATTTTGTGCATTGTGCCTTGATTGATGAAAGTCCATTAGCCACACAGCGTAGGTGCGGAAGCCAGCAGTTGTTAAGTTGGAGGCTGTGTAACATAGTATTTCCTGCATATCAAACGCCCTACTTAAACAAATGGAAAATCTATACCAAATCATCAACAGGAAGAGGGCTGCTGCTCAGAGGGTCCCCACTCATTCAAGCCACCCCATTTATTACCTTCCTAAAGCTTTCTCCCCGAGCTCTATCCGTCTCTCTATAGCTATCATTCATTTGATGTGTCCCCGAAGAACGCCCTGGCTCTCGCCGTGCTGCAAATTTATTAGGTGCAATCGATAGCATTGTTCTGTGGCCATCGCGAGGTCCCACTTACCAATTACTGCCCCCTTTTGACTAGTGCTTTCTCCAATGGGGAGTGACAGTAACACGAAATGAGCAAAGTATAATAAGAAAAAAAGATTCGGTTGTCACGTTTAGCTTTTGAAATGGAAGAGAGCTATGGCATGCTGAATTTAAGCATGTTGCCAGTTTTCCAACATCAAGTATGGCATGTGCATCTTGAACATTTATTTTCAAATTATAAAGGTATATTTGTCTACAAAGCTATGCCTTGCTCATCAATAAACACTAGTACCAGCCTTAGGTATGATAAGTGAGGAAAGGAGCATTTTGCAGATGTGAAAAGGACAAAAAATTGAGCAAGGATTTGAGAGGGTTTCACATTTTTGAAAGTAAATCAACTGGGTAAAATAACATTTCCAAATCTTAACATGTTGTGGGGTGTTTTCAGCCTGCGGTCAGTGTGGGGATCTCCAGTTAGTAGTTTGGGTCCACCAGTAGCTTTCCTTTCCGTTCCTTGGTTTGCTAACTCTCCAGTCATACAAGTACCTTTGGAACATATTAGCTCTGCCATTTTTGTTTTGTAAAATTACAGCTTACAGCTAAAACATTGGAAGGGTGTGGAGTGACCCATGTTGACAAAGGAGTAAATCAGTGAAGAGACGGTGGAAAGGTGTGAAAAATGTAATGGTTGTCCAAGAAGATAACAGATTACACATGTGCACATATTTTCATATAAAGTACTATACAAGGAATTTGACCATAAAGTTTTGGCTGTTTGTTGGATAATGCATTGAACTAATTGAATATATTCTCCTGTCTGCTGCCTAATCCACTTTTCCACCATTGAAAACACTGTAAGTCCTGTGTGTAAAGGCCCGCATCCAAATCCTTGTGTGAGCCTGGAACACTGTAAGCTGTTTTTAGCCATCTTTTTCCCACGGGCCTTTGCCAAAGCCCTAACGCAGTGTGTCGGACACATATGGCCGTACAATATGTGTGTGTGTGTTTGATTTTGTGAGTCAATAGTCAAAATGAAGAAGTGGATTGTACAAGGCAGTCCATTTAGCAGTAAACAACACGTCCTGTGGCAGAAATCATCAGGAGCAAAGTTGAGCCCCTGGTGAATTGCAGGGACAACAATGCCATCTAGTGGGAAAAAGCTCTCTATACACGGCTCTCTGATCTAATTGCTTAACTGACAATTAGTTATGTGATATGAGTACGAAGTGTTACAATTTGTAGGTTAGTGTTATGGGATGGATATGAGACTCCATGCTGTATGCTTTTAGCCTTTTAAATCAGTGCAGAGACAGGAAACCTCAATTACCTATTAAGTCTATAAGGGAAATGAATGTTTATCCAACAAAATATGTGACATGTGTGTGTGGCATTCGCTACCGTGTTAGTCCGTAACACCTCGGAGGATGCTTCCATCTGCTGACGCTGGCCTCGTGACTCCCAGGTCTCTGCTGGCACTGAAGGGTTTTGCTCATGTTCAATTTCATGATCACATTTCCTTTCAACAATTTGCAGAGCTGTCCTGTAATAGCTTAATTTTTTTGCTGCACTGTAGTCGTCATTTATTTCTCTCCGCACTTGGTGGTGGTAGAAGATAATGTACTCAGAGCTGCCCTAGGGTGGACTAACAGAGGCAAGGCTGCCAATCGGCGCCATTGCCCCCTCCAACCATTCCCTCTCCCACCACATCTACTCATGGGTAAGGCGGATGAGGTGCAGTCACAGTGGGGATTCATACTGCCCCCATTTCAACAGCACATTGTGAACGAGTTAAGACAGATGCATGTCTCACCATCTTGAAGGAAATATGACAGTAAAAATAAGATGTTGAAGCAAGCCCACAGTGGTAGCAATGGGAGGTTAGGCAGACACCACATGTCGCTTGGGGATTGACCCACATCCCCTTGGCTCAGGAACTGCATCACATTCCCTTGTCTTTATTGAAGGCACTCACAGTGGTGACTTTGCAGACCGACACCATCTCCCCCTCCTCTGTTCTTTCTCTTTTTTTGTGTCACAGATTACACCTGACCCACCACATCAGTCAGCTCTGGGTCACCCACAGTGCAGCGGTCCCTTGGGTGCCAGCTCCACGGGACAGGGTCACCTTAGCTAACTTTGAACACAAGCAAACTGATTTCATTTCAGCATAGTGGGCCTCTATTGCGCGGTGTTTCAGCGGTGGGTACACATTGTTCTCGGCACAATCATTGCTACAATATGAAGAGACATCCCCTGAAGAACTGATTAGATTTGGGAGCACCTTGCTGCTTGAATTTGCATATAAGTAGATAATAATAAATAATAATCTCTTGATTTATAAAAGATGAAAAAAGGCAGGCTGTTGTTTTTTAGGGACCACAATATTTTGCATGGAGATAAATTTCCTCTTTTCACTTGCCATTTGTTAAAGACCGTGCCTGTTTAAAAAAAAAAAGTATTTTGTAAAAGCAGACATTTGTGGGGAAATAAGACCTTATGCTGTCTATCTAATTATAAAGTCTTTTTAGCTTTTTATTTAGCTCTTTGCTTTTATGGCAATTCATGAATTACATTTTATATTGATCTGTTATGGACTGATTGGATCTGCCTTCTTGTAATTTTATGTAAGCACTTTGAATTGCCTTGTGTATGAATTGCGCTCCTCAAATAAACGTGCCGTGCCTTTACAGATTGAGAACGAGGTTATGTGTTGCTATTTCCATTAATGTGACATTGCTCTGAAGAACCGGGAGGTCAAACATACAATATGAAAGTAAGAACGGGATGGCCATGTCTCATTGTTTTCTTTTACAGAGCGCAGGCGCAGTGTGAAAACCTAAGAGTAAAACATCCATTCAATGTTTGTGAACATGGGTTTATTTGTTATTAGGCCCTACATCGTTCAGCAAAGAGAACAGATTAGCTTTGCAAATATCATGAACTTTAACCCACAATAAAACACAAAAACAAAACAGTCAATGTTGGAGATAACACAAAGATGGAGCCTCTTCAAACGGTTGAGAAAATGTTCAGTGTAAACTGTGAGGTCAAAGCAGGTCCTGATCCGGGGCTGAGCTCTGATCTGAAAGCACAATGTGATTTGTTTGTACATTCCACACTGAATATGTTCCATTTTCGGCAGACGTACAGCTGCAGCATCAGTTTACAGCCTCAAAAGCAAAATGTAAATGCGTATAGATTTCTCAGTGCAGTGGTGTGTATTTTAAAGTTCCTAAAGTTTTCCACATAATGAGTCTTTTCACAGTTTAGAGATTTTTGTAATGTTTGGTATTTGCTTGGCGTTTTTCCACTCAATCCCAATTTGAGAAAACAGAGAGTGAGCTACCACTGAGCTTTGGCCCTCAGTTCTCTCCAGTCGTGTGGAATTTAAGGGTCATTTTTGTCAACAAACGGAAGTTTGACATGCAGGTCTGTGCTGTTGTGAACGCAAGCTTCTTTCAGCTCCGGCTCCTAACAAAAGTGAAACCTTTTCTCTCCCAAGCTGACAAGGCCTTGCATGTCTTCATCAACTCAACATCAGGATTGTTGTGTCGCCATCTACACCAGGCGTAGCCAGTTGTTCCTGGTCTTTTGGCTGTCTAATTGTATTGTTCAACTATATTTACTTTTCATATATTGCATGGTGTTCATTTCTTTACCTTCCAGCTGTCCCCTCTTATTATCTGTATGAAATCCATGCTGTACCTGACCTAACCATATGTTGCAAAGACATGTTATATTTTGAGCACGATTGTATGTGTTGTTGTGAATATTGTCTCCCTTTAGGGGGCAGTGTTGGTGCACAGTGCAGAAATGAACACATCTTTGATGAGAAGAGAGAAAGGCATTTCATAACAGCTCTGCACTGAGATCTTCTTAAAATAGTGCTGAGTGTTGCCATTGTCTCCTCACCTCGAATGCACTGGAAAGACCTGGCCATCAAAACCTGGATTTCAAACCATTTTCAGCCTGCGCCCACTGGGAGGATCAGCCTTGACATTGCGCCCGTAAGAGGCCGAAGGCACCCATGCTTGAGCAGCAGCAAAGTGAATCCAGTAGCTATAAGCTGCTCATTGTATGGCTGTATTTACTGTCCAAGTCGACACACAAGCATAGATTGTGAGTGGGAAGTGACTTGAAGAACGGCACTTGCAGAAGGATTTGTGTTATGCTGTTTTTTTGTTCTTCTTTCAATATTTTTTCTTACAGATGGCACAAGAGCAGTATTTCTCTATCATGAATTTTAATGAGTATGACCACATGCCAATCATAGGTGTTGTAGGTGTAAATATTTGTGCAGCAACATGTGCAAACAGGATGCACTTAGCAAACTAATTTAGAGGAGCGAAGTCATACCGCATAACATTTCACACAATAAAGAGAATAAAACAGGAGCATTGAGGATTCATTGTTTTTATCGGTGAAAAATACCTAAAAAGGATTTGATTTGATTTGATTTATTTGAGCTATTATTTACAGTGCATTATTATTTACAATATTTACATCATTAATAACTCAAAAGGAGTAGGCCGAAGCAAGAAAGCAAGTGCCTACCCCAATTTCAAAATACAATACAATACAATGCAATACAATACAATAGAAAAGTTTGTGATTTCTGAGTGTATTTACTTAGTTTTATAAGACAACACGAAGATAGAAATGTATGCAGTTTACCAATATGTATAAGCATTGATTTTTATTTATTTTATTTACAATTTGTACTTTTCTTTTCTTTCTTTTTCCTCTTTCCCATTCACTTAATAACCATAACCAATCTTTACTTATAAACACCAGTCACCATTCTAGTAATTGAACATTGACAAATATTACATAATCAACATGACCCATTATTATTGACATTCCCATTTCCACCGTAAAAATATTAGTTGTGATTGTTTTATTGTTTTATTGTTAGTTTTGTTGTGTAATGTGGCCAGTTGGTGGAGGGCAGTAGCCCCTCCACCAGGTTCATAACAACTTGAACTTAGAGATTGGTGACATTGGTTCTATCAGCAATGATATGGTTAAAACAAATTCACAGTATAAGTAATACTTATAATACTATAATACTATAATACTATAATTATCTATAGGGAATACAAAACTACCTATAGATACTACTGTCTTTAGCATATTTCTCAAACACACTTCTCTTATACTGTTTTTTAAAATGTTGTAGACTATCAGCGCCTTTTAAGGATTCCTCAAGATTATTCCACAGATTTACACCTCTCCGGGTGATACAATGACTTTTTAGGGTAGAATGAATACATTGTACTTTCAGATTATGAGTGCCCCTTAGATCGTAACTTCCCTCTCTTTTGCCAAACATTTGTTGTATATTGTTTGGGAGCTGATTGTTTACAGCTTTATAGATCTGTAACAAAGTATTATATTTTATGAGGTCATTAAGTTTCATGGTGTTAGATTTTAAGAACAATATATTTATATGGTCTTTATATCCGACATTGTGAACAATTCTAATAGTCTTCTTTTGTAGTCTATATAAAACCTGCAAATTACTATTGAAGGACCTCAGAGCAATAATTTATGTACGGTAGGATTAATGAACAGTACAGGGTGAAGAGAGCCTTGTGGTCCAGAAAAAATCTACACTTGCCCATTATGGCCACATTTTTCGCCATTTTCCCACGAATGTTATCTATTTGTGGTCTCCAGCTAACCTTATGACTGAAGATCACACCCAGAAATTTATATTCCTTTACTTGTTCTATTCGAGTATTGTCAATATTGATTTGAATCTGTACGTCACTATTCCGTTTGCCAAATAAAATCATTTTTGTTTTCAATATGTTCAGCGCTAATTTATTTCTATTAAACCATTCTTTGAATTTATATAATTCTGTTGTGACCTCTGAGACAAGCAGGTGTAGATCTTTGCCAGAGGCCAGAATTGTTGTGTCGTCCGCAAATAATATACATTTTAACTTTGTTGATACTTCACACAGATCATTTATGTACAACAAAAACAATTTAGGTCCTAATATTGACCCCTGGGGACTCCGCATACTATGTTCCTTCGCCCTGATACAGGTGCATTAATTTGTACGTACTGTTTTTTTTCAGTCAAGTATGACTTCAACCAATTGTTAGCAATCCCTCTGATCCCATTGTTATTTAGTTTATTTAAAAGTTCATGATCTATCGTGTCAAAGGCTTTCTGGAGGTCTATGAATATACCCAATGAATACAGCTTATTGTCAAAGAAGGATACTTCTTTACCTGATTGTGTATTTTCTTTTTACTTCTGTGAATGGGCTCAACTTTAGGTTTAAATATTATCCTCCAGATGCTATCTCTTGATATCACATTGCACAGCGCATATTGCATATTACATATTACATTTGATATCATATTGTTGGTGTCGAGCTGATCATTAGGGTATTTTGGGAATTGTTTGCATGTTTTGTGTTTTAAGTTGACAACTGTTTAGCTACACATGTTAAGTAACATATAACCTGTAACTTAAGTAGTATGACTGGTTGCTATAGGAAGAGCATTTGGTGTAATTTTCGGCCAATCCCCCTTTTGACCCCAAGGTAAAAGTTGTCCAAATGAAAAACAATATTACCTATATTCATTTATTTGATGAGATAAATATGATGAATGTATCTCATAGTCTAGAGAGATACAAGCTATATTTTCATCCGTCATCACTTGGCAGAGGCAAAGTGACACCATGCTATCAGTGGATTTAGTTGTCCATAAAATGTTCAAAAGTGAAAATGTAGATAAAAATCCCTTGTGTTAGTCTTTATATCAAAACATGTTCTTGTCTTATCATCTATGGAGGTGGAGGATAGTTAACCATACAGTATATGTAGAATTTGTCTTTTAACTTTATTATAGAAGTGTTTTGACCTCAAAGTTTTTACACAAAATATAATATAAAAAAATAAAATAAAATTGAACCTTAGTAATCAAGATCAAATGGTTCTGAAAGGGTTAAATACAATTGGAAATTAGAATTGGAAAAATTGGACTTACCATAGTCTATGCACATAAAACAAAAACTGCCATGAAGTTTAATGTCTTTGCTGCCAACATAAAAATAGTGTCATTATACAAACAAACAGGTGCTGCTGTGGTTCATTGACAGGACCTTTTGTATTTGTATTTATGGCCCCTGCCCTCCAAAGAATATGAACACAATCTAACGATTAAAACTGGATTTGCATTTATCCAAGGTTGGAACTTGCAGAAAGGAAACCCTGGCCCATGTGACTGCATTCTAACAGCTCTTTCCTCTTTCCCCACAGCGGTTTAAGGCAGCAAAACACATTGAGGTTTGTTATGAACTAACTCTATTCTTGTCGAGCAATTACGCCGCAGCGCCACGGGTTACTCTGATTTGGATCGCTTCCAAAGTAGTTATGTAAGAAGATTGCACATAATTTCCAAAGTGCAATATCTATAGAGCAGATCATTTCAGTGGTAATCTCAGCATGATTAGGCAAACACAGTTAGTAATTGCACGTGAGGACAGATAGCGGGTGCTGTAATTGTCTTCACGGGGACTGGGAGTTTTAAACCAAAGCAAAGACAAATAGGATTCTGGTTTCTTACGACTCCTTGGGGTGACGTATATGGGGTGCGTTTGGATTCAAAGTGAAAATCGCACAGGTAAACGTGAGACAGAGGTCCCATAATGGCTGTTCGGAGACAGCCGAAGCAAGCAGATGTAAATGGTGCAACATAATTTCCTTCACATTCAAATGTTCAACATTCAGCCAGGCTTATCTGTTTTTGGCATGATATTTGGGCCACTGGGTGCAGTGAAAAGCACAGAATATCTCTTTATCATAGCACTTGTTTGCAGGTGATCGGTTGTGTGGAGACATGACGGGGCCAGGTCTTGTGGGCTTAAGCAGTGGTGGTCAGTATCAAATGAGGTGCAAGGAAAGAACAGTGGAGAAGACTTGGACATGCACTATCACACACAAACGTTGAAATGACTGAATAAATGGTTCTGTTAGTTAGGTATCCAAAATGTGCATATTTTATTTTTAATATAAATATGGTTGGGTCTAAAGGCATCGAAAAGCGTCTAAAGAACAATATCTAATGAATGCAAATAGCAACACAGTAAAAGGGGATTCCTTTCTTTTCAGTGGAGGGAAAAAAACACTTGCAAGTTGGTAATACTGTTTAGTCACAACCTGCTGCACACTGTCACAAATAAATTCAACAAAGAGAATTGCAGCCAGCAGGAGAGCCACACCAAACATGTCTTCTTCTGTGAAAGCCCCTTGATTCTCAATTGTTTTTCTTCAGCGCTTGCTCCTGAGTATCCATGCTTGGTATTCCCTCCCACACTTCCAATTATCCTTGACATGATAACACACCATAATGTGGCACACAAGGGCAAATGGCCGCTGTGTCCACTAACACTCAGGTTCCAAGCGATTCGTTTAGACATAAAGAAAGTGTCACACAGACTTTAATGACCAAGGGAAGGCGGCAAAATACGCACAAGTTGGAAACTCTGCGACCTTCATCAATTCAATGAACTATAATAATCTAAAGCAGTGACTCTCGGATTCATGCAAACTGCCATGGCAACCATCAATCCCACAACACTTTGTGTGCATTAGAAATGCGGAACTGAGCTGTGCGGAGCAGTCAGTGTCAAGCGGTTTAGTGTCATTCAAAGTTACAGTGCAACCCCCTTCACTTTTTCTACAGATATAACATTCATGTCCAACCTTAATCCAAAATTGGTTTAATTTTTTTTATTTTCTTCTTCAATCTACAAAAAGACACCATAATGGCATTTTTTCGATTTTTGGAAAAAGCTGAAATATCACATGTACATAAGTATTCTATGACACTAAGCTCAGGAGCGTCCTGTTTCCACTGATTGTTGTTGAGATGTTTCTACAACTTGACTGGAGTCCATCAGTCAGGCCTTTATTGTAGAGGAAGCCTCTCCTCAGTAAAGGGTTCATGACAGCCGGCTTGGGGTTTGCCAAAAGGCACCTAAGCGACTCTCAGACCATGAGAACCAAAAGTGTCTGATGAAACCAAGATAGATTTATTTGGCCTGAATGCCAAGTGTCACGTCTGGAGGAAACCACTCACCGCTCATTCCCTGGCAAATACCATCCCTACAGTGAAGCATGGTGGTGGCAGCATCATGCTGTGGGGATGTTTTTCAGTGGCAGGAACAGGGAGACTGGGGATAGTAATAAAGATAAATGCATCAATGTACAGAGACATTCTGGATGAAAACTTGCCCCAGAGCGCTCACAACATCAGGATGGGTTTACCTTCCAACAGGACAATGACCCGAAGCACACAGCCATGATAACAAAGGAGTGGCTTCGGAACAAATCTGTGAATGTCCTTGAGTGGCCCAGACAGAGACCAGACTTGATTGAATATCTCTGGAAAGACCTGAAAATAGCTGTGCAGTGACACCCCCATGTAATCTGACGGAGCTTGAGAGGATCTACAACTACTACTTTTCTCATGTAATTCAACTTCTACTATTGCTCAAATCTGTTGTGTAATATCAGTGCAACATTAGCAGTAGTAGTAACTGCAGAACAGAAAAAGTTGTAGTTGTCTTCACAGTGATTAATACATTGTTATTACAAGTAGCAGCAAAAATATCATTATGTAGTTATTCTTGTTAGTCCTGACTGTGTGAGCTCCTATTGTGTTGTTAAGACATAGTTGACTCTGTGAATTTTGTGCAGCCTTTTCCGCTTTAAACCTAATTTCTGCTTTGCCACTCTGCCCGTTGTTTACAGCTCGGAAACGTAGAGAACATTAGCGATCTGGTCTTGGTTGTTGTTGTATTTTTAAACACATAATGGACTTTAATGGGGTATTTAATTTGCTAACCTACTGTAGGCAGTGAACTTTGACCGTTGAAATGGAGATGATACTGGGCTCCTGCCAGCTGAGCCGCCCTGTCTCACTACGATGTGCTTATGTGGTGCATTCAGCGGTGCCGCTTCAGCAAGTACGTACACGGAGCAGAATGCCGGGGTAAGTGCTGCTTTAAATAGGACCCTATATACTTCACCCGTATTTACAGTATATCCAGGGACAAAGATGGCACTAATCAATGCGAGAGAAAAGGGCAGGGAGAATCCATAGTTTCTTTGGTTTGTCTGGAAAATGAGGGTTCACAAAAGAGTTTCAGACATAGGAAACATTTTAGCTTTGGGGGTTATTAAAAACAACAACAACAACGACATAGAAATATTAGCAAAAATGCAGGAAAATTGCAACCATGACATGACACGACACAACAGTGCACAAGCTTTAAAACTATTTCTGTTACCAACTTTGGCCCTGATGATGTAATCACGAAACGTCCGATCTTCAAAAAAGTCCAGCCGTCTCGTGTTATCGTATATGTTTTTATGGCTTTAAATTTAGGATATTGTAAAGCTATATAAGAGCAGAGCTGTTTTTGAACCAACTTGAATAATGTCAGTGTACATAGACTTTAACTTCATTTTGACAAATGGCTTTGACTGAAAGCAAAAGTCCCTGGCCCTGTGCTGCTGTATTGAGGCAGAGGGGCACGACAAACAGGCTTCACAATGTTCCTGCTTATTATGAGAGCATGTGTATTTATTTCACTCTTGATATTGGCAAGAAAGTCCCAAATCAGCAGAAAGTCAACTCACAGTTGCGGCGTTGATGCAGCTCTTAAAGTGTGTTACCGTGACTTTGAATAGCATTATTTGGTTCCACTCATCTTGCTCCCAGACAGGAGCAGTCAGGCTCGCTCACTTCGGGGCACTCCATTGTACACTACTTGTGTTGCTACTTCAGCTTTTCTCCAACTTATTCACGGAGAGAAAACTCCAACAAATGCTCTTTCATCCATGTTACAGTCTATTGTGGTGTCCCTGTGTGAGTTTGTCGCTGCTCAGTTCACTGGCCTCATAAAGAGTGCTTTGAAATACAAATGTGGAATTATGGCTGCCAATTGAAGAAATTAACATTGTGGGCCAAAACATTGTATCGATGAAGAAAAACCTAACCTTTATTGATAACAAAACACATTTATCCTACTTTGCTCTAAAAAGGTATGGATGGCTGGAATTGTTCCCAGACTCGATGGATCTAAAACAGACAAACACTGGTCCATATCCTGACCCACAAACACATAGTGGTTCTCACGCTGCATATGTATCACTGTTGTTACTTACTTCTTCAGGTGGTACTCAGGGTCATGCAAATTTAGACTTTATTCACTTTAATTAGAGATAACTTCATTTATGCTAATGGGTCAATAGCCTAGAAAATGTGCTTTAAGTACAGTGGCCTGAAAACGTTTCTGAAGCTTTTGGAATTTCTCACATTTCTGCCTGGTAAAAATGACTGAATAAATAAGTAAATACAGTAGATATCAGCTAAAAGCTAAGCTAAAAAGGTGGATCTTGAGCCTACTTTTAAAAATCTGAACGTTCTCTGCGGACCTGAGCTCCTCCGGCAGGTCGTTCCAGAGACGAGGGCCATAGTATTGGAAAGACGTCTCGCTGTGAGTCTTTCTGTTGACTCTAGGAATAACTAGGAGACCCCTGAGCGAAGGGGCCGTGAAGGTTCATAAGGTAAAAGCAGTTCTGAAAGATAAGAAGGACCAAGACCATTATAAGACATTTAAAAACCATTAAAAGAACTTTAAAATCGATCCTGAAACACACGGGGAGCCTCTAAAACCTGTGTAATGTGGTCCCGCCTCCTGGTCTTCGTCAGGACACGAGCTGCCGAATTTTGTAAAAGTTGTAAACCTGAGATACTCTTTTTGGGAAGACCAGAAAGCAGGGCATTACAGTAGTCGATACGACTGGTGATAAAAGCATGCATTAGCGTCTCAAATTGGAGACGCTAATGTTTGCTAATATCACTAAGGTCACCATAATACCTTGGTGACGCTAATGCAGATCAGGCTGCTCCAATTATGACACGCAGAGTTGAGTGGCTAAAATAGCTTAAACCACTGTTCTTTGTGCTCACAGTGGACCAATTTCGCTAATGCACTAATAACAGTGCTGGCCTTCGTCAATAACTCTATGATTACAAAAGTTATGAATGGCCTTTGCGAGGTCCTGCTCATTGATGTTTTACTTTGCAGAGCTCAGAGTGAGAATTCTGCATTCAATAAAATAAATGTGTCGTTGTAAGGCCAAAAGCAATATTACCAGTGCTGTGATTTATGAGAAAAACACTTTCTCAACATTGCGAAACAGTCGTGTGCTAGGCCCCCCTTTTTCAACCCAGGAGTTTTAGGTTTTGGACCTCGCCCACATTCAGCTAGTCGGTCCAACTTTGCTCTCCTGGAAAGTCGCTGAACTACAGATTGAGTGACGGAGGTTTGCAACAGTGCAAGGGAGTGCACGTTTTCTTTTCGCATTATAGAGCTGCTACACACAATCAGCCGGCTGACACATCTGGCAGACCAGGTTATATACACTGCCTGAACCAAAATAAAGAGTTATGATCTGGGGTTGATGCAGTTGGTCAGGTCTAGGTTCAGCAACACTATGATTTCTTGAAATGACACATTGTGAAATAGTTCAGGGACACATTATTTTCACACGTGGATTGGCCACCAGATCTGAACCCCATTGATAATCTTTGGAATGTGCTGGAGAAGGCTTTGCGCAGTGGTCACACCTCCCATCATAATGCCTTGGTGAAAAATTAACAATGTAGAGAATATGTGTAGTAATCAAAGCTAAAGGCGATCCATATTTGTCAATGTATGCCTTTGTTTCTTTCATTCATTGTCATTATTTTGTGCAAAGTATGATTATATAAAGATTCCCCCCCGTGCTGCCTTGAATGTTCTTACTGTAGTATAGACTGAAACATCTATGTTCTGATACACTGCAGGTCATTCGCTGCTCCGGGCTTGCTGTCATTTAATCATGTACAGAGATGGCTCTGTCCCCCCCTCGCCCACACGCTTTGATGCCCTATGATAAAACCAGTGCCACGGTGAAGGCCATGGGCATGCATAGTTATCACCAAGTCCTGCTGTAGCGTCCCGTTGTTGCAAAGCACAAATCAGCTCTTCAGAGGATCCTACAGCGTGTGTGGTATTTGCAGCCTCCTGTTCTTCTGCCTTATCAGCACATATTACACAGCCTGTTCCGACTATGCGGCATGACAGATACCGCTGCTGTTATGCTCAACCACAACCACGTCGTATCTTATAAACAGTGGGCGCTCGCGATCTAGCTGAGGGAAATTGATCAGGTCTTTAAAAGAGGAAGAAAGTGTTTAACCCCCGGTGAGATGAATAAAGTTTGTAGTTTGTCCCGTGAGAGCTTAAAAGGGGATATAGCCTAATTACTGAATGAAGTACATGATGTGCGATGTAAAGGAAGAGATGAGAAGATACTGCAAATGGGAAGCAGCAACTTTCTCTAAGCGACGCCCTTAGACTATAGAAAGGTCCAAGTATGTAATGGATTTTTTTTTCACAGTATGTCCTGAGCAAATTTGAGCATTTACCCCTGGAAACTCTGCATACAGGATGTATGCTATTTTGTTATCATGCCTTGGGGTTGCATGTATGAAATAAACCTTATCTCTAAAGAAAAAAAATCATCTCCATTCATCTGGTGAAGTAATACTGAATGCACGGAGAGTAAGAGCGTTACTACAACTTTCATCATAATAACAATGCATATAGATTTTCCAACAGCGGGGATAAGACTGTGAGAATGCATTTTGAGATACAGCACCTGCCATTGTGTCGGTCAGATAGCTTCTCATTATAGACAATAACATTGTGCCAATATTATAAACCATTAAAGTTGTATTGGAGGCAATATAAAGCGGTTTGTGATGTCTGATTACAGAGTGCAGGCGCTCAGGGCAACTTAACAGTTTCATCATTCAAGATTCAAATAATGAGCTTTGTGCCACTAATCTCCCATCTTTAAAGGGCTCTGTGCATTAATCTTCCGGAGCGTGGAATATCCTAAAGATTTCCATATTGGGACATAAGACGTTTTTAACCCCAATCTGTCTTTATGTTTTATAAAGGAGTTTGAGGGCAGAGAGAAGCTGTGCAGATAAGACGGTTTTGGCAAAAGAGACATTTGACAGATTTTGAAGTATTCATGTGATTTTGTTTTGTCATGCTGTTGTCACTTATCATTTACAAATGGTCGGTGGTCGGAGCTTCATCAAGATTTGACCAGCCCCTTTTTGACTTATCGAGCAAACAAACAAAAGTTTGCTTCAAAGGTCCAAAAACAGTAGTACAAATCACGCCTCTGCCAGAAATATTAACTCTCTAATTGGAAGTGAAGCCATTTTGCCAAATCGTACCACAAGTAGTGCCAAACATGTTGAAGACCGCTGCCAGGACCAGAGCTGGAGGCACAATATGTGATTTATAAAAGTACAATTTATTTTTAGCAAAAAAGAAAAAGCATTTCCCGTTTTAACTCATTTGGATGCCCTCAAAATATGAGCAGATGACTAGTGTCAAAGCAAAAGATACCAGATAAGGAACAAGGACTATTAAACATGCAAGCATTTCTTTCTGACTATGAACATGACAGG
Organism: Neogobius melanostomus; assembly: GCA_007210695.1. NCBI lineage: Eukaryota > Metazoa > Chordata > Actinopteri > Gobiiformes > Gobiidae > Neogobius > Neogobius melanostomus. The sequence goes on along the minus strand of VHKM01000299.1, from coordinate 1,234,256 downwards.
CTTTGGATATCTCTGTTGGACATTTTCTCAAAGACTATATACTTATTAAGTCCGGAGAATTTGTATTTCACGATAATAATTTCATCATCTGAGCCAATGAAGATATAGAAAGTAAACACACTCTATGGGAGCTGGGAATAGCTGAAGTTATCTCTGGAGTAGCCTCATGTGGATCTGAACTGCCACATCCCTGCACATCAAAGTGGCCACTGACAAAAATAAAGGCCAAGCAGAACATTAACATATGAAATATTAACATTTGCGGTAGCTGAACACCCAAGCACGAATTTCTAATGATGGGAGCTAAAAGCAGTGTAACATCTGGCTGATGCAGCAAAGGGAGGATAAGATAGCCAATACATTACAGATAATGTTAGTGGTTGGTATGGAAATGATTGACAGTGGGATGTGTGATTTTTTTTTTAAATAATGTGCTTTTTAAAGGTTCAGGGCTTAGAGTGATTGCTCATTGTCTTTGTTTGTACATTATGCAGGAGCTATTCCAACCACTTATGATCTGATTTTAGTCTGAGCTAACTACAGAACTCATCTAATTCTTCATGCAAAAAAAAACAAACACACACACTTTTGCTTTAATAAATTCCCTGTCTGCCCAAAAGAAGAGGAAGAACTGTGACTGTGATCTGGATTCAGCAACACTACGTGCCCAAAGAATGAGATCACCATCAATGGAATTCTTCTCTTACTGTAGCTCCAAGATGACAACTCCAGGATTCATCGGGCTCACAAAGAGTGGTTCTCAGGGAGCAAGGGACATCATTTTCACATATAACTCTCCACCGCAGATACCAGATGTTAACCCCATTGAGATGCTTTGCACAGTGGTCACGCTCTCCCATCGTCAATATAAGATAGATTTTTTTGACGTTGCAGAAGCTTATTGAAACATGCTTCCCCTGTGATAGGATCTTATGTAGTGCATGTGCCCATTAACATATACGCATTTTACTTAAATGAAACACAAGAATGAACATCATCTATTAGTACTCCAATTAGAGAATTTTGAATAATCTACCATTTCGAGACAGAGGTTTACATGCCGTGTAGAAATCCATTTATATGTAGATGGGACAGTAAGTGGATGTTCTCTCTGCCCATGTATTGACTCCGATGAGTTGGCTGATGTGGCTTGAACATCTGTTGACCCCCTGGATGCCTTACAATGGGAATGTGTTCCAGGCTATTCTGTTGGGAGACAATAAAACAAACGATAAAATAGGACATGGATCTGTCGCTCAGCTGAACTGGGAATGGGATTCCCCAGTAAAAGCTGGATGTGGTGTCTGTACTGGGGAGATGAAAGTCCAGGCGCTTCTGCTCGTATGACCTAGCTCATATCAATTAGCAGTAGATACATCATTAACAAAGAAAAAACATACATACTGTAACTGTAGTTCATTAAATTGAAAGCAACATTACATAACTAACCGGTTGAATTCATGTTCTATGAATCTATGTTGTGAAAATGAGGGCAGGCGCTTGTTCTGTACTCTAACCTTAATTCACTGCTTATGAAATAAATCTATAACAGGAAATGTTGAACTTTTTACCGGATTCTTTCCCCCCGGGTTTGACCTACAAAAAAAGTCTATCAACAGACAACAATCAAACCTGTGCGTATAATTGTGCATTTATTCACAAAGAAGACATTTAAGTTTCTGCCAGGTTATACTTTTTGTTGATAGACTCAACAATTACTTAGATATTGATCCTAAAACAAAGTATAAAATATGCATAATGCGACAATTCAAAGGCAAGTTCAGTCATACAACTGTAAGCGGTCTATATCATTTACGCTCATGCACACAAATTATTGCTATTATTTTTGCACGAAGGACTGCGTAATTATTTTTCTCGTGCTAGCTTTATGTAACTAATCTCTCTCGTAACATAATCCCATCAGTCCAAATAAATTGTTCAACGACACCAGGAAGTTGTACCGCCCCATCTCTAAAATCCTCCTCAATAGGCTACAGCGGGGCAGATTAGCGTGCATCTTTGTTTTGGCTGTGATTCTCTGATGGTATCTCACACACTCCTGGTTGGAGCGCTCGGCGGTTGTTGACTTTACGATATTGCAGGAGGGATTCCCTGTCTGCAAACATTTCCTGTTCTCCTCCTGACAAGCTTTCCTACGGGTGAGGAAAACGGCACCATCGTCTTCCCTTGTTCTCCATCCAGTTATCTTTGGCAGGACTAATGACGTTTGAAAGCAAAACATCGCTGGCGCACCCAAGTCTTGGGATGAAATCTTTAATTAGCACGGCAGAATTATCTCTCCTGCTAGGTGTTTGCTTTATGTTGATCTAAATTAAATTCTTAGGGGCTATTAATGTAGCCGCTGATGAGTCTCTTGGGTAGGAGAGACTCTTTATTATAAAAACAAAAGTGGAAGTTGGACACCAGCTGCACTGTTAGCGACGCAAGAAGCCTGTTCCTTGTCCTAGCTTGTAAATGTTAGTTGGTGAAAGATGTCGATTTATCTTATTGGCTGTTCTTTGCACTCAGGGGGTTTGTGGTGGTTCAGCTCTCTGGTTCCAGACCACTCTTAGTACATGCCGTTCTTCTGTCTCAATTTAAGACGCTTAACTCCTATTGCGCACTTGTCACAGATGTCCATCCATCCATCCATCCATCCATTTTCTTCCACTTGTTCGTTGTCGGGTCGTGGGCAAATCACATTGCACCAGCCCCTATGGCTCCTCCCGCAGGTGGTGGGTCCACAGAAGGACGGCCTCATGGTTCTAACCGGGCCTGTTGGTCTCTCATAAGGGGCTTCTGAACCGCTCTTTGTCTGACCCGTCACCTAGGCCCTTAACCTTGGCATCCATCCACCTCCATCGCTCCTCTGTACATTTACAAACCATCTCAATCTGTGCTCTGCTATTTTATATATTTCCTATCCAATGCGTTAAAATTACCAAAATATTCTCCTCTTTTTGCCAGTCCCATCATCTCTTAACTCTTAAAAAAATGCTATTGTTGATGCAATTTGGACAGAAAATACTAATAATATACTTCTTTAATGCTCACAGCTGTGCATATTGACCTTGCGGGAAATGTTCATATTCTGACATCAGTAGTTTAGATTGGGCTTACAGTATGAAGCCCAATCTATTTGCATTCATAAATTGCACAGGCCCTTGGCAGTGCTCAAAGTATGGGGTTTACAATGGGTTTAAATATTTTGTTTTGTCAAAACGTTGGCTTTATTTTTCCAAAGTATGCTAATCACATTAAACAGGAATCTTTGCCAACGTAACTCAATGTTTTCAGTGCACCTGTTCATTTCGGATGGAACATTTGGTTTTGATGTCAACCGGCTTTAAATGCTAATGTGTCACTTGCATTTTCTATACTGCCTGAATTGCTAATACATCGCACTTTGGAAAGTTTTAGTGAGGTGTGAAAAACGTTGTTAGGTAACAGGGATAGATTTGCCCTTAAAAAAGAAGTTATCTTACCTTTTATTATGTGCATAGTCATATACCAATTTGTGACGAGACAGGGTTTTGTAAGAAGGAGCATTCTCCCCATTCTATTTGTGATTCCTTTCCTTGTTTCACTTGTACATGGAACGGCACACTTTGTATGTGTCAAGAACGAGTGCAAACAGTCTTTTAGTGCATGTGATTTTGCTTTCAAGCCAAAGAACACATTATCACTGATCATTTATTTATCCAGACCTATTTATTTATCCAATCCAAGGTTTTTTCTTACAAATGCCTTTCTGAGCAATTTGCCATTGTTAATTGCTATTTCAGACTTGAGGATAGCCACAATTGGAGTAGTATTATGAGCCTCTGGACCTGACATACCCATTAATTTTCTCTGATAAGCCGACTGTATGGTCTACTCTAATTGTGTGTGAGTAGTACAGTATGCCGGCTTCGAAGCCAGTCGTTGTGTGTGTTCATCCCCGCAGTATCCCTCCCTAGAGACCTTGGCTTCAGCCGATCTGTCTCACAGTTATAGTCATACAGCGCTAAGTGAATGCACGAACGGAATAGGCTCACAAATGTCACCCCACATTAAATCTTCAACAGAAAGGGCTATCGTTGCACAAGTTATACAAGAACATAAGTAGGCAAGGAATGAGAGTCAGATTCATGGCATACCAGTGCTGCAAGACCTTTAGAAATGGACTGTCTAAAAGAAATACAGTATTACTAATAGAATTGAAGTAATAAGTTACATTCACATTAATACTGCGAAAATGAAGATAGCAGTTTATT